>OZ022513.1:32832198-34254698 GCA_963989385.1 Ctena decussata
TATTTTTCTCCCACTGTTAGCGGATTTTAAACCTCAAGTCGGATTATGCTTCAGAACAGGAAAATTCTAACTTTTTAACCAATGATCTGAAGTAAATTTTGGGTCCTAAAATGGGTGTAAACACAGTTTGCACCTGAAAATTAGACGGAAAACACGATATGTGGACTATTTTATCTTCCAGAGGGCGAAAACAAAATGCAACTAAGCCTCTCACGTCACGCGCGTCAAGTTAGCTTGCGACGTTTTAACCGGTTTTAGTGACGTCATTAAAATTGATGACGTCACAAACCCATGATCTGCTATCAAACGTCATCCGACATGCTTGCGTGTCCATTATGTTCATTTTAAATTAAAATATTAGTCAAAAAATGAAAAAGTCTGGTTGCTAATATAAGAAAGATGTTGCCAGGTATAAGATTATAACAATCCATCATGAGTGTCCATGTAGGATAGGGAAATCTCACCCGAGGGGTCGGAATTTTAACCAGGGACGAGGCTTGCCGAGTCCCTGGTTGAAATTCCGACCCCTCGGGTGAGATTTTCCTATCCTACATGGACACTCATGATGGATTATTTTTCTCCCACTGTTAGCGGATTTTAAACCTCAAGTCGGATTATGCTTCAGAACAGGAAAATTCTAACTTTTTAACCAATGATCTGAAGTAAATTTTGGGTCCTAAAATGGGTGTAAACACAGTTTGCACCTGAAAATTAGACGGAAAACACGATATGTGGACTATTTTATCTTCCAGAGGGCGAAAACAAAATGCAACTAAGCCTCTCACGTCACGCGCGTCAAGTTAGCTTGCGACGTTTTAACCGGTTTTAGTGACGTCATTAAAATTGATGACGTCACAAACCCATAATCTGCTATCAAACGTCATCCGACATGCTTGCGTGTCCATTATGTTCATTTTAAATTAAAATATTAGTCAAAAAATGAAAAAGTCTGGTTGCTAATATAAGAAAGATGTTGCCAGGTATAAGATTATAACAATCCATCATGAGTGTCCATGTAGGATAGGGAAATCTCACCCGAGGGGTCGGAATTTCATCCAGGGACGAGGCTTGCCGAGTCCCTGGTTGAAATTCCGACCCCGAGGGTGAGATTTACCTATCCTACATGGACTGGCTCATGATGGATTATTTTTCTCCCACTCTTAGCGGATTTTAAACCTAAAGTCTGATTAGGTTTCAGAAAAGGAAAATTTGAACTTTTTAACCAATGATCTGAAGTAAATTTTGAGCAGCCCAGTGTGTTTATCGGGTCCTAAAATAGGTGTAAACACAGCTTGCACCTCAAAATTAGACGGAAAACACGATATATGGACTACTTTATCTTCCAGAGGGAGAAAACCAAATGCAACTCAGTCTCTCACGTCACGCGCGTCAAGTTTGCTAGCGACGTTTTTAACCGGTTTAGTGACGTCATTAAAATTGAGTGACGTCACAAAGCCATGATCTGCTATCAAACGTCATCCGACATGCTTGCGTTTCCATTTTGTTCATTTAAAATTAAAATATTAGTCAAAAAATGAAAAAGTATGGTTGCTAATATAAGAAAGATGTTGCCAGGTATAAGATAGAAATTTCTTATATGAGCTGAGAGCCTATCTTATATAGGCAAAGGTGGGAGAAAGAAATTTCTTATATGAGCTGAGAGCCTATCTTATATAGGCAAAGGTGGGAGTAAAATAGAATCTATCATTGGTCTCCGATGCGGACAGGGAAATCCCAACCCGAGGGTATACGGGGTGTGTCGGAAACGAGGCTTGTCGAGTTTCCGACACACCCCGTGTGCCCGAGGGTTGGGATTTCCCTGTCCGCATCGAAGACCAATGATTGATTATTTTTCTTACCTACGATAATATTTCCCTTAAATTGAACGGGGAAGTACTAGGCCTATTTCATGCGAACGTGTACAGGTGTTAGTCGTACAACCGTGTCACCCTCATGGCTGCTGTAGTGAACAGACAAGTAAAAAATAGGTCCTTGACAAATCCGCAATTTTAGATTTTCTAATTGAAATTTATATTAAAGAACAAAATTTGTATTGAGACGACTACAGGAAGCGCGTGTATGACGTTAATTGTGACGTAACGTCAACGTCATTTCAAACGTCAGTTGGTAACGTCTTCAAAATGGCGGCCTCCTCGACAGTGTTTGTCATTGTGAACCATTGACTATTTTGGATCTTTTTCCGACTTTAAGACCTTGAAACAGGCTATAATGGGATTATAAAGAATGAATAACCTTTCTTGGGTTGGATTTTATCGATGTGGCAATTCATTCCTATGAAAGAATAAAAAGCATAAAGTATGGAATCGCCAAGCCGGACGCACCGTATTTCAAGGAGCGCGTAGTGGTACATAGAATTCAAGCTCGTGTGAGCTGTCCCAGCCCATGGGCAAGACAGAAATTTCCAGCACCGCTAAAAATAGAACAAACTCTGTCTCGTAGGTAAGAAAGAAATTTCTTATATGAGCTGAGAGCCTATCTTATATAGGCAAAGGTGGGAGAAAGTGCCGTCCTCCACTAGCAGGCCCATTTCCCTACGTATATTTAGTATAAATAAGTTATAATGATAATAAGGGATATGAAAATAAGAGAGTGGGAGAGGGAAGGGAGAGGAGAGAGAGAGAAAGGAGAAAGCAAAGTTCTAAGTATGGGTGGGTGGTGTACTTCGGCACTGCATGGCACTGATGCCTCTTAAGGAGGATCTTGACCTTTTTGCAGTTGTTCCTAATACCGTTTCACCCTAAAAAAAAAAAAAAAATCTAAGTATGGGTGGGTGGGATACTTCGGGCTCTCCTGCATGGCACTGATGCAACTTAAGGAGGATCTTGACCTTTTGCAGTTGATTCCTAATACCGTTTCACCCTAGTGGAGAATTCGTGGTTGAAAGATAGTGAGAGTAGACGGTGTTTTTAGGTCTTAGGCTGCTCGGCACTGACGTTTCCCGAGGGGGGATCCTGACCTTTGGCAACTGATTCCCGATAGACCGCCGATCTGATAAGTGTAGAAGCCAAGTAGGTAGATCGTATAGAGGTTTATCTTATTTAGTTTAGCGTCCCTTCACCTCCTCCTTCCGTCCTATCCGCCCAATTTCAAATATCGCTGTTTTTGCGTTATGTATTTTGGTCCAAATAAGCTCCCGGGGTATTGGCCGGGGTAATGAAAAATGATGAAAAAAAAAATCCTTTTTTTTTCTAGATTTTTTTCGTGGGTTGGTATGTTTGGGTGCCAAAAAGATGTTTTGTGATATTTTTCCCGTGGTTGAATGTATGCTTGGCTGGCAATGAGCCGTTTTTCTCAGGCCGCGGCCCGTTTTGAGCGAATTTCGCATGTTTTTGAGTCAAATCTTTGGTATGTTTCGGCAGAAATGGCGGAAGGTGGCGGGATGTAACGCATATAAGGGTGGATGGTTATAGTATATAGTATAAAATTTTATGATAATGATGACGATAATGATAATAATAATGATAAGAATAAGTTCAAAAGAGGCTTGGCCTGCAAGGATCGTTTTTGTCCGAATGCCCACTCTATTTAGCTGGTAAACTGAACCTCTTTTTCTCTTATTTACTTCTTTGTTTCCTGTTGTCCTGTAATCCCTAGATTTTATTCCCAAAGGTTTTTAATTTAATATTATTTTTGTGTAGCCCGTGTCCTCAATATATTGGAAGACGGCATTTTGTATTTCCTGATCTTGGGCAGTTAACAAAGATTTAGTGGCCAGGCTCCCGGTGTATGGGGTGCTCTATACACACGTTGTTTTATCGTGTCGCGGCTCAAATATATATGAGCCGCGTCCCGAGAAAACCAACAGAGTGGTCGTGCGCCCAGCTAAGGATCAGATCAGCATATGCAGTCCTCCAGTCTGATCAAAGTCTTCGCTTTGCGCTGAAAGGATAGCTCAGGATCTAAGCTACCCCGATGCGGACAGCGAAGATTCTGATCAGACTGGCAGATACCCAGACTGATCTGAGTCTGCGCTGGGCGCACAACCACTTTGTTGGTTTTCTCGCGTCGCGGCTCAATTATAACAGGATGTGTTGTCTCTCTTTCCACTTGAACACTTTCTTATTGCGGACATACGAACAACGTAAATCAAGACCAAACTATTCATGAGAGTATCTGTTATTCACTTAAAATATTCCAGAAGCTCCATATACTCAGGGCAGGCTACGCGCATTCTTAGCCTTGTAAGCGCATGCGCAACCACTCGACGTTGTAGAATCTAGAAAAGTCAGCAGCATTGTGAATACATTTTCGAAAGCTGGTTTGGCATGCAAATATTAATAAATTAATTCTCTGAAACGCCTTTATAAACTGTAAACTGAAATGCTTGCGCGGCGAAAACAGTATATACCCACAACGAACTGTTCCTCTGTATGTCATTTAAAGATAATGATACTTATGGTAACTGATTGGGGTATTCAATAAAATTATAATCAAATAATAATTATCCGTAAAGTTTCTGTACGGTTTTTTTTTTTTGTGTGTGTGTGTGGGGGGGGGGGGGGGGGGCACAGAGAGGTTAGAATAAAATAAGACTGCGATCACTGTCTTGGCGGTTAGCACGAAATAATATCACTTTTCTGATGACACGGCTCAATCAAGAGCGCAGTGTGATTTTATGGCCCTGTTCCGTGTTACATGTATGAGAGGGCATATTTCATTGCGAGAACTGCCAATAATCAAACGTGTCAAACGTTTCAAGCAAAACTTAACCTTACGGCCTAAGCTTGGCCTATGCGTCTAAATTACCGAGCCGCGAAACGACAAAACAATGTGTACACAGCGAAGACTCAGATAAATTACCGAGCCGCGAAACGACAAAACAATGTGTACCCAGCGAAGACTCAGATCAGTCTGATCAGATCGTCACTGTCCGCACGGAGGTAGTTTAGACCCTTGGCTACCCTTTAAGCGGACAGCGAAGACTCTGCTCAGACTAGGCGGATGTCCAGGCTGATGTGAGTCTTCACGTTGCCCACATGTCACTTCGCCTTTTTTGTCATGGTTCAACTGTCGATTCGTTAGACGCTGTTTATGCGAACAGGTTAGATTCTTAGATGAAAGGATATAAAGGCTCATTCGAGTCTATGTTTACACAGGCCATACGGCCATTTTGGGTATGCCGTATTACAATGCTTCACTATGGGTGTGACACAAAACACACGTAATATTATGACCTAGCTAGAACCGATTTATTTCTCTTTGTCTTCCAAAATGCAATGACACATTTCTTTATTTCCATAATTTCCTCTGTTACAAAAGGTCAATTGGCATAATAAGGTGAAGGGACGCAACTCTGCTAATTTATTTCATTTTTGCCTACGTTTTGAGTAGGAATCAATTCTTACCCAAAATAATTTCTCCTTAGAAACATTTGTCCGAAATCTGAAAAGTTGTTCCCTTTCAATTTTAATGAATTTAGATGAATACCATACCATGGGCAGATTAAGTTCGAGAAAAGATTATTATTATTGTTATTATTATTATTGTTATTATTATTATTATTATTATTATTAAGTGCGCAAATCGGCGAAAAACAGCGTCTTTTTCATTGCAGTGTTACAAATGCCTGCCTTCGCTGTCTTAACTTGATTCTAATTAGAAGTTTCCCGCCGTCATGCACAGAAGCTTATTCGACAAAATAGCAAATATGTGCATTCATGCACTTTACAGATGCATGGATGCGTAGGCCCATCTGAGTCCTCACTGTTAGTACATACTGTTAATAGCCATATTTATATCAAATTAAACAAGTGCTGTGTAATTATTAGACTGACAGAATGGGAAAGCAGTCAAAAAGTGCACTGACTTTAACGGTCTTTTCAACCATACTTGGAGTATTTTGGAAATATGCAGTCAAATTAGACATACACTTCTACTTTGAAAGTCCTGTGAAATCTGTATGTCAAAAACTCATTCAACTTGTTACGTTTCTGCAGTGACCTATATATATGTATTTATAGGTCACTGGTTTCTGTTTGGATCGATTGATGGCGCGGTTGTACGTCCTTTTTGATAGTATTTAGTCATATCAGGACGAAGGGAGGATGATAAAGCAAGGCTGTATACAATATTACCCCGTTTACGGTTAGAAAGATTCCGCCTCGAGCAGGCCCCGAACCCGGGACCGCTAGATCAGCAGGCCAAAGTTTACCCTACTGAGCTGCCGGGGCCATAGCCTGGGTTCCAGTCTGATCATTTTTTTTTTTATTATTGTCAAAAATGATTAAATCAAGATTTACAAAAGGTTAATAATTATAATTTTATTTATTCTATATTGAATAGGATTAAAAATAACATTGACGACTGGACCCAGGCTACCGGGGCCACTATAAGTGTCGAATACCTGACACTAAGCGAAGCACCTACTGAAAGTCTAAGTTCGATATTTTCTTACGCGAACACATACCACCAAGCTGTGTATTTGTGCAGCCATACGCAATTTCCTCATATGCAATGAAGCGAAAAAAAAAAAATCTCATTTTGGTTTCTGAAGTGTAAAAAATCGTTCAACCTGTTTTGAACTGTACGAATACTGTGGCTCCACTGCTGTAAACTATGCAATGTCTCCATCAGCTTAAATAATTACGGAAACTACGGCTCAGTGCAGTTGTGCACGATCATCTAAGCATGCGCTATTTGTATATGTCCTAAAATATGTTGTTCATGCGGTAATGATTTCGGCGCCTTATCTGCAAAACAGACTGCATACTGACATAGCTGCGGGCGGGGATATTGCTATTGTTGGCAACAGTACCACGCGTGTTTTAATTAAAAGAGTCTTTGAAAATCTTTGAAAACAGGGTAGACCCAGATCAGACGCCACAGAAAGCGGTGTCTGATCTGGCCCGTCACTGTTTTCATCTAAACAAAGATTTCTGAACACATTAGATTCTCTGGAACTTATCGAATATAGAAAACAAATGAAACACCAATAATAAAAACGTTGTAAATAAGTCAAATAAACTTTTACATGCAGAGTCACTTGGTATTATTATTTAATCTTTGATATTATGTGGCTGTGTTGAACTGTTTGCTGTGCATTTCGACGTTTCTTATATCATCGCCACCTTGCGTTAAATATATGTGCGAATAGAAGCCTTATCAGAAAATGTTTTGGATTGGCGACACGAGAAAAAAAATTAAGCCATGTACATCAAACAAACATTCGAATCAGCTTGCGCGCGCTCACACACACACACACAATTGTTTCGTTTTAAACTTTTAAAATTCCATCACATGAACTTTGAATAGAAAAGACCCTTATAAAACTGCGAGGATATGTCTCATTTCGTTTGTAAAAATATTATTTTGCAGCGTGCCATATTTCTGTGTATTAATTATGGCATTATCTTTGATATTATGTGGCTCTATTGAACTGTTAGAGTTTTATGACCACAGGCTATGAATTTTGTACAGAACTTCTTGTCAGTAACTATGGCAACAGCGAATTTCTTTAGTTACCGTTATAACGCAAGACAGGTTTAATCGGAAAATGGAGTAAGCGTCCTTTGTGTCCGAAATTTTACGGGACAGCATGATAAACCAAACAGACCTGTGTGCGAAGATTTAGGCTCCCTAAAATATGTGTACCTCTGACAAAAAATGAGGGTGACACAATTCTAGCGATGTCTTAATATTTAGGTCAATACGACAATACATGTCTGTGTCTGTGATATGACAAGCCGTGTGTTGAAAGTAGTAACACAAATACTGATGCTCGTTATCAGTGACCTATATGTTTTTATAGGTCACTGTCATTGTGTACTCTTTTATTTTAAGTCTTTATTATTATTGTTTTAATTTATGCAGAAATTGTTGATTTTAAATGCAAAATGTGAAAACCCTGATCTGACTCTAAAATCTGGGGCGTCCTTTAAACATATTTACACTTAAGAAATCCAGTAAAATTACCGTCCACTGTTTAGTAACGCAGTGCAGACCCAGATTAGTAGTCGCATAGCTAATCTGGGTGTGCACTGAGCTATAAAACGGATTATTCGCTTTTCGGCATGCGCAGTTCGCACATATACTGAAATTCATAAATATTTGCACTGTCACATAGAAAATTTGAACAATACGGATTATTCGCCACTCGGCATGCGCAGTCCACACATGAACTGAAATTCACTAATAACTAAATATTTGCGCTGTCACATACTAGAAAATTTGAACAATTAAGGAAACTTGTGTTTAGAACATGCGCACAAGTTCACACCAGCTTTTTACAAGTGACCGCAAGTCACTTTTCAAAATATGCTGTATATAGTCGTGCTTTTTTTTCATGCAAACTTAGCCAGTTTTGACCAGACTGCACATGTGTGCGGAATAGTTTGAGCTTGAACACTTCAGATATGACACGAGAAAGTAATTTTGAACGGATTTTTTTCTTCTACTTTGAAGTCATATAATTCTACGTTTTATAAGTGGACAGTACCTGCTGCCGAGTCACGTCATCAATCTAATATTGTCGGAAATGTACTTAGTGACTGTCATAATAGGCAGGTTAATGTGGGTCTTCATTTGTCTCACATTCAAGAGGTACATTTCCACTAGACTTGCCCAAGTCTGTCAATTAATATTCCATTTCTTTTTTTAAATTTGAGTATTTTGAGGAAAAACAAACAAACAAAAAAAAAAAAAAAACGAGAAAAAATGTTCCTGTTTAACACTGTTGAAATTACATATATATTCAGAGATAACTCTGAAAGGGACTTTTTCATATTACTTCACTTAGAGAGACCTCCCTGTTTGAAAGTGAAGTCTAGATAAATATAGGGTCTTGGGAAAGTCTATATTTCCAAGTGTCCAGGTGATATGTAAATTCGATTTACTCGAACACTACCTGCAAATATTATGTTGCTGTGGTAATAGATGTATACTACAGCTAACAATACACATTATATAGGTGACACTTGAATATTCTTTTGCGCGTCACCTCTAACGTGTATTGTTACCCTTTGTTTACATCGTGTGTGAACTGCATAGATTCAGATCAGAACTGCGATTGACGTTCACGAGTAAATGCTAATCACACTTCCCAGAAACGCCAGCTGTTCGTAATGCGCCTAATGCCCTAAACTGCCAAATAAACAATGCACACCTAGTTTGTAGAAACAGTCTGATCAGGGTTCGTACTGTTTTGACATATCGCACAGTACCGTTTACCAATCAGTCCCGGTGGGAAAAACGACTCGTAGGGGAGGGGGTTGGGTGTGTGGGGAGAGGGGGGAGGAGAGGAGTAGCTCTCTGAGATCGGTATTCCCCTGCACTGTCGTCTTTTTTTTTCCAGTAGCCATCTTTCCGAGAAAAGAGGGAACAACTTTCTGACAGATTCTGCTATGATGCATTGACTCAGAGAGAGAGAGAGAGAGAGAGAGAGAGAGCGTTTCTTTTTATCAAATTCTGGAAAATCCGCACCCCAGTCCCCAAAGCCCCTCCTCAGCCCACCCAAGAACGGAAACCAAAACTATTTTTTTTATTACATGTCAACGACCAAAACACTATAAAACACTCAGGGTGTCCCGATACTTAGGTACAGCTGGATACTGGTAATACCAAAATCGAAGTCAATAAACAGAACTTGTCTACAGAGTTGTTTTCATAAGACAGATACAATATCACTTATACCTACGATGTTGGGACACCTAAACACTATTTACCCTAAAACTTAAAGATAGTCTTATTTGGAAATTTGCTAGAGATTTATTGATTGATTTGTTGCTTTACGTCCGCGGTAAAAAGCTACGGTCAAAGAGAATTCTACAGAAACAAGCTGGATGCCAGGAGGTGCATGCTATAGATTTCAGTGCTCTATAATGCCTCCTGGGGAACGTCGTTATGATAATTCATTTGCCAGAAAAAAATCCTGCAAACAGTGTAAACCCTGACGAGACGCGACGGGATGCGCAGCATCATCAGGGTTTGTACCATAGGTACACTAAAGATTCAATTAACTTTCAATATGCTGGGAGGATGATCAATATGCTGGGAGGCTCAGTGGGTTAAGCGGGTTTGAACTCGACTGAAGTCGGACTTCTTTACAACTGTAAATTCGGCTCCTTTATACACAGTCTTTCATTATCATCCTCCACTCGTCCTGATAAACAGCAATCTGTTTCAAGCGACGTAAGATCGCGTCATCCACCCATTCATCAATACCCTGGGCACCAACGACCCTGAAAATGCCTTCTAATCCAGCCCATCCCCGGCCCCTATCACCATCACACCACCACCCACCTCCAGGAATGCTATACACGCCTGTCTCATCGAGCACCCCCACCTCTCCCCCCCCCCCCCCCCCCCCACACACACACAACGGTGCCTGTGTAATCAATAAAACGGTATTGCTATTACCAATGAACAAAAACTTTCTCAAATTCTTGGTCCATTTACCGTAAAAGAACAATATACCAATCTCGCTTGCGTTCTCTATTAAGTGTTTTGTGAATGTTTCAATCATGCTGCTCATTCAAAGGCAGTCGATCATGGTCTTTACTGGGTCCGAAACATCCGAGACTAGCTGTACTCGTGAACTTGCTGGTCTGGACCAGTGCAGTTCCCGCATTCCAAATACTGTTTTTCTAAAGGCATATGCTTTCGCAAACGTGTAATCTTTAAACTGCCTAAGGCACTACCAACTTTCTCACATCCCGGTCCATTTACCGTAAAAGAACAATGTACCAATCTCGCTTGCTTTCTCTATTAAGTGTCTTGTGAATGTTTCAATCATGCTGCTCATTCAAAGACAGTCTGATCTAGGTCTTTACTGGGTCCGAAACATCCGAGACTAGCTGTACTCGTGAACTTGCTGGTCTGGAACAGTGCAGTTCTCGCATTCCAAATACTGGTTTTCTAAAGGCATAATATGCTTTCGCAAACGTGTAATCTTTAAACCGCCTAAGACACTACCAACTTTCTCACAATTAGGGCGCGTTTACACGACCAAAGTTTCTATGACAAAGTAGGTTTGTCACAGAAAAATTTGCTCGTGTAAATGCCAAAATATGACAATGTTTCTTTGACAAATATATATGGTAAAGTTACTTCGATAAATTAAATTTGTCCGTGTAAACGGAGAACTTTGCTAAAGATTATGTAACAAAGAAAATTGCTACAAGCGTGGAAAATGTGACAAAGATTTTGTTTCATCGCTGCAGGTAACTTTGATGAATAATATTTGGTCGTGTGAACACTGCAGCAAATATTGCATTGCCAAAGTTTATGTGACAAAGATTCTATGGCACACTTTCTTTAACAAATAATTTGCTCCGTGTAAACGCAAAATGTTTGTCATACTTTCTTTGTTAAAGTTTCTGTGACATAGAAACTTTGCTCGTGTAAACGCGCCCTTAAGCATAGACTTACATAAAATCTTTACTTTTTCTATTTGTCAGTTCTGGGCCCAGGTTCACAATCATTCCTTAAACTTAAGGACGACCTTAAAGTTAAGATGTAAACTTTAATGTGTAGATAGAAGCTTACAAAAACTAAATGTATTTGATTTATCATTCGTATTACATTTCTATGACAATTGTCAGCAGATTCACGCAGCAACTGCAGTTTTTAATATGGTTTAAATATGGATTTTCTGAGGGCGAAATTTTCCAGCATATAAAAGAACACTTTTATCATAAAGTGGTATGGATCAAATCATGGATGGTATTGCTCAGATTTTTCCCGCCATGTTTACAAAGAGGAACAACTTTTGTAATCTGTTTGCTTCCTTGAAGAGTTAATTCTTTTTCAAGACTTGGTATCCAAGGGAAAGGGATGCAAATATGAAAAGGGAATAGCAATAAAGGTGTGTCAGTTCACCTGAACTGGAAAAAAATTATAATCTTAGATGTGGGAGGAGCCCCGGGGGCTAAGTAGATTAAGCGCTGGCATACATTGCACGCAGCCTTTCATTATCACCCTCTCATCGCCCTGATACGACTGAAATACTGTTGAAAAGAACGTTAAATCGCAAGTAATCCGTCATCCGCCAGATGTGGGTAGAGTTATTCTACTTTCGAAATATGGTGGTTAAATAATGTGTCAACATACTGCAAATGTTACCTTTGCTGCCTTTTTTGGTTTAGGTAAATTAATTCTTTGTCCAAAATTTGAAAACGAGATAATGACTTACAAATGAGAAGGACAAAGATTAAGGTAGCTGATGTCATCATAATGAGGACAGAGAGAGAAACAGAGAGAGAGAGAGAGAGAGAGAGAGAGAGAGGTGAGTTAACTTTGATCAAAACAACACAAAAAATAGTTAACAGAAGAATGAAGATATTATGATGCCGTCTCAGAGAGAGAGAGAGAGAGAGAGGTGATAAAAACGAAACTCAAACTAACAATTTAACTCACAAGTGAGAATAATGGAGATAAAGCGAGATGTTTCCAAACTATAATGATGGGCGCACGCGCGCCGCGCGCGTGTGTGTGTGAGAGAGAGAGAGAGAGAGAGAAATTAACTCTGGAAAATATTAATAGCCTACATTCATGAATATGATAAAAACTGCTTAAATATCGGAAAGGTCTAGTGACAGTCGGCTGGTAATACATGTAGCTATTTTACGTTAAAACCGCGAATGACAGTCGACTGGTAATATCCATTTTACGTTAAAATTAAGTATTTTCTTCACTTTTTTAACTATAAATTTGAAGATTTAGAAATTTCATCCCACCTAAAGTTTAATTATAGCTACATAGTAAGGACCTATGGCGTTGTGTTACGGAGGAACCCCGATAACTCAGTGGGTTAAGCACTGACTTGCTAAGGTAGCGGTTTGGGTTGAATCCTGTTGGAAGTGAATTTCTTTTCAATCATAAACGCGGTTTTATTGCACACAAGCTTCCATTATCACCATTCCAACATGAATGAACTGCTGATGAAAAGGCCGTAAAACCGCAAATGATTCATCTCTCTTATAACTGAAAAACTGTTTATGGGCTTGGTGTGCAAACCATACTAAAATCCCGGCCTCCATAGCACGAATAAAGACAGTTTAAAACAGGCCAGTCCTTTAATATTGAGCCGCAACATGAGAAAACCAACAAAGTGGTTGTGCGCCCAGCGAAGACTCAGTTCAGCCTGGGCATCCGCCCAGTCTGATCAGAGTCTTCGCTGTCCGCATGGAGGTAGCTTAGACCCTTAGCTACCCTTTAAGCGTTTAGCGAAAAGTCCGAGCGGATTAGGCGGATGTCCAGGCTGACCTAAGTCGGCGCTAGGCGCACAACCACTTTGTTGGTTTTCTCGCGTCGCGGCTCAATTATTATGAAGATCTATTTTCGTATGTTTGACAATCTCCCTAGAGGAATATGCAATTTTTATCACAAACTACCCTAGAAATGGCAAAAACAGCAAAAATTCACCAGTTTGCGAACATCAACATCAAGAAAAGTATCAGCGCAGGCATGACCCAACTTAAAATTTTGACAAAATGTGCCTTATAATATTATACGCCTACAATGTAAAATAGGTACCCTTTCCTGACAGACGAACTTTGTGTTTTCCCCCCGACATTCAACATGTCTAATGTCTAATGCCTACCGATCCGGTTGTCTTGTGAATATCTTCCTATTTTATTCGTCAAGGTAAAGCGAAAAGCTCAATTCTTTCATAACGTAAAAACACACCGGCGATGCACAGTTGCCTTGCGATTTAAAGATTTTTTTCTCGTAAAAGTTATATTTTAAAACCCAGCGCAGGCGTGACCCAAGTAGATATTTTCACAACAAATGAAATGCATGTCTTCATAGGTATGCAAAATATTTAAAACGTTCAGATTTATTGGTTAAAAACTAATAAACTTTTTAGAGGGGATGAATGGACGGACGGACGGACGGGCAGGTGAACTAGGGTCACACATAATGCACATTGACTATCGTTTCGCGGGTCATAAAAAACAAAAATACTATACATTATTGGTTGACTTAAGTAGTCTACGTTTTTGTTAATCAGTAAAGTAGTGCAGTTGCAGCTATACCCTTTTTGGATAAGATGTGTGGAGTTGTCTTGTACAGATATGTATTTAATTTGTATTTCCTTTCGAAGAGATTGCTATTGTGTATGTTTGTGTGTGTGTGTGGGGGGGGGGGGGATGGGGAGGGGGAGGATGAGGGCGGCGTAAGGGGGATGGTGCCAGTATTTGGGGGACCAGCATGGCACGCGGAGACAGTAACTGTGCTTCATATTTTTCACGAATGTGGGCGTTGATATCGGCCCTCATATCATGTCCCTTTCATACAAGCAAGTTAGAATAAAGAGGGGCGTGGAGTGGGGGATGGTGAGAAGGGGATGGGGATCATCTAAAGACCTCTTAGGCTGATTGGGAATATACTTTTTTGTAAAGGAAAAGAGGACTGTCTAAAACTTGACACTGACACCTTGAAACGGGTGAATTAGCATGATTACAGATTTTATTATTATTATTATCATCATCATAATAAAATTATTACCCCGTTTTCGGCTGAAAAAAGTTTTATATGTCAAAAGCCATTGTTCTCAACCGAGTGGATGACTTGCGATCTCAAGTCCTTTTCAACAGTATTTCAGTTATATCAGGACGACTGAAGGCTGATTATAAAACCCCAATTACAGGTGAAAAAAAGTTACACCTCCATGCCAGCAGGAATCAAACCCGGGACCGCTAGCCCCAAAACTATTGCGGCTTTCCTCAATCCAAAGTGTCCATTTACTAAGTTTCCTGATAAATGCTTTAGTACTTTTTAATTCATCGAAGTTATTTCGTTCTTCCATTATATGTCAGTGGTAACTGCTGGTTAGCAATATCTTACGTTATTTTCTGTCAGATTTACCTGCCATATCATTGTGTAGAACTCTGTCAGTCAGCCTAAAAAACATGGGAAAAAGGATTTCTTCTCTGTGGCTGCAACGATGCATGGCTCGTTTTTTAATATATTGAATGTTTCTGGAACTATACTCCCAAGCGATGTAACATCATTTTGACATTTTGACTTAGGGCAGGTGGGGGGTGGGGGGGGGGTGGATACACTTTAATCGACTGCTAAGATGGAATGGTTATTCAGTGGAAATTGGATTTATCAAAATAACTTATGATGTGTCATACTATAAAATCACACTGCGCTCTTGATTGAGCCGTGTCATCAGAAAAGTGATATAAGTGATATTATTTCGTGCTAACGGCCAAGACAGTGATCGCAGGCGCATCAAACCAGCCTTATTTTATTCTAACCTCTTTGTCCCCCCCCCCCCCCCCCCCCCACACACACACAAAAAAAAAACAAAAACAAAACGGACAGAAACTTTACGGATAATTATTATTTGATTATAACTTTATCAGAAGCCTCTTTTGAACTTATTCTTATCATTATTATTATACCCCCGGTATACGAAGTATATAGGGGGTATATAGTTTTTGGTTTTTCCGTTAATATGTTTGTGTGTGTGTGTGTGTGTGTATGTTAACATTTTTTCTGTCACAGATTTCTCAGGAACCACAATAGCTAGGATTTTGAAATTTGGTACAAACGTTAGGTATGACTAGTTGTACCGTGTAAGAGACAATCAGCCTTCTCCTGCTTATCATTCCCTTTGTTTGTCCATTTTTTCTTTCTCTCCAATTAAATTTCTGTCACAGATTTCTCAGGAACCACATTAGCTAGGATTTTGAAATTTGGCACAAACGTTTGGTATGACTAGTTGTACCGTGTAAGAGACAATCAGCCTTCTCCTGCTTATCATTCCCTTTGTTTGTCCATTTTTTCTTTCTCTCCAATTAAATTTCTGTCACAGATTTCTCAGGAACCACATTGGCTAGGATTTTGAAATTTGGCACAAATGTTTGATATGACTTGTTGTACCGTGTAAGAGACAATCAGCCTTCTCCTGCTTATCATTCCCTTTGTTTGTCCATTTTTTCTTTCTCTCCAATTAAATTTCTGTCACAGATTTCTCAGAAAATCACAGTAGCTAGGATTTTGAAATTTGGTACAAACGTTGGGTATGACTAGTTGTACTGTGTAAGAGACAATCAGCCTTCTCCTGCTTATCATTCCCTTTGTTTGTCCATTTTTTCTTTCTCTCCAATTAAATTTCTGTCACAGATTTCTCAGGAACCACAATAGCTAGGATTTTGAAATTTGGTACAAACATTGGGTATGACAAGTTGTAACGTGTAAGAGACAATCTGCCTTCTCCTGCTTATCATTCCCTTTGTTTGTCCATTTTTTCTGTCTCTCCAATTAAATTTCTGTCACAGATTTCTCAGGAACCACAACAGCTGGGGTTTTGAAATCTGGTACAGGGTGTTGGGTATGACTAGATGTACCACATAAGGGACAATTAGCTTTCTCCTGCTTATCATTCCCTTTGTCAATTTTTCTTTCTCTCCAATTAAACTTCTATCGTAGATTTTTCAGGAACAACTACACCTAGGTTTTTGAAATTTGTTACAAACATTGGGTATGACTAGTTGTATTGTGTAAGAAAGCATCAGGCTCCTACTGCTTATCATGCCCTTTGTCCATTTTTTCTTTCTCTCCTATGACATTAAACTTTTTCTGTCCAAGATTTCTCAGGAACCACTACAGCTAGGATTTTGATATTTGGTGCAAATATTGGGTATGACTAGGTGTATGGTGTGAGAGAGTATCAGCCTTCTGCTTATCATTCCCTTTGTTTGTCCATTTTTCTTTCTGTCCAATTGATTTTTTGTCACAGTTTTCTCTGTTCCTAAGAGAGCCACAGTCTTCAGATTTTGTATACATCTTGAGAATGGCCAAGTTTATTGTGGAAAAGAAAATCAAAATTTGTTCTTGGGTTCTTTTGCATTTTTCCTTTTTTCAATCTCTATCTCCAGTGGAATAAATGGGAAAATTAATGATTTCTCAGATTGATATGTGACTAGGTTTAGGTATAGGTTAAAATTGGCTTGGTGACATCATCTGGATGCTGCTGCTGACTTTAGGTCAAGGTCATTGACATAGAAGTTTCAACTTGTGTCGAAATTTTGTGTTAAATTTGTATTTTCTTTTGATTACATAATTTGCATGTTTTAATGGAACCATTGTGTATTTGTCTATAGGCCTTCCTCTGGATTTGTTATAGATTGTCAGTTCATCTCTGTGTTTTAACATTAGCTTTAAAGTTTTGTATTAAGTGTGTTTTTATTAGGCGGTGGCACTGGCCGGGGGTATACTTGAGCCCCTGCTCACATGCTCTTGTTATCATTATCGTCATCATTATCATAATATTTTATACTATATACTATAACCATCCACCCTTATATGCGTTACATCCCGCCACCTTCCGCCATTTCTGCCGAAACATACCAAAGATTTGACTCAAAAACATGCGAAATTCGCTCAAAACGGGCCGCGGCCTGAGAAAAACGGCTCATTGCCAGCCAAGCATACATTCAACCACGGGAAAAATATCACAACACATCTTTTTGGCATCCAAACATACCAACCCACGAAAAAAATCTAGAAAAAAAACGGATTTTTTTTTCATCATTTTTCATTACCCCGGCCAATACCCCGGGAGCTTATTTGGACCAAAATACATAACACAAAAACAGCGATATTTGAAATTTGGCGGATAGGACGGAAGGAGGAGGTGAAGGGACGCTAAACTAAATAAGATAAACCTCTATACGATCTACCTACTTGGCCTCAGATCGGCGGTCTATCGGGAATCAGTTGCCAAAGGTCAGGACCCCCCTCGGGAAACGTCAGTGCCGAGCAGCCTAAGACCTAAATACACCGTCTACTCTCACTATCTTTCAACCACGAATTCTCCGCTAGGGTGAAACGGTATTAGGAATCAACTGCAGAAGGTCAAGATCCTCCTTAAGAGGCATCAGTGCCATGCAGGAGAGCCCGAAGTACCCCACCCACCCATACTTAGAACTTTTCTTTCTTTCTCCTTTCTCTCTCTCCTCTCCCTGCCCTCTCCCTCTCTCTCATTTTCTTATCCCTTATTATCATTATAACTTATTTATACTAAATATACGTAGGGAAATGGGCCTGCTAGTGGAGGACGGCACTGTCTGGTTGCAACGAATTGGTCGTTAGTACTTCTGTGGGTGCCGAGACGAAACAACAGGCCCAAGAAACGATAAACAACCCATATAGGCAAAATTATATCACTATTAATACTATCTTAACCACCATTAGCTTAAACAGATTATTAAGACAATGATGTAGACAGGGACCTGCTGGTGGAGGGCGGCACTGTCTGGTTGCAACGGACTGGTCGTTAGCACTTCTGTGGGTGCCGTACCGACGCTACTGGTCCAACCATTCAAAGTATAATATTTGGTTTAAATAGGGAGAATAAGACAATGACCCAGCTAGTGAAAGGGGGCACTATCTGGTTGCAGCGCATTGGGCGTTAGCGCTTCAATGGGTGTCCCCTGGAGCCGCTGCGTCTTTAAGCTACCATCATAAACTCTCTTAAAAGTACACATATTCTGGTAAACACCAAAGATACTCAGGGAGCTAGGCGCGCGTCAGGACTATGGCGCGCGCATGACCCCCTGAGGGTCACTCAGGTTACAAGCCCTGTACGCGCCCTGACACTCAACATGTACGAGCCGGTCTGAAGCAAGTAATAATTCGTACGGCAACATAAACAATACGTAACAACATCCAAAATCCTAAAATCTTGGACATAATTTTCGATTTTCGGTTTTTAGCAAGACTTTAGGAAATACAGCCACACGAATTGTAGAAAAGTGATTATTAAAAAAGGAAATAGCACGTGAACAAAAACACAACCCTCCCTATAACAACGGGGAGGGTAGCCTGGGTCCAGTCGTCAATATTATTTTTAATCCTATTCTAATAAAGAATAAATAAAATTATAATTATTAACCTTTTGTAAATATTGTCATATTTGACAATAAAATAAAAAAATGATCAGACTTGAACCCAGGCTACGGGGAGGGATACTAAATACATTAATCAAGGGAAATCAGGGCGCGCGCAGGGCCAACCGCGTCCTCAAAACAAAGCACAAACATAAACATGTAGGTAGAAGTAGGAATAGGTTAAACATATATATATATATATATACATATTAAAAAAAAACTTTGACATACGCATGTGCGTATGTGCACATGTGCGGATACACATATGCGTATGAGAGAAAATTCCAAATATGGAAAAAAATATATATATACGGGTATGTCCATGTGCGTGTGTGTGTATGTACATATGGACACGTACATGCATATATGTGTATATACCAAAAAAATTAGGTAGACTCATAGGTAGGAAAAGCATGGCATGTACACTTATTCACAAACCGGGACCGGAAAACCAAAACCGGAATTCACGAAGAGAGTCTAAACGAACTAGAGTAAAACACATGTAGAAGTAGTCTAGACAGTTGTAGCATGGCAAACAGATAGTGTAGGCAGGATAGGAGAAATACCAGTAGATAGACACGAACGAAGGTCATAAAAAAACTTATACCTTCTACAAACCGATTGGCTATAAGGACTTCGAACAGTATGGAAGTTTAGGAGCCTTATCAAAATTATCTGATAACTTAATACATGTAGCCGAATGGCAGATGAATAGGAGGACGAGCATGTCCCCACCCCAGTAACTTATTACTATCTACAAACAAGAGCCCAATAAGACTAGGAAGAAGATTGATAGAGCAAAGCAAGTGTACAACTTAGCTACACTATGCAATAATTAACGGCTCAGTTTTCAACGGGGATTCAAAACTAAAAACTTTCTGCATCGCACAATCACGGGCTCGCTTGGTTATAATCTATAAAAACCACCAATGTATCTTATCTTATCTTATCAATAAGGATCGTTAATAACAAACGTGCGATGTATCATATACACTCCCGCATAGGTGTAACTTAAGGGACCTTCAACCTAGTGAGTCAATTACACCAGACGCACAGGTGAAGGAAGATAACTATTTCTTTGTCGCTTCGCCTGGATCGCTGAGTACAGTGAATTGCACAGCCCACGCAAATAGACCGCCTGCTACCGAACAACGCAACGACGAGACAACGCAACCGACTACCAACGAACAACGCAACGGACAACTACCGAACAATGAAGACGGCCAGACAACACGACCTACAACTATCGAACAACGCGACCAACAACAGCCATACAACAAAGATGACGAATACGCACCTACTACAACCAAGATCGCAAACAACGACGACGAGAAAATGCATAGAAACAACTACAATCGAACAATCGACGAGACAACGCAGCCAACTATAAACGAACAACGCAACCGACAACTACCGAACAACGAAGACGACCAGACAACGCGACCTACAACTATCGAACAACGCGACCGATAACAATCGAACAACGAAGATGACGAAAACAACAAATCAACTACTACCGACAACCGACAAAGCAAAAACATTCCTATACCAAGCTATTAATGGTCCTGATCTTTTTTTTATATCGACGATAAACAAAGCTAAAACATTACTTCTTTACTTCTACAACACAACCGCTGCAACCAACGACAACCTCATCACCACCACCGACACCGACAAACACAACAGATCGACATCGACAACTCCAATAAACAACGCATCAACCGACGACACCAACAGACAGCAACAACGACAAGACTCCACAACTACAACGACAACGCAGAGACAACGCTTCTACAAAGACCCGACCGACGATGGAACCCACGTACAGAAGACCCGACGAACAGACCCGGATACCCCAGGGTGGATATGATGCTCTCGTGGCTGTTAGCCCTGGTGGACAATCCGTGACGACTAATAGAAAAAACAACAACAAAAACAACGTGGCACGTGTGCCCAGCAAAAACCCAGTACAGCCTGGGCATCGGCTCAGTCTGATCTGAGTCATCGCTGTGCGCTTAAAAGGCAGCTTGTGGCCTACGCTAGCCCAATGCGGACAGTGAAAACTCTGACCAGACAGGGTGGATGTCCAGGCTGATCTGAAACTTTGCTGGGCGCACATGGTTTTGTCGTGTCGCGGCAAATTTAAAATTAACAATCTATGGCACCTGAGAAATCTGCAGCGCGCACATTTTGTACAGTTAGATCTTCACACGGGTTCTAACGCATGGTTTCTCACGAAATATCTCTCGGCTGCATTTAAACCATGTATGCAACATCAACAAATGGTGTTCTAGTCTCCCTCAGGCTGGTGCATTATAAAATGCATAGTTTCCATGAAAGTTTTCTAGAAAACAACAGCTGCCAGGAACACAGCTCTACATATCATTTAAAGACCAAAAAAGTAGTAGATTTAATTATATTTAGGGAAAAAACATTGATTTATCTGATATTTTGCCTGCGGAAACCGTACAGTGCTTCTTTGCAATAGCAAGGAAGCCGTACTTTATAGGATCGGATGCCATACAGTGCAGTTTTTATTGCCGTTTTATGCAGTAAATTAGTAACTCTCACATTTAATGGAACTAGCACATGATTTGGTAAAAATATATGGTAGTAATATAGGAAAATAATTGTATTTTAACCAATTATTTACAAATAAAAAAAAATAAATGCATTGTTTTTGTATTTTCTGAAAACAAATTCAAAATACAGGATAAGAGTCCAATATAGAAAATATTTTTTTGCAAAGTTTGATTACAAAACATTTTGCAACCTTAAATTTATGACTGTGGCAGGTCTCTGATTGCTACTGAATGTTTTAAGACAAATTTTTACCTCACAACACCTTCAGAATTGTCCTGTTGGGCGTGGAAACCGTTGTTCTCTGCAGGAAGCCAAATATAGCGTACAGGCTCGACGGAAGCAATATACGACGGACAGTCTCTGCAGGAAGCGAAAATTAGCGGAATCGATTATACCCTGTGTTTATGGTAGAACCGAAATAGCAGGGGAATAAATATGAGGCAATGGCCGGCTGTGCTTGCAGGAGGTGCAGAACAGGTGTTGTCTTTTTAATGGTCTCTATCCTCTGTATACATATTCTTTGCTTTCTCTCCCTGGCTAGATGACGGCTCGATGTAGACTGAAATTCTCATACAGCCGTTAAATCTAACACAACCAACCAACCAGCCGTTCAAGGGAATTACCTTCATTTTTGTCATGTGTGTGTGTGTGCGGGGTGGGACGATAGCGGGGTTTGGGGAGAGAACCGTGATCGTTTTTACTGATCCAAATGTTTTATAGCCCTATAGGTTATTTAGCTGGTATAATGGTTTGCATGCCCCGGCAATATAGTCCAGGGGCATATGAATCCCAAAAGCCCCCCCCCCCCCTGGATCCGGGGTTCAATATCACGATGGAACTGCACAAAAATGATCAAAGTAACAACAGCTTTGCTTTACCATCGAAATTTTGTTAACAGCGGTTACTTGCTCCCTCCCTGGCACTATATGTACATGCATAAAATCATAAAAAATGGATATAAAAACAGAATTAGAAAGTATTTTTTTTTGTCTGAGACTTTCAGCAAACAATCAGGGTAAATAAAGCATCCTGTGGTGCTCAAAATTTTCCATATGTGTTTTTGTCACCCTCTACCCCGAGACTTTATTCTTGCATAATATGATGATAAAAGCTATGTAAATTCATATTAGTTTTTTCTAAAACTAGCAACAAATGATAGAAGTAATAAAAGCTTCTTGTTGTGATCAAGATTTGGTCCTAGGCTTTATCTGCTCCTACCCTGTGGCCAAACATGTACAAAATCATTCAAATAGATATTTTCTGACTGTAAAGGTACCTATTCTGAAGGTAAATTCTTTGAAGTAAGAGAAACACGTGAAGGGAACAGCCTTTATTTTTTTTATTTTTTTTTTTTTTTTTATTTTTTTTTATTTATCATTAGGATGGGACTCAACCTCGGGTGAAGCAAATAGGAAGTCACGAAAGCAGTTTTCCTTTGCTAAAATGTCTGAAAACATGAGAGGTGTTCTCATATTCGAGCAGCGAAGGCGCATGAAAAGTCACATTGCCGTGTACGCACAGCAAGTAAGCATCTGCACAAGACAATCAGAATCATACCGTTGCACTTCAAATACCAAATGATCATAACGTTGCACTTCAAATAGCAAACGGCGGAAGACTCTAACTTAATACACGAATGCGCAGTCTGGGCTGAGTCTTCACTGTTTGCACGTTGTGTAATGTTGTGTAATAAGGTATATTCGGAAATGGTCTAGTGCATCCCATACGCTTGCAAGTACAGCTAACTGATGACTTTATAACAATACCCTCTGCGGAGTCCTATCTTTGCTGCCCTAGCTGAGCTGGCAAAGTCTATCCTGGTCCACTCTTTAATATTGTCTTCCCATTTCTTCTTTTGCCTTCGGAAAGAAAAAAAAACAGAATTCAGAGACTAGGACGCATTCGAGAACTCTATGCTGGCCAGCAGTTGTAGAAAGCCAAGGAAGAAGGTGAGCTGCCAGTACAAGTGAATCCGCGGAAACATGTCTTCGTCCGCGACCGTGATGGTATGCTAACATTTAGTTCGAATATGGCTTGCCTGTAGCCCATTTTGCCATAAATATCAAATATTTGGTTAATTCCCGAAGGACCATATTTCGAAACGGATTATATTACCCCAAATTGCTCCAACACAGAAAGCAGGATTACTGTCTTGGACAACTCTTCGTGTCTGTTCTTTAAAGTACATCTGTAACTGCATTGCTTTTCATATAAACCAACTTATTGAATCAGCCATCTTAAAACCAGGCACTATGTCAGAACTCAGATGAGGATACTATTCTGTATATCATGTCCTCTTGTAAACGGGTGAAATAGGAGCTGTAGTAAGCAGAAGAAAATGGTAAATTGTAAAATTGTTCGCCTTGTACAGATATTTCTACAAACGAGGTGAAAACCCTCAAACGCACAGGATCTTAACGCATATTAATACGTGATAGCTCGTAGTACTGTTAAAAAACAACAACAATAGATATAGCAAATACATGCAAAGAAGGTTGCAGCAAATGCTCACCAAAGCTCTGGATAAAAAAGAGTCTCATTGACATTTGTGATAGTTAACATTTTTATTTGTTAAATCGGCATAAAATCATATTGAGTCTCCTTATCTGAACCGCACTGACAAGGCGATTCGGACGGGAAGCCAGTTGGGCCAAATGTCTTCAAGGATGCTTAAATGCCCAGCTCAGTTTTAAACCTCATCAGCTATTGCTAGATAATATTTTTTACTTCTGCCTTCAGTATTTACCTTATGTTCTTTCCGGTGTCCGCTTTGCTCATCTTAATTACATGCATAAGGCACCGTCAATAGGATAAATATGGTATAGTTAAGATAAAAAATAATAAATTAGACGTAATCCTTTCTAAAACACAATTGCACAAAATTTGTCAAATGGAAACAATATTTGAAAAATCCAAATTGATTTTCCCACGGGAAAAAATTCCCATGGGAAAAATTTCCTGCGGGAAAAAATCCTGTGGGAAAAAATTTAAAAAAACTATTTAGTCGAAAATGGATTATTATGACACTTAAACATAATCATCGACATAATTTTTATACAGTACTGGTGTCAAATTAGTGTCAGATAAAAAAAACATATTTTCCCCGTGGGAACTTTTTCCCATTTCCTAAAATGGGAAAAAATTTCCCACGGGAAAAATTTCCCACGGGAAAATATAAATATTAAAATATAGGCATTATTTCAGCATTATAATACAGATATATGTATATTGATTTGTTTAGTAGACATTTTTTCATAAATAAACTATTTTTAAAAAATCGGAAAATCCCATGGGATTTTTTTCCCACATGGCAAAATGGGAAAAAATTCCCACGGGAAAAATTAAACTTTTGAATTAAGCCGTGATATTTTTTTTCGACAATATTTATGACTTAATATGAGGGTTAAAGACATAAAACAAACATTTAATTTTTTCTCATTTTTCCCGTGGGAAAATATTCCCATTTGATAATATGGGAAAATTTTCCCATGGGAATTTTAAAAAATCCCACGGGAAAAAATTTTTCCCATGGGATTTTTAAGTTCAAGTCGTTATTTCAACCCCAAGACTAAATATTTTTTGACTCAAAACATATAGAAATTAATGTCTATGACCTATATTTATGTATTTAAGTGGTTTTAAGTGTCTAGGAAGACAAGAAAGACAAGTGAAGTTTGCAAAAAACCGGTGTTGCAAAAAAAAAACCGGTGGCTGTTATATGCAGTTAACTTGGACATGCTTTGGGATATTAGGTGATGACCTCCAGGACATTTTTGCATTTAAAATGGTAAAATGTTTACTTTTCTGGTTCAAAATTGACAAATTATATCCCCTGTCCCCACCTCCTTCCTGCCTAACAGCCACCTCCACTCCTCTGGAAAGAAGACATAGTTTTAGCTCGCCTGAACGACCTTCAGCTATTGTTGTCACCCCGTCGTCGGCCTCAGCATCTGCATCCGCGGCATGTCCACCTTTTTGGTGTTTAATTAATAGCCTAAGTTGATACTTTCACATATGCTAGATAAGGGTATTACATTTTACACCCTTACCCCCTCAGTGACCTGTAGGTCAAGGTCATGGACTTGGAAATTTCATGTTAAAATATGGGATGTACTTTAAGTTTTTAGCTCACCTTTCAAAGTGAGCTTATAAAATAGCCTTGGTCCGTAGTCTGTCGCCCGTCGTCGTCGTCCACACTTTTAAACATGAATATCTCCTAAACCATCGGTCCAATCTTGATCAAATTGTATGTGTAGCATTGTTGGGGTGGGGGATTGACTGTATAAGGTTAAAGGGCAGATCAGATTGGAACTCTGGTTGCCATAGCAACATATAGATCCCATAGACATATAATGGCAAGAACTTAAAAAATCTTCCTCTCTGAAACCATGAGGCCCTGTCCTTATATATGTAGTATGTAGCAATGTTTAGTGGTTCCCTACATCACTCCTGCCAATCAATCCCCTGGGGTTCAAACTGGCCCCATCCTAAGGGCCAATTGGTTTATATAGGGCTATATGTCTAAAGAACCTTCAAAAATCTTCTTTTCTGAAACCATGAGGCCCACAACTTACATAATTAGTATGTAGCAAGGGTTAGTGGTTATGTACATAAATCCTGCCAATCATGCCCCTGGGGTCTAAATTGGCCACCCCCAATGGTCATTAGCTGCCATAGACTTTATCATGGAAAAAACCTAAAACAATCTTCTTCTCTGAAACCATGAGCCCAGAGCTAATATATTTAGTATGTAGCAGTGTTTAGTGGTCCCCTACATAAATTCTGCCAACCATGCCCCTGAGGTTCAAACTGGCCCCATCCAAGGGGTCATTTGTTTATTTAGGACTGAAGAACCTTCAAACATTTGCCTCTCTGAAGACATGAGGCCCAGAGCTTACATAACTAGTATGTAGCAATGGTTAGGTGTCACGTATATAAATCCTGCAAACCATGCCCCTGGTAACCCATTTGCCCCCCCACCCCCTACGGATCTTTGGCTCCCATAGACTTATAATGGTATTAACTTAAAAAATCTCCTTCTCTGAAACCATAAGGCCCAGAGCTTATATATTTATGTAGTATGTAGCAATGTTTAGTGGTCCCCTACATAACTCCTGCCAATCAAGCCACTGGGGTCCAAACTGGCCCCACCCTAGGGGTCATTTGTTTATATAGAGCTATATAGCTAAAGATCCTTCCAAAAATATTCTTCTCTGATACCATGATGCCCACAGCTTACATTTTTAGTATTTAGAAATGTTTAGTTGCCACGTACATAAATCCTGCCTACCATGCCCCTGGGGTCCAAATTGGCCACGCCCCAGGGGTCATTATTTCCCATAGACTTATAATGGGAAAAAACTAAAATATCATCTTCCCTGAAACCATGAGGCCTAGAGCTTACATATTTAGTTTGTAGCAATGTTTAGTGGTCCCCTACATAAATCCTGCCGAGGAGATTTACAACGACTATTCATAAGTATGTTGCACTGTTTGGGTTAATATGCATGTAGTATTCTGCTCTTTGTGTCTTTGTTTCGAGCTTCTCATGCCTTCAGAGATCAGTATTCCAAATTGAAGAATATTTATGCTAAGCAAAGTCATCAGTATGACATATTGCTTGTTGCAGTTCAGTTACTGACCTTCAAAAATTCACTTCAGATTTTGAGGCAGAATAAAGTGGGTGGGGTAATTTATAACATTTTTATACCTATATTGCTTTACATTCAACAAGAAAATATGCCAAATTCAATCTTAAGCTTCTAGATTCAATTCTGGCAGAGACAGAATAGGTTCTTAGAAATAAAACGCACAGCAATCACATTATGTCATGTAAAACATTACAGATAATGGGTAATTTTAACACGCAAATAGGCACTCGCAAAAATGCAGAAAAAAATTAATTTTGCATTATCCGATTTTATCCTACTTTTGATATGTCATATATGAATGTTAGTTCTCAATAAAAATGCAAAAAAGCTTTTGTTGCAATTTGTTTTGGGCTTAGGGAAAAATTCGCCAGTTTGCCTGGACTATATTGTATCTCCTAGACACTAAAGTGAATCCAAGCTGCCTATCGTTTTTACACAGAGAGAGAGAGAGAGAGAGAAACAGAGTCGCTGATGTCCAGTTGTTGGTTTAAACATATTTTATTTCAATGATCAAACTTTTATGGCAGCAACACTATTGCTATATATACATAAACATAATAGTATTAGAACGGAAGCAATGGCTTATTTAGTTCCTCTCCTAAACATGTCATCTGACAAATATAAATGGCAGAAATCAATGTTCAACAGTACATATTCATTAGGTATAGAAACAAATTTAAACGTCTAAACACAAAAATGAGTCATACAAAGATATTTTAACAAGAGGACAGAAATATATAAAGTCCAGTCCAGTCCTTACAACGCTAGGTTATAGTGCAGATATTATAGGTTCTTTCTTGGGGCGGGTCAGGAACTGGAAAACTGGACTCGCTTACACTGTACAAACGACAAGTGGACAAGGAAAGTGTTCAAATATCATAACACGTGGAAGCCCTCTCTTGTTGTTGCTTCTGAGAGTCTGTCAACTCGGGTGCGCGCCAACTGTATGGGAGGGCATAATGGCAATGTTTTGTGCTTTTTTAACTAAAAACATAGTTAAAGACTGCTTCTGCAGAATTCAGACAAAAGTAATATGAAAAAGGCGCCACCTATATAGCAAACTAACCTACATTATGACCTCAATAATAATAAATAATAAAAAAACTGAAACAAGAAATTTGCAGCTCAGTTGCATGGATACCTCCTTTTTTAATAGTTTTATGCAACTCCGTCCTACAGCAGAGAAATCCTGGAAAACTTTTTATAAGTCGTAAAACAAAAAATAAAAAAAAATAGGATAGCTCTAAATAAAATTACGACGCCCAAAGGATGCAGACGGGATTAAATATTTTCCCTTTCATTGTTACAGTGCCTTTGTCGTCACTACCTATACTGTGTGTATACAGCTTGCGTCGTCTGATACGAGTGTTCCTTATTCACATTCGTATATGATCAATTAAATCTGGAGAATCTAAAAACTAAAAGTAAAGATTCTTGACTAATTCGCTAAAATGCGCAGGCTGATTCGAGTATTCGATGTATTCACATGGCTGAAGGCACCATTTCAGGCGACGCCAATCACTACCCAGTGAACACACGATGTCGAAATTACTTCGTTTTGATGTCAGTTCGCCGTCATGATGTCCCAGAGATGCACATATGGCATCGTTTCGAGGTTGTGTGCCTCTCGTCGGTAGATGGGATTACCAGCCCGATAAAGAAGATGAAGAAATGTGGAAAAAAGAAAACAAAAAGGAATTTTGACATCTGTATCATTTATGTGTTATGAAATTGATTGATTGATTGACTGATTAATTGATTTTACCATTTTCGGTCGACATCTGTACAAACAGTCGTATCATCCGTATCAAGAGATAAATGATGAAATGAAATGAAAATAAAAAAAGCATGTCTAGGCAAGAGACAGAACAGGGGACAGGTGTTTTGAAGAGAGAGAGAGAGACAGAGACAGACATACAGACAGACAGACAGAATGGTATCATTGGCAACCGTAAAATCCTGCACAGTATCGACAGCCAATGGTGCCATTGGCAACCGTTGACACTACTGGCAAAATTGCCAATGTCACCACTGGCAGTTCTGTTGGTAGAGCCAATGGTGCCAATGGTATCATTGGTAGAGCCGATGGCGCCTATGGCACCATTGCAGGTCCAATATTTTTCTGTGCTTGGAAATTTTTAGTTTTACTTATTTTCTTTCATTATTGTGGGGAAAATTCTCCTGTGTCAACTCGAGTGTTTATAATGGGCTCAATAAACTGCCATATTGAATGACGCGAATTTTCCGCCATGGTAGTTTTCCCCATGGCCAAAGTTGTCGGCAGTATTGGCAGCTTATGGTCGGCAATACTGGTTTCAGTGGTTGAGCCAATGCTGCCCATAGTGAGACTCAGAGCGGCATTGACATGCCAATGGTAACATTGGCAGAACCCCGAATGCAACCAGTACTGGTTTTGACGTCACACAAAGCTGCAACACACACTGGCGCTGCAACCAATCGATTACTAGATTATTTATATAACTGCGGGAAAACCGATAGACAAAGTGGGAGTCATAAGCTTTTTGCAGAAAGACCGTTTATCCGTCTACCCATGTCGTTTCTAGAAAGTTGTAAAGCTTGCTAGATCTAGCTAAATCACGTGTGCACCTGCCTGCTGCCGACATAGAAATATAGTGCGTGTCAACAATTAACAGGTAAGGAGAAGCCGCAGTGAAGAGGTAAGGATTGTTTTTTCTTCGAGCTGTACGGCCTTCTAGCCGAATTCTGACGGCCATGATGGCCATCATAGGATTTTTTTTGGAACGCATTCACGTTCATTTAGTTTCCTCCAATAAAAATGCCAGCGTCTCATTTTCCCAAGATAAAAAACGCCGACCGGAAATTCAGTGACAGGAAAAATTCGAAACCTTAGTGGTACGGGACAGACTAGAATAAAACAGAAATACGCCTTATTTCTTAAAGCAACCAACACTCGTTGGTTGGTTGCTATAAATCTGCCTCCATCCTGCACTTTCCCAACGATGACAATCGTGAGTGATGAAAGGCCCAGATAAATTTTGCCGGAAGCCTACAAAAAGCGATAGTTGATATGTGGCGCGAAAAGTTAAGAAACGGTAACGTCATCATGCACAACGTGAACATTTCTTTCTAAAGAGAGGGCAAGCCGGTCATTTATGCACATAGGCTCGAAAGTTAAGTCTGCGACCTACTATTTTCATTGCTTTAATGTAAACTTTAAATTCTTTTGGCCATACTGTGTTTGTTTTAGAAGAAAAAAATATGTTTTGTTTTCTCAGAATGAAGGTTTTTATCAAAGAGTGACGAGCAAAGATAGAACGCCATTATAACGTCCGGTCAAAAAAGTGGAAAAATTGACGTTTTTGAGGTCAGATATATTGAAAACGACATCAGCGACTCCCATTTTTTACTACAATTTCTGAAAGAGGGACTGAAAATGTATATTGTTAGGAAGTATGAATAAAAGCATGTGTTTTATCAATTACTCCCACCTCACCTTAATGCCGATAAGTCTGTAGCTAAATTATACTGATGGAAGTGCTAATTCAACGATTTACGTTTTAGTTCAAACACATTACCTGGCCTCTAGGTTATAAAATATTTTTCGTGCTCAACTCAGCTGAGCATGAATTTTTACCTTCTCTTTCAGTTTAGCTCAATATGAAATTTTATCTGCTGATAAATATGAAAATGCCAACATCAGTGAAAACATATGAGAATACCAACTAATCCAACTTTAGTTGACATTATCTTATTTATCAACAAAGAAAATTTCATGCTGAGCTGGGTTGAGCACGAAAAAAGTTTTATAACCACGGGGCCTGATCTCTTTTTACATTATTCACGATAAACTTTATAACACGAACTTCATAAACAACTGTTCAGGCGTTATATATACATAAACAAAATCAAAAGTCCGATATCGCCAGTAATACTGTTTTTAATTAATCTTCTTTAAAAACTTCTGCCGGTTTCACTACATTACAAACAGATTTTCAAGAAGAAGACATATTGAAAATAACCTAGCAACAAACGTAACGTCCTAAATTACCTTACGTCATAGTTGTTGTTATAATTTCCGCCGCGGATGCCGCACCTCCAGTTGGAGTCTTCTAAGATTGTTTGAATACCTTGGTGGCACATTTCTCACTAAAAGGACCTGTTCAGTTTTGGTCTTAATTTATTTATGAAAAACTTTTCTTTTGCATGTCGTTATGTTTGGCTTTCAGTATTACACCTTATAAAAGGGGAAAATGAAATATTTCGGTTTCAAGGTTTTTGCACAGTTATCTATATGTTCGCTTACTTTAAGTATTCTTGTTTTCGGGTCCCGAATTTGTTGGTTATGCACTGTAACTTGTTTTCTTAGAACATTCCCTGTTTCCCAAATATATTCCTCACCGAAGCCTCTACATTTCATAGCATAAATGACGTTTTTAACGTCACATGACATGTTTTCTTGTACTTTAAAATTGTAGCCGCAATTGAATGTTAGTGATGAACCTTCTAACAAATGAATGTAGAGGCCGCAGTTTGGTCGATTACATGTTTTAACTTCATTGCACTTATTTGACGAAATTTTAGCTTTTGTTAATATGCGTTTAAGATTGTATGGTTGCCTTTTGCTTTTAATGAACTTGAATTTGGAAAAAAATATTCCGCATTTTTTCATCTTCTTGTAATATTCCAATTTTTTTACAGTTGTGCTCATCTCCCACCAGTTTATTTCTTTAAAATCGAAATCGCCCATCATTTCGTCTCTACATTTATTGAATAAAATTTTCAAATGCTGAAGATTTTCTTCTGATGCTGTCGGACTCTTATATACACAACCAACTAGCAAAGAGTCTCTTTTTAGTAAGTTCAACCGACACCACGCAGATTATTTAAAATCTGTGTTTATTTCAACTTTTTCAGCGTGAACATGACTTTTGACGTAGGGAATAACACCCCTTCCTACATGTATAAACATGTCGTAGTTTTCTAATTTATAAAAAAAAACTTCCTGATAATTAAAGTATTTACTCTTTGGGAAAATTTCTGTTATGCTAATAATGTCAGGGGATTTACCTTGCAGATATAGTTTTAATTCTTCTCTCTTACTTTGGGTAAGACAATCTGCATTTGTATAAAACACATTTAGAGTATATTTGCTGTTTGTATATTAAAAGACCCTGACGTATCATTGTCAAGGTCAACCCTATGTACATTGTTAAAACTTGCTTCCTAATATACAGATCCTGTGGATGCAAGGCTGGGCTCGCAACCACTTGTTGGGATAGTCCCCCTAAGAAGGTCTATTCAACATCTGCCAAGTTTATGACTGTTGACTGATCATACAGTAAAGCCAGAGAAAAACTTGACATAAAGTGCAACTGATGTGCACTAGCCCAGAGAGAGGTGTGCACATGACTTTGAGTAAGCTCAGAGACACAGGTGCACTCGACTTTGCGACCCAAGTGCACTAGACAAATTTCCAACTCAGCAATCACCTGTGAATTCAATGTGCACATTTATGTTCAGTATATTTGCTATAAACCTACTCTACAGTTCTTAGTTCAACATTGTAAGACACCATTTATTCTTGATTTTTCTTTTTTACTTTCTTTTTATTTATCCATTTCATTCCCTCTTTTTATTCAACCAAACATATCAAATTTGATCTTTTTTGTCATTTGAAGTCTGTAATCACCATCTATTTATTAATGAATACCAATCAATTAAAAATAGTGGTAAAAGGTTGGGATAATTACATTAAATAGAACATTCTATCAAAGTAATTTAAAGGTGCGCAAACAATGATTTTTTTCTAATACCCCTTTCTTTAATTGGTCAGTAGTTTTTCCTAGTGACAAAATTATGAGTAGGTGGAGTGAGAAGTGTCATAATATTTAAATGTATATAATGCGTTATTCCCAACACACTTCTTTAATTTGGACGGACACCCGGCGCCAGGTGTGTGCAACTATGGTTACGTACCGTTGAGCCACTTGGGTAACGTCGATACGAGAATTGAACAGAACAGAACAGAACACTTCTTTAATGTTTTTGTTGTTATAAGATAACAGAAGATGACACCCAGACAGAAGTCTCTTTCAGGTTAGTATTTATCTAATTGTTACCTTATTTATTACAGAGCACCTCGTCATCTTAATTCTTTGTATCACATGTAGTCACCGTGGAAAGGAAATATTCCTGTTGCATTATATGTCGTAATGGGTTGCAAATTGTGTAGACTCTGGCCGGGCTGTGGACACATCTGAGCCGCGACACGAGAAAACCAACAATGTGGTTGTGCGTCCAGTGCAGACTCAGATCAGCCTGAGCATCCACCCAGTCGGATCAGAGTCTTCGTTTAGCGTTTAATGGGTAGCTAAGGGTCTAAGCTACCTTCATGCGGACAGCGAAGACTCTGCTCAGACTGGGCGGATCTGAGTCTGCGCTGGCCGCACAACCACATTGTTGGTTTTCTCGTGTCGCGGCTTATTTCCAGTTTCTTGATGAATTGACCCACTTGAAAAATGAGTAAAAATTGAAAATTGCAGAGTTGCTATTCCTGAAAGTGCACCCATGAACTTTAATACTGTATACCGTATTGCGTGAAAGTTTAACGTTTACACATATCTCTTATGCAAAATCCATATGATCACCAATTCAAACTGTATTCAAGGCCGTCGCGGCTGATCCGGACCGGCCATGGACCACTGTTTTGACAAGCATAATATGAATCTTACTCCCCCGCACCTTCTTTTTTCCATGTGTGTTCTCTTTCCCTCATTTTTTTTTTTAAATCTTAACTAAGAGTGTTCGGAAAACACCAACCCTTTTTCATAATAGTCGATGAAATCTTGTTATCAGCCGGAGTCAACTATTGATAAGCCTGAGGGTGTGAAGCGAAGTGTCAGCACACTTCATATACAAACATTGCGATCGTGAAACAGATACCTGTTTGATCGAATTAACTTACTAAAGAATTTGCTTGATGAGAGAATTTAGAGACACTTCAACTATTTGCAGGCGTAGACATAGTTGTTTTGCAGTGCTTCAGATAAGAAGGGGTAATGTGGTAATTTACAGATAATTTATCATATTTCTCCATAGAAAAGTAAGTTGTAAGCCCTCATTAGAATCGATTCACCGAGACGGTTCTAATAAGGGGTTGCAGTCTGGAACTCTGTATTTGTGATGCTTTTTCGAAGTTTTGCAGAAGTAAATTGTCGTCTGCCTTTTAGGTGCTTAGAAGGTTTATAAACTAAAGGAGGGTTTTGTCTACTTTTGGTGACCAGATACACTTTCAGAGGAAGCAAGTCTCATCATTTTCATTTTGTTTCAATATACATGTAGGGTTCAACCCAAGAAAGAATTGAAGAAAGCCCCTATGATCAAATTAGAAAGCAGACAAGAAAGTCACGAAAGTCGTTCCCCATTTAAAAAAAAAAGTGTGGAAAAAACGTGATAAAAAATTGCAGGAAAACATGATAAACTAGTAAACTGTCTTTAGCCTTGCAGACAAGGCATCTCATATTTTGAAGAACGAAAATAGCGTAATTTGCAAATAGCGTAGATCCTGATGAGGCGACTCATAATAAGCCCACACTGTGTGCCCTCTAGTCTTTGAATTCTTATCCATTTCTTTAATATAGCGCGAACAAATGAAAATAGCTGAATTTGCAAATAGCGTAGATCCTGATGAGGCGGCTCATAGTGGGCAGCCTCATTTAGACATGCACTGTTTGCCCTCTAGTGTTTGAATTCTTATCCATTTCTTTAACATCTAAAGCGCGAAACAAAAAATGAAAATTGCTGAATTTGCAGATAATGTAGATCCTCATGTGGCGGCTCATAATCAATTGAATGAGCAGCCTCATCAGATCTACACTGTTTTCTCTCTAGTCTGTGAATTCTTATCCATTTTTTTAACCACCTAGAGCGCTAAAGAACGAAAAGCGCGGAATTTGCAAATAGCGTAGATCCAGATAATGCGGCTCATAATAACCAGCATCATCCAAATCTACACTGTTTGCCCTCTAGTCTTTGAATTCTTATCCATGCATTTCAATTCTGCGCTGGGCGAACAACCACATTGTTGGTTTTGTCGTGTCGCGGCTAATTTATTTCTGACTTTGTTTACTTAAGACGCCGCAGAAGTGTGAATACACGTATCTACCCAGTTTTAGAGTTTATTGTTAAAACAACAGTACAATAAACTAAGATTCAAAAGCGTAATGAAAGTGGATTTAGAACAAACAAACAGATTTACCTTATGCTTGATCAACAACTCATTGTGTTAGTTTTGTCATGATTCAAGATCAAATAAAAGAATAAAATAAAGTTGATAGTTTAATACCTTACAATATGTCTTTTCTGATACTTAAAATAGATTATTATAATATTTTAATTGTCTTCTATGATATTTAGAATAAATCATGTGATATGAATCATTTTAATTGCTTTCTCAAAAACTGAAAGAAAGAATTAATTTAAAGACAGAAAAGATACACAAATTAAGATAATTTTTACTTTTGCAAATAAAAGTAAAAAAAAAAAAAAAAAAAAGTACATTAGAAATTAAAGCAAAAACAAATTTAAAATTCTTATATTTTCTTTAAAAATAAAGTTGATAGTTTAATAGCTTACAACACATGACTTCTCTTTACTTGAAATAGATTATTACAATATTTTATTTTATTTTCTGTTATATTAAGAATAAATTAACATACATGTATGTGTATTATTTTTAATTGTCTTCTAAAAATACTCAAAGAAAGAATTAAAGACAGAAAAAAAGACAAAAAATACACAAACTAAGATAATTTTCACTTTTGCAAATAAAAGAAAAAAAAAAGAAAAAAGAAAGACATCAGAAAATTAAAACCAATACAAATTTAAAATTGTTATATTTTCTTTACTCTTACAATACAAATTAAAAAAAAGAAGATCTGGGTAGTGCACAAACTGTTTGTCCATTCCATGACTGGCTAATCATAAAAGTATGTGTAAAGGTTCAATCTGAACTCTGAACTTCAGGTGCACTACGGTTTGAGAATGGGGTGCAACTCAATGCTCAAAGCTAGCTCAGGTGTAGTGCAACTCATGTGCAACTGGGTTGCACAAGGGTGTCAAGTCTTTCTCTGGCTTTACTGTACGCTCCCATTTGTGCTTCTACATTTGAGTCATTTAAAATATGCAAGTGAGATTGTTGGATGCTTGATCCATTCCTAATAGGGCTTGGTAGATCGCTGTCTACCGGCATTCCTACCACTTCTGGTTCTCGTAAAGTGAAATGTCTGGTGGGTGGGGTAACTGCCCCAACATTCATTGGTGACGGTGGCGCGTGTCGCTGCTCTCTTCGTTCATTTTGACGCTTCCTGTTTTCGATTTTCTCTTTTCGCTCCTTCCTTTGTTCTGGAGTCGGATCTTTGGTTATAATTACCCTTTGAAAGGACTCAGGTGGCTTACTGCTAATGAATTTTGCATTGTCAAGGAGGAATTTTCTTTGTGCTTTGGAATCCAAAGTAATCCTCAAAGGCCGTGTCTTTGATTCTTCCTTTTTCCCTAGTCTAGCTGATGTAACAATAAATTTAAATTCTCAAGTCTCAAGCTTGCACTTATTGCCTTTATATCTAATTCGTCAGCCTTTTTAGCTCGCCTGAACGAAGTTCAGGAAGAGCTATTGCGCTACTCCCGGCATCGGAGTCAGCGCTGGCGTTGGCGTTGGCGGCGGCGTCGGCGTTAGCAAAATGTTAAAGTTTTACGTTAAAGTTTTTTATGTGATAGGCAAGGCGCTGTCAGGCGAGCTATCCTGGCCCCGTGACAGGTCTTGTTGTTTTCTATACCACTTCCACTGTTAGGTTCCTTTAGGTTTAAAACTGTCAGGTTTACTTCTCTGCGTTTTCTGTTTTCAAGCTCTTTATTTCTGCTGTCAACAACAGACTGTATGTCGCCTTTGAGGCTATTTATGATCTCTTCTTTTAGGTTTGACACTTGAGTTACGACTTCCTGTTTGGTAATTTTATGCAAACTTTCTACTTTCTCCTACAAATTTGACATTCTATATTCATTTTTTCCCTTAATGTCATCCAGTGTTGTGGATATGATTTTCAAGCAAAGAAATGTGGACTTGCAACTCCTACAGATCCAATGGAAGTCCTCCATATCGCCGGCTTCTAAGCCGTTGTACAGTGATTCTGATATTTTTCCACATCTGAGACAAAAAGTCAGCAAGCAGCCAGAACATTCAATCATTTTCTCAACCAACAACTCACCCTTATGACAAATATAACCGGAAATGTTAGAATCTGAGGCTTGTCTTGGCCTTATATTATCCGGCCTTTCTCCTGTTGTGAGTGTTTGTGACATTTTTCTCAGACAATTATATGGCGAGGCAAGCCCTCACACACATATATAGAGTAAATTAGTGATTATTTCTACCTACATAAGGTTTTCATCTTACATATGTGGCAAGACAAGCCCTCACACATATATCATTCGGAGGTTATATCACTTCACTATGTCCCCATTTATTTACAGTAGTACGTGTAATCTTTGTCTTCAGTATTCCATTTATTATGTCATATATAAGGTTAAAACATGTAGCCCTAAGGTGTTTTCAGGTATGCAAATATAACTTCTTTTTTTGCAGTGTAGTCTCTGCCTACATTGGACATTTATTCTTCTAGCATAGAACAGTTATATGTACATTATGTTAATATTTGTAAGTACAGAATTGTTAAGATTTATTGTTGTAGTAGTCTCTATCTACATTAACTTTTATAACTTTTGTCTATACTGAAACCCTGAAATTTTTGCAGTGTATATAATTGGACAATTATTTTTATGTATTGAATAAAATTGTGTTGGTATTTATAAATGCAGTATTGTTTGGATTTATTGTTGAAGTAGTCTCTATCTACATTAACTTTTATCACTGTTATCAATACTGATACTCTATAGTCTCTGTCTATGAGTGTTTTATTATTATTATTTAATTTAATGACAAAACCATATGTGTTATTTTATTTCTGTGTCACTCAATTCTTCCTTGGATAAATTTATTATTATTATATATAGAAATAAAGAAAAAATTAAAAAGTAACTACACTTCAGGAACTGACTGAAGAAGTACCAACTGTGACTCGAACTCACGCCGACTACGATAACACCGCCTAGCCATTCAGAGACACCAGATTAACTATTTGCGCCAAACCTCTTCTAAAAAACGAAGAAGTTGCATGTAACAATGTTAAGTCTAATTTCTCTGAAGGACCCATCGGATAGGGCTATTTTATTAAGTTTTGCTAACACAATCAGGTATATACATGGAATATCTGGATCAAACGATACCGAAGCTTAGAAATATTATATAATAAAATTTAAGATTTAGCAAACTTCAACAGCTATTCCGGCTCAGTACCATTTTACTGATGCAAAAACATCCAAAAATTGGATAGTTGAGAAATAAAGCAGTACCAACTGAGACACGAACCCACGCCGACTACGAGAAGTCCGCCTAGCCGTTAAGAGACACCAGCTTAACCATTTGCGCCAACAACGCTTCTAAAAAACGAAGTTTCATGGAACAATGTTAGGCTTGATTTATCTGAATGACCCTTCGAATGAGGGCTATTTTCTTTAGTTGTGCTAACAAAGTCAGGTATATACATGGAATATCTGGATCAAACGATACCGAAGCTTGGAAATATTATATGATTTATTTTAAGATTCAACAAACTTCAACAGATATTCCAGGCCAGGACCATTTTACTGATGCAAGTACATCCGAAAAAATTGTATAGTTGAGAAACGAAGAAGTTGCCACTGGGACTCGAACCTACGCCGACTACGACAACTCCGCCTAGCCATATATATATTAGTGCATTAAAATGAACAAAAATATGATTTCCCGCACGCTTTTGGTGTTTATTAATTGCACTATAACTGTTACTGATTATAAAACTTCATATTTAAATAAGAATTCCGCGGAATGCGGGGTCTCGCCTGCCTGAGCTTTTCACAAACTAGAGCTAGTTTCATACCCAAATGCAAAGTTTACACCGTTTATGACACAGGAATAGTGAGACCTATGTCTTACTTCTTTAAACAGTAGGAGGCGATAAAAACTCAATCCGATTATTCCAAAGTCAGTGTTCCCAAAAATGTAGCTCAAAACTTTACAATGATATTCAAGATGTAAGCATGGACAATTTTTGTGGCTCTAGTATTTTAAGTCAATGCAAAATAGACCTAAACCGGAAAACACAAAACAAATTATGAAAAGTTAGTGAACCCTAAACTGTAGGTCAAGATGCTATATTAATTGATTCCAGTTTTCAGTTTCATTTCTCCAGGTGTATGCAAATCCCAAGTTTCTTGACTCTAGCCTAGTTCTTGAGAAAGAGAGATAAACTTGACGCAAACGTTATACAATCAGTGAACAAAATAATATTAAGTACCAAATAGAAATCCATTTGAAAGAAAAGTATTGTAATACAGGGGTAAATTTTCATACAGGACAGGAAATTCCGGTTTCTGATAGCAAGCATATTTCAATCACGTTTGACATATGTGTAAACTGTTAGTCTTTCTTTGACTAAAATTCAGTCTCAGTCTATTACTGAATTTGCACCAGAATAAAAATTACTGCAAACAGTATACTTACATTTTAATCTATATTTAGTCTCTGATTTGTTACGATAATTGAATCTTGTTCAAAACAATATTTGAAAAGCATGAAATTCATACATTTGTTTTCATTTTCTTAATTTGTAGTTAGTGGACACATCAGAATCTACTTTGGAGTATCCGGAAAGCTTGAAAGAAAATAAGAAACCTGTATTCATACACTATTAGAAGACCAGAACTCATTAACCTTTCAGAAACTGTTTTATATTAATTTCTGACAACGAATTTTCATCTTGAGTATTTACCAACCAGATGTATTGTATTGGTCTCCAGAAGATACTAATTCTGACGCCTCCCCTTCCGAATACACACACGCATAAGTTTGTGTTTTCGTTCAGCTGATAATCATACATGATCCGCTTTACTTAGCTCGTTATGTTTGCTCAGGAAGACCTTTTTTTAATAATGGACTTCAAAAATGGATGTGGTAGGGCGGGCTACAGCATCTGTTTCAGGTAAACTGTCAATTAGGGGATAACTGTACTCATATTGTCATTTGATGAGGTAAATCGTCGGTTTTATGGACGGAAATTTCATTTATCGGGACGCGTGAGCGGAGCCGTAGAAAGCAATTTGCGACCACAGTACCGACGATTTACCTCCACAAATCACGATTTTCAGTATGGTTATTCCCATTCTAATGCACTTTTTCACATTTTCACCTTTCAAAGCATACTTTTTTGAACCCAGTACAAGTGCTTTCAACAACGTAAAACAGAACATCAGCCAATGAGATGCGACGATTCATAATGGCGTCGTGTTTGCGACAGTATACCGCAGGATATACTGTCGCAATTGTTTGACGTTACCCAATCAGACGTCGTGTTATATTCGTAAGTGCATTAGAATGTACTCTGACCGTTCACACAACGTAAAAAAGTGAAAAGGCCAGAGAAGGCTCGGATTAGACCACAACAAACGCTATAGAAGGAAATTTTGTCTGGTATGCCTGGTCAGCTGACTTCAATATGATGCTATTCTTTAAAATCATGCTGAGATAATCTGATCTTGACTAAGCAGAATACTTTAAAATCCCATAACATAAAACATATTTTAATTCTTTTCTACTGGCAACCATAAGAGATTTGAACAGTATACACATCAGACTGAGTGACTCTTTTTTAACTTTACAAGAAACATGTAAACACAAACACACACACATACACATACTTGTAAAGTGTACATATCTACTCTACACTTGCAGCAAAAGCGGGATGCTATGATGTTATTGCAGCTCGCACCTGACTTTTTTCTCGTTCTCTGACTCTGTATACCATTCACCTCTCTCTCTTTCTCTTTCTCTCTCTCTCTCTGTCTCTCTGTCTCTTGATGTGGAATGTCTAAAACGTCCGTTTAGCCCTAAATAAGCAACCAAAGTTACTATATCAGCCTTTGAAATGTAAACGAAATTGCTTTTGCTATACAGGGTTAAAGATAGCATGATATAGACCGGTAACCATCAAATTGAAATTGAGTGCAGGCCAGATTTGGAATATCCTATCTGGATACCGAAGATTATTATCATGCGAGACACAAAATAGCTGTACGCTTGACTTCTTACAAAATATGTGTAAGCCGTTACCACTAAAGAACTTCGTATTGCTACAAGAGTGACACAGTGCAAATGGATACCAATGAATTTAAAAAGAATAAAAAATCTAGATTACGTTCAAGCGCTGAAACTCAAAACCACCATTCCTTTTACTCTCAGTCTGCCAGTTAGCCAAAGTAAACAAAAAGTAACAAACGTGGTTTCACAATATTTTTGGTACAACCCATCATGGTTAATAGTATAATTCTGCGTCAGACAGTTTGTTTGATCGTCTGTACTTTGTTTCAGTCATGATGTACTGTTTTATCAATCTATTTTCTGGACATATTTATCATTGTGTGTCGGTATTGGCGGCTATCTTTACATCTGCACCGATAAGGATTAATTCAACACTCAGGTCACTGCCGATGTCTAGGTAAAATCTTATGATAAGAAAATAGGCAATTATTCTGTCTTAGACTGCTGAACATAAAAATGATAATGTAATTTATTTACATTCTGGATATCTGTCCATGTTGTTCAGATGATACTTATTTTGTTTTCATTTTAATTCTGTTTAACTACTTTTATGAATGTATCATATCTTCATATAAAAATGATAAAATGTAAAATGTAAAATAGGACATATATAACAGAGTGAAAAAGGTATGTAAAAACCAAAAAAAATGATAAGATCCGTTAACGTCTGTTGTTTTCATTAACATACTTGTATACCTTTTTGCTAGCTTGTACCGTGTTAACAAATGCTTCTTTAATGCTTCTTTCTTATGCCCCCAACTTCGAAGAAGTTGAGGGAGCATATTGCTTCTTGGTTGTCCGTCCGTGCGTGCGTCCGTTAGTCATGTCGTCACGCATACCTTAACTTAGGAACCGTTCATGCTAGAGTTTTGAAATTTCACATATGGTTTTGTCATTAAAAATAGCTGACACGTATTTTTTTATTCGAGTTGTCTCCCTTTTCGAGGTTATTCCCCTGGAGAAAAAATCAGACTGAAACATTGCGAGCAAGATATCTCAAAAAGTGTTTTAGCTAGAGCCTTTAAACCTTGCCAGCTTATTAGGACTGATGAGAAGATAAAGTGTTTAATTCGAGAGAAAAATCTTGAATTTTCGACCGAATTATTTCCCTTTTTCGACTTAGTGCAGTGTAAGCCTATGGAACCTTGTGAACAAAATATCTCAAGAACCCCTGATGCTGATATCATGGGGTTTAGCAGGATAACAATGCCTAAGGTGGAGATGACCTGATTAACGTTTGAAAAAAGTTTGTGAATTTTTGACCGAGTTATGCCCCTCATTCGACTTAGTTTATTGTAAGCCTATGGAACCTTGTGAACATAATATCTCAAGAACCCCTGATGCTACGATCATGATTTTTTGCAGGAAGATTTGGCCTAAGGTATAAATGACCTGAATAACTTTTGAAAAAAAATCTTATTTTTCTTTTACTGAGTTTAGCCCCTTTTTCGACTTAGTGCATTGAAGCCTATAGTTAAAAGGTACCCTGACATACCGTCAAGAACGTCGGTCATGTATTTCCAGAGTTATGCCCCTTTTTGACTTAGCCTGTGGAACCTTGTGAACAAGATTATCTAAAAAAAACCTGATCATGAGGTTTTGCAGGATGACAATGCCCAAGGTGTAGATGACCTGATTGACTTTAGAAAAAAATCTTAAATTTTTGTTCGAGTTATGCCCCTTTTCCGACTAAGTGCATTGTAAGCCTTAGGAACCTTGTGGACAAAATACATCAAGAAACCCTGATGCTGGGATCATGATTTTGTGCAGGAAGATACTGCCTAAGGTTTGGATGACCAAATTAATCCGTTCGTCACGCATGCTAGAGTTTTGAAATTTCACATATGCATTCGCCATCAATAAAAAGCTAACATGTATTTTTTCTTGTCCGAGTTATCTCCCTTTCTGGATATATGCCCCTTGAGAAAAATCAGACCGAAGCATTGTAAGCAAGATATCTCAAAAAGTATTTCAGCTAGAGCCTTGAAACTTTGCCAGCTTATGAGGACTGATGAGTAAATAATCTGCTTAAATTTTTTTTTAAAAATCTTGCATTTTTGACCGAGTTATTCCCTTTTTTCGACTTAGTGCATTGTAAGCCTATGGAACCTTGTGAACAAAATATCGCAAGAAACCCTTATGATAGGATCATGAGGTTTCTTGCGATATCAATGCACAAGATGTACATTGTAGATGACCTAATTAACTTTTGAAAAAAAAAATCTATGCTCCTCATTCGACTTAGTTCATTGTAAGCGTATGGAACCTTGTGAACAGAATATCTCAAGAACCCCTGATGCCAGGATCATGATTTTTTCTGGAAGATACTGCCTTAGATGCAGATGACCTGATTAACATTTTTAAAAAAAGATCATGATTTTTTACCGAGTTAAGCCCCTTTTACCACTAACTACATTGAAGCCTATGGTACGAAGGTACCATTACATACATTCAAGAACCGTAAGAGCTAGGAACAAGAAACTTTATACACATGATCAGTATGGAAAATAAACATACCGGTATTTTTTATTTTTCCGCAGGTCATGTATTTCCAGAGTTATGCCTCTTTTTCGACTTAACCTGAGGAACATTGTGAACAAAATATCTCAAGAACCTCTGATGCTCGGATCATGAGGTTTTGCAGGATGACAATGCCCAAGGTGTAGATGACCGAATTAACTTTTAAAAATGTTCGTGAATGTTTGATCAAGTTATGCCCCTTTTTCGACTTAGTGCATTGTAAGCCTTAGGAATCTTGTGAACAACATATCTCAAGAACTCCTGATGCTTGGACCATGATTTTTTGCAGGAAGATTCTCTTCAAGTTCTAGATGACCTGATTAACTTTTGAAAAAATCGTGAATTTTTGACCGAGTTATGTCTCTTTTTCAACTAAGTGTATTGTTAGTCTATGAACCTTGTTAACAAAATATCTCGAGAACCCCTGATGCTAGGATCATGACTTATTGCAGGAAGATATTGCTCAAGGTGTAGATGACCTGATTAACTTTCAAAAATATCTTATATTTTTGACTGAGTTAAGCCTCTTTTTCGACTTAGTGCATTGAAGCTTATGGGATGAACCTTCTTTAGAGACAAGCATATGTTGTGGGCATAGTGTTTCATAAACACATTTTCTAGTTTTCCTTACATTTGTACCCAGAAATCGTCTTTATTTTCCTGCTCGTAGGAGATATATTTTACAAACGTATTGGCCTCGACAAATTACAATGCTACAGTCTGCATGTTAATGGTTACCCCAATCATGGTTACTAACTGCTTCTCTCTTTAATTGCACGCCGGTTGGTCCGGCATCAGACTTAATGATGAAAGACATAAAGCCCTTAAATTTAGTTGGTTGGGGCCGGAGCTTGCGTTGTCTGTTGTTTGGTTAATCGGGCTATTCAGGGTTTATCTGATGGTTTTCTTTTGCTCGCTATTCCAGTGGTGGTGTTATACAACCCTGTAACGTCCAGGGGCGCGTATGATCTATCTGAATCAGAAACAAAATTCGAAATCAAGTTTCTGTTTCAGCGTTATTGTGAAACAGAAACATCCTACTGAAACAAGTGAATCATGCCCCGTTCATGTTTCAAAGAGCTTCAAGTGCATCCAACATGGCTGCATTTGGTACAAACATACACGAGTGCAATTTCAGAACCGACATTGTTGTCTATTAAAAATGGTCAAGCATTATTGACTTCCCTGAAGTCTGCATTTTCAGAAAAGTAAAACCAGCAGCAGAAGTAACTGTATAATTCTTCGTATGCAATTCGAATAATAACATCGGAACATAGTGTTTTAAAGTGACAGAAACACGTTAACGATTACGAAATCATGATTCGAAATCCCGTTTCTGTTTCCAGTAAATCAAATGCACCCCATGTGTCACAAAAGGTTGTTTCTGTTGAATCTTCATCTTTAATTCTTCATAGCGCTCATCCGTGATTTGTTTCTTTCCTGTGTGGATTCACTGATGGGTTAGGAATCCATCATGTAGACCGAACAGCTAACTAAATATTTTATCCTTCGCAAAGGCAGAAGGCGAGTTTTGGATCCAGTGACACGAGTTTAAGCCCCTACCCCACCCCGACACCACCACAACCAGTCTTCATTATCAATCCAAGACGGTACGTTTGTAAACAGTTGTGGTTCCTCTGTGTTACAGGTTGTTATGTCAAATTGTCTGGTCACCCATATAGCTGCCCTTACTGCTTTCTATTTTGTTTTATTTGTAATTAAAAAAATATAAAATCGGTAAAAATAGAGGTAACAGCTGTTTTTAGTTTGGGTAGCTAAATGGCAACTGTGTTGGAATGGGCTGCTCATTCGGTGTGTCGAGCGTGTCTTTCGCGAACTTTTATCTATTTGTGTGTGTGTGTGTGTGTGTGTGTGTGTGTGTGTGTGTGTGTGTGTTTCCTCTTTTGGTTTAAAAGGCGGGACCACAAAAATCTTCAATACCTTCATTGATTTTCAGTTTGTTTGTCTTTCTGGCGTTTGAGTGCATTGTTTCTCCGAAAGGTAGCGAGAAATGTTCAGATAAACACGTTAGTCCTAGCCACTGGAGGAAAATAATATCAGTTAAAGAAACATATTTAAATGATATTGGTTTTCTTTGTTTTGCAGTTGACGGAAGGACCACTATCTATTTTGGAGGATATGGAGGATGAATGTTTGGTCCTGGATAAGAAAAGAAGACTACCATTTTTATTCTAACCGAAACAATTTGACACCAGATACATTAAAAAAGTTTCTTTTTACATTTTCGTCTTTTATATACCCTAAAGTTTTACCCTTCAGCAAAGTAACGATGTTTATACAATATAGCAGTCTGTTTTCTTTGTTCTGTCTTTCATTACCGATTCTGAACAAACTTTCAGAGAACCTTGGTTTTATGCCCCCATCTTCGGAGAAATTGAGGGGAGCATATTGGTTTGGTTTGGGCCTGTCCGTCAATCTGTCCGTCCGTCCGTGTCGCTTTACGGCAGCCGGGCCGCGTAGTGAAATCGGTAGAGCACCTGACTCATAAGTCAGAGGTCCTGGGTTCGAAACCTGGGCTGGCCACATACTTTCGTTTCTCCTTCCACTGATTCAAGAAGGGCAGTTGTCAGTAACTGGCGAAAGTATGTGCACTTAGTACTGGTTAACCGCTTAGTAGGTCTAAGCCTGCCAAGGAATAGTGTGGTTAGGTTAACTGACCGTCCCGACATGACCATAGCTGTTTACCGTGGACGTTAAACAACAAATCAATGCATAATCAATCGGCTGTTCGGCAGCAGGGAACCTTAAGAACCGCGAATGCTAGGATTTTCAAATTTTATATGTGGCATGTACATGAAAAATAAGCGGACCGGTATTTTTTCTTTTTCCCGCGGGTCACATATTTCTAGAGTTATGCCCCTTTTTCGACTTTGACTGTGGAATCTTGTGAAAATAAATATCTCAAGAACCCCTGGTGCTAGGACCATGAGTTATTGCAGGATGACATTGCCCAATGTGTAGATGACCTGATCAACTTCTGAAAAGCAAATCATGAATTTTTGATCGAGTTATGCCCCTTTTTCGACTTAGTGCATTGTAAGCCTATGGAAACCTTGTGAACCCCTGATGCTAGGATCATGATTTTTGCAGGATGACATTGCTCAGGGTGTAGATGACCTGATTAACTTTTGAAAAAGATCGTAAATTTTTGACCGAGTTAAGCCCATTTTTCGAGTTAGTGCATTGAATCCTATGGTACAAAGGTACCCTAACACAGGGCCAAGAACCGTAGGGGCTAGGAACTTGAAACTTTATTCATATGATCAGTATGAAAAATAACCGAACACATGTTTTATTCTTTTTTCCACGAAGCACATATTTCCAGAGTTAAGTCCCCTTTTGCTTGTCAGGTAAGGTAAAACCTGCTTCTGGTAACATGTAATCCAGTACTACCTATTGCATCTGGGCAGGTGGGCTCATCAACATGGAAAGAAGAAGTAGACAGAAGAAGAGGTGGGAAGACAATATCAAAGTGTGAAAAGGAATGGATTTGCAAGCTCAACTAGGGCAGTTGAAAACAGGACAAGGTGGAAAGGGATCGTTTAAAGTCATCTGTGGTGCCCAAACGACCTTTTAAGGTTATGGGATAGAATAGGGAAGAATAGAATAGAATAAAATAAGTCCCCTTTTCAACAGCCTGTGAAACCTTCAAAACGAAATATCTCAAGAACTCCTGATGCTAGGACCACGAGTTTATGCAGGATGACATTGCCCGAATTATGGATGACCTGATAAACATTTGAAAAAAATCGTGAATTTAAGACTGAGTTATGCCCTTGTTTTGACTAAGTTCATTGTTAGCCTATGGAACTTTGTGAACAATATATCTTGAGAATACCTGACGCTAGGATCATGATTTTATGCAGGAAGACGTTGCTTAAGGTGTAGATGACATGATTAACTTTTGAAAAAAAAAAATGACTGAGTTATGCCCTTGGTGACTCGTTTTTAGTGCAGAGAGTCGCCGGAAGGTCGTGAGTTCGCGGCTCACCGTCGCCACCCGGGGACTGGAAAACTCTTTGTCAACCCAGCAGTAAATGGGTATCTTTTTCGAATCAGGGAAAGATAAGGCAGCGAAAGGAGAGAGATGGGCTCCGCCTTTCATCGGCCGTGCTCAAGATACAGTGGGTCTCTAACCCCCACTGCCCCTATTTTTTTTGTTATTTATTTTTTTCGTCATATTGTCTCATGGTACAAAAGGTATTACATAGTACATGTAATACATAATACTGTTTCAAGAACATCTGGCCAACGCGCCCATTTGGTTTCCAGTTACTCAAAAAAAGGAGGAATATATCGAAATACCTGTCAGATTTTACAAATGAAATATATATTAACTACTGTCATACTTATTCATATATCCATGCTTGTACATATGCATGTATACATGCACATACGTACCTACACGCATATATATATGAGCCAGTCTCTGTGAAAACCGGGCTTAATGACATGAAAATAAAAAAAATAACTAACTGCATCATTGAAAAGTATTAGCTTTTCCAAACGTTTCCTGAAGATTTGAGATAGATACCATTATTTATCACTGAGATAGAGACTTCAGAAGCACGCAGGTAGTGCAGTTTCTTTATATGTCGTTATTTGCGTCCTGCAAGTATGTTTTGGCGTCAACGTCATTACGTTTGTTTGAACGTGCTTTCTGTGTTTTTTACACAAAATAACTCGGACAAAAAGTGTGTTTGCTCATTTTCAATGTGTATTTCATGGCACACACATGACAATTTGCATGATATAACATGCTTTCTCAAATAATAGGTCTTTTTATGGTATACCACCTGTTTTCAAGGCTTTGGGGTACCATGGAATAAGCGTTGTCATGGCAACAAATGCTATATTTATGACTGTATTTCGTCTAAATTCATAGGCTTTCTGTTTTATCTCAACGCTTAAGGTAGTTTCGTGGGAAATAAATAGAGGTCCGACAGATCATTAATTTTGGTGTTTTTCATCCGTTCACGACGTAATTATTTCGTAATGTCATTAAGCCCGGTTTTCACAGAGAACGGCTCATATATATGCATATATATACATATACATACTTATAGATACGTACATATATATACATATAGACCCTAGATTTAACGTCAGAAAGTAAGTCCTATGGGCGCGTTGACATAATATTCTGTATCTTTTCTACAAATCTAACTCATCTTCAACTGCTAAATCCAATATACAATATGTAACTGTTACTATAATATTTACTTTATCAATGTGGTGGAAAAACTTTTATAGAATGTAACAATATATTTGTTGATGAAAACAAAAAAAAAAAGAAGGGAATGAACCTTCTTTAGAGACAAGCATATTGTTGGGCGCATAGTGTTTCATAAGCACATTTTCTACTTAAAACAGTAATGGGCAATTAGTTGCTTAGTGCGCAAACATTAATTTTAACATAAATAACAGCATGCATTTCCTTATCAGCCATATACGGCCATAAATACAGCCTAGGGCATGTTATAATCAATCTCAATACACGTTCTCCACGATACTTCGTGAAAAGGACGACAAATTTCGAACTATCATGACCAGGAAAATAATTTAATTCCAATGCATAGAAATGATAAAAATAGACCATTTATAATTAGAAAGGGCGAATATTTTGTTGGGTGTTTGGCTTGTTTATTTCCCAGAAGAATGCATGTAGACTTTCTATTTCTCATATTAAACTGTTACAATCAAAATTATCTACAACGCTTGCTTTTTCCTTACGGATGCTAACTTACGTGTTATTAAAGGATTTCTACCAGTTTCTCAGTAGATGAGTACTTGACGGGTTTTCCTTAAGTAATGGTCAACAATAACACTAGAAACAAGAGAGCAATGAGGCGCTGAATCGCTCACCTAAGTAAAACGGTCAAAGGTCAAACTAGGACCGTCATTTGAACAAACCTGATAGTTTAAACTGTCAAAAGTATGACAGACATGGGTTAAAGCTCAAAAAATGCACCGACCTCTATTGCTAAAAAAAATTCAATTACTCATTTATTAGACTGTATACGTTAACTTCTGTACCAAAATTTTCTACAAATTCCATGGGCTCTTATATATACCATTTTCCCATAAAAACACTAGAAAGCAAATATGACCTCGCAAAAAAATTGTCAAAGTCAAACCAAGGTCATCATTTGAACTATCTTGGGCAAAACTCTTCATAACTTTCCATGAAATATTGTGTTCTAGCATTTTCACATATTTGACCCTGCCGTAAAACGGTCAATGTCAACCGAAGGTCATTCATTTGAATTATCTCTGTATTACTGGAGTACCCAATGCTACATACCAAGTTTCAAGGCCTTCATTCAATAGGTTCTAGAGTAGATTTTAAAGGTGTTTACCCTTATTGGACATAGCGGCCGTGTTGGTCATGTGATTTGGACCATATGAAAAAAAATTCGTTCCCTCAGAGCCTGAAGGCTCTATATGAAATCTGGTTACAACTGGCCAAGTGGCTTTTGAAAAGAAGTTTGAAATTGTCAAAATATGAGAGTTCAGTGTCAAAGGTCAAATAATGACCTTGACCTCTTGGCTCATAAATCTTCATATACTCATTAAGATGAATGTATATACCAAGTTTAGGCCTTAATCTTCAAACCTTTCCATGATATGTTCTAGCATTTTCCAATATTTGACCTTGCCGTAAAATGGTCAAGGTCAACCCAAGTTAATCATTTAAACAATCTTGGTAATTCTCGAGTACGCAATGCTACAATACCAAGTTTCAAGGAAATCGGTCATTTGACTCTGGAGAGAAAGATTTTTAAAGGCTTTTACCATATTTGGGTGTGGCGGCCATGCTTGTCAAGTTACCTGGCCCGTTTGAATATTTTTTCATTCCCTCAACCCCTGGAGGCTCAATATGATTTTTTTTTCAATTGGCCCAGTGGGTTTTGAGGAGACTGCTTGAAATAGTAAAAATAAGAGAGTTCATGGACAAAGGCCAAACAATGACCTTGACCTCTTGTACTTATAAATATTCATGTACTCATTAAAATTAAAGTATATACCAATTTCCAGGCCTTAATTTTCAAAACTTTCCTTGAAATCTTACGTTCTAGCATTTTCCCAGATTTGACCTTGCCATAAAATAGACAAGGTCAACCCAAGGTCGTCATTTCGAACAATCTTGATAGTACTTGAGTACCCGATGCTACATACTACGTTTCAAGGCCATCGGTCAGTTGATTCTGGAGAAGAAGATTTTTAAAGGTTTTTACTATATATGGTCAGGGCAGCAATGTTGGTCATATTACCTGAATTGTTTGAATAAATTGTCATTCCCACAACCCCTAGAGGCTCTATATGAAATATAAAATTCGGTTACAATTGGCCCAGTGGTTTTGCAGGGGATTGTTTGAAATTGTCAAAATTAGAGGGTTCTTGGTCAAAGATAACAGAATGACCTGGACCTATTGTACTCGCAAATCTTCATGCACTCATTAAGATGACTGTTAATACAAATTATGAGGCCTAAATCTGCAAAACATTCCATGAAATCTAATGTTGTAGCATTTTCACATATTTGAGCTTGTCGTAGAAATGGTCATGGTCAACAAAAGGTCACTATTTGAATAATTTTGATAAAACTCGAGTACTCGATGCTACACACCAAGTTTCAAGGTCATCGGTCAATTGGATCTAGAGACGAAGATATTTAAAGATGTTTACCATATATGTGCATGGTGGCCATGTTGGTCATGTGACTCTGACCGTTTAAATAAACTTTCATTCCCTCAACCCCTGCAGGCTCTGTATGAAATTTGGTTTTATCTGGCCCTTTGGCTATTCCGGAGATTGTTTGAAACTGCAAAAATATGAGAGTTTTGGGTCAAAGGTCAAAGAATGAAAAAAGATCTTCTTGCACTCATTAAGATGAATCTATATGCTATTTAAGGCCCAACTCATCAATACGTTGAATAAAATTTATGTTCTATCATTTTCCCATATAAAAGCACCAGAAACCAAATTTGACCTTGCCGTAATAAAGGTCAATGTCAACCTAAGGTCGTAATATGAACAATGTTGGTAGAACTCGTGTGCCCGATGCTACAATACCAAGTTTCAAAGCCATTGGCCTATTGATCTGATTGTATGAGTTGTTGCCAACGTTTTTTCATGACATACTACAAAATATTCAGGTCATGTGATACGATGTTACAGTACAAACGAGTGATAAGTTGATTCATTACAAAATTGTATGCACAGGTTTTAATAGGTCATATGTTGTAATTTATTTCGATTGCATATGTTCTTGAAGCAATGGGTGTTGACGTTATGGGTCTACATCCTGAAAGAAACCAGAACCTCTAGAGAAAACCACCGACCTTTGATATGTGGTCACTTAGCTGTAGACGCTAGCCGCAGAGGTAACAAGTGACACACAAATGCTTCAGGGAGGTCCCAAAAATAATGCTAAAAATGTCATTCTTTGCGAGACCTGCTCGACGTGGTCATTTACATTTGCATAAAGCCTTTTGTGCGACATTAATTATAGTGTGGAAGGTATAACACCCTAATGACTGTTTTTATTTGCTAAGATCATTTAATTCCTGATAAAATAAGCAATTGATATCCGTCTTATTTATTTGTCTTTAATGTACAGAAACTCCATATAAATGCGGTTGATAAGCATTTCGAGGCATTTTTATTAAGATAAGACACATTCTGTATTAAAGGTGTCGGAAACAGTTTTTCGTCTTAATTATATGATAGCGTAATTACCGTCCACTGACCGAACGTATAAAATCAAACCATTGTCCCCTAGTCAGAAATGGTATTCCAGAATAAAGCCAGACCATGAGACCATCTTTTCTTTAGACCTGAATGTAGTTTCAATACTGATGGTTATAACGAGTGCTCATGGGCCATAAATTAGTGTGTAAATGTACGCTTGAATGCTTTTCAACCACTTTTACAAAGTGTGTGTTACGCAGAAAAAACTCTGCATCGGAGTGTAGAGCTATGTGCGTCGCCAAGACGGCGGAGGGTGACTTCCGGTAAATGGCGCTATCAATCAATGTACAACATCAATAATGAAACTAACAACGTTAGAATTTTGGAAATTTATATATGATAATGTAAGTTCTACATACAAACAATACAATTTACAACTGACGCATAAACAATATTATACAACACATGTCAGTTCATGTCGTAAGATGTTTGTCTCAAATCTGAAGTCGATCTGCGTATGTTACGCAAATCAACCACAGACTGACGCTTACACCGTACTCGGCTCAGCGCCATGAACTGAAATACACGAAAGAACAAAAAAAACGCCGACTGAATTCTACACTCTAAAAAAATAAAGCCTTTCAAAACGTTGCCGGCACCCCGAGAATGGTCACTCCCTGTACATCATCAGGGACCAGTCTCTGTATAGTAGGTATTAACACCTTTCATTCCACAACGCATACTGGTGGAAAACTCAAGTGAACTCTATTAATTCATAATTTACGCCTTCACGGCGATTGTATTCACAGGATCATACGGACGCACGGTGTATCCTGCCTCTGCTTAGAATTCTATCATCGGCTGTGTCGTATTTGATTTATGATGCGGGTAGATATCAACCTTGAGATATGTATTTCCAGGTGAAGTAAGACCTGAAGCGGTGTTTCTCCAGGTGAGGAGTGGCTTTCAGTCCTAAAAATTGACTGCCGGACTTGAAGTGCCTAAACTTAACGAACTTAATACATTATCATAACATAATAACAATACGTAAGACCTCGGCTTGTCTTGGAAATACCATACAACGACCTCGGTAAATACCGAGCATAACGCGCACACACCAGCCGTGTCACTAGACACAACTCGCGCACACGATGAAAAGTTAAAATCGTGCTTACCAATGAAGATACGCAGATCCGAAAACGCATATGCGTCGAAGGATCTCACGTCAGAACATTGTCAAGAATACTGATGTCAACAGGTACTACCATGACATATCCCACTTAAACATGAATGATCAAAACAAATGACTTTTGACATTAAATAAAATTACCGAAATTCTAACTTGCACGCCTATTAATTCAACTTCTTCAATCTAAGCGTATGATCGCCTGCCATACAATAGATCCTTTAAATAGCCTATCAGATATTTCTTATACATTTGGTGGTCATTTTGTTTGATCTAACATCATGACGCCAGTGATGTCATACCATATGACGTCGTATAGTGAAGGCCAATCAACCGTATGACGACCAAATGTAACCCGTTAAGTACATACAATAAACTCTAATGTGGTGCATGTGGATGACGTCAATTGATGTCTGTAAATTAGTTTCATTACAAATCAATCCAATTCTATAAACCATGTATACAAGAAATTAATCAACCTAATGCAAAATGTGCTGACGCCGTAATAACATGAACGCAACTGACGTCAGTCGACGTCAAATAGACGTACACTAGTGCAAAACCCATCAGTATTACAACCTTTTCCCTTAAATTACAAACCTTTATAATGTACAAATACAATGCGCAGCATGATCATAAACCGTATTATAAATCGTATCTATTCACCTTTATCATTCTGTATCGGAACACCTTAAAATGAATATTTTTTTGGCAAGCCAGAACTTTCATTTTCCATTTTAGCCAAACATATTCTAAATGAATACATTATTAATTTACCTTTTAGACATGATCTTTCTATGTCTAAAACTAGGCACTACGGTATTCCGTCGTTCTTAAAATTAAATTTAAAACCACTACTAGCAAGAAAATCGGAATCGAAAGTATAATACCAATCATCGGCTGACATTATTAACGTCAAATGCGGGAAAAACTTCATTGCAGTGAGATGCGAGCTCAAGTATTGTAACTGCCTATAATAAATATACCGAATACTGGTACATTCGTAATTCTTGAAACGGATCAAAATGAGAACTTTGTCAAATAATGTCCTAGACCCACATGTACAAAAACTATATTGAACAATTAAGGAACAATAACTGAGTCTAAATGAATGTTAGAATGCGTAAAAAAGACATTCCTAAAACAAAATGTTCCACCCACGAGTATCAAAAGCCAGAACTCAGCTTATGTGCACATACTGTATCAACAAAAGTACCTCCAAACAAAATCTGATCTCATGAATCGTCCGAGCGAAAACCAAATAACTCACATTTTCCGTAAGTGTTTTATTACCACAGTTACCCTAAATACTGTGGTACTACTGACTGAAAAAGAGTTAAAAAGAATTTGGACTTGACAACGCCTGCGTAACAGTGTGTAAAGGTATGTTTGCATGTTTTTCCGCCACTTTTACAAAGTTAAACAGTATCTGTGACTTCTTTTGGCTCCAAGGACAACGTCAACTTCTAATTAGGTCAAATCTTAAAAAATAAGAATTGTCTCATTTATGAACAAATTCGTGTCTCTACTAGTTGACCGTAATTGAAAAGTGAAGCCAAAATAAAACATGACAAAATTCTTACCCCTGATTATGTACCAATTCACCTAAAATTTGCATCTTTCTTGGCTTAATTCCTTTTGTTCAGCATGTCACAGTGTTTGTCATTTCACATAACCCGGCACAACAACGTTAAAGCATGTGCTAAGTCTTTGAAAAAAAAAGCTATTACAGTATTGTAAGCATTTAATGCCGATAAGTCAGTAGCTAAATGAAAGTCCAAATTGGACGACTTACGTTTCAATTCAAAAACATTACCTGGCCTCGAGGTTATAAAACTTTTTTCGTGCTCAAATCTGCTGAGCATGAATTTTACCTGTTAATAAATAGATATGACTGATTTTCGTAATTTTGTCCAAAATATATTCTATCAATATACATGTTAAAATATTTACTGTTTATTTACATGGGATTGTGACGTACATTGTATGTCACGATCACGTGTAAATAAATAGTAAATACGCTTCCAATACGCTTTTTTTAATGATTTAATAGGTTCTAAGAACTACGTTGGCTGCTTTAAAGATCCAACCAATACAGTCGTATTGGAATTACAATCAGTGGTACGTCATTGAAGGAATGTATAGACTTTTGCATGTCAGAAGGTAAGTATATTAATGGAAATTGGATATACTTTGCAGAGAAGCACCCCTTTCATTTTTTATTTTACCTCCCATTTCAGTTAGACTCTAACCCTTTAAAACTATTTATTTCGCCTAAAGTAGATCCATTTCTGGAAGGGTTACATTGTCCAGCGACGCAAAGAGGAAGTCGTGGAAGTTGTTTCTGTTTGTCGGACAAACATGAAAGTATACTCATACACCTTAAGCGGTCATGTGTTTTGTTGTGAATCTTAACATTTTAACATTTTAACGAAGATCCATTAATCTTAACTTTTTGAAGGCACATGCATTTAATCTCATAACAGTTTGAAGAAACAACCCTTATTCTTAAAATTTCGAAGAAACAATCATTATATCCACTTCCAACAGCTCTACGGATCGGACTGTACCATTGCTGAAGTTGTTTGCTTTCGATGAACATCCCAACTGAATACTCAGTGTTTGCTAGGTATACTGCTCGGTAGACAGAAAATACCATGTTAGTGTCTTTTGATATCAAATTCATTGGACGGGACCAGAAACAGCGTAGGAATCGCGGGGCTTGCAGCGACGTGTTTTTATCAAGCCTGATAAACTTGATTTCAAAACAATTTTTTCTATAGCTTTTGCTTCACCATGTCGCCATGTATCAGATAAATTAATTTTAATGATTGGAACGTCGGCCTAATGATAAAAAGCGAAAGCAAGCGCCGGTTAATGCAATAGGTGTAACATCAGTTTTGTATATTCATAGAAAAATAAATCGGTCGTTCTTACTTCGGAGACGATAAAATAACATATTTGCATATTATATATTGCTGATTACATGTTTACTTGTCATCTTCATAGCGCGATATGCTACTGTGATGAAAGTTACGGAGACGAATCACTACCGAAGGGGGGGGGGGGGGGAGATGTTATGCATATTGCCTTGAGACAACTGAGGAATGTTTGGGGAAATATAATGTTTGGGGAAATATACAAACACTGTATGATACACAAGCAAAACGAAGGACGGTATTCGGTCCCTTAATCAATGCTCTCTCTCTCTCTCTCTCTCTCTCTCTCTCTCTCTCTCTTATTACTATTTAGGCTGTTTTACACTCTTATTGTAGGGCTTACAATAAACATATCTTTTCAGCAAATGTCATTTCCACTACTCGGTAGTCTGTTGGTCTGCCGTTGTATTGAGCAGCGGCATGTGACTTCCAACGATGTGGCAATTTTGTCATGTGATATTCAGATCATCCTTCTCATATACACACGATAATCAGAGACCTCACTGTTGGCTCATTGGTTTGGATCGCTTCTATCTGATCAGACTGCACATATGCATTTATGCATAACCAGATAATGTGCAGAAAATAAGAATAGCATTTTCTGTTACAGGTATTATTGCAGTATCCCCTTTTATTAGTTCTCATATGTAAACGCTAATTACCCTGATGTTAACGCCCTTAAGATAATTTCACGAAAAGTGTACCACTGAAACAGACTAATAGAATGTGTGCATAGAAAAAGAACCTTAACTCTTGCGTTAATTTTTATAGACATATTCCCCGTTTACATTTCTTTGTTACGAAAACAGTATTAAGCTTACCTTTTATGTCCCTTTAATATTCACGAATGCCAAAATAAATCGCATCATCTTGCTTTTCTTTACTCAAATTTACATGTCCATTCTCGAGATGTATACAAAGTTTGAAGGCTTTGGCATTAATAGGAAACGAGAAATCTGACAATAATTACAATAATTAATTGGAGAGAAAGAAAATATGAACAAAAAATTGGACTGATAAGCAGAAGGAGGTTGAATCTTTCTTACACAATACAACTAGTGTTTCTTCCAATTTTCAAAACCCTAGCTCTAGGCGTTTCTAAAAATCTTTGACAAAAATTTAATTGGACAGAAAGAAACATTGTCAAAGACGGAGAATAATAAGCAGGAGAAGCAAGATTCTGTCCTACACAAAACAACTACCGGTAGGCATATCAAACATATGCACCAAATTTCAACATCCTAGCTCTAGTGTTTCCTGAGAAATTTTAGACAACAATTAAATTGGAAAGAAAGAAAAATCGGACAAACAAAGGCAATGATAAGCAGGCGGTGACAGATTGTCTCTCACACAGTACAACTAGTCATTATTAACGTTTGTACCAAATTTCTAAATCCCAGGTGAGGCGATTCCTGAGAAATCTTTGACAAAAACTTGCTTGGAGAGAAAAAAGTAGACAAAGGGAATGATAAGATAAAGGAGACGGATTCTCTCTTAAATTATACAACTACTCATACCCAATGTTAATACCAAATTTTAAATACTTAGGTAAAGTGGTTCCTGAGATATCTTTGACAAAGATTTATTGGAGAGAAAGAAATAACGGACAAACAAAAGCAATGATAAGCTGGAGGAGGCTGATTCTCTCGAACACGATACTAGTCATACCCAACGTTTGTACCAAATTTCAAATGCCCTTACTGTAAGTAGAAATTCCTGAGAAATCTTTGACACAAATTTTATTGGACAGAAAGAAAAAATGTGTTACGCAGAAGGTTTTACACTCGGTCGACACGGGTGTAGAGCCTTATGCGTCGCCAGGACGGCGGAGGGTGACTTCCGGTTAAAGGGATATCTACCAGTGTATTACACTAACAAGGAAACTCTAACAACGTTAGAAGTTTTGAAGTTTATATATAATGTAAATTCTATATACAACAATACAATTTACAACTGTCACAATTACAATAATGTACAACACATATTAGTTCATGTCGCTGGCCCAAGTAAGGTGTTTGTTTCAAATCTGTAATCGATTTGCGTGCAATGCGCAAATAGATTACTGTCTGACGTCAACACCGTACTCGGCTCAGCGCCATGAACTAAAGGAAAACACAAAGAACAAAAGACGTCAGTTTGAGCTCATACAAAAAAAAACCAAGGCCTTATGTTGGTAGACTTCACTTTGTCGTTCCCTGGATCATGTCATGGGCAAGTCCATATATCATGAGGAACACCAACTTATATTGACACGTGCACGATTATATACTGGTCGCTCCCTGGATCGTACCAGGGACCAGTCTATATATATTAACACACCTTAGTGGACGAACACTGTCCCACACTTGATGTGACCTTCAGATCTTATCACAGAATCTGGCAAAACTGTGCTCACCACTTCCGCCTACATTTTGTGCTTCCCGCCTCTGCTTAGGAACCATGCACAAACGGCGTTGTAACTGCCTCTACCCGGGTTGGTATTAACCTGGAGACGTATATCGAATCTCCAGATGAGACGTGGCTCTAAGCCCTAACAGCTGACTGCCGGACTTGGTGTGCCTAAAAATAACGAACTTACACTTAATACATTGTAATTACATAGTAACAATACGTAAGACTTGGGCCTGTCTTGGAAATACCATACAACGCCCTCGGCGAATGCCGAGCATAACGTGCACACGCCAGCCGTGTCACTAGACACGACTCGCGCTCACGATGTAAAGCTAAAAGTGTGCTTACCACTTCCGCCAATGAAGAAACGTAGATCCTACTACGCATGTGCGTCGAAGGATCTGACGTCAAACATTGTCAAGAAGTATACTGACGTCAACAGGCATTACCATGACATACCCCACATAAAACATGAATAATCTAAACAATGACCTATTTACATTAAATTGATTGACCAAAATCTAACTCGCATATTTATTAATTCATTTCTTTAAACTAAGCGTAATACCATTTGCCATAGAATATAATAGCTGAATAAGCGTTTCTCACACATTTGGGATCATAACGTTTGATCTGACATCATGACATCAATGATGTTATATCATATGACGCCGTCTAATGAAGGCAAATCAAACGCATGATGACCAAATGTTACCATTATAACTTATGGAAAAAACCCTTAATGCGGTGCATGCTATGGCGTCAATTGACGTCACGAGTATATAAATTAGTTCCATTACAAATCAATCTACTTCTATAGGCCACGTATACGTGAAACTAATATAAAAAGTGCTGACGTCGCAATAACATGAATGCAACTGACGTCACATGAATAACATGAATACAACTGACGTCACTGGACGTCAAATAGACGCACACCATTGCAACCAACATCAGTGATATAAACTATTTCCGTAATTTACAAAACTTCCTAATATACAAATACCATGCGCAGCATGGTCAGTATAAACAAAATTGGTTGACATATGCGCAGCCTGATCACTGCCAACAAAATCAAATCAGTCGACACGTATAATCATACCATATCAATCAGAAGTCACATTTTTCATTCTTAGCCAAACTATTCTAAATAAATATAATAAAATCTTACCGTTCTGGTCTAAACTCAGAATCTGGGCACACAACAATATAACATCCTCAGTATAAGAATTAAACAGCCACGTCTAACTTTTCAATAAAAGATAGGCGTATAAATAGTATGCGTCTCACATTTAAATCATGGGACTCGAATATAAGCGTGCAGGTATTCACATTAAAATCATGCAACACGCTGTCCACAATCAAAAGACTCGTGCAGGTATTCACCTTAAAATCATGCAATACGCTGTCCACGAGAGGTATTCACAAACAACCCATGCATAACGTAGCCACAATTTCCGTAAATGTTTTATTACCACAGTTGCCCTAAAAACTGTAGCCCTACTGATTGAAAGGATAAAAATAATTCGACGACAAAGTCGACGATCGGATCCATTTCGTAACATAGGTTTCCCCTTAGGGAGAAAAAAACATAACAATGTTTCTTTTCTGATATAGTACGAAATGCGATCGAATCGTAGGCTATGTCAAAACTGGAAAACTAGCTATATACACAACAACGGTGCGATGCATAACGTGGCCAAACTATCTACTAAGGTAGTCCGCCCCCAAATTATCCTGGCCGCGGATAGCAACGATCCTGAATCTGTACGGCTGTAATTTCATGGCCCAACGCATGATTCAGGGATTGAGCACCTTAGCTGTCTGCATATAGGACAAAGGTTTGTGGTCGGTTTCAAGTAGGAACTCGGCCCCATACAGGTACTTACGAAATTTCTCAACACCCCAGATTATACCCAAACATTCCTTTTCAATTACAGAGTAGTTCCTTTCCCGAGGTAACAATTTCTTGCTAGCATAAGCAATCGGCAAACGACCTTCACCTTCGAATTCCTGAAGCAAAATAGCTCCAAGACCAACGTCTGAAGCATCTGTTCGGAGTACAAACGGGTTACCTTCTTGAAAAACAGGTAAGCGAGGATAGGACTAGACGTGAGCCTACTCTTCAGGGTTTGAAATGCCCTTTCATGCTGATCTTGCCAATCTTTGATAGAATTAGGTCTATCCCGTTTAGTTAAATCAGTCAGAGGAGAAGCTATGGATGAGAAATTTTGGATAAAACGACGGTAAAACCCAGCTAATCCCAGAAAAGATTTAATTTGCCTTTTCGTACATGGACGAGGAGCATCTCTGATAGCCTGTATCTTGTCCTCTTGCGGGTGTACCGTCTGTCCGACGATATTGTGACCAAGGTACTCGATACTGCCATATCCGATCATGCATTTAGATGGTTTTGCCGTCAATTTGGCCGACCTGAGCCGATCTAACACTTGACGTAATGACGTCACATGATCCTTCCATGTTTCAGTAAATATCCACATGTCATCAACAAAGCTGTCAACATTTGGGAGATTGGACAATATGATTCTCATTAACCTACAAAATGAGGCTCCCGAATTGACCAAACCGAAGGGCATAGTTTTAAACTGGAATAAACCCTTAGGCGTTTCAAATGCCGTCAAAGGTTCAGACCTTTCAGTAAGAGAGACTTGCCAATAACCCTTACTCAGGTCCATCTTTGTAAAGAATTTATGTCCCGACATTTTATTGATAACCTCCTCCATATTTGGCATAGGTTCTGCATCGAATTTCGTCACTTTGTTAAGCTTCCGGAAGTCGATACAGAATCTAACTGATCCGTCTTTCTTCGGAACTAGGACAACAGGAGATGAATACGGTGAAATCGACGGCTCGATTACCCCTAAATCTAACATATCCTGTATCTCCGCCTCCATTACGTTACGCGTCTTATACGGGATAGAATAACCTTTCGTCCGTATGGGTTCTGACGTGAGTAGTTTGATATCGTGCTGTATTTGATCAGTTCGACCGGGTAAACTTGATAGTACATCCGGGTACTGTTTAATCAACCCTTCAACCTCCATACGTTGTTCTGACGTTAACGTATCTGAAATACTGACGTCATTATAAGTTTCCGGCTCTTTAGCTGTCGGAAAAGCACAATCATCAAGAGAAACTTCATCACTACCATCGTCATCAACCGACTCTGTAGTCTCAGTCGACAATAAACAATGTGACGGCACAGTACGACGTTCGACATACTGTTTCAGCATATTAGCATGATATGTACATACGACACCATTGACGTCGATTTTATAGTCCATTCTATTCACCACCTCTACTACTTCGTATGGACCCTTCCACTGCAATAACAGTTTATTACTGTCAGTTGGCAGTAATAACAGTACTTTATCTCCCACGTTAAATTTACGCGACCTAGCGCGTTTGTCATAATACGCCTTTTGCTTTACCTGTACTTTCCGTAAATTATCATGTGCTAACTTACACGTCTGCTCTAACCGTTCTCTCAACTCAATTACGTACTGGTACGTAGACAGAACCTGCTCATCCTGTACCTCTTCAGACCATAATTCACGTAATATTGCCATAGGGCCTTTAACGTTACGTCCGTATAACAATTCGAACGGAGAAAAGCCTAATGACTCCTGCGGAACCTCCCTTATTGCAAACAGTAGTGCTGGGAGATATTTATCCCAGTCTTTTGAACGTTCTGCGCACATCCTACGTAGCATTTGCTTCAACGTCGCGTGAAAACGCTCTACAAGACCGTTACAGATAGGATGATACGGCGTCGTGGTTAACTGCTGGAGTGATAACAGCCTGCTTACTTCTTTCATAACCTCAGCAGTAAACTGACTTCCGCAATCTGTTAACATTTCATCAGGTATGCCAACTCTACTAAACATCTCAACTAACGCTTCGGCTACGCGTTCCGTTTCAATGCCGGGTAACGCTACCGCCTCGGGATATCTCGTCGCATAGTCTATCATTGTTAAAATATAGCGGGATTTCCTGTCAGAACGAGGTTCTATCGGTCCAACTATATCAACAGCGACTCGTTTAAATGGTGTGTCAATCTGTGGCAACTTTCCTAAAGGAACCTTAGTGACACGACCTTTTTGAATAGTCCTTTGACATATGTCACAAGATTTACAAAACCTTGCCACATCACCACAAACTCCAGGCCAAAAGAACTCAGTTAATACTCTATCCATAGTTTTCTTTATGCCCAAATGACCTGACATCAAGGTTTCGTGCGCAAATCTTAGCACCTTTTCACGAAAACCTTCAGGGATAATAAGTTGCAAAGTGACCTTGTTTCCCTTAGTAAACTGCCTATACAATAAATCTTTCTTTCGGATAAACTTAGTTTCACCTCGGTTCAATCCACGACTAATAGTCACATTCCCAGATTCCACTCTTTGCCTTATGCCATTCAATTTAGGGTCAACAACTTGGGCCTGCTTCAATGCCTCCTTATCACTAGCAATAATTTGATCAGGAACTTTAAGTTTCTTATAGACCTCTTCACCTTGCTTAGCTTGTGACCTAGTCACTGCCGCCATTGCAAAATGGGACATATCGGGAAGTTTTGACCCGTCAATATTTCCAATAACCAGGTCATACAATGTATCTTCCATGCTCAATGCCTCAGTTTTTCCTGTGAAAAATGGACAATCTATGTCAACCATTGCTAAGGGATACCTTTGGGTAGATTCATCCATCAAAGTTACATCAGATTCTCTACCAAGTAGCTGATCATTAGAAACCAAGTTTCTACGAACGACACACCCAGTACAACCTGTGTCCCTTAAAACTACAACAGTCTTACCATTAACCGTACCCTGCGCTGTTGATAATCGCGACCTTAAAAAGTAACAGACACCTTCCCTATCCACGTTATCATTGATTAGTGGACTTTCTTCCTTACTCTTATAGAGAATTTCAATTTCATGAGACCTATTCATTGTAGTTTTACAAAAGCTCATTTGATGTCCGCCACCCCGACCACGTCCGCGGGAATAACCCCGACCACGGCCACGATCTGAATTACTACCCTTCGTCTGTACAGTATCGCTCTTACTCTGTGATCTTTGTGTCTCATCTTTCGGTGCATAACTACTCCCCTTACTTCCGCTATACCCGCTTGCACTTGCACCTACCTCCGCACTATATGCTTGCTTCCTATCGGGATTCTTAAAACATTTATATGTTAAATGTCCCTTACCACAAATACTACATTTTATCTCTGGCTTCGCACTCGGCTTATTATCAGATCTACTCTGAGTTACGCCCTTACTATCACGCTGCCCCTTATTAACACAAGCGTAGACACCGCCACGTGCTTCTGCAAATAAATCTGCTTCCCTAGCCATCTCACCTAGATTCGTGAATGTTTTCGGTTTCAAATGAACATACAGTTCTTTACTACAAGATTCTAAAAACTGATCTCTAGCGAAAAAATCGCAAACACATTCATAAGACTGGTCTACCTTCGCCATTTTCAACCATATATTAAGATACGACCTAAGTCTACTACTAAACTGAATAAACGTTTCGGACTTTTCAGGCCTATCATAGCGAAATTTCTTCCTAAATCCGCGTTCAGTCATATCAAAATTCTTTAACAACGCATCTTTCAACTTGTCATAATCTGCTGCATCATCTACAGACAATCTATCATAAACATCAAGCGCGCGACCTTTAAGTAATGCGCTTAAATATGCAGCCCAAACGTTTTTATCCCATTTGTTCGCCGTCGCGTATTTCTCAAACCTTGATAAGTAACTATCCATTTTGTCCTTACTTTCATCAAAATACGGTAATTTGGGATCTCGCGCATGCGCTAACTTTTCAGCCTTCTGTTTTTCTAATTCAACTCTAAACGTTACCTTCTGCAAATCTATCTGATTCTTCAACTCGCGTTGCTGCAATTCAAAACTATACTTCAACTTTTCTAACTCAACTTCGCTCGACAACTTCGCTTCCTTATCGCTTTCGACTTGAGACAACTTAGCTTCCCTATCTTTCTCGGCTTGCCGCTCTATGCTTTCAATTCGCGCCATCTCGATTTCCCTATCCGCCGCAATCTTAGCTAGTTCTACTTCCCTATCCTTTTCAGCCTGCGCGATCCTAGCTAACTCAATTTCCCTATCTTTTTCGGCTTGCGCAATCTTTTCTTTCTCCGCCGCGATCTTCGCTAACTCAATTTCCCTGTCTTTATCGGCCTGCGCAATCTTTTCTTTCTCCGCCGCGATCCTTTCTTTATCAAGTTCCCTTACCGCGTGCCTTTCTGCCCTCTCAGTCTCTTGCTGTTGCTTTACAAATTCCTGCAATGCCTGCCCTTCATAACCTAACTCCCTTCCCGTCTTAACTAACTGAACCATGACGCTTAACATAATGCTCACGTTAACTTAACTGAAACCGACGTTCACTTATAGTCACACACGTTAACTAAAACGTTAACAATAATAATAACAAACTAATCCAACTAAAACGTTGATAAATTAGTATACTCGCGATCTAGACGTAGCTATTAAAGTTACGTTCATAACAGACCGGAAATGACGTCATAAACTGACGTTGACTTTGCCGAGAATTACTTTTCACTTTCAAATGACACAATTAGATGACGTAAATAACCCATATTACAATTACGTCCAACTTTATCTAGCGTATCGGATATACAAACATAACGTATGTAACGCAACGTATTAACACTGACACGACAACTGTACGTCCTACATTACAAAACCTTATAGGATACCAACGGTAAATCAAACTTAAGATTCCGCTATTAGGTTTAATTCATTGTAACGATATTATATAACGTTACGAGTGACCTACGTTACTAAATCAGGACATAAAATGGACCTCAGTAACGGTTACGACACAACGTACAAAACGTTTAAGTTAATAAACTAACAGATTGTCATGCAACAGCAGTGCCAAGGTACTCAAACGGACCTTAAAACTAAATATGTATCATCCGTGCCAAGACAATTCAGGTCTATATACCTCAGTTTCCCCACTCAGATATGCAACCTGTTACATTCTATCACAAATTAATGCATGGGCTATCGCACTTCATCACGCAGGGAATAAGGATAGTTGACCTTAATTGAGTGTAGGTTACATTTACAAAGAATTTAGTGGCAAAATTGCTCCCCTAAAATTCACAGCCTTACGTCACCTTAGAAAAGAACAATCAGAAAGTCAATAATAAAAAAAAAATGTCTGACAAAATTGTGCCTAGATTCTGTATATATTGTCAATGTGTTACACTGGCAGATATTAACCGGAAATCAAATCCCATTACTTCATGACATCATGTTACGCAGAAGGTTTTACACTCGGTCGACACGGTGTAGAGCCTTATGCGTCGCCAGGACGGCGGAGGGTGACTTCCGGTTAAAGGGTTATCTACCAGTGTATTACACTAACAAGGAAACTCTAACAACGTTAGAAGTTTTGAAGTTTATATATAATGTAAATTCTATATACAACAATACAATTTACAACTGTCACAATTACAATAATGTACAACACATATTAGTTCATGTCGCTGGCCCAAGTAAGGTGTTTGTTTCAAATCTGTAATCGATTTGCGTGCAATGCGCAAATAGATTACTGTCTGACGTCAACACCGTACTCGGCTCAGCGCCATGAACTAAAGGAAAACACAAAGAACAAAAGACGTCAGTTTGAGCTCATACAAAAAAAACCCAAGGCCTTATGTTGGTAGACTTCACTTTGTCGTTCCCTAGATCATGTCATGGGCCAGTCCATATATCATGAGGAACACCAACTTATATTGACAAGTGCACGATTATATACTGGTCGCTCCCTGGATCGTACCAGGGACCAGTCTATATATATTAACACACCTTAGTGGACGAACACTGTCCCACACTTGATGTGACCTTCAGATCTTATCACAGAATCTGGCAAAACTGTGCTAACCACTTCCGCCTACATTTTGTGCTTCCCGCCTCTGCTTAGGAACCATGCACAAACGGCGTTGTAACTGCCTCTACCCGGGTTGGTATTAACCTGGAGACGTATATCGAATCTCCAGGTGAGACGTGGCTCTAAGCCCTAACAGCTGACTGCCGGACTTGGTGTGCCTAAAAATAACGAACTTACACTTAATACATTGTAATTACATAGTAACAATACGTAAGACTTGGTCCTGTCTTGGAAATACCATACAACGCCCTCGGCGAATGCCGAGCATAACGTGCACACGCCAGCCGTGTCACTAGACACGACTCGCGCTCACGATGTAAAGCTAAAAGTGTGCTTACCACTTCCGCCAATGAAGAAACGTAGATCCTACTACGCATGTGCGTCGAAGGATCTGACGTCAAACATTGTCAAGAAGTATACTGACGTCTACAGGCATTACCATGACATACCCCACATAAAACATGAATAATCTAAACAATGACCTATTTACATTAAATTGATTGACCAAAATCTAACTCGCATATTTATTAATTCATTTCTTTAAACTAAGCGTAATACCATTTGCCATAGAATATAATAGCTGAATAAGCGTTTCTCACACATTTGGGATCATAACGTTTGATCTGACATCATGACATCAATGATGTTATATCATATGACGCCGTCTAATGAAGGCAAATCAAACGCATGATGACCAAATGTTACCATTATAACTTATGGAAAAAAACCCTTAATGCGGTGCATGCTATGGCATCAATTGACGTCACGAGTATATAAATTAGTTCCATTACAAATCAATCTACTTCTATAGGCCACGTATACGTGAAACTAATATAAAAAGTGCTGACGTCGCAATAACATGAATGCAACTGACGTCACATGAATAACATGAATACAACTGACGTCACTGGACGTCAAATAGACGCACACCATTGCAACCAACATCAGTGATATAAACTATTTCCGTAATTTACAAAACTTCCTAATATACAAATACCATGCGCAGCATGGTCAGTATAAACAAAATTGGTTGACATATGCGCAGCCTGATCACTGCCAACAAAATCAAATCAGTCGACACGTATAATCATACCATATCAATCAGAAGTCACATTTTTCATTCTTAGCCAAACTATTCTAAATAAATATAATAAAATCTTACCGTTCTGGTCTAAACTCAGAATCTGGGCACACAACAATATAACATCCTCAGTATAAGAATTAAACAGCCACGTCTAACTTTTCAATAAAAGATAGGCGTATAAATAGTATGCGTCTCACATTTAAATCATGGGACTCGAATATAAGCGTGCAGGTATTCACATTAAAATCATGCAACACGCTGTCCACAATCAAAAGACTCGTGCAGGTATTCACCTTAAAATCATGCAATACGCTGTCCACGAGAGGTATTCACAAACAACCCATGCATAACGTAGCCACAATTTCCGTAAATGTTTTATTACCACAGTTGCCCTAAAAACTGTAGCCCTACTGATTGAAAGGATAAAAATAATTCGACGATAAAGTCGACGATCGGATCCATTTCGTAACAAAATGGACAGACAAATGAAATGATAAAGAGGAGAAGGCTGGTTCTCTCTTACACAACTAGGCACACCCAACATTTGTACTAACTTTCAAGGTCCTAGTTGTAGTGGTTCCTGAGAAATCTGACAGAAAATAAAGTTTAACTCACACACAAACACACACACAAACATGGAGACGGAAAAGACAAAAACAATATTCCCCCTATTTACATCCTATACCGTGGGTATTAAAAGATCCAACCAAAAACAGCGGGAAAAACCTGGAGACACCGTTTTTCCCATTATAAATCAATGGGAGTTATTGGTTGCCATGGTAACCACAGTTTTGGCCAGATATGGCCCAAACACTTATGCAGCCTTCCCCCTGTTCAATAATGCTTCACATGAAATTTAATCAAGATTGGCCGAGTTGCTTTAGAGATATACTTGTTTGAAATGTTGACAGGACGGATGACGGACGGACGACGAGCTTTCCTTTTCGATAAGCTCCCCCGCAGCCGCTGGCTCAGGTGGGCTAAAACCTGTGTCGCCGTTTTCGCATTGAAGTTGCTATTTTGCATATTCATGCATAACGGTCAGAAAGACAGGTTAATTTGCGCCAACAATATACAGGTATCAACCGCCATGTACTTGCAATTTGTTTGAATTGTAAGTTCATATAAATAAAAATAAAATATCTCTGATTCAGTCGATGGTTGAAAAGCGCAAAACGGAAGAGCGTCGTAATTCGTTATCTGAATTTGTAAACAGACCAAAATGTTTTGTTTCATTGTCCATTTATATGATACTATAAACAATTAAAAAAACAATACAATACTTCATTGGTGAATGACAATGAAGAATAATGTGATCCTGGACACGCTAAGTGTAAATCAGGAGAATGCTATCATGATGTGTACATCCTCTTAGAGAAAAATAACCTAAAATTTATGCCTAACTGATAATCAGACCAGATGTTTTCGCCATCCCCTAATTACCTGGACACTGCAGGTATCAGCCAAACCTGCTCTGTGAACTACTTTTGCCATTAGCTCTGCCTCCCGGTTTATAATACAGTAATTCAAGCATATAGTATTTTTTATCAGCGGTGCTACTGAAACCTGATTCACGGTATAAGTGCGCCGATTAAAGAACGCTCTCTTAAAATACTCTAGAAAATCGCATATCCAATGATAAAGTTTTGTATACTTTTATTCTAAATACAGTCAGTGTGTTTGAAGACATATTTTTGAAGTATCACACGAAAATAAGTTTGCAATACAACTGGAACTATTTTTTATAAAGGCTGTGAAAGAGGGAATACTGTTTCGCTGGTTCCCGTGGCATTACAAGATTGTTATATTACAAAACGCTTAAATTTTAACGTAGAAATCCGTTCAAAACGCCTAAACAACATAACTTTTAACGAGGATTTCGATTTTCTAGTTTATATCAAGATTAGGATGCGGGATATTTATGTTTTACTTTTAACTAGAGAAAATCGGTTAACAGCGTTATCTTCGCCACCTGCGGCACTGCTGCAAAGTTGCATAATTCTGTATCATTTATTGGTATACCGGAGGATTATACCTCCAGATTCATTAGAAACATATGTGAAATCGATACCCCGAGTAACCCGAGTTTATATAGCAGTAAGTTGGGTCGGTCGGGGTCAATTCTCTAAGAGCATGTACACGGCATGGTTTAATCTGATTGCCATCGTGACGAGAAGTAAACGAATCAAGTAAGCATGCAGATATGCGCTTAGTCTACAAGTAATGGTTTCTTGCAGCATGATAGCTATGTTTTATTTAATTGTACTTATTCGATCAAAAACTCTCCAATTAACTGATTTTTTGGGGTCATTATACGTATTACATAAAAATGACATAAGATAAGACTAATTTCTGAATAAAACTTTATTTTCTAGAATACACATTCTGACATCACATTCAATCACTGGTTATGATTAAATGATCATGACATCATCTTAAAGGTCAAGGTCAAGGTAAGACTAGACAGGGTTTAATCAAATATCTCACACAGCTAGTGAGCAGGCATTTAATAAATATGTATGTTTCTATTTGTAAATCAAGGCTTAATATGCATATAACGACATTGACCTTGATCTGAAGGTCACCAATACATTCAGAAGTTCGGTATCTAACAACAGACTTTTCTTTAACCTTTTTGTTTAACCCAGTCCTGTTTCATTATGTCTGGCTAATGTTGACCTTTAGACCAAGGTCAAGATCACTCTATGCACATTAAAAATTGATTTTTAAATGATAACACTCAGATTTGCTACATTTCTACTGACTGATTGTGTGAAATCCATGATAAACTCTATTTAGTTTAACCTTGCCCTTGACCTTGAAGATGATGTCATGGCCATTTAATCATAACTAGTACTCAAATTCCTATAATGTTTAATTTAGGCCACTTTGGTCATGATTTAATATCAATTCAGGAGCTAATGTGTAGACGAATTTCAAAACTTGACTAAAAATTGACTTTATAAGTCTTACTGTGACCTTCAAACAAAGATCAAGGTCTTCAAAATTGAATCAACAATTTGCACTCTCCAAATGGTGAACCCATGTAAGTTGGGTAGGAAATCGTTCATTGGTTCTTGAGATATGGTAGAATATATTGAATGCAAAGTACCAACGTTACTGAAAATTGAGTGTCACTAAAAGAAATTCTGCAGACATAAGACTTTACTTTGAAAGGTAGAAATTGAAAAAAGATGTCACCTAAGACATAATTTTAACTTAGACAGGAAGATATGTAGGAATGCCATTAAATTTAAAGGAGGAATACAGCTTATAATATGACTCCCCTGGTTCATGCTTATTTTCCGCACCCACTTTAATAACCCCATTATTCCAAAAGTAGCGCTTACGGAGCTTACCCACTATTGATCCAGTATAGCGGACACTATTGGCTAATAATCATCAGCTGAAATAAAACATTTTGCTCTCAGGCAGAAAAAGGGCCTTATAGGCACCCACCCTTTGGTGACTTAGTAAAAAAGCAGGAAAAAATCTTCGATCAGTATTTTCGCGGATTAATCGGTTTATATACATACATCTTAAATGACGTCACAAGTGTTATTCTTACATAAATCGCAATCATCATTTAGGCAGAAACTAAAGCAATATAAAACCAACCAGCTCTTTTATTGTGTGAGGCTAGTAAAACATTTTCATTTTTCCTTCCCGCCTGCGTTTTTATTATTTAAATGAAACAAAAACGTAAAGAACTTTTTTCCCCTTTTTTTGTCTTTGGAATGCAGTCTTCTATATTAGTGGTAATGGTGGAGTAAAAATACATTATCGCCTGTAAATGTACGAAAAACAAAATAAAGCAAAATAAAATAAAATAAGTTAAAAGCTTCATTATGTGGCATTGATGCAGTCAGCAATTGTCAATTTTGGCTAATCTTTTCATATCTAAGTTTTTTGTCATTGTGTGTTTTTTCTATACTACTATTTCAAACATCAAGATATATATCTAGCTTTCGTCCTTGATTCATATCCATTTCTCATGCCAGGTCTTATTTTTAATGTTTCCATAGGCAGTTTCACACATCCATTACCCCTATCTTCACGCAAACCTATAAAGCCTCGGCTCCTTCCTTTATTATATTTTAGACAGAACAAATTGTTTATCGTTATGTGATAAAAATTAAGACTAAACGGTTGGTTTATCTTGACTTTGATATGAAATGCGATTCTTGTTACATATTGTCAACCGCATTTTCTCTGAACAATCTAAGCGAGCATAATAAGTTCCGAGTACGATTTTAGTTGTCTCGCCATTTGCACATTTTACCCCCAGGACTTCTCTCGCTTTCATTCCTCGTGCCTCTGATATTTGGTTTCAAGATTTATAGACCCTAATAATCATATCCACTTTATCACGAATTTTCGTTCTTTCGGATTTTGTAACGGTAAACTGTAAGTTGTTGTTCAGATTTTTAAGGTAGCCGGCATTATAAAGCGCATAGGTGTTACCGCGATGAACCCGATTAGATTTACTGCACAACACTTACTTCTATATGATGCTATACCCGATTCGAGCCAGCACAGTTTGCCAGGGACCGTGCAGTAAGGTGTTGAGCAACCTGTAAGTTACGGAACAGTCGGTAGAAGCTGAGCTGCCAATAGAGTTCTATAGGACTTAGTCAATTTCAACTATTGTAAAATGTGCTCGGTGCCCAGGTTGTAAAAAAGTTACGCGGATAAAATACCACCTGAGCAGAAGGAGCAGGCTCACTTCGTCGGTGGCAGAGGCAACGTAATACACCATCAGGCCCTTCTCATCGAAGCAACGGCTGATATTAGGGCCACAACGTCGAAGGATCTTGACCGCCGCGTGGCAGGCTTGAGGCTTGCCACGTGGCGTTGTCTCCCCAGCATAGCGCAGATGTGTCCCTCGTCCGATTTCCGCTGAGGCTCCTATCGATAAGAGAATACACTGGTATTTCATATCGCTCTAAAGCCCGCTCGCGACGTTTATACAAAGGACCGATTTTACCTCGTAGTCTTCAGGTTGGTCTTACTGTGTCTTCAGAAAGAATACTTCACTTTGTCATTATGTGAATGTAACTATACAGTAATTGGTACAGATAAAAAGTAATCAAAGTCCTTTTATTAAAGCATAGCTGATGGAACACACATACACATACACACTTACACACACACACACATGTTTTTACATATTTGTATGGTATGTCTTTCATACTCGGCTTTGTGGAGTAGACCTCTAACATATGGACAGATGCACGCGCATTCACGGATATATACACTGGTTCGGCTTTGTGGAGTAGACCTCTAACATATGGACAGATGCACGCGCATTCACGGATATGTACACTGGTTTCTTTATATACTCTTTATATAAGTTTGATCATATTGTACATGCCATAGGCTTTCACATAGATGTTATACTCATCTGGCATCTGTTACATACCTTTGGAGTAGACTTCGTAGTTAAACATGTGTGGAATGTAATTATATCGTACATTCTTTAGGTTTGCTTACATACCTGTGTACTCACTAAGTGCTTGCATATTCACTGTGTTAACGCATATTTTAATTATTGTGATTTTAATCCAGTATTCACCAATAGCTTGCATATATACTGTATTCGCGCGCGCACTAAGACTTGTTTTTATACATATAGACCTATATGTTACAGGTTTTCCTATACGTACATACACGCATACATACATCGTACATGCAGATACACATATATATACTTACATGAAAATCATACACATAGGAAATTATCACATTAATGTGTGTGTCTTAACGCGTGCTTCCATCTGGGCATGCGTATACATACATACATGCATGCGTGCCTACATGCATGCATGCGTACGTGGGTGCGTTTTTTGCCTGCACCCACTCACGCACGTGCGCACGTGCGTGTGTGCGTGCCAGTATGCGTGCATGCATACATACATACATACATACAGATACTGTAGTCGACCATACATATATACATACATACATACAGATACCGTAGTCGATTATATAAATTGTAAAAGAAAAATTATCGTCAAATTGTACAGTTGTAAATGAAATTTACACGTTATGTGAAAAAATATGGTGTCGGAAGGGGACGAGGAGCCGACAAAAAAAAATGAAAAATAAAAGTCCTTTTATTTAGCTAAATTGGAGATGGTTACCTCCACAATGTTCGACCCCCCCGTGGTACAGAATTTAATGTGACACCCATTATTAAATGACTAGTAACACTGTTAACAATGTCACCTTTGTTATACATGTATATACATAGAACTGACTTTTATTTAATAAGGGAAACTGCCACCAATTCCCTTTTTTGGGTCATAATGGACGGATTTTAACCCTTTTTATGGGGTATATTTTTCAACCTTCCTTCTAAATAAAGAACACAAAAGACCTTTTTGACTGTGCTTTTTTATTCTTTCTCAATGCCATTGTGTCAAATACAGCAGAAAATATACAAAATAAATAGCAAATATTGTCATATTACACACCAAGATGACAACAGGGTGGAATATTCCACCCTCTAAAGAGTATAGGTCACTAAGCTTATAGACATCAACCCTTACTGATTGCAGTATTTTACACATTATGACGATAACTATATTTAACCAACCAAAGGGAGGAATATTCCACCCACCCTATTAGTACGAAAAATGTGAACTGAAAAGAGCAACTTTTAAAAGGGTGGAATATTCCACCCTCTAAGGAACATTGTAAGTTTCGGACATAGGTGAACTTAGAGTAAACTAACAGAAATTATCATTACTTGCTGCATAATGAATTTTGACTACCTGAACAAACCAAAGGAATAATTATTCGAGCCCCATTTATTCATCGAAAAAAGAGCATCAGAAAACACACAAAAACTAGAGGGTGGAATATTCCACCCTCTGAGATATGTATCGGTCAATAAACTAAGAGAAAATTAACATTATCAAAGCGCTGGTTGCCGAATTTTACCCTTGTCAAATTATGACTTTGTCAAACAAACCAAAGAGAGGAATATTCCACCACTCTTTATGTATAAAAAAACAACAATAAAAAACATCAAAATACCCACAAAACAAAAGGGTGGAATATTCCACCCTCTATGATACGTATCGGTCGCTCATCTAACAGAAACTTACCATCTGAGCATTGGTTTCGAATTTTGCACTATGAGGTTATTACTATATTCAACAAACCAAAGGGAGGAATATTCCACCCCTCTCTAAGAACAGAAACAGAGAACACACACAAAAAAAAAAAAAAAAAAAAAAACAATAGGGTGGAATATTCCACCCTTTAAGATAGCATCAGTCACTAACCTTATAAAAAATATCATTACTTGTTGACGAATTTTACACTTTATAATTAATATTATATCAAACGAAAGGGAGGAATATTCCACCCCTCATTGTGCATCAGATAATAGAGCACTAAAAACCACAAAAACAAAAGGATGGAATATTCCACCCTCAGCGATATGTATCGGAAAGTAAACTTACAGCAAATTACCACTACTTGTTTGCAATTTTTACACTTTACAATTATGACTATGTTAAACATATCAAAATGGAGGAATATTCCACCCCTCTTTATGTTTCGAAAAATAAAGCACCAAAGTTCACACAAAAACGAAAGGGTGGAATATTCCACCCCTCATTGTGCATCAGATAATAGAGCACTAAAAACCACAAAAACAAAAGGGTGGAATATTCCACCCTCAGCGATATGTATCGGAAAGTAAACTTACAGAAAATTACCACTACTTGTTTGCATTTTTTACACTTTACAATTATGACTATGTTAAACATATCAAAAGGGAGGAATATTCCACCCCTCTTTATGTTTCGAAAAATAAAGCACCAAATTCACATAAAAACGAAAGGGTGGAATATTCCTCCCTCTAAGATATGTATTGGTGGTTAAATAAGGAAAATAGCCATCCGAATACTGGTTCCGAATTTTACATTTTATGATTATGATAATACTAAACATATCGAACGGAGGAATATTCCACCCCTTCTTGCATCGAGAAATCACACTTAAAAGAATAAACGCTGAAAAACAATAGGATGGAATATTCCACCCTCTTAGATATTTATCGGACACTCAACTTACAAAGAATTATCAATCCTGCTTGCCAAATTTTACACGTTATAATTATGACTATGTTTAACAAACCATAGGCAGAAATATTCTCCTGCACTTTATTCGTCTAAAAATAAAGAACCAAAAACACCAAAAGACAAAAGGGTGGAATATTCCACCCTCTAATATAAACATTGATCTCTAAAATAACAGGAAATTACCATAAACGAGATCGAACTTAACACGTTATAATTGTGACTATGCTTTGCAAACCAAAGGGAGTGAGCGAGTTAGTGAACTCGGGTTTAACGTCCCACCAACAACGAGGGCATATGGAGACGGGACCTCGGTTTAAAGTCTCATCCGAAAGACCGGAGAAGCGGGGGATCGAACTTGCGACCCCTGGATTGGTAGTCCGGAGTGTTATCCACTACGCTACAGCCGCTCCTACAAACCAAAGGGAGGAATAATCCAACACTCTTTATGCATAAAACAATTAAGCACCAAAAAACGTCACAACAACTAGACGGTGGAATATTCCACCCTCTGTGGTATGCATCGGTCGCTAATCTAACAGACACTTACCATCAGTACTGTTTTCGAATTTTGCATTCTGAAGAATATTCCACCCCTCTTTATGCGTCGAAAAATAAAGCACCTAAGGAAACCCCCCCAAAAAGGGTGGAATATTCCACCCTCTAAGATATGAATTGCTTGGTCAATTAAGGAAAATAGCCATCCGATGACTGGTTTGAAATTTTACACTTTATAAATAATATCCCCCCCCCCTCTCCTTGCATTGAAACAAAACAAAACAAAAACAAGGCAAAACTCCAAAATTATGACTATACTAAATAAAGTAATAGGAGGAATTTCCACCCCTCTCTATACAGCGACAAAAACAACACCAACAAGAAAACGTTACAGAAAAAAGGTTCGAACGTTCCACCCTCTTAGATATGTATCGGTCTCTAAAACATGGAAAATTATCATTTCTGTTTGCAGAATTAACACTTTATAATTATGACCATGTTAAACAAACCAAAGCATGGAATACACCCCCCCCCCTTATGTATCGAAAAACAGAGAACTAAAAACACCAAGGAAACAAACGGGTGAAATTTGCCATCCTTTAAGATGTGTTATAAATGCTCTCTAGTTAACATATTGTGCCCTCTCCCCGGATGGCTCAGGACATTGAATCAACGTTGAATTGATGCTGAATCGATGTTGATTTTAACATTATGTGCCCGACCAATCCCCTCTTTATCTCTCTCTCTCTCTCTCTCTCTCTCTCTCTCTCTACCCCCGTTTGTGTTAAATGTCCACTTTCAAGGCCCTAATGGGACGCTGCGTTTTTCTGAGGCGTAGATGCGGCGTCTGAACTAGGCATACATTATTCCAAAACATCCATTTTATGAGGCGCCGGGCATAACATTATTATTTTTTTTTTTTTTGCATTTTTTTTGCAGCACCAGTGGTGTGTTTTCTTCTTATTTATTTTTTAATGTATTTTTTCCTCGACAGATATCCCTAAAAGTCTTTTCATTACTCTTTCGTAATTATAAATAACAGTGAACGCAAAACGATCTTTGAATGTGTCATAAATTGTTTCGGTCATCTATGTTGGCACCATAAGAAGCGTACTTTCGATGGCAGAAACATTTGAATTTCGGTAAAAATACAATGTACAGGCTGTAGTTCCCATTTATTGTCTCGCTTTTGTTTCTGTTGTGTTAGTGAACAGGGAGCCAGAAGAAAAAGATATCTCCATAGTCCAACTAGTCGGGAAAAAAACCCAATCATTATGAAGAGCGCTTCAGCTTTCCTGTTGGGTGATATAGTGTGGTCTAATTTGCGTATATTCAGTCATATAGCTTGCGAAAAGCAGGGGTGGGGGACACGTTTTGAAAATCACACACACACATCAATCAGGAAACACAATTTCTTATTTTCTGGTTCCCCCGCGATATCTTATAAACACGGCGCAACAATAAATGGGGCTCAAAGCCTGTACATTGTATTTTTATCTTTTTACCTTTTAATTTATATTAAAGATATAATAGATAAACCAAATCTATTTTTAAAGCTTTTCTATGTGAAACTCAGGATATTTTAGTTGGCTTATCACGGTAATTTACGAAGACGAAACTATGGTGAGAAGCTTCCAACGAAACCGCACCATAAAATATTGCTTGCTGATAGAGTAATAAACAAAGACTTCTCAGTATTAAAGAAGAGAGAGAGAGAGAGAGAGAGAGAGAGAGAGAGAGAGACTGGCGCAGTGCCTGCTTATCAATCAACATATTGTCATTGTGTCATCAAATACGACAACTGCTTTTTTTGGTTCTCTGTTTAGTCAGACGTTTGCCGCTGGCAAAAATGGTGGCTGGTAAGGCAAGGGCTTGTACTTGCAGTAGGTGCGTGGCGCTTATTTTCCTTCCCTTCGACTATCCTTTCTCCTTTCTTTTCCATCCCATGGGAGACGACTCGATTAAACCGAAAGACTGTCTCAAAGGGCTTTAAAATAACACCTAAATAATCAAATAAAGATAAGGCGGGATCGGGATAATAACTAGTATTTATACATCACAATGTTGTGGTTCCAATAACGGGCAAAAAAAATCATGCAGGCAGAAATCGAAAGGGAACTGAACTTGACCAGACTAAAAGGTTAAGGGTGATCTTGACATTTGCCTTTGCACACACATTTTGATAATTGTGCGATGTATTAATCATTATGTTGCTTTACAGAAATGCCACGTTTCTAGCAGAATGAAGGAGTCCCGGTAGCTTAGTTGGATAAGTGCTAGCCTACTGATTTAGCGGACCCGGGTCCGAGCCCCGCTTGAGGCGAGAATCTTTCATACCGTAAACGGAGTTTTATTGCATACAGCTTTTCATTATCACCTTCCCATCGTCCTGATATGACTGAAATACTGTTGAAAAGGACGTAACATCGCAAGACGTCCATCCATCAACAGAATGAACAAAATCAGAACCATCTAGCCTAACATTATCCGGAGGTCTGAGAGCCGCGACACGAGAACAGGAGCCGTATCATAACAGCAAACATTAGAGCAGGCTGATCAGTCTTGCTTTTTTGCAGTCTGGCGTATAAAAGAAATTTGTTGCCGTGCCCCTTACATTTCAAGATGCTGTGCGCAGCGTGTCAGGATATCATCAGTTCACTATGTCCAGTTATAGTCTGAGCCAAAAGTGTATGCTGGTCTAAGACTGCACAGTTTGCATGTTTTCATTCCATGAAGCTGCGAAATGCAAAAACGTGTTACAACAGTTGCTCTGGCCAGCCTGCGCATCCGCAGAGTCTGAAAAGAATCATTGCCATCCGAATATGTCATGTACTGCCCCTGAAGAATCTACAGACACATAAAAATGCATGCTGATTTGAGTCTTCATTCTTCGCAGAAACAAGAGGCCAAAGTAATGTAAGCACCGTTATTAGCCTAAATGCTGGGACGGTTTACTACACGTTTGTATATGCACAATGTGTATTTGATCACAGAATTTTCCTAAATGACATGTCATTCTGAATACCCGTTGAACGTTTCAAAATACAAGCAAGGGTACGGCTTAATACGGCTAGCAACTGCCTTTATGTAAACAGCCTATTATGCCGTCATTATTTTTTTTATTTTCCACACAACGCTGGATAGTATCGATTTGATGGATGGTTGGATGACTTGCGTTTTTACGTCCTTTCAACAGTATTTCAGTCATATCAGGACGATGGGAAGTTGATAATGAGGATCTCCCTGTAAACTTGTTTACGGTAGGAAAGATTCTCGCCTCCAGCGGGATTCGAACCTGGTCCGCTACATCAGTAGGCAAGCGCTTAACCCACTGAGCTACCGGGGCTCTTATCGATTTGATATTTAAAAAGGTGTCTCAAAATACATGAAATACCGTTATGTAAAATACCTTTTTCAAACGACTAAACAAGGGCTATTTTGCCTTCTTCAATACCTACAATGTGTTATTTCAGGATTCTGCATGCTACTGTTAACGTTACGATTTCCTACGGCTTTTGATGAAGATTTCTAATGTTAACGGCCGTTTAGCAGACCATTTTAACAAAATAAATATTAATTTTCATATTTTAATGCAAATCTAGCCTTTTATGCTATGCCGAAGAACTCAAACTCATACTGTTATCCCTTTGCACGTAAAATTTTTCGTTTTTCTGGCAGTTTTATCGAAACAGGCTTAGCGAGAATCCCAGTCATCATAAGTAGGTTTTTACTGGCTCTATTTACTCCTGTATTTGTCCATACAGAGGAATATTGCGCTAAATTGTAAATGTACACCGATATTTACTGCAGCATGCACGAATGTATGAAAACATGTGAATTTGAGAAAAAAGGCTTTATAGTTTTCTACGGCTAATCCAAACCTTATGTATTGGTTTTCGAATGTTATGCTAACGTATTCTACGGTGGACGTTTATGTTTCCTACGGTGGATATTGTGACATGAAAAGCAAAATAGTAAAATAGAGATGGTAAACCTATGTGTGCAAGGCGACTTTAGCAAATGCTTTAAGAACCACCTGTCCTGATCGAAATAAGAACCCAAGATCTCCGAGAATATCATAAGACCCTTAGTGATCACAACTTCAATATAAGTTGGATGATTGTAAAATATCAAAGGAAGATTGGCTAATCTTACACTTTTTCGGTGCATGCATATAAAATATTAACTTGTTTTTCAATACGGAGGTCCCTATTTGCAAACTAAACTCAAATTCAACGATTGTCTCAAGGTAAGGTCAAGTCGTATTCATAGACATAAGTGCAGCTGGAGTAAACTCCAATAAGTAAGGTTTGGTCGAGGAACGGCGAAGCTCCCTCGACGGCGGCTCGAGTTAATTTTGATAAATATTTCAGCGATTTCATGGCTATGATATGACAATGCGAAGAAGCACGACTACCAAAAGCTGCTATGTTATACATTTTTTTCTTCTTTTTTTTTGTGTGTGTTTGTGTGTGACAAATTCATATTTTATGGTGCTGCGTTTCACAGACAGAGTTTTGGCTTATGTCATGTGGTTTGTATTTCCTTTCAGCTATAATTGCGTTTAAAAAATATTAAGTCTCTATTCAGACGTCCCAGAGAGAGAGAGAGAGAGAGAGAGAGAGAGAGAAAGAGAAGAGAGAGCCCTCCCCACACATACTCATTCACACGTGGTCGGGTAGGGCTACGTTTTGTGTAGGCGAGTCTTACTGGTGTAAGCTAGAGCATGATCGTCCTCCTGTACGGAGACATAAACCACGAGCTTTAGCGAGTGTATTATCGACGGTCCGTACAGGCGGACAAACTGCGTTCTTTCTCACTTATAGCATGATACCCATTGTAGGCCATGCACGTTATGGGGTATCTCATGCTAAAGATTTGGGTATCCTAGGATCGTACTATAAATCTGGATAATAATTGCTGTGCCTTGCAGCAGGTGCGGAATGGGGGTCGGATTTCATTTTACTCTCGTCTGTCCTATCGTTCCTTCTCCCCCTCTCTGACTGACAGCTCGATAAAGACTGAAACACTGTCTCAAATAGCTGTTAAACCCCAAACAAACAGACAAACAACAACCCCTAACCTGTCAAAAACCAGCCGAATTTCTAACTTGACTGATATCTTAACAATGTTGAGCTAGAATATAACTTTTAAAAAAGGAAACTCTGACACTATTTTCACATTTTTAGCGGAAACTAGATCTACAAAGAAACGTAATTCCTTCAAAAACCTCTTCGGGTCCCCTTGTTTTAGGCTGACTTGTCCCCAGTCATCATAAATATATGTTAAAAATGTCATTGAGATCCGACAAATGCGGTATAAGTAAAAACCTAAAATGCGGACAGCAGACTGGCGGACAGATTGAAAAGAATGTACCCCAACCCCAAACTCCTTTTGCCATCTGGAAGAAAACTCGTTACGGTGTCAAATCGATATCTCTATACTACCTGTAAACTTTAGCCCTTGGCCACAAGATACAAGATACAAGAAGTTTATTACGAATTTTCGGCCCACACAGGAGCACCTACAGAAGGTAATAGATAATGGAGTAACTAAATATAACAAGGCAAGAAATCCAAATGACAGATCATATCAGGAACAAAAAGACTGATATGCACACTTAGGTAATTACAACTACAATTTGAGGTGAAAGGGTGCACTTTCAGGGGGACAAACTTTGTCATTTAGACAGCTGCTTCCCCTCCCAAAGCCAATCCTCTCATATGGGAAGAATTTGTTCCCCTAGGAAACCAATTTCAGTGTCTTAATGGTCAATAGAGAGAAAATTTTCGACCAAGCTTCGAATCAATAGTTAGCAAAATTAGGCGTTCAGGGAAGAAATTTCCCATTTAGCTATGTATGTTAGCTATGTATATAAAATACAATAGATTCGCAAATGTTAATTTATATATGTAATTTGGGTCCAAAAAACGAAGATTCGCGTAATTTGAATAAATTGTGTTAAGAAACTTATGGTTTGTAGAAAGAAAACTATGGGCTTTGATGGAAGAAACTTCTCATTGACGCATTTCTATAATTATTATACCAGATTAAAGAGCTTGAAATGCTCTTTTGAGCTAGACGTTATAATTTAATGTCGGAAAATATATTAAATAGGAAAATATAATTTAACTGAGAACCGTGCACAGGTGATCGCGTATCTCCGACCCTCTTGGATATTATCGAAAAAATCCCATAACTATAACGAGAGTTCTTCCCTATGGATATAGGTGGTAGTGGTGTGATTAGGGGAAGGGGTGGTCTTTGAAAGTACTAAGCTTCAACATTTTTTTTTTGATTTTATTTTAATTTTCATTTTTATACAATATTAAAAGAGGGTGCTCAACATAAATGTTCTACATTGACCTTAGCTACATAACCCTAGCTGATTTTGAATCAAGTACTGCTACATACCATTAGTTTCAAACACACGCAAGAAAATAATTAATAAATAATAATAATAATGATTATAATAATAACAAACATTTTATTACAAAATATTACTGTCTTAAAATGGCTATTTTAATCTCCAGTCCTCTCAGTATCAAAGTCAATTGTATCCAAGTTTGGTACACTTAACATAAGAAAAATTCACTTGTGGTTACTGAAATTTAAGCAATTAAAAACGGACGGAATCAAAGACTTGTGGACAGTCGGACAGACAGACGGATGAACGAACGGACGGACGGACCCCCATAGCATACATCGTCTATTGGGGGTGGGGGTGGGGGATGGGGGATGGAGGGGCTACAATGATATAGAAACACGCCCATAACAATTAATTTTAGTGTCATCGAAGCTGTTCATTGCATGCAACAACGTCGTCCCCATGTCACTATACTAGTATACTATGCACAATAAATATAGCAATTTTTTTGTATGTGTCAGATCCACCATATTAGGATTTTATTGTCACTTTCCTGCATAAAGATATAAAGGCCGATCATTCGAAATGGACTGGCAGGTAAAAGAATCAAGATTGCTCAATTGTAACGTTCGAACTATTGTGACGTCAGTTTTTATGACCATTGTATCTGAACGACATTTATGATCATGTACAAAAGCCACAACCATAATGAGGCGGCTGGTTTGCTGTTAAAATAAAGGAAAACGCTCTAAAACATTTGAATATGCTGCGACTATGAGGTTTAAAAAGTCCGAAAATTTGACGTTTTCCCTTGTTTTTACGTTATCGTCTTAAAAATTTGTTTCTAATCGGTATTTCTTGAATCCCTTTTGAGTGTATGATTGTTTGGTAGCTACAGTTGGAACGCAAACCCTCGAAATGCGGTGATTGTATTTACAACAGTGGATCCTTCCACATAAAAAAAATAGGCCCAAAAAATGGCGAACATGGTTCTTGACGAAATTTCCCATTATTCTCAAATGTATTTAGAGGTATTGGGTATATAAAATTAATTAAACACATAAAAATGTTTTGCTAACTAGTATTAAGCAGGCTTTCTCAACAAAATTCAGGGCCAAAATTGCTCGAAATGCTAAAATATTCATCGTCATATGACAATACTCTATCTTGATTCTACCGAAAACTTGTATCAACATAAAACATAATTTACAGAAAGCTGAGACTTTCTCCAATGCACACACCCATGCCATCGAAAACTTTATTATTTCTTCTATTTGCATGTGAAATTTCAAGCAATATCGTTTTGGAACATTTTTAAATTGCAAAATAAAAGATGGCATCTGCAGTTTTAACGCTCAGGAAACGGTCTTGCACGTGATATGAGCACCAGCAATACTTGCCGGACAGCCACAATTTAGACAGAAAATTGAGGTCGACAGCTTGTCAAACATTAGCTCAGATTGCTAAATACTTGAAGAGGAGAAAAATTACGGAGTTTATTAGCTAAAAAAGACTACAAACTGGTAGAACGTACAGTACCTTACCTGACTGCTGACCTGATTGGCATTGTACAAATCTGACGTTCTGCCACTTAAATTTGTGAAAATAATATCCTGTTCTAATACTATTTATCTTTCAAACAGTCATCTGTTTTCTGTCAAATAAGTAATAAGGTCAGTGTTGTGACGTAATAAAATAAATGACGTATATTGCCTCGCGCTAGATTGCCAGTCCGCATGCCATGTAAACAGATTATAAGTCGGACATGAAATGCACCAGTACGAAGTAAAGAGTTTCTTTCTTGTCGTTTTGTTTGTCTAGTTTTCGGAAAATTTACGATCTGATTTTATAATTTGCTCAACAATTACAGAGAACATATGAGCCGCGACACGAGAAAATAAACAAAGTGGTTGTGCGCCCAGCGCAGACTCAGATCAGCCTCGGCATCCGCCTAGTCTGCACAGTCTTCCCTAAGCGTTTTAAGGGTAGCTAAGGGTCTAAGCTACCTGCAGACAGCAAAGACTCTGGTCAGACTGGGCGGATGCCCAGGATTATCTCTACATCGTTGGTTTTCTCGCGTCGCGGCTCAAGTTACTTAGAAAGAAACAAGCCAGGTGGGGATGGAAGGAGGCGGTTGGTGACGAGGGTGGGGGCCAGGGAAGTGGGGGAATTCATCTTGACTGATGCCTGGAGTGATGTATAGGTCCCAAACATGACTTGAACAGTCGTTGCTGTGACAGCGAATTATCTCTCTCTCTCTCTCTCTCTCTGCCCGATTTGGCTTCATTGTTGTTACACATACTGAGATTTATTACAATCATTTGAATCTTACCAACAGCTGAGCCGCAACAGAGAAAGAGGAATCTTGTCGGATATGATAACAGCAAAATCTGCTTAGTCTAACAAGACTGCTTCAAGATACAAAACTGTATATATAAGCGAATAGCAAAACCCTGATTGGCTTGCAAGCAAACTCTTTCCGTTCTGAATTAAGTTACGAAGAGCATTTCGTGCGTTCGATGATGAGCATGAAAATGTGTCGGGGTATGCGGATGTGGGAGGTGTGGGGAAAATTTGGAGCCTTGCTACGTGCCATCCGACGTTTGGCACGTGGCACAAAAACAGCCATTTATTCCGTGCAAGCAAAGTACTGTTACATGAACTTAAACTGTATACGAATCGCTCCACTTTGGCAAATTTCACATCCCGAATAAGCGTAAAGACCATTGACAGTATACTTAAACAATCTGCTTGAAAGTTGAAAATAGCGTGCGTGTGAGAAACTGTTGAAATACGCATTAACTTTGTATACTTATTCAAGCAACCCATCATTGCCTTCATTTAGCAAAATGTGCATGAACAAAAAAGCTACCAGCCAAGATCCATAATAGAATGCACACATGCAAGCTTTTCATCTTAACTTTTATAACATTTGTGGTGCAAGCTATCTTAGTCTTGGATTGTTGCAGGTCACCCGTGTACTTACTGACCCTCAGAAAATACTACAGTAAGGGAAAAAGTGAAAACCTTCCCGCACGTCACCACATTTGGTAGCTTAGAGTGTTCAGATGAGAATCTGAAGGCCGTTAGCTCAATTCCTATCATTGCCTAATGAATGTATTTCGACTTTTGTCCTATTCGATTCGGAAATCGACTGCCCAGTTACCGGTATTTAATTTCAGGACGCAGAGTATGATGAATAATGATTAAGCCCAGAGTTGAGTATAGGCCTAAAGTGTATTGGATTGCCCTTTACATGTGCCTTCGGGACGATTCGTACATGCAAAAATATCAAATCTTCTGGTGACCTGCAAGATACCCGGGCCTGCTAGTCAACCGGACAATTAACATATTTGTCGGCATACAAATGATAGTGAACATGTTAAGCATTGGAAGGAACTGAAAAGAAATTGAGAGTGTACATGTAAATGTGTGGGCCTAGGGCAACCGGGTACACTTTCAGGGGAAGCATCTCGGCAATAATATTTTTGATTTATCCTACCTTTCCAATGGAAGTAAACTCTTTGAGGAAAGCATTTGCTCCTTTGAGAGCAAAGAATTTTTGAAGAGTCTCCCAGTTCAAGAAAACTAACAGGAAATTGATAAAGTTGTGTCTTGATAATAAGTCTACGATAATTTGTGCCAGTTATCCATGAAAACGTGTTGTGGCTGTATATAGAACCGACTCGCTAAGACTACTCTAATGTGAGGCAACATCAGTCATTTTAATAGAGAAATGGGAAACACGATCTGAATTATTAGTGAATGTTATTGTTGTTTGTTTATATGTGACTGCATAACGGAAAGGGTTCGTAATTGGAGAAATAAATGTTCTATTCTATTCTATTATTTTATGTAGATCTACCCGTGTACCTGCAGATTCGTAAATGTTGCCCCCCCCCCCCCCCCGAAACACACACACACACACACACACACACACACACACACACACACACACAGATGCCTGACGAGTTTCTCAAACTTATACAGGCAATGCAAAAACATCGCATGCATACAGTGCACTGCTAACTCTTCTCAAAGGCGTAACTGCCTTTACGCTAATAGCCAGGTGCGTATTGTAATTTTGTCAAATCGACAAAATTTCAACAGGTATCGCCATATTTGATGATGCTGGTATTTGTAAATTGAACAAAATTTCAATAGTAGCGGCAATATAAAGTATCTTTGGGGCCCACCTCTTATTCTTTCTCTCAAAGGATAAACATAATTGTGCGTAAAGTGTAATAACCCCTACACTCCTGCTTCTAACCGCCAATAACCGTCCCACGAAGGGGGGGGGGGGGGGGGGGGCATTCCTCATCCCTCCCAGGTTACACACATACAACCGTTTATTTGACTTTTAAAATCAAGCGCGTGATCTGCTAATTAAAAAAAGAAATAACCGTTAAATTACCGTTCAATTATGAGGGAAAGGCTAATCCTGAACGATAGCATGAACTGTACCTAAATGAACATCAATTGCTGATTAAGTCCGTCTTTTAAGCCATGATTATACAAACTTCTAATCGATTCAAAATCACGTCATAAGCTTGTGTTTACGATTTGCTAGAGCATAGAGGTGAGAGTTGACATTATTGTATCTGAAAATAAAATATGAATAAAATGTATTTGCTTGACTGTTTTATTCGGTCTTGGTTGAAGATTAATCAGTGAGAGTTGTTACGTTTCTACGGACAGGCCGAATTGTGAGTTTGTAAATTTGGCAGTGAAAACTTAGCGCGTAAGGCTGGCATGATTTCGACGCCATTTAATTTTTCGGTTTGTTTTCAAACCGGGTGGTCATATGTTATTTTGCAATTTTAAAATGTTCCAAAACCAAATTTTCTGAAATTTCACATAATAGTAAAATATATATCAATATTTATCATGGCATAGGTCTGCGTTTTGGAGAAAGTCGAATAAGCTGTAAATCGTAATTTTTTGTTTACATGTTTGACGCTGACGTAAAGGGCACTGAAACAGTCAATCATTACACAGGCGGAAAAGGACGTCCTGGAATTACTTTAAAAGAAAAATTCAATAATGGAAGTCAGGAAAGTGCTCTTAAAATTTCAACCGGTGGGGCGATTTGATTAATCTGTATGGTGGCGTTAAAGTACTATGGGGTTCGTCGATAGCCATTTTGATGGCGACAATTTCGAACAAAATTCCGTTGCTATGTGTTTGATTATATCCCTACTCCTTGGAGCTGCGTTCCAACTGCTACCAATATTATAATATAACAATTCAGAAAGAAAAATCTTCCCGGTTACTGAGCATAAGTCAAAAGTCTCAAACTAACGTCATCATTTTCTCACAGTTACGTTATACTTCAATGAAGAAACTTCACAGTTAAATTAATCATGGTGTGACCTTTAATTTTACCTATTGTTTTTCCTCGGGTTTTGATTCTGCATTGAATTAAAGCACGCATGAATCATTGCACATAGGACCGAATTATAACGTTTTAACGTCAATGGCGCATGCTAAGATTCGTCAGTTATTAAACTTAACCATATTTTTTACACAATCAATAGATTTGACAAGAAAACTGAGCATGAAAATGTTGAGAAATACCGTACAAAAAATCACATGCTTACCATTTTTATGTTGCTTTTCAATGGGTGCGAATTTCGGCTAATGACCCCTTCCGCGCTTATCGCTTTTCACCAATATCGTTTTTAAAGATGGCTTCTGTAATCCCATGGTATCTTAAGCCCCAAATACGGTTCCGTTCAATTCAATTTAATTTCGCTCAATGTTGCCCTTTAGTGATGAGAAAAATTGCAAAATATAAAAATTTGCTAAATAAGTACCCATTCCCGCCTTCACACGTCGTATGCGCTTTCTTTACTTGTTTCGTGAACAGCTTTTATACCACGGATTTTATCCAAACTAGGCACATATATACTATGTTTTTTTTTTTTTTTTTTTTTTTTTTTTTTTTGGGGGGGGGGGGGGGGGGCGGGGCTCGCAGAAACTACCAGGAGGTAGAGTTTAACAATACATGCAGTGATACGACAGTGATTTTTTTTCTCTATATAAGTGGTTCCCATAAAAGGCACCAGTCCCAATTCAAAATATCTTTTTTCCCAACTGCAAGTTGACAAATTCCCAGTTGGAGGAAGATTTTTTCTAGGAACCTACACGCACAAATTTACTTGCTTGCTAGCAGAACTGGCAGATATATAGCTATAATTGAATTTAAATATTATATATTCAATTTCATGCCCCCTTTCCCACCATTTGGCCAATATAGGTGTTCTGAAATTTCAGATTTAAGGAAAATACAAAGAGATTTGTCCCAATTCTGTGGGCACCGGCACAATTCCCAAAAAAGTGAAAAAATCACTGTACGGGAATAGGAAAAATGTTTCAGCCAAAATACTGGAGAAGGACGGTATCGAATCCATGACCCATGTATAACAGGCTACACCATGAACGCTTCTTCAGACACAGCAAGGTAAACCGGACGGACGCTCAGACGTCAAGCAGAAAAGCGTAGTTCCCGCGGTATATTTATAATTTAACGAATTTTACAGTTAGTATGATTTAATTCTACACTGTTAAGTCAACCATGTCTCAAAATTTAGAGTCATTACAGTTTATATACTTTAGGAGGTCCGGTCTGGGTCCACAATGTCCTTTACATGATGCGAGTCTAACTTGAGTGTAGCTGGAGTCTCCTCCACGAAGACAAAGTGAATACCAAAACTGTATAATGACACTGAAGAGGCTTTATTAGCCGAAACTACGTAGTCTGGCCCACTTTCCGTCTTCTGAATGTATTCTCTGGTCTTGAAGGAACTCTTTAAGATTTTAATTTTACCTCACTGCAGCTGGTGTTGCGCCGTTTGGCGGCCGTAAAACGTCTCCCCGTACATCATCCATAGTGCAGATTATATTTCATTTTCGACCTTTTGGATCAGAGGATATATTCTGAGAAATCCGAAATTTTAGATTGGTTTATACTCATATTATAAACCATCATTTTATATATTATTTGCACCCTTTTTGATACTAATCACTCTTTGAGTCGACTGTCCAATTAAGATTAAGAAATTACAGTTTGCTTTTCTCTGGTTTCGTCACCAGATATTGTCAGGGTCACTGAAGAGGCTTTATTAGCCGAAACTACGTAGTCTGGCCCACGTTCCTTCTTCTGAATGTTTTCTCTGGTCTTGAAGGAACTCTTTAAGATTTTAATTGAGCTTCACGCATTCAAGGCTTACTCGAGCGTCACTTCAACTGACCTTACTGGAGTATGAGTCGAGTATGATTTTGAGTTGTGTTTGTGAATGTGGGCCTTAGTGGTTTATTGCCGTGCATTATGATTACAGATTTATGATTTATGACATCTTCAAAGGTTGATTTGTCATTGAAATAGTGGCAGCAATGAAATATTCTTCTGAAAATATGGAGAAACATCTTTTTTTATACTTAAAGGGATGAATTAAATGTATTTAGTCATAACTATTACAATTACGATAGGAAGGAGAGAGTCATACCCATTAAATCCCCATCTTAGGCCAGCAAAGAAGTTTGTATACATTTTCTTTCATTTATATTGACATTTCTTAAAATCTGACTCATAAAATTCAAAATGTTTGCAAGAAGGTGAGAATGAATACCACCGCCAAGAACCGTAGAATACTTTATCATAGTTGACAATTTAACCGTAGACTGCTATATCTTAGCCGAAAGAAATCATAACATCTACCGCCGAATACTATAACAAGAAATTATGAAAAAGGCAAATTACGGCACAAAAGTGACTTTCCGGAAAGAGATTTAGGGGTGGCGGAGAGCATTATTATGTTTAAGCACCCGACTATGGATTATATTCTATAAATATATGATAAAATGTCTACTTTCACTTTCTTCTCTATAAAAGCTGATTTAAGGAAGAATAAAGCACTCATCGGCCCGGAATATATGCATTGTTATGGTAAAACTTATTACAAGCAATTTTTCCTATGAATAAAGGCATATATACCTTAATTATCAAATTTTACTCCAGCTTTATAATTTGTTTACACGGTTTCTAATGACGCTTTCCCACAATTCTTTGTAAAACCGGCAAAAGCCATAACGTTAGCATACGCATACAGAATACCGCAATAACACATTGTAGGTAGTGTTCTTTAATTTCTGAGAGGTTCTCAGTGAATGATTGATTTGCCAGTCCGCCGTAATTTCTTTACTCACTACAGTTCCAGCATTATAAATGACTATGATAAGTCAATTTGAAAAAAAAAATAATGAAAAATCATCCTTGAGTTTCACGTTAAAAGATTATTATAGTGGCGACTGAAATGAACTTCTTTAGATTTCATGAACTTGAATTAAATGGTAAAATACAAAATACAGGAATGGGACCCTCTCTATTGCTCCGCTTTTTTTTATATACTGAATCATTGGTCGGGGAACCAGGAAGGGAAATCTGTATTTTGTGGAGCAAGTTGTCGGTGTTTTTTTTTTTTTTTTTTTTTTTCCACAAAGAAATCTCTCCCTACTTTTTGCCAGTTATTACTCAATATTTGCCCATGAACAAACATTTTTTTTCACCAAACTTGAGTGTTGAAAACTTTACCAGTGATAGGAGTTAGAGACTTTAATTAGATACACTTCCAAGACTTAAATCAATGATACAATTGTCATACATTATGATTTTCGCATTTAATCGAGTTTTCACGATATGCACAGAAAAATCCTTTATATCTGCCATGCATAATATCCATCACTTATAATCCTTGTGAAAAATATTTTGTTAAACCCGTCGAAGAAACTCAGTTATGATAACCTGCGTTCAGTCATCAACAGAATTTTAATCCGTTTCCAACAAACAAATAATTAAAATCAATACTATCAATCTTTTGCAATTTTCTCATTTTTTGACAATAAAATGCATAAAAAAGGTCAAACCAGTACAAATAGTCTTATATAAGTGTATTTGCTACTGTTTACTTATCGATATTTCGGTTCCGCCTACCGAAATTACGTAATAGACAGCCATCTGTTTTAAGTGAAAATGAGCGTTCAATAAACAACGTACCTGTAGGAGAACATGGCTGTAATAAACATGCGTCTGGTTTTCAGGAAAGAAATTTGGAGAAAAACCAGACCAGTATGCGAACTTGAGCATTCTGCTTTGTTGACATATACACATAAGAAGGATGTGATCAGTGTGCGTCGACGCAGCATTTTGTTTTGTTGTTGTTTTCAGCTATGCAAAATGGGCTGAAAAGGATGCGGTGGCTAATCAGATTCTGGCGCGTATGTCAAAGCTTGTACCGATGTGTGCAGAATATCACTATGATTTATATCGCGTATAAAAGTACTTTACGAATGCGCGAACGGAAAATATTACTGTTAGCGTGCACATGAACGCAGTCTGATTAGGTTTCCTTGCATAAGCAATATAATATGAGCCGCGACACGAGAAAACCAACAAAGTGGTTGTGCGCCCAACGCAGACTCAAATCAGCCTTGCCATCCGCCCATTCTGATCAGACTCTTCACCAAGCGTTTAAAGGGTAGCTAACAGCCTAAGCTACCTCCATGCGGCCAGCAAAGACTCTGATCAGACTGGGCGGATGCCCAGGCTGATCTGACTCTGCGCTGAGCGCAAACCCACTATGTTGGATTTGTCGTGTCGCGGCTCAAATTTATTATGACTAAAACATTCTGTAAATTGAGAGATGTAGGCTCACACATTTACAAAAATGCACAGGCTGATATGAGTATGCAAGTTCATGCACATAGCTTATGGCCCACTTTAACGCGGCGTCAGTGAAACTACCTTAATTTTTAGTCAACAGGTCCACACAGCTGCAACAATACTTAGTAAAAAGATTTATTTGGAAATGGAGAAATGATGAGGGATTTACCATAATAATTTCAGCTGTATATTTCTAGAATCTGTCGGCCTTTGTAAAATTTTACAGGAGAACCTACTTTTTTCGTGAATTTTACGTGATATGATTTAGCACTGAACACGACCTTTACTGAAATTCCTGGTGCATCTCAGCAGATAATAAACAAACAACATATAATGAGATGATACAATTCTGCTCCCACATGGAAAACTTCTGACAAACATCAGGCGAAAACGGAACTTCATCTTAAAAGTTACGGTATACTAGTATCAAATGCAAGTGATACAGATCAAGATAGATTAAGTCTACTGGAAAGAAAAGAAAATGAACAGTTTTTATTTCTTTAAAGGCACGACTGTTCTAACAGCAAGCTATACTTTATCGTGCGGTTTCGCTGCAAGCTTCTCACCATATTTCTTTGTAAATGACCGTCATAAGCCAACTTTAAATAAATGAAACATCCAGTTTCACATAAAAAGTTGGAAAAATGATTTAGGTAATTTTAGTTCGCAACTAAAATTACCTACGTTTGGTGTCACTAACATAAATTAAATGGTAAAAATACAATGTACAGGTTCGGGGCCCCATTCATTGTAACGCCTTGTTTCTATGCCACCATGCGACAGGGAACCAGAAAATTAAAACTTACTGTGTTTTGTGAAAGACTTCTTTTTTGTGGCTTAACATGTTCCAACCTGCTTTTTGTCAGTTATTTGACTTAAGGATTACACACACCTGTGGATATTAGGAAAATTAAAGCATTCCGTAACCTGGTGACCGAGATGCCAGCGGCACTAAAATGAGCATAGGGAAGGCGGTGACCCAGTTTTCCCCCTTACTTCCCTAAAATGAATGTGTACCCAGCCGTTGCTTGATTGACCGAGAGTTCAAGATATTTGTGAAGACAAGACTCGAACTTACGACCTGTCACATTGAGTTCAATTGCGAAAACTATTCCAGGCCCGTCGGAAGGAAATGTTGGCCGGTGCGGCCATGCCAGCGACATAATCGCGAAGCTAAGCTAGAGGGGTCCGTGGATATGCTCCCTCGGAAAAAATGAAAATTAGATGCTCTCTGGTGCGATCTGCATCCATTTTTTTTGGCAGTATAGCCACGGCAGTTTGGCTGTTCATTACATGGACTTCTTAACTTGATTACCTGTTAGCTTGAGAGCAATTTAATGCTGAGTAAATAAGAGCGTTTGGAGTATACTGAATCAGTTTTATGTACTGCTAAAAACGCGCTGTATAAACTTTTTAATACTTTTATTTTGCAAGCACAAATAATATATACAGGCTTCAACATATTTTCATGTGTTCTTAAGGTGATTAAGTACACCTTCAAGGGAAGCAACTGCATTTTCCTTTCCTCTCAATGAGGGTCAATTCTTACTAGGAAAGAATTTGCTCCTAAAAATTTGCTCATTTAGGAGCAAATTCTTTCCTTTTAGAGCAGACCCCATTTAGGAAAACTTTATCTAAGGAAGCAACAATGGTAGTTCTTGTTCCTACATTTTTGCTTCCTTGGATAAAGAAATTTTTCCCTTTGTAAACATGGCGGAAGAACACAGAACTCTACCCGGTGCAGCAAATTTGTTTCCTGTTTCCTTTAGAGCGGACCATAATTAAAAAGGCTTCTTTTATCCAGGGAAACAAACAGGAATCCAAAGGAAGCAACTCAGCATTGTTTCCTCACTTCTCAGGGACTAAAGTGTTTTCCCCTTTGTAAAAATGGCGGAAGAACAACTCTACCCTCTTTTCCATTTCGACAGGCATAGCAGAGTGTAAGCCTCATGCTCTGCCATGTCTGTCAAAATTGAAACCGCTGCTCCAACAAAGATTTCGCCCCCTTTGTCAATATGGCAGAAGAACACCGAACTCTACCGTCTTTTCAAATTTTGACAGAAATAGCAGAGAGTTAGCCTCACACTCTGCTATGTCTGTTAAAATTGATAATGTTTGCCCCAACAAGGACGTTCATCCCTTATAATGATCCGAGGATGGTTTTAATTAACGACTCTTACTATGATTGTTTGTATCATCGTTTTCATGTTGTTGTTTTTTTTTTTTTTTTTTTTTTTTTTTGTTTTTTTCGTTTTTCTTTCTCTCTTTCTCTCGCTTTTCCTTACCTTGCTTGCTTTTCCCCCTTGTTTTTCGTTTTTTTGTTTGGCAAGTTTATTTTTTTCTTTTCTGGCCTGAAATTTAGGGCGGCCATGAAAACACCTGCCGCAGCGCTTCCAACGGCTCTGTATTCAAGACTTTTATCATGGGTACTTGTTTTCTTATTCCGCCTACATTTTCGTCCTACTTTATTTGCCAACAAAAAACAAAAACAGAAAGAAAGAAATAAAGAAATGAAAATATTTAAACTTTGCTCAATATCTAATTACGAAGGAGAATTACTGATTTGAAAAGGGGCAAACATGTTTGAAAATATTGCAGCACCGGACAGACCTAAGGATGTCCGCCGGGCCAGATATTAACTTGTGCATAAAAAGATACCCTATACTGCGTAATCACCGTATCTGCCAATACCGTATTTATTCGGTTATAAGACGGGAGTAAACCTTCACAGAATTGCCACAAATATGTAAATCAGTCTGCAGTAATTCAGCTGTAGATGGTGTTTTTTTCTTCCAAAACATTCCCAAAACTCTAGATCCGTCTTGTCATATAAGACGGGTCTAGATATTTTAGATTATTTTAGAGGAGCGAAAAACCTGTCTTGTAACCGAAGAAATACGGTAAACAGTTGAAATGATGGTGCGTCTTCTTTTGATTGACTTTTACCGTATGCATCCCAGTTTGCGTTAAGAAGTCGGACAGATATGCAGGACCAGCTTCAAAACTGATCGGTCTGTCTGATCAGAGTTTGCAATGGTATCGGGTTTTTTGATGATACAAATGGACATACCCAAACTCAAAGATGGAAAGGATGATTCAAGTCTTCTAGTATTTTTGGTAAATGTTGCAAATCATACGGCATTTTTTTGTATTACTCTGAGTGCATTTTTGTCACTTTTATGTAATAAATAAATAAACATAAATAAATAAAAATCAATACAAGCGAAAAGACGGAAGTCAATCGCAAACTACTCAATTGATGTAAATTCACTTTCAAGTGTTAAACTTGGCCACAACAGATGCCCTGTATTGCGTAATCACCGTGTCTGTCATCTGTCACTTGCAATAAACAATATGAAATACCTTTACCATAGGCATCCCTATTATTCGGACAGACTCGCGGGAGAAGACAAAACAGACTTCAACTGGGTTTATTCAGTGTTTGCAAAGGTTGTAGGAGTTTTTGTTACGTTTTTTTTTCTTCCGATAATACAAATTCAAAGAATAAAGACGGTGACTTCAAGCTTCCGAATATGGTGCAAATCAGTTTCTTCAGAAGTGATGAACAAGGATTTATTGAGAGAGTGAAAGGAAAACAAATCTGGATTAACTGTTGTGAAAAAAACTGATATGATTATGTCTTTAAACCCCCCTCTCTCTCTCTCTCTCTCTCTCTCTCTCTCTCTCATTAACGTTTTCTATCAGTACACTTTGTCCACCCCACCCACAAGTTTTAGAAAGGAAAATTACTTTGTTTCTTGGCGCATAATATAGTAATGTTGCTTTTATTTATTTATTCATACCACGCAAGAGGTGATTTTAACGTTAATATTACAATCTTGTTCCTGGAAACATTTAGTAATTCGGCCGCAGGAGCCCCGGTAACTCAGTGGGTTAAGCGCTGGCCTACTAATCTAGCAGACTGGGTTCGAGCCCGCTAGAGGCGAGAATCTTTCCTACCGTAAACGGGGTTTCATTGCACACAGCCTTTCACTTTCACCGTCCCAGCGTCCTGATATGACTGACATACTGTTGAAAAGGACGTAAATTCGCAAGTCATCCATCCATCTATAATGCAGGCGCTTTTCCCTATGTATAGATCATCGAAGTGGCGTCGTTTCGTCGCTGATGAGACGTCACGCTGACGTTGATGCAACGTCGTTTTCGCGTTCTGTGCCTAGTGAGCAGTCTTTGTGATACTCGGTACCGTTTTATTAAGGTCAAGGAGTTCAGATAGGATTGAGGTGGTTTCGATTCGTACGGCATGGAGACGCTGGTTGTGGCCCCTCATTAGACTTTATTATTTATGTAACAACATGAGCAGCAACAAACATTACAATAATTATGATTCTATGGCAAAACCGATTTGTATGTAACAAAATCTACATAATATAAATACAAAATGCAACACTACTATTTTAATCTGTATTATAGGTGCTTTCATCGTAACACTTGCCCTACTTTTTTTTATTTTATTTATCCATTTATTTATCTTTTTTTCTTTAAAGATGTGATACAATTGACTGGATTACAAAACATGGTAGATACGGATCGGAGTGCCTCCCTCCAACCGGGCATACAACCCCGAGTCAGCATTGAATCAACGCCGCTTCAATGCGTGACGTTGATTCAACGCTGATTCAATGCTGATTCCACGCCGTCTGCTCACCGGATTTAAGAGGGCAGTCCGACCAGCTTTAAAATGTTCGCCCCAACTCTTTGTGGCACTTACATGGGGAATTCGGAACTGGCAGATAGTAGATAAAGGTAGAAGAAAGAAATCAGCATTGATTAGTTGACAATATTAATAGGTCTTCTACGAATTTTTAAAAACAGATGTCACTAGAAATGACTCTTATGTGTTTCTGCATGATTGGTCTCACATGTAGCTAAATAATCAGCAGCGTCATGGGTGATGGTGCCTTATGTATTTTCAGTGAACGGTGAAGGCCCAGAGCAGCCTGCTTATTCGCACTCCTGATCATGTGGTTCCGTCGATTGTATGATCAGACAGAGAGGATTCCTGTCAGATTCTGTGTGGGTCTGCATTATTTAAAATTCTCATAAGGTACAGTTTCCCCTGATGAGACCTATCTTTTGGACGCATACTTATTGGGTATTCAATCCAAGCTAAATAATTCACAGAGCTAAAAACGATTGCATAAGGAAAAAAGGCACACACAAAATAAACAATGTGTTTCTACATATTTCATATGCACACTTTCTGTTTAAATTCATATCTGTAGCATACGAATGCACTTTCATTTTTGCAAATCACAGAAATTATAGGATATATAAAACAAACTGGTAAAAATGCGGATATCTTGATAGTAAGTATTTTTTTTATTTGTTTAAAAGTGAAAGAAAATTTAAATTTTCGAAAAGAGAAAGACAAAAATTCACGAAAATTCTTTTTATCTACGAGGCATGACTATGCATATTCTTTCAGTAAAACTTGCAGAGAATGTTACAGAATATGGCAAAAAATTAAAAGTTTCACTTTTTCGTTTGCTGGTAAAACAATGCTAAAAAGTTCTGAAATACTCCAATACTCCAATATCTAGAAACTGGCAGATATCTTAATGTTGGAGTTACTTCACCTGAAGCGTTGATTCACCCCCAACCCCCTTCCTTAATCATGCTCAAGAAAGTAGGTATTCCTATGTAAGTACAAGAAGGTTACTTTTGACTGCCTTGGGCTGTTTGCAACTTTGAGACTGAAAGCACTAAAAAGAGCATATACCGCACTGATCCTAATTTTTCAAATACCCGAAAAATTACTGTAATCATCTTATAATTGAAACTAAGTGGTAGAGAGAGTAATGCCTTAAAAAATTGCAAAAGAAATGCCAACTGTGTAGACTCTGATCAGATTGCTCTTAAAGAGCGCGGTTTGCACTGTTTGTCCTGACAGATCTGTCCGGATCTTTACGTAGACAGGGCGTAACTAGGGGTAATTACAGCTTACGCAAAATTATGTTTTATACCCGTTTAGGACAGGAATAAGAGTTTTAGTCCTAAAGAATTTCATGTAGTTGCGTCTGTTTGCAATCACTGTAGAAATCTTGTCTAATTTACAAAATTTCAGCATCATCAAAGATGCAGGTGCATGTTGAAATTTCGTCAATTCGACCAAATTTCAATACGCACCTGCGTATTTGAGTATAGACAGTTACGCCTTTGGTAGACATTACTAGTAGACTATTCTCGGATTGATTAATTGATTGATTTGGGTTTAACGGCCCTTTGAGACAGTATTTCAGTCTATATCGGTCCGTCTCTCAGAGAGATGGAGAAAGAAGAGAAAAATGATAGATGAGAGAAAACATGTCAAAACATCCCCCACCCGCACCTACTGCAAGCATAGTAAGCCCTTGCCCTGCTTTTATCCAAATCAGTAGGACGCCCCGGAACTGGAAGTTACACGCAGCACATCGCACCACCCAACCACCCCCGACTATTCTCGGACAGCTCTGTGGAAGTATACGGGTTTTGACTGACTTCATAATGAATAATCGCTCTAAACGATCAACATCCGAGTTATATATAAGCAATATTTATTCAATACAAGAATTAGCTTTTACAGAAAGCTTAGGTCTACATTTAGCACATATTAACTTGTGTAGTCATTATTCAATCTTGCCTCTGCGGTGTCGGAATATACTTATCTTCAGTAAAATAGTTTATCTTTTTAGTCTTGGAAGGTCATGATGAAGAGACGTTGGGCATCACTTGATAAGAGACCTTGCTGTATGTGCGAGTTCAACTAGCGCAACCGCGTCATCCTCGTTTGTGTATGCAATCATGCGGAAGTTAAAACTCGAAAAGTGTAGACTCTGATTAGTTTGCGTATGCCATTAGTACGGGAATTTACAGCACGCACATGGCATACGGTCGCTTTTCACTCGACACTATTCCATATATCTTAGCGTTGCAAAATCAGTGCCTTCCCAGCAGGCACACAGCCTTAAATCAGCATTGAATAAACATTGATTCAACGCCACAGCGTTAAATCAACGTTGATCGTACATTGTGTTCCCAGTGGGTAATTTATTTTCCAAGCCAGTGCAAGTATACAGTCTGCTCAGAGTAAACAATATACGAATGCTGAGAAAGACAACACGAATAAGCAAACTAATCTGAATCATCGCTGTTCGCTCATCGCTGTTCGCATTTGCCACATGAAATCTTTCCTCTTGGCACTGCTCATCTATCTGAATTGAGTATCGAAAAAATGAGGCGATATAAACAGACTACTCGAGTTGCATTAGAACATTTTTAGCCGAGGGCCCCTCCCAGTGGAATGAGTGCTTGCCTCTACACTTAGTGTGCCCTGAGCTGGAAAGTGGTATTAGGGTGGCATTTGGGCGTTGCAATGTAGCCAAACGTCAGTGGAGGCATCCGGTTATCAATCCGGCGAAACTGTACATATACAGTGGGTTAAGTCCCGCTTGCTGATCTGGGGGTCTCGGGTTCGATTCCCGCTGGATGCGGAAATCTTTTCAACTGCAAACTGGGTTCCATTGGGCACAGCCTTTTATAGTCGTCCTCCCATCATCCTGATATGACTGAAATACTGTAGGAAAGGACGTAAAATTGCAATTCATCCATCTATGCCATTGATTACGTTTCCCTTAGAAACACTTTCTTATCGAATAAGCGAACATCAATGACACTGATCAGTGCATTCCCGCCAAATGATAATATGTTCGCTGTTCTTTCATTACGCAAATAGAGGTTGTGCAGATATTCGGACAGACCTGGGTCTCCTCCCCCCCCCCTCCCCCCCCCCCACCCCACATCGCTCATTCTGGAAACTCTTTTTCTCGTTGGTATGACTTTTAACTTCTTTTCGCATTCTGACTTTCTTTCTGAAATGAAGATATTAACGTCCACCGTACTCTGTGTCCCCCATACTGTTAACGCATTTGCGCAGCTGCGCAGATGACCTGAATCTTCTCTAATCGCAAACATTCACATTGCATAACTGATAATTGTTTTGATTTTAATTAAAAGGGAGGAATTGAAAGCATTTTTCTTCCTCTAAGATACTTCAAGAGTAAGCCTATAAAAGCTGATAGTAATGATTCGGACACATGTGATTACAGATTACATCTGCAGTTTCATGCTCATCAGCAGGTTACATGTGGCGGCCGTAAAAAGTCTCCCCGCACTCATCTATAGTGCAGATTATATTTTTCTTTTGGTCCCTTGAGATCATGGAATATATTCTGAGAAGTCAGAAATGATCATACGTTTAGATTCATTTTCTAAACAAATTTGAAATATTTTGGTATTTTTCGACTTATATCAGTCTTTGAGACGACTGCCATGTTAAAACTGCAAATTTACTGTTTTTTCCTCTGGCTCCTTGTGCCAGATTTAAAGGGTCACTGATGAGGCTTGAATAGCCAAAACCGCGGTATGGCCCAGCTTCTTACTTATGCATGTTTTCTTTGCTCTTAAAGGATCTAAACTTTTATCATTATTTACTATCACTGCAGCTGGATGTTGTGCCGTGTGGCGGCCGTAACAAGGCTCCCCGCACTCATCTATAGTGCAGATTATATTTTTCTTTTGGTCCCTTGAGATCATGGAATATATTCTGAGAAGTCAGAAATGATCATACGTTTAGATTCATTTTCTAAACAAATTTGAAATATTTTGGTATTTTTCGACTTATATCAGTCTTTGAGACGACTGCCATGTTAAAACTGCAAATTTACTGTTTTTTCCTCTGGCTCCTTGTGCCAGATTTAAAGGGTCACTGATGAGGCTTGAATAGCCGAAACCGCGGTATGGCCCAACTTCTTACTTATGAATGTTTTCTTTGCTCTTAAAGGATCTAAACTTTTATCATTATACAGCATCCCAGTCAAAGAGTAAGACCTAATGGACTTTAGAATTTTACGCATAATTTGGGAGATTTATTGCTAATAATTCATGATACATTATCAGGTACCCTTCGGAATGATTTTATGATTGCTTTTGTAAATCTATGGTATGTGATTATATACAGCAAGTTAATTGACAGTAGATCATATCCATGTTCTATACATTCTTTTCGGTTTATACATATCTGCATTGCAAAGACAGACGGATCCTTTTATTTTGGATTATACTGCAAAACTGCTAAAAGTTTGAACACTCTAAAATGCGATACAGTTATCCTACCTTTTTTTCCATTAGAGAAGGAATGACAACTATTGCTTTCTTACAATCGGAGTTATTTCCCCTGATGGTTTTAGGTGTGTTTTCGTGTCCACTCTATAACTTGAATACCTTTTGAAATATTTTCATGATACATCACAGATAGGTAGAACAGGTCATGGCGATATGTGGCCTACAAGAATTGCAACTCTTGCTTTCTTACTTATTGAGTTATTTCCCCTTGATGGTATTAGTGACTGATACATATATAAGAGTGTGGGATATTCCACCCTTTGTTTTTGTGAGGATTTATGCTGCTCAATTTTCGATGCAAAAAGAGGGGTGAAATATTCCACCCTTCGGTTTGTTTTTCATCGTCATAATTATCACATGTATAATTTTGCAAACAGTAATGGTAATTTTCTGTTTGTTTAATAACCGATACATATCTCAGAGCGTGGAAATATTCCACCCTTTTGTTTTTGTAGGTATTTGTAGCGTTCAATATTTCGATGCATAAAGAGGGTTGGAATATTTCTCCTCTTGTTTTTTAACATACTCATACTTTTAAAGTGTTAAATTCGCCAACCAGTAATTGTAATGTTCTGTTAGTTTAGATAATACCTTGGAGGGTGGAATATTCCACCCTTTTGTTTTCATGAGTATCCTTGGTGATATGATTTTTGATGTATAACAAGGGGTGGAATATTCCTCCCTTTGGTTTGAATTACATAATCATGAATACTTATAAATTGTTAAAGTTATGGTAACGTTCTGTTTGTTTAGTGACTGATACATATCTATGAGGGTGGAATATTCCACCCTTTTGTTTTTGTTAGGATTTATGCTGCTCTATTTTCCGATGCATAAAGAGGGGTGGAATATTCCACCCTTTGGTTTGTTTTACATTGTCATAATTATCAAATGTACAATTTTACAAACAGTAATGGTAATTGTCTGTTTGTTTAATGACCTATACATATCTCAGAGGGTGGAATATTCCACCCTTTTGTTGTTGTAGGTATTTATGCTGCTCTAATTTTCGATGCATAAAGAGGGGTGGAATATTCCATCCTTTTATTTGTTTTACATTGTGATAATTATCAAATGTACAATTTTGCAAACAGTAATGGTAATTGTCTGTTTGTTTGATAACCGATACATATCTCAGAGGGAGGAATATTCCACCATTTTGTTTTTGTAGGTATTTCTAGCGTTCAATATTTCGATGCATAAAGAGGGGTGGAATATACATACCTCCTATTGTTTTTTTTTACATACTCATACCAGTAATGGTAATGTTTTGTTAGTTTAGAAACCAATCCATATCTTGGAGGGTGGAATATTCCACCCTATTATTTTCGGTATCTTGGTGTTCTGCTTTGCAATGCAAAAGGAAGGGTGGAATATTCCTCCGTCTGGTTTGTTTAATATAGTCATACGAATAAATTGTATTATTCGGCAAATAGTATTTGGATGTTATTTCTGTTTATTTTAAATACCAATACAAATCTTAGAGGGTGGAATATTCCACCCTATTGTTTTGACGGATTTTATTGGGGCTATATTTATCGGTGCACAAAGAGGGGTGGAATACTCCTCCCTTTGGTTTGTTTAATATAGTCATTATTACATAGTGTATAATTCATCAAACAGTATTGGAAATTTTTCGATAGTGAAGTGACCGATATAACGGTAAGAGGGTGGAATATTCCACTCTTTTGTTTTTGTGTTTATTTATTTTATTTTTTTGTTTTGTTTTGTTTTTTTTTCTGTATATTACTCGATGCATAATGAGGGGTGGAATATTCCTCCCTTTGGTTGATTGAACATAGTTATAATTATAAAGTGTAAAGTTCGAACAGTTAATGGTAATTTTCTTTCTTTTTTCCTAGTTACATATAAATATCGCAAAGGGTGGAATATTCCACCCTTCTTTTCTACCGTTTTTGTGTTCTGCCTTTCATTGCACAAAGAGGGGTGGAATATTCCTCCCTTTCTTTGTTTAATATAGCTATAATCACAGCGTGTAAAATTCCGAACCAGTTCACGGATTGAAAGTTTCTGTATGTTTAGCGACCGATACCTATCGTGGAGGGTGGAATATTCCACCCTTTTGCTTTTGAGACTTTTTTGTGTTTTATTTTTCGTAACAGAAAGAGGGATGGAATATTCGTCCGTTTGGTTTATTGGACTTAATTATAATTATGAAATCTAAGGTGGGTTGCCAGTCGTGACCGTTACATATCTAAGAGGGTGGAATATTCCACCCCTTTGGTTTTTGTTGTGTTTTTTTTCTTTATTTTTTCCGTTTTTAGCTCGCCTGAACGAAAGTTCAGGAAGAGCTATTGTTGTCACCCTGGCGTCGGCGTCGGCGTCGGCGTCCGCGTCCGCGTCCGCGTCGGCGTCCGGATTGGATGTTTTGGTTAAAGTTGTTTAAAGACCTATATCTCCTTAACCCATGGATGGATTCATTTGATACTTGCACTGTAGTTAGATATTGGTCTAAGGTTTAACATGGTGCCACCCCCACCCCACTGCATGACCTTGATGTCAAGGTCATGGACTTAGAAAATTGGAAGTGTTTTTGTATTGGATGTTTTGGTTAAAGTTTTATAAAGCCCAATATCTCCTTAACCCATTGATGGATTCCTATGATACTTGCACTGTAGTTAGATATTGGTCCAAAGTTTTCCAAGGTACTGCCCCCACCCCCTCAGTGACCTTGATGTCAAGGTCATGAACTTAGAAAATTTATTGCTGGGATGTTTTGGTTAAAGTTTTTTAAAGACACATATTTCCTGAACCCATAGATGAATTCTTTTTATATTTGCACTGAACCTAGATATTAGTCCAAAGCTTTACAGAGTACTACCCCAACCCCGCTCAGTGACCTTGATGTCAAGGTCAGGGACTTAAGAAATTTGGTCTTTATTAAAGTTTTCTAATTGCATACTGATTCATTATGCTTGGCATACACTTGAACTGATGTTAGACAATTTTTTGAGATTTTACAAAACACTATATACTTACCCCACCGGATGACCTTGAAGTCAAGGTCATCGACTTTGAATTTTGTCTTAAAGATTTTGGTTAAAGTTCTATATTTATGAAGACATAATTTCACAGTGCCACGATGGTATCAGTTGATACTTATATTTGGACTGATGTTAGATAATGATTAAAAGGTTTGATACATCCTAGCACCCCCCCCCCCCAAACCCCAACCCAACCCTCCTACCCCCACCCCTTAGTTCTTTGTGCTCAAGCTCATATACTTTGAAATTTCATGTGGATTTTTTTTATTTTAATTTCATTTTAAACTTATTTCTGAGATAGTTTTTGTTTATAAATGTGTTGTCATTATGGACATGCTTGCCTGGATTTTATGCATAGCCGTCCACACTACAATAGCGACTGTGTGATGGGCAAGCACCTATTCTAGCGAGCTATGCTGTCAGGCGACAGCTCTTGTTCTTATGAGTGCTATATTTTGATGCATAAAGAGGTATGGAATATTCCTCCCTTTGTTTTGTTTAACATTGTCAGAATTCTAAAGTGTAAAATTTGGCAACTAGAAATGGTAATTTCTGTAAGGTTAGCGACCGACAGATGTCTTTGAGGGTGGAATATTCCACCCTTTTAATATTTGTTCTTTTCAGTACACATTTTTCTTACAAATAGGATGGAGTAGAATATTCCTCTCTTTTGTTTTGTGTTAACATGATCATCATCATATATTGTAAAATTCGGCAGTAAGTTAGGATAGTTGTCTATTAGATTAGTGACTTATACAATTTTTAGAGGGTGGAATATTCCACCCTTTTGTCATCTTGGTGTATAATATGCCAATATTTGCTCTTTGTTTGTATATTTTTTGCTGTATTTGACAGAATGACATCGAGAAAGACAAAAAAATTACAGTAAAAAAGGTCTTTTGTGTTCTTCATTTAGTAGGAAGCTTGAAAAAAATACCCCATACTGAGGGGTAAAATCTGTCCATAATGACCCGAAAAAGGGAATTGGTGGCAGTTTCCCTTATTAAATAAAAGTCAGTTATATATATATATATATTTGTGTGTGTGTGTGTGTGTGTGTGTGTGTGTGTGTGTGTGTGTGTGTTCAGACAGATTGTGCAATGGTATGTATGACGCTGCGCTGTGTCAAGCTTTAATTATGATATGTTATGTGATTGTAGAACTTAATGGATATACTATATCATGTCAGGATACAATGTCCTGCTTATTTGATCATTTACAATTTCGTCTGCAGTTACTCTATTTGATAGTATTTACATTATTTGGTCGGTTCTTTTTTGGAAATATGGTCAGTGTCAGACATTTGAAATAATCCATGCACACACTTATTACCAGGGCTTAACAGAATATTAAATGGAAAACAGAATTAAGCGCTGAGATAGCTTTAGTTTATCTTGCAGCCAGTTTTGGAGAATCATAGGCACACTCGTAATTTTTTATCCTTTTTACTTAACGCAGACAGAAAAAGCGAAAAAAAAGCGCTGGGATAGGTTTAGTCTCATCTCGCAGCCAGTTTTGGAGAATCGTAGGATTTCTCATATTTTCTTTTCTTTCTTTTTTACTTAACGCAGACAGGAAACCTGATTGGTCGTGACTTCCGGTGTCATAATGTTTTATTATTTATTCCAGGTTTTGGCAACTTTTAGACTGAAAGGATTCAGAACAGAGTAAGCGATTATATGACCATCAGAAATCATATTTCAAACAACCCAAGCATATGGGCCCCGAAGTCGCTGGATAAAAAGTCTTTATCCGATTCATCAATGCTGATAAAAATCTCATCGCCCCTGTTCAAATGAACAACAGTCTCAGATGAACTACTATGTTCCTGTGTCATATCATTGAATACACAGTTCAGCTTTGCCTCGTGGATATACGTCGGAATTGAACCTCGCTTTCTATATATCAGGTAGCTCAGTGGCCAGTTTTGTCTGAAAATATGATAGAATATGATCATCTGTTTAGTCTTAGAGTAATGGACAAGAGAATCTTATTATCTTAATGAGGTATATTGTGGGGTGCAGATAAAGAGTAACCAAAGTCCTTTTATTTAGCTAAATTGGAGATGGTACCTCTCCAATGTTCGAAGCCTTAATGGTACAAAATGTAATGTGATACCTATAATTAAATGGCTATTGATATTGTAAACAATGTCACCTTTGTTATAATTAATTAAATGCAATACAAAAGGTAGATTGTTTGTTTTTAATTAAGTTAAGTTCGAATTTCAAATTCTGGTGGGGTTTAATAATGAATATAGTTACTTGACACTGGCTCTTTCTTTATGTTGGAACTGTATCTTTGTGAAAATAAAGTAATATGCTTCCGATTTGACTTTTATATTCAGTCCATTGTCATCAAGTTCCACGCCACCTCTCAATATTGCAGAATAACCATCATGAGACCATCGAAGTTTATTAAATGAATCTAAAAGACAGGAAGGTAAATAAATGAAAACGCTTTGTGTTAGCTGGAATTTAGAAATCAAAGAATGAAAACTCAATAACATGTACATGCTTGCTCCCACAACTCCACAGCTATATGTACAGTTTATGATAGTTTGTTAGATCCCACTGCAGTCAATAACATTCAACTATCTTCTGTAACACTTTTAAAAGTCAATTCTGAGTACATTCAGAGGAAGCCTTTCTCATCAATAGGGACCCGGCAGTTCATTGGGTTGAACTAACGGTCCCGGATTCAAATTCCGCTGAAAGTAGAAATCTTTGTAACCGCAAACGGGGTTCCATTGCCTTCCTTTCGTTATCACCCGCTATGACTAAAAAGTGTTGAAAAGGACGTAAAATCGCATTTCATTCATCCATCTGTCTCATCAGTTTGTTTGGACACCATACCAAGTGTTAGCTTAAATTCTGAGTCGGAATGGTCAATCAAGGTTACATAGATTGCAATCGAGTATAAGACTGCAGTCTCTAGTGTTGCCCTCAGCATTTTGCCCCGTATCTCACACTAACTGAAATGTGTTCTGTCTTAGCTCTGTTTTACAATAAGTTTTATAAGAGAGCATTGCATACCATAATCTTTTCTGAAAGGAGTTTGCCTTTGGCTCTTTAGATATAGGGCAGTCTTTTCCCTTGGAGCTAAGGCTTGCAATATGTTTCCTATAATCGCATTTGGATCCGGAGCTGTTCCTATCTCAATTTGTAGTACTGTTTAAAATGTAAATCAGAAAAACAATACATTATTTCAGAATCGAAATGTTGATGCTTACATTTGTTTTCGAATTGTTCATACACGTACCACCGCTTATTGCGAATCGCCAGCGAAAAACAGTTAAGAGCGACTCAGCCTTGTCATGCGACTTGCCCTGTGCTTTTTGTTCTATCTTAAACTGACTGTTTTATGATGTAAGCATTGGTAAGCATTGCGGCCATATTATCTGTGTTTCCCTCTCGTTGTGCTTTTATTCATTTTTTTTTAAATTGTATATTCTGTTACTGATGTATTGAGCTATTCAAAAGAAAAAGGAACAAGTTTGCGCGCATAGAACTAAAGGAAACTTCAGTGGCAGACAGAAATCGTACAGTTGAAATTACATTAGCTGGTCGTTCAAAGCGGTGAGTTACTGGCTTAAAGAGGTACACTAGATTCACTAGTGATTGGCTTTTATTTGCCTCCGAGTACAGTATAGTGGTTAGAAGATCCCTCTGCCGAAGAGGTATATTTTTTATTATAGTTTGAAATCCCTTAACAATGACAGAAGACACCACCACAGCGAAAAAATAGAAAAATAAACTGTTGTAAACTTACATCTTTTGTCGATATCAGTTATCTGTCTTTTTATATTCTTCGTACTATCTTCTAATTTAAAAGCAGTTTGAAAATTCTAAAACATGAAATCAGTAAATGATGAAATTAACATACACATACACGAGAGAAATTTATATATGGGACAAACAAGATCAAGGATTCGCTTTTAACATAATGAATTGATAACTGTTTCAGATTTGGGCTCATTACTATTTGGTTTTAGATCAAATTATTATAAAACGTTAATAACGGTAGAATATTTCATTTCAGACGAAGTAACTATGCCTGACGATCCTGATGAAATAAATTTATTTGCTTAGTTTTGCCCACTGGATTATATTGCTACCTAATAATAAGCAGCATATTCTCAATTTACACAGTATTTTACATACTACATGGCGATGAGGCCAGTTTGATTGCGCTAAACATCAAATGTATTTGACAGTTCAGTAAAAGTAACATTTCAGTCTTAAGAAACGTCTACAGTACGAGTCATGTAATTGGATAATATTCCTATTACTGTTAACTTAATGTTGTTTGCATAATGTCAAATTGAGAGAAATAACGAAAACTTCGAATTTGAATATAAAAGTATATTTAAGCATATAACAGTTTTGATTCTCATTGGTATCTTTAACTGCGCACGGTTGTTCTTCTGCATATAGGAAAAGGAAATGTATAAGGATTCAAATCTTCTAATGAAAATATCATGCCTTCTACCACTTATCAGACAGCAATACAGCATCTAAATTACCAGTCATTTTAGACAGTCTACAATTAAACTTGAAACATGGTGTATATATATGAATTGATTTTCTTAAACGGCAAGCACAAATCACTCAAAATGCACAATTTATTTTCCTCTTGCAGATTATATTTTAGTTAGTTAAACAAAAACGGCAGGTGCATATCTAAATTTGATACTAGGGTGTTTGCATTTTGATCTTTTAAACCAGGAAAATTATTGCAAACTTTCCTTATTACGCCCTTGACCTATCAAAACAAATTAGACAATTATAAATTCGTTCAGTTAAAATTAAGCCAAAAAATACAATAGTTTGCCGACATGCTTCTTTTTAATTTCTTCAGTTTTATATTTCCTCTGCAGACAGATAACTTTGAATCAGCATCAAACAACGTAAGATAAATGTGGATGCAACGTCATCGATATTACATACTTGAGTGCCGAACATTAAGCGACCTAATATCATCAACTGGAGTGCTCCAACAGATCATTAGCGAACGGCTCTTAATTTGAGTTAGTGTCTGGTTGTTACAATACTGAAACTTGTCTTGCTACTTACCCAATTTTGGGATTTCATAACAGAAAGAATTGATCTGAAACAGCATTTTCCGTTTTCCATAGTGACACCGACTACAGTCTCCAATGAGAACTTGGGATCATGTCCTATCTCAGAGCAATTGAAGCAAATATTGTATTGTTTTGCTAAATCTTCAACAGCTAGTTTTTCCGTCGGACTACCAGTTAACATTGGCATGTCAACTTTTTTTGGAGTAAACATCAGTGCAGGAACACAGATAAGCACGCACGCAATGAGAATTAGGTTTACCACCGCTAAAATGTAAAACAGTTTCCTATTTTTTCGGTATGTGTCAATGAGTTTATAGTATTTTTGAGTGGAATTCTGCACCTGATTTATCAGGTCGTCGCATCTGTTAATAACTTCGACGTCAGCTTCATTGAGCGCTGATTTTTTTCTATACCAACACATTTCTTTTGACAGCGATCCCGATCTAAAGGAATTTAAAGATTCATACGTATGTGATTTAGTCAGTAAGCTGCTTTCTGCTCCGTCGTCTCGTCTTTCATATGATATAATGCTTTCAAGCTTATGGTTATTGTTTGAAATAGCGTGATCACGTGTTTGCATCGCATCTTCTTGTTCTTGCGTATGGGTGTCTTGTCCGTTGGGGCTCATTTTGAGTCTGTTCTTTTTCCGAGTCCGCAACAGCAGGTACATTATGCTCTGAGCTTTCCGCTTTCGTGCAGATGCCATGAGCGAACCAGTGTTTGGATTTGGAATAGTGTTTGATATCCGAAAGGGAAGGTTCATGAAACCGCAGTGGAGCTTCAGACTCTGATGGAGTAGAGTCTGAGCAAATACCAGAATCTCGCCGATACTCGCGCCGACAAACAGACGGCCAACGCTTTTTTGTCGAAATCATTTTCTACAAGAAAAGAATATTGATAAAAAGATAGGCAATGATCAGGAATTAATACAATCAAATCCCACATCTTGCACTCAAAACCAAAAGAGAAAGAAGCACAGACACACATTCACACATGGACAAAATTTCATGAAAGACACGCACGGTAAACCGAAAGAACAGATATTTGTGCAAACCACACACATATTGTTTATATTTCCGCTTTTTGAAAACGACCTTTTTAACTTTTATGACCACATTTGTTGCGAAGTATGTAAACTACCTAAAGTTTAACATGCATGTCTAATGAACAGTAAAACATTTCTTACGGTTGTAAAGGTTTTCTAATTTTGTTTCATATTTGGTTTTAAATTTTGCTGGTAGCACATATCATAAAGACCACTGTTTGGTAGAATTGCTTAATCTGGCATACAGACTGCAAAACAAGCCTCGTTTCGATATCAAACAGCATGAAAAAAATCTTGTTTCGCAATATTGCCCGGAAACTATAGATGACATGAGCCGCGACACGACAAAATCAACAAAGTGACATGTGCCCCAGCGAAGACTTAGATCAGCCAGGGCATCCTCCCAGTTTGATCAGAGTCTTCGCTGTTCGAGTGGAGCTAGAGCTCAGACCCTTAGCTTCCCTGAAAGCGCACTGCAAAGGCAGACTCAAAACAGACTGGCTTTAGGCCAAGGCTACTCTGGGTTTTCGCTGGGTGCACAGACCATTTAGCTGGTTATGTCGTGTCGCGGCTCATATATATATATATATATATATATATATATATATATATATATATATATATATATATATAATACGAAAACACTCTATGGATGCACAAATATATTTGATATATTTTATTCCTAATTATGACTAACCGGTTTCATGAATTTAATCAATTTTCAAAGTCTTTTAAGAACTACACCGTTAACTGAGTTGTTAACGTTATGTTGCTAAGGAAGTTAACGTAACGTAACGTTATCAACTTCCTTCCGGTTAATATATGATGTGTAATGCATTTAAAGCAGGGAATTGAGTTTAGGTAAAAACGTTCGAATAAAGAATTTCTCTTTTTCTTTCCTTTTGATTATGCTTTCGGTTTTCATTTGGAAAAAAGGAAATATAAAATAGTTCGGTTTCTTATCAGAGCAGTCAGCAATATGTTCACTAACAGGTATTTTCCGAAGTTCCGGGACTCTTATATGTTGGTTATGGAGAGTTACTCTTTTTCGCAGATTATTGGTTTCCCCTATATACGTTTCGTTGCAACCCCGGCATATTATTACATATATAACGTTTGTTGCTTTGCAAGTCATATTATCATTAACCTTAAAACTTTTATTATTCTTAAACGATACGGTTGATCCTTCCATTAAATGTTTGCATGAACCGCATCTTGGCTCTGCGCATTTTGTAACTCTGAATTCACCTACTTGCTGGCTCGTAAATTTTGCTTTTGTCAATAAACGTTTTAGATTTGGTAGTTGGCGTTTGCTTTTCAAGAAAATTTTGTCTTTAAAGATTTTATGCAGTTCATTATTTCTGTGTAAAATTTGTTTATGCTGTCTTATTTCCGTGAAAATTTCAGGGTTGTATGGATTAAATGTTGTAACATATGGTATTACATCAGAATCCTTTGACTGTTCTGGTTTCTTAAGTAGGTCATTTCGATCAAGCGATTTTATTTTTTCGATGGCATCCTCAATTAGTTTTAATGGGTATTTTCGTTGTGACAAGAAAGTTTTTAATTCTTCAAATCGCTGAAGTAATACTGCTTCTTCCGACACAATAGTTTTCAGTCGTCTGGCTAAATTGTAGGGTATACTATTCCTTGTATGTTTAGGGTGACATGATGTATATAGAAGATACTGTTTTGAATCTGTGGGCTTATAAAATATATCTGTTTGTATTTTGCCAGCTTTATTTATTACCATTGTGTCTAAAAACGATAGATTTGAATCGTTCTTATCCATTGTGTACTTTATACTAGGGTGTAAAGAATTCAGTGCCCTGTAAAATATATCTAAATCGTCCTCCGATCTTGTAAAGAGAATAAAGCAATCATCAAGAAATCGTTTGAAATGATCTTGAATGTATTGCTTGAATTCAAAGTCGAAGTCTTCTTCGAGCTGGACATACAATTTTTCTTCAAGATGCGCAAGGACTAGTATGGCGTATATTGGGGCAAATTTTGTTCCCATCGCTGTTCCCTTGGTCTGTAAATAATATGTGTCATTGAAATTAAAATAGTTATTTTCCAAGATAAATTTAATTCCGTCTAAAATAAAAGATTTGTTTATCCTTGAAGGTAATTCATGAGGGTATTCTTCTAACCAATACCGTATGGCTTTTAGACCTAGATCGTGTGGGATATTTGTGTACAGACTTTCTACATCAAAAGATACTAAAATTGTTTCAGGGCTAACTGTTGTAGGCAGTTTTGATAAAAAATCTGTTGTGTCCTTAATGAAACTCTTGACATGTTTAGTATAGGGTTGTAATAATATATCTATTAGATTGCTTAACCTATGCGTTTCACAAATAGGCCCCGCCACTATTGGTCTGAAAGTGAGATTTACTGGTGCTTTTAGCTCTACGTAATTTTTATCTGATATACCACACGCTTCATTTATATCTCTGCATTTATGTATTTTTGGTAGGCCATAGAAATTGCTTTCTTTATTATCAAAATTAGTCAAATAGTCAAATTCTTTTTCAGTCAGATTTGATTCATATTTATCTAAATATTTTGTGTAAGATTTCATTATACCTTTGTGAGGGGTTTCATCAAGGACCTTGTAGTAGTCTGCGTTTGAAAGCATCGTCTCAATTTGAGTTTGGTAGAATGTTTTGTCCATAATAACAGTGGCGCCACCTTTATCTGCTTCCTGAATAATAATGGTTTCGTCCTCTGTCAATGAGTTTATTGCGTCACGTTGTGATTTTGATAAATTATGTTTGATACTTGACTTTTTGTTTGCAGTAAGGGGGATATCTGAAACATTTCGAATAAACGTTTCTAAATCCTTGAATCTACCTTTAGGTGGTATCCAGTTTGTCTTGTTTCGTACAATAGATTCATCTGTGTTCGATTCAACACCCTCAAAATATTCTGCTAATCGGATTTTCCTTGTGAATTCCATGATGTCTTCATTAAGCTCTTGTATGTTCGGTTTTGTAGGTGTAGGTGTAAATTTTAAGCCTTTTACTAAAAGATTTATTTCGTTATGAGTAAGCTTTCTAGATGATAAATTGACAATTTTAATATCTGGTTTGTTTGCTACCTTCTTTGGTTTTGTCGGTTGCCCCAGTACAAAAAATCATCAGATTCGTAATTTGCTTCATACATGTTGTTTCTGTAAGTATTTGGGGATTTATTGTATATTGGCTTTAGCCTTTGGACATACTGGTATTCGGAATCATTATATTGCCTCTGTTCTGGCTGTCTATTATTTCTGTATAAGATATCTTGTCGCGCTGTATTTATATTTGGATTTCGACTGCCCTGATAAGGAACGGTTTGGGGTCGTGACTTAAAGTTTGATGGAGGATTGCTTTGGAATTTGTTTTTGTCTGTTATTCGAACGTTTTTACCTGTGTTTGGTGTTGTTGAAAAAATCGTTTTATTGTCAAGTCTTTTCTTTGTGGCATCAGCATAGGAGGTACCCGTCACTATAACATCATCGTCATCTGTGTCTAGTTGTTGACTGGATTGTCCCTCGTTCGCCGGGTTCGACTGATCGTTGATGGAGTTTATTACCTTTGGTGGCATAAATGCATCGTCCCGAATAAGCGGATTTTTCGTGTCAAAGAATTTCAAAAATTCCTTTTCGTACTTTTCAAACCATTTTACGTTTGTGTTCTCCCATCTTTGTAGAGAGATTCGTTCCTCATTTTCACAATCATTCTTCCAAATCTTCTTGACGAGTTCTCTCCTCTGACCTGTGGATTTTTGGTTTATTAGGCCTTCCATTTCCTGGTCAATCGTACGCATCTTTTCTTCATGGCTCCTGGCTCTAAGTTCTAGAAGTTCAATGTCCGTTTGGAAGTTATAAATTACTTGTTTCTCTCTTCTTTGCGTTTGTGCAAGTGGTTCACCCTCAATCCTTTTCATCTGGAATTTTCTAGGGATAACCATTGGTGCGTTGTTCTTCCATGTTTCATATGTCTTTGATGTATTGTCGTTCCTAATCATCTGCCAATATTCAGTTCTTCTTTTTGTAAGATTCTGGTTCCATTTTTCGATAAAAGATTGTTTGATTTTCCGGCTTTCTTGTTCCAGTAATATCTGAGTTGATTCAATTTGTAACGGCTCTGATTGTATAATTGGTGTATTTTCTTTCTGTTTTATAAAGTCTTTAATACTGTCAGCAAGTTCTTTTAAAGCGCCCGTCGATTGTTTATTCGTATCTTTTAGCACATCTATAATCCCAGTTGTATCTACTTTTTTCGAAAAATGGTTTGCAATTTTACTCACAGTGTCGGAAAGTTCTTTCAAATTGGCGCCAAGTTTATCCATTTTTGACAACATCAATCTCTCGAAAGGTCGTAGAGCTGTGTCATCGAGGTCCGTCTCGTGTTCCTGGCTTGTCGTTGCATTTGCACTGTCTTCACTAGATTTTTTCTGTCCTTTGGGTGGCATCCTTTTCCTCGTATTGGGTAATAACGCGAGAAAATCTTGAAAAATGCCTCAATACGGGTATTTATATAATACGAAAACACTCTATGGATGCACAAATATATTTGATATATTTTATTCCTAATTATGACTAACCGGTTTCATGAATTTAATCAATTTTCAAAGTCTTTTAAGAACTACACCGTTAACTGAGTTGTTAACGTTATGTTGCTAAGGAAGTTAACGTAACGTAACGTTATCAACTTCCTTCCGGTTAATATATGATGTGTAATGCATTTAAAGCAGGGAATTGAGTTTAGGTAAAAACGTTCGAATAAAGAATTTCTCTTTTTCTTTCCTTTTGATTATGCTTTCGGTTTTCATTTGGAAAAAAGGAAATATAAAATATTTCGGTTTCTTATCAGAGCAGTCAGCAATATGTTCACTAACAGGTATTTTCCGAAGTTCCGGGACTCTTATATGTTGGTTATGGAGAGTTACTCTTTTTCGCAGATTATTGGTTTCCCCTATATACGTTTCGTTGCAACCCCGGCATATTATTACATATATAACGTTTGTTGCTTTGCAAGTCATATTATCATTAACCTTAAAACTTTTATTATTCTTAAACGATACGGTTGATCCTTCCATTAAATGTTTGCATGAACCGCATCTTGGCTCTGCGCATTTTGTAACTCTGAATTCACCTACTTGCTGGCTCGTAAATTTTGCTTTTGTCAATAAACGTTTTGGATTTGGTAGTTGGCGTTTGCTTTTCAAGAAAATTTTGTCTTTAAAGATTTTATGCAGTTCATTATTTCTGTGTAAAATTTGTTTATGCTGTCTTATTTCCGTGAAAATTTCAGGGTTGTATGGATTAAATGTTGTAACATATGGTATTACATCAGAATCCTTTGACTGTTCTGGTTTCTTAAGTAGGTCATTTCGATCAAGCGATTTTATTTTTTCGATGGCATCCTCAATTAGTTTTAATGGGTATTTTCGTTGTGACAAGAAAGTTTTTAATTCTTCAAATCGCTGAAGTAATACTGCTTCTTCCGACACAATAGTTTTCAGTCGTCTGGCTAAATTGTAGGGTATACTATTCCTTGTATGTTTAGGGTTACATGATGTATATAGAAGATACTGTTTTGAATCTGTGGGCTTATAAAATATATCTGTTTGTATTTTGCCAGCTTTATTTATTACCATTGTGTCTAAAAACGATAGATTTGAATCGTTCTTATCCATTGTGTACTTTATACTAGGGTGTAAAGAATTCAGTGCCCTGTAAAATATATCTAAATCGTCCTCCGATCTTGTAAAGAGAATAAAGCAATCATCAAGAAATCGTTTGAAATGATCTTGAATGTATTGCTTGAATTCAAAGTCGAAGTCTTCTTCGAGCTGGACATATATATATATGTATACTTAATACATTGGTATTTAAGTTAAGCTTAGATTCTTTTTATATATAGATTTTACTTGCTATTTGAATGCAATGATAGGTTTTTCTAGCGTGAAAGTATAAGGTCCTCGTCTGAAACGGATCATACACACTGGGCGAATACATCTTACGCATTATACTGATTTATGTTATGGTCTTCGTGTTTCATTTTAAGTGTACGGACACATTTTCAGGGCAAACAACTCTGCCAATTAACTCTGAGAGGAAACCAAATCCTCCTCTGGAAGTAAATTCTTCTTTTAAAATAGACCTTCTTTTGGAAGGGCTTTATCCCCAAGTGCAGCTAACAGACAGACACACAGGTTGTTTCCCTTTGTAGGTTTTTGTTCATATAGATCGCACAGAATCATTTTTTCGTTTTTCACACACTAACATACTTATTAAAAGATCTCAGAATTTGAATTTGAATGGACAGTCTAGCGCTTGTAACAGTAACATATTTAGACCAGCCGCCTGCGCATATGCGCAGTCTGATTAGAGTTTTTTCTTCGACATGATATGCCTCTGGTTAATACAATTTTGTTGCGAAAATTAGAATGGGCAGGTGTGCATGCTAACCTCAAACTCGTTGTTCTCACATACAAACGGTGCCTATTCATGTGAGGAGCCTCATTTTTTGGCCTTAACGGAGCCCTTTTTACGTGGCGAGCCTCATTTTGTGAACTAAATGGTGCCTTGTCTTGTGAGGAGCCTCTTTTTGTCAAGTAAACGGTGTATTGTTATGTATTGAGGCTCATTTTGCGATTCGACGCTTTCTCAGGCAAATTGATAGGAAATACGAATGTATGGATATTTTAATCATTTACTGCAAGCCTGTGAATTGTAAATAAATGTGTCACATTTTTCGTTGCTGAAACTAGCTAAATAAACCGACAAAACATGTCTTTAAAGTTTCAAATAGCAGACGCTTCGCACGAATTCTTATGCTAATAAGTGGATTAAATGCAGCATAATAAAACGATAGGCCATGATCAGAAACTAATACAATCAGATCCCATATCCTGTCCTTAAGACCAAATAAAGCGTACATCTTGAACGATACGATGTATTCTATGCATTTTTCTGCTGTTTGGCGTATACCAACCAAAATAGGTGTACTCTCAGAGAAAAAGAATTTGCTTCTCTGGGAGCAAATTCTTTTTCTATGAGAGTTGATCCTTTTAAGGAGGGGGGCAAACATGAAAATTGCAGAGTTGCTTTCCCTGGAAGAGTACCCATTTACCTTAATTTTGCATTGTGAAACCGATGCACATGAACAGTAAAAAAGAGTCATATCAATCACTTAAACGCTATTCTTTTTTTTTTCTTTTTTTTTAATTATAAAGTGACTTAATTATGACCTCTGATGATATGTTTTAATTTAATACCATTAATATATTTATATTTTGTTTTTTTGTTTGTTTGTTTTTTAAATTCAAAGTTTAACTGAATACGAAAAATAAAATTCGCATGGAGGCAATGTAAGACGCGTCTTAAATACCTGTTCGCTTATCTCTGAAAATTACTTCTCTCTCCGTATGAATTACTAATGCATTTGTGCAGGGTATAACAATATTGTAAATGGATTTTGTATGCAGTATTTCATCGTATTAGCTTTCTTCCCGGTATTGGAGAGCAAAATCCAAAAACATATAAAAATAACTACTCTTTGTACAAGATAAAAACGACAATTTTATGCCCCCGCAACGAAGTGGGGAGGGGCATATAGTGTGTTACTCTTGTTCATGCGTGCGTACGTCTGTACGTACATCACTCTTTATAGTACTGTTCTTGTCTCCGTCACTCTTCCTAGGCTATGTGAAAATCTCTAAAATTACTTTTATTGTTTATATTTTACTAATTAAACAGTATATCTTTCTATTTTCAGGAGCTTAGAGGCTATTCAATGATATGCACACTAATGTTTCATGCTCTCTGAGGGAAAAGTGCGAAGTTGAGCCCCCAAGATAATTATATGGTTATGTTTTATGGTAGCTGTTTAACCATTGTCCAATTATTAAAAAGAGTAAGCAAGCAATTATGCAGATGCGTGTTGAAATTTTGTCATTTTGACAAAAGTTCAATACGCACCTGTGTATTTGCGCATAGGATTTTCCCCAGAATCGAAAAAATAAGCTTTGTATGTACATTGTCAGCAGCATGTTGACATGTCGATATACTACATGTACGCTTTTGTTATTCCAGATGTGTGTGTTAGGGAGTGCATGCGTGTGTGTGTATGTGAAAAATTAAAAAGTCGCACGTCTTTAGTGTCTTTATGTACGAATGTCCCTTTATCCTTTGACATTAGACAAAGTTAGATATATTTAGCCTGTGCCTTTTAATTAGGAGATAACTTCCTTTTATCTATTTGTATTTTACATTAGTTGCTGCTACTTTGCAACTCCAGCATTGAGTTTGAACATAAATCATCCAGTTAGTGTATGCTAATCGTAACAAAACAATGTGACCTAATCATTTTACAAATAAAATGCCTGTAATTTGCTGAAATTGGATGTGTTTGAAGCAGTATTTCTGCCCGAATATTGGATGTGTTTGAAGCAGTATTTCTGCCCGAATATCATATTTTTTCTAAACCTTTGTACAAAGTTTTCTATGCAAGTAAAGCCATTATAACTCTGAATTCCATTCACTTCAGGTCTCATTTTCAAGCAGAAATGATACTTTTGGCTTTAGTACTAGCCTGTTTTACTTTAAGGTGGACCCCACAGAAAATCAATACACACAGGAGCGTGTATATTCTCTATGTTACACACTAAATGAGCAGGTTTCCATCTACCTAAAAGTGTTTAAGCTTTCTTAAAGGCAAAAAATTAGTTAACAGGCATTTTAAACAAAAAAAATGGAAAAGGTCATTTTGACCAGAAATATAGCTTTAAGTAAACAACCACAGCATTGATATATGAGGAGTCTTTAAATAGGGAAAAATGTGTGTTAACATTACCGCCTCGCATACTTAGTCTTTTTCTGGTTTTGGCTAATAGAGGACGACAAGATAGTATAATCAACTCTTTCCAGAGTTTTGAGCAGTTGATTTGAAATTTTATACACATGCTGCAGACATATGTTAATGTGCATGAGCTTTTTGAAAAGTAAAATATTCGTTTGACAAAATTATGGCCTTTTAAAAGTTAACGTTAAGATTTGTCTAAACAATAGTTATTCAAAAAGAAATAGTACAATGCATACATGTATATAAACAGTAGACATATAACTAAGCGACGAAAAGCATACATGCATACTTTGTTATATAAAACACTGATGACTAAACATGGATCTTAACGGAAGCCTTCGGCTTATAGAGTTCATTTCCATAATGATGAATAAACACAGCAGCACAAATTTAAACATGGCATGACATTTTGAATTCATATCGTTCAAATCGGGCATTTTTTATCAAAGAAATACGTATCAAAAAGTCAAAAATAAAAGTGTGTAAGCAGTGGAGGGCATAAACCAGTTTGGATTTTATAGACTAGATTGACGGTTACATTAGGATTGATTCTAATTAAACTTGAGTATAAAGCTTTACACAGGGCTCGGCATTCTATCTGCCATCAGGTAATAATTCGTTTTATACAATAAACGTACGTGGGCAGAAACCTACCATGTGACAATTCTGCCGGTGTCTATAACACACAAATGGTTTATGCCTACGTTGTATAAGCTACATATTCACAAAGTTACCGAAATCGCAAACACCTGAGAATAAGAGATTGAGGAACAAATAAAAGTGATGACAGTAAGATAAGAGGAAAAGAGAAGAAAAGACTGGCTTCTGGTCCTTTAACCCTATCTGCTCCATGGATGCTATGACAAACATTAGTTCAGCGACTCTACTGTCTGACAATGCACAGTTTTGTTTTATTTCCTAGTATTGTCACTGCCTACCGCTGAAAGCGCTTGGTTGCGACAACATATAATTGTACCTGCTTAAATATCATATTATAACGTCTTGAAGTCCATTTAAAATTAAAGAAAGGGTAAGTTGGGAGGGCAATACAGAGAGATAGTGTTGTTTGGGTTGAATGTAATTGGGACAAAAAAGGAAATAATGCGTTGTGGTTTCCATTTCTCTACAAGAACAGAGAGGGCTGTCTACTAAATTTTTTTGATACAGGTAATGATTGAGATTACTACACTCCAAGCAAAGTCGCGCGTGTAGGACTTGGACTGCGCGACATACTTGTGATTTCTCAAAGTGTTTAGGCGGGTAGCGCTTCGGACCGTTAATTCTATTCTTGAAAGTATGAAGAGAGTGTGCATCTTTGATATCTTGATCTAATGCATTCCAATCCCTCAATGTGGAGGGAAGGAACGAGGAAGAGTAGGTAACTGTGCGGGACGGTGGAATTGAGAAATTGTGAGATTTTCTGAGAGGATAGCGTGCTATTTGCTGTACTCTTAGGGGTAAAAGTTGCTGAAGATAGGATGGAACCAGACCATTAATCATTTTTCATTTTAAAAAGTTTGAAGAGCTTGTGTTTGTTTCTACGCTGTTGCAGTGTTTCCCATTTTGTTTCATCATACAGCCTTTGAATGCTGCAGAGTTTTGTGGCACCTGTGACCAAACGAGCAGCCTCTAGCTGTACATTCTCAACGGAACGTTTATTTTCAACCGTGCAATTATCCCATAAAATGTTTCCATATTCAAGGAGAGGGCGTTTGGTATAGCTATTGTAGGGAAGATCTGTCAAGCAGAAATTTGTATTGTCTTATGTAACCTAATCTCTTCCATGCTTTGGCTAATATAACTTCAAGATGATGGGTCCACGACGCGTCACTGGAAAGAACAATTCCAAGGTGTTTGTGATGTGTTTCCTCGTTAATGTTCGTTCCTCCTAAAGTAAGGACGGGATGATGGGGTTTAGTTCGTTTTTTGCTGACAATAAGGGAAACTGTTTTTGATGCGCTAAAATCAACGAGCCAGGTTTTTGCCCACGCTTAAATGTTTTTAAGGTCAAAGTTAAGTTCAGTAGCTGCAGTCAGAGGACATGTCACGATTTTGAATAAGCTAGTGTCGTCTGTAAATAGTCTAATGTTACTTCTGATGCCCTTAACTATGTCGTTTATATAGATTACAAATAAAATCGGCCCAAAAATAGATCCTTGAGGCACGCCAGCGTTTATGTTTAACCAAGACGAATTACAACCTTTGAAACAGACTCGTTGACGTCTGTTACTTAGATAGGATGAGAACCATTCCAGAATTTGATTTGAAAATCCGATGGACTTCAATTTAAACAACAGGCTCTTATGCCACACTTTATCAAACGCTTGCTGACGTCACAGAATACAACTCTAATTTCTTTACCTTCGTCAAGCGCTTGTAGAAATTTATTATTCTGATAGACTAACTGGTTTATGGTTGAATCTCCACTTAAAAACCTGACTGATAAGGTGTTATGACGTGATTTTGCTTTAGATAATTATAAATATGTTTGTGCATACAACGTTCCATAAGTTTACCAAGATGACAAAGAAGCGATATAGGTCTGTAATTACTAGGCTGTGATCGACTGTCCTTTTTATGAACTGCTGTTACATTCGCGTCTCTCCAGGAGTCAGGAAATTGCCTTGAACTTAGAGAAAGATTAAACAAGTAACTTAGTGGGGCTAGAAGCTGATTTACTCCTTCTTTGAGAAGTTTTGGAGTAATAAGGTCAGGCCTTGAAGCTTTGTTTGGCTTTAACAAGCTAATAGCATCCTTAACATCATCAACCGAGATATAAATTTCACTTAAGGGAGGATAAGATGGATATTCAAAGATAGGCAATGCAGCATTTGTGTCATCCACAGTGGATTGATTTGCAAAGTACGTATTTAACACTTGTGCAATTTCAATTTCTGTTACGGCCAAGTCATTTTGGGTTTCAAGATATGGTATTGAGTGAGTGTCTGTATTAGATTTTAATAACTTAGAAGTAGTTTTATACCATGAATTTGAGTTTGTAGTGTCTTTGAGTTCGTTAGCAAGTTTTTCGTTATAATGTTGTTTTGCCTCACGTATTTGCTTAGTAACTGAATTGCGTTTTTGTCTGAATTTAGTCCAGGCTGTTTCAGTTTTAACCCTTTTTGCCGTTTTTAAACAGTCGTTTCCTTTGTCTAATTTGTCTTTTAATCTGACTATTTAGCCATTTTGGTTCATTTGGACGGATTGTTACTATTTTATTTGGAATTGAGGCTTTTGCTGAGTTTATAATAGTACCTGTAACTGCATTTACTACTGTACTTAAGTCATCAGAAGACAAAATGTGGTTCCAATTAGTATCAGTTAGCAGCTGTCTGTACTTAACATAATCTCCTTTTATGGCGTTTATATGCCTGGTTTAGAGATTTTCGATAATTCAGGAATAAAACCGTAGGACAATGGTATCTTACTAAATCTTATATGAAGGGTGAGATTACATCACTGTACAGAAAATTGTTTGGTTTACTTACAAGAATTAGATCAATTAAAGATGAGGAATGTTCTGTGTAATTGGTTGGTTCACCAATGAGCTAAGGGAGATTATAAGAACAAGCTATCTGGCGCATTTTATTAAAGGAATTGTCGTTCAGCATATCGCAGTTAAAGTCACCAACGACTACTAAATCATCAACAGATGAGGTAGACATGTTATCAAATGTTTGTTCAATAAGGTCCCAGTATTCCAATCCTGTATTAGGGGGTCTATAAACTCCACATAGCAAGAATTTGTGGGACTGAAGACTGACTTCGACGCAGATCGCCTCGAGGTCGTCGTACAGTAGGTCCTGTCTTTCAAACTGAGGGTATTCCTATTCTGGTATATATCACTACACCGCCTCCTAGTCAACCCAATCGGTCTTTCCTGAATGGAGGATTGAAATTAGGAATACAGATATCATCGTTGCTAGTTCTTGGAGAAAGCCATGTTTCAGTAAAAACAAGAATATCATAGCTTTGCATTTCTACTTCAAGAATACTCATTTTAGAAAGAAGACTTTGGATGTTTAAGTGAATAATGCTAAGGTTGTGACAAGTCAGCAAAGAACAATTTGAAATAGCGGATGAGACTGTGGACGATAATGACTCAGGACCAGGGTTAGGATGCACGTCGCCTCATATAAGCAGTTGCAAGATAACGAGAAAGAGATTGCTGCATATTAATACACTAAAAAACTTGATTGTATATGTTTTTTTTTCGGTTCTGTTGCGTCCTGGAACAGCCTTTCTGGTAATACCATGCGCGTAAAGTTTAGTGTTATGTGTAAGGGACAAAGACAAACTGTAATATCTTACACCATGCTGTGTTAGAATAATAAGTACCAAACTGGCAAACGTCAGACTACGACATGACGATATATGTACACAATTGTCACAGACATACCGATACCGACAACCACTGACGGGGAAAGGGCTGTTAAGCTGTGAGCTATCCCTTTTCATATTGGACTACGGTTTAATTTCCACACCTCCGCCATCAGATGGCAGTCGCGGCATTTGTCCATGGAGAAGGTACTGTTTATGTACGAGAAAATGGGAGACCAGAAGCACAGATCTTTTCAGACAGAGAAAGAAGTTTAGAATACATAAGAATAGAAAGATAGGTATAAACTGATACATTGTAAGTATCGTAAGTGTAGTCTAACTGACAGTATTCGGACCTTTATATCTGAGTCCACAAGAGGTAAGTATACATTTTAACGGCATTCATGCTGACAGTGATTCGTTTTATACCGAGATTCACTGACGCATCTTTAAATGTAATGATGGACGATGCGTGCGGAGTTTGATGGCCTAGATCAAATGTTTAAGAAGCGCTAATGAGAACGTTAAGATTTGTAGGTTATATATTGGATGATGAATTTATATAATCAATTCCAAAATTGTAAGCGATCAGTTTGAAACTTTACACAGATGTTATGGAAAATACTGTTACTGTGTGTGTGCTTTTTGAAAAGAAAAATAAATATGACTGCCTTTCCGAACTTAGAAATATTTCTGATTAGGGTGATTTAAGATGACAAGTTTTTATAGTCAGTTTCTTCCACAGTTTTAAGGAATTGATTTGGAACTTTGAACAGATGCAAGAAACATATTGAAATTAGTGTTAAATGCCAAAGGTTCATATATTCTATTATGTCACAATTTTAATTACAAAAGATGACCATATCAGAACAAATAAATGCAAACATATATTTGTTAACCGCAATGCCATCTTAATTATTCTCACTTTATCCCGATTCTCACTTTGCGCAGAGACAATTCTCGAATTGTTTTGTGCAAGGTAAGAATTCCCTCTTTGCGCAACAGAGTAAGAATTGCTACTTTGCGCAAGACAATGCTGGAATTGTACCGATTCCTACTTTGCGCAGAACATATACATTTATAATAACTTTGCACTTATAACCGCATATGCGAGAAAGAAGCTTGTTTACTTTGCTACATGTGTAATATCTAGAAACGTTTTCTACACACCTTTCTTATATAACAGATAAAGAACAGTATTCATGTTACGCATTTCTTGAAAGCAGCGGCATGATACAGAAACGTTTCAATAAAATGCACAGTTTCTAGTATCCAGACCCGTGCGACTGTGCTAATATTGGCCATGCACTTAATTGGTAGATTTAGATGTAGACCCTTATGATGGTTAAGCACGAGTTGTCATGCATGAGTGACTTAGAAATACTTATTACGCATACCATTGAATTTACCTTTCCAATGATGTATAAAACCACTGCTAAATATCAAAGAGCAGGATACCCTGAGATCACTTACATTATTACTGAAATGCCCCTCGTATTTGTAAAAATGCTAAAAAGCATAGTTATGTACCCTTGGTGTATCTAAATGGGTTTGCATTTTGTTACATTTTCAAGTAATTTGAAACCCCTCAATGTCAGCTGTGTTTGAATGCACTAAAACGCAGTCATAATACCTTCATCTTGTTTACCAACCAAAAATAGATTTATAGGAAACCAGTGTTAGTAGGACGAATTGAAATAATACTCTAAATACGTTCAAGGACTCAATGACAGAAAGTATGTTATGGTGGCTGGTTTGTGCCATTTCGTTTTAGTTTTTTGGGGGTCTTTTCCCTGCGAAAACCATTACGCCGCGCGAAAAGCTGAAACGGCGCCATGCGACAAGACGAACAGACGAAAAAACGTCATACAACAATACTAAATTTCAGAGCAAAAATCGAGAAAAAAAAAACGCTAGCGAAAAGACAGCGTTTGTCGTCTTTTTTCGTAGCTGGTCTTGAACTCTTCGTGTGACATGATTTCGTGTTGTAGTCTTTTCGCACGGCGTCTGTTCGCCGTTTCGTGTTTATATATCTCTTTTATCTTTGCGCCCGCAAGTGAAAAGACGAAAAAACGCCTTGCACATAGACGATGCGAGAAAAAAGAAAGCCATGCACAAAGACACGAATCTTATCTGGCTCTCCGCTGTGGCACATAAAGTTTCATCAGACTAGTTTCAGTAATGCATGAGTTATTGCCCTTTAATTAACTTGAAATCAATGAAATGAGCTGTAACTAAGTAACCACTGAGCAGAATTTCATGAAACTTAAAATAAATATATATATCAGTATAATGTGCTGATGCAAATGAAGTTTCCTCAGACTGGATTAAGTAATGCATGAGTTATTGCCCTTTAATTGACTTAAAATCAGTGAAATGAGGCATAAACAAGTAACCAATACTTCATGAAATTTAAACTGAATAATTATGTATCACCATAAAGTGGATATGCACATAAAGTTTCATCAGAATGGCATCAAAAGTGCATGAATTATTGCCCTTGGATCAATGCGAGGTTGCCATTTCCAGCCATAACTAATTTATCAATGAATAGAATTCTATGAATATTATACAAAATAAGTATCACCATAACACATTGGTGCATCTTACAGTTTGTCAGAATTGCTTCAGTAAGCAATGAGTCATTGCCCTTGAATTGGCTTAAAATCAACAAATTGAGTCATAACTAAGTAACCAATAAATGGAATTTCGTGACACTTACAATAATTATATATTGTCATGACAAGGCAGTTCACATTAAGTTTTGTCATAATCTCTTCAGTGGTGCATGATTTAATGCCCTTGAATTGATTTAAAATCCACAAATTAGCCATTAATAGGGTGCTGACAAACAAAATTTCTTGTAACCGAATTTAAAATGTATCATTATAGTGCAGTGATGCTAAGGCAAGCATTTAAGAAGAACAGCTCCAGCTTATGCCTTACTTATCCCAGAGATATTGCCCTTGATTTTATGTACAATCCACAAGTTCAGCCTCCTAAGTAACCAGTGATAAAAAAATTATGAAATTTAAAATTTTATGAAACTTAAAACAACCATAAACAAATCAAGGGCACTTCGGCGGGGGATATAAATTCACCGAATTTGCTTGTTTATATTAGTTTCGCCTCACATGTATTCAACTTAAGATGTTCTAATACCCTATTGCTTATTACTTCAGTGACTCTAAATGCTGAGACAGATGTGTCTGAGCAAACTGAGTAGACCAGATCAGACTGGTGCGATACTCCTTAAATATGATTCACTCAAGTGTTGCAGTATTTGCCATTGAAGTGCTTCTCTTAAAAATTTACTGTAAAGTTACAGGGATCGTTGTCATTCACTTCTACTGAGCAGACTGATAAAATAAAGAGTCTTCCTTTTTAAGGGGAGGGAGTGCATATTAGTCTTTTTTTCTGCTCAAAACCCAATGTTTTATTTTCGGCTGATGATTGGCCTATAGTGTCTGCTATCTATGTATATTCTATTCTATAGTATTAACTTACTAGGTCGTCGGGGCACCACAGATGACTTCGAAACAAAACCTTTCCACCTTGTCCTGTTTTCAGCTGTCCTAGTTGAGCAGGAAAAATTCATTCCTGTCCACTCTTTAATATTGTCTTCCCACCTCGTCTTGTATCTACCTCTTCTTCTTTTTCCCATCACTGTGCCCTGTAGAATCGTCTGTGCTAAACCAGAAGACCTTGAGACGTGGCCAAACCATCTTAGTTTCCGTTTCTTGACCAGCGTCAGGAGTTCATCATATTTTCCAATGGCTGCTCGGATCTTTCTGCGAACCTCCTCATTGGTTGTATGGTTCTTGTATGTAATGTGCAGTAGCCTTCGGTAGCATCTCATCTCAAAGACCTGCATCCTTTTCTCTAACTCTGCTGTCAAGGTCCCCCATTCACAGGCATACAGAAATATGAAAATGACAAGGGAGCGCGTAAGTTTCATCTTTTATCCGAGAGATATGTTATCATTTCTCCAAATTGGTTTCAGCTTGGTAAGAGATGAAGTGGCTTGTGCAATCCTTGAGAGAACCTCCTGTTTTGAGCCATCATCTACGACAAATGCTCCAAGGTATTTGAAGCTTGTTGCAGTACCCATCTCTTATCATTTTACCTTGATCTCCCTCTTGATGCCATCCGCGCTGTTTGTCATCAGTTTGGTCTTCTCTGCACTGATCTCCATCTTATACCTTGTGCAAGTTATGTCGAGACTTTTAACTAGGGCTAACCAGGATCGAGAATGCGCTGTAACTCTTGTAACATCAGTGTAACGACCAAAGAACATCACTGTCACAGAGAAAGACATAAACTTCTCATAATATATTTTCAGATTCTAGTGCCCAGATGGGCTGTAACGCTGTAACATTGTAACATTGGATTTGTGAAGATGGCCTATCAAGGCTATACTGTAACCTGTGTAACATCAATGTAACTAAGACGGAACTTCATAGTCACGTATGAATAACATCAAATAATGTATCTAATATTAACGTTTTTATCGTATACATGGGCTGTAACGCTATAATATATTTTACGATTCTAGTGCCCAGATGGGCTGTAACGCTGTAACATTGAAGTTGTGGAGTAGCCATATCGAGAATGCGCTGTAACTCTCGTAACATCAGTGTAACAATCAAAGAACATCACTGTCACAAAGAAGAAACATAAAAATCTCATATTATTTTTTATGTTTTTAGTCCCCCGACGGGCTGTAATGCTGTAACATTGTAACATTGGATTTGTGGAGAGGGCATATCGAGAATGCGCTGTAACTCTTGTAACATCAGTGTAACGACCAAAGAACATCACTGTCACAAAGAAAAGACATAAACTTCTCATAATATATTTTAGCTTCAGTGGGATGGTGGAACGATAGTTTGTTCGCGGGATCTGGTTAACATGACTAAGATTGTCCACGCCCATAAATGGTAAAAAAATCTTCAAAAATCTTCTTCTCCAGAATCGAAAAGCTATTTACCTTCAAACTCTGTATGTAGCATTGAGGACTCAGGCCAATTATCATTTGTTCAAATGACCGCAGATTGACTTTGACCTGATTTATTGCAAGCTCAACTTTGGTGCGTAATGCTTTTATATGAGCAGTTGCTTAAACTGTGTATTTCTCAGAAACAATATTATTGCGTTTTACAGGTCATTGTTTTTCTTTGAACTGTTTGAAGGGCAATGAGATTCTGTCACCCGATGGCATTTTTGATATCATGTCCATTGAAGCTACTGGCTCATTGAAGCCATGTTTCATATGCAGTTTCTCTTGTTCAGGGAGACAGAAGTTTGTTCGCGGGATCTGGATCTCATGGAAAAGACGGAGGTCATGCCCATATATGGTAAAAACCCTTCAAAAACCTTCTTCTGCAGAACCTAAAGGCCAATGACCTTGAAAATGTGTATGTAGCATCAGGGGGTTGAGCTCATCATAGTTTTTTTAAATGATGGCCGTAGGCTGACCTTTATCTAATTTGTTGCAATGTCAACTTTGGTGCGTTATGCTTTATATGAGCAATCGCTTAAACAGTGGATTTCTCAGAAACTATTTATAGTCTAAGGTATAATATTATGTGTATATGGTTAACTAAATTGACAAATGATTGATTGATTGTTTTGGGTTCAACGGCTCTTTGAGACAGTATTTCAGTCGATATCGGGCCGTCTCCCAGAGAGAGGGAGAAAGAAGAGAAATGATAGACGAGAGCAAAAATGTCCAAACAACCCCCACCCGCACCTTCTGCAAGCACAGTAGGCCCTTGCCCTACTATTTGCCAAATCAGTAAGACGCCCTGGCACTGGAAGTTATTAGCAGCACCATCGCACCACCCAACCCAACCCCCACCCCCTTATGACATTACGTTGGTAAAGGTCAAGGTCATTCTTTGACCTTTGTTCAAGATCACTGTGATTCTGTCATCAGTCAATATTTTGAAACATCTTCTCCTCTGAACCAATTGAGCCAACTGAAACCGTAGTAAGTCTCCCTTGGCCAGGCAGACAAAAGTTTGTTCAGTTGCTCTTGGTCGCATAACCAAGATGGCCGCCATGCCCATATATTTGGTAAAAAAAACTTAAAATATCTCCTACTCCAGAACCGAGAAGCCAATGACCTTGAACCTTTGTAGGTAGCATTGGGGACTCAAGCTCATCTTAGTTTGTTCAAATAATGATAATAGATTGACCTTGATTTAATCTATGGCATGATAAACTTTGGTATATTTTGCTTTAATAAATACTTAAACAGTGGATTTCTCAGAAACTGTTTAAGTAAAATCTAAATGAGTTCCTTCAAGAGCAGAGAACATATTCGAAAGTAGGAACATGGGCCATACTTCGAAGCCCAAGGTATAGTATTTGGTGTCTAAGGTTCAATATTGACCAGAGGAGTATTTTAGATATTATGTTGTTAAAAGTCAAGGTCATTATTTGACATTTATAAGGTTACTGAGAGTCTGTCACCCGTCAACAATTTCAAAAAGCTTCTCTGTAGCCACCTGGCCGATTGAAGCCATATTTCATGTGGAACCTCCCTTTGGTATTGGAACAAAAAATTAAACAGGTGATTTTGGTCACATTACCAAGATGGCTGCCATGCCCATATATGGTAAAACCCCTATAAAATCTTCTTCTCCTGAATCTTAAGGCCAATGATATTGAAACTTTGTATGTAGCATTGTAGAATCAGGACCCACGAAGTTTCCTCAAATGATAACCCGGCCTTAATCTTAACCTATTTTTTTTTGGCAAGGCCAAGCTTGGTACATTCATACAAAAATAATACAATGATACATTATTGTATTATTTTTCATGAATATGCGTTTCTCAATATCAGCTGATCATCAGCAACATAGTCTGTCAAAACGATTCTACATGTAAGTTAACACTAGCCATGCGCCAAATGATTGCAGAAATCAAACACATTTTATTTATGACCTGTTCAATATTACATGTATTAGTTGGACTGGCAGCAGGTGGACAGGATATTGCCCATGAGAGTTGAAGTGATAACCCTGGCCTGCAATCAGAACCCCGATGAAGATCTACATCCAATCGTTCGTCAGAAATTTCAGTTGGCACTTATGTACTGTAGCAGCATTAAAAATGGAATGTGTGCAAACGTTGATTACATTCTAGCATAACTTGTTCAACAGGTGGGTAGACAATGATTGACGTTTTAACAAATATCTGTGAACAGGACAGTGGAAAACCATGGACCTTGTCGCTGATGATTCACTTCAAAAAAGGGCAACCTTCAGTTCTATCAGAACTACGATGTCCTCAGCCCCATAGCAAAGCCACCATGAACAAATTTTACGTGCAGGCGGTATAAGCCTCAATCTTAGTTATGGATCCGACCAGAAAACTTTCTACTAAGCTAGTTGGAGAGTTGGTAGGGCCTCTGTCTGATCTTTCTTTGGTCGGTCCCATCGGGGTTCAGCTGTTTGACTTCATGCAACCATAAGGGTCAGCATGCCCAAAAATCAATTATCAATGCAATTTTATTTTCATGTTATTGATCACCTGTTTCTACGAGAGACAAGGAGAATGGTAGCACTGGAGGACGGTTCTGAACATCAGTTTCAGTAAGGGAAGGATGCCGTTCTGTTCCACCTTCGTCAACATTTATCTCAATCTTGCTGCGAATGATGGCATCACGATTCAAGTAGTCGTTGGACAACACGACGAACGCTTGACTATGGTCAAGACACGGGTGGTGTTGCTATATCTCAGTGTCTTTTTTATGGGTAGCAGGAAGAATTCTTGAAAGAGCAGTGAAAGAAAATAAGAATAGAAATAAAGAATAACAATCGAAATAAAAAACAATTTTAAAGAGTGTAAAGGAATGGAATTTTCCAGCACAACTAGCGCAGCCGAAAGTGAAAAGGATTGTCACAAAGGTCTCTGTTGCGTTGACTCAATGATTTTGCAAGGCTAAATATAGATCATGCTAAAATAGACGAGAATATTTATTCTAAACATAACGCTAGGCAAGTAGTTCGTTTAAATCGGTGTGCTAAACAACTGAATGTTGATCTGAGAATTAGACGTTTGATTCAAATGTACGCTCAACCAATTTTCCTCGACTGTTTTGACCGAAATGATACCCGACCGGTTCAGGAAGGGCTCAGGTAGCCTATGCAAGTGCACATATTATAAACAAAATGACCAGAAGATAAGTTTTGTTGTCAAACTTACTACACTTAAAAATACATGTCTCGAATAAAAGGCAGTATTTAGAGCATTCATCAGCATGATATGAAATAAGCATGTTTTTATAAACACATCACCAAATTTCGTATATGATAAGTACTATTTATTGGCTGCTGTTTATGAAATATTAGACCGACAAATTTAGTTCTCTGCTGTAAGCGTTATACGATTGGGGAGGATATTTTGATATAATGTGTCTGTTGCTTGGTCATTCGGGATTCAACTTGTGGTTTTTTTTGCTCCGGTATTTCAGTGGTATCGTTTGATACCCCAGGGATCTGCGGATGTAACACTACGTTGTTACTGTCGAGTTATCATCCTTGGTTCATCAGTGGTCTTATCCATGATTTGTTTTTTTGCGGACCAAATAGCAAACTAAATGTTTCGAACCCCTGCAGAAGTAGCGGGTGAGGGTCCGGATCGAGTGTCACTAGTTGAAGCACCAACCCCCCACCCCCCCACACACACACATACACACCTGCCCCCATCCCCGGGCACCTCCCACCACCCAAGTAATCTATAGCCGCCCTGTTCAAGGCGGTTCCTCTGTTGTGTTTCCTCAATATTACATGTCATTATTTCCGATGTTCTATGATCCTTAGCATTAAGGTAACCTGAATAGCTGCACATTCTGCTTTTTAGTTCACATGAGCAAGAAATGCTTAAGGTAAGCTATTATAATCGATATGCGTCCGTCGTCCTTCCGTCGTCAACAATTTCTCCAAAAAACCCATCCCCTCCTAGACCGTTGAACCAATTTTAAAATGATTTCACACAAATATTTCTGTTTTAGCTATGTACCAAAAATGCTAAAAACGTTTCGCTCCGCAAAACAAGATGGCCACCGGAGATTGAAATAGAAATTCCTTTAGAAAAAGCGTGTATACACTCTAAAGAGCATAGTTTTGACATAATATTCATGAAACTTTGCCAGAATGATTATTTCAATAAAATCAAGTTCAAGTTTCAAACTAGGTCATGTCCGGTCAACAACAATGTCACTTTGACAAATCTTAGAAAAACCTTGCGTACATTCTAGAGGGCATATTTTTAAAACAATCTTCATGAAACTTTGTCAGAATGTTTATCTCCATTAAATCTTGATCGAATTTGAAAGTGGGCTTTGTCAGATTAAAAATTAGGTTTCTAGCTTAATTTTAGAAAAACCTTGTGAACGCTCTAGAGGGCACGTTTTAATACAATCTTTGCGAAACTTTTTCAGAATGTTTATCGCCATGAAAGCAGTCCACATTTTTTAGTTATGTCGGGTCACAATCTAGGTCACTAGATAAAATCTTAGAACACATTGTACAGTTTTGATCAAAATTTCATTAAAATATTGCCAGAATGTTAATTTCCACGAAGTCTAGGAGAATTTCAAAACTGGGATCTGTCGAAAAAAACTTGATCACAAGGCCAATCTTAAATTAACATGTTGTACACACTAGACGGCATAGATTTGATCCAACCTTCATGACACTTTGTCAGAATGTTTATCTTTATGCAATTCAGGCCAGATTTTAACTGGGAAATGTAGGGTCAAAACTAGGTACAATCTTACAAAACGCGTGTGTGCACAATACAGGCTATATTTTGCATTGAATAATCGTAAAACTTTTTCAGACTGTTTATCGCCATTAAAACTAGGTCAACATCAAAACTGGGTCCTGTTAAGTCAAAACCTAGGTCATACGGTCAAATTTAGTAAACCTTGTGTACACCCTACACAGTTTCGATCCAATCTTCATAGAACTGAATTTTTATCTCCACAAAATCTAGTTGAGTTTTGGAACTGGGTTATGTCAGATTTAAAATTATGTCACCAGGTCAAATTTTAGTCTTGTGTACCCTCTAGGGAGCACAGTTTTGATTCAACTTTCATGAAAAATTGTAAGAATGGAAATTTCTATAAATATAGTAGAATTTTGAAACATGGTTATGTCGGGTCAAAATTTAGGTCACATCAAATCTTAGTAAAACCTAGTGTTCACTCTAAAGGACACAGTCGGGTCAAAATCTAGGTCACATCAAATCTTAGAAAAGCCAAGTGAACACTCTAGAGGGCACAGTTTGATCTAATCTTCATGAAACTGTGTCAGATTGTTAATCTCTATAACATATAGGCCAATTCGAAACTGAGTCATGTTGGGTCAAAAACTAGGCCACTACATCAAATCTTAGCAAAACCTTATGTACACAAAAAATTAGTCTGTTTATGCATTGAAATTTCGTGAGCCTTTGTAAGAATGTTTATCTCCATGAAATCTAGTCCAAATTTGAAACTGGGTCATGTCGTGTCATTAACTTGGTCACTTCAAAAATCTTCCTCCAGAATCTTTGGGCTGATCGGCCGTTTGCATTGGAGTGGTATGTAGCACTCGGGACTCGGGTCCCATTATCCTTTCTGCAAATTATGAACCTGTTTTGACCTTTACCTACTTTCAGCCAAGATTAGTAAGATATCTCGAATAGTCTTGTTTCATATTGTACTCAGGTGGGCGATCCAGTTCCATCATGGCCCTCTTGTTGTTTCGTTTTGTTGTGTAACTTAAAACAGAAAAAAGTAAAACTATACTCAGCAAAAAATGCATTGCATAGCTCTTTACTCAAAATGTGTTCCTGATATCATAACGAAATTTCATGAGTACAAACTTCATTTATTAATTTTTATGCAAATCAAGTAAATGCATCAAACAATTCTTCAGCTGTCGTGCTTAAAATCACACGGAATGCTCTTGGGTTGTTCCCAAGATAATGGATGAGTGTTCCAATTATCATTTAAACACAGATTTTCTATCTTTGCAATGTGTTGATCTGGTGATTTGTCCCGGCACGCCGACCCAACTCGTCATAAACAGGCTCAGTGGACCTGGCATGCCACGGGAGAACGGCAACGTAATTTCGGGCAAGAAACTGTCGTATTATCAAAGCAGTGTATGACCTTGCATTATCATGCTGAAAAGTACCGCCGAGGCCCTGATTGCGGAGAATTGGTCCGGTTTTCGGACGATCCTGTAGTGACTAATATGCACCCTTATACATGTAACACTGTAATCGCTGTTATATCGCCATATGTTTGACTGAACAGCGCTAGAATTTCTTATAGGGATATTCCTTATTCATGGCAAAACCGCATATATATCCGCTGAAATGTCTGTCAACAATCAACATTTCTACCGGTAGTAATAAACATAAGCACTTACTAGAAAACTTCAAACTGAAATGATTCTATTAACGTTTTAACAGTGGGAGGCAGAAATGTATTTTGTCATCGTTTTAGATTTTATCTGATTTGCCGCGTTTGTTTGATTTTGATTTGCGATTGCCTTTGAGAAGTTTGTTTCATGTAATGAACGTTATTCTTACGTGCGGCGCGATGGCGTCGGCGGTAAACTTTGAACAGATCTATAATTAAAACGGAAAAAAGTTCCAACCTGATATCTAGTCTGTTAATCAGAACTGAATTACCCTGTAGCTTGATATAATTTTTATAATAATGCTACGATAGATAAGCGCGCGATGGACACAGTGACATTACTTCTAGATCAATCCTAGATAGTTTCTGCAGAAACAACCAAACTACAATGTCGGAAGCACTTTTCACCGAAATGTTTAGAGTATGCATTTCTTCCAATAATGCTGATGAACGATGCATTTAAGAAAACAATTTCTTTTATACTTTTCAATGAATTATAGAGATTTCTTGGTGAAATTGAAACTGATAATCTTACTGTTTCAAACAGTGAAATTATCACTTTCGATTTCACTGTTTCAAAAATATGAATGTTGTGAAATAGCCTCGAATTTTTCGTTGATTAATTGGCTAAATCTTATCTGGCTTGACAAAAATTAAGTCACGCATGTTTGCACGTCATCACAACGTTAATGACATCACTTAAAGCGCCATCGTAACATTGTTTCTGCACGCGATGTCAGGCCACCTAAGTCTCCTGTAGGCATTCTATCTTGGCACATTGTTTTAGATCTGTTCATCAAAATCGTATTTGAAGCTTTTTTTCAGTTGCAAACTTGTTTCCAACGAATATCATACCCAATAAACACGCTGGAAGCATCAAATTTGACGCAAAACGGCTAGAAAAAGTTGTGTTTCTGTCGTGATGGCTGACGCTCTTGAATAAACAGAATTATTGCGATTTGCAAGCATAAAAGAAATAGAAAATTTGACTTTTTCAGTGTAAGATGAATTTTAGTTCACTCATGAACTCCAAAAGTGGTATTTTCACCCGTGACTTCGCCACTCGTGAAAATACCGCTTTTGGTGTTCATTCGATGATATAAAAATCGCCTTACACTAAAAAAAGTCAACTATCCCCTATAAGTTTTTTTTTTTTTTTTGTATTTCTCACAGCAGGGAAAGTTAAAAAGCCGACAAGAGGACCTTGATATTTGCATTTTTCAGTGTAAGATCGATTTTTATAACATCGAATGATATAATCCACAGGTGCCGCGAAGGCAAAATCCCCTCTAAAAGAAGATTGGACAGATGAACAAGATATACCGCCAAACTTGAGCAGAAGCCAAGGCACCTGTGGATTATATTCATAAATATCGGATATCGGGGTGATGGCTTTATTATTGCATACTGAGTTTTTATTGTTTTATTGGTTTGCTTTGCTGAGTAATGGAATGACAAGGATTTATATCCGTTGCGTGCATAATTAAGTTGACAAATGAAGTAGTTCAAAAGAGATTACCTTAAAGTGTAGTTTATTTTTAGGAAATGGATTTCTAAGAAAAATAAATTGGAAAGGTGTGTCTGACAAAGAAAAAGTTGTGAATCTGTTTTTCATGATAAATATTATTTTCATTATCATTATTACTTAGTTGATGAGTTTTTATGCGTATTATTATTATTGTTATTATTATCATCATCATCATCATTATAATTGTTATTATATTATAATAATTGTTATTTCAATTTCCATTTTGTTTGATTAGGTGTTTACCCAGCAATTTTGTTCAGACTGTAATAGCGCCGATTTCTCTTCCCGACAGTGGTATGGATCTACACAGCTACTATTTTTGTATTTCGGAGAGGTTTATGATCGCGTTAATATGCCAAACTGGGTAAGCCAGTAGGAGAATTTGTCCTAGTGAAAAAATGTATTGTTGCTTTTCTTCAAAATTGTTGAAAATATGAGAAGGGTGGCCCTTCGTTATCACCTCCATTAAATATGTTCTTTCTAAGTTCCTTATATCAAAGGATTCTCTTACCTAAGTGATTATTACAGTCGTAAAATTCCTACATTGTAGCCTCCACCTTCATGTAAGCAGAGATTCTCTTGAGCACTCCTGCCGATTCCTTTTCTAGAATCTTCATATTCTAATATTTGGCTATTACAGTGTCATATTGTGAAGAATTCGTCTTCAACAGATCAATGTACGCTTACTTTCATGTTCATGCAGAATAGTCGACATCAACTGGGTGCTACTTCTGACCAAAGGTCAAGGTCGCAGACTTAAATATTTGCGTTAAAGCTTTGTGTTAAGTTTTTAAATTTTGCTTTCCAATATCTTTTGATGAAACATTTTGATGTAAGACTAGGATCGTTTTTATTTCCATGCAGAATAGTTGAAATTATCTGGATGCTGCTGCTGACCTAAGGTCAAGGTAAGAGGCTTAATCAGTTGTGTTTAAGTTTTGCGTTGAGATTTTTTTTCTCATATTTCCAGTTTACCTTCTTTTTTCCATAATTTCAATATCCTTTGACGAAACATTTTGATATTTGACTAGGTTCAATTTTAGGTTCATACAGAGTAGTTGACATATCTGAATGCTGCTGCTAACCACAGGGAAATGCCACAAATCTGTATATTCGTGTTAAAATTTGCGTTAAGTTTATATTCTTTGCTTCTATTTTCAATATTTTGATGGGACCATTTGAAAGATTTCATACATAATACATCATCTGGGAGCTGCTGTCGACCTAAGGCCACGATCACAGACTAAATCATTTGCACGAAAGTTTTGGGTTAAGTTTATGTTCTTTTAGATTCCCAATATCCTCTTTGAAACCTTTTGATATCTGACTAGGTTTACCTTCAGGTTCATAGCTGCTTACCATAGGTCAAGGTCACAGACTTGCATACTTGCGTTAAAGTTTAATGCTAAGTTTATATTCTTCTCTTATATTTCCAACATCCTTTGATGAAACATTTCAATATTTGACTAGGTTTACTTCTATGTTCATGCGAATTAGTTGAAATTATCTGGATGCTGCTGCTGAAAAAGGTCAGGCAAACAGACTTATATGTTCACATTAAAATTTTGTGTTAACTTGGTACTCTTTGCTGATATTGTAATATACTTTGGTAGAACCATTTGATAGGTGACTTTGTTTTCTTCTAGGTTCAGTCCATGTAAATGATTTGTTTCATTAGGCAATGGTTTCACTAGGCGATGGCGCTGGTCGGGGTATACGTGAGCCCTTGCTCACTTGCTCTAGTTTGATCTCCATTTACTGCACGAATTTGGCGAAAAAAATTAACAAGACCATTTTTGTAAGCTATAAACATTTGGTTACATGGGTACAAAAATACACACGTGCCAATCAACAGACTATTCAATAGACTAGTACAGGCAATATAGTTCCTACAGCTGAATTATAAATATATCTACAACATATATACATAACTGCTACATATAAACAAATTGGCACACGCCATATTTGATGCCAAATAAACATTATTGTGCATCTCAGAAAACATACCTCGAAATATCTGCTTACACTGCGTAAACTGCGTACAAAGTGCAAAATAGAAGAGGGCATGTTTTGAAAAGGCTATTTTCATATTATACAGCCTATCTACATAAGGGTACAAAGTGGCACACGCCTTATTTACGTCTTCTGTTAATATTTTATATTGCGCATCTCCGAAAACCTGGGTACACTGCGTACATTGCTTACAAGTGAAAATAGAAAAGGCCACATTTTGTAAAGTCTATGTACATTGTCTACAACCTATCTAAATAGAAGTTACAGGTCGGCACAATCACATACTTTATGATTATAGATAATATTCTGATCCAATACCTCGAAATATCTGCTTACACTGCGTACACTGCGTACAAAGTAAAAATAGAAGAAGGCATGTTTTGAAAAGGCTATATACCTTTAAAAAAGCCTATCTAAATAAGGGTACAAAGTGGCACACGCCTTAGTTAATGTCTTCTGCCAATATTTTATATTGTGCATCTTCGAAAACCTGGGTACACTGCGTACATTGCTTACAAGTGAAAATAGGAAAGGCCACCTTTTGTAAAGTCTATGTAAATTATCTACAACCTATCTACATAGAGGTTACAGGTCGGCACAATCACATACTTTATGATTATAGATAATATTCTGATCCAATACCTCGAAATATCTCCTTACACTGCGTACACTGCGTACAAAGTGAAAATAGAAGAAGGCATGTTTTGAAAAGGCTATATACATTTAATACAGCCTATCTACATAAGGGTACAAAGTGGCACACGCCTTACTTGATGTCTTCTGCTACTATTTTATATTGTGCATCTCCGAAAACCTGGGTACACTGCGTACATTGCTTACAAGTGAAAGTTGAAAAAGGCCACCTTTTGTAAAGTCAATGTAAATTGTCTACAACCTATCTACATCAAGGTTACAGGTCGGCACAATCACATACTTGATGATTATAGATACTTTTCTGACCCAATACCTCGAAATATCTGCTAACACTGCGTACACTGCGTACAAAGTGAAAATAGAAGAGGGCATGTTTTGAAAAGGCTATATACATTTAACACAGCCTATCTACATAAGGGTACAAAGTGGCACACGCTTTAATTGATGTCTTCTGCTAATATTTTATATTGTGCATCTTCGAAAACCTGGGTACACTGCGTACATTGCTTACAAGTGAAAATAGAAAACGCAGTGTACGCAGTGTGAGCAGATATTTCGAGATATTGGATCAGAATATTATCTATAATCATCAAGTATGCGATTGTGCCGACCTGTAACCTTTATGTAGATAGGTTGTAGACAATGTACATAGACTTTACAAAAGGTGGCCTTTTCTATTTTCACTTGTAAGCAATGTACGCAGTGTACCCAGGTTTTCGGAGATGCACAATATAAAATATTAGCAGAAGACATCAAGTAAGGCGTGTGCTACTATGTACCCTTATGTAGATAGGCTGTGTTAAATGTTTATTCCCTTTTCAAAACATGCCTTCTTCTATTTTCACTTTGTACGCAGTATATACATTGTAATCATCATGTGCGTGATTGTGCCGACCTGTAACCTTAATGTAGATAGGTTGTAGACAATGTACATTAACTTAACAAAAGGTGGCCGTTTCTATTTTCATATTTTTTTACTTATTTACAGTCTACAGTAGGAACTATATTGCTTGTACTTGTCAATTGAATAATCTGATTATTGGCACGTGTGCTATTTTGTACCCATGTAACCATATGTGTATATCTTACAAAAATAGTCTTATTAATTTTTTTGCGCCAAATTTGTGCACTATCTCCTAGTTTGATGTGACATCTCATTTTGTTTTCAAATTTTATCAGGTCATCTATTTTGGATAGGTTTCAATTAGTAAGGTTCGATAATAACGTTTATATTTTTATTCAGTTTGAAGTCCAAGGTTTATTTGAATAACAAGAGAAAAGGGCGTCAGCTAAAGTGCAGTTAAAATGATCTAATTAACTGCCTTTTCAATAATGATAATAAAAAAACTTAAAAAATTGACATAATACATACAATGCATAGTGAACGCACATGGTAAGAATATCGTTGTAATTTAAAAGCGTCTAGAGGCAGCAGGTCCTTGCCATCACTTAAGCCTGTGTCAGTAGGACGCAAAAATGCATAACTCAACCGTCAGTGTGGATCTTTCTGAACAAATAAGTACTTGCAAGTGAAACATGAAAATATAGATACTTAATGTCCAAAGTATGTAAACAAAGGAGACTGACTATTGTCGTTTGAGGCTCTCTCTCTCTCTCTCGCTCTCTCTGACGATACAGGTGAGAACAGTGAAAATAAGTCCATCGGCCTTAGCTAAGCTCAATATTCAACTTGTTGGTGTAGACCACTGTTAGCATAAAACGAACTTTTTATCACCAGAGGACCATGACTGTCCTGTATCTCACCCTGACTGAGGAACCTTATAAATTAAATAAGATCCAAAAATAGTGCTGAAGATGTAAGGCAAAATCACAAGACTACAAATTGATTTACACTGACCTAGAAATAGAATAACGTCGTTTGCTGTGTCAGAATGTAGCAGTATCTAAAGCATACTGCACATAAAGTCAATAGTATTGAAGATATCAGGCAAAATCTATGGACGATGAAACAAACATAGGTCACTCTGATTGCAAAACGACCAAGTATTGCTGGAGATGTAAGGCAATTTCATAAGAACCATGAAACATAGGTGACGCTGAATTTTAGATAGTAAGCTAATGATTACGGCGTCAAAGAAAACACTTTCCCGAGTAAAATGCAAATCTAGTAAATGGGTTCGGAGATACCGGTATAAGCTAAAGGCATTGGATAATGAAATCGACTTATAAAAGCTTTGGGACCAATCAAAGGGTCAGATGTGCATTACTCTGCGTATGCTGCACATCCGTGAAACAGTGTTGTAGATACAAGGCAAACATCGCCAGACCTCAAACTATATCTTGGTAAATTCAAGTCTACGTCATAGCAACTAAGCTCCAGATCGATCAGCATGACAACTATTCATTTTGTGGAGGTTTATGATGAAAGCATTCCTGCAAAGTCTTCGTAATTCCAGCATTATGGCAACTGAGGAGCTGAATTTTTAATATCTTGCACTTTTCCAGAATTTCGGTTGCTGTGGCACCACACAACATGTAATCAAGCAACTGGTACAAAATTAATTTATCCGATTAAGTGCGTTAGAAGATACCTTTCTGTAACAGATTCGTCATAACATCTGTACTGTTAAGGCAGTAAAACCGATTTTCAGTTTTCCCATTGACAGTCAGTAGAAACTTAAATTTGCCATGGAAAAAACGGACGACGGACAGAACGAGACAAAACTAGTTACTTCGACAGCAGAAAACACATTTGAAAGACGGAACTTGGTCCACACTTCTAAGTTTCGGCTATTCAAGCCACATCAGTCACCCTAACAATATCTTGCGATGAAAGCCAGAGAAAAGTATACTGTAATTTTGTAATTTTGATAAGGCAGTCGGTTGAAAGACTGATGTGTCGAAATAAGTCCAAATGATTAAAGACCGATGCTCTAGAAAAAGAGTCTACATCAATAAAAAATATCTGATTTCTCAGGATACGTCCTCTGATCTCAAAGGATAAAAATACAATGTAATTTGCACTATGGATGATGTACGTGGAGACGTTTTACGGTCGCCAAACGGCACAACACCAGCTGCAGTAAAGTCAAATAAGAACCTTAAAGAGTTTCTACGAGAGCAGAAAACACATTAGAAAGGAAGAGCATAAGATATACTTCGAAGATTTGTCTAGTCAAGCCTTGGTGGAGTCATCGACTCAGTGATGCCTAAAACATTTAACTTTTATTAGCTCATTGTCTTCAAACATAATACAACATTTAGCAGCTGAATGTCAAGTTCATTTATGAAATATCACAGCATTGTCACCAAGTTTATTATATCAACTGAAATACCGTTTGTGACCCGATAGGAAGAAATGTAGGTGTCCTGGTTCCTGCATAGCCCCAATCAGCCGAATCAAAAGGAGACGTTTAGCTCTGTGTCGCGAATAACGTCTGTAAGTATGGTTGGGAGAGGTATGTGCGCTGCCTGCCAAGACCGGCTTACCAACTTTTTCTCTCTAAAACTTTTGGAGTTTAGTAACACTGAAGGAGATAAATGCGCCTCTGTCGCACAAATTTGATAAAGGTACATTTATCCATATTTTTATAAGTCTTGGGCATCATATTTTGAATATCTGAAAGTCACTGTTAAGTTGTGTTTTTATGTTTGGTACATATGAACACTGAATATTAGTTTCAGAGGAGCAGCGGTTTGTATTAAGTTAAAAAACCAAGGGACAACGGAAGGACGGACGACAGAGCAATTGCTGATGCATAACATGAATTATGCCCCCGAATGTTAATGCTGACTGCTGTGACTATATATTTCGAAGCCCATGATGTCTATGCATGCAATATACCAATGTAGCTTTCACAATGTTCTCTCATCATAGGCAGATTTTAATAATGCAGTAGCGCTAACAGGAACGCATATTTAGAGGGTTCATACACCAGTTTAATCTGAGTAATATATATCTGCATATATCAAAGCAAAGTGTCATAGTGGCACTGGAGGTCTTTAGTATGATATTGATTTCAGCTGTTCGACCAAAGTACTAATAAATCTCCAATTTATATACGAAAACGCAATTCATTCACGACTTTCATCTAGGTAAGTTCAGTCATATTTTTATCTGAAAAGCATGTTATATACTCAACAGCAAAAAAAACGCATGTTTTTAGTGTCTTGTTTTGCGTCATTAGCTGTAATGATATTTTACTTTCAACTTAGAACTGGGATTTGCCTATACGTGGTCATAAGTTCTGCAGCATTTTCTTGTCACAGGGCAATTCTTCGAAAAAGATATCAAGATTTTTGTCAAAAAGGCAAAAATCACAAAATTCTGGCTCGCTCACAATGGCAAAAAATGAATTATCAATACGATTTTGCTGCACGTGAGTTCGGCATGATGTAACCAACCGGAAAACGGTATAAAACTTTTGAAAAATTGATTCTTATACAGTTAAATCGCACGTGCAAAAATCTGCATTTTCCAAAAAAATATGAAGTTTTTGAAATTCGTCTGAATCATCGAATAATTAGGAAAAGCTGGTAATCTGGGATTCAAAATGAGTAGGGCTATGGGAAATGGACCCGTTTAAAACAAATTTTGGTTTGAAATGAGCACGTATTTGGCTCAATTCCGGTTTGAGTTACGAAATTTAAAAGCCGATAACAATGTTTTCCTGGAAAAAATCTTGTCTTCCGATTCGCTTACCGTAGACTGCCCTTTATGATAAAGATGCTGTATGATTTTCATTTAATTTTGCCCAGTGATTTTAAGGATCTAGCGCCCAAAAGTTCAATCTGTGGTTGCATTATTGGAAGACGTTCAGAGTTACTTCCCTTCGTTACATACTCCAATTGATTGAGACCACTTACCCTATTATTTAATCCGAATTAGAATCCATTTCCAATTCGGTTTGCTAACAAATCCACAAAATTTTCTTTTCCTATCGCAAAACTTGCCTACTTTACGGGATTCGCATAAAGGGGCATAACTTTCTTTGTAACGAGTAACGAATGCTGGATATTCTTGATGATGTTTTTGAGACATTGTAGCGTCCTAGATTAAGAGGGCATCAGTTTTGGAGCCAGGCACAACTCAGTTCAAGACACTGAGTTAACTGATCAGTATTTGTGAATCTTGATATTGACCCCTTGATTGATTACGCTTTCGTTACGCATGAATAAACAATCAAAATTTCAACAAGTTTGCGACGAAGTGTACTCCATGCGTTGATAATATCTTCTCTGTTTTGCCAATTTCAGCAGATTTTTAGTTTGACTTAAAAGTACCAAGAAGAAAAATATGCGTTATTTTTGCTCTTGAGTATATGACAAATTTAAGTTGCTACGCTGACAAGCACAGAATAATTCAAACAGGTGCCATAATAAATGTCACCTACATACCGCCGAGCACTTCCCGGCTCTGTCAGGGAGTTCTGCAAATTACCAAACCTAATCGAAAAAGACACCTTCGTCACCTTTATGTTTGCTTAAACTAACACTAGCAAAGCCATAACTTGATGACTAGGGAACGCGCAATAAAGCATTGATCTTTTTTCTTATTGTTTGACTAGGCGTCCATGCTAGGAACAATAACTGATTTCTCCGTTTCAGCACCTCTCTTTGCAATGTAGTAAAACGATAATGATTGTAATTTACAAAGTGCTTCCATCTTTGTCGCACGCAGTCCGGAGAATGATGTGTAATTACCAGCAGCACATCTATATGCGTTGTACACATTCCACTCCGGACACCATGCGTAACAGCCTTTTCGAGCGTCCCTGCGTGTGAGTAACTGCTGAGAAGCTCCTAACCTAGACGCACATATAATAGAGTAGTCCCCTACTTGAGACTTCCGGTAATACTAGCCTTTTAGCTCCCCAGAGCCAGCGGCTCCAGGGAAGCTTATAGGGTGAGAAGGCTCCGTAGTCCGTCGTTCGTCAACAATTTCAAACGACTTCTCCTCTGAAACCGCTGGGCCGAAAGTAATCAAACTTCATGTAAAACCTCTATGGGGCGGGGGAATGAAAAATTGTTCAAACGGTCCTTGTCACATGTCCAACATGGCCGCCACGCCCAATATATGGTAAAAGCCTTTAAAAATCTTCATCTCTAGAACCAATTGGCCGATGGCCTTGAAACTTGGTATGTAGCATCGGGTACGGGCGTACTACCAATATTGTTCAAATTATGACCTTGGGTTGACCTTGACCTTTTAACGGTGAGGTCAAAGGACTACGTGCATTAAGGCCATTTGCTTGGCCACCACCTGAGGTCAAAATATAAAAGTCGAGGTAAAAAATATTTAATTGCGTGATTTCATTTGAGGATAAAAAATATTCAATTGCGTGATTTCATTTGACTAATGCTTCTAGTGTTTCATTTCAGTTTCAGTTTGAATTTTGTTGTGCATTAAGTATGACAAAATGGCTCCTGAAACAGGCTTAAACCATGGAATTTTCCATTTTTGGTCACTTTTTAGCCATTCAATTTACAAATTAGAATAGAGCACAACCTTTAACCGAAAATCCTTTTAACATATGATGTATATTGCTGTAAATCACATCATATTGAGAGATTTTGTTGGTTAATGATTGTGCTCATAATTAATTCTTAAAAAAAACTGAATTCTGCAAACAGCCATTTACCTTTAGTTTGTCTAAAATAAATATGGTGAAATGTATACCTGGCTGTAAGTATCCATTCAAAGGCATGTGATTTTAAGTAAACCTGCACAAACTGAACAACCCTTAAATGTTAATACCTTTCAACAAATTACCGTAAATATCCTTAAAATGTTGCATTATTTGGATTTTCGTAAAATAGGACCTTTAACAGTTTAGCAGCTATCCAAAAGCAGCAGTTTTGTAAATAAAAAATAGTCAAGCCTCTGAGCAAACTTAACTGCTCCAAATAAGAAGCAGTCTTATCAGGGTTTGTACTTACTGCTTAGGATTTTATATCTCAATATTAGGGACATTTACGGTACCTTGCTTAATGTATACTTACTTTACTGATCATGGCACCACCATTGCAGAGCTTGTTGTTCGAAGTTTTAACATTTTGTTAGATATAGCTACATGTTTATAAAGCAGGAAGCTATCTATTTTATTCATTATTCTGAACAATTCTAACATTCTGCATGTAAAATCAATAAAATGATTTGTTTTGGTGCATACTGACAGATGCCAAGCAGAAATTGACTGATTTTGAAGTCAGCTGGCAAAAAGTTTGAAATGTTGCCATTGCGCTTTCAAAACTGAGTGACACATTTCAGCACAGATATAGGCTGAAAATGGACAACATGTAACACTATATTATGATAGTAATCTAATCTATAATAAAAAATATAAATACGTTCCTTCAAGAGCAAGGGAAACATTCCAAAGACTGAAGGTGGATCAGAGAACAACTGAGCACGGTATTACGTATACCCCCGCCACTGCCTCTGCCTAAGCAAAACAAACTTATTAACAGAAAACTTTAATGCAGATCCAATATAAGTTTTGATGTCTGTGACCTTGACTTAGGACGGCAGTAAACATAATTTCAACTTATCAATTTCAATTTCGTTCTACATGTTGATCAAGAGGCTCTATACTTGAATACGGACACTATTAATAACAATCATTTACAATGAATGTCTAAGTCCTAATTATTGGTTACTGCCCACCCAAGGGCCCATCCCTGGGGCTTTTATGTCCCTTGTCAAAACAACTCCTACAGCGATATCATGAACCAAATATAAAAAGAAGCTCACATGCACTGATGCAGTATACGAGATAAGAGCAACCAAAAAAAAAGTTTAACTTTGAAGGAAAATTGACAGACGGACAGACGGATAAACAAATATACTAATAAATGGCCAAACGGCCGAAAAGACAAAATTTATCTGTCCCGCAATAGTTTGTATGCAGGATGTTGAATTTTAATAAGACTCATTCAAAAATGAAGGTATACTTACATTCTACAATTATATACAGGACACTATTATTTTCCTTGTACAGAGAATGGTATAAGGGTCATAACCTTATACCCCATTTTAAACCTATATATAATATATGTCACAAATTTCCTTATCAGTTTCAATTAGGGGAATAACACAGCTATTATTCATACCAAAATGAGTCACTTTGGTTGAGGGCCATTTTTGGGCCTTAATGCACGTAGGCCTTTGCTTCTTGTAGCTTTTTTATGGGCAAATGCTAGAACATAAGATTTCTTAGAAACTGTTGAAGATTTAGACCTTAAAATTGGTATATACAGTCATCTTAATGAGTACATCAAAATTTATGAGTACAAGAGGTCAAGGTCATTCCTTGACCTTTGACGCTGGTCTCTCATATTTATACAATTTCACACATCTCCTCAAAAGCCACAGGGCCATTTGTAGCCAAATTTCATGTAGAGCCTGTAGGCGGCGAAAGAACGAAAATTTGCTCAAACGTTCCTAGTCACATGATCAAGACGGCCGTTTCGCCCATATATAGTAAAAATATCTTCTTCTCAAGAACCAGTAGACGAATGGCCTTGAATCTTGCTAGGTAGCATCAGGTACACAAGTACTGCCAAGGCTGTTCCAATTATGACCTTTGTTTGACTTTGACCTTTTTACGCAAGGTCAAATATGGGATAATGCTAGAACACAAGGTTTCATGGAAAATTTTAAAGATTAAGGCCTGAAAATTGGTATATGCAGCCATCTAAATGAGATCATGAAGATTTGTGAGTACAAGAGCTCAAGGTCATTCTTTGACCTCTGAACCAGAACTCTCATATGTTGACAATTTCAAACAAACTTCTCAAAAACCACCGGGCCAGTTGTAACCAAATTTCATATAGAGCCTGCAGGTTTTAAGGGAACGAAAGTTTATTCATACAGTCTAGGTCATATGACCAACATGGCCGCTACGCCCATATATGATAATAACCTTGAAAAAATCTTCTTCTCCAGAACCAATCGAATGATGGCCTTGGAACTTGGTATGTAGCATCGGACACGCCGATACTATCAAGATTTATCGACCATCTATCACTTTTTATACCCCGCCACACGCTAGTGGCGGGGTATTATGTTTTCACGTTGGCTGTCCGTTCGTCCGTACGTTCGTCCGTCTGTTCGAGTCCGCACTTCGTTTCCGTTCGAAAACTTAAGTATTCATTTATGGATTCAGTTCAAATTTTGCATAATGGTTGTACAAAGAATGTCTTGCTTGGTGGGATTGTTACTGTGCAAAGGGGGTGGGGGGAGGCTATAAGGCCCTTTTTCTGCCCAAGAGCAAAATGTTTAATTTTAAGCTGACGGTTAGCCTATAGTGTCCGCTATACTGAATCAATAGTGGTTAAGCTCCGTAAGGGCTACTTTTGGAATAATGGTGTTATTTAAGTGGGTGGGGTAAATCAGCATGAACCAGGGGAGTCATATCATAAGCTATATTTCTCCTTCAAATTTAATGGCATTCATAAATACCTTCCTTCATAAGTTGAAGTTATGTTTTTGGTGACATCTTTTCTCAATTTCTACCTTTCAAAGTAAAATCTTATGTCTGCAGATTTTCTTTTAGAGACACTGTCAATTTGCATTGATTTTATAACTTTAAATTCAATGTATTATACCATATTGATTAAATTTAAAGAGTAACTACACTTCAGGAACTGACTGAATCAGATCCCAAATCCTATCCCCAACACCAAAGGGAAAGATTGACAAAGACATCCCAACAAACAATAAATTACAAGTGATAAGCCGATTCAGCAGCTCTTTCCCAAATAGATGGCAACTCAGCTATCTTTATTGAACTAAATAATTTAGACCAACAGACGGGTTACAAAGGACTAAGCAAATTATATGAAAAATATTTAACAATTATTTTTACCTATTTTCTATTTTTATGATAGAAGGATTTAACTGAGAACACAATAAATTAAACAGCACCGAACATAAAACAAATGCAACCGCAACAAAAGTACCGCCTTGGGCCGGTCAGTAATAATTACTGGGGGGTTTAAACCGGTTTTACTGGGCCCAAACCTTCCCCTCACCCTCCGCTGCGGTGCACAAAATTAGTTGGTAGTTTGGTTCGTATGGAGATCCCCTAACTCACCAGAGAGTCATCACGGTCCACAATTAAGGTCAAGAAAAGACCGTGATGAAGCAAGGATGAGGACACGACAGCCAAAACGTGTTGAGACACCCGGAGATCCCTGGGGCGTCAGCAACACCACTGGAGTACTGGAGCAAAAGAAGACCACCAGTTGAACCCCGGTGGGCCAAGAAACAGACAAACATCCGGCCCCAACCAACTAATATATAGCTTTATGTAGGGGCTATCATAGAGTCTGAACCCCGACCCACCGGCGTGCAATTAAAGAGGACAGCAAAGTTGTCAACCGTGATTGGGTTAACCACTAAGCATGCAGACCGTCGCATTACATCTATGTTATAGCCAATGCGTTTAAATCGTATGATAATGTTCTTAAATTGATCGGGAAATTCTGTTTTCCCTACGATTTTGCGTAATTTATATACTCAGTCACCATAAAATTCAGGTTCCGATAGGCCTTGTTGCAAAAGTGACCTTAACCCTATATTATATTTAGAAACCAATTCAAAGTGTCTACGATTAAATTTAGAAAAAGCTTTCGGAAGTTTATGATACCAATACCCCTGCTGTAAAAGCTTGGCAGTCAAACTTTTATTACGAGCATTGAAGTCAGCCAGATGACTAGACACCCTAGCGAAGCGAATAAGCTGAGAAATGTAAACACCATAAGAAGTGGTGCGGGGAACATCACCATCCAAAAACGGAAAATTAACAATGTCGAAATCAAAATCATCGCGTTTGTCATAAATTTTAGATGAAACAAATCCATCTAAAATAGATAAATGTAAATCCAAAAATGGGGCCTCAGTATCAGAAGTATTTGCTTTATTTAACTCCAGTTCAGCAGGATAAATTTGATTAACCATTTCTTCAAAATAAGGGTTGTCAATATTTAAAAGGTCGTCCAAGTATCTAGACGTTGAGTTGAATGCTTCAATGACATAAGCTTGAGTATCATCAGAAAGAGACATCATAAAGTTTCTTTCATAGCAAAATAGAAACAAATCTGCTACAAGAGGAGCGCAATTAGTACCCATCGGAATTCCTATGATTTGTCTGTGTAACTTAGTACCGAATCTGATGAAAATGTTATCTAGAAGATATACTAAAGCATCACAAACATTTTGGCAAGACCACATTTTAAACCTTTTTTGGTCATCGGAAATAATAAAAGCATGTTTATCATTGCAAGCAAGATAAAGAGCACCCTCTCTCTGAAAAGTAGTCTCAATTAAATTTATTAGTTTCTTTTTTATTAAATTATGGGGCAAAGTTGTATAGAGTGTAGAAAAATCGTATGTAGACAAACCAGACGCGCGATATCCTCTAGACTTCAGTTTATCAAGAACCTCGGTAGAATTTTTTATTGACCAAAACAATTTTTTTCCTGACCGTTCGTAAACTTTTTCACAGTACCTAATTACATGAATTTTGATAACGGTAAGGCAAGAAGTTAATAATTTGGAAAGTTCAGTAGTGGTACAAGCACTAGAATTAGCAATAAACCTGGCTTTATATGGTCGTTTATAAAGTTTAGGTAACCAGTACATCGTAGGAAGCTTGTCCTGCCGTCCTCTACATTTACAGAAAGCTTGAGGGCTATATCATTACAGTGCCTAAAGACAACAGACTTTTCGTCTTCTGAAGTCTCTTCATAGGCCTTAGTGCCGCCAAGTTCTTGTTTCAATGTGTTAATATAGTGTAACCGTCAAACAACAACAACGTTATTTGCAGCCTTGTCTGCTGGAACCAGAACGTACTTACTATGAAACTGCTGGATACCCAACTTCAGGTGACGGAATGTTGATTTAGGTTTAGGCGGCAAAAGATTTGTGTTTTGGGAATAGAATTTAATACGTTTATCCATTACATTAAAAATGTTCACCTTCCATTCCTTTAAGGCATCAGACTCAACATGTTCCCGCTTGCACCATCGATTACCAAAATCAGTTAAAGAACAGGCTATATCTTTCCTATATTTTTTGAAATCAATACGGTTAGGAAATCTATATTTTGGTCCCTTCGAATGTTACGAATTCTTGAATCTGAAATAATATTAAGATTCCCTGTAATGACATGGCCAGCGGCAGGTTAGATAAATTTGGAGTCTATACAATCTCATGTATCGGGTGTATTTGTGTGAACATCAAGATCTGAGACCAGTTTATTAAAGTTATAGTGTTTCTAATTGGTTTGTTATATTTATGACATATGATAGGTGGCTCCTTATTCACAAAATAATCCGGGATCGATGCAGTTACAGATCGATCCATAAAAATACTTTGTAGGTCAATAAAATCAATTCCTTTATTTATAAAAGGAATTTTGAGAAAATGTCTTTTATGGTTGATCTCAGATTCGATTAGTGGACGAAGAGCATGTTGAGTATAACATCTTGTCAGGAGTGCGGCCTCGTACAATTGATGACCCTTATCGTAGAACTTATTAGCCTCATTATCTAAAATGCATTTAACAGAAACCGGAAGAGAACATAAAAATGAGAGCATAGAATGTCGACCTTGGTTTTCTAGTATTTCCGACAAAATTTTAAGGGAAGTATTGTTTTTCTTAGCAGCAGTATTTTTTCGTTTTATGTTACCATTTTTTCTTAAACCATGTCTTCTATGCTTGCGTTTTGAAATATCAAAAAGAGAAAATACATCAAAATTAGGCATTTTCGAAATGTTACCTTCTTGATAAATGTTGTCATTAAACCCTAATGGAAATGCAGTTTGTAACAATTTTATCCGTTTTAATTCAACCTCGTGTCTCTTTATATTTTGGAAACGCGAGGATGATTTAGTGTCATAAATTATTTTCTCTGCTGGCTGTATAGATACGTCAGCAGGAGAATGGCCTGTACGTTTAAAATGTTGATAAAGAAAAGTTCATTTTTTTTTTAGGATTTTTAATTCTACGATAATGTTCACCAAATCGTTTCTTAAGGGCACGACTAGTTTGTCCAACATATTGCATGTTGCAATTTTGTGTTTTTCAGGTTAAAACGTATATCAGATCAGTCGATTTACAGTCCAGTTCAGAATTATTGACGACTGAAAATGTTCTGCCATTGACAGATGATGTAATGGTAGATTTGGTACATAAATGTTTACAACAATTACACCTCTTGGCATTGCACTTAGAGATATTAGGATACATTCCAGGTCTTTTGAAGGGATTGGAATACTTGTGAAGTATTGGGGACTTAATTGGAGCTAATCTAACATGGGAGTTATTGCGAAGAACGTTAAAATCTAATACCCCATTCGGTTGACTGAAAAGGAAGAACATAAATTTAAAGGCCTTATTCTTACTGAAGGTTGGAAAGTTTTAAAATCATTTATTGAATTAGGAGTCCGTACAGAAGACGCGGAATGCAGCCTAATGGGAGTTAAATTAATTCTAAGCCTGTTAGTGATACTCATAGTTGTTTGATTGGTGGTGATACCGTCAAGAGAGAAGCAACACTCATACCGGTTATCAGACAAGGCTAATGAAAATATGCTTATAACAATTTCCTTTTGAACAAGGAATGATATAACAAATACCCGCCATTCATATCTATGTCTAATTCAAGTCCACAGAACGAAAAGCAAGGAACCGCTATACAACGAGATACGAATGCTGGTCAACTCCTGACCTTCAATTCGGTATCGAAAAGAATTGATGCAAAGGGACAAGAGAATGGCAACTGATTGCAAAACAATCCCTGAGGATTGAAATAATAAGAGCATTAAATGACTGTATGGAGAGACTGTTTAGAGCCATCCACAACAGCACAGCCACAAGAACTCTGATATGCAAATTTAAAGAGTAACTACACTTCAGGAACTGACTGAATCAGATCCCAAACCCTATCCCCAACACCAAAGGGAAAGATTGACAAAGACATCCCAACAAACAATAAATTACAAGTGATAAGCCGAGTCAGCAGCTCTTTCCCAAATAGATTGCAACTCAGCTATCTTTATTGAACTAAATAATTTAGACCAACAGACGGGTTACAACGGACTAAGCAAATTATATGAAAAATATTTAACAATTAGTTTTACCTATTTTCTATTTTTATGATAGAAGGGTTAAACTGAGAACACAATAAATTAAACAGCACCGAACATAAAACAAATGCAACCAACAAATGCAACCGCAACCGCGGTTGCATTTTAAACATATTTTATTGCCTTTATATACCAGGGGGTTGGGCTACAAATTCTCACAAAATTACTTACAGCCTTATACCATAACTCTAGAACCAATGGATGAATTCTTCCCAAACTAACATGGGTTCACCCTTAAGAGAGTGCTAACTGTTGAATAAAGTTTGGTGACCTTGACCTTTGTTTCAAGGTCACAGTAAGACTTATAATGTCAATTTAAATCAAGTTTGACCAGTGTCTACACATTAGCTCCTAAATTGATATGAAAGCATGACCAAAGTGGCCTAAATTAAACAGTATGAAGAGTTAGGGCACTGGTAATGATCAAATGGCCATGACATCATCTTCAAAGTCAAGGTCACGGTTAAACTAGACAGAGTTTAATCAAAGATCTCACACAGATAGTAAGCAGAAATTTAATAAATATGCATGTTTCTATTTGTAAAACAATGCTTAATATACATATGATGACCTTGCCCTTGATATGAAGGTCACCAATACATTCAGAAGTTTGATTATTTCACAACAGATTTTTCAATAACATTTAAGTTTAACCCAGTTCTGTTTCATTATGTTTGGCTAATGCTGACCCTCAGACCAAGGTCAAAGTCATTCTGTCCGCAGTACAAATTGATTTTCAGATAAAAGCACTCAGATTTGGTATATTTCTGCTGAATGATTGTGTGAAATCTATGATTAAACTCTGTTTAGTCTAACCTTGACCTTGAAGATGATGTCATGGCCATTTAATCGTGATGTCATGACCATTCAATAATAACAAGTGCTCTAACTCTTCGTAATGTAAAATGTAAGCCATTTTGGGTACAATTTCATATCAATTCAACAACTAATGTGTAGACAATGGTCAAAACTTGGCTTAAAATTGATATTATAAGTCTTACTGTGACCTTGAAACTTAGGTCAAGGTAAAAAAAAATTAAACAACAGTTTGTACTCTCCCAATGGCGAACCCATGTTAGTTTGGTAAGAAGTCATCCGTTGGTTCTAGAGATATAGTAAAATATATTGAATTCAAAGTACTAAAATTAATGAAAATTGACAGTGTCTCTAAAAGGAATATTGCAGACATAAGATTTTACTTTAAAAGATCAAATTTGAGAAAAGATGTCACAAAAGACATTATTTTAACCTATAAAGGAAGGTATATATGAATGCCATTAAATTTGAAGGAGAAATATAGCTTATTATTTGACTCCCCTGGTTCATGCTGATTTACCCCACCCACCCACCTTTGGACGGCCAGTAGTGAAATTAATGGAGGCGTGGGGGGGGGGGGGGGCGGGGGCGCAGGGGGGGGGGGCTTAACCGGATTGCAGTCAAGCTCTTACTTCTGCTAGTGTTCATCAGATACTTAGTTGTTCGGTTTGAGGGGAAAATTTCTAGCTCATAAGTGTAAGATCTCAGGAACATAGAAATTAGAATTAAAACAACAGTGATGTAAGGTTTGATATTGTGCATAGGCATTCATCTCATGAAACAATACTTACCTTACTTCAAGCCTCGCTCTAGAGGTCAGATATGGACAAGCTCAAAGGGCTAGACTTTACTAAATCAAATAAAATGATAATAACATAATAACATATTACATCTTTTCAAAAGGAAGACGATTCTTAGGCTTGATATTTTGCATTAAGAATCATCTCGTGGTAAAGCACTAATGTCTTTCAAAATCTTAAAATCAATTAGACAAGGCCAGGTCCGAAAGGCGTTTAGGTATATTATAATTGGATGTTAAAGCTTTTCAACATGCGGTGTGATGGTAATTGTGTGGATGCTTTGATTAAAGCATCAACTTAAAATGCTTTATCGAATTTCATTCGACAAGGGACAGATTTGTCGACGGCAAATGGTCTATCAGCAATTTTATCAGTCTTAGAATCGACTACCCAATTAAAATTAAGAAATTACAGTATGTTTTTCTCTGGTTTCGTCACCAGATATTGTCAAAGTCACTGATACGGCTTTATTAGCCGAGGCTACGTAGTCTGGTCCATGTATCTTCTTCTGAATGTGTTCTCTGCTCTTGAAGGAACTCTTTAAGATTTTAATTTTACTTTAGCTGGTCCTGTGCCGTGTGGCCCCCGTAAAACGTCTCACCGTACATCATCCATAGTGCAGATTATATACTTGAAAATAAAAATTAAAGGATCAAACATTTACCCTGCGATTTCTGGAACATTTCAAACTTTTGGTACAGTTAATAATTTCTACTTTCCATTTTATTCATTCTGCAAGTTTTAAACATATGAAGCTTGAATCTATAGCTTCTGTCTTGACCAAATCCAAGTTTAAGTCAAACTACCCCAAAAATGTAAGTTGTTTGACTTCCCATAGAGAATTGATAGTGAGTCAGTTTGGTCAGGTATAATTTCTAAAAATGCAATGAGTTTTAAACTTCTTATACCTTGCTGACCTTAAAAATGATTAAATATGATGACTATCGAGCAATTTTACGAAAAATTCATGAATTGGCGAAATCGAAAATTTTGGTGAATTTTGTCCTTATGGACTTCTGACAACTTTGATTTTGAGGATAGCGTGAATTGAAGTCAGAACTTGGTCAAGATAAAGGCTGTAGTTTCAAACTTCATGTGTACGAAACTTGCAAAATGAATGAAATGGATGATGGAAATGGTTTATTCTACCAAATGTTTGAAATGTTCCAGAAATCGCGAATTAAAAGTTAGACCCTTTATTTTTTTTTTTCGAGTATATTTAACTTTCGTTCTTTGAGATCAGAGGAAATATCCTGAGAAATCTGAAATCTTAGATTGATTTAGACTTTTATTCTAGATCATCGTCTTTTAAATTAATTGGACCCTTTTTATACTAGTCAGTCTTTGATTACAATTAAGAAATTACAGTATTATTTTCTCTGGTTTCGTCACCAGATACTGTCAGGGTCACTGATGCGCCTTTATTAGCCGAAAGTACGTAGTCTGGTCCATGTTCCTTCTTCCGAATGTGTTCTCTGCTCTTGAAGGAACTGTTTAAGGTTTTAATTAATTAAATAATACTACTTAATAAGAGTTGCCAAAGTGAGGGCGCTTTTCGAATCAGTGCACTTTAATTTCATTTTCTCTCTACGTTATGTACACAACATTATCTAGATTTCTTTGGTGATCATTTTACTCAATTATTGGCATAATTTATAAAGCTATGACGTCTTTCTTGATACTTTCCGACCATCCCTCGATTTGTTTTCAAATCATATCACCACCTAAAGTGTAGTTCGTATGTATGTCTAGATTTGATCTTGCATAACTTGTGTACCAGTACTGTATTTAAGAACCTCTTGGGGCTCCCGGATTTTAATCAGATGATACAAAGTGAATTTTTATTAGAAAGGATCATAGTTTACAGGCATGACATTGTCCTATTACCTGTTTTAAATGCAATCCGAATATTTATGGACTGCACATAAAACAGTAAGTGCAATGATAAGACATGACATATCGCTTACTTGACCTAATAACGAGGGGAATGTCAAAAATAATCTATACACTTTTATTACAAACGCAAGCACAATCACATAATATAAAAGTTAAGGATATCACATAATAATTCAAGTAAAACTGAATCAAAAACACGGGCACAATTTTTCAAAATTAACGACGTCGTTTGTTAAAGAGGTGTTGAATTCTTAATTGTGTTATACGCTAAAATACTGCTTTTTGCGGGAAAAAGGTCATTAGGAGCATTTGCTGTCCTTACATTTTTCCAGCAAAAATAATTGCACACTTGGTCAGTATCGAAATGCACAAACACCCATGTTTATTTATATATATAGTTCAAACAACTGATGCAGACGGGTATTGTATATAGATGCTTACTCAAAGGAAAAAAAATAAAATAATTATAAATATTGCAGATTTAAAGACTAAAATAGCAAAATTAAACTAGAAGTGTCTGCAGGCAAAACTTGAAGATAACCCTGCACAGGCAACTGTCAGATTTAACCAACAATAACATCTGATCCGAAATTATAAGTAAATCGTCTTAGAATAAGTTCACTCCCTTTTTTCAAACTTGGCCTGCAGTATATCGCCAAACCAATAAACAACACTATCAATCACTGAAAGAGCTAGAAATGTGTCCAACATACGCAGATGCCCCGACCTTGGGTTCCGCCATAAATCATGGCAAACAGGTAATAATGTCTTGATTCTTGTGTTTTCCTGTTGTACATATACTTATACATTTTCATACAAAGTTTGAAGTTGCTACAGTTATTAGATCTTTGAAATTAACAAATTATTGGCCCTTGAAAAATAGCCTAATTCCGAATTCAGTGTACCGTGACATATTAATCATCATGATTCGTGTATGTTCCTGTTTTACTTACAGATATAAATCCTCGTACAAAACTTTAAGTCGCTACATTAATAGAAACCTAGAAATCTACTTCTTAAAAAATATAACCTACTGTAGCAAATTAGCCTAAGTCCGAAGCCAGTGGACAGTGACATATGGATCATCGTAATTTGATTTTTGTGTATTACTGTCGTACTTGCATTGCAAAATTTCAATTTGATACAACGATAGCAATCTTGAAATCTACCTTTTACAAAATTTTTGCCCTTGTAAAATTGCCCAAAGTCCGAATTCGATGAACCGTGACATATGATCATCATACCACGATTCTTGTATATTCTTGTTACAATTATAGACATAAATCGTCATAAAAATGTAAAGTCACTACAACAATAGAAAACTTGAAATCTACATCTTACAAAATTCTTAACCTTTCGGAAGTGACTAAAGTCCGACGTCAGTGGGCTATGGCATATCGATCACCTTACCCTACTCTTTTATATTGCTGCTGTAGTTATAGATACAAGTACCCATTCAAAATTTCCAGTTACTACAATAATAGGAACTCTGGAACCTGCCTCTTACGAAAGTCTTAACCTGAGTATAACATACGCACATTAGTAGGACCGACACATTATATGCCCCCGGCATCATCTGATGGCGGGGATGGGGGGAGGGAGGGGGGCATAAAAACGCAAATAAAGAAAAGAAGCATAAGGTATGTATTGGGTATTGGGATGTAAAATTTACGAAATAGCAACTTATTGCCTAATATATGTGTTTACTTAAATTGTATAGTATACTCAAAAGCAAAAATAACGCATATTTTTCTTTTTGGTGTTTTTAAGTCAAAATAAAAATCTGCTGAAATTGGCAAAAAAGGGAAGATATTATCAACGCATCGAGTACACTTCGTCGCAAACTTGTCGACATTTTATTTGTTTATTCGTGCGTAACGAAAGGGTAAACAATCAAGGGGTCCATATCAAAATTCACAAATACTGATCAGTTAACTCAGTGTCTTGAACTGAGTTGTGCCTGGCTCCAAAACTGATGCCATCTTTACCTAGGACGCTACAATGTCTCAGAAACATCATCAAGAATTTTCAGCATTGGTTACTCGCTACAAACAAATTTATGCCACTTTATGCAAATCCTGTAAAGTAGGCAAGTTTTGCGATAGGAAAAGAATTTTTGTGGATTTTTCAGCAAACCGAATTAGAAATGGATTCCAATTCGGGTTAATAAAAGGGTAAGTGGTCACAATCAATTGGAGTATGTAACAAAGGGAAGAAACTCTGTAATTCCTTCCAATAATGCAACCACAGGTTGAACTTCTGAGCACCGTAGATCCTTGAAATCACTGGGCAAAATTAAATGAAAATCATACAGCATTATTAACATAAAGAGCAGTCTACGGTAAGTGAATCGGAAGACAAGAATTTTTCCAGGAAAACATTTTTATCGGCTTTTAAATTTCGTAGCTCAAACCGGAAGTGAGCAAAATACGTGCTCATTTCAAACCAAAATTTGTTTTAAACGGGTCTTTTACCCATAGCCTTACTCATTTTGAATCCCATATTACTAGATTTTTCTAATAATTTGATCATTCAGACGAATTAAAAAAATTCGAAACTATTTCGAAAAATGCGGATTTTTGCATGTGCGATTTAACTGTATGAGAATCAATTTTTTTAAAGTTTTATACCGTTTTCCGGCTGGTTACATCATGCTGAGCTCACGTGCAGCAAAATCGTATTGATAATTAATTTTTTGCCATTGTGAGCCCGAATTTTGTGATTTTTGCCTTTTTGACAAAAATCTTCATATCTTTTTCGAAGAATTGCACTGTGACAAGAAAATGCTACAGAACTTATGGCCACGTATGGGCCAATCCCAGTGCTTAGTTAAAAGCAAGATATCATTTCATTTAATGGGGCAAAACCAGACACTAAAAAATATGCGTTTCTTTTGCTGTTGAGTATAAGTGAAAAAATCGTAATACAATTTCATGGTAAAAAGTAAAAATGTAGAGTAGGTATGGACGAATAAACTCTAGGAAGCAAATTCTCAGTACAGCAATACAACAGCTTATTGGTCACTCTTTTTATCTCCAACAATTACATTTTGTACTTACAAACCTGTGACACAAAATGCCCGTTGCAAAGTATTAAGCGAAAGCAAACATAGACAAATTTGAAAAAAAAATACATGAGCTATATACCTATTCTCAACCAGACGATACAGTAAATCGTGGTCTATCTGTATTCCAGGTTGGAGGATTCCAACATTGTTTTACATTCTAACTACAGAAATAATAATGTGCACCTGTATGAAGAATATATTAATCCGTACGCTTAGTTTTAACCCAAGAAAACAACAACTCATCGTCTATGTGCATACTTAATATAACAAGTAAATTCAGTGAATTTATATCCCCCGCCGAAGAGGCCCTGATTTGTTGTTTATGTATAAGTTTCATAGAATTCTATTCATTGACGACTTAGTTATGGCGGAATTTGTCAATTATAAATTGATTCAAGGGCAATAACTCTTGCACAACTGATACCATTCAGATGAAACTTTATGTGCATACATACATACTTGGTTTAAGTTTCATGAAGTTTCGGTAATTGGTTACTTAGTTATGGATAATTTTATTGATTTTAAGTCAATTCAAGGGCAATAACTCTGTACTACAAATGCCATACGGATGGAACTTTATGTGCATGACCATGTTATGGTGATATATATTCAAGTTAAGTTTCATGAAGTTTCGATAATTGGTAACATAGTTATGGCATTTTATTGATTTTAAGTCAATTCAAGGGCAATAACCCATGCATTACTGAAGCCAGTCTGATGAAACTTCATGTGCATAACCATATTATAGTGATATATATTTAGTTTAAGTTTCAGGAAGTTTTGATAATTGGTTACATAGTTGTGGCTCATTTTATTGATTTTAAGTCAATTCAAGGGCAATAACCCATGCATTACTGAAGCCAGTCTGATGAAACTTCACGTGCATCAGCAGTTCATGGTGATACATACTCAATCTAAGTTTCATGAAATTCCGTCCAGTGGTTACATAGTTATGGCTCATTTTATTGATTTTAAGTCAATCCAAGGGCAATTACTCATGCATTACTGATGCCAGTCTAATGAAACTTCACATGCATCAGCGGTTTATAATGATACATATTCATTTTAAGTTTCATGAAATTCCGTCCAGTGGTTACATAGTTATGGCTCCGGACGGACATTTTAAGTCAATCCAAGGGCAATAACTCATGCATTACTAATGCCAGTCTGATGAAACTTCACGTGCATCAGCGGTTTATAGTGATACATATTCATTTTAAGTTTCATGAAATTCCGTCCAGTGGTTACATAGTTATGGCTCCGGACGGACATTTTAAGTCAATCCAAGGGCAATAACTCATGCATTACTGATGCCAGTCTGATGAAACTTCACGTGCATCAGCGGTTTATAATGATACATATTCATTTTAAGTTTCATGAAATTCCGTCCGGTGGTTACATAGTTATGGCTCCGGACGGACGGACGGACATGGAGAAAACTATATCCCTCCGCCTTCGGCGGGGGATAATAACTCGAAAAGAAGTAACACAACCAGTCCTGCAATATTCAAACTATCGAAGAAAGCAAGAAAACTGGATAAATACGGAAAAAATAAGAGCAGACAACTTGTCAACTACGTATGTGAAAAAGTCTGAACTCGTAGTCCTATTAGTAACTGTGAAAACTGACACATAATGTCCGAAAAGGGTAACGGAAGTCGGACGGACGGACACACACACATATCTACTAAAGTAAAATAAAGAATAAGACGTAGTTTCAATATGCCAATCGAGCTATCTGCGATATGAATGGGGTCAAGTTGTTTCTTGATTTTGTGCCCGTGTCAGAATGAAAGAACTTATTAAGTTATTTCTTCATTTTTGCCCGTGTTAGAGTGAAGGAACGTATCGATATGGAGAGTGCTTGACTGTATAATGGAAAATGTTTGGTTTAGCAAATGCATCCCATAAGTAGAATCCTTTCTGGCATTCTTATTCTATCTTATGTCTGTTGACTGTCTTTCTGTCACCACCTGCATTATACCGTTTGCGCAAGTGAACCACAATTTTACAGTTACTATTTTATCACAAACTTCATGGCCATTTTGTGAGCCGCGACACGACAAAACCAACAATGTGGTTGTGCGCCCAGCGCAGACTCAGATCAGCCTGGCGTTTCACTCACTCTGATCAGACTCTTTGCTAAGCGCTCAAAGGGTAGATAAGGGTCTACGCTACCTTCGTGCGGACAGCGAAGACTCTGATCAGACTTGGCGGCTGCCAAGGCTGATCAGAGCCTGCGCTGGGCGCACAACCACTTTGTTGGTTTTGTCGTGTCGCGGCTCAGTTATGAGTGTATGACTCCGACAAGAATCTATGCCTCAAAATTATTGATGCATGATGATTAATGCCTATGGAAAAGAAATAATTGGCTTGTATGTAGGTTGCTGCCGCAACTACGATGATGTCTCGTTAATAGCTCTGGATAGACTCATCAACGTTTGACGGAAGTAAACTATATTAAAATGAGTCGAATGACACATTTTTCCCAGGTAATTTTTGATCATCCCTCATGCAAAGCTGCAGACGAAGCAGAAACGAATATCTCACGCCGTTGGATGTTCACGATGGATGGTCACAGAATGAATGTCCTCGACCTTGTCAGCGTATCCAAAACTCTACATACTGAATTATTTCCTGTATAAATCCTTCTAGTCAGGACGCTGAAGCCGAAAAAATGCAACTTTATTGCCCCGACGATTCGAAAGGAAATTTTTACCAAATTTGATAAGCACAACATTTGGGCTTTATGATAGGGTATGATGTGGTCACTGAAATAGGATCCCGTGCTTTTAATTACCCCCTTTTTACCCCTACCCCTTTTAAACCTTAATTTGCCCAAAACGTAAAAGCTATTATTCTGTCCATTTAGAGGTGCACTAAAGTTTTCTGATTAATTCGTGAAATGACATATTTGTGTGCAAAGTATCAGTTTCTGTAATAATTTACAAAATGCATGCGTGAAATATTAAGAAAACCGGTGTATACACATATTAACACAAGGATAATTCATCCTACCAATTGTTGGTGTTTGAAGGTACTAAATTTCATTTTAAATTACTGTCTTCCAGATTCTCATCAAACTGCACATAGAGTTATAAGGCAGCTGACTCGCAAAATATTCAGTGATAATGACACTGCACTCTGTACCTCATAAAACGTTTCTCTTTGGAGTCTAACCACCACCATGGATCCCATTTTCCTCAGACGTTCATTTCAATTTGAATTTCAATTTAAATTTTCCCCGTGCTGTGCAGTTTTAACAAGAAAACCAGCCTAACCACTTCTGTGTCTGAAAAGACTTCCAACAACATATGCATTATAACTAGCGTTTGTCCGTTACAGCTCGATCGTTACATACGTTACTTCATATAATTTTGTTAAAAAGTATAATGGATGAAGACGATTCAGAAGATATATAAAGATGTAGAATACAAAAAACAGGATCATAATTGTTTTACCGCATTAGAGTATAGCTACTATAATTTGTAAAAAAAAGTTTCGAAATGCTTTTCATAGCAAATAATACAAATTATATATGTTACCCATGAAACGAAATAAAGAAATAAAATGAAATAATATTTCAACTTTAAATCATTTCGTCGTTCAAATATGTTTTTGAAAATAGTGCTTTTAAACTCTGCATTTTTCCCTTGTCTTAAAAGCTTCAGTTCTTTAACAAAATGAAGTTTTATACACGTAATTGGTATTTAGTGTGTAAATGAAGTATTTTGACAGCATCTGTAAATATGTTAAGTTGGATTGGCACTAATGTAATGACGGAAGTATCAAAATTGAAAAAGACAATGTACTAACGAATATTTACACTTACTGACAGGCGGAGAAACGAACGGCATTCAAATTTATGTTCAAACACGGTTTGAAGAGAAATTACAACGTTAACTACTTAAATATCAAAAGAAGATATTCAGTAATATGCATATGGTAGATATTAGCAGAGTTGTGGGATCACTGTTTCCTCCATTAGGTGGTTAAAACCATTGTGAACAGCGTCATTTTGCAAGTTCGTACGTCTCTCCAGAGAATAAAACTCGTCTACATGTTGACTATCTTAATTTTGTAACAGTGTATTCATTAGTTATGCATGTTTACCTATATTTACGTATATGAGAAGTAGAAAACGTACATAGCAAAATGTAAATAAAATTACCCAGGAAAGGCCACAGTTATAAAACACAGCCCACCCAAGACACCAAAAGAAGATGGGAAACATACATACGACAAAACGGAACAGCACAACTTTGGTAACAGACACTCCATTCCAACACAGAGTAACTTTACATAAGTAAGCACAAAAAACAATACAAAATACATTCAAACAGTTAATACATCTAATTTTACCTATTTTCTGTTTTAAACCACAAAACAATATAGAAAGAAAATAGGACAGCTATAAAGGCGCCAACAAGGCAAGAAAACCAACCAATGGGACTCGCATGTAGAAGTTTTCATATTTGTATAGACAGATGTACATAATCTACCAGGGGCTTTAACTAGTTTTATTAGCGCAACCTCACACTTCCTTCTGATGCAGCAACAACGCGTATGCGTTGCGTCATAAACATGGATGGTTTTAGATATTTGAATACGCAACGAAAAATGAAGTTTCAAACGGCTCTGTCAACAGTCATCATATAAATATCGCGAATATAACATAACAGAAGAAATAAAAGCATCAGCACAGCATTCAGTATCCGAATAAATAAGTAAAATGAAAGATTCTTACTAACAATCTAGTATAATTACTCAACCGTTAACGTTAAAATCTTGCCTAGCGTAGACTTAATTGCTTGAAACATTTTGAATCAGTGTGTGCTGCACTGGCTATACCAGGTGAATACTCATTAAAACTTATTTTCTAAGAAATCTAACATATGCCGAAAAACTTCGATATATGAAGAATAGATAGCCATAGATGCTACAGCCATTGATTATATTTAAAAGTAGTGAGTGCACATGCCACCATGAAATTAAACAAATAAGAAAACGAGATTGTTAGAGGTATTTAACTTTCATCTCTTTGGCATGCTGAATAGACGTTATACTGCGTTACATAATTGTAATTTGAACCTCGTTTCATTCAGTACCAAACGATATTTGTTTGTGAATAAGCTGCTGTCAAGGCCTCAATGTCTGCATGCCTCAAGCATTCAGTCTTTACAGTTAACTTATCGTGTGTATTTATTAAACTGTATACTTTTATCATTATTGAGCATAAAATCGCAACAATGAAGCACGAAATTTTTTATAGCTAAAATATTATGATACTTCATTTCATCTCAACTTAAATCTAAAACAAAGTCTCAAAATTGATCTTGAATAGCGTATTCGACCTTTAATTACGTATCCATTTAAACAAACTTGTAGTGCTTCAATTAATTACCAAAGTTTACTGGCTGAAATGTTGTCAACGTTACCGGTCTGTAGCGCTCTCATCAGTTATAAGGCAAAATATTGAAAATATTCTTGTTGTGACGAGTAAACGAAAGAAGGAAAATACCGTAACTTTTTATACGATGTCCCATCAACAGTCTATTCAGGAGTTTTGTCAGTGTTTATGGTAACGGGACGGGTAATTCACAACATTTGCCACATTATTCCTACATGGTATTATCTACACCCAAAATGTTACAAAATAGTACATTTTACTTACAGTCGGACGGCGAGTAGTTGACCGGAGGCTGGGGGCTGTAAAAATACATTATCTCAACGTGTAGCATTGCAGCAGTGAAAATTTTGATTAGCAGTAACATTAACTAATAAGAAGTTTACATGTTTCCGATGTTGTACTACCAAGCGCATGATGTATCACCGGCTTTCGGGACTTAAGAAATTGATCAAAAAGGTCAACGCTATAAAATAACGTGATTTATTGATATAATTTGGCTGTTTCTTGAATTTAACTGAAACTATCACATGATCATAGTCGTTTATATTGGTAACGAAAAATACCTCCATGCAAGTCTCATAAAGAATGCGTACTTAGTAAGCAGATGCTAATTTTCGATTTGGCAGATACTTTTCTGTGCCTCATGTCATTAAATTCAAGTGTGTATTTTAGTTTTCTCACTTTTCTGTAGTCTTTCAATTTCTATGCTCTATGAACATATTTTTTTTCTTCAGTTTATCAATGTCACAGCAGGCTTAGTAGTGAACATTACTAGTATTTCCCTAATTTCATATTTATTTATATTAAAAGAAAACGATGATGTTTGATTGTCACTTGACTGACACCACTATAAATAACAATGTTCAGAGCATCAGTAGTTTTATTTCCCTTGGGATAATAACTGCTCTATCTCTTAATTTATCTATTTGTTTCTTTTTCATTGCTTAGACTAAAAGTCACGTATGTTAGTGTCATGAGAAGCGTAGCAACAAAATTGAACCGTTGTATAATCATGTCGGCAAAAATGTTGAGCGTTGCTACAAGAAGAAAGAAATAGCGAAAAAGACTGTTTGTTTAGTATTTGTCAAGTCTTTCAACACATAACAACCCTATTTTCTGTTTCACGTATAAAACGCAGCTTGTTAGGGCCTTAAACTTCTTGGTGAAAATAGCGACAAACTTCTGTCAACAATATTTCTTAAAAAATGTTTGAATACCGTATTTATGACAATTTCATGGGAGTTGGTCAAGGTTGCTGATTAGCTGTGATGTAATGGAATACATTTTGTTTAAATGTTTTCTACGTTAATTCAAGTAGAAACATAGGCGAATGACAAGGAATCAAGCAGGCTGTAATTCTTCAAATATTTAAAGATGATTTTAAAGGAGGATATACTAGCAAAAGAAAACAAAACGATTCTGCCTTCAATTTATTTACATTTTGGAACTATTCTCATATGTAACGTCTATAACCGAATGTTACGGGCTTAAGCCAAATTTAATCGAAAGCTAATAAGTATCAGTCGTTAGCAGTATAATAGGCGTCTTCTAAAACTTATGTTGTTTGCTTGAAACTCCGCTTCAAGTGACATAGAAATAAGGAGAAAGGCAGTCGATCATTTTTAGCATTTCTTTGGTACCCAGTTATCTCCCCTTATTTTACATCCAGGATCCACTTTTCAGGACCACATCATACCCTAAGTTAAAGTTGGGATGATAAACTTTCATAATATACCAAATTCATCCTTTCGAATCGTCGGGGCATTAAACTCGAAAAATAGGCCCTTTTTGAATTTCAGCGTCCTGACTACTTCTACCTGTTTCAACCAAACCACTGTGCACACTGTTTGCGCTGTTAGTTATTGTCACTCTGATGGCCAATGTTGCAAGTAAGTACTTAATAAATGTTATGTTGACAAACTGTTCGTTTGGAAACAAATCATGCTTTTTTCGATAACTTTTATTTGTACACTGTTACAAACTCTCATGTGTCACATTTGTACTCTGCTGAAATATTTTCTCTAAAATTTCTTTCACATTTTTGAAGCAGACATCAACTTCAAAGTTTGTATTTTTTTGACGTCACCACCGCTACTGTTTATAACGGTTCCTAATTGCAAAACTGCTGCCTACATTCTAAAGGACATAGGTCCTTTGGAATCAACAGCGTATGAAAACAAACTAGCTGATTCGTTTTTTTTGGAATCTATTATGATAGTTTAACTTCAACTATCGGAGGATCCGACTATACCCCCACTGAGCAGTTTTAAGGTGAGGTGGGACACATGATTTTATTCCTACTTTTCTATATTGTTCATTTTCAGTCTCTCTTTACTGATGTCGCTTTTTAAGTATCAGACATCGTAAAAAGTCGATTTTGCCTTATTTCGCTCCTGTAATATAAATATCGTTCAATGGTAAACTCGACTTTTGCATATGTTCATTTTCATTTTTCCTTGAAAAAAATCTTCATTTTGAGAAAAGAATATAACACACACCGGTATTTTTCTGTCGCACCGGTATTTGTCAAACTCAGGACATCTTTCTAAGAGAGCTAGGAACTAAAACTATATATACATTTGTAGTACTTGTTTAGTGCTTTATAAAAAAGTTGCTTTTGATTTTCTAAAGGAAAGATAAACCCCCCAAAAGATCATTTGAAAAGTGATTGCCCATGGGAAAAATTGAATTTCCCGCGGGAAAATCAAATTTCCCATGGGAAAAGTGCGTGGCCATGGCCAAACCGGATGGCCATGGCCCAACTTCTTGGCCATGGGAAAATAAATATAACAAAATTAATAAATGTATTTTCACTAACTTAACTAACTAATGCTCAATGCCCATCAAGGCCATACACATTTCTATTGAAAATAAACATTAGTAATTATTTTACAATTTTTCCCATGGGCAACATTTTTTCGGCCGCGGCCACTTTTCCGGCCATGGCCCACAAAAAAAATCCCATGGCCCAATATTTTTGCCCATGGCCATAAAAATTGCAACAAAAATGTGGCCATGGCCCAAACAATTGCCTTCTGACATTAAATCAAAGGCCGTCTTGTTTAATTCATTATGTCTTATAATATTCTTTTCTTGACAGCCTTTGTTTAAGGTTAATTGTGACCCTTCATCAGAACCGTCTTGCTGAAATGGTTCTAATGAGGGATCACAATGTATGTTTTCGTTAAGAATTGAAAACATTTTTTAGAGGTATCCCCTCTTCTTATTTGGCAAATTTACCATATTACCATAAAAATCCTATTAAACCCCCGGGGTGTTGCATTTTACAAAAGGGGGCGTTATTTAGAGCTTGAAGTGTAGAAAAGAAGCCACCGTCAAAATAACTCTAGGAACAGTATTAAGGTGAATGGGTATACTGTTAGAGGAAGCTCTTTCATTTCATTTGCTTCCCTTTGCAGAAGGGGTCAACTCTTAAAGAAAAGAATTTGCTCCTCTGGGAGCAAAATCTTTTCTTTAAAAGAAGACCCCATTTCAAAGAGCTAACTAAATCTATGCAAGTTTATATAACATTGGTTTCGGAAAAGAGGAAGGGGGCGTTTTTTATAGCAGGTATGTTCTTTAGGATTAACAGGGTGTAACAAAATCCATTCATAAATGAAGACCCTAGAGCGATGACCAAGTCTTTTTTAAAAAAGCAACTGTTACCTTGACCTTGGTTCAAGAAGGCTGCAACCTGATTTTGTCATACTGTCCAACTGTGTGAAGTTATATCGAAAACAATCCATAAATAAAACTGCTACAGAGATGACAAAGTTGTTTGTTTTTGTTTCTTTCTAAAAATTGCAACTGTTATCTTAACATAGTCCTAGAATGTGTCCAAGATATTGTCGTACTGAACATTTGTGAGAAGTAATCATGTCAAAATCGGTCCGTACATGAAGGGGCTAGAGTGATGACAGTTATTCTAAAAACAGCAACTTTGACCTTGACCTGTGCTGAAACATCCAAATGGAATTTCAAAGTCCATGAGCTTGAGGTCAAAGAACTGAGGGGTAGGGGGTGCATTATGTATCAAAACCCTGAACCATTATCTAACATCAGTCCAAGTATTAGTATTAACTGACTCCACTGTGGCACTGTGAAATTATGCCATCATAAATATAAAACTTTAACCAAAATCTTTAAGACAAACTTCTAAGTCAATGACCTTGACTTCAAGGTCATCCAGTGGGGTAAGTATATACATGTAGTGTTTTGTAAAAACTCGAAAAAGTGTCCAACATCAGTTCAAGTGTAAACTAAATCTATGCCAAGCATTCTGAATCAGTGTGCAATTAGGAAACTTTAATAAAACCAATTGACCTTGACATCAAGATCTCTAACCAGGATTGGGGTAGTACTCTGTAAAACATTGGACTAGTATCTAACTACAGTGCAAATATCAAAAGAATCCATCCATTGGTTCAGGAGATATGGGTCTTTAAAAAACTTTAACCAAACATCCAACAGATAAAAAGACAATTTTCTAAGTCCATGACTTTGACATCAAGGTCACTGAGATTGGGGGGCTTGGAAAATTTTGGACCAATATTTAACTACAGTGCAAGTATCAAAAGAATCCATCCACGAGTTAAGGAGATATGGGTCTGTAAAAAACTAACAAAAACATCGTCTAAAAAAAACTCCCATTTTCTAAGTCCATGACCTTGACACCAAGGTCACTGAGTGGAGTGGGGGAGGTACTGTGTTGAACTTTAGACCAATATCTAACTACAGTACAAGTATCAAAAGAATCCATCCATGGGTTGAGGAGATATAGGTCTTTGAAAAACGTTAACCAAAACATCCAATGCGGATTGGACGCTGATGCCAGGGTGACAACAATAGCTCTTCCTGAACTTTCATTCAGGCGAGCTAAAAACTTGTGAAGTTAGCAACTTGAAATCTGACCATCAAATAAGAAGTTTTGACAATATACAGATCCATGCTGAATGAATACACCTGAATGTTTGTCAGCCATTTTTACGATGGAGAATATATTTTTGTGCCTTCCTGTTTGTTTCCCTGGCCTATGAAGACTTTCCAAAATGGTGTCTTTTGAAAAAAGATTTAGCTCCAAGTGGAGCAAATTCTTTTCTTACAGAGTTCATCCCCATTAAGAATGGAGCAAAAATTGAAAATGTCAGAGTGGCTTTCCCTGAAAGTGTATATCTTTACCTTGAGTCTTCAGTGTATCTTGAGTAAATATGTGCATATTCCTCTCTAAATTTGCCATTTGAACAGCTTTTGCCAAACTAACAAAGTTTCATGGTGTATGGTTGCACTTCTGTGTTTTTCAGCCGTTGTTACAAAGAAATACAATTGTTGTGACTTATTGTTTGCTTTCCTGGTCAAGGAAACCCTTCAAAAACTTGGTCTACGCTTGAAGGAAGTTTATGCTCCAAGGGCAGCAAAATACTTTTCTTCAACATTTGAATGTAGGAAAATTTGAAAATGGCAGAGTTGCTTCCCCTGAGGTCTAACTGAACTTTGACGTCCAGAAGTTGACCTATTTACAGCTACTAGAAATCTGCCACCTCAAACTCTCAAAAGTAGATCAGGTAATCTACCCTTCATACCTAATCAGTACACTAAATATCAAAGCCATAGCTCAAATATCAGGTAATCTACTCCTCATGTCCAATCAGCATATCAAACATCAAAGCCATAGCTTAAATCCTTGTTAAACATATCTTGCTAACAAGATGTTCATTTAATATTTTTAAAAGGGGCGTAACTCCAACAAGACCTGTCACCGGGACAGGATAGCTCGCCTGACAGCTCCTTGCCAATCACCTAAAACTAGAAAATTGTGTCTGTAAGACACTAATGATGCCCCCGTGCAGCGCCTGTCACATGATATGTATATATCCATAAAGCACCTACAATGAATCCATTGAAAACATAACCTGCCATGAAAAAAACTGCCCAAAATGACTAAGTTAAAAAGGCTGTGATTCTGTCAAAATTAATTCTAGACCTATCAATATGCCTCATCATATCTTCAAATATGTCCACCATATGTAGACAAGGTTTGAAAAAGATCCATTGAAAACTGTGGAGCAAGTTGATAACACAAAATCCATACCCTACAATGCAAAATTTCCCTAGAATGACTAAGTTCAAAAGGCTGTGATTCTGTCAAAATTAATTCTAGTGCCATCAAAAACCCACATGCACATCTTCAATACATTCACAGCATGTATGCAAAGTTTGAAAAAGATCCATTGAAAACTGTGAGAGGAGTTGATTACACAAACTCTATACCCTGCAATGCAAAAATTTGCCTAAAATGACTAAGTTCAAAAGGCCGTAATTCTGTCAAAATTAATTCTAGGTCCAACAAAAATCCACATGCACATCTTCAATATGTCCACAACATGTATGCAAGGTTTGAAAAAGATCCATTGAAAACTGTGGGAGGAGTTGATTTCACAAACTCTATACCCTACAATGCAAAAATTTGCCTAAAATGACTAAGTTCAAAAGGCTGTAATTCTGTCAAAATTAATTTTAGGTCCAACAAAAATCCACATGCACATCTTCAATATGTCCATAACATGTATGCAAGGTTTGAAAAAGATCCGTTGAAAACTGTGGGAGGAGTTGATTACACAAACTCTATACCTTACAATGCAAAAATTTGCCTAAAATGACTAAGTTCAAAAGGCCGTAATTCTGTCAAAATTAATTCTAGGTCCAACAAAAATCCACATGCAAATCTTCAATATGTCCCCAACATGTATGCAAAGTTTGAAACAGATCCATTGAAAACTGTGGGAGGAGTTTATTACACAAACTCTATACCATAAAGCGTGACGAACAGACAGACGGACGGACGGACAGACAGACAGGGGCAAATCTTAATGCCCCCTGACTATCGTCACGGGGGCATAAAAACTTTAACGTAAAAACTTTAACATTTTGCTAACGCCAACGCAAACGCCAACGCCGGGGATAGTACAATAGCTCTTCCTGAACTTCGTTCAGGCGAGCTAAAAAGAGCCACAAATCGGAAAAGATAAATGTATGTGTCAGCTTTTTTTCAATGAGGAATCCATATATGCAATTTCAAGACCCTAGCTGACAGGGTTCTGAAGTTACAGCAGGTATAAAAAAGTGTGTCTTACACACACACTCAGGCACGGACAAGCCAGAGGCAATATGCCCCACCAACCTTTTTCAAAGTTAGGGGCATAAAAATATCACGGTGAATGGATGACCTCCATGTTTTTCTGCCACTTTTGCAAAAGGAAATAGTTTGGCATCTTCCTGCTTGTTGCCCTGGACTCTATAGACTTTCAAAAATGGGGTCTACTCTTGAAGGGAAGATTTTGCTCCAAGGGGAGCCAATTCTTTTCTTCCAGAGTTGATCCCCATTTAAAAGGCAGCAAAAATTGAAAATGGCAGAGCTGCTTCCCTTGAAAGTATATCTGTTCACCTGGAGTCTTCAGTTCAAAAGTCAAGTTGGTTTTTGTAAGTCTGAAATTAAGGTGCGGATACCCACTTAAAATTTGCAACCTCAAATAGGTTTAACAAGCTTACAAATTCATATTGTATGGATCACCTGCATTTCTTCTCAGACATTGTTAGTAAAAAAAAAATGTGCCTTCCTGCTTGCTTCCCTTGGAGGACTATGAAGCCCTTCCAAAATGTGGTCTACTCTTGAAGAAAAGAGTTTGCTCCATGGGGAGCAAATGCTTTTAAGACTACTCTAGAATGGAAGGTTTTCTCCAATACACTATTTTCCACTTCAAACAAGAAGTTATGACACACAAACTCATAGTGAATGGATACAAATCCATGATTTTTTTAAGCTATAGTTACAAAAGGGAAAATATTTTGTGCCTTTCTGCTTCCTTCCCTGGACTATGATCATAGCCCGTCTACATATGAAGGGAAGATTTTGCTCCAAGGGGAGGAAATTCTTACCTTTGAGGGATGATCTCCATTGAGAATGGAGCAAAAATTAAAATGGCAGAGTTGCTTCCCCTAAATTGTATCCCTTCACCTTTAGTCTTCAGTTTGAAAGTCGAGCTGACTGTTGTATGTCAGAAATTAAGCATACCGCTTGAAATTTGTCACTTCAAACAAGAAAAATTGACAAAACTTACAAATATCTCTTTCATGCTTTTCAGGCACTTTTATAAAGAGCAAATTTTTTGTGCCTTCCTGCTTGCTTTCCTAGACTATGAAGCCCTTCCAAAATGTGGTATATCTTGAAGGAGAGATTTTGCTCCGAAGGGAGCAAATTCTTTTAAGACTTTATCCCGAATGCAAATGGAGGAAATATTGAAAATGGCACAGAGTTGCTTCCAATGAAAGCGTACACCTTTAAACTGAGTTTACAGTTCAAACCTAAAGCTGACATTTTACAACAAAAAAAGAGAAAAAAAAAAGATTCAATAACGTTTCATGATGAATAGATGTGCCTCCATGTTTTGAAGCCATTTTTACATAGAAGACATTTTTTGTGCTTTCCTGCTTCCCATGACTATGATGCCCTTCCAGAATGGGGTTTACTTTTGAAGGGAATATTTTGTTCCAAGGGCAGGACTGAAAATGGCAGAGTTGCTTCCCCTGAAAGTGTATCTGTCCACCATGAGTCTTCAGTCCAAATATTTAGCTGACCCTTGGATGTCCACAGTTGACCTATCCATATCCACTCGAAATCTGCAACCTCAAACAGGTGAATGGTTGCACTCCATATTATTTAAGCCATTTTTTAAAAAAGAGATTTTTTTATGTCTTCCTGCTTGCTGCCCTTGACTATATAGCTCTACCAAAATAGGGTCTACTCTTGAAGGAAAGAGTAGGGTCTACTCTTTTGAAGGAATGATTATACTCTAAAGAAGGCAAATTCTTTTCTTTAAGAGTTAAACTCAATTGCAAATGCAGGTAAAATTGAAAATGGCAGAGTTGCTTCTCCTGAAAGTGTAATCCTTCCTCTTGGATTTTCAATTCAATAGTGAAGCTGAATTTTGACAAGAAATTTTCTGTAACCAAGTTTCATGGTGACTGTATTCACCTTCCATGTTTTTCAGCCATTTTTGCATGAGGGAATTTTTTGTGCTTTCCTGCTTGCATCCCTGATCTATGAAGTCTTTCCAAAATATGGGTCTGCTCTTGAAGGAAAGATTTTGTTCCACCAGTAGCAAATTCTTTTTTTTAAAAAGATATGATCACTGTTGAGAATGGAGCCAAAAATGAAAATGCCATTTTTTCAAGGGGGATTTTATTTGTGACTTCATATATTTGCTTCCCTAAACTACTAAGCCCTGCCAAAATGGGGGTAAAGTATTGCTCCAAGGGGCAAATTCTGTCCTTGATCCCCAATGAGGATGGAGCAGAAATTGAAAATAGCTGAGTAGCTTCCCCTGAAAGTGTACCTCTTTATCCTTGAGCGTTCAGTACAAAAGTCTGGCTGAAATGTGGATGTTCAGGAGTTAACCTATGGACACCACTGGAAATTTGCCACCTCAGACATAAAGTTTTGATGAACTTAAAAGGTTCTAGGATGAAGGAATGCTTTTCAGACAAATTTTTTTCGACAGGAATTTTTTGCAACTCCCTGTTTGCTTTCCTGGACTATGAAGCCCAAATAATGGATTCTACTTTTGAAGGCAAGATTTTTCAACAAAGCTAACGTATTCTTTTGTGTAAGAGTTGATCCCCATTGAAAATGGAAAAAAAATTGAAAATGGCAGTCTTGCTTCTCCTGAAAGTATATTTCTTCACCTTTAGTCTTAAGTCCAACAATCTAGCTGAATTTTGGATACCCAGCATTTGATCTATGGACTACACCTGGAAATCTCCACCTCAAACAATGCCTTGATATTTCTATGATGTTTTTTGGCCATTTTTACAAAGGGGTAACAATTTATGTGACTTCTTGTCTGCTTCCCTGCTAAGAAGCCCTTTCAAAATTGGGTCTACTCTTGAATGAAAGATTTTGCTCCAAGGGCAGCACATCCTTTTGTTAAAAAAGTTGATCCCCATTTGTCAATGGAGAAAGCATAATTGGCAGAGATGCTTCCCCTGAAAATGTATCAAAACCCCTTGGGTCTTCTGTCCAAAATCTAGCTGAATTTTAATGTACACGAGTTGTGCATAAGGACTAGAAACCCTGCCTCCTTAAACCAGAAGTTTAAGTTATTACAACGTTTTATGGTAAATTGATGCATCTAAATGTTTCTCAGTTGTTTTTGCTTCCCAGGACTACGAAGACCTTCCAAAAAGGGTCTAATCTTGAACCAAAGGTTGTGGTCCAAGGGAGCAAATTTTTTTAACTTAAGATTTGATCCCCTTTGAGAATGGTGAAAATGTTGAATTAGCAGATTTGCTTCCCCTCAATGTGTATCTCTTCGTCTTGAGTCTTCAGTCCAAACATCTAGCAGACTTTTTGGATGTCCACCAGCTGACCTAAGAACAGTCACTGGAAATAGGCTACCTCAAACGAGTACATGTAGTTTACATGTAGATAACTTGAATTACATGGTGAATGCATATCAATGTTTTTTCAACCATTTTATCATCAGAACAATTTTTTTCTCAATTGATAAATTCTATAATTTGACTTTTTTTTCCTTTACGTACTGTTTCTGTTTAGTCTCCAATGGGCTTGGCTTCTTTCTCAGAGAAAGTTTTTGTCCACACTGAACGCAAGAGACATGACGGGCTGCAAAAAAAAAAATAAAAAGTGGTAGGTACATGTATAGACACAAGGATTCTATGAAAGGCCATGTCTGGCCAGTCAGTGCAATGTCACAGAACTGAGCTAAACTAGAAAACTTGAAATTTCATGTCACTGACAAGATGCCAGAAAAGTAATTCCAACGTCTTGATACAAATATTTGAGCCACAGAGAAGGGCTGATACTAAGCAATTGGAAATGAGAACATGAAGCAAATCCATGTGTTGCCAAAAGAATAATCAGTTCATAGAAGATGATGTATGCTTTTTTCTCTAATTCCAGTGGACCAGACTTTCAGGTGCCATGTCCATCTGGTCACTCAGTTACTGTATGCTTCTAGGACCAGATATTCAGGTACAATGCTCATCTGGTCACTCAGTCACTGTTTGCTTCTGGGACCAGATATGCAGGTGCCATGTCCATCTGGTCACTCAGTCATTGAATGCTTCTAAAAGAACTTTCAAGTTAAAAGAAAAAATTGTAAGAAGCGTCATGGGTCTACCTGATTCTTGACAACGCCTCTACCCCCAAATGTGAGAATGTTAGACTATCTTTACATCTTAAAATGTTCAAGTCATAAACCATCCACCTTACTCACTAGACCTGAATACATGTGACTTCTTTTTTAATTCTGATGCTTAAACAAGAATTCTGCAGAATGCTATGTCACACCTGCATTATGCTTCCACAGCAGCACAGGGGTCAGCCTAAAGTTATCAGACAGGGAGAAGTTTTGCGACATTTTCTGAATTTCAGGGAGAAGTTTTATCCCAAATTTTGAAATTTGTATTTATAACAAATGTTGTCAGAAGACAACAAAGCACACCTTACAGCAGCTTAACTCTCACAGCAATGGTGGTGTTGAAAGGCCCTGCTTCCACAGTAGCAGAGGTCATGGTGAGAATAAAGTGAAAGTAATGTTTGCTGAAAAACAAGAGCTGTCAGAGGACAACAAAGTTTGCCTAATGGGAGGTTGACTCTGAAAGTTTGCCTAATGGGAGGTTGACTCTGAAAGTGATGGTGGTGTTGAAAGGCTCTAGTCCAGATGTAAGTGGGTGCCAAGTATATAATGACTACCATCCATATGTGGACTGAGAAATATGATCCAGTAAGAGAAGCATAAAATATAGGTTAAATCCATACATGGATGGCTATGTTAAAATGTTCTTGTACATATACATATACATTGTATAAGCCATACAGGGACTGAGAAATATCATAAAGTCATTGAAGCGTAAAAAAGTGTCCTACAGTTGGTAACTCAGAATCAAATGCTCTTATCCTGATGCAAGAGCTGACCAAATATGTTTAACCCCTTTAGCTACTCTGAAACTGAAATGCTTTACATACATGAACCTAAATTTTTTCAAAGTCTGTAGACCATGACAAGTAGGTAAAAGTCCCAAATTTTGCAGGCATTCAGATGATAATGTGCCATAAGTGTAAGTGTTATTAAATTTCAATACTCTAGGCTCTAGCCCTTATAAAGTGTGAGAAAAAGACCTAAACACAAATGCTTTATGAAGTTAAACAGCTCAAAGACGCGAATGCGAATGAGAAAGCAGACCCGATGATGAACACTTATGCATACTCTGATTAAAATGCCGTGGGGGATAGCATAAGCTCTCTTTGCTTTGCCAAGACATGCTCAAAACTTAAGAGAACTGGACTTATTAATCAGAAACATTATTATTTATTTACTTATTTTTCATGACATTCATTTATGAAATTTCAAAACCCTATGCTCGGTGGTTCTTGAGCCCAGCAGCTGCTAGTACTGACTATCAGTCTGAGGAAATAACTGGAATTATTGAGCCCGGAGTTATCACACTGTCACCAAAATATTTCACAGGTCAAGAAATACTAATATACAACTCAGCTTCTTAGGTCAAACAGTTTAGCAGTTGGCCCCATTCTCTTAGAAGGGAGGCAACAATGAAAATGGCAGAGTTTCTTCCCCTGAAGTGTACCCATTCCCCTTAAATTTGAACACAATGTCAGGAGAAAACATACCTTGTGCTATCAAGGCCATTGTGTGTCTGGATTTCACTTGAAAGTTTGTATAGAAGAGTACACCAGGATCAGACTGTGCAAAGTATCAGACTTGTGAAGTCTTTGCTGATTGATACAGAGCATACTGCATCTTTTCCTTGAATTTCATGGACATGTTTAATTGAAGAGCTACCTACAAAGCAGTTTGCAACAACAGTGCAAGGGAAGTAACTTGATTTTCTCTGTGGAACAAAATTTGTATGATGCTACCTTGTTTTCCTGGCCTATAACTCTTCCCAAGTGTAAAGAAAAAAAATAGAAATGGTCTCTGTCAGTTGCAGAAATGCATGGAATGACCTGTTTCAAATATCAAAGTGATATCTTGTACCGTTTTGTTATTATATTCATTTCTGTGATTTCACATATGCACTTAACTAGATTCCGTAAATTACCATTAATTTAGCACATTGACTTGCATGCAAATTTATATTTAGGTTCAAGTACAAACAGAATGATGCCCATCCCAAATCTGTTGACGCCTCCTGTCTCAGTCTTTAGGACAAACAAATTCAAACAGTTCTTGCATACTTTCACCATACCTTCATCCCCATCTTTTCCCGTGATACGTCCCAATTGTTGACTTGGGTATCTCAGTGCACTTTCAAGGTGGCCAATTTCGGAAAAACCCTGGGTTGTTGCCTCTTTCTGAAACAAAAAAAACAAGAGGCCCACGGGCCACAAAGCTCACCAGATCTCTAGCTCAAAATTGCTTTTAAATTTGTATAGGCTCAAAACTGCTGTCAATTCGTACAGGCTAATACAAAATATACAACTACAAAGTCTCAGTCTGACAGTCGGCTGAGTTGATAACAAAAAATATAACTATTGTATGCCATTTTTTTAATTTTCCCCATTGCAAGTCAATGCAACCCTAAATTGTCATAGCAACCAAACTAAAGAGCCGATTTAAAAAAAAAAAAAAACATAAATTTTCAATCATCCTGCCTAGGGATACTACAGATGAAATCTGGGCCTTATCGGCCAGTGGCTTCTGAGGAGATAAAAAAAATTTTAAGTATTTTTTTTTCCATTTTTTTGCATTTTGGTTTCCATGGCAACCAATAAAAGGAGCAGTGGGCAAAAAAAAACACATAGCTAATAAGAGACTTCTCAAGGAACAATCTATAAAAGTTTTGTCAACATATACACAATGGCTAGGCAGTAAATGCTTTCAGTTTTTTCCCATTATAAGTCAATGCAACTCTATGTTGCTATAGCAACCAAACTAAAGTGCCGATTTTCATAAAAAACATAAACCTTCAATCCCCCAGCCCAAGGATGCCACAGATGATATCTGAGCCTTATTGGCCCAGTGGCTTAAGAGAAGATAATTTTCTAAATATTTTTTTCCTTTTTTTTTTTTACATTTCGGTTTCCATGGCAACCAATAAAAGAAGCAGTGGGCCAAAAAACATATAGCTGATAGGAGACATCTCAAGGAACATTTCTATAAAAGTTTTATCAACATATCTGCAATGGCTTGGCAGAAAATGCCATTTTTCAATTTTCCCCATTATAAGTCAATGGGAACTCTAAGTTGCCATAGCAACCAAACTAAAGGGCCCACGATCATAAAAAACACAAACTTTCAATCTCCAAGCCAAAGGATGCTACAGATGAAATCTGGGCCTTATCAGCCCAGTGGCTTCAGAGGAGATAATTTTTTAAGTATTTTTTCCATTTTTTTTGCATTTCGGTTTCCATGGCAACCAATAAAATGAGCAGTGGCCCAAAAAATATATAGCTGATAGAAGACATCTCAAGGAACATTTCTATAAAAGTTTTATCAACATATCTGCAATGGCTTGGCAGAAAATGCCATTTTTCAATTTTCCCCATTATAACTCAATGGGAACTCTAAGTTGCCATAGCAACCAAACTAAAAGGCCAATTTTCATAAAAAACACAAACTTTCAATCCCCCATCCCATGGATGCCACAGATGAAATTTGGGCCCAATCGGCCAGGTGGCTTCAGAGGAGATGTCGTTTAAAAGTGTTGACGGACGACATACGACGACAGACGACGACGACATACGACGACATACGACGACGACGGACCACTGCCTATCCTATAAGCTCCCCCGGAGCCTTCGGCTCTGGTGAGCTAAAAATAGGTCCATTTTCATTGTGTTCAAACATCACTAATCATTAGGCTTGAGTTCCAATTCCACCTGAAACCAACAAAACAAGCTTGTACGTCTTTTATAATTCTCACATGAGATACCTTCAAATAAATGAATAAGGATCTTGTTGTTTTCTTAGGAACTACTTACACCGTACCAAAACAATGTGATGTCAATGGTGGTACGCCACCTATTTATTTTACTCACCTAGAAAAACTACTGTACCCCATAAACCAGCTTGCTAGGTCAAGCCAGGCCCTTGAGAAGTTGAAACCAGAGGACCATTGGTCCTGTAGCTCACCTGAGTCCATTCATCCTCAGCACTCAGGAGTAAGTAACTCTAAGGCAAATTGTACAATATGACAGAATTTTGAAGTCTGCTTCTTGAGAACATTTCTGTAAAACTTTTGTCAAAATATCTACGGTAACACAGAAACAAGAGGACCAATGGTCCTGTAGCTCACCTGACATCTTACTTTCAACAGACACATTTTGTTACTTCACTCATTCGTTACAAACCTTAAACCAATGGTTTTTGAAGAGTGCAGATTTTGATGTCAAACAAATCCAGTACAGCTGTGAAGTTATACTGGTAACAAAACTGGTTAATAATGGCTGTCACTAGAGCACCTTGTCCTAAATTACATAAAAATAAACATTCTGAACAAAGATTGGATCAAAACTGTGCCCTCTAGAGTGTATTCAAGGTTTTCTCATATCTGATTAAGTGACCTAGTTTTTGACCTGACAAGACCCACTTACAAACCTGCCTCGGATTTCATAAAAATAAACAGTCTAAGTATCATGAATTGGATAAAAACAGTGCCCTCTAGAGTGTACACAAGATTTTTCTAAGATTTTCTAAGATTTGACGTAGTGACCTAATTTTTTACCTGCACCGCTTTCATCTGAATAGCACCACTAAGGATTCTACGTGTACATGGATAAAGGGTAACGGTTTGTGTATATGTGATAACAATTACAGAATTTACATATCGTTAAACTGAACTTGAACATATGGTACACCGCCAACATAACCAGATATCTTAAGAGTCGTCAGTATTAGTCTATTTTAATGTACTTGACGGCGTCCTCGGAAACATCTAAATCTTTATACTCTAAATTCTGCGTATTCTTATGCAAACCAATATCAAGTACATACTATACGAGAATATTGTTTCATCATAATCAGCAACTAGTTTTAGACGTTGCTGATCAAAGACAAAGGAAACTTTGCCGACAGCACATGCGGTGTAATTGAAAAATTCTGCCAACTTGTTTGCCACAGAATAGGCTTACCAGGAAAGTCAGATAATTGCAATGACAGTAAAAATAGCCCCCGTGACCTTGACCTTAGCCCTAAAATCCTGAAATGCGAACTTGTCAAAGATAATGTCATACTAAACATTTGTGTGAAGTTAAATGAAAATTAGTCCATAAATGAAGGCACTAGAGCGATGACAATGTTTTTCTAAAAATAGCCACTGTGACCTTGACCTTGACCTTAGAATGCTGAAAAGCGAACTTGTTCAAGATATTGTCATACTAAACATTTGTGTGAAGTTTAATCAAAATTGGTCCATAAATGAAGTCGCCAGACCGATGACAAAGTTTTTCTGAAAAAGCAACCGTGACCTTGACCTTAGAACGCTGAAACACCAACTTGTTCAAGATATTGTCATACTCAAAATTTGTGTAATCCGTCCATAAATGAAGTTGCCAGAGCGATGACAAAGTTTTCTTAAATTAGCAACTGTGACCTTGACCTTAGAATGCTGAAACCCAAACTTGTTCAAGATACTGTCATACTAAACACATGTGTGAAGTTAAATCAAAATTGGTCTGTAAATGAAGGCGCTAGAGGGATGACAAAGTTTTTCTAAAAATAGCCACTGTGACCTTGGCCTTGACCCAGATAGATGAAACGCAAACTTGCCCAAGATATTGCCATACTTATCACTTGTGTGAAGTTAAATCGAAATTGGTACATAAATGAAGGCGCTAGAGCCATGACAAAGTTTTTTCTAAAAATAGCCATTGTGACCTTGACATTGACCTTAGGAAGCTGAAACGCAAGCTTGTTTGAGATATTGTCATACTAAACATTTGTGTGAAGTTTTAATCAAAATCAGTCCAAAAATGAAGGCGCTAGAGGGATGACAAAGTTTTACTACAAATAGCCACTGTGGCCTTGACCTTGACCCCAAAAGGCTGAAACGCGAACCTATCCAAGATATTGTCATACTAATTATTTGTGTGAAATTAAATTGAATTCGGTCCACAAATGAAGGTGCTAGAGCGATGACAAAGTTTTTCTAAAAATAGCCAGTGACCCTGACCTTGACTTTAGGACGCTGAAACGCAAACTTATTCAAGATATTGTCATAATCAAAATCAATCCATAAATGAAGGTGCTAGAGCAATGACAAAGTTTTTCTAAAAATAGCCACTATGACCTTGACCCCAGAATGCTGAAACACGAACTTATCCAATTATCACTTGTGTGAAATTAAATCGAATTTGGTACACAAATCAAGGCACAGAGCGATGACAAAGTCTATGGGAAAATATTTTATTGCTCAAGGGCAAGTAACTCTGAAAAGAATGATCCAACCTGGCCCAAATTCGAACTGGTCAGAGATGTTTTGGCTGTCCTGAATACCTGCAAGTTGCAAGAAATTGCAATCAAAAATGAAGAAGCTAGAGCCTGGACAACATTTTCCCCCATTATATATTTCATCGCTCAAGGGCAAGTAACTCTGAAAAAAATGATCCAACCTGGCTCAAATTCGAACTGGTCCGAGATGTTTCGGCTGTCCTGGATACCTGCAAGTTACAAAAAGTTGCGATCAAAAATTATGAAGCTAGGGCCCGGACAACATTTTCCCCATTATAAGTCAATGGGAAAATATTTTATTGCTCAAGGCAAGTAACTCTGAAAAGAATGATCCAACCTGGCTCAAATTCGAACTGGTCCGAGATATTTTGGCAGTCCTGCATACCTGCAAGTTAAAAGAAGTTGAGATCAAAAATGATGAAGCTAGGGCCCGGACAACATTTTCCCCATTATAAGTCAATGGGAAAATATTTTAACGCTCAAGGGCAAGTAACCCTGAAAAGAATGATCCAACCTGGCCCAAATTCGAACTGGTCAGAGATGTTTTGGCTGTCCTGAATACCTGCAAGTTGCAAGAAATTGCAATCAAAAATGAAGAAGCTAGAGCCTGGACAACATTTTCCCCCATTATATATTTCATCGCTCAAGGGCAAGTAACTCTAAAAAAAAATGATCCAACCTGGCTCAAATTCGAACTGGTCCGAGATGTTTCGGCTGTCCTGGATACCTGCAAGTTACAAGAAGTTGCGATCAAAAATTATGAAGCTAGGGCCCGGACAACATTTTCCCCATTATAAGTCAATGGGAAAATATTTTATCGCTCAAGGGCAAGTAACCCTGAAAAGAATGATCCAACCTGGCTCAAATTCGAACAGGTCCGAGATGTTTCGGCTGTCCTGGATACCTGCAAGTTACAAGAAGTTGAGATCAAAAATGAAGAAGCTAGGGCCCGGACAACATTTTCCCCCATTATAAGTCTACCTTTTCGTTGCCATGGTAACCACAGTTTAAAACCAATCTGTCCCAAAACTATATGTAATCAATCCCCCACCCCAACCATGCTACACATAAAATTTGATGAAGATTGGCCAGCTGCTTTAGCAGATATTAATGCTTAAAAGTGTGAACGGACGACGTACGACGGACCAAGCCTATGCTATAAGCTCACCTTGTGAGCCTTCGGCTCAGGTGAGCTAATAAATGCTAATTTACATTTTCCCCATTATACGTCTACGGAAACTTTAAGTTGCATCGCAACAAACAACATGGACAAAAATAATAAAAAATAGTAATTCAACAGAGGCTATTACTAAGATCCTTTCAGTAAAGTTTCAGGTTTATCGTCCAATTAGTTTCTGAGTAGATGATTTTTGAGTATGTTTTCTGTTTTTAACCATTTGGTTACAATTGCAACCAGCCAAATTGTGCCGTATGCATAAATTTCATGCTGTTGCTAGAGTACTACTCCAGGAAAACTTCTGTAAAAGTTTTGTCCAAATATCTGCAGCGATATAGCTATGAATGAAAATTTTCAACTTTCCTATTATAAGTCAATGGCAACTTAAAGTTCCAACAGAAACAAAACTACTGGAGCAACTGCCATAAGAAACAGTATTTTTATAGAGGCTAGTATTAAGATCCCTTCTGTAAAGTTTGAGCTGTATCGGTCGCATAGTTTTCGAGATGATTTTTTAACAGTTTTTCAATTTTTCCGTTGCCATGGCAACCAGCCAAACTCTGCAATTTGCATAAATTTAATAAGGCTGCTTGTCACAACAAGTGAGTATAAACGCACTATATGCAGAAATTTCACAAAAGTATTATAATCATTTGTTACATCTGGCATTACATAAGGAGTCATGAAATGGTAGACTTCCAGTTCTAAGTAGCAATAAAAATATTAGCATTTTCGTAACAAAACCCTCTTCGGGTCAGAATTACCCCACCCACTTTCATCTTGTACACACCAAAGAAACCTTCACCAAATGATTTAATATTGCATGACATTACAGCCAACACATAGTGGTCTGAGTTTACAAAGTTTAAAGAAAATCGGTAGTGGCCATGAAAACAGCCTTATAGACACCCCTCCTTTCATGTGGTTGATAGAGGTCTACTCAAGGAACATTTCTGTACAAGTTTTGTCAAAATATCTGCAGTGACATAGCAATAAATGCAAATTTTCTATTTTGCCATTATAAGTCAATGGCAACTTTAAGTTCCTATAGCAACCAAACTGCTGGAGCAATTGCCAAGAAAAACAGTACTTTTATAGAAGCCAGTACTAAGATTCTTTCTGCGAAGTTTGGGCTTTATTGGCTGCATAGTTTCTGAGGAGATGATTTTTTGAATATTTTTTCTATTTTTAATCATTCGGTTGCAAATGCAACCAGCCAAATTGTGCAGTTGACATAAATTTCATGTTGTTGATAGAGGACTACTCAAGGAAATTTCTGTAAAAGTTTTGTCAAAATATCTGCACCGACATAGCAATAAATGCAAATTTTCTATTTTGCCATTATAAGTCAATGGCAAATTTAAGTTCCCATAGCAACCAAACTGCTAAAGCGATTGCCAAGGAAAACAGTTCTTTTATAGAAGCAAGTACTAAGATCCTTTCTGTGAAGTTTGGGCTTTATTGGTTGCATAGTTTCTGAGGAGATGATTTTTTAACTATTTTTTTCTATTTCTAATCATTCGGTGGCCATGGCAACCAGCCAAATTGTGCAGTTGACATAAATTTCATGTGGTTGATAGAGGACTACTCAAGGAACATTTCTGTACAAGTTTTGTCAAAATATCTGCAGTGACATAGCAATAAATGCAAATTTTCAATTTTTCCCATAAAAGTCAATGGAAACTTTAAGGTGCCATAGCAACCAAAGTTCTGCAGTGATTTGGATAAAAGACAGTATTATTGGTTTCCCCTGCCTATAGATGCTATATATGAAATTTGGTTACAATGGGCCTTATAGTTTCAGAGGAGATGTCGTTTGAAAATGTTGACGGACGGACGACGGATGCCTGCCTATACTATAAGCTCACCTGTGAGCCTTCGGCTCAGGTGAGCTAAAACTGACAAATTCAAACAGTGGGGCACAACTTGGTGGCACAACTTGGTCATTTTTTGCCGGAATTTAAACCAAAACTTGGTTTAAACAAATTTTATTCAAGAATTTTCAGAACAACACATATATACATACAACAAATAGATCAGGATCTGATAGAAAGCTTTTGGCTGACATACATCATCTCCAGGAGATGATATATATACGCCAAAACTTAATCATCTTACTATATTTAATCCCAAACCTACATACCTACTGTCATGATCCTAGCTCAAATGGGTGAGATGACTTTCATATCCAGGAGATGACTTTCATATAAGCGATTTGCTTACCGTCAGATCCTGTACCATGCTATGTTTTGTATTATGTCTGTATGTAATTTATATTGAATAATATTGTTTAAACCAAATGGGGGCTGGTGGTCGGGCAATGATGCTGGTTCCACTGCAAGTGCATCCTTCTTACTTGGATAAAAGTAGGGCAAGGGCCTATTGTGCTTGCAGAAGGTGTGGGTGGGCGTTGTTTGGATATTTTTTCTCTCATCTACCATTCTCTTTTCTTTCTCCTCCTCTCTGGGAGATGGACCGATATAGACTGAAATGTATTTTCTCACCCACTGGATAAGAATATCCCTTTCTAGAGGTGTCTGAGATTTTTCTATCTCGGCCTGCTATCTCGGCCTAGGCTCAAAAAGCTGTCACAAAATGCCAATCATTGCTATAGTACAGCCCAATTAATTACACACTTAAATTCAACAAATCAACTTGCTGCTACCTGTCATGTAAATTGCATGCAAAATGAAATTAACAGCAAACAACGTGCATGAGGTGTCACTGTAGAGTTTTGATTAGCTGCCAGTCATGGAAAATGCATGCACAAGATGAAATTAACACAAGTCATAACTATTACTAGAAAATTAGCTTGAAGTTTATAGTAATGGCCTCAAGAAGAAGTAAAGGTATTCAATGAATTTTCTGTTTTAGAAAATACAATGGGTGAGAAAAATAATCAATGATGGGGTTGAGGCCTCGACAAGGAAATCTCAGGCTTGTTTTCAGATTATTTAAGTCTTATGCTCGGCAAGCCTCGCATAAGACTTAAATAATCTGAAAACTTACCTGAGAAATTTCTTGTCTCGGCCTCAACCCCATCATAGATTCTATTTGTCTCAAAGGGCTATTAAACCCAAAATATGCAACCAACCAACCTAGCCCAAATGTACTTAGCAAGATTTCCTTTTACTTTCAACAAAAGGGAGGTAACTTTAACATACAAGCCTGATAAAGTCAAAATACAAATTGTATAATTTGGCGGAATTAGAAACTCATCCATCAGTTAAGTTTGATCAAGTTCAAATATAAATTAAAGTTGCTGGCTTTCAAGTGCATCATACCAAAAAGTAGGAGAAAAGTAGGAGCTTCAGAGTTATACAAGAATTAAGGTAGTCTGAATGACAGCTATATCCCCGCTGTAGAATGACAGTCAGAGTGGTGGTAACTTTGGTTACATACTTAGAAGCAACTGCGTAGTGAGTGCAACAGTATTTCAGTCATTATAGGACAATGGAAAAGTGATTATGAAAGGCTCAGTACAGTGAAGCGCCATTTTGGTCTGCAAAGAATTCTGCCTCCAGTGGGATTCAAACTGGGTATCCCATGATCCAAAGTCAGGAGAGCTTTAACCATGACACAAAGTCAGGAGAGCTGACCACGGTTAGCTCTCCTGACTTTGGATCAGGGGATACCCGGTTTGAATCTCCAGTGGGATTCAAACAGGGTATCTCGTGATCCAAAGTCAGGAGAGCTTTAACCATGATCCAAAGTCAGGAGAGCTAACCATGGTTAGCTCTCCTGACTTTGGATCATGGGATACCCTGTTTGCATCCTACTGGAGGCAGAAATTGAATTCTTTGTGGACCTAAATGGCGCTTCACTGCACTGAGCCTTTCATAATAACTTTTCCATTGTCCTATAATGACTGAAATACTGTTGAAAAGGACATAAAACATCATGCCAGCCATCCATTCTTACCTTTGGTTGTTGAAAGGAAAAATCAGTTTAACCCTTTCCCTGTTACAGTCTTTTCTTGCTTTTGTGACCTTCACCTTGAGCCAGCATAAATGAGATGAGTTCTGTACATCTTCTCACCAAGAAGACATTTTACCTAAGTTAAAGAAAAATAATGTAAATCTCTATGGGGTAAAGATATTGAGCAAACATGAAATCAAAGGTTTAAACTGTTGACCTTTACCTGTGATCTTGACCTTGAGTCGGCATGGTTGAAACATAAGTTTTGCATACAGTCTCACTGAGGTGAACATCTGACACAAGTTTAATGAAAATCCTTCCATGGGTTTGGGAGATATGAAGCATTCAGGAAATCAAAGGCTCAAACTTGTGACGGAGGAGGGGACCATGTTGTTTCTCGATAGTGAGTAAAATCCAACACACAAGTATGACGGAACATTGAATATTCAACGCAGATATCGGCTCCGAAGTTAGCAATGCGCTTTGAGGTGGCGGATTTTACTCCAAGCCGAAAACACGCCAGACACTCGCTGACAGCTGACAATCGCAAGCTGGGCGACTATCATTTCAATTCTAGGCGCCAACCCGATTTTTTACTCACAGTGGGCGAGTGGGCGACCGCTAGTCTGTATCCCTGTGCATGCACTGATGGAATTTAAATCTTTAAAAGTTCCTTCAAGAGCAGAGAATACATACAGAGGTAGGAACATGGGCCAGACTACGTAGTTTCGACTAATAAAGCCTCGTCAGTGACCCTGACAATATCTGGTGACGAAACCAGAAAAAAGCATACTGTAATTTCTAATTTTAATTTGACAGTCGATTCAAAGACTGATTAATTTCAAATGGATCCAAATAATATAAAAGACGATGATCTAGAATGATAGTCTAAATCGGTCTAAAATTTTAGATTTCTCAGAATCTATCCTCTGATCTCAAAGGATGTAAATAAAATATAATCTGCACTATGGAGTTTCAATGTTCTGGGACCTACGGAAATGGAGATTTGAGGCTGCAGACGAAATCTAATTATGTGGTCCTTTTTTGTGAAAGTAGGTCGCAGTGACCTAGTTTTGTTGTAGGTGACCTGGAGTGGTAAGGTGCATGCACTGCTGAAGTTTCGATGTTCTGGGGCCTATGAAAAGGGAGATATGGGGCTGACCTAGAAAACTAAATACCGTATTCGACCTAATTAGCGCACATGCCCTATAAGCACACATATTTTTACCAGTTTTATCGCCGGGCCGGGTAGCGCAATCGGTAGGGCACCTGACTCGTAAGTCAGAGGTCCTGGGTTCGAATCCCGGTCTGGCCACATACTTTCGTTTCTCCTTCCGCTGATTCAAGAAGGGCAGTTGTCAGTTACTGGCGAAAGTATGTGCACTTAGTACTGGTTAACCGCTTAGGAGGTCTAAGCCTGCCCAGGAATAGTGTGGCTAGGTTAACTGACCGTCCCGACATGACCTTAGCTGTTTACCGTGGACGTTAAGCATCAAATCAACCAACAAACCAACAACCAGTTTTATCCATTTTCTGCTGATTTACATGAGCTGAAAAATGCTACAGGATCTTTCAGTTTTCATTTTGTAAAGCTTCTCTATCTTTCTATGACCATAAGCAGCTTTTCTCTTATAGTGAACCTTTGAAATTGTTTCCTTCAATACATAATAATTCATTGAAATGTGAACTCATAAGAAAGAAAACTTACTACAAGTATTTGACACAATTTTGAAAAAGTTAAGCGCACAGGGCGCTGAAGGTCGATTACGGTATGTGGTACTTTTTCGTGAAAGTAGGTCACAATGACCTAGATTTGTTGTAGGTGACCTGGAATGGATAGGTGCATGCACAGGGGTGGATCCAGGCATTTTGGATAGGGGGTTCAAATTAGCTGAGGGGGTTCGATTTGCGCAGTTCGACCAATTTTGCAGAAATTCCACATGGAAATGAAATAATTTAGGCTGTAGAGGGGGTTCGTTTGAACCCCCCGAACGCCCTCTGGATCCACCACTGATGCACTGATTCAGTGGTATTTACAACCAGACTGGTGCATGCCGCCTCGTACTGTAGAAGTTTTAGTCAGCTCTTCACTCCAGAAGAATACGTATAACTACGGTGACCCTAACAAGGGTGGAACTCCTTAGTACAAGTTACAAGATGAAGTTTCAATGTCTGGGACCTTTGAAAAGAAAGATATGGGTTGATTCTTTTAAACACCGGATTTTCATATTCCACAGATACATAGATATGGCTGTGTCAGGGAAAACTCTGCGCCATAGCGATTTTTATTTATTTTTACCTGTATATGTGGATGTTTTTAACCATTTTGCTGACGTCACTTGCCTGTGATGCTTTATGCCCTGGGCAGTAAGGGACGAGACATTTATTATCAGGGGGGGGGGTACATTTAGGGGGGGGTCGGAATTTTTTTGGTGATGTACTGGGGGGTCGGAAATCAAAAACCCTCAGAGCAGGGGGGGTCATATCTTTTGTTAGGCATATTGGGGGGGGGGGGTCAGAATTCTTCCATCAGTAGTCATTATTAAAAATGTCTCAGCTTCTGGGGGCCTCACACAGACGTTTGCAATGCTTTTATTTTTAACTATAAAACTTATACACTTTTCTTTGAAACACAAAACTTGGCCAAAAACAGATCTTTTCTTTGATTTGCTAGAAGACAGTATTTAATGCCTGCATTTGTGATATCAGCTCTCCAGGTGGCTTTTCATCAGCAAAACTACTGTGGCTTCTGGGGGCACAGCCCCCAGACCCCCGCCCCAGCGGCCCCACAGTGGCCCAATTAATATTACTGTATTAAGCATTCGACAAAAAGGTTTCTGGATGGCCAAAAGCAGAAAGAAAGTGCAAGAAATGCTGACAAAGTTTAAACAGACCATGATTAATTAACCTGTTAGAATAAGAAAATGTTCTTTGTGTTTCATACAGATTTTGATTGAGGTCAGTCTGACATTAAATAGGTAATATGGTGTGTGTGTGTGTGTGTGTGTGTGTGAAGGGTTGGAGGGTTTGGGGGGTCATACAATTTTTTGTCACCTATCTGTGGGGGGTCGGAAAAATAATTCTGCTGAGACTGGGGGGGTCGGAAAATTTTGGTGAACCACTTGAAAATGTACCCCCCCCCCCCCCCCCCCCACACACACACACACACACACCTGATAATAACTGACTCGTCCCTAATGAAGTAGAAGTAGTTCTAGGCAATCAATATAACCATAACACTAAAGTGATAAGTTCAATACATTTTTGTATCAAATGCTCAGACAAACTCTTAACATGCGAGGAAAAAAAAATCATAGCCCTGAAGTTGGTATAATCGTGGATATAAGAACTAAATCACGTGACAGTCACATGCCAAATAATTCTTGATATTTTCTTATGACATAATTAGACCACAACAACTGATGAACAGCCTGATACAGTTTCGATGCAAAGCAATATCGTTTGAATATTAGAAAATTCATCCGCATGTGATTGGGTGATCTATTTATAGCAAATGTCAATGGGTTGTAAATTCGTGGATGTGTTCCGCCGCATCATAAAAAACCGACGTACCCACTTCAGGTCACTTGTTCATTATTTTCTGTGTCATAGATGCTTTTGGAAACTTTTTAGTCTTAAACAGATTATGAATAATCCAATCCATACCAAATAATAATTATTAAAGGAAGATACCCATTTAATTAAAGGTAGGTTCCTGGACTAGCGATAACAATTATGTCCACAAAATAATTTCGTCTTTTTCTGAGCAGTATTGAATTCTCATATTTTTCTGAATTTGTTGCTACTGAGAAACTCGTCAGATGTTGAAGAAAATAGTCGTTTTCCCTTTTGGTTTATTTTCTTTCGTTGGAATCCCAGTTCTAAAAATAACTATGTTTATTATGTCTATAAGTGGGCGATTTCTGATGCCATTCTCCAAAGGTCAAGTTTCCCTTGTCGTGAGTTCTCCTAGAGGTCGTGGCATGGCGGATGGTTTAAAACTATCCCAAAATGCAATGCAGCATGACGTCAGCCATGTTATCTATTTTTGGCGCGAACTAAAAATAGCGCTAACTGGTGTGCGAAGCAGAGTTAGGAAATCCCTTGCAAAACAACTTTTCTAATATTTTTTTGAAATTTACACTTTTTAGTGAAACTTATTCATTCGCTTTTATAAGTGCTTTCCAACAACTTGGATGAACGATCATCAAAATTATGATGCATTTCAAAGTACAGGAACCTACCTTTAAACAGGATTCTTAAACCTCCACCTTGACTTTCCTACACTAAAACATTTTTTAACTGTAGCGTCATGGACCTTGAACAGAACAAGTTGAAATTCATTGTATCACTGTATGGTTATATCCGCTTGAATACTGAATAACAGTTTGCACATACTGTTTTCTTTGGAAAAAAAATATGAGCTTGGATTCAGCCCTACTCTCAAAACATAAGACTTTCTTTTTCAAGAAAACGGTCACCCTAATTACCGACAAGAAGTGACAAGAACCGCCAAGAGCCGTCAAGGGCCGTCAAGAACCAACAAGAGGCATTTTTATGCATTTTTCTATTAAAATGCTACTTATTAGACCCTATTCATGTGTTGTATATCCATATTAGCCACAGGATTGGCCCAAAAAAAAACAAAAAAAAAAACAGTGAAATTACAATACTCCATATTTACCCTACTTACCGACAAGAAGTTTTTGTGACGTTGTAAGGGAAACAATACAAAACGTGTCACACAACTCTGACATCAACGGATGGTAACTTTGTGATACCGAAAACAAAAGCTGTTGCAAGAAAACCAGGGCAATCAAAAAAGAGAGTTCTAGTAGACAAAACTGTGACAGTATCAAAAAGGAGAAAATTAGTCGACACGTAAATTGCAACAGCCATTTTACAGAGATTTCGAGGAAAAAAGTCAAAATTCAAAATTATATAGATTGAGTTTTTTAATGAACGAAAATCAAACATCTTCCCATAGGCGCGATAACGTAATGCTTAAAATAAACTTTAAAAAAGGCTCTTGTCGGTATTGTCACTTTTATGTTTTGAGAGAATAAATTTTAATAAAAGAGGCACAGTAAGGTAATGCTTAAATTTTAAAAAGAGACTCTTGTCGGTTCTTGTCACTTTTATGTTTTGTGAGAAAAAATGTAATAAAAAAAAAGAAATGAAAAACAGGTGCGTTAATGTAATGCTTAGACTTAGGAGATGCCTATCAATGATAAAGTTTTGGAAATGTAAGCTATACCCTGTCCCCTTTAACGTATGCTCAAAGGGTACGCACTCTATTAAAATTTTCTCATTCTTGAAAATCATTTTAACGCTTCTTGGCGGTATACGGTTAGCTGTCACAGTGACTGTAGTCTTATTCAAATTCTAGTTTTACCATTACAAAAAACTTTTAACAGGTATAAGTATTTCTTAAAACTTTGAATTATTCCTTTAATACATCTATATAACCTTCATGTCGGTTCTGTGTTGATCTTGATGTCTGAAACGCTTCTTGTCGGTAGTGCGGTAATAAAGCTGACGCTGCTGATTTGGCTGAAAAATCTGAACAAATCTGAGTCAAAGTGTTACTTTTGCAATTCTATGATATAAAATAAACACATATTAGAAAAATTCCACCATTTATAATTCAATAGATAGAGTCAAAACCTTCTTGTCGGTGTATGACTGCTCTTAACTTTTTCTTGACGGTAGTTGACAATACGCGGTCAGCTGTCACTGTTTAGTCGGTCCGTTATTCCGTATATCTGCTTCACAGTTCTATTTTTGCAAATTTTAGATATCTAAGAACCTATAAAAACAATATTTCAAACTGCAAAGTAGTGAATTAATATATAAAATGCCTCTTGTCGGTATTTGACGGCCCTTGACGGCTCTTGTCAGTTCTTGTCACTTCTTGTCGGTAATTAGGGTGACCCTCAAGAAAAAGCAAATAGGGACCCCCGGTATAATAATCAAATAAGAGAACAATTTTGCAATAAGATTATACACCCATACTAGGACCAACTGTTCACCGGAAGGTACAAAATCAGTAACCATTGCAATGTTTTCTCGGGCTGATATCCGAGACTAGAAAATGGCCGCTTTTCAGGTATGCAAAAAAGAAATAACAAAAGAGGGCATAAAAGCAATCGGTCAAACTTTTTAAAAAAATTATTCCCTACTTAGGCTGTAGGCATTTGCTTTTGTTATGAAATTAAACCTTTATGCATAATTAAATGTTGGGAGAATTGACACTTAGTGAAACTTCTTTTGCGCATGAATATTATGCAAATTACTAACACCCACGAATTTACAACTCCCACGAATTTACAACCTCCAACCATACTGTTGCGGGTTAATGTGCACTCCGAAGTATAGTACAAATCAGTAATACTAATAAACAGATAAATTATACTCACTAGTGTATTCATCATCCTACGGGAAGTCATGTAACCGCTTGCTAATGCAATGCAGCTAGGAACTGTGAAAGCAATTTTCAAATAGAAGAAGACCAAACAACATTTTGTTCACATCTTTCCTTGGGAATGTAAATGCCGCGTGCCGAGACAGAAAAAGACCGAGACGTCCGAATGGTCACGTAGCCAACTCGGCCCCAGTCAACTCGGCCTCATGTCAACAATGCTGGTATAATTTGTGTGGCTAGAATTGTTCAAACCAAACATTATTTTAACAGTTGTAAATGTAATTATTTCAGGTAGACCTTGGTTTTATTGAATTATCCCATTGGTAAAATCAGCTGAAGCATGAGGCATTTGGTGAATGATTGTCTTTGGACTTAATTCCGCTAGATCAAGGACGTATCACCAGTAAACGATACCCAGCGGGCACACGACGTTGAAATGACGTAGATTTGACGTCGAACCGACGTCAATACGACGTCATTTTGACGTCATGTGCCTGCCTGATATTTTGATTCTTTTAAATACCGGATTTTCATGTTCCACAGATACATAGATATGGCTATAGGAAGGTGATGCTTTCCCGGGATGCTCATTCATCGCTTATCACACCTCTGTTTTATAGCCTAGTCCATATCTGTGTTGTTGTTTTTTATTAGTTCGGAATATTTATTGCCAATGTTAAACTCCATGATATACGAGTTTGCCCGGGCCTTGGGTACTTTGACCACTTTCTCAACTTATTAAAATTTAAACTTTTTAAAAATTCATATTGATTCGTTTTACAAAAAGAATTATTGATGCCTCGTGTTGCCAAAGAAAATCAAGTTTGCAAGTTGCAAAAGTCTAACCAGTGAATAGTGTGACACAAAGGGTATAGCCTACTAACTCAGTTATTTTTATTTATTTTATTTATTTTTTTATTCTTTTTTTTTTTTTTTTTTTTTTTTTGGGGTTGTTGTTTTTGTTGCTGTTGTTTGCGAAGTGACATTCAAAGAAATTTAAGCCATGATGGAACAGAGCTATATTATTCATACCTTTTGTAAATATTAAACTGTCAATGTTTCGCAAAATTTTGTCTACCATAAAATTTCACAATTTTAGCCTTTACTCAAGTTTTCAACAACAACAACAAAAAAAAAAAAGACCTGTAGCTGTCGTTAGATAAATTGGAACATGACAACATTACAATATATGTTTCTCATATCTGATATAACTTGTTGAATATTCATACTAAAATCGTGTAGGCAGAAACGAAATGAATAGTATGTAAAATATCTAAATTAAATTTTGCATATTATTTTTAAGCATTAGGTCCGTACGTAAGGATAAAAGAACATACATGGACTGTTGATTTCCCCTTAGGCAGGGTTATAAAGTCTCTTGCATTAATGATAATTCCCTTGGTAGGCTTTGTGTGTTTATTGAGACAGAAACTCTTAAATTTTGGGCACCTCTAGGAAGAGAAAACTGGAATGTTTGACTGAATAATACCTTAGTGATGGTTTATTGAAACATCCTGTTCAGAAAAAAAGACGTCCTAGGAGACTTGTAACTCAAATATATAGGTATGAACCAGATAACAGGAAGTCAACTATCCAGGAAAAAGGAAGAATATGGTTATAAAGAGATCATAATTGGATCAGACTCAAAAAAGACTCAAATGGAACTATTTTTAACCAGTTTTGCTCAAAGACTGTTTTTATATACAAAGTGATCATGAAAATATGGCAATGTAAATAGGTACTCGTAAATTACAGAAAGGTCTGAACAGCCTGTGCAGTCTAATCAGAGTTTTTCCTGTTCGCATGAACAGTCTTCGATTCCCGGAAATTAAAACAAAAAGCGAAAATAGGATCCTGGCCAATTTACACAGATATGTGAAGACTGAATTGACGACCTACCCTGTGTACATAAGTTATGTCAACGGTGAGTATTCAAATCAGCTTGCAGAGCTCAAAAGCGAAAATATAAAGTACTAGATTTTCAGTCTACGCAGATGTAATGGCTGATTTGAATATTGGTGTGGCACATTGGAAGTTTGTCGTCAATGTATTTGAGTCAGCATGCGCATCAGCATGCAAATCTTCATTTTCGCTTAAATTCGATTTTTTTTTGAAATAAGGATATCACAAATTAAGGATGACTATAGGATATCCATAACTCGAATTATGGATATCCAAAAATCGAATGATATATATTCATTAATAGGAAATAAATAGTAAAATGGTACCGTTTTCAAACACGGGGGTGGGGCGGGGCGTGGGAGGGAGGGCACTGGGAATCTTACCATGCAAGCTGTCACTAGCAATAGATAGTGCCGAATAAAATTTTATATTTAAGATGATTAAGAAGATTTTAACATCAGGATAAAGACAGTTTGTGCATTATATGAAAGGGCGTTGCTGATTTGACTGACTCCTAATTTAAAGGTGCTATAATCGGTACCCTGACCCGGGAGAACGATGTTTTTTGTTGTTGTTTTTCCAGTCTCAACGATATATCGGAACAAATCCATAAATAAGATGCACCTTCTGGCAAAGTGTTTGTCCGTGATTCGAAGAGGAGGACTACTGATTGATTGTAATAGCAGGGGCGTAACTAGGGGCAATTTCATAATACGCACAACCATGTTTTATTCTCTACTTCTTGAAGGGAAAGCTAGTATTTCAGCCACTTTGGTAATTGGTATTGAAATCTTGTCTAATTTATAAATTTTCAGCATGCAAATATGCAGGTGCGTTTTGAAATTTTGTCAATTTTGACAAAATTTCAATACGCACTTGCGTATTTGCCGTATAGGTAGCTACGCCCTTGTGTATGAAACTTTAATAAGTAACTTAAAAAAAAAAAGAAGAAGAATTTTGTTGCTGGCGATGTGCAAAAATGTGCTGGGAGACACTGGCAAAAGATACGCACCACGATCCGCAGGATTTTTTAGGGCAGTCTGATCTGGGTCTATCCTATCGTCCCAATATTTAGGGTTATTTCTATTCATCCTCTACTGATTTCGCACTATAAAAACAGGGACCGAATAGAAACTATTCAAATAGAGAGAGAACAGAGAGATAGAGTTGAAGTATTTGAAGTAAAAATCATCTTACCATGCTCGCCGACGTGGAATCATCCGAGTCCGGTTTCACTAAGCAAACTTAATCAGTTGCATGTCCTATTAAAGCACACACTTGGCGCCAAGTGTTTTTCCATTGTTCCATTAAACCAGTGACCTATATATATATATGTATTTATATGTCACTGATTAAACATACTTATTCAGGCGTGTGCAATATCATTTACCGCACACTACCGTAACAGATACGCTGCCGGGGGGCAGATTAGCGACAAATCAAACCAATCATATCACCGATTATATAATCACAACTCTACCTTCAGTTAGGACCCGCCTACCATTTATCACCAAAAAAGATACCATATGGCACAAACGTTGTCTGAGACTAGATAGTGCATTCCCAGCAAGCATGGCTAAATGGGTCCCATATGGGCAGAACCTGGGCATAATGCCCAAATAGGACCGATGTGGGTCCCATATAGGAAATTTAGCCCATGTGGGACCCACATAGGGCCATTATTGGTTATCTAATTTTCTAAACACATACAATTTTGTTGTGGTGAAAGCAAAATATATATAAAGGTGGCTTTTTGATTTTCATGTATACTGTTTCTCTTTACAAGAAAGTTTAAATGGTTATTTATGGACCTTTATTTCAAATCATTACCAAACGGGTCCCATATGGGCAAACCCACATTTTGCCCACATTCTACCTGAAAAATATCTAGTAATGTTTTAATTACAATCAATATACTCATTCGATTACAAAACTGAAAATAAAGTCAATCAAGTTTAATACTTCTTTCACCATTTGCATCTCTTTTGTTGGTCATTTACATCTTATCTCTTACAAATGTGCCATCAAAATTCAAAACCTACTGGAAATAATATTTTCCTGCAATAAGTTTACCTATGTAGTATGGATTTAACATCTCGAAAAACTTCCCACAAATCGCTCAGTGAGCGATGATGGGATACTTCATTTGTGCATTTGTGCACATTTGACATCTTCTACGTCTTCGTGGAAGCTATTGAAATAATCAGTAACATAAAAGTATCAGAGTTAAACCAGTAATAGATGTACAAAAGTGGGCTGCACATGGGCCAAATCTGGGATGGGGCCCATATGGTTCCCATATGCCACCCATATGGGCTTGCCCATGTGGGCCCCATATGGAGCCCGGTTGCAAAACCCATGTTGGTCCCATATGGTTTGCCCATATAGGACCCATATAAATACCCACATGGGGCCCATATGGGTCCCATATATTTTGCTGGCTGGGTTAGACGTTTGGGATGAGTACGTTTGCTATACGTTTCAGAACAGCCTTTGTCCGCTTGCTCGAAGTCTCGTTTTCTTTTGCCGGGTCCCGGGTCCAGACCCGTGTTTGCCCCTGGACGTTTTTCCACATAGTCAGGTAAGTCTTATTCCAATCCATATTCCTTAGTTGATATGTGTGGACATTTGAATGCACGGATATACAGTAAAAAGCAAATTACTTAATAAGTTTTTTGATACAGCAGGTCTTAGTTATGCTCGAGTACTACTAACTCATTTTGTTTATTATAATAGACAACGATTTTGACATTGGGGAGGCGGATTTTTTTAAATACCCCCCCCCCCCCCTTCATCCGTACACACACCCTCTACCCCCGCCCAAATCTCCACTAACGCTCCAAAGTGAAAAAACGACGTATGAATTTTGATGTAGCATCACGTCATCGCAATGACACGATATTGCTTTCAGTTAGCGATATGGTTTTTGCGACACTCATAATTAGACCTCTCAATTGCTTGATTTTTTTTTTTTTTTTTTTTTTTTTTGATTTTTTTTTTTTTTTTTTTTTTTTTGGAAGAAAATGTAAACCCATGAATCTTACTATGCTACGAACATAAAACACATCAAATCAAGCAGCTGATATCACAATTTGACATCATTTTTTTAGCCGGCGTATCACTAATTTGCTGGCATCAACCCGACGGCAGCTGCAAGCGGCTTTCTTAAATCGCCGGTTTGTGTATTCATTCATTAAAATTACACTATAAATTATTTTACAGGTGCAAACTGCGTGCAAACCCACTTTTGTACCCACCAAACGCGCTGAGCAAAGCAAAAGTAATGAAAAAATGACCAGTAAAAGTATTTTTAAGCAGTCTGTTTTCCGGTTTCTCCTAAACAGAAAAAAAAATGTAAATAAAAAAAAATATTTCATCTCATGTGTTGAAAATATCAGCAATTTCAACCCATGAGAGGTAATATATTTGGTATCCCCTAAAAAGTAAATATCCTCCATTAGTCAAGCTGCTGTTTTACTCGCTAATAGTTTACTTTAAAGGCCCCATTGTTCTATCAGCATGAAAAAATTTATCATGAGGTATCGCTGCAAGCTTCTCACTATAGTTTCGTCTTTGTACATGACCATGACTAGCCAGCTTTAGTCAGTTCCAGAAGTTTAGTTACTCCTTAAATTTAAACAAATAAAACATCCTTGAGCTTCACATGAGAAGGGTATGAAAACTTGTTTGGTCGTTGTAGTTGGTAACTATAATGAGCTACTTTCGATTTTATTAAATTGAATAAATGGTATAATTACAATGTACAGGCGTGGAGCCTCATTGGCTATCCCGCCCGGTATGTTTATCAACCCATTTTTATTACCAAACGCGAAGGTTGAACCGCGATTTTACAATGATTAGAGTTTAGACGTTTTTATCACTTACAGGACTATGGAGACTTTAAGATATAACAGTTCATTTCAAGGCATTTCTGCAGAACGCGTTTTTACACATCTGACTGTCAATCCCTCGATTAATAATTGAAATAGACAAGTGATTAACAGACGAATCATAGCGGACAAACATGTAGTGTAGCCGGGATGGTTTGGCTAGCGTATTGGTTCGTAGACGTACTGGTCCATATGGATATCCAAACATCTAGTTATGGATATTCAAACATAATTTTGGATATCATTTCGTGACGTCCCAAATTAAAATATTGGATACATCGATGCCCAAAATGAAAGATAAGGAGCGCGCAGAAATCAAATGGCATTTGAAACCAATTTTTAAAGTTAACTGTAGCTATATGTAAAACGAAATTCGTAATTCCTAATACCACGTGACATACAGTGCAGACTCAAAAAGCGGTGTGACCAGGCTTAAATTCTGTGAAGTTCGAAAGCGTATGTGTGTGTGCCGCGGTTGGTTGGGGGGGGGGGGGATCGAAATGTGTCCGTACCAAATCGATTATACAATGAACTAGAATGTCATCCTATCTAAAAAAACAAAACAAACAAAAAAAACCAAAAAAAACACATAAATGCTTATTCTGAAAGAGGCCCACGCTGCACTCGTACGTATTGCATCACAGCTTATCATTATTATAGTCTTAATTATTTATTAAAAAAAAAAAAAACAACCTCAAGTATAAGCCTTCAAGAACTTTACCATTTTACCGATTTTCACCTATCTCTGTTTCTATTCACAACGCGAAGGTAACGTCATGCAAAAACGGACCTCGAGCAATATTCGTTTTGTGAAAATCCCGATCAAGCCGCACATTTTCATTTTTGTATCATAATTGATGCGAACAGGGAACAGCCTGGTCAGACTGCGCGCATCTCTTAGTTTCTTATTTATGAGAGTATAAATGATAAAAAGAAGACTGAACAGAAGGAGAAAAAAAATCCTTTTATGAAACTTGAAAACAATTCCAGTGACTGGTATAATTATTTTATTGTACTACTCGCATTTTACAAATTATAATTTTCTTGGAGAATGACATTAACACCATAATTATAATTATGAAATATACATAAGCATTATGCTATTAGCATTTTGTTCACTTTCAAAACCTATTACTTATGTAATTCTATTACAGTATGTCAATAAAATATAGACAAAACCATTTTTTTAAGTTGACACCGGCACATAAAAAAGCAAATCCACACAAGGCGGTATATTATTTCTGATGTCTTGAATAAATGGACAAATCCATATAAAGGGTTTCTCTGTCGATTGTCTTATCAGCAAATCCAATAATAGACATCCGGCTTACAGCGGAATTTAAAATGACACGTGCCTGTTATGTTCCTTGTGAATTATGGAACACGAAGCGCCGACCAGACACTCCATTTTCACCTGTTATGTAACCCAAGATAAACTATTAGGACATTACATTTATAACGAGTGACACTTCCTTTCAGGTTGATTTTTTTTCGTGATTTTGTTTTTAATTATGTCTGATTACAGACTCTATTAGCGGGACTGATAAGGAACATAGTGACAATTAAGTAGGCCTAATGTTCTCATACAGTGCCGTTTACCTCTCCATTTCCAGTATTAGAAGTTTTTCAAGTCTCATATCGACGTACCCCCGCACCTCAGCGGAACGGATCCATAGCCGCAGTAACGGGGCGTCGATCGTCCGTCCGTACATTTCCCGTAGCAAAATTTCGGCAGTTATGTGATGTGAATGGTTGCGCTTTGGGTCGGTCTAAAACGCTGAATTTCTTGATGAATTCAGCAACTTGCTGATCAGCAAATTGAGTCTAAAAGGCTGAACTGCTGATATGCTGATAAAGTATTTCACAATTAAACAAACCCTTTTGGAATGTTTTCTTGTCTTCTTTTGCAACTATATACATGTAATAGTAATTTAGCTTAAATTATGATCTTTATCTTATGTACCTTGTTGAAAGTTTCAGTAAACTACTCGTGATACGCTTAAATGGTTTCTCACTCATTTACTCTTGGGTTCAATTGACTATTTAGTTACTTTAGTTTTGGGTTTAACGGCCCTTTGAGACAGTATATCAGTCTTTATCGGGCCGTCTCTCAAAGAGAGGGAGAAAGAAGAGAGAAATGATAGACGAGAGAAAAATGTCCAAATTATCCCACCCGCACCTACTGCAAGCACGGTGGGTTCTTCCCCACTGTTATCCAAATCAGTAGGACGCCCTGGCACTGTAAGTTATACCCAGCACCGTCGCACCACCCAACCATCCCCTTACCAGTTATTTGTGTTAGCTTTTCGTCGTATAGTTTTCAAATGTTGCTCTTAAAAATCGAAAACGATGCTCAAAATAATTGTAAAATTAAATGTAATTATGAGATAAATTTCACTTTTTTCCGAAGTACATGGAATCATAACACAAAGGGTCCCGCAAAGTTAACGGGAACGCTCTTTTGGCGTCACTTACTTTGCACAGACCCCATTGTGTTCATACTTCAATGGACACTGAAAAAATGAAATTTATTTCTTAAATGAATGAAGGTTTACGTATTGGATCACACCTGGGTGACATGGCATCATGTATCTCTACCTTGGGCACTCTTGACTGTCGTGACTATCAATAATCGATCGCACTTAGCTTAATCGATAAACGTGTTGTTATTTAAACAATCGATAAATCAGGTAATTAAAGAACACCTGTTTAGAAAACGATATACAGTGGCACACTTCGGGAATATATACAGTTTATTTATCGACACCACTAATCACATATTCATCTGGATCCACAGATTGTCAATGCGAAGCTGTGACATTATGTGATGCTGTTCTAAATCATTTCGGAAGATCTAAACTATTATCAGGATTCCCATAATCTACCTAGTCTGACCACAGTCTTAGATGCATAGATTTGGACGCACAGACCTTTAATAGACAGCTCTCGTTTTACGACAATCCATGTGTTTTAGCAACTGGTGATATGGCATGCGAGCAGCCTCTTGCAGTTTGAGGAAGTTTTCATCGCCCGTCCAGTGAAAGAACAATACGTCATTCACTGTGACACAATCAGCTAATAGCAAAAAATAAAAAAAATAAATAAACGTGGACCTAACATTAACCTTGTCTTACCCCAGCGTGGCATGTTAACTCCGCAATGATGACTTAGAATTTTATTCTTTTTGAAAACAGTTTAGCATTCGTCACTATCATTAAACTAGATATATTTCAATTTACCCAAAACTAAAGCTTGAAACAGAAAAAAAAGTAATTTGTAGATCACTATCAATTTAGATGGGCTTATGCTTTTTAGTTGTACTGGCCGATCGGATTCTTTCTTGCTTACAAATTTTCTAACGTACAGTACAGTCTACCGATTATAATAAAACTCAGCTGAAAAGGTGACTGTGAATGACTGATTATGATCGGATAATACAATGTAAATGATATCGATTACATTAGGCGCGAGCGAACAATCGAAGGTGCGATATTTCATGGCACACTTACAGTGCATTTGATATACCTCCTTTAATTTTGGTCGATATATCGTGTACAATTTATTACATTGTAAAACCAGAATAACTGCTGTAAATATCGTTTATCGCAGTAAAACCATGACATATATATAACATCAGCAATCAGCTGAAACTCGCTTATAATAGAAAATTATATTACTGTTATTTTTTTCTATAAAATCAGCATAGCCCCTGAAAATAGCGCCTGAAAATATCTCTTATGATAAAAAAATCATAGCAAAATAATATAATATATTTATAATCCACATAACGGCTGAAAAGATCGATTCTGATAGTAAAACCACGACATATTTATGTAAATTCAGCATATCAGCATTTCAGCGTTTTAGACACATTTGGCTGATCAGCAAGTTGTTGAATTCAGCAAGAAATTCAGCGTTTTAGTCTGTCCCTTGCGCTTTCAACTCTGCCATTTTTTTATTTTTGCCTCCCTTCGCATCGGGAGTCAGCTCTTAAGAAAGAAGCGCTAGCAGCGCGCTGTTGGGGGGGGGGGGGGGGTCAAAATATTAAAATTGATAACTGGATTCCCTTAAAAACGTACATCCTTTTCGTTATGTTGACTGTACTGTCTTGAAAAAAAGTGCTCATTTAGTATAACCACTTATCACAACATTTTCATCAAGAGTTCCTTACCATTTTCCTGGCACTAAACGCACTGCCCAGTTAAAAAATACCATCTCATCGTTTTTTGGTGTGTGTTTCCTCCCCCCCCCCCCCCCCCCACCCCCTTTCTAGCCAGGTTGCCATTCTCCCAGTCTTTATCACCTGCCCCGAGTTAGTGAAAAATACATATCTACTGGTAGACCAAGAAATATGAGCCGCGACATGAGAAAACAAAATGGCTGTGCACCCAGCGCAGACTCAGGTCAGCCTAGGCATCCGCCCAGTCAGATCAGTCTTCGCTGTCCGTATGGAGCTAGCTTAGATCCTTAGGTACTCTCTAGGCGCACAGCGAAGACATTGATCAGACTGGATCGACGGATGCCCAGGCTGAGTTGAGTCTTCAATGGGCGAACAACCATTTGTTGGTTTTCTCGTGTCGCGGCAATTATATGCCTTCTCAGAGGAATGAGTTTTGATGACCCCATTACCACACACACACACACACATTTTCTTTCGCGTTTGTTTCCGGCAAAAAACAACACACCCCAACGGCCTGTGTGGCTTTTACAAACTAATGACTGTATCATGCTGTCAAGCTAAAATGCCATCGGCAAAGCTCTGGTTATCAAATAGTCATACTGCACGGATAGGTTTAACGAAGATACCATACGGATTCACGTGACAATCGAGGAATAGTTTAACTGTACACCTGCATTTAGCCTGAGGCGTTTTATTCAACCGTGTTCTATTGTTCCATTGGTGTGTTTATAAGAGTGGATTTTGTGTCTTGTGACAGCGGATTTAGTGATTTTGTTTGATTGTGCATGACTTTATCCTGTTTTAACTTTGTATTTTAACTTGTGCATTACTCTTGAAATGTTTACTCCGTAAGGAGGTGCGCCTTACACAGGCGGGAAATACGACAAAGAAAGAAAGTTCCATTCGAAGCGGGAGCAGGAGAAACTGGACGCGCCATTCTCAGAAAATTTGGAATTAAGACATTATTTCACAAACTGTGCTGTTAAACATTGAAGAGTTTTACATCTACTATCTCCATTTATATTCGAACCAACAACTGAAGATCTGAAACAGTGACTAGCCAAACTGAGTCTGAGTCTGTAATTTTACTCATGTAATAAAATTTCGCCAGGCTTCTAATTTCGCCAGCCTGGTATGTGATAGCATTTAGCTTTTAAGCTCAGCATTGTTAGATATTTTAGTAAGTGAGACTTCAGTTCAGTCCTGATGAATGATTCTGCTTGGACATGCATGGACTCCGTCTGCGATACAGCCGGTCCGGCTATGGTCAGACCACTTATTTTCGGCCCAGTATGCGGTACCATTATTATTATTATTTTTGTTTAGCATGTTTTCAACGGTTGTTTGAAATACCGGAATACACTTAATTACCGGAATATACCAAAATACACCGGAATCCACCGGAATATATCAAAATACACATTTTTATTTACCGAAATACACTTAAATATTACCAGAATAAATGTAATATCCAAAAAATGTCGTTTAATGACAGATGCATGTACAAACCGGCAAGTGAATGACCCATACAAAGACCCTAACCAGCTTGCAATCTGCACAGTGATACCTATCTAAGTCCCATACGCTGGTCCATTTATTCTCACTACAGATGCACAACTAGCAATTTCTGTATCTGTATCTGTATCTAAGCCTTTAAGCCGCAGAAACTCTCTGGTATAATTCTTCAGTTGTAAATTAACCTCAGTATAAACTCACAGGTATGATTGTTTAGGTAGTGCGTTGCTTAAGTTCTTAATTTCCGGTTTTAAGTATGTAAAAGCGCTGTGTTTCTTCAACAAAATTTTCCAACGCGGATAAGATTTCACTTCTCATTTCATTGGCTTCTTTTTCATTTTTTGCATTCAGTAGTAAATCAGAATCAACTGACACTATTCCTAATTGTTGGAAAAGTCTCTTTCTGAGGAATTCCCTCTGTCTTTCATAAATAGGACACTGAAGGAGGAAGTGATCGCGGGTTTCGATTTCTCCACATTCACACTTATCACTGTCCGTTAAGCCACATTTGAACAAATACTCATTCAAACTTCTGAGCTGGAAATAGTTCTTATTTATCTATTCTTCCAATATTTAAGTTCATTTTGATAATAGAAATGTTTATTTTGGTGTATTCTGGTATATTCCGGTAATAAGGTTTATTCCGGTAAGTCTAGTAACCCTGTCTTCAAAACTCGATCAAAGCTCTGTTCAAAACGTGCTTCATGGAATGACCACTGTTGGTTAATTGGTTGGTTGGTAACTTTAATGTTTTGGGTTTAACGGCTCTTTGAGACAGTATTTCAGTCTATATTAAGCCAGAGAGAGGGAGAAAGAAGAGAGATAAGACAGGTGAGAGAAAAAAAATGTCCAAACCACCCCTACCCTCACCTATGGCAAGTAAAGGAGGCACTTGTTATACTATTCTTCAAATTAGACACCTAAAGTTAATCTACACCATTGCCCGACTGCAGCCACTCCCCTGGAATGACCAGTCATCAATTCTCCTGCCGCAGAGTGTAAGATATAGTTTTAGTCACAGGTCTTGAAAAAACTAGATAAATTTTAAAACCAACACCTGCATAATTGGCCTTGTCATTATTAAAAGATTAGGCCAAGAAAAAAAAGTCATGTTTCTGATGACCCCACCGACCCTTATGTTTTCCCAGAGACCCAAAAACTTTTTTTCCAGATGTTGCCAAAACACCCTTCTGATGTATCCTATGTATTTAATTATGATATTATTATAAAAAGAAATGTTCCAAAAAAGGCATAATGAAGGAAAGAAAACAAACTTATTAATCCTAATAAATGCCCCTGCTCTAATAAACGCTTCCACTGCATATTTTTCCGAGAATAATGTTATATTGTAGGAATTCATGTAAGCTTTTCTGGAAGAGGTAGCTCTTTGACATGGGGTCTACTCTTAAAAGAAAGCATTTGCTTTTAGAGGAGCAAATTCTTTTATTTAAGAATTGGCCCCTACTGAAGAAAAGGGAGGCAAAAATAGTAGCGCTACTTCCTCTAATAATAATAATAATAAAGTCTTTATTTCAAGAGGGTAACACAATTAGTACAAAACTAATCTCCCTTTCGGCCCTCAGATATTTACAAATATACAAAAAGTTGCACAAAATATACAAATGTCACAAAAGCTCTAAGTATTGAGACGGACATGTTTGAGTGTACAATGCTACTGTAGATCCTACTGTCAAGCACGGACTTATAGTCAAGGTTTGCATGTTCTGCCAAATAAATCCTCTTCAGGGCATGCAGACTTGTACAATGTCATAGACTGGCAGTCCATTACCAATGTTCTTATAAAATGATGTAAAAGTCCCAATTCTTAGAGGTTTTGTGGCAATATCACAAAAACTGACAATTCTACTAGTGGAGGAAAAAAAACAACTGACAAAACAAAAGCAGCTTAACACTTTAGGCCCCAGTGACAAAGATAGCAGAATTTGCAAACAGCGTAGATCCCGATGAGGCGGCTCATGATGAGCTGCCTCACTTAGATCTACACTTTCGCCCTCTAGATTTTGAATTCTCAATATGATATAGCTTGGACAAAGCATGTATTGAAATTTTGCAACAGCGCAGATCCCGATAAAAGTATAATCTCCATTCACCTTCATACTGTTTATCGGACTTATTTTGCCAAAGGTTGATTAACTACACTTTATGCTCTAAATAACACCCGCAACTTTCGTAAGAATGCAACAGCCCAAGAGTGTTTAATAGGATTAATATGGTATTACAGGGTTTTCCCTCGACCTTGTAATAAAGGAGTTTTTGGGACCCACACACCAATTTTTCAAGGGTCCAATGCATAAAGTAAAGGGTCCTGTGCTCTGAAAGTTTTATAAATGTCCCAGTCAAATATCAGAATTTTATAAATACTTCCTTCTGAAAATCATTACTTTGTATTGAGCCAAGAATAACATAATTTTTATTAGAATTCATCACCTTGAATTGGTACTTGGGTTTTTGTTTTGGCAGTCCCAGTGGATGCATAAGTTTTTTTTCTGGGAGTCCCAGACATCATTCTGGGGGTCTGAGACTCTCAATCTTGCGTCCGGGAAAACCCTGCTGGTAATTTTGGACTTATTTCCCTTCTTTTTTATAAATTTGTCATTCATTTGCTTGTTGGGGGCATATCTTTGAAAGTATAAAGTACCTAAATGAAATTTTTTAATATATTATAAAAATAGAGGGCAGTTTTATCAGGATACCTATTTCACTATTGCGCACCTTTGGGGAGCATCCATCGGTTCTTCCGATTCTCTTTGTTTTTTTGGACTCCCGTGATGACAGGCAGGGGGCGGGGCATTAAGATTTGCTCCTGTCTATCCATCCATCTGTCTGTCTGTCCATTCATCAAACTTTGCAGTATTGAGTTTGTTTAATCAGCTTCTCTCACAGTTTTGGAATGGATCTTTTTCAAACTGCATACCTATTGTGAACATATTGAAGATGTGCATGTGCGGTTTTGATGGAGCTAGAATAAATTTTGACAAAATTATGGCCTTTTGAACTTAATCATTTTAGGCAATTTTTTGCATTATAGGGTATGGAGTTTGTGTAATCAACTCCTTCCACAGATTTCAGTGGATCTTTTTCAAACTTTGCATACATATTGTGGACATGTTGAAGATGTGCAGTGTTCTCCCCAGAAATTTCAGAAGGCCTGTCACTTTTAGCACAAAAATCAGATTTTGACTTGTTGATAGATTTTTAAAAGGAAGTGTCTCCTGCCAACCGGCTGGCTGGAGACTTTTTGGTCTCCTGCCAGCCGGCTGGCACTAGACCTAAAAGTCTCCTGCCAGCCGGCTACTGGAATACTGATGAGAAAATTCCATTTTTCATGGCATTATGATGGAAAGCTATATTCTATTTCATTAAACATTTAGTTAACTAATTAAAACAATTTATTAACAAAATTTTCATTGTAGTCTGGCTTTCAATATGTAAAATTGGAACATTATGGACATTAAACAATCTTAAAATTAGCTGGAGACCCCTCATACACTATCATTTGTTTATCATTATACTGCTTAATTTTCCTTATGAGTTTTGTCCAGTTTACAGGTAGGTGTGAAATGCCCCTTTGATCTTAAAGTTTCAATGTGCACCAAATAAAAAGTTTTATGGTACACAAATTTACCAGTTGTCTCAAAAGCTGTTCCCTTAAGTTGCATTTTTGCAGTTCAGTTAGGCAAATTTGATTATCAACTAATGCTTTCTACCAGGAAAAATTTGCTACAGTTTCATAATATGAAACTACCATTATCATAAAGGCAATTATGCAAGCAGAATAAGCATATAGTGTTAAGTAGTAGTTTGAGTTAGTTGCCTTGAAAATATGATTTGAGTTACTTCCCTTGGAAAATCTATTTTTAGAATATCCTCTTATTTTTTGCTTGTTTGTTTGCATATATTTTGTTAATGTAATTATAATATTTATGTCATATCAACTTGTAAAGATAGTATTTAAGATACATTTGAATATACCTAAGAATTCTGTGTGATGTCACTTTATTTATTTTATTAGTATTTCAATAGCCAGCTGGCAGGAGACTTTTAGGTCTAGTGCCAGCCGGCTGGCAGGAGACCAAAAAGTCTCCTGCCAGCCGGCTGGCAGGAGACCTCGCCTTTTTAAAATCCATAATATAGCAATGTTTTGTCAAAATTAGCCTAAATTTACGTTATAAATAATTTATTGATAGTCCTTAATGCATTTACAACAACTTTACTGGCTAAAAAATGAAAATAATAGCACTTTACTAAATTTTCATTGGAAATTAAGGCATGTTGCAATGGTAATTTGAAGAGGAAGGCATGTTGCAAGCGACATGCCTTAATGGTCTGGGGAGATCCCTGATGTGCATGTAGGTTTTTCATGAGGCTTGGATTATTTTTTGACAGAATTACGGCCTTTTGACCTAAGTCATTTTAGACAGTTTTTTTGCATTATAGGGTATGGAGTTTTTGTAATCAACTCCTTCCAGTTTTCAATGGATGTTTCTGTAAACTTCACAGACATTTGTGGACTTGTTGAAGATGTGAATGTGGGTTTTTAATGGGGCTTGAATAATTTTTTGACAGAATTACGGCCTTTTGAACTTAGTCATTTTAGACAACTTTTTTATGCCCCGGTGATGATAGTCAGGGGGCATTAAGATTTGCCCCTGTCCGTCCGTCCATCTGTCCATCTGTTCATCACACTTTAGGGTATAGAGTTTGTGTAATCAACTCCTCCCACAGTTTCCAATGGATCTTTTTCATACTAAATGCATACATGTTGTGGACATATTGAAGATGTGCATGTGGATTTTTGATGGAGCTACAATTAATTTTGACAGGATTACGGCCTTTTGAACTTAGTCATTTTAGGCTTTTGTTTTGCACTGTAGGGTATGGAGTTTGTGAAATCAACTTCTCCCACAGTGCTCAGTGCACAGGGGTGGGGGGAGTGACTCGGTCTTTGAAGGGGTACAGATGTGCCGCTGGAACTCTGAAAACCCACCCTATTCATGTATAACCCAAATACCTAAATATACACCTATTAAAGTATTTTGTATCAAATTTGGGCCCTATTCATGTATAGTGCAGAAAAAAGTGCTTAGTCTAGCTCATGAATTTGCCATTAGGCCTTGAAGAAAATTCAAGAAATTAGTATGCTGAGAACATTTGTTGTCTTTGTAATTGATATTTGTTTCTTTTTGATAGCAAAGAACAGATAAGCTGGCTTTTATATACAGAACTTGGAGAAATAAGACCTATTGTATATTAGTCTGTAAAATCATACCTATTGATGTATCTGGCAGATCAAAAAAGTAGGGCAATTCCAGCGGCACATATATACCCTGCTTTATAATGGAAGTGACCCCCTGTGGTTCAGTGGATCTTTTTCAGACCTTGCATACATGATGTGTAAATATTGAAGATGCACGGGTGTGGGTTTTTGTTGGAGCTAGAAATAATTTTGACAGAATTACAGCCTTTTGAACTTAATTATTTTAGGCATATGTTTGCATTGTATGTGGTACTTAAGTACTTTTCTTTTCTTTTTTTATCTCCTCAAGCTTCTCCGATGGATTTTAACATCATAATCCATTTATGGATTTTCATGCTTCACTGACTCAGTCATAGTTCTTAGTTCCTATATGGAATATTGATGGCAATCATTACTCTTGATGCCGGGCCGGGTAGCGCAATCGGTAGGGCACCTGACTCGTAAGTCAGAGGTCCTGGGTTCGAAACCCGGTCTGGCCACATACTTTCGTTTCTTCTTCCGCTGATTCAAGAAGGGCAGTTGTCAGTTACTGGCGAAAGTATGTGCACTTAGTACTGGTTAACCGCTTAGGAGGTCTAAGCCTGCCCAGGAATAGTGTGGTTAGGTTAACTGACCGTCCCGACATGACCTTAGTTGTTTACCGTGGACGTTAAGCATCAAATCAACAACAACATTACACTTGACACTCACATACAATTGGACAAGAACTTTTCAATACCACCATTGCTGTGAGAGTCAAGCTCCAGTAAGGCGCGCTTTGTTGTCTTCTGACAACTCTTGTTAGCACTATAACTAATTAAGATATGGAGTTTGTGCTGGTAAAGTTTTCAAAGGTAAAATTAAATTTATTCAAAATTATAGCATTTTGAATACAGCCATTATGACAGTCAGGCTAGACGTAAAGTGCTTTGAAACAATGTTTGTTGATAATGGGCAATTCAGTGATGTACAGTGCCCTATGACAGGCACTGCATGGGGGTGTCATTCGTGTCTTACAGACACAATTTTCTGTTGTTTTTAGCTCGCCTGAGCACGAAGTGCTCAAGGTGAGCTGTTGTGATCGATATTTGCAGGGTTTTCCCGGACTCAAGTTTGAGAGTCTCAGACCCCCAAAATGGTGTCTGGGACTCCCAGAAAAAAATTAGTGCATCCACTGGGACTCTCAAAACAAAATCCAAATAGCAATTCAAAGAGACCAATTCTAATAAAAATTATATTATTCTTGGCACAATACAAAGTAATGATTTTCAAAATAAAGTAATTATGAAATTCAATTAGTTGATTTGGACATTTTATAGATTTTTCAGAGTACAGGACCCTTTACTCTTGGCATTGGACTCTTAAAAATTTGGTCTGTGGGTCCCAAAAACTCCTTAAATACAAGGCCGAGGGAAAACCTTGATATTTGTCCATTGTCCGTCCATCCGTCCGTCCTTCGTCAACAATTTCTTCAAACGGCATCTCTTCCTAGACCAGTAAGCCAATTTCAAAATAATTTCACACATATGTTTCTGTTAAAGCCCTGAACCAAAATTGCTAAAATGGTTCCGCTCCGCTGAACAAAATGGCCACCAGAGCTAAAAATAGGAAAACCTTTAAACGACATCTCCTCTGAACCAGTGGCTCGATTTCAAAATAATTTCACAGAAATGTTATACTCATGGCCCTGAACCAAAATTGCTAAAACGGTTCCACTCAGCTGAACAAAATGGCCGCCAGAGCTAAAATTAGAAATCTAAAAATAGAAAAGCCTTTAAATGACATCTCCTGAAGCCAATGGCTCCATTTCAAAATAATTTCACAGAAATGTTTGACTCATGGCCCTGAACCAAAATTGCTAAAACGGTTCCACTCCGCTGAACAAAATTGCCGCCAGAGCTAAAAAAAGAAATACATCTTAGAATGGCACAGAGGGCACAGTTTTGACCCAATCATCATGAAACTTTGTCAGAATGTATATGGGTGATTTTCAAAAAAATGAAGTCAAAGTGTGACATAAAGGTCAAAAATTAGATGACCTTTGAGTTGAATAATTTCCATGTCACTTTCTTCCTAGGATCAGGGATCAAGCTAGGGGGCGATTTGGGCGAAATAATAGCCCTAGGGGCCGAAATTTCGCCCTAAATTGGGCTTAGGGAGAAGTGGGAGTCTCCCTAAAAAAAAAAAAAAAAATTTTTTTTTTTTTTTTTTTTTTTTTAGAATTTTCATCAAATCATTCCACAAACAAGCTGTTATGACAATTTATCCTATAAACCCATTGCAGCTTATTAATCTTTCAATTTAATGTTAATAGTAGGGCATGTTCAAAAAAAATGTGACCGAAGCATTTCAGAGCATTTTAAAGAAAACAGGGCTTTAATATTACATTATTTTTGTTGCTGAAGATGTATCATGTCGCCTTGAAGATACCTGCCAAAATTCATTGAAATAGTTTGAGTTATAAAAAAGTTACGGTCAAAAATATAGCCAAAAAACTCAGGAGTGTAACGCTTTTTGTGTGACATTTTTTTGACTACTGAATTTTCTGCTTGCATTTTTACAAAACTCTGCTGGTTACCATACCTGTTAGCCATCTGTTTGACTTTCAACTCCTTTTGGCTGCATGAAAATTTAAGATTTATGTCCTTTCATCATCACCCGTGAAATAAGTAAGGCTAAACTCAACAGCACTATGCTGAATTTCTGGTGCACCAAAAAAGAAGAGGTTCTCATGTAAATGGATGTCATTTTTATATTTGATGCTTCTAATCTCTATAACATGGTCTGAAACATTGAATAAAGATGGTATACTGTATTGCAAATTTTCCAGTTGCTGTACCAGCATCCATCTCAGAATGTAAACCACTTCTTCTCAAGTACCCCTTGAACTCAGGAGTGTAACATTTGTCATTTGAAACCCCATAACTTTTTCCAGAGGTAGATTTAGTCAACTCTCATGCCATGTATGAAAAGTCATTGATCCATCGTGGTAATTGGTACACAGGCAGTCTTCATCTTGGCTCTTATTTTCTTCATATGTACCATTTAAGCCACTCAGGAGTGTAACACTTTTTTGTAAAAAGACAAAAATAGCTTATTTCTTTACCACAAGCAGTGTTATTTTCATTTATTATGCACATTCATGAAGACCAAGCCCCGCTAAAGCAATTTTGGAACATAAATTTAACTTCTAAACGTAAATAAAGCTGTACTGCCATAAAAATGACCAAAAGTTGAAGATCTTGAGATTCCATTATCTTCATATCTATCACTATGAGGCATTCCAAATAATATCCTTACATGGCTATCAAGTGTTTTGTGAAAAATGATAAGATAAAAGTGACCAAGATAATGATATTATGTGATTTAATTTGGGTTTTGTTATGATGTGTATTGCGCAAGGTGTTACACTCCTGAGCACTTTAAGTTTAATGCCATTCTGGACACTTTTTCTTCCTCTACATCAACATATTTGGATTAATTCATGCTAAATATAATGTTTCCAACATCTGAAAATGTTTTTTGATGCAGTGCCATCTGTTTTGATAAGATTTTGAGGGTAATAATATTTTAGGATGGGACATTTTCTACTGATTTATAATGTGACCATCAGCTTCTGAAACTGGTATGGAACTTTATTTCTATAATGTCTTTGGTAAACAGGTAATGATATTCAGGTAAAGAAAACTGTTCAATTTCCAAAAGAAAGAGTGAAGAAGAAATCAATTAAATTCAGTATTTGTTTGATTTGTGTGCATTTAGACAGCCGATTAGCAAATATATTATGGCACACCCAAGCACTCAGTTGAAAGATATGATTTTAGATTTTCCTATAGCAATGAGTGCAAGTTGCATTTATAGTGAAGACAACATCATAATGGAATCTAAAGGCAGAATATTCAACTTTTTTTTACAGTACCAACAAATGGCTGAAAAGTGTTACACTCCTGAGCAACAGACCAAGTTTTCTTGTTAAAAAGGCCAATAAATTTTGAAAAAATGATGTTAACAACATGCAGTCAGTGTTACTTTATTGCATAGAGCACTTAATCAATGATTTAAGTTCTTGTGATGCTAATTCCAGCGGTTTTAAAATAATACTCAGGAGTGTAACACATTCCTTGAAACTTTTAGCACATTTTTGACATAGCATCACCACTACCAGTATGTTTTTATATCAACAATCATTCTCTAGATTAGTTCTCTATTCATATGCCATCATCCCAATGCACATTTTATTTAGGCACAGCCAAGTAAAGAGAAGATATGGAAGTTTTTAAAACTCTACTTCTAAAAAAGTGTATCAAAATGAAGTTAAAATTTAAGTTTTTATTTCATTCAGGGGTTTCTGATAGAAAACAGCACTTATTTTCATAATTTGGAAGTGCCCTGCATCAAATAATAAAAACTTAAAGTGATATGATCATGATTTTAGCTTCCAAAGCTTTCATAAAATTTGGTCATTTTAACAGATTTTTGGTGTAAAACTCTTCACAAAAATTGTCAGGAAATTTTTATGAGTAATGCTATTATTAAAGTTTATATAGATTTGTAAACTGTAGGCACTGTAGATAAGTCTGGAATAAAAACTAAACCTATAGCAGAGTGTTTATTTTTGACCTCCAATGTCACACTTTGGTCACATTTTTTTTGAACATGCCCAGTATGCATAATAGCTATTTTTCTTTAAAACTGAATGAAAAATGTCATAATCGCGCAGTACCACTTCTCCCTTCAGGGCTGTCACTTCTCCCTATTTCAGCTGGAGGGAGAAGTCACTTCTCCCTAAACTTTGAGTCTAGCTTGATCCCTGTAGGATATCAAAGTGTCAGAAATTAACATTAAATACTGTATGAAAGCATCCAAATTTTTGTAATCTCTATGTTTCAGAGAATATTTGTTGTATTTTCAAAACATGGTATAGATCCCATATGAGAAGTGCCATACTTGTTTTGGCCATTTCTAAGTTAATATTTTGGTATAGTTTGACAAGACATATATCGAGACATGATTCTATGCCCTTGATTTGAATACTTTCTGTGAATAAATTTTTTTTGCCATTTTTTTTTATAATTTGACACTGAAATTGCTTTCTTTACCTACAAAAGTTTTTAAATTCACTTAAATTACTCAAATATTTATTCATAAATTATTTCTTATCAAAGTTCAAGGCGTTCTTGAAACACCCTATAAATTTCTTTTTAGTCAAATCATTATTTCATGTTGTAGTGGGTCTATAAAAGTGGTCAAAAACTGTGTTGCACTTGGGACAAAAACAGTTAGTTTCATCTAATAAGTCAGGATATTGCTTATTTTAGCACTTGCTGTGCCATTATATTTCAGATAACTGTCAACATGCAAAACTATGAGCTCTGAACATAAAAATAAAAAAATTAAAAGATTTCTTTCAACAAACAGTATGCATTTTACAGTATGGATAAAAATATTTATGCTACAGGACATTATACTTAATATAAGCCAGTGTTTCATAAAGTTTAAATCAAGACAATACAGTTTTAATCATTTTGAATTAAAGAAAAGAGGTTTCTAATGAAGTTTTATCAGATGTACAAATGTACAGTGAAACGTTGCACTTGCGACAAAATCAGACAGGTGTTTTCTCTTCTATTATTGAAAATTCTACACCAATTTCATATACTGAGATAATTTATAACAACAGTCAGTCACTTTAAACATTAGAATCCAAGCAGACAAATGTAAGCTCAAAACAAAATGATAGTTGTATACATTTTAGCACCTTAATAAGATATACATGTTAGGGTTCAAAGAAACAATGTTATGCTAGATAATTGTTTCTTGCTGTCATTTATTGTCAGTTTTACAAGTCTAACCATGTTTACTTTATATCAGTTCAATTCCTGGAAAAAAGGTAGTTCTTGCAGTAATACTATTCATTTTTAGATTTTTGTGTCCCAAGTGCAACGCCTGAAGGTTGGTTGAAAAATGACTGCTTATGTCGAAAGTAAACAGTTTAACTTAAAACTTTTGAAAGATTTCACATCAGCTCTCAATAAGTAATAAATAAAGAAAAGAAAAATGGCCTAAAAAAGTTTGTATTCTGTAAAAAAGCTCTTCTGAACATTCCAGTTAGCAAAAAAACACATATATTTTCAAATATTTCAGAAAAATGGCTTATCACAATATTTGAAAGGCATTAATTGTCTATATATATGCTTTAGCAATACTGATAAATGATAAAATTGAAGGTAAAGTGTATTGTTAGGCAATCATATTGCACTAATTAAACATGGAAAACTGTGTTGCACTTGGGACATCAGTTTTGGCAGCCTCTTGGAAACCATTGCATCACTGCATGATAATGATTGCTTTAGATGGTTTTGTCCCGACTTGCTGCTTCTCAAAATAAATCAAAACAACATATTATACAGGAAATGGTTGTATGGTGGATCAAAAACTACAGAATGTTGCACTTGGGACAAATCTGGGTAATACATTAAAGGAGCTATTTTCTAAAATGTTACAAAGAGTTCAAACTATTAAACAGCTGGTAATTTACCCAACAACATTACATTTTGTCATTAACAACATGCAATTCATCTAGTGCTAATAATAAGAGAAAAATTATTTGTGCAAAGTCAAAAGAAGTTATTTTCACTGTATGTTTTTTTATTAGGGGTGTTATCATAATTTATTGTCTTTGAACAGGTAAACAGAACAAAGTACATGCAAATTATATTGTAAACTCTGAGTTAATGGTATTCGACATCCATGCATTTATTTTTGATATAATGGAACATACAAGTTTTGGAAAGCATTTGAAAATAAGGACACATTTCAAATGTCACGCAAAAACCGTTTCACTTGGGACAAATTTGGGTATATTTTGTATCGTAACTTCGGACCTAATGTATCAATTTTGATGAAACTTTGCATCAAGATTTACATCAATATAACACACATTTTAGGCACAAACAAAACTTAATAAGTATAAAGCTTATCAGCTGAGCTTGAATTGAAAAAAAAACTTCATTTTTTTGAAAATCACCCATATTTTAATGAAATCTAGACCAAATTTGAAACTGGGTCATGTGCGGTCAAAAACTAGGTCACTAGGACAAATCTTAGAAAAACCTTTTGTACACTCTAGAGGGCACAGTTATGATCCAATCTTCATGAAACTTTGTCTGAATGTTTATCCTTTTACAATCTAGACCAAGATTGAAACTGAGTCATGTTGGGTCAAAAACTAGGTCAGTAGGTCCAATCTTAGAAAAACCTTGTGTACTTTCTATAGGGCACAGTTATGATCCGATCTTCATGAAACTTTGTCAGAATGTTTATCCGTATACAATCTAGGCCAAGATTGAAACTGAGTCATGTAGGGTCAAAAACTAGGTCACTAGGTCAGATCTTAGAAAAACCATGTGTACACTTTAGAGGGCACAGTTATGATTCAATCTTCATGAAACTTTGCCAGAATGCTTATCTTTATGAAATCTAGATCAAATTTGAAACTGGATCATGTCAGGTCAAAAACTAGGTCACTAGGTCAGATCTTAGAAAAACCATGTGAATGATGTAGAGGGCACAGTTTTGTTCCAATCTTCATGAAACTTTGTCAAAATGTTTATCTGCAGCAAATCTAGACCAAGGGTGCAACTGGGTCATGTTGGATCTAAAACTAGGTCACTCGGTCAAACCTTAGTAAAACATTGTGTATACTCTACAGTGCTGGAAACTCGCAAAATTTATGTGGTGGCCCAAAAGCTGAACAGGCCCAACTTTCAGTGGCCCAAATTATCCACCACCTAAAGTTCCCATTCAATTTGTATTGCCAGAAAGATAAATTTGGGCCACTAAATGTAATATTTTGTAGATTTCTGGTGGCCTGAGACAAAAACTAGGAGCATTTGGCCACCAGGCCACTGGCCGTTTCCAGCACTGCTCTAAAGGGCACAGTTTTGGTTCAATATTCTTGAAAATTTGTCAGAATGATTATCTTAATGAAATCTAGGCTAGGTTTGGAACTGGGTATTGTCGGGTTAAAATACTACCGGTAGGTCACTAGGTCAAATCCTAGAAAAACCTTATGTACACAATTGTATTTTGCATTGAATCTTCATGAAACTTGGTTAGAATGTGTATCTTCATGAAATGTAGGCCAAGTTTGAAACTGAATATATGTCTAATCAAAAAACTAGATTGCCAGGTCAGATCTTAGAAAAACTTTGTGTTCACTCTTGAGGGCACAGTTTTGATCCAATCTAAATGAAACTTTGTCAGAATATAGATTAGAAAGTGCAAAACTGCTCCAATTGAACCATCATCAAATAGATGATCTTCCATGTTACTTCATCATAACTCAGGTGAGCGATTAGGTCCATCATGGACCTCTTGTTTTATTAGCTCACCTGAGCCGAAGGCTCACAGGTGAGCTTATATATAGTATAGGCAGGCATCCGTCGTCCGTCGTACGTCGTCCGTCCGTCAACATTTTCAAACGACATCTCCTCTGAAACTACAAGGCCCATTGTAAATAAATTTCATATATAGCATCTATAGGCAGGGGGAACCAATAATTCTGATTTTTATCCAAATTGCTTGGGAACTTTGGTTGCTATGGCAACTTAAAGTTTCCATTCACTTGTATGGGAAAAATTGAAGATTTGCATTTATTGCTATGTCACTGCAGATATTTTGACAAAACTTTTACAGAAATGTTCCTTGAGTAGTCCTCCATCAACCACATGAAATTTTTGTCAATTGCACAATTTGGCTGGTTGCCATGGCAACCAAATGGTTAAAAATAGAAAAAATATTCAAAAATCATCTCCTCAGAAACTATGCAACCAATAAAGCTCAAACTTCACAGAAAGGATCTTGGCACTGCCCTCTATAAAAGTACTGTTTTTCTTGGCAATTGCTCTAGCAGTTTGGTTGCTATGGGAACTTAAAGTTGCCATTGACTTATAATGGCAAAATAGAAAATTTGCATTTATTGCTATGCCACTGCAGATATTTCGACAAAACTTTTACAGAAATGTTCCTTGAGTAGTCCTCCATCAACCACATGAAATTTTTGTCAATTGCACAATTTGGCTGGTTGCCATGGCAACCGAATGGTTAAAAATAGAAAAAAATATTCAAAAATCATCTCCTCAGAAACTATTCAACCAATAAAGCTCAAACTTCACAGAAAGGATCTTGGCACTGCCCTCTATAAAAGTACTGTTTTTCTTGGCAATTGCTCTAGCAGTTTGGTTGCTATGGGAACTTAAAGTTGCCATTGACTTATAATGGCAAAATAGAAAATTTGCATTTATTGCTATGCCACTGCAGATATTTTGACAAAACTTTTATAGAAATGTACCTGGAGTAGTCTTTAACCAGCCTTGTTAAATTTATACAAATTGGGCAATTTTCTGGTTGCCATTGCAACCGAATAGTTAAAAATGGAAAAATATTAAAAAATCATCTCTGCATAAACTTTGTAGCCAATAAAGCTCAAACTTTACAGAAAGAATCTTAGTACTAGCCTCTATAGAATAACTACTTTTCATGGCAATTACTCCAGCAGTTTGGTTGCTATGGCAACTAAGAGTTTCCATTGACTTATAATGGGGAAAATGGAAATTGGCAATTTTTGCTGTCTCACGGCTTTTATTTAGATTTTCTTTCTACAGAAATGTTTCTTGAATAGTCCTCTATATTTCATATGAATTTTCTCCAAATCGCTGAATTTGATTGGTTGCCATGGCAAAATATAGGGTAAATTTTCGAAAAAAAAAGAAAAAATGAAAAAATCTTCTGCTCAGAAGCCATATGGGGGATGAAGCTGATATTGTGCAAACATGTTGATGACAGAAGCCTCTACATGAATTTTGTTTTTTCTTCCAACCCAATAAGAACTTTGGTTGCTATGTCAACTTATAGTTTCCATTGACTTATAATGGGGAAAGTGAAGCCATGAGGAGGATGAAGCTGATACTTTGCATACATATTAATAACATTAGCCTCTACCTAAAGTATATTTCATATTATCATTGCCCATGTGAACTGGTTGCTATGGCAACTTAAAGTTTCCATAGACTTACAATGGGGAAAGTGGACATTTGGTATTTATTTCTGTGTTACGGCAGATATCAGGGGTGAAAAAAAGTACCCTTCTACATGGTTTTTATTTTTTTTTTCCATATTATTAACATATATAATGAATTTTACAAAAAAACTTTTTTTAACGCCAGATTATGACTGTTAAATTTTTTTGAGTGATTTGAACACAGAAGTTGTGTATTTTCAAGACATTTTGAACCTTTTTTAGCTCGCCTGAAAGAAAGTTCAGGAAGAGCTATTGTTGTCACCACGGCGTCGGCGTCCTCGTCAGCGTTCGCGTCTGCGTCGGCGTTCGGATTGGATGTTTTGGTTAAAGTTTTTTAAAGACCTATATCTCCTTAACCCATGGATGGATTATTTTGATACTTGCACTGTAGTTAGATAGTGGTCTAAGGTTTAACAGGGTACCATCCCCACCCCACTCAGTGACCTTGATGTCAAGGCCATGGACTTAGAAAATTCGGAGTTTTTTTGGACTGGATGTTTTGGTTAAAGTTTTATAAAGCCCAATATCTCCTTAACCCATGGATGGATTCCTTTGATACTTTCACTGAAGTTAGATATTGGTCTAAAGTTTTTGAAGGTACTACCCCCACCCCCCTCAGTGACCTTGATGTCAAGGTCATGGAGTTAGAAAATTGTCTTTTTATTGATTGGATGTTTTGGTTAAAGTTTTTTAAAGACACATATCTCCTGAACCCATAGATGAATTCTTTTTATCTTTGCACTGTAGTTAGATCTACAGAGTACTACCCCAACCCCACTCAGTGACCTTGGTGTCAAGGTCAGGGACTTAGGAAATTTTGGTCTTTATTAAAGTTTTGTAATTGCATACTGATTCATAATTCTTTGCAGAGATTTAGTTTTAACTTGAACTGATGTTAGACACTTTTTAGCTCACCTGAGCCAGCGGCTCCGGGGGAGCTTATAGGATGGTAAGGCTCCGTCGTCCGTCGTCGTCCGTCGTCCGTCCGTCAACAATTTCAAACGACATCTCCTCTGAAACCGCTGGGCCAATTGTAACCAAATTTCATATGTGGCCTCCAGAGGAAGGGGGAACGAAAAATTGTTCAAACGGTCCTGGTCACATGACCAACATGGCCGCCATGCCCATATATGGTAAAAACCTAAAAAAATCTTCTTCTTCAGAACCAAAAGGCCAGTGGCCTTGAAACTTGGTATGTAGCATCGGGTACGCGAGTACTACCAAGATTGTTCAAATTATGACCTTGGGTTGACCTTGACCTTTTTTACGGCAAGGTCAAATTTGCTTCCTTGTGCTTTTATATGGCAAAATGCTACAACATGAGATATCTTGGAAACTGTTGAAGATTTTGGGCTAAAAATCAGTATCTACAGTCATCTTAATGAGTACATGAAGATTTATGAGTACAAGAGGTCAAGGTCATTCTTTGACCTTTGACCCAGAACTCTCTTATTTTGACAATGTCAAACAATCTGCTCAACAGCCACTTGGTCAATTGAAACCAAATTTCATATAGAGCCTCCAGGGGTTGAGGGAACGAAAAAAAATTCATACGGTCCAGGTCACATGACCAACATGGCCGCCATGCCCATATATGGTAAAAACCTTTAAAAATCTTCTTTTCCAGAACCAATGGACGGATGGCCTTGAAACTTGGTATGTAGCATTAGGTACACAAGTACTATCAAGATTGTTCAAATTATGACCTTGGGTTGACCTTAACCTTTTTTACAGCAAGGTCAAATATGGGAAAATGCTAGAACATAAGATTTCATGGAAAGATTTGAAGATTAAGGCCTAAAAATTGGTATATACAATCATCATAATGAGGACATGAAGATTTGTGAGTACAAGAGGTCAAGGTCATTTTTTGACCTTTGACCCAGAACTCTCATATTTTGACAATTTCAAACAATCTTATAAAAAACCACTGGGCCAATTGTAACCAAATTTCGTATAGAGGTTTCAGGGGTTGAGGGAATGAAAATTTGTTCGAACGGTTTAGGTCACATGACCAACATGGCTGCCACACTCATATATTGTAAAAACCTTTAAAAATCTTTTTCTCCAGAACCAATTGACCGATTGCCTTGAAACTTAGTATGTAGCATTTGGTACTCCAGTTCTATCAAGAGTGTTCAAAATGATGACATTGGGTTGACCTTGACCATTTTACAGCAAGGTCAAATATGGGAAAATGCTAGAACATAAGATTTCATGGAAAGGTTTGAAGATTTAGGCCTAAAAATCGGTAAATACATCAAGATTCATGAGTACAAGAGGTCAAGGTCATTCTTTGACCTTTGACCCTGAATTCTCATAGTTTGACAATTTCAAACTTCTTCTTAAAAGCCAATGAGCCAATTGTAACCAAACATCATATAGAGCCTTCAGGGGTTAAGGAAAATTTCTTCTATTGGTCTGGGTCACATGACCAACATGGCCGCCATAACCATATATGGTATAAACCTTTAAAAATCTTCTTCTCCAGAACCAATTTACCGATGGCCTTGAAACTTGGTATGTAGCATTGGGTATTCCAGTACTATCAAAATTGTTCAAATTATGACCTTTGGCTGACCTTGACCTTTTTTACAGCAAGGTCAAATATGGGAAAATGCTGGAACATAAGATTTCATGGGAAGTATTTGGCCTCAAAATTGGTATATATAGTCATCTTAATGAGGTCATAAAGAATTATGAGTACAAGAGGTCAAGGTCATTCTTTGACCTTTGACCCAGATCTCTCATATTTTGACATTTTCAAACATTTCCTCAAAAGCCAAAGGGCCAATTGTAATCGCATTACATATAGAGCCTCCAGGGGTTGATTGGTGAGCATTGGGTACTCCAGTTCTATCAAGAGTGTTCAAAATGATGACATTGGGTTGACCGTGACCATTTTGCGGCAAGGTCAAATATGGGAAAATGCTAGAACATAAGATTTCATGGAAAGTTTTTGAAGATTTAGGCCTAGAAAATGGTATATATGGTTATCTTGATGAGTACATGAAGACTTATGAGTACAAGAGGTCATGGTCAGTCTTTGACGTTTGACCCAAGACTCATATTTTGACCATTTCAGATATAAGAAAAAGCCTGTTTGCCAATTGCTCAGGTGAGCAGTTCAGGGCCTCATGGCCCTCTTGTTTGAGTTTTTACAAAACACCTTATACATACCCCACTGGATGACCTTGAAGTCAAGGTCATCCACTTAGAATTTTGTCTTAAAGATTTTGGTTGAAGTTTTATATGTATGAAGACATAATTTCACAGTGCCACGATGATGGACTCAGTTGATACTAATACTTGGACTGATGTTAGATATTGGTTCAGGGTTTTGTTACATCCTAGCCCCCCCCCCCCCTTCCCACTACCCCTCATTTTTTTTAACCTCAAGCTCATGCACTTCGAAATTTCATTTTATGCCCCCCTCCCCCCCCCCCCTTCCCACTACCCCTCATTTTTTTTCCTCAAGCTCATGCACTTCGAAATTTCATTTCATTTTATGTATTTTGATTTTATTTTAAGACTTATTTCTGAGATAGCTTTTGTTTATAAATGTGTTTTCATTATGGGCATGCTTGCCTGAAGTTTTATGCATAGCAGTCCACACCACCATAGTGGCTGTGTGATGGGCAAGCACCAATTCAGGCGAGCTATGCTGTCAGGCGACAGCTCTTGTTCACCTATGAAGCTACTAGGACTAATGTAAGATTTTCAGTAGGGTAAGTTGCTCCAAGACTTTGTTTCTATGTCAGTTTAATGTCCCCATTTTACTTTTCAGAACTTAGGAATATTGGCTGTTACAGCCTGCTGATCATAATGACAAGTCTTTGAAAAGTTTCACAGAAATGTATTTTGGTAGTCTTTTATCAGCCGGATACTTAGGGGAGCATTACACAATCTCATGGTCCTATTGTTTTATAATTTGACAAATATTTCTGTCTTTTTAAGCTGTAAAAATAGGTGTACATATTTATCAGTAATAACTTTGGCATTCTTTTCTCCTTCAGAAAAAGCAAGTCATTTTTGAAGTTTTGACAAATTCCGTTGAAGACACTTCAGAACCTATTCCTGTTGGTGAGTAACTATTTGCTTTGAAACCATTCTTGGGACTACACTTTTCGGGAGAAACTCTAAAATTGTCCTGTAAATGGAACAGTTTTTTTATGCAATGCAATATTGAGTCAAGAGGATACTGATAGAAGGCAGTCAGTGTAGAGCCTGATCAGACTGCTCCTTTAGGGGCAGTCTTAGAGGGGCAGTCTGATCTGGGTCTGCACTGTAGACCTATCCATCCCAATACACAGATTTGAAGTTTATGTTTAGTAATTTATAATCCCTGAACATAAGTTTCAGACTGATAGCGGAAGAACAGGTACTCTCATAATGACTTTACCTAAGAGAATGAAGGGAACGAAATTTTACAAAGTCATCAGAGGGTGAAAAATGGGTATAAGATTACTTTTATTAAGGTAGAAAAAGTGCAACACTCCTAGAGAGCATTTAAAAAAACCCAAAAAACTTTATGCTGGTTTCAAGTGGTTTGATGATTGAAGGCATCAGAGCTGGAGAGAACCTGACTTAAATCATGTAAATCATCACTTAAAGATCAACCTAATTTTGGATGAAAAATAAATTTACGAAGCAGAAAAGGAAAGCAGGTCAAGGGTAGAAATAAGACCAACATTCCTGTAGGCCATTTGAAGAACTTTTACACCTTGGGGTTTGACTATGCAAAGTAGTTAAATTATATAAAGTGACTTAAACACTATACATGATAGGGTTGATGTAATTTTGGACATGAAATTTTACAAAGTCAGGAGCACCTAAAATAGAGGTCAAATGTAAAAATAAGTGTCAACTGAGAAGACACTTTGTGTCAGGTTCAAATACTGCACCAAAGTTTAAGATCCGTCTGGTACACGAGGACCCAACCCTCAGTGTCCGCAAAGTGTCCAGATAGTGGCGTTCAAGTTGGCCTTGCATGCCAAAGGGAACAACTGACTCAGTCTAGCTTCTGATGCAAACTTCAGTACTGGGTAAAGGTGGTGTGAAAATTCATACCAGGAACCACCCTTTGTCACCATTAGGCATATTAAGTTAGAGACTGAGTTGGTATCTCTCTGTCTGGTACTCGGGGACCCTATCCTCAATATCCCCAAAGTGTCCAGATGTTGGCATTCAAGTGGCCCTTTTAAAGTTTATGCCAAAGGGAACAACTGACTGAGTCTAGCTTCTGATGCAAACTTCGTTTGTGCATTAGCTACCACATTCATCCCTGGTTAACTGTGTATACAGGGGCAGTTACCAAACGAAAAGGAGTCCGCTAGCTCCCAAACTACCTGGTCATCATGGCTAAACAAATTTGTTTAGTCAAGATGACCAGGTAGTTTTGGAACTGTGACACATTTCTATATGCCCGTTTGGAAAAAATGGAGGTATTATGGCATGGCCCTGTCCGTCTGTCCGTAAACATTCTTGTATGCGCCATAATTCAGTAAACGTTGGAATATCTTCATGAAAATTTTGTAGTCCTGAATATATATTAGGTTTGGGCAAAGTGTCGCATACAATAATGGTTGCTCCCCCTTTCTTAGTTTCCAAGTTATGCCCCTTGATTATTTTTTTTCCTGCAGGTCATGTGCATGCCATAACTAGATAAACCCTTTGGGATATCTCGATGAAACTTCATTGCAATGTGTATGAAGGTCCAACGCTGTGTCATGACTGGTCATGATAAGTCATGATTATTGACCACTGGTCCCACCCAGAAGCCTGACCCTAATGGTTTTCAACCATATCAAAGGTAATGACATATAGGGAGAAAGTCTCTGCTATTGGTTGCAAAGATATATGAACAGTCTAAAAGATTTAATGCAAAACTTTGCTGTAATCTAAGTCTAATATTTGACCCCTGGCCCCACCCAGAGGCATGACCCAGGGGCCGTAGATATTTCACATCAAAGGCAATGCTACAGAGACAACATGAACCATATACAGTCACACCTGTCTTATGGGTTCACCCAAGGGAAGGACAAAAACTGGCTGCTTTAGACAGGTGATCCAATAATACAGGTTCATTTGCACTGTAGTTTGGTTTAAGGGACCCAGAAAAAGTGGTTGCTGAAGACAGGTGATCCCTTCATGGAGGTGACCACTAAGCAGCTAGGTTTGACTGTATAATGGAAAGTCTTTAACATAAGGCTACAAAGATATGACCAGCCCAGAAAGGGTAACACAAATCTTAGACGTAACAGTTATCTTCAGTTTTCACAATTTTATACTTACCAAGTTACCATGATATGAAGATGGAAGCTTTTCCCCTCCAAAACAGTCTAAAAATCTAGATCCATCTTATCTACACATACATACAGATACATCTAGATACCTATTTGGAATTGCTTTGGATAGAAAAAACCCATCTTCCATCTTATAACAGAACTTTATAAGATTGATAAAGATAATGAGGGTCATTCGAAACGGAGGAAAACCCAGTTTTTATGATGGAATAAATAAGGTAAATTCAGCAAGACTTGCATACACTTACTAATCACCATGATCTCTGATAATGTGGAAGTGCAGTAGAGGTGTGACATAGCATTCCACAAAATTTGTTCATAAAAAAAATAGATAGTATTCAGATGGTACTGCTTTGCAATGTATTGGATAGTTGGCTTGCAGTTTTACATCTTTTCAACAGCAATCCAGTCATACCAGGGTGATGGGAGGGTGATAATTAAAATCTGTGTGCAATGAAGTCCTGTTTAAAGTGAAAGGTTTTCACCTTTAGTGAGAATCGAACCTGGAACCGCTAGATCAGCAAGCTAGTGTTTATCCCACTAAGCTACCAGAGCTTCCTACTATTTTGCATGTCAGTCGCTTATATGTGATAAAAATGACACCACCATAGCTTTTTGTCTAGCCCTTGACTAGCAGAAACAAGACATAATTATAGGAATTACTTTCCTGGCATCTTCTGCAGTGGTATAAACTTTCAAGTTTTATGGTTTAGCAGTGTTCTGTGACATTGCACTGACAGGTGAGACACCACCTTTTGTGGAATATATATGTTTATACTTACCATTTTTTTTTCTTTTGCAGCCCATGGTGTCTTTTTTGTTCAGGGTGGGTGAAAATATTCTCTGGGAAAGAAGTCCTTTGGAGACATAAACACCACAGGGAAGGAAAACATTCAGATTTGGAATTTATTGAATAAAAAATGCTTCACTTTGAAAAACAGCTGGAAAACAAGAAGGTGCATCCATTTCTTATCAAACATGAAAAATTCTGATTTCCAGAGGATGTCCATAGTTCAACTGCTCAGCTGACTTTAAGACTAAAGGCTCAAGGCGAAGAGATATACTTTCACAGGAAACAACTACTCAATTTTCTATTTTTCCTCTAATCACAATATTCTCAACTCTTTAAGAAAAGAAATTGTTACATTTTGAGCAAACTCTTTCGTTCAAGATTAAACCCCATTTTGAAAGGTTTTCATTCCAGGGAAGCAAACAGGAAGAATGAAACTTAGAGAGTTTGCGTAAACTTCTTGTTCCAAGGTGGCAAAATTCTAATAGCTGTCAGAGGCATCCACAAGTCAGCTGGGTTTTTTTAATTGAACTCTCAGGGTAAAGAGATAGACTTTTTGGGGGAAGCATCTCTGGCATTTTCACTATTTTATCCAGTCTCAATGGGAATCAACATTTATAGAACAGAATTTGCTCCTTTTTGAGCAAAATTTTGCCTCTAATGGTGGATCCCATTTTGACAGGGCTTCCTAGTATAGGAAAGAAAACAGGGAGTCACAGAAATTTTCCGCTTTGTAAATTGGCTAGAAAATATGGTTGTGCATCCATTTACCATGAAAATTGCATTTTGTCTGGCCTTCATAGTCCAGGAAAGTAATAAAGGAGCCACAAAAGGTACCCCCGTTATGAAAAGGCTGAAAAAACGAGGTCCATGCACTCACATGAAAATGGTATATTGTGCGGGCTTCATAGTTAATTTTAAGCAATAATTAAAGGAGTCCCAAAAGACACCTCCTTTGTAAAAGGCTGTAAAACAATATTAAAGGTGCATCCGTTCCCCAAGAAAATGGCTTCATAGTCCAGGAAAGCAATAAAGGTTGGTTAGTTGGTTGTTTTGGGGTTAACGGTTCTTAGTTCAGGAAAGCAAGGAAGGAGTCGCAAAAGGTACCATCTTTGTAAAAAGGCTGAAAAACATCGAGATGCATCTATTCACCATCAAAATGGCATTTTGTATGAATGCATGTAAGTGCATCCATTCACTGTGGAACGTAACAAGTTTGTCAAAACATTTTATTTAAGGTGACAAGATATGAGTGGGTATCCATACTTTAACTCCTGGACAAGTATCCAAAAGTCAGCTCGACTGTTGGACTGAAAGTCAAGGTGAAAAGATACAATTTCAGGGAAGCAACTTTTCCATTTTCAATTTTAGCTCCATTCTCAATGGGGATCAACTATTAAAGAATAGAATTTGCTCCCTTTGGTGCAAAATCTTTTCTTCAAGAGTAGACCTCAGTTTTGAAGGGCTTTATAGTACAGGGAAGCAATCAGAAAGGCACAAAAAATGGCACTTTGGGAAAAAGCTGAAAAACAAGCCAGTGATCCATCCACCATGAGTTTTTAAGTTCATCGACACACACCCTGTTTCAGGTGTGCAATTTGGAGCATGTCCACACACCTTATCTCATCACATACTAGACATTTTAAAGTCAGCTTGACTTTTGAATTGTAAACTCAAGGTGAATGGATACACATTCAGGGCAAACAATTTATTCTTCAATTCTCAGCAGCAATCAAGTTTTAAAGAAAAGAGTTTGCTCCCCTTGGAGCAAAATCTTTCCTTCAAGAGTAGACCCCATTTAATAAGGGCTTCATAGTCCAAGGAAGCAAGCAGGAAGGTACAAAAAGTTCCTGTGTGTAAGATGGCAGAAAACATGGTGGTGCATCCGTTCACCATGAAACTTAATAAAAATTTCTTAATAAATTCAGCTTGACTTTATAGTCCAGGGGGAAAGCAGGAAGACAGAAATTATTCCCCTTTGTAAAACTGACATCCGAAGTTCAGAAAGACTCTAAGACTGATGACTCATGGTGAAGAGAAACTCATTTAGTGGAAGCAACACATCCATTTTCAATTTTTGCTCCATTCTCAACATGGCTGCCATGCCCATGTATGGTAAAAACCTTCAAATATCTATTTTTCCGGAACCAATTGACAGATGGCCTTGAAACTTGGTATGTAGTATCCGGTACTCATGTTTTACCAAGACTGTTCAAATTTTGGCCTGGGGTTGACCTTGACCTTTCTTACAGTTAGGTCAAATATGGGAAAATGCAGGAATATAAGATTTGATGGAAAGTTTTGAAGATGTTGGCCAGAAATTTGTATAAGAGTACATGAAAATATGTTAGTGCAAGAGGTCAAGGTCGTTCTTTGACCCTTTTGGCCCAGGATTGTCATATTTTAGTGCAAGAGGTCAAGGTCGTTCTTTGACCCTTTTGGCCCAGGATTATCATATTTTGACTAATTCAGACATCTCTAAAGGCACTGGGCCTATTGTAACCAAAGTTCATACAGAGCATTCAGGGGCTGAGGGAACAAAAAAATTGATAAAGGGGTCCAGGTTACATGACCAACATGACCGCCGTGCCCATTTATGGTATAAACTTATAAAAGTCTTCTTGTCCAGAACCAATTTACAGATGGTCTTGAAACTTGTTATGTAGCATCGGGTACTCAAGTACTATTAAGATCGTTCAAATGATAACCTTGACCTTTTTACCGCAAGGTCAAATATGGGAAAACTCTAGAATATAAGATTTTTTTGGAAAGTTTTGAAGCTTTTGGTCCAGGATTGTTCAAATGATAACCTTGGGTTGACTTTTTGACATTTTTTACAGCAAGGTTAAATTTGCTTTCTGGTGCTGTTATGTGTAAAAATGCTTGAATATATGAGTTTATGGACCTTGTAGAAGATTTTAGAGGAAAAGTTAGTAAAGACAGTCAAATATATGAGTACATGAACATTTTTAGCAGTAGAGGTCATGGTCATTCTCCAACCTTTAGCTCATATTTTGACAGTTTCAAACGATTTGGCTGGTCCAAATGATGATTCTAGTTTAACCTTTGACCTTTTTATCCCCCGACCGAAAGGTTCGGGGGATATAGCGATGAGCCTGGCGTCCGTCCGTCCGTCCGTCTGTCCGTTCGTCCGTCCGTAAACACTTTCTTGTCCGCTCTATATCTTGAATACCCTTTGGAATATTTTCATGATACTGCACAGTTATGTAGAACAGGTCATGACGATGTGTCGCGTACAAGAATGGTAACTCTTGCTATTGTACTTTTTGAATTATCTCCCCTTTGGTGATTTTTTAGCAGATTCGTGTCCGCTCTATAAGTTGAATACCCTTTGGAATATTTTCATGATACTTCACAGAAATGTAGAACAGGTCATGATGATGTGTCGCGAACAAGAATGACAACTCTTGCTTTCTTACTTTTTGTGTTATTTCCCCTTGATAGTTTTAGATGTGATTTTTTGGCAGATTCGTGTCCGCTCTATAACTAGAATACCAATTGGAATATTCTCATGATACTTCACAGATATGTAGAACAGGTCATGACGGTGTGACGCGAACAAGAATGACTACTCTTGCTTTCTTACTTTTTGAGTTATTTCCCCTTGATCATTTTAGGTATGATTTCGTGCCCGCTGTATAACTTGAATACCTTTTGGAATATTTTCATGATACTTCACAGATATGTAGAACAGGTCATGACGATGTGTTGCGAACAAGAAAGACAACTCCTGCTTTCTTACTTTTTGAGTTATTTCCCCTTGATGGTTTTAGGTGTGATTTCGTGTCCGCTCTATAACTTGAATACCTTTTGGAATATTTTCATGATACTTCACAGATATGTAGAACAGGTCATGATGATGTGTCGCGAACAAGAATGACAACTCTTGCTTTCTTACTTTTGGAGTTATTTCCCTTTGATGATTTTAAGTGTCCGCTCCATAGCTTGAATATCTTTTGAAATATTTTCATGATACTTCACAGATATGCAGAACAGGTCATGACAATTTGTCTCATACATGAATGATAACTCTTGCTTTTAGACCTAGTGAATTATTTCCCTTTGGTAGTTTGAGCTGCTGTTGGAGTCTCTGCTCCATAACTGTATAACCCAGGCCAGCTCCAGAATTTGAATAACCGTGAACCTTTTAGAATATTGATGATCATGCTGTGATATCTTATCAGTGTTCCTAACTCTCTCTTACCCCTCCACATTCCCGTGCCCCCCCCCCCCCCCCCCCCCCCCCCAAAAATATTTTTTTTTTCCAGATTTGGATTCTTTGTCCAAATTCACTTACTAGAGAGCTCAAAATTAGGTTTGTAGGGCTTGTACTTTAGAAGTTATTCACACATTTTGAAAGTTGAATGTATCGTATGCTATACATTTGTGTATATGGTGGCTGTTTGAGATATTACCTCTTTTTAGCAGTCAAGCATACTGTTTTAGTCTGAGTGTTAGATAATCATGCATCTGTTAACAGTTAATGTCAATCAGAAGCATAAAAGAACGACAATATATTACTAATATGTGTTTTGAAGTGCACCCTTTTTACCAAGGCCCATGGGGGTCTTTGGTCGGGGGATTTGCCATCTCCTCTGATGGCTATTTTTACTCAGGTGAGAGATTCAGGGCCTCATGGCCCTCCTGTTTCATTATTTACACATAACAGCTTACATTTGCTTATTCTGAACATTGTTAACAAACCCTTAAAAATCAACTGTTTGTTTTTTTAAATTGAATAAACCTTGTTTTGCAAGAAGGTTTTAACTTGAACATCTCAGCTAGAATGTGGATAACAAGAGTCATGTTTGTTAGTTTGGAGAGCTTATATATCAGCAGAGACCTTGGTTATATCAAGGAACAAGAGGTGGTTGCTGTACTCTATGCAACACCCCATATGGAATCAGCCAGACACCACATGATTGTTTATGATACCCCATACATAAAACTCTGTAAATGGAAAGTCAAGTTATCTATTACATAATATTTTATCACGGTTGGACTTGGGCACAACCTCAGTAATTACATGAAAATTTCTTATTTCGATGTCAATCCTCAGACATTCCAATCTCAGCTACACTTTTGGACAGAAGACTAGGTGAAGAGAAACACTTAGAGGGGAAGCAACTCTGCCAATTACAATTTTTCCTCCATTTTCAATGGAATCAACTCTGTAAGAAAGGAATTTGCTCCCCTTGGAGCAAAACCTCTCTTTCAAGAGTAGATTCCAATTTGGAATGTTTTTCAAAAAGGAAATAGGAACTCACAAAAATTGTTTCCTTCTATAAACAATGGCTGATAAACATGGAGATGCAGTGGGTCACTTTGAAACTGTGATGTAACATCAAAACTTCTTTGAGGGGGCAGATTTCCAGTAGATGTTCATAGGTCCAGTCTCTTGTAGCCAAAATACAGCTGGACTTTTGGACTGAAGACTGGGGATGAAGAGAAACACTTTCAGGGGAACCAACTCTGCCATTTTCATTTTTTCCCTTATTTTCATAGCGTATCTACCCGTATGAAAGAGTTTACTCCCTTTGAGCAAAATCGTCACTTCAAGAGCCCTCATTTTGGAAGGGCTTTGTAATCCAGGAAAGAAACAGGAGGTCATAATAATTGTTTCCTTTGGTAAAAATGGCTGATATATATGGAAGGGCATCCATTCATCATGAAACTTTGTACCTGAGGTTGCAAATTTCCACTGGGTGTCCATAGGTCAACTCCTGGACATTTAAAATACAGGTAGACATTGGACTAAAGACTCCCATGGGATGTACTCTTCACGAAAAGACTTTTCTTCCCTAGGAGCAAAGTTTTCTCTTCAAAAGTAGACCCCAGTTTGGAAGGTCTTAATAGTTCAGGGAAGTAAACAAGAAATCTCATAAATTTATCTTCTTTGTAAAATTGGCTGATAAAGATGGAGATGAATCTTTTCACCATGAAACATTTTAATTAGAGGTGGCAGATTTCCAGTGGTTGTCCATGTGTCAACTCCCTGACATCAAGAGATTCAGCTAGACTTTTGTACTGTAGACTCAAGGTGAAGAAAAACACTGTCAGGGGAAGCAACTCTGCCATTTTCGATTTTTCCTCTATTCTTAATAGGCATCAACTCCTTAAGAAAAGAATTTGCTCCCCTAGGAGCGATGTCTTTCCTTCGAAAGAAATCCTATTTTGGAAGGGCTTTAAAGTCCAGGGAAGCAAACAGGAATGAGACAAAAATTGTTCCCATTTGTAAAAAGGGCTGAAATATAGCACAACATTGATACTTTCCTGGACATCCAAAGTTCAGCTGACTTTTTGACTGAGACTCAAGAGGAGGGTATACACTTTCAGGGGAAGCAACTCTGCCATGATTTTCATTTTGTCTTCCATTTTCAATGATATTTACTCTTTAAGAAAAGAATTTGCTCCCTTTGCAGCAAACTCTTAGCTTCCACAACAGACTCCATAATGGACAGTTTACGTAGTTCAGGGAAGCAAACAAAAACTTACAAGAATTGTTCCTTGTGAAAATTGGCCATGAACATGGAGATCTAGCTGACACCATGAACTTTAAAAGTCTTGTTTGAGGTGGCAAATTTCTATTTTCTGCAAGTAAATTCCTGGACATCCAAAGTTTAGACCTTTTGACTGAACACTGAATGTGAAGAAAAACAATTTTCATTTTTTTTCCATTGTAAATGGGGATCAACTCTTTAAGAAATGAATTTGCTCCCCTTGAAGCAATATCTTTCCTTATAGAGTAGACCACATTTTGGGAGGTCTTTATAGTTCAGGGAAGCATATAGGAAGCACATAAATTGTTTCCCTTTGTAAAAATGGCTGATCAACATGGAGTTGCATCCATTCGCCATGTAGCTGAGGTATCAAAATTTCCTGTCACTGTCCATAGTTTGACTCCTGGACATCCAAAAGTTGGATACTATTTTAGATATGTGCAACACGGCCAAATTTGAGCTACCTTAAATCCAACTCTTCCTGACAGTGTGCTGAAAATTTGCTTTGATGTTTCAAACAAACAGAAGACCCACACAAATGCGTTTTGAACAGGAGAAAAATTATTTTTTGAAATTTTCAATCTTAGAAATTTTTAGGGTTACCGATAACACAATATGGCAACTTTGTATAATCAGCCCCTTCTCCAGTTTTTATACTCCCGGCATACGAAGTATGTCGAGGGTTATATAGTTTTTCTCTTTCCATCGGTTTGTCTGTTCATCTGTCCGTACGCAAGTTAACATTTGCGTTAAAGGTTTGTGTTAAGTTCTTTTCTTTTGCTTAGAACTGTTATCCAGAGATTGTTCATAAGTGCTAAGTTTTACCACAGGATGGATATTGATCAGTGTGCATCACCTTGATGCTGCTGCTGGCCAAAGGTCAAGGTCATAGACTTAGAAATTTGAATAGTAGTTGCGTTAAGGTTTTGCGTTAAGTTTTTCTTTTGCTCTGTTTTTATACCCCCGGCATACGAAGTATGATGAGGGGTATATAGCTTTCGTCCGATGTCTGTTCGTCCATTTGTCCGTCCATCTGTCCTTCCGTCCTTCCGTCCGTAAGTTAACAGTTGTGTTAAAGTTTTGTGTTAAAGTTTTTTTGAGATCTTACATTTTCCAAACCCGTGATGGGTTGGGTTTATATTTGGCCTGGTGATAGATAATGGTCCAAAGTTTTATTATGTACCACCCCCACCCATGCCTATGACCTAAAGGTCAAGGTCACAGACTTTGATTATTCATGATAAAGTTTTGCGTTAAAGTTTTTAAGATCTCTATATAATTCAAACCCTTTGATGGATTGGGTTTATATTTGGCATAGTGATAGATAATGGTCCAAAGTTTTATTATGTACCACCCCCACCCATGCCCATGACCTAAAGGTCAAGGTCACAGACTTTGATTATTCATGTTAAAGCTTTGTGTTAAAGTTTTTAAGATCTCTATATAATTCAAACCCTTTGATGGATTGGGTTTATATTTGGCATGGTGATAGATAATGGTCCAAAGTTTTATTATGTAGCACACCACCCATGCCCGTGACCTAAAGGTCAAGGTCATAGACTTTGATTATTCATGTTAAAGCTTTGTGTTAAAGTTTTTAAGATCTCTATATAATTCAAACCCTTTGATGGATTGGGTTTATAAATGGCATGGTGATAGATAATGGTCTAAAGCTTTATTATGTACCACCCCCACCCATGCCCATGACCTAAAGGTCAAGGTCACAAACTTTAATTATTCATGTTAAAGTTTTGCGTTAAAGTTTTTAAGATCTCTATATAAATCATACCCTTTGTTGATGTGGGCTAATGTTTGGCATGATGATAGATGTTGGTCCAAAGTTTTATTATGTACCATCCCAACCAATGCCTGTGACCTAGAGGTCAAGGTCACGGACTTTGACTTTTCATGCTGAAGTTTTGTGTTAAAGATATTATATCATTCAACTTCTTCATTCAGTTTGGTTTATATGTCAAAAGTTTTATTTTGTACCACATTACACATGACTGTGACCTAGAGGTCAAGATCACAGACTTAGACATTTCCATATATGTTTTGTGTTAAAGGTTTTTAGATCTCATATCATCCAAATCTTTTGTTTGGTTTTGTTATTTTTGGTATGATTATAGGTATTGGTCTAAAAATTAACTATGTCATCCCCACACATGCCTTGACTCAAGGTGAAGGTCAAAGACTTGCTTTTCCATGATGAAGTTTTGAGTTAAGTTTAGTTTATTAGCTTATTTTTCCCATCTTTTTCTATAGGACCTTTTGATGTGTGACTTTGTTCACCTCTAGGTTGCAACAGTCTTCATCATCTGGATGCTGCTGTTGACATAAGGTCAAGGTCACATACTTTAACAGTTGCATCAATGTACTGCTTTATTTCAGATATCCTTCAGTGGAACCTTTTGATATATTATTGGGTTTACTGTCAACTTGCAGCAGATTAGTTGACATCTTCTGTATGCTGCTACTGACCAAAGGACAAGGTCACAGACTTTAAAATTTGTATCTTATATGTGTTAGATTTTTGTGTTTAAAGTTTAATGCTATTAGGCGGTGGCACTGGCCGGGGGTAAAAGTGAGCCCCTGCTCATTTGCTCTAGTTTTGAAAGCTTCTATTGGAATTTGTTCAGATGTGCTTTGTGTTACTACAGAAAGGGTACATATTAATTTGCATCATCTGGATGCTGCTTCAAACCTAAGGGCAAGGACACAGACTTGGAGATTTATATAACATTAGTGTTAAAGTTTTGTATTAAGTTGTATCTGTTTGCTTATATTTTCAATATATTTGAATAGAACCTGTTGATGTGTGACTAGGTTTACTGCAAGGTTGAAATAGTTTTGTTGACATTATCTGGCTTCTGCCGCTGACTGTAGGTCAAGGTCATAAACTTTGAAATTTATATTCCATTTGTGTTAAAAGTGAATTTTAATTTTGTATTGTCTTGATGGAACCTAATGATATGTACTACATGGGCGTGTAAAGTTTATTTCCTGTAGGCGGTGGCGCTGACCGGGGGTATACGCGAGCCCCTGCTCACTTGCTTTGGTGTAGCAATCAATTTGAAACTTTGTAAAGATGTTAGATACACACTTAAAAGGCCCTATTGCATTATCAATGGTATGAATTCATTAAAGATTTTATTGCAAGATATGGCTGCAAGATCCTTACTACAGTTTCATCATTGAAAATGGCCGTCATTAGCCAACTTCGAGTTTCACATAAAAATGTTGTGAAAACAGGTTTAGGTCATTTAAGCTGGCTAATAACTAAAATGAGCAACTTTATTTATTCCATGACAATTAAAATGACCAACTTTGGATATTATAAACTTGGAAAGTAACAAGCACATGTCAATTCCTTATTCAGATTTGATGTTTATTTTCGGAATAGATTGATTACAAACCAGTACTAAAATGTGTTCTGTTTACTTCAGTATGTTTTTTTCTCTATTTTTTTAATTGACAGCTTAATTAATATTAGAAGGCAATTATTTGGGCCATGGCCACTATTTTTGAAAGTTTTTATGGCCATGGGAAAAATAGTTGGGCCATGGGATTTTTTTCCACGGGCCATGGCCAAAAAAGTGGCCATGGCCGAAAAATGGTTGCCCATGGGAAAAATGTTAAAATAATTTCTGTTGTTTATTTACAGTAGAATTGTGTATGGCCTTCATGGGCAATGAGTATTAATGAGTTAGGTTAGTGAAAATACAGTTATTAAAATTGTTACTTTTATTTTCCCATGGGAAAATTACGCGGCCATGGCCATGCGGATTGGCCGCGGCCGCGTAATTTTCCCATGGGAAACTTGATTTTCCCGCGGGAAATTCAATTTTTCCCATGGGCAAGCACTTTTCAGATTTGATTTTTGGGGGTTTATCTTATGATTAGAAAACAAAAAGTAACTTTTTTGAAAGGCACTAAACAAGTACTACAAAAGTATATATAATTTTAATTCCTAGCCCTCTTAGAAAGATGTCCTGAGTTTGACAAATACCGGTGCGACAGAAAAATACCGGTGCATGTTTTATGTAGATGGCCGATAAGCAGCTGTAACTGTTATTTAAGTGGCATCCTGCTGTGATACATTGGTCAAAATATCAAGCTGTGTATAACAGTCTTGATGGTAAACTACACGTTTAACATGCTGGTGGTAACAGTGTAATGTTGCATTATTACAAACACTGTCACAGTGACTGCTTTATTCGTCCCTTGGTAAAAACAGTATCTCCGCCTTAAGACATGATTCTCACATTATTGTCAATGCTTTATTAAGGCTTACCTGTCTTACATCGTCTGAATTTGACTGTCTGCAAGATATAATAAAGGACCACTGAGAAAATGTTTAAGACGGTCTTTTCCTTGTTTAGGTTCTGTTTTATGCCCCCCCACCCCCGTGACGATAGTCAGGGAGCATTTAGATTTACACCTGTCTGTCCGTATGTCTGTCCGTCACACTTTAGTGTAAAGAGTTTGTGTAATCAACTTCTCCATCAGTTTTCAATTGATCTTTTTCAAGCTTTGCATACTTATTGTGGACATATTGAAAATGTGCATATGGGTTTTGGTGAAGCTTAAATTAATTTTGACAGAATTACGGCCGTTTGAACATAGTCAGTTGAGGAAAATTTTTGCACTTTTGAGTATGGAGTTTGTGTAATCAACTCCTCCCACAGTTTTCAATGGACCTTTATCAAACTTCACATACCATATTGTGGACATATTGAAGATGTGCATGTGGGTTTTTGGTGCAGCTAAAATTAATTTTGACAGAATTACGGCCTTTTGAACTTAGTCATTTAGGCAAATTTTTGAACTGTAGGGTATGGAGTTTGTCTAATCAACTCCTCCCACAGTTTTCAATTTACCATTTTCAACATTTGCCTACATGACAGGGTTCTCCCTAAGTGTATATGCCATGTCGCATGCGACATGGCTTAAGCCAGAGTCAGTAATTACGACATGCCTTAATCAATCTCTAATCAATGTCAACACCCTTTTCATATCTGCCGACATCCCTTAATTGTGTAACAGTTAATGTTAAATCACTCTTATTTTAAGTGTGTATTTATTGTCATATGGCGTGTGCGGTGAAGCGTCAATACCTCATAGCAGTTGTTTTGACAAGGATTATAACACCTTTTCAGCAGCTTATTAGGAAAGGATTATAACACCCTCATTGCCATGTTAAAATATGGACAGTGGACACCGGTCTGTTTCTTTGAAATATCTTGTCGCCTTTTTGTTTCAACATTGGAGAGATATATGCATATAAATTAATCAATTTTTATGACGAACGATAACAGTATATGGACTTACCATTACTTCAGTTAAAACAGTTTGCTTCTTATTCCTAAGATATCTATAGTAATTTTGTAAATTTTAACTGAAATATTTAGCAAAATACATTAAATGTAACATTACAATGTCAGTAAATTAAAATAAATGATAAGAATTCTTAGAAATTATACGAAGTTTTATTACCTCCCTTGTTTCATATGACCCAAATGTAGACCTTGTCTGCTCACCTGATGGTTTACTTTAAACTGACACCGAGATTGTTAGCTCACCTGGATATTCAATGAGGAGCTCACCTGAGTATCATGTACATATAAAAGGCCTACATGGTCCTCACTTGCTCACATCACCACCATCTTAATACATAACACAGAGAAATACGATCTCTCTCTCTCAGTGGTAGTGGTGGGGGACGGGGGAGGCAGGGAGAGGAGTATGCTACACTGCTGATTTAACTCGCCATATTTAGCATTTATGAGCAAACTACCCATAGCTTCTTTTGTTGCTTTTGTTACATGGAAACATGGAATAAAGACAAAAAGATAAGAATTTAACACTTATTTGTTATCCACAAATGCTTAATTCGATGTCCGCGCGCTTACTTAAATCCATTTTCAACAACTTGCCTTCAGAAATTTCTGGAGAGAACCCTTCATGTTGTGGACATAATGAAGATATGCATGTGGATCTTTGATGGAGTTGAAATTAATTTGGACAGAATTACAGCCTTTTTAACTTAGTTCTTTTAGGCAAATTTCTGCATTGTAGTGTATGGAGTTTGTGTAATTAACTCGTCCCACAGTTTTCAGTTGATCGTTTTCAAACCATGCATACATACTGAGGACACATTGAACATTTGCATGTGGGTTTTTTGGTGGAACTAGAATTAATTGTGACAGAAATACGGCCTTCAAACCTTGCCTACATGTTGTGGACATATTACTGATGTGCATGTGGAGCTTGGGTGGAACTAGAATTAATTTTGACAGAACTATATGGCCTTTTGAACTTTGGTTTTTAGGCAAATTTTTTCATTGTAGGGTATGGAGTTTGTGTATGCAACTCCTCGCCCCGTTTGCAATGGATTGTTTTTAAACCTTGCATACATGCTGTGGACATATTGAAGATGTGCATGTGGGTTTTAGTTGGAATTAGAATTAGTTTGACAGAATTACGGCCTATTCAAGTTAGTCATTTTAGGTATAAGTTTGCTCTGTAGCATGAGTACTTTGTGTAATAACTCCTCCTACAGTTTTCAAAGGCTCTTTTACAGTCATTGTAGACTTGTTGTGGACATAATAAAGATAAAGATGTACATGCCGGTTTTGGTGCAAACAAAGAATAAAAAAATAATTCTGAAGGAATTCTGGTCTTTTAAACTTAGTCATTTTAAGCTGCAATTTTGCACTAAAGGGTAAGAAGTTTGTGTAATGTTTTCAGTGGATTGTTTGTGAATAGTATTTGTGCTTGAAAGTTGAAAGGTGCTTTAGGGATGTACACATGTTCTATGACAAACGCTGCACGGGGGCATCATTAGTGTCTTACAGACACAATTTTTTAGTTTTTTTGCTGTTTCAAACCTAATATGAAGCAGTTTAGGAAACGTGATAGTTGTATCAAAGATATTCGACGGTGTCATTAACGGTAACGGTATAAACGTGTAACAGGGCTATAAAATATTTGCTTTGCACTGGATCCTTTACTGTATGTTAAAGGAGCAAAGTTCAAAACCTGAAGTTTATGATTCTGTTATGTATGGTTCTCGTATACGAACAACATTTTATATTTTCAAAAAATAGTGTGAACTCATTAAAAAAGTCACGCACGAACCATAAATTTTTCATAAACGATTTACATAATATCTTATCAGTAATTTAAATTTATACATTAAAATGGTAGCAAACACAAAATAGTTAAAGTATGTACATGACTTCTTTAATATATATTTCAATTATACCTTTCGAATGGGCAAATATTGCTAAGTAGGAATATGAGCCACGACACGACAAAACCAACAATGGCATTGTGCGCCCAGCCCAGACTCAGCTCAGCCTGGGCATCCGCCCAGTCTGATCAGTGTCTTCGCTGTCCGCATGGAGATAGCTTAGACCATTAGCTACCCTTTGCGCATTTAAGAGTCTGGTCAAACTGGGCGGATACCCAGTCTGATCTGAGTCTGCGCTTGGCGCACAACCACTTTGTTGGTTTTCTCGTGTCGCGGCTCATATGTTCGCAAACGTATTGAAGAAGGGGCATTACATGTTATTGATGAATCACAGAATGAATGACAGGTCGCTCAGTTGTGAGAAAGGAGAACGTAAATTCTAGACTTTCGTACTTAAAGAAGTGACACCCAACATGGGTGTAAAACTCAGTCGTTTTGCAAGGTTGCGTTTCTTCTATAACCTTGATTATAGAAATCGTATGTGTGATCTAAAACGGTATAATGCGAAACTGCCATTTTAATATTTGCTTCCTTCCTCTATAGATGTCAGTTTTCAAAGGTAGAAATTGGCTTCAACAAACATTTTCTTTCAAGAATAAAACCCGTTTGGGAAAGGCTGCATCTTAAAAGGAAGCAAACAGGAAATCACAGAAAAGGTGTCCTTAAAAGTACTTGACACACAGACAGGGGCGGCTGTAGTGTAGTGGATAACACTCCGGACTACCAATCCAGGGGTCGCAAGATCGATCCCCCGTCTTTCGGATGAGACTTTAAACCGAGGTCCCGTTTCCATATGACCTCGTTGTTGGTGGGACGTTAAACCCGAGTTCACTCACTGAAACACAGACCAAAGACAAACAACAAGAGCCAATCTTAACCATTGTGGTTTGTAGAACTGAATGGTAAATCATCGGTGAGTGTTTCATTTTGGTGTATATGTAAAACCATTGATGTCAAATTGTTTCGGTCAGAATAAGATGCTTTTCTTCTTTCATTTTCCAAAGGGATAAGCTCCGATACTTCCAAAATATACTGTGGTTTCACCACTAACTGCAACATAAAAAGGAAGAAAAGAACGGTTAAACAGGTTGCATGAGAACCCAGCCATTGCTATATAGCACTACACGTTTTGAACCAGTACCATTTTACACAGCAAAGATAATCCAAACGTTGTATCCCATGATTTTGAACTATACCTACATCTGGTTAAATGCTTCCGCACAAACAAGTCCATCAATTTGTTGATATTTACTGTTCAGCACAGCACTGTAAAGCTTTTTGTTCAGACATATATCTTATTTGTAAGTACTATCACATTTCACAAAGACATTAAAACAGCACATGGATATAATTCAGAAAGCAACTTAATTCTATCGACATACTGAATCCTAAAATTGCAAGATAAGATGCTTCTTAAGTTACAATCTATAGAATTGTTTCAATCTTAATGAACACGAAACAGTGGAAAAGGAGAAATATAGTATGACCGGAAATTATTGAGAATTTTTACCAGATTTCAGCTGTTATTGTTTTAGTTTTGTATGAAATGAATGAAACTGAGTTGATATGTTATTGGTATATTATCACAGTACTACAATATAGTGGCTTTGATATGTGTCAGTCATCTTTATGAGATGGATTATCTCCCCTTTAATCAACCAAGCACAAAAGTAGAGCAAAACCACAAAATAAGATGAAATTCAAAATAAAATGTCTACAAGAAAATGCTAAAGAAAGACAAAATATATAAAATTACTTTGTCAGATACAGAAACATCACAGCTGTACAATCAGCAAGTATATGTGATATAACCTTTATCGTATAAGAAACTATTTGGCTTTGAGCAACAGCGAGATTTTCAGATTTCCACCAAATTCTAAGAAAATAAATTTCAGCATGGTAGGCTACTAGATGTAGTAACTGAACGAAAAGTAATAATGACAGACAAGCATAACTATACAGTTGCAAACACTAATAAGTTATCTGTAATATGATATCAGAAAATAAGATCACCCTTGTTGAATATTCATTTCACGATGCCTTGAATATTGCAGAGCCCAAAATTTGTGTGATTTTACCATTAATGCGTCAAACCAAATTTTCAATTGCTTAAATATTTTAGTTACCAATATTAGGACTTAAATATTTTATAATACATTACCATATTGATCAACATAATGTTGTTTAATAGTATTTATCACAACCCAGAATGTGTTCACTTGCAGCAGCGTTGTCTAGTATAAGTTATACGCTTCGGAAAAGCCCTTGAAAATCCATCTAATTTTGCGATTTCAGACCCCTAGGTCTAACGAACAGATATAAATCACTGAAAATACTAGTAAAACGAAATATTAAAGCAGGCAATTATTTGTTACAGTCCTTTCTTAATATTCCAATATGCAAAGGATTTACTGACACAACTAGGCTTAACATAGTATGACAAATGCAATTCTCAATAATTTCCGGTCATACTGTATATAAGAAACAGAAAGAGAAACTATTGAAGAGAGCTATGGAACTGAAAGGGTACAAAGGAATTAAAAGCTTACAGATGACGTATACCTTATCTATTTGGAGAACCGCAATTATAAATCAAACGTGACTAGTCAACATACTTCTAAACCCTCCCCCTCGCAAAAAACAACAAACAAAACAAAACAAAACAAAAAAAAAACAAAAAAAAAACTAGACAATCACTTAAGGTCTTAAGGTGATGAATGACCCCGCCATATGCCTCACTAAATGAGAAATGTGTTTAGACATATTTGCAAACATTTGTATGACGTTATATGCAAATCATTCCATAAATAAACTTGTTAGTGGGATGACAAGGTTATCTCTAAAATTAGCAACTGTGACCTTGACCTTGCCTCTTAAATGCTGAATCGCGAATCTGCCTAAGATATTGTTACACTTAAAATATGTATATGTATTATGTGTTATATCAAAATCTGTCAATGAATAAAGGTGCTAGAGGGATGACAAAGTTGTTGTTTTTTTGCAATAATAGCAACTGTGACATTGACCTTAAACCTACAATGCTGAAAGGCGAACTTGTCCAAGGTATGGTCATACTAAAAATTTCTGTGAAGTTATATTAAAATCAGTTTACAAATAAAAGCACTAGAACCATGACAAAAATTTGCCTAAAATAACATCTGTTACCTACACCTTGGACCTACAATGCTGAAACGCGAGCTTCTTCCAGATTGTTCTTGATATTGTCATCCTTAATATAAGTGTGAAGTTATATCAAAATTGGTCCATAAAAAATGCGCTATAGGAATGACAAAGTATTTATTTTGTCATTCCTTTAGCGCATTTTTATTATGGAACAATGTTGATATAAATTCAAAAATAAAATCTGTGCCCTATTCATCTCGATCTGGCCCTAACATTTTGGATTGCAACCTTCCTAAGAACTAAAGTTTTATAAAAAAAAATCTGTCCATAAATAAAGGGGCTAGAGCAATGACAAAGTGTTTTCTAAAATTACAACTGTGATCTTCACTTTGACCTACAGTGCTGAAACGCAAAGTTATCTAAGATATTGTCAAATTAAACATTTACGTGAAGTTCTATCGAATTCGATCCATAAATAAAAGCGCTAGAGCGATGTCATTTGTTCTAAAAATAGCGACTGTGACCTTGACTTTTATCCTACCAACCTTAAATGCATACTCCTTTGAGGTAATGTCATATCCTATAGACCTGTGATGTTAGTTCAAAATCGGTAAACAAATGAGGTCCCTAGAGCCCTGACAAAAGGTGAACTTGTATATAAGTCACGGAAATATGGTCAAAATATGTATGTCATTAAAGGGGGCATAATTCTGCAATAATGATCTGGGTCAAAGTTCTAATTCCTTTATGTACATGTTCAATGCATGTCTGAACTGTGTTGCTAATTTCAAATCCGTTCATCAAGTATTGTAGGAGGAGTTAAGGAGACACAAACAGTACTACAAAGTGTGAAATATGTTCAAAATATGCATGTCCTGTAAGGGTCATAATTCTGCAATAATGCCATAGGTCAAAGTATCGTTTTCTTTATGCACTTGTCCAATGCATGTCTGAACTGTGTTACAAGTTTCAAATCCCAGCATTAAAAGTAAAAAGTATGCAAAGACCAGGAACTGAAACAATCAAAATCCAAATCCAGCCCTCAAACCATAGTTGGAATACTGTAGGATGATCTGCGGAGACAAGAACAGTAGTACAAAGTGTGACGAGCATACAGACTTACGCACGTACGGACAAGAGTAAAACTATATGTCCCTCCCCCCTTCGTGGCGGGGGCATAAAAAACTAGACATCAATTAAGGTTATGAATACCCCCTCATATGCCTCACTAGATGATTAATGCGTTAAGACATATTTGTGTGACGTCATATATATCAAAATCAGTCCATATATAAAAGTACTAGAGGAATGATAAAGTTTTTTTTTTAAATATAGCAATAATTGTAACCTTGACCTTTAAATGGTGGTTCCTATCCAGGATATTGTCACACTAAACACTATTGTCAAGTTAAATCAATTCTGTAAATAAATATTGGTGCTTAGAGGGATGACAAAGATTTTCAAAGAATAGAAGTTGTGACCTTGACCATAGATCTACAACACTGAAACGCAAACTTGTTCAAGACATTGTCATACTTAGCATTTGTGTGAAGTGATATGAAAATCGCTTTATTAATAAAAGCACCAGGAATGAATAATTTTTTCTTAAAATAGTAACTGTGACTGTGACCTTGATCCTACCAACCTTAAACGCAGACCTTGTCGAGATATTGCCTACTAAATGAAGCTGTTATGTTATATTAAATTTGGATAATAATCGATGACAAAAGGTGAGCTTCTACATAAAGCATGGAATATGGTCAATTATGTATATCATTTAATGGGATATAATTCTGCAATAACGACCTAGATCAAAGTTCTGTTTCCTTTTTGCACATGTTCACTGCATGTCAATATTGTTGCAAGGTTCAAATCCCTGTACCAAATACTGTAGGAGGAGTTGCATAGATACAAGCAGTACTACAAAGATTGACAAATGGTCAAAATATGTATGTCTTTTAAGAGGACATAATTCAGCAATAATGATATGGGTCGAAGTTCTGTTTCTTTATGCACATGTTCTATGCATGTCAGAGCTATACAATGCATTTCAAATCCCTGCATTAAATACTGAAGGAGGAATTGCAGAGAAACAAACAGTACTACAGAATGTGAAATATGGTCAAATTATGTATGCCTGTTAAGCACATATTCAGTGCATGTCTGATCTCCGTTCCTACTTTCAAATACCTGCATCAAATACTGTAGACGGAATCGCGGAGACACGAACACTACTGCTGTACATATGGTATGGAAATACGTTCAAAATATGTGTCACAGGGTATACGTCAGGTATAAGATACACTTGTACTGCCTTGCGGTACAAGCCGGCTTTTATAGCGACGTGGTAGAGTGCTCGACTTTAGATCTAAAGGTCCCGGGTTCGATCCTCGGCCTGGGCATGGAGATTTTTAAGAGTCCGTGACAAATGGCGCCCAACGTGGATGACCCACATGTGCATTAGAACTCCTTAAGTCTCATTTCAAGTGATATTCAGTGCATGTCTGATCTCCGTTCCTACTTTCAAATACCTGCATCAAATACTGTAGACGGAATCGCGGAGACACGAACACTACTGCTGTACATATGGTATGGAAATACGTTCAAAATATGTGTCACAGGGTATACGTCAGGTATAAGATACACTTGTACTGCCTTGCGGTACAAGCCGGCTTTTATAGCGACGTGGTAGAGTGCTCGACTTTAGATCTAAAGGTCCCGGGTTCGATCCTCGGCCTGGGCATGGAGATTTTTAAGAGTCCGTGACAAATGGCGCCCAACGTGGATGACCCACATGTGCATTAGAACTCCTTAAGTCTCATTTCAAGTGATTCTTGTACTCCTGAGAATTCGAGGACGAATTCAATATGGAGGGGGAGAATGTCACAGGGTATACGTCAGGTATAAGATACACTTGTACTGCCTTGCGGTACAAGCCGGCTTTTATAGCGACGTGGTAGAGTGCTCGACTTTAGATCTAAAGGTCCCGGGTTCGATCCTCGGCCTAGGCATGGAGATTTTTAAGAGTCCGTGACAAATTATCTAAGTTGTTTCTTTCATTTACTTGTGCGGTTCAACACCATGGTATTTATTTAATGCATGCATAAATTCGCGATATGGCCATACAACTGTAACTTTCACCTCGCGCTTGAACTCTCGATAATTATTTAGTTATTCTGGAGACATCCGTTGGAAAATGTACACAATTTGTATACATGTCTGTGTAGTTAACTTCTTTCGTTGAAGTATCATCTATAAACACCTATTTGACTCTTTCCTGTTACTTTTGAAGTATCAGGTGTGACTCAGAAACAGTATCACAACTTCTCGTGCTTTTCTTTACCTTGTGTAGTTTGATATTAGCTTGAATTGACTTTGTTTACATTTTGTGTGTAAACATGTACTTTTCAATACACAGTTGCATATACATGTATCTTAAGGCTCCAGATCAGTTAAAATACACCTTAAATCTGCCATTTTGCAATGTACTGCACACAAATAACTATCATTAGCTCAACATCCTGAGTAAACATTAGGTTTCAGTGTTTATTTTTGATGTTTTGCTACATATAGAACATGTGTGTTGACAGGCCATAAAATGCTTTGTTTGTGTCATTACAGTGCATAATCATGGGTGTATTCAGTCTGTTCATTTTTTTTTCTTCATTATTTGGCATAGTTTATCAATTAAGTTTGTTCTCGAGCTATATTTTGATTAGTGAAGTGGACATTACAGTATATGTGTTGAAAGGCCAGAATGTTTTCTTGCAATGTGATTAGGGCTATGTACCATCAGTAATATACAGTCATTACACAGCTAAGATATTGTAACAGCTTACCAAAATTTTTCATTTGGAAGCCTGTGATTCTGAATTCGAAAGAATTTTCGGTGTCGATACTTACAAATGTAACTTTAGCTACATTGCTGCTAATGTAACAAGCTACATTGGTACCAGTATACAGTCAGTTTGTTTCATTTAGCTGTGATATTATAAGATAAGTGTATAAAATTTAGCTAAAAGGTGATATTAAGACTCTGTGATAGATTATATTGTATTTCATGTATATTTTGACAAAATTGTGATGTTAATAGTTTCAACTGTATTTTTCAGGAAAGCCCTGTATCACAGTATCACCTCCATGCATGTTGTTCACAGTGACCTAACACTCACTATGCACTTGTAGGAACAGCTTACAGACTGAAAAGGTGGTAAGATTTTCAAGTTATTAATTTACTTGTATTACCATTTTTATTATTATTATTATTCATTTATCATTTTCGCATTTAGTCCTATAGTCCCAAATCATACGTCCCGAACCCTGTGATAAAATTTAAAATTCATCCTGTGAATAATTTGTGGGCATAGTACAAACAACAGTTTGCAATCGTTAATGTCTAATATCAACAGGCTGAAGAAAATTTAGTTGTCACCTGTCTGTCTGGTGTCACCTAAAAAAAAAAAAATTAATAGTCACCTGTCTGTCCGGTGTCACCTGTGAATTTAGTTGTCACCTGTCTGTCAAGTGTCACCTAAAAAACTTGGTTGTCACCTGTCTGTCCAGTGTCACCTAGTTACACTTATTTACAGTCAAACATGATTGAATTACTTCCCTTTCAATAATTGAAAAGGTAACAGAAAATTTAGTTGTCACTTGTCCGTCCGGTGTCACCTTTAAATTAAGTTGTCATCTGTCTGTCCAGTGTCACCTGAATTATTTCAGTATAATTGTTGGAGTTAATTCCCTTTGAAAAATTTAACAGAAAACTTTTCTCACAAGTCTGTCTTAAATTTATGGTCCAGAATTATTATTTGAGTTGTCTCCCTTTGATCATAAAATGCAGTAGAGTTTGCCTTTATGAAAATGAAATCAATTGTATGACAACTTCGCGATAGTTTTGTTTGTTTTCTTAGAAGAGAAGATAAGAAGTGACATTGGATGGAAATACAGGTAATAGTGAAATATTATTAGAAATTATAAATTCTTTTGATTGTTGTGAGGCATAGGTATTACTACTGCATCAAAACTTGTGTGATATATTTATTGTTGTCAGAATTTGAGTTGATTTAAAAGGCAACAATACTTGATTACACTTATATTGCACAACTGCATTAGAAATATACTATAGGCATTCAACATAGCCATAGTATTGAAACAATTTATTAGAATTGGAGTTTGTGTTCAATGATATTGTTGCAAAGTTGTATTTATGCAGTGATAGAGTAGTGCCTATGTTGCATAGTGTTTACCTGAAACAGGGGTAGATTTACTTTAGTTCAGAATATAGTGCTGTAACATTATTCACTAATAGTGATAGTGAATTTAATAGTGAATAATAGTGACATTTTGTGAATAATTTGACAATAAAAGTGTGTGTATTGGATATTTAATTTGTGATTTCTTTGTTCTTTGATTGCAAACTGAAGTGATTATAGGTCAGTGCCCCTGATATTTCACTTCCAATTGTTACATTTCTTAACTACAAGTTAAGAATTGTAATTGAATTTTATATAGTAGTGATCATTAGTGTTAATAGAAAGTATATGTGTGGACCAAGTGTTTGTTAAATCACATTGTGGTTTAATAAATAAAAGTAGGTTCTTTGCAATATTTTGCTTTGATCCTAATATATTAACACTTAGGACTTAGTTTATCCTAGTGTTAATAGTTAACCTTAAAGGGTTAATTTCTCAAAACATTATCTTGTTGTTATAATTTAGTTTTGTCCACACATAGTTATAAAATGGCTTCAGGTGGTGAAGGACAAACTCCTAAAAAGGGTTTTGACTGGCCTGAGAAAGACATTGAGTTCATGATTGAACAACTTGTGGCTACAGGGAGATTTGAAGTGCTCCCCACAGGTATGGACATATCTGTAACTCAAGGTCTTGCTGCAAGGCCTAAAGTCAAAACCCCTACAACCCCAAAAGTGGAAGCCACTACTGACACTGATGATCTGGTGTCATTGCCTAGTCTATTGCCTTTGGCTACAAGCACACCAGATCACAAAAGTGTGAAAACTGAATTAGTGCAAAGTGATTTAAAACTTCCCCCTCCCATACAAAGTGACAGTAAGAAAACTGTGGCTAAAGACCCCCCTCCTCCCCCACTGTTTGAAATTAAAACAGAACCTGCCCCCACCCATGTTCACTTTGCAGACACTGGTTCAGCACATACTGGAACTAAAACTAAACCAGGCAGTGATCAGTTAGGACCACAACCCGCCCCTGCCCCGCATACTGATTTCAATGCCAGTAGTTTCTTAAACAGTTCATACTTAGCAAGTATGAGGGTACCTCAGTTACCTCCCTTTTCTGGTGAAAACCAGAAGGGGGATGTATCTTTTGAGGTATGGAAGTATGAGCTTCATTGCCTCATCAGAGATGCTTTTTATCCGGAGGCTCTCATCCTACAGTCAATCAGGAAATCTTTAAGGGGAAAAGCAAGAGACATTCTTCTTACTCTTGCACAGACAGCAAAACCCCCAGATATACTCTCAAAGTTTGAGGGTATATATGGAATTGTATCATCGAAAGAGGTTTTGCTGCAGCAATTTTATTTAGAAGCTCAGAAACCTGATGAGTCTGTAGCAGATTACAGCATCAGGATTGAAAATTTATTGAGGAGAGCTACGGATAAGAAGCATATAGAGGAGACTACTAGGCATGAAATGCTCTGTTCCAAACTTTGGAATGGACTTAGAGATCCACTGCTGAAAAACAGCAGCCGTTACAAATATGAAACAGAAACTGATTTTAATAAATTAAGAAAAGAAATCAGATCAATAGAGCAAGACCTTTTAACATCCAAACACACAACTGAGGAGGCTACACAACAACAGCAAACAACATCACAAAACAGTACAGAAAAGAAATTAGACGGAATTTTAGAACAAATGAAGAAAATGAGAGAAAGGATGGATGGGTTGGAGAAAAAGTTTCATGAAGCTACTAAGGCTTCAAAAGAAACATCTTCCAACGATGGCTCAGCTTCCTCCTCTTCATCAGTAAAAGGTACTACCCCCAGAAGTGGAGGTAGTGCTAACTACTACCAGCCGAGAGGAAGGGGCAGAGGTAGATGTGGAAGAGGTTTCTATTCTGGCAAAGGTTATAAGGCTCAATCACAACAACAAAAAGACCCTAAAACAGATAACAATCCCAGTCCATATAATAATCAATCTACCAACCCACCAAACAATAAGGAAAACTAGAGAGAGTCTTCATTGGGGAGCAAAGAGAAGACTCTAACAATACTTTTAATAGCTCCACAATTAAACCACCTCTAGTGAGCCGTATGATTGGATCCAACAATGAGTCTACAGTTTTAATAAATAATCAAACATGTAAAGCCTTAATTGATACTGGATCCACAATAACAACAATGTGCGACCAATTTTACAACTCTATGGATCCGAAGCCCGAGCTGAGAAGCATGTCTGACTTTGACCTGAACATTACTGGAGCAAGTGGCTCCAAGATACCATACATTGGTTATATTGAGGCTGAGGTAAACATACCTCAGTTTGAGTGTGATTCAGTGATTGTGCCAATACTAGTCGTGCCAGTCACAGAGTACTCTGGCCAAGTACCTGTAATAATTGGTACGAATATTATCGGTACATTCAAGGCTCACATTAGCGACACTGATGGTATACCGTTAGCATGGAACAATGCTTTCACTGCTCTTTCTTGTTGTGAGACTAAACCCGTAAAGTCCACAAACAAGACGCATATTATTTTAAAACCAAATGAGTGTCGTACTATAACTGGTATGGTCAGAAGTACTTCACAGTACAGTACAGCTGTTACTGAGAATATTTCTCAGGACTGTGACTTTAACGTGTGCCCTCGTGTTGTTTCTGTGAAACAGAACTGTAAGACAACCCGAATTCCAGTCAGAGTCTGCAATATCTCAGCTCGGCCAATAACTATCAAGCCGAAAACTCAGTTGTGTGACCTTCATGAGGTTCAAGTGATCAAGTCTATGGATCCCTTTGGTGCTCGTGTTCCTTCAAAGGATTCTAGTGAATCTTTTGATAAATACGGGATCGATTTGCCAAAAGATAATCTTTCTTCTGGTGAATTAAGTAAAGCTAGGGAGTTACTAAGTAATTGGACTCACATATTTTCCACTGGACCGACAGACCTTGGCTTTACTGATCTCGTAGAGCATGAAATAAAGCTCGACAATGATGCACCATTTAAGGATCCTTATAGACGGATACCTCCTGCATTGTTTGAGGAGGTCCGTGAGCATCTAAAGGAGATGTTAGATGCTGGGGCTATTAGAGAGTCTCAGAGCCCCTTTTCTTCTAACGTTGTTCTTGTTAGAAAGAAAGACAAGTCCCTTCGATTCTGCATCGACTTTCGTAAGTTGAACAACAGGACCGTTAAGGATGCTTATTCCTTGCCGAGAATCGAAGAGACAATAGATACTTTGGCTGGGTCCAAATACTTTTCGAAGTTGGACCTCAGGTCTGGATATTGGCAGGTTGGCATCAAAGAAGCCGACAAGCATAAGACTGCTTTTTCTGTCGGACCACTCGGTTTCTTTGAGTGCAATAGGATGGCATTCGGTTTGACCAATGCGCCTGCCACTTTCCAAAGGCTGATGGAGCGTTGCATGGGGGAATTCCACTTGAAGGAGTGTCTCATCTACTTAGATGACATTATTATTTTAGTAAGTCATTTGATGAGCACCTTCTTCGCCTGGAAAATGTTTTCAGACAACTTGAGCTGCATGGTCTGAAGCTCAAGGGCTCAAAGTGCGAGTTCTTCCAGACACAGGTTCAGTACCTGGGCCATATTGTTAGTGATCAGGGAATACAAACCGATCCTGACAAAATAGCTGCACTGAAGCATTGGCCAACCCCTTCTAACCTTAAGGAACTACGTAGTTTCCTTGGCTTTGCAGGATATTACAGACGCTTTGTCTGTAATTATTCCAAAATAATAAAGCCATTAAATGCTCTTCTTGTTGGTCATCCTACAAATAAGAAGGGCAGAAGGAAGAAGGAGGCAACGCCTTGGACTTGGGGGCTTGAGCAGCAATCAGCTTTTGATTCGATAATTGAAAAGCTGACATCACCACCTGTATTAGCATATGCTGATTACAGCCGTCCTTTTATTTTAAATATAGACGCTAGTGGTGATGGTCTAGGAGCCGTCCTTTACCAGGAACAAGATGGTAAAGAACATGTTGTAGCATATGCCAGCAGAGGTCTGCGTGCCAATGAGTGCAACTACCCAGCACACAAGTTGGAGTTTTTAGCATTAAAGTGGGCAGTATGTGACAAGTTCCACGATTACTTATACGGGAACAAGTTCGTGGTTAGAACGGATAATAATCCACTAACGTATGTTCTAACCACGGCTAAATTAGATGCCACTGGTCATCGATGGCTAGCCGCATTGTCCAGCTATAACTTCAAACTCCAATACAGGTCTGGCAGAAAGAACCAAGATGCAGATGCTTTAAGCAGGTTACCTGCTATTGACAAAGAGGTCATGTTTAATGACGCCATTAAAGCTATCTGCCAATCGGTTCTAGCTTCTCCTCAAGAGGCGCCTGCTGTGGAGTGTGTGTTGGTTGCACAAAATGTGTCTGTTGACAGTGATGAAATTGGCACAGACCCTGGCTCGGATCTTAGTCAGATCGACTGGCTTGCTGAGCAGACAGTCGATGGGACTTTGAACCGTGTCAGGCAGATTTTTGCCTCTGGACATAAGCCCACCAAGAGACAAATTGCTCTAGAGTCCAAGGATGTACAGTCTTTCTTAAGGCAGTGGGACTCTTTGTTTCTCAAAGACGACATACTTTATCGTCGTCACAGTCTTAACGGTACCACCATCAACCAGTTGGTAATGCCAGAGATTTACCGTGACATTGCACTTGTAGGTCTCCATGATGAAGCCGGCCATCAGGGGAGAGATCGCACATTGTCATTGGTGAAATCTCGGTTTTACTGGCCAGGGATGGATGGTGACGTGGAGAGAAAAGTGAGAAACTGTCCCAGGTGCATCCGACGGAAATCGCAAGGCAAGACTTCAGCAAACTTAGTTGTTGTCGAGTCTACATTTCCAATGGACCTTGTCTGCATGGACTTTTTGTCTCTTGAGATGTCCGCTGGTGGCTACGAAAACATACTTGTAATAACGGACCATTTCACCCGTTTTGCTCAAGCCATCCCTTCCAAGAACCAAACAGCCAAGACCACAGCCAGACTTTTATTTGACAATTTTGTCTGCCATTATGGATTCCCCGCCCGCCTGCACAGTGACCAGGGTCGCAATTTTGAGAGCAAGGTGATTAAGGAGCTGTGTTCCATTGCCAATATCGATAAGTCACGGATCACGCCGTACCATCCTATGGGCAATGGAATGCCTGAGCGCTTCAATCAAACGTTGCTCAATATGTTGGGAACTTTGGAGGACCATCAAAAGTCTGACTGGAAGTCCTATGTGCCGTCTTTGGTCCATGCATATAACTCCACTCGACATGAAAGCACTGGCTTTGCGCCTCATTATTTGATGTTTGGGCGCCATCCGAGGCTCGCAGTCGATGCTTTTCTCGGCATTAAGCAAGAGAGTGAGAGTTCTGACAAGTCTCAGTATGTGTCTGGTCTAAAGAAAAGACTAGACTTTGCATACAAGATGGCATCAAAGGAGGCACGTAGGCAAGGAAGACGTCATAAAAAGACCTATGACTTGAAGGTCCGAGAGTCCCAATTACGACCTGGAGACCGCGTACTTGTACGCAATCTTGGCTTTAAGGGCAAGAACAAACTTGCTGATAAGTGGGAGAAGGAGGTTTACTTGGTTGTTGAGCAGCCAAACAGTGAGATACCCGTCTATGTTGTCAAACGGGAACATGGACGAGGCACTCGTAAGCTGCTCCACAGGAATCTCTTGCTCCCATTTATGGCTCTCCCTGCATCCAAACAGAATCCCTTAGATTCCAGCATGTCATATGACAGTTCTCAACCGTTACCGGGAGAAACTAGTTGTCTTCATGACATGTCTGAACAAGGTGATTTGGCAGATGCTTCACGCGTGGATGAAGACACTTCTGTTCTTACACCTGATGCAGGAGAGGCGCAAGCAAGTCCTGTGGTTCCAAGATATGTTTGTCCCCACAGGCGGTCGAAGTTAAATCCTTTGGCCGAGCCCTTTCAGCCGAGATCAAAGTCCCCAACTGCTTGTTCTCGACCCAGTGTCGCTGTACCGCGGGTGAGGCGGAGGCCTAATTGGCAGACGACTGGTGATTGGATCACTTGACCTCAAAGTCCATTGACCTCTAATTCCAATTGACCTCTAATTGACCATTTTGAACATCAGCTATTTTAAGTTTTAATCACCTGTCCTTGTTTTACATAATCATAATTTGGTCCACCTGAACTGGTCATTGATCACTGCCTTGGTTCCGTAAATCTATATCTAAAAGCGGAATTGCCATTGTTTTAGAATTGTTTTTAATAGACTGATGTAGCCTTAAAATGGAGCTGCTACATATATTTTGAACCAGAATTGTGTGACTATAGTCAGTGCTATTTAACCTTTGTGCATCCTTCCCCCAAAATGGTATAATTTACTATGTCTTGAGAGTGCTAGATAGTGCAAGACTCAATTAATAGTTAGTGGCCATTTTCATACTGCGCTACGGATTGGGGACCGCTTGGCTACGAGTCGGGAAGGATTGACCTAATCACTTGGATGCCGGTTGTCTTCCTTCTTGTGCGTTGTATGATGATGGTTACTTTCTTCTAGTCTTGAATCTTGATGACATGGTAAATATGGCAAAGGGTGCTTTATAATTTGCAACCTTAGCACTGATTTAAGGTTTTGAATAACACCATTATTTTTTTTAAGAATGTCGAGACGCCATTTTCTAACGCGGGGGAGGGGTCTGTACAAAGTTTTGCATCGTGAAATGTTGGTATTCAGTGTGGAGAGAATCATTGGCTTTTATGCTCATATGATAAAGCATAGTAATTTAATGGTGAACGCGGGTTTTGTGACGAGGCATCTTGTGTAGCAAATGAGCTGAACTTGATGGCACTTGACCCACGTGCACTATTAAATATACTTATTCATAGCTTCATTGCCTGTGTGTGAAATGGTGGTTCAATGGTGAATGCGGTCTTCGTGACGAGGCGTCTTGTGTAGCAAATGAGCTGAACTTGACGGCACTTAATCCGCATGCACTATTGAATTTACTTACATCATACATTCATTGCATATGTCTAACACAGTCGGTGTTATACTAGCGTGTGCTTTTATCTCTCTACTGATGCCATATATGTTTCCAATCTGATGCATATCTTTTAAGTGTACAGAACAGGAATGGAAAGTCATGTCATTTTGTCAGTGTTCAATGCTAAGGGACACTGACATAAACGTCTCGATACTCATATTTTTGGTTGACTGAAATTAAGTTTGTTAGTCTGACTGATGGCCATGGTACATTACATTCATTGAGTATGCTCTCGAGGTGCTGGACATTGCAAAGCCTCTTTCAATAGATGTGTGGCAGGTTCAGTACTTCGCTGTGGTTTGATGGGCACTTGGCTACGAGTCGGTATGGATTGACCAGATCACTTGGATGCCAGTGTTTCGTCCTCCATATGGCGTTGTATAGGATCTGCTACTGTCTATTAGGCTTATACCTTGATAGCATACTCAGGAGAATGTATTGTAAATAAAGTTATTTTAACATGGATTAACGTTTTCCATGGTGTTCAGATGTTTGCATGACTTGTCTCTGGTTTTTAATATTTTGTCATTCATGACAAAATAAAGTATTAGAGTCATGTAAAAGTTATGTATATACGAGACGGAAAGGCTGGAGAAAGGATAATTATGTTGATCAAAATATGCTATATAACTTATTTATAGCATATCTATTCAAAATTAGGGGTTAGGTAATTGTTAGTTAGCTTCTATTTAGTTACCTACAGGAGTTAGCTTGTTCTTTAGTGATAGGGAAACAGAAAAAAAATGTGTCTCGGATGTCATTTGTACAGTTTCCAGATTCTGTTTTTAATTGAAATATATATATGCACGATCATGTGAAGTCCTGATTTTGCATGTGTCTTATACTGTGGATATAGCATATCTACAGTGAATTGTATTGTGTATATATGATATATCTACAACTGATTTGGTTGTGGATAGGTATATCTACAATGGATAGAATTGTTTAAATAAGTTTAATCAGGGACATATGATTGTTCATTCCATACTTTAAATGTCGGGACGACATTTCCCGAAGAGGAGGAGAATGTCACAGGGTCAGCTTAAAGAGCTAATGGAATGATTGTCCCGCTGGTCCTAAAAGTCCTATAAATCCCATTCCTATATTTCACATCATTAAAATAGCCCTCCTCATGTTCCATTAACAGTTTAGTCATCTTAATGTTATTCTAAAAGTTAAGCGCTATACCATTTCCGGTCGTTCTACGCATGTTGCGCGCGCGATGCACTTGAATGCATGTCACTTAGCATGCGCCAACTAACAGCGGGCTTTCCTTTGTCAGTCCATCATTGTCTGGCGAAGGGGTAACTTACGTTCCCCTGTCAGGACGACATCTTTATATGTTCTATATAATCTTTCTATTAAGATTATATTTGTGATATAATTGCAGGTATGCGTTTACTTCTATTCATACGTTTATCATGTCATTTGTGAAATATCATGCTTATTTGAACATTAATTGAGTATTTACACCCAAACCGCGAGGTCAGTCCATCATTGTCTGGCGAAGGGGTAACTTACGTTCCCCTGTCAGGACGACATCTTTATATGTTCTATATAATCTTTCTATTAAGATTATATTTGTGATATAATTGCAGAGGTGGCTCGTGGTTTGGGCGGTAGGGATGTGATGTAAATAAACCCTAGAGATACACAACATCAGTATTGTTATTATGAAGTAGAATCCCCAACGGACACCCCCATAGATCAACCCTTGGTCCACCTACTACGATGGGCCAACCTGTTACAATTTGGGCGCCAATTGTAACAGGTTGGCCCATCGTAGTAGGTGGACCAAGGGTTGATCTATGGGGGTGTCCGTTGGGGATTCTACTTCATAATAACAATACTGATGTTGTGTATCTCTAGGGTTTATTTACATCACATCCCTACCGCCCATACCACGAGCCACCTCTGCAATTATATCACAAATATAATCTTAATAGAAAGATTATATAGAACATATAAAGATGTCGTCCTGACAGGGGAACGTAAGTTACCCCTTCGCCAGACAATGATGGACTGACCTCGCGGTTTGGGTGTAAATACTCAATTAATGTTCAAATAAGCATGATATTTCACAAATGACATGATAAACGTATGAATAGAAGTAAACGCATACCTGCAATTATATCACAAATATAATCTTAATAGAAAGATTATATAGAACATATAAAGATGTCGTCCTGACAGGGGAACGTAAGTTACCCCTTCGCCAGACAATGATGGACTGACAAAGGAAAGCCCGCTGTTAGTTGGCGCATGCTAAGTGACATGCATTCAAGTGCATCGCGCGCGCAACATGCGTAGAACGACCGGAAATGGTATAGCGCTTAACTTTTAGAATAACATTAAGATGACTAAACTGTTAATGGAACATGAGGAGGGCTATTTTAATGATGTGAAATATAGGAATGGGATTTATAGGACTTTTAGGACCAGCGGGACAATCATTCCATTAGCTCTTTAAGCTGACCCTGTGACATATGTATGCAATTTAAGGAGATATAATTATGCAATGAGGACTGGACCATCATTCCTTTTCCTTTATGCACAGATTCTATGCATGTCTGAAATGTGCTACAAGTTTCAATCCCTGCATATTATACTGTTGGAGGAGTTGGGGAGACAAGATCACTACTGCTGTACATAATGCATGGAAATATTATCAAAATACGTATGTCATTTACGGGGACATACTTTTGCAATAATAACCTGGATCAGAATTCCTTTTCCTTATTGCACATGCTCAGTGTATGCCTAAACTGTGTTGTAAGTTTCACAACCCCGCATCAGATACTGTTGGAGGAGTTGCGATGACAAGAACAGTACTACAAAGCGTGACGTACGTACGGACGCACGTATGTACAGACGGACAAGGACAAAATTATATGCCCCTCCCCACCTCGTGGCGGAGATCGCGAAAAATAAGATAAGAGTTTAGCAGACGATAAAATGATATAATGATAATAGAACGCTCCAATTCTTCCGGCGAGAATGACAATGCATGCCTTTGCCAAAAAGACCCAGTTCACAACAGACCCTGCGCAAGTTGCCGCACCCTTCATTGTATGACAACATTTTTCAACATGCAAACTATAATAATGACGAAGTGCGTTCTGCCACTGGTGAACAACAATCTATTCAAAAACGCAATTCTGATTTCAAAACTTGTTGCAATATGCCTTTAAATATTTCATTTAAAGTTCATGTATTTGGTGTAAAGGGCTGTGTGGAGTACAAAGTAAAAAGACAGGCAATGATCAGGAATAAATACAATCAAATCCCACATCCCGCTCTCAAAATCAATAGGGAAAGAAGTACATACACATTGAAAACTTGATACAAAGTCACGAAAGACACGCAAGGTAAACCGAATGAGCAGCTTTTTCCCAAACATTCAAAGTCTCACATAAATCATGGTGCTGATTTTTTTATGTCCTCTGTGCATTTTGAGCCCATTATTGTACCCTTGAAATCTGAAGTCACTAAGTCTGCAATTATGACCATATTCCGAAAATTTTTATTTCTTTTTAAATCATTTGTAAAAGTAGAATAAAGTTATGCTTCAACAATAAATCTGTTCATTACAGCTGAAAACTGCATGGAAAGGTCATTAATCTTTATAAAAACAGGTGTTTTTCTCTTATTGGTAATTATTTACACCCCTTACAGAAATTCAAGACAGTTTATTTTGACAGTGATTATTTGTTAGGGTTTACGAATCTGGTGAAATGTTTACTCGAATTTTAGCTATATTACTGTTTTCTTGAAAATTAAAAACATTAATTAATTCTAAAATTGAAAGATCAAAAGTTACAAACTTTGCAGCTTGAAGTAACTCCGGCGATTTGAGGTGTATGCAGTCCTGCAAATGTTAAAATTCTGTTATACAAAAAGTTTCAACAAGAGTCTAAATAAGATAGAGACTCTGGTCTTCGTATTTTTGTGCTCTTTGTTTCGAAGAGCAATCTTAATAGTTATTATGTGATTTCACTGCAGCTGGTGTTGCATGCCGTGCTGAGGCTGTAAAAATCTCCTCATTCTTCACCATAGTAAATATTTTGTTTCCTTTAGGCTAATTGTGTATAATAATGTGAAGTGGAAAAGTAAGTACCATTCAAATCGGCGATACACTGGGGCCTATGCTGTCTTGCAAACAATATTGCTGTCATACGAAAAGTCTAATATGTCCGAGACTCAAGGTTATGGTTTTGGGTGCGTTCTTCTTTTCCAAGAGCAACCTTTATAGACTGTATTGCAGAATTTGTAGCAGGTCCTCTGGAACCCACAAATGCATTAAAGAAACGAAAAGCTAGCCATCCAGAGACACCAGCTTAAACATATGCGCCACCACGCTCCTTAAGAAAGGAGTTCCATAGAACAATGTTAAGCTTGCTTTCTCTGAATGACCCGTAGAACAGGACTACTCGATTAAGATGTGTGAACATACTCGGATAAATATCCATGGAATATCTTGACCATACTATACCGAATCTTGGAAATATTCAATGATTAAATAGAAGTTTTAGCAAACTTCAACACATATTTTGGCCCAGGGTCGTTTATTTACTGATGAAAGTACATCCGCAAATAGAGTTCTTTCGGATAAGACGCAGCTGTATAAGTAGCCGTATCTGAACGTATCGGAGAGGGAGAAGTCATTGTTTTGCCTTTTTAAACAGGTCTATATAATGCCATCAAATGTTAGTTTGAAGTAGATAAAGGTACTTGTTTTACATATACCTAAAGCTTTTAGTTTTTGATTAAGAGTTACTTCAATGTCCTCACCCACTTAATGATTGGGTAATTCTGGAAAAAGTGCATGTTCGTCCGTCTTTTTGTTTGAATGTCACACTTTCCTTTCTATACTCTTTGAGGTTATTGTTATTAGCCCAAATCTGGCGAACAATGATATCCTCCCTTGTCGACAATAATATCCTCCCTTGTCCTCAGTGATATTGAACAGGAAATGTCATAATGCTTTGTTTAGATTGATGTGTATAATTGAGTATTATAAAGTGGCAAACATAGGCAGAACATGTTTTTGAAAAATGATACATTGTTCCATAAAATGCAGTTTCAATATCTAGTGGGGGTCGTGTGGTCGGACGATGGTGCTGCGTGACTTATGGTGCCGTTTTGATAAAAGTATAGCAAGGAGCTACTGTGCTTGCAATAGATGCAGGTGGGGTTTGTTTGGATATTTTATTCTCTCGTCTATCTTGTCCCTTTTCTTTCTCCTTCTCTCTGAATGACGGCTCGACTGAAATAATGTATTAAAGTCTTAGAGCCGTTAAACACAAACCAACACACCAATCCGTCAATTTCTGGTTTTCCTTCGAGCGAAGGAAAAAGCGGGACGTTTATGGGTCACATGCCTGTACATTGAATTTTTACCAGTTAAATCAGGTTTACTGTCGAAAGTATGACCAAAATCAATTTAAAACCGTTTTAGGTGAAACTCAATGATGTTTTGTTTCTTTAAAAGTGGCAGTAAGGATCTGGCAGCGACTGACAAAATATTTCATAAATGTTTACATCGCTACAGCAATAGTGTCTGTAGCTTTAATGATTGTGAATTTTAAACAAGAATTGCCTTGTCATGCTTTTAGAAGGAGAGAAGGAGAAAGAAAAGGGACAAGATAGACGAGAGAATAAAATATCCAAACAAACCCCACCTGCATCTACTGCAAGCACAGTAGCTCCTTGCTATACTTTTATCAAAACGGCACCATAAGTCACGCAGCACCATCGTCCGACCACACGACCCCCACTAGATATTGAAACTGCATTTTATGGAACAATGTATCATTTTTCAAAAACATGTTCTGCCTATGTTTGCCACTTTATAATACTCAATTATACACATCAATCTAAACAAAGCATTATGACATTTCCTGTTCAATATCACTGAGGACAAGGGAGGATATTATTGTCGACAAGGGAGGATATCATTGTTCGCCAGATTTGGGCTAATAACAATAACCTCAAAGAGTATAGAAAGGAAAGTGTGACATTCAAACAAAAAGACGGACGAACATGCACTTTTTCCAGAATTACCCAATCATTAAGTGGGTGAGGACATTGAAGTAACTCTTAATCAAAAACTAAAAGCTTTAGGTATATGTAAAACAAGTACCTTTATCTACTTCAAACTAACATTTGATGGCATTATATAGACCTGTTTAAAAAGGCAAAACAATGACTTCTCCCTCTCCGATACGTTCAGATACGGCTACTTATACAGCTGCGTCTTATCCGAAAGAACTCTATTTGCAGATGTACTTTCATCAGTAAATAAACGACCCTGGGCCAAAATATGTGTTGAAGTTTGCTAAAACTTCTATTTAATCATTGAATGGCGCCCAAATTGTAACAGGTTGGCCCATCGTAGTAGGTGGACCAAGGGTTGATCTATGGGGGTGTCCGTTGGGGATTCTACTTCATAATAACAATACTGATGTTGTGTATCTCTAGGGTTTATTTACATCACATCCCTACCGCCCAAACCACGAGCCACCTCTGCAATTATATCACAAATATAATCTTAATAGAAAGATTATATAGAACATATAAAGATGTCGTCCTGACAGGGGAACGTAAGTTACCCCTTCGCCAGACAATGATGGACTGACCTCGCGGTTTGGGTGTAAATACTCAATTAATGTTCAAATAAGCATGATATTTCACAAATGACATGATAAACGTATGAATAGAAGTAAACGCATACCTGCAATTATATCACAAATATAATCTTAATAGAAAGATTATATAGAACATATAAAGATGTCGTCCTGACAGGGGAACGTAAGTTACCCCTTCGCCAGACAATGATGGACTGACAAAGGAAAGCCCGCTGTTAGTTGGCGCATGCTAAGTGACATGCATTCAAGTGCATCGCGCGCGCAACATGCGTAGAACGACCGGAAATGGTATAGCGCTTAACTTTTAGAATAACATTAAGATGACTAAACTGTTAATGGAACATGAGGAGGGCTATTTTAATGATGTGAAATATAGGAATGGGATTTATAGGACTTTTAGGACCAGCGGGACAATCATTCCATTAGCTCTTTAAGCTGACCCTGTGACATTCTCCTCCTCTTCGGGAAATGTCGTCCCGACATTTAAAGTATGGAATGAACAATCATATGTCCCTGATTAAACTTATTTAAACAATTCTATCCATTGTAGATATACCTATCCACAACCAAATCAGTTGTAGATATATCATATATACACAATACAATTCACTGTAGATATGCTATATCCACAGTATAAGACACATGCAAAATCAGGACTTCACATGATCGTGCATATATATATTTCAATTAAAAACAGAATCTGGAAACTGTACAAATGACATCCGAGACACATTTTTTTTCTGTTTCCCTATCACTAAAGAACAAGCTAACTCCTGTAGGTAACTAAATAGAAGCTAACTAACAATTACCTAACCCCTAATTTTGAATAGATATGCTATAAATAAGTTATATAGCATATTTTGATCAACATAATTATCCTTTCTCCAGCCTTTCCGTCTCGTATATACATAACATTTACATGACTCTAATACTTTATTTTGTCATGAATGACAAAATATTAAAAACCAGAGACAAGTCATGCAAACATCTGAACACCATGGAAAACGTTAATCCATGTTAAAATAACTTTATTTACAATACATTCTCCTGAGTATGCTATCAAGGTATAAGCCTAATAGACAGTAGCAGATCCTATACAACGCCATATGGAGGACGAAACACTGGCATCCAAGTGATCTGGTCAATCCATACCGACTCGTAGCCAAGTGCCCATCAAACCACAGCGAAGTACTGAACCTGCCACACATCTATTGAAAGAGGCTTTGCAATGTCCAGCACCTCGAGAGCATACTCAATGAATGTAATGTACCATGGCCATCAGTCAGACTAACAAACTTAATTTCAGTCAACCAAAAATATGAGTATCGAGACGTTTATGTCAGTGTCCCTTAGCATTGAACACTGACAAAATGACATGACTTTCCATTCCTGTTCTGTACACTTAAAAGATATGCATCAGATTGGAAACATATATGGCATCAGTAGAGAGATAAAAGCACACGCTAGTATAACACCGACTGTGTTAGACATATGCAATGAATGTATGATGTAAGTAAATTCAATAGTGCATGCGGATTAAGTGCCGTCAAGTTCAGCTCATTTGCTACACAAGACGCCTCGTCACGAAAACCGCATTCACCATTGAACCACCATTTCACACACAGGCAATGAAGCTATGAATAAGTATATTTAATAGTGCACGTGGGTCAAGTGCCATCAAGTTCAGCTCATTTGCTACACAAGATGCCTCGTCACAAAACCCGCGTTCACCATTAAATTACTATGCTTTATCATATGAGCATAAAAACCAATGATTCTCTCCACACTGAATACCAACATTTCACGATGCAAAACTTTGTACAGACCCCTCCCCCGCTTTAGAAAATGGCGTCTCGACATTCTTAAAAAAAATAATGGTGTTATTCAAAACCTTAAATCAGTGCTAAGGTTGCAAATTATAAAGCACCCTTTGCCATATTTACCATGTCATCAAGATTCAAGACTAGAAGAAAGTAACCATCATCATACAACGCACAAGAAGGAAGACAACCGGCATCCAAGTGATTAGGTCAATCCTTCCCGACTCGTAGCCAAGCGGTCCCCAATCCGTAGCGCAGTATGAAAATGGCCACTAACTATTAATTGAGTCTTGCACTATCTAGCACTCTCAAGACATAGTAAATTATACCATTTTGGGGGAAGGATGCACAAAGGTTAAATAGCACTGACTATAGTCACACAATTCTGGTTCAAAATATATGTAGCAGCTCCATTTTAAGGCTACATCAGTCTATTAAAAACAATTCTAAAACAATGGCAATTCCGCTTTTAGATATAGATTTACGGAACCAAGGCAGTGATCAATGACCAGTTCAGGTGGACCAAATTATGATTATGTAAAACAAGGACAGGTGATTAAAACTTAAAATAGCTGATGTTCAAAATGGTCAATTAGAGGTCAATTGGAATTAGAGGTCAATGGACTTTGAGGTCAAGTGATCCAATCACCAGTCGTCTGCCAATTAGGCCTCCGCCTCACCCGCGGTACAGCGACACTGGGTCGAGAACAAGCAGTTGGGGACTTTGATCTCGGCTGAAAGGGCTCGGCCAAAGGATTTAACTTCGACCGCCTGTGGGGACAAACATATCTTGGAACCACAGGACTTGCTTGCGCCTCTCCTGCATCAGGTGTAAGAACAGAAGTGTCTTCATCCACGCGTGAAGCATCTGCCAAATCACCTTGTTCAGACATGTCATGAAGACAACTAGTTTCTCCCGGTAACGGTTGAGAACTGTCATATGACATGCTGGAATCTAAGGGATTCTGTTTGGATGCAGGGAGAGCCATAAATGGGAGCAAGAGATTCCTGTGGAGCAGCTTACGAGTGCCTCGTCCATGTTCCCGTTTGACAACATAGACGGGTATCTCACTGTTTGGCTGCTCAACAACCAAGTAAACCTCCTTCTCCCACTTATCAGCAAGTTTGTTCTTGCCCTTAAAGCCAAGATTGCGTACAAGTACGCGGTCTCCAGGTCGTAATTGGGACTCTCGGACCTTCAAGTCATAGGTCTTTTTATGACGTCTTCCTTGCCTACGTGCCTCCTTTGATGCCATCTTGTATGCAAAGTCTAGTCTTTTCTTTAGACCAGACACATACTGAGACCTGTCAGAACTCTCACTCTCTTGCTTAATGCCGAGAAAAGCATCGACTGCGAGCCTCGGATGGCGCCCAAACATCAAATAATGAGGCGCAAAGCCAGTGCTTTCATGTCGAGTGGAGTTATATGCATGGACCAAAGACGGCACATAGGACTTCCAGTCAGACTTTTGATGGTCCTCCAAAGTTCCCAACATATTGAGCAACGTTTGATTGAAGCGCTCAGGCATTCCATTGCCCATAGGATGGTACGGCGTGATCCGTGACTTATCGATATTGGCAATGGAACACAGCTCCTTAATCACCTTGCTTTCAAAATTGCGACCCTGGTCACTGTGCAGGCGGGCGGGGAATCCATAATGGCAGACAAAATTGTCAAATAAAAGTCTGGCTGTGGTCTTGGCTGTTTGGTTCTTGGAAGGGATGGCTTGAGCAAAACGGGTGAAATGGTCCGTTATTACAAGTATGTTTTCGTAGCCACCAGCGGACATCTCAAGAGACAAAAAGTCCATGCAGACAAGGTCCATTGGAAATGTAGACTCGACAACAACTAAGTTTGCTGAAGTCTTGCCTTGCGATTTCCGTCGGATGCACCTGGGACAGTTTCTCACTTTTCTCTCCACGTCACCATCCATCCCTGGCCAGTAAAACCGAGATTTCACCAATGACAATGTGCGATCTCTCCCCTGATGGCCGGCTTCATCATGGAGACCTACAAGTGCAATGTCACGGTAAATCTCTGGCATTACCAACTGGTTGATGGTGGTACCGTTAAGACTGTGACGACGATAAAGTATGTCGTCTTTGAGAAACAAAGAGTCCCACTGCCTTAAGAAAGACTGTACATCCTTGGACTCTAGAGCAATTTGTCTCTTGGTGGGCTTATGTCCAGAGGCAAAAATCTGCCTGACACGGTTCAAAGTCCCATCGACTGTCTGCTCAGCAAGCCAGTCGATCTGACTAAGATCCGAGCCAGGGTCTGTGCCAATTTCATCACTGTCAACAGACACATTTTGTGCAACCAACACACACTCCACAGCAGGCGCCTCTTGAGGAGAAGCTAGAACCGATTGGCAGATAGCTTTAATGGCGTCATTAAACATGACCTCTTTGTCAATAGCAGGTAACCTGCTTAAAGCATCTGCATCTTGGTTCTTTCTGCCAGACCTGCATTGGAGTTTGAAGTTATAGCTGGACAATGCGGCTAGCCATCGATGACCAGTGGCATCTAATTTAGCCGTGGTTAGAACATACGTTAGTGGATTGTTATCCGTTCTAACCACGAACTTGTTCCCGTATAAGTAATCGTGGAACTTGTCACATACTGCCCACTTTAATGCTAAAAACTCCAACTTGTGTGCTGGGTAGTTGCACTCATTGGCACGCAGACCTCTGCTGGCATATGCTACAACATGTTCTTTACCATCTTGTTCCTGGTAAAGGACGGCTCCTAGACCATCACCACTAGCGTCTATATTTAAAATAAAAGGACGGCTGTAATCAGCATATGCTAATACAGGTGGTGATGTCAGCTTTTCAATTATCGAATCAAAAGCTGATTGCTGCTCAAGCCCCCAAGTCCAAGGCGTTGCCTCCTTCTTCCTTCTGCCCTTCTTATTTGTAGGATGACCAACAAGAAGAGCATTTAATGGCTTTATTATTTTGGAATAATTACAGACAAAGCGTCTGTAATATCCTGCAAAGCCAAGGAAACTACGTAGTTCCTTAAGGTTAGAAGGGGTTGGCCAATGCTTCAGTGCAGCTATTTTGTCAGGATCGGTTTGTATTCCCTGATCACTAACAATATGGCCCAGGTACTGAACCTGTGTCTGGAAGAACTCGCACTTTGAGCCCTTGAGCTTCAGACCATGCAGCTCAAGTTGTCTGAAAACATTTTCCAGGCGAAGAAGGTGCTCATCAAATGACTTACTAAAATAATAATGTCATCTAAGTAGATGAGACACTCCTTCAAGTGGAATTCCCCCATGCAACGCTCCATCAGCCTTTGGAAAGTGGCAGGCGCATTGGTCAAACCGAATGCCATCCTATTGCACTCAAAGAAACCGAGTGGTCCGACAGAAAAAGCAGTCTTATGCTTGTCGGCTTCTTTGATGCCAACCTGCCAATATCCAGACCTGAGGTCCAACTTCGAAAAGTATTTGGACCCAGCCAAAGTATCTATTGTCTCTTCGATTCTCGGCAAGGAATAAGCATCCTTAACGGTCCTGTTGTTCAACTTACGAAAGTCGATGCAGAATCGAAGGGACTTGTCTTTCTTTCTAACAAGAACAACGTTAGAAGAAAAGGGGCTCTGAGACTCTCTAATAGCCCCAGCATCTAACATCTCCTTTAGATGCTCACGGACCTCCTCAAACAATGCAGGAGGTATCCGTCTATAAGGATCCTTAAATGGTGCATCATTGTCGAGCTTTATTTCATGCTCTACGAGATCAGTAAAGCCAAGGTCTGTCGGTCCAGTGGAAAATATGTGAGTCCAATTACTTAGTAACTCCCTAGCTTTACTTAATTCACCAGAAGAAAGATTATCTTTTGGCAAATCGATCCCGTATTTATCAAAAGATTCACTAGAATCCTTTGAAGGAACACGAGCACCAAAGGGATCCATAGACTTGATCACTTGAACCTCATGAAGGTCACACAACTGAGTTTTCGGCTTGATAGTTATTGGCCGAGCTGAGATATTGCAGACTCTGACTGGAATTCGGGTTGTCTTACAGTTCTGTTTCACAGAAACAACACGAGGGCACACGTTAAAGTCACAGTCCTGAGAAATATTCTCAGTAACAGCTGTACTGTACTGTGAAGTACTTCTGACCATACCAGTTATAGTACGACACTCATTTGGTTTTAAAATAATATGCGTCTTGTTTGTGGACTTTACGGGTTTAGTCTCACAACAAGAAAGAGCAGTGAAAGCATTGTTCCATGCTAACGGTATACCATCAGTGTCGCTAATGTGAGCCTTGAATGTACCGATAATATTCGTACCAATTATTACAGGTACTTGGCCAGAGTACTCTGTGACTGGCACGACTAGTATTGGCACAATCACTGAATCACACTCAAACTGAGGTATGTTTACCTCAGCCTCAATATAACCAATGTATGGTATCTTGGAGCCACTTGCTCCAGTAATGTTCAGGTCAAAGTCAGACATGCTTCTCAGCTCGGGCTTCGGATCCATAGAGTTGTAAAATTGGTCGCACATTGTTGTTATTGTGGATCCAGTATCAATTAAGGCTTTACATGTTTGATTATTTATTAAAACTGTAGACTCATTGTTGGATCCAATCATACGGCTCACTAGAGGTGGTTTAATTGTGGAGCTATTAAAAGTATTGTTAGAGTCTTCTCTTTGCTCCCCAATGAAGACTCTCTCTAGTTTTCCTTATTGTTTGGTGGGTTGGTAGATTGATTATTATATGGACTGGGATTGTTATCTGTTTTAGGGTCTTTTTGTTGTTGTGATTGAGCCTTATAACCTTTGCCAGAATAGAAACCTCTTCCACATCTACCTCTGCCCCTTCCTCTCGGCTGGTAGTAGTTAGCACTACCTCCACTTCTGGGGGTAGTACCTTTTACTGATGAAGAGGAGGAAGCTGAGCCATCGTTGGAAGATGTTTCTTTTGAAGCCTTAGTAGCTTCATGAAACTTTTTCTCCAACCCATCCATCCTTTCTCTCATTTTCTTCATTTGTTCTAAAATTCCGTCTAATTTCTTTTCTGTACTGTTTTGTGATGTTGTTTGCTGTTGTTGTGTAGCCTCCTCAGTTGTGTGTTTGGATGTTAAAAGGTCTTGCTCTATTGATCTGATTTCTTTTCTTAATTTATTAAAATCAGTTTCTGTTTCATATTTGTAACGGCTGCTGTTTTTCAGCAGTGGATCTCTAAGTCCATTCCAAAGTTTGGAACAGAGCATTTCATGCCTAGTAGTCTCCTCTATATGCTTCTTATCCGTAGCTCTCCTCAATAAATTTTCAATCCTGATGCTGTAATCTGCTACAGACTCATCAGGTTTCTGAGCTTCTAAATAAAATTGCTGCAGCAAAACCTCTTTCGATGATACAATTCCATATATACCCTCAAACTTTGAGAGTATATCTGGGGGTTTTGCTGTCTGTGCAAGAGTAAGAAGAATGTCTCTTGCTTTTCCCCTTAAAGATTTCCTGATTGACTGTAGGATGAGAGCCTCCGGATAAAAAGCATCTCTGATGAGGCAATGAAGCTCATACTTCCATACCTCAAATGATACATCCCCCTTCTGGTTTTCACCAGAAAAGGGAGGTAACTGAGGTACCCTCATACTTGCTAAGTATGAACTGTTTAGAGAAAATAATTTATGAAAGTAATTCGTCCTCGCGTTTCAAAAATATAAAGAGACACGAGGTTAAATTAAAATGGATAAAATTGTTACAAACTGCATTTCAATTAGGGTTTAATGACAACATTTCTCAAGAAGGTACATGTAACATTTCGAAAATGCCTGATTTTGATGTATTTTCTCTTTTTGATCTTTTTGATATTCCAAAACGCATGCATAGAAGTCATGGTTTAAGAAAAAATGGTAATATAAAGCGAAAAAATACTGCTATTGAGAAAACCAATGCTTCCCTTAAAATTTTGTCGGAAATACTAAAAAAATCAAGGTCGACATTCTTTGCTCTCATTTTTATGTTCTCTTCCGATTTCTGTTAAACGCATTTTAGATGATGAGGCTAATACGTTTCATGATAAGGGTCATCAACTGTACGAGGCCGCACTCCTGACAATCTGTTATACTCAACATGCTCTTGGTCCACTAGTCGAATCTGAGATCAATCATAAAAGACATTTTTTCAAAATTCCTTTTATAAATAAAGGAATTGATGTTATTGACCTACCAAGTATTTTTAAGGATATGTCTGTAACTGCATCAATCCCGGATTATTTTGTGAATAAGGAGCCACTTAAAATATGTTATAAATATAACAAACCAATTAGAAACACTATATTTAACTTTAATAAACTGGTCTCAGATCTTGATATTCACACAAATACCCCTGATACATGAGATTGTAAAGACTCCAAATTTATCTATCCTGACGCTGGCCATGTCATTACAGGATATCTAAAAATTATCTCAGATTCTAGAATTCGTATCATTATTTCGAAGGGACCAAAATAAAGATTTCCTAACCGTATTGATTTCAAAAATTGTAGGAAAGATATCGCTTGTTCTTAAAGTGATTTTGGTAATCGATGGTGCAAGCGGGAGCATGTTGAGTCTGATGCCTTAAAGGAATGGAAGGTGAACAGTTTTAAAGTAATGGTTAAACGTATTAAATTCTATTCCCAAAACACAAATCTTTTGCCGCCTAAACCTAAATCAACATTCCGTCACCTGAAGTTGGGTATCCAGCAGTTTCATAGTTAGTATGTTTTGGTTCCAGCAGACAAGGCTGCAAATAACGTGTCGTTGTTTGACGGTTACATTATATTAACACATTGAAACAGGAACTAAGCGGCACTAAGGCCTATGAAGAGACTTCAGAAGACGAAATGTCTGTTGTCTTGAGACACTGTAATTATATAGCCCTCAAGTTTTCTGTAAATGTAGAGGAATGGCAGGACAAGCTTCCTACGATGTACTGGTTACCTTAACTTCATAAACGACCATATAATACATGTTTATTGCTAATTTGAGTGCTTGTACCACTACTGAACTGTCTAAATTATTAACTCCTTGCCTTACCGCTATCAAAATTCATGTAATAAGGTACTGTGAAAAGTGAAAAAGCTTACGAACGGTCAGGCAAAAATTTGTTTTGATCAATTAAAAATTCTACTGATGTTCTTGATTAACTGAAGTCTAGAGGATATCGCGCGTCTAGTTTGTCTACATACGATTTTTCTACGCTCTATACAACTACGCCCCATAGTTTAATTAAAAAAATAATAATAAATTTGAGACTACTTTTCTGAGAGAGGGTGCTCTTTATCTTGCTTGTAATGATATGTATGCTTTTTGTACTTCCGATGACCAAAAAAGATTTAAAATTTGGTCTTGCCAAAATGTTTGTGATGCTTTAGTATATCTTCTAGATAACATTTTCATCAGATTTGGTTCTAAGTTACACAGACAAATTGTAGGAATTCCGATGGGTACTTACTGCGCTCCTCTTGTAGCAGGTTTGTTTTTATTTTGCTATGAAAGAGACTTTGTGATGTCTCTTTCTGATAATACTCAAGCTCATGTAATTGAAGCATTCAACTCAACGTCTTGGTACTTGGACGACCTTTTGAATATTGACAATCCTTATTTTGAAGAAATGGTTAGTCAAATTTATCCTGCCGAATTGCAGTTAAATAAAGCAAATACGTCTTATACCGAGGCCCCATTTTTGATTTACATTTATCAATTTTAGACGGATCTGTTTCATCTAAAATTTATGACAAACGCGATGATTTTGATTTCGACATTGTTAATTTTCCGTTTTTGATGGTGATATTCCCCGCACCACTTCTGATGGTGTTAACATTTCTCAACTTATTCGCTTCGCTAGGGTGTCTAGTCATTTGGCTGATTTCAATGCCCGTAATAAAAGTTTGACTGCCAAGCTTTTACAGCAGGGGTATCGGTATCATAAACTTCGGAATGTTTTTTCTAAATTTTATCGTAGACACTTTGATTTGGTTTCTAAATATAATACAAGGTTAAACTCACTTTTGCCACAAGGCCTATCGGAACTTGAATTTTATGGTGACTTAGTATATAAATTACACAAAATCGTAGGGAAAACAGAATTTCCTGATTAATTAGTGAAAATTATCATGCGATTTAAACGCACTGGCTATAACATAGATGTAACGCGACAGACTGCATGCTTAGTGTTTAACCAAATCACGGTTAGCAACTTTGCTGTCCCCTTTAATTGCACGCCGGTTGGTCGGGATTCAGACTCTATGACAGGCCCAACATAAAGCTATATAGTAGTTGGTTGGGGCCGGATGCTTGTCTGTTACTTGGCCCACCGGGGTTTAACTGGTGGTCTTCTTTTGCTCCAGTGTTCCAGTGGTGTTGCTGACGCCCCAGGAATCTCCAGGTGTTTCAACGCGTTTTGGCTGTCGAGTCCTCGTCATTGCTTCATCACAGTCTTTTCTTGATTTTAATTGTTGCCCGTGATGACTCACTGATGAGTAAGGGGACCTCCATACGAGCAGAACTGCCAACGAATTGAGTGCACCGCGGCGGAGGGTGAGGGTGAAAGTTTGGGCCCAGTAAAATCGGTTTAAACGCCCCCAGTAGTTATTACTGACCGTCCCAATGCAGTACTTTCGTTGCGGTTGCATTTGTTTTATGTTCTGTGCTGTGTAACTTATTCTGTTTCCATTTCAACCCTTCTGTTGGTCTCAGTTATTTAGTTCTGTAAAGATAGCTGAGTTGCCACCTATTTGGGAAAGAGCTGCTTACTCGGATTATTACTTGTAATTTATTGTTTGTTGGGATGTTTTCAATATTTCCCTTTGATGTTGGGAAAGGGTTTGGGATCTGATTATGTCAGTTCTTGAAGTGTATTTACTCTTTAAAAATGTCGCAGTCTGCGTAGATTTGAATCCTGACGGCTCAGTGGGTACCTTTTTATTTCTCAGCTATCCACTATTAGAGTTCTTTCGAATTAGACGCAGCCGTATAAGTATCTGTATCGGCACGTATCGGAGAGGGAGCAATCATTATTGTGATTTTTAAACACATCTATATAATACCATCCAATGTTATTTTGAAGATGATAGAAGTTTTTTGTTTTACATATGATTATGGTTTTAGTTTTTGTTTAAGGGTTTTGGTGTATTCATGACTGTCCAATACTTCATTGTCCTCAGCCGCTGAATTATTGCATGATGTTGGAAATAGTACATGTCCCTGCGTCTTTCCGTTCGACTGTCTCACTTTCGTTTCCATACTCTTTGAAGTTATTGTACTAAACCCGAATTTGCGAACAAGGATATCCTCCCTTGTCAACAATAATTTCCTCCCTTGTCCTCAGTTTTATTGAACAGGCAGTGTCCTTATTTTGTCGGCTGGTTGGTTGTTTTGGGGTTTAAAGCACCTTTGAGGTAGCATTTCAGTCTACAGGTGTCAGTGGCGGTAGGGGAGTAGGACTGGGGGGCGAGAGGGAGAAAAGCCAATGTCAGAAGTAAATAAAAGGATGTTTAAATATGTATATATAAATATATATTCAGTATGTTTTACCGTAAGTCTCTGTAGCTCAGTTAGTTAAACGCTTGACTAACAAACCGGCGGACCGAGTTCAAATTCTACTTAAGGAATTTTTTTTTATCCTAAAATAACACAGACTTCCGTTCTTACCTTTTTGAAATATGATAGTCAATATATATGACTGAAAATCTGTTGAAATGGTTGTAAAACCACAGTGGACAACGCCACATGACTGTCACGCAACAGCAGTATGTATGTGTTGTATGGAAACACGAGTGCCATACGAATTCAGGGCCGTCGTCGGCTTTTGAAAAGTGGTGAGGCCATGGAACGCCCCGAGTACCGAAGGCACGAGTGGGGAGAGCACGAGACGGGTATCCCCCTAGCTCTCGAAAGGAGGTTCGGGGACCTCCCCTGAGGAAAGTTTTGGATTTATAATGCATTTTGAGACCAATTTCGCTTGTGAAACTCAATTCATTTTATGAGTACTTACCTCCCATGATAAACTCTTTGAATTCAGGACGTCCGAGTCTAGAAGCGATTTTAATGCATTTTGAGACCAATTTACTTGTGAAACTCAAATAATTTTGTGAGTATTTGCTGTATTTCAAATGGTTATCCAAGCTTTTAAAAAACTGCCAAGGGTGTTCTCCAAGTGCCGAAGGACGAGTGGGGGAGAGCACGAGAGGCGGTTTCCTTTCTCTCGTAAGGGGGGGGGGGGGGGGTTCGGGGCCCTCCCCCGAGAAAAGTTTTTAATTCAGGACGTCTCTAGAAGCTATTTTAATGCATTTTTGGGACAAAGGCAAAGAAGGAATAACGGGGAAAAGTGGTACGGCCAATACCATATTCGGCCGAAAAAGTGGTCCGGCCATGGCCGGACTGGCCGGACCGCCCACGACGGCCTTGAATTTAATTTCGAAATCGGTGCGTCTTCAACTCCAGTGCGAATGTTGATTGATTTACCCTTCATTTGAAATATAGAATATAAATAAACTTTATTACTTCTCTGCCTGAGATACTCAAACGAAATAACTTGAAAAATGGTGTTTTTTTATTCATTACAGGGCTTACCTTTTCATTTATTCAAGGGAAGTAATAATGTTCATGATGTTCTTCCAAGAAGTAGCTTTAACAAAATACATGTTTTGGTATACGATGTCGGGCACGCGACGTCGAAATGGCGTCGTTCTGACTATGCGACGTCATGTGCCTGCTGAAGGCATATCAGGGGATAACGTTATCAACACTGTGAAAAAGGGTTTGATGACGCGCTTTTACCACCCTTTCAACAGTATGTCAGTCACATTGAGCCGATGGAAGGAGGATAATGAAAGACTGTGTACAAGAGGACACCATTTACGATTATAAAGGACTTAACCTGCATCAGGATTCGAACCAGGACGGCTGGCTTAGCACGTAAAAGCCTAGTGAATTACCACGGCATGAGACTATGGGTCAAGGTAAGAGCAAACACAATCTAATTCAGCTGGCTTAGAGGTCAGTGCCTAACCTAGTGAGCTCCCACTACGTGACACTATGGACCACGGTAAGAGCAAACAACTCTGATTAGCCATGATGCATCTGCGTGACCGCAAAGTGGTCACTTACTGTCGTACGTGTCAAGCTCTTTCAGCAAGAAATACTGCATTTGGCGGTCCCACCATAGTTTTGTCATTGCAAATGACTGCGAATAGTCAACTTTAAACAAATAAATTATCTTTGAGCTTCACATGAAAAAGGTTATAAAAATATCTGAGTCATTTAGTTGGGAAATAAAATGACCTTCTTTCGATATCACAAACTTTAACAAAATGGTAAAAATACAATGCACAAGCGTTCTGTGCCCCGTGTTCTGTTTCTATTCCATCGCTCGACGGGTAACCAGAAAAGGAAATAGCCATTACGTGTTCCCCCTATTTTTTGTCAGCGATAAGACTCAATCTATGCCCGTCAACTCTCATTTTATCACCAAAAGTGACGGTTGAAGCGCCTTTCATAAAGATTTGTGTTTAGACGATTTTACATCGCGTAGGCATGTGGAGACTTTAAGGGGAAAGACTCATTGGGCTGAATTATTGTTGCTCCCGCTTGCATTGAAGCGTGCGTGTTAAGTCCTTTATAATCGTAAATGGTGTCCTCTTGTACACAGTCTTTCATTATCCTCCTTCCATCGGCTCAATGTGACTGACATACTGTTGAAAGGGTGGTAAAAGCGCGTCATCAAACCCTTTTTCACAGTGTTGATAACGTTATCCCCTGATATGCCTTCAGCAGGCACATGACGTCGCATAGTCAGAACGACGCCATTTCGACGTCGCGTGCCCGACATCGTATACCAAAACATGTATTTTGTTAAAGCTACTTCTTGGAAGAACATCATGAACATTATTACTTCCCTTGAATAAATGAAAAGGTAAGCCCTGTAATGAATAAAAAAACACCATTTTTCAAGTTATTTCGTTTGAGTATCTCAGGCAGAGAAGTAATAAAGTTTATTTATATTCTATATTTCAAATGAAGGGTAAATCAATCAACATTCGCACTGGAGTTGAAGACGCACCGATTTCGAAATTAAATTCAAGGCCGTCGTGGGCGGTCCGGCCAGTCCGGCCATGGCCGGACCACTTTTTCGGCCGAATATGGTATTGGCCGTACCACTTTTCCCCGTTATTCCTTCTTTGCCTTTGTCCCAAAAATGCATTAAAATAGCTTCTAGAGACGTCCTGAATTCAAAACTTTTCTCGGGGGAGGGCCCCGAACCCCCCCCCCCTTACGAGAGAAAGGAAACCGCCTCTCGTGCTCTCCCCCACTCGTCCCTCGGCACTTGGAGAACACCCTTGGCAGTTTTTTAAAAGCTTGGATAACCATTTGAAATACAGCAAATACTCACAAAATTATTTGAGTTTCACAAGTAAATTGGTCTCAAAATGCATTAAAATCGCTTCTAGACTCGGACGTCCTGAATTCAAAGAGTTTCTCATGGGAGGTAAGTACTCATAAAATGAATTGAGTTTCACAAGCGAAATTGGTCTCAAAATGCATTATAAATCCAAAACTTTCCTCAGGGGAGGTCCCCGAACCTCCTTTCGAGAGCTAGGGGGATACCCGTCTCGTGCTCTCCCCACTCGTGCCTTCGGTACTCGGGGCGTTCCATGGCCTCACCACTTTTCAAAAGCCGACGACGGCCCTGAATTCGTATGGCACTCGTGTTTCCATACAACACATACATACTGCTGTTGCATGACAGTCATGTGGCGTTGTCCACTGTGGTTTTACAACCATTTCAACAGATTTTCAGTCATATATATTGACTATCATATTTCAAAAAGGTAAGAACGGAAGTCTGTGTTATTTTAGGATAAAAAAAATTTCCTTAAGTAGAATTTGAACTCGGTCCGCCGGTTTGTTAGTCAAGCGTTTAACTAACTGAGCTACAGAGACTTACGGTAAAACATACTGAATATATATTTATATATACATATTTAAACATCCTTTTATTTACTTCTGACATTGGCTTTTCTCCCTCTCGCCCCCCAGTCCTACTCCCCTACCGCCACTGACACCTGTAGACTGAAATGCTACCTCAAAGGTGCTTTAAACCCCAAAACAACCAACCAGCCGACAAAATAAGGACACTGCCTGTTCAATAAAACTGAGGACAAGGGAGGAAATTATTGTTGACAAGGGAGGATATCCTTGTTCGCAAATTCGGGTTTAGTACAATAACTTCAAAGAGTATGGAAACGAAAGTGAGACAGTCGAACGGAAAGACGCAGGGACATGTACTATTTCCAACATCATGCAATAATTCAGCGGCTGAGGACAATGAAGTATTGGACAGTCATGAATACACCAAAACCCTTAAACAAAAACTAAAACCATAATCATATGTAAAACAAAAAACTTCTATCATCTTCAAAATAACATTGGATGGTATTATATAGATGTGTTTAAAAATCACAATAATGATTGCTCCCTCTCCGATACGTGCCGATACAGATACTTATACGGCTGCGTCTAATTCGAAAGAACTCTAATAGTGGATAGCTGAGAAATAAAAAGGTACCCACTGAGCCGTCAGGATTCAAATCTACGCAGACTGCGACATTTTTAAAGAGTAAATACACTTCAAGAACTGACATAATCAGATCCCAAACCCTTTCCCAACATCAAAGGGAAATATTGAAAACATCCCAACAAACAATAAATTACAAGTAATAATCCGAGTAAGCAGCTCTTTCCCAAATAGGTGGCAACTCAGCTATCTTTACAGAACTAAATAACTGAGACCAACAGAAGGGTTGAAATGGAAACAGAATAAGTTACACAGCACAGAACATAAAACAAATGCAACCGCAACGAAAGTACTGCATTGGGACGGTCAGTAATAACTACTGGGGGCGTTTAAACCGATTTTACTGGGCCCAAACTTTCACCCTCACCCTCCGCCGCGGTGCACTCAATTCGTTGGCAGTTCTGCTCGTATGGAGGTCCCCTTACTCATCAGTGAGTCATCACGGGCAACAATTAAAATCAAGAAAAGACTGTGATGAAGCAATGACGAGGACTCGACAGCCAAAACGCGTTGAAACACCTGGAGATTCCTGGGGCGTCAGCAACACCACTGGAACACTGGAGCAAAAGAAGACCACCAGTTAAACCCCGGTGGGCCAAGTAACAGACAAGCATCCGGCCCCAACCAACTACTATATAGCTTTATGTTGGGCCTGTCATAGAGTCTGAATCCCGACCAACCGGCGTGCAATTAAAGGGGACAGCAAAGTTGCTAACCGTGATTTGGTTAAACACTAAGCATGCAGTCTGTCGCGTTACATCTATGTTATAGCCAGTGCGTTTAAATCGCATGATAATTTTCACTAATTAATCAGGAAATTCTGTTTTCCCTACGATTTTGTGTAATTTATATACTAAGTCACCATAAAATTCAAGTTCCGATAGGCCTTGTGGCAAAAGTGAGTTTAACCTTGTATTATATTTAGAAACCAAATCAAAGTGTCTACGATAAAATTTAGAAAAAACATTCCGAAGTTTATGATACCGATACCCCTGCTGTAAAAGCTTGGCAGTCAAACTTTTATTACGGGCATTGAAATCAGCCAAATGACTAGACACCCTAGCGAAGCGAATAAGTTGAGAAATGTTAACACCATCAGAAGTGGTGCGGGGAATATCACCATCAAAAACGGAAAATTAACAATGTCGAAATCAAAATCATCGCGTTTGTCATAAATTTTAGATGAAACAGATCCGTCTAAAATTGATAAATGTAAATCAAAAATGGGGCCTCGGTATAAGACGTATTTGCTTTATTTAACTGCAATTCGGCAGGATAAATTTGACTAACCATTTCTTCAAAATAAGGATTGTCAATATTCAAAAGGTCGTCCAAGTACCAAGACGTTGAGTTGAATGCTTCAATTACATGAGCTTGAGTATTATCAGAAAGAGACATCACAAAGTCTCTTTCATAGCAAAATAAAAACAAACCTGCTACAAGAGGAGCGCAGTAAGTACCCATCGGAATTCCTACAATTTGTCTGTGTAACTTAGAACCAAATCTGATGAAAATGTTATCTAGAAGATATACTAAAGCATCACAAACATTTTGGCAAGACCAAATTTTAAATCTTTTTTGGTCATCGGAAGTACAAAAAGCATACATATCATTACAAGCAAGATAAAGAGCACCCTCTCTCAGAAAAGTAGTCTCAAATTTATTATTATTTTTTTAATTAAACTATGGGGCGTAGTTGTATAGAGCGTAGAAAAATCGTATGTAGACAAACTAGACGCGCGATATCCTCTAGACTTCAGTTAATCAAGAACATCAGTAGAATTTTTAATTGATCAAAACAAATTTTTGCCTGACCGTTCGTAAGCTTTTTCACTTTTCACAGTACCTTATTACATGAATTTTGATAGCGGTAAGGCAAGGAGTTAATAATTTAGACAGTTCAGTAGTGGTACAAGCACTCAAATTAGCAATAAACATGTATTATATGGTCGTTTATGAAGTTAAGGTAACCAGTACATCGTAGGAAGCTTGTCCTGCCATTCCTCTACATTTACAGAAAACTTGAGGGCTATATAATTACAGTGCCTCAAGACAACAGACATTTCGTCTTCTGAAGTCTCTTCATAGGCCTTAGTGCCGCTTAGTTCCTGTTTCAATGTGTTAATATAATGTAACCGTCAAACAACGACACGTTATTTGCAGCCTTGTCTGCTGGAACCAAAACATACTAACTATGAAACTGCTGGATACCCAACTTCAGGTGACGGAATGTTGATTTAGGTTTAGGCGGCAAAAGATTTGTGTTTTGGGAATAGAATTTAATACGTTTAACCATTACTTTAAAACTGTTCACCTTCCATTCCTTTAAGGCATCAGACTCAACATGCTCCCGCTTGCACCATCGATTACCAAAATCACTTTAAGAACAAGCGATATCTTTCCTACAATTTTTGAAATCAATACGGTTAGGAAATCTTTATTTTGGTCCCTTCGAAATAATGATACGAATTCTAGAATCTGAGATAATTTTTAGATATCCTGTAATGACATGGCCAGCGTCAGGATAGATAAATTTGGAGTCTTTACAATCTCATGTATCAGGGGTATTTGTGTGAATATCAAGATCTGAGACCAGTTTATTAAAGTTAAATATAGTGTTTCTAATTGGTTTGTTATATTTATAACATATTTTAAGTGGCTCCTTATTCACAAAATAATCCGGGATTGATGCAGTTACAGACATATCCTTAAAAATACTTGGTAGGTCAATAACATCAATTCCTTTATTTATAAAAGGAATTTTGAAAAAATGTCTTTTATGATTGATCTCAGATTCGATTAGTGGACCAAGAGCATGTTGAGTATAACAGATTGTCAGGAGTGCGGCCTCGTACAGTTGATGACCCTTATCATGAAACGTATTAGCCTCATCATCTAAAATGCGTTTAACAGAAACCGGAAGAGAACATAAAAATGAGAGCAAAGAATGTCGACCTTGATTTTTTTAGTATTTCCGACAAAATTTTAAGGGAAGCATTGGTTTTCTCAATAGCAGTATTTTTTCGCTTTATATTACCATTTTTTCTTAAACCATGACTTCTATGCATGCGTTTTGGAATATCAAAAAGATCAAAAAGAGAAAATACATCAAAATCAGGCATTTTCGAAATGTTACATGTACCTTCTTGAGAAATGTTGTCATTAAACCCTAATTGAAATGCAGTTTGTAACAATTTTATCCATTTTAATTTAACCTCGTGTCTCTTTATATTTTTGAAACGCGAGGACGAATTACTTTCATAAATTATTTTCTCTACTGGCTGTATAGATACGTGTGCAGGAGAATGGCCTGTACGTTTAAAATGTTAATAAAGAAAAGTATCAATTTTTTTAGGCTTTATAATTCTACGATAATGTTCACCAAATCGTTTCATAAGGACACGACTAGTTTGTCTAACATATTGCATGTAGCAAGTTTGTGTTTTTCAGGTTAAAACGTATATCAGATCAGTCGATTTACAGTGCAGTTCAGAATTTTTGACGACTGAAAATGTTCTACCATTGACAGGTGATGTAATGGTAAATTTGGTACATAAATTTTTACAACAATTACACCTCTTGGCATTGCACTTAGAGATATTAGGATACATTCCAGGTCTTTTGAACGGATTGGAATACTTATGAAGTATTGGTGACTTAATTGGAGATAATCTTACATGCGAGTTGTTGCGATGGACGTTAAAATCTGATAATCCATTGAGGTTGACTGAAAAGGCCGAATATAAATTTAAAGGCCTTATTCTTACTGAAGGTAGGAAAGTTTTAAATTCATTTACGGAATTAGGAATCCATACAGAAGACGCGGAATGCAGCCTAATGGGAGTTAGATTAATTCTAAGTCTGTTTGTGATACTCATGGTTGTTTGATAGGTGGTGATACCGTCAAGAGAGAAGCAACATTCATACCGGTTATCAGACAAAGCTAATGAAAATATGCTTTTAAAAATGTCCTTATGCACAAGGAATAATATAACAAATACCCGCGATTCATATCTATGTCTAATTCAAGTCCACAGAACGAAAAGCAAGGAACCGCTATACAACGAGATACGAATGTCCACCCTAACTATTCAGAGACACTAGCTTCAACATTTGCGCCCCTACATTCTTTAAGTAAGGAGTTTCGTGGAAAAATGTTAAGCTTGATCTTTCTGAACCGCCTTCAAACAACCGGCAGTAAAACTACCGGCGATCGAAAAATATACGCAATATATTCTTACACTGTTCAGCATCAGCGCCCCAGGGTTGTCTTTCTACAGCATCGTCATCCAGTTGTTCAACCGTATCGCCGCTTTGTGGTCTAGACTTGCGGGCGTCGTCGGATTCATCAGAATCTGAACTGTCCGAACTGGAGTCTATAAATACAAGTGGCATTATATTAACTAACAAAAGTGTTAAAAAATCGTACACTTATGCATCATATTACTGCTTGATAGTAAACTGGTGCGGTAGACATTTATGTAAATGACTATGGGATTTGCTTTTATGTTTCGTTCGATATCAGTCACTTTAAAAAATGGTGTAGGTGCGTGTCCCTATGTCTCGATATAACAAAAGTTAATTTACTTGTGTTTTGGAGGACACTTAACAGTCCCTTTGAGTATATCAGAGGGTGCGCATAAATGTAACCAGAGCATAACCACCTGCCTGTAATATTCTTAATCCTATGCTCTTACAGGATGCATGCGACGACATCTAGACCTTTTTGCTAGGTAAATAATTGTTAAAAAAATAAAAAGGGTATCAAAATATTTTGCCAGGCAAATTTTCGTTTGAAAGGGGCAATATAGAAAAGATAATTCAGGACAGTCGTGCTGCCCACTTACCTAAAACAGAACCTACGATTACAATGATCAAGAAATTTCTATAACGTACATGAGGTAAATATCTGGATATTCATAATTAATTGGCATACTTATTATAACTGTACGTGTATACATTAACAAGTGAGGAGTGTATAGAGATCCTGGACATTTAGACTATGAGCTCTCAGGACACAAAATCCATGTTGACAATGAGTTCTTGCACATAGAATCAGAGGCAAAAGAAATTATACACTTCTTGGGTGCCCATATTGTACTTATTTAAAGTTGCTCAGATCTAAGTTCCCGCATGATATATTTTTATTAAATGGACAATGATGTATTGTAAAATTACTAAACGAAACGCTTGACTAGCAAAAATAAACAACATTTCGAGTTTGCATCTTTCCCACGTGCACGATATTGGACAATACGATTTTATAGTTAGTCAGAAGCATAACTGGCCTTAGGTTACATTTTGACTTTAAGTTAAAAAATATAAAAAGATAACTACCAAAACGTTTTCAACATGTCTTGAGTGGATTATCATATTTGATTTTTCATCTCTTTTCTGATCAAACTACTTTTGATTCATTGATTTAATGCTTAATGTCCACGGTAAACAGCTATGGTCATGTCGGGACGGTCAGTTAACAAACCCAAACCTAGTATTCCTGGGCAGGCTGAGACCTCCTAAGCGATTAACCAGTACTAAGTGCACATACGTTCGCCAGTAACTGACAACTGACCTTCTTCATTACCGGAAGGAGAAACGAAAGTATGTGGCCAGACCGGGTTTCGAACCCAGGACCTCTGACTTATGAGTCAGGTGTCCTACCAATTGCGCTACGCGGCCCGGCTCTGATCAAATTAAAATTCTGCGTTTCATTTACTTGATGGTACGGCTCTCAGTATTAGTGGAATTTCACAGTATGGTTTGGAAAGTGGTTTGCGACCGGAGTACTGAAATGCAATAAAGCCATGACTGATTGATGATAAGGGCAAACTTTCCTTTTCCTCTGAGCTTACAAATAATGAGTGAATTCGTCATAATTTTTTTCATTATTTTTTATGATAAATTTATTCATTATTTCTATACTCAGAGACAAAGATGAGTAGACTTTGTGACTCCAAAAATGTTAGATCGATATCGCTTTTATGCAAAATTAGTTTGTACATACAAACCTCTCTATGCAAGCCACGGGGAGAAAATACAAAATTGCCTGATTTAGAGGGCGGGTGCTTTAAAGAGATTACGAAACTAACACTTAGAAACTGCTCAGGCACGTGTGATTTGACAATACCACATGAAATAAGTGTTTTTGCGTTTTAAAATCGTTTACTACAAATGCAAGTGCGGTAAAAAATTTTTGTTTTGTTTTCTATATATGTATTAAATTTTGTGACAATGCCTTCAACCTTTTATATTCAGTGGAGCGAAACAACTCTCTGACGGAGATGCAAACAGATTGGCACTTAAGAAATAACAAGGTTGTCTGTCTCACAGGTAATCGGCGAAAACTTACTGTTATACTGATGAACGTTCTCGTATTCTAGAAGCCCTAATAATATATGGCTGTCTAGGGAGAGACGGAGAAAGAGAGCATGCACCACTAAATGGATGATATACCTTCCTTTCGTCTGTTCGTATACCATACAGTGTTTGTGAATTTCCCCACACATTCCTCAGGAGTGGTCCCTGAGCAGTATGCAAAGCATCTACCTCTTGGAAGAAATCCTTCTGCCCCAAAACTTTCACCACAGTAGCATCCCGTACTATGCAGGTTAGAAGTAAACATATAATCTGTAACAATACAACAAGCATATATTCATGGTTGTAAAGCATATTTTCAAAACAACGTTTCTTGTTGTACATGTGTATATATTTACTACACACCTACTGCAAAATACTTGTCTTTGGCTTCCCTTTAACGGCAAATATCAGCCAATCTCTAAGATGTATTCGTACTATATTTGTATTGTTTATGTCCTGATCAGAAACGCGGAAAAGCCTTAAGTATAACCTGTGCACATACGCCAGTGCATCGGTTTGTCCTGTGATCGTTTCCGAGCTATAACACCTAAACATATGAGCCGCGACGCAAGAAAACCAACAATGTGGTTGTGCGCCCGGCGCAGCCTCAGATCAGCCTGGACGTTCGCCCAGTTTGAGCAGACTCTCTATTAAGTATTCAAACAGTAGCTGAGGGTCTAAGCTACCTCCATGCGGACAGTGAAGTCTCTGATCAGACTGGGCGGATGCCCAGGCTGATCTGAGTCTGCACTGGGCGCACAACCACATTGTTGGTTTTGTCGTGTCGCGGCTCATATGTAACACCAGAATTTAATTGTGAGATGCGTATGAACAGAGAAAAAAAGCTTTCTTTTTTTGTTTAGCTAGGGGAGCCTATATGAAAGACAGTTGTCCGATGTCCGTCGTCGGATCGTCATAAAGATTTTCAAACGAAATCTCATCTGAAACTGTTAGGTCATTTGTAAACAAATTTCAAAAATACTAGTTATTGGATAACAATAAGGAAAGTACACGCGATGCCTTTGCAAAAAATCCGTGTCAAAGCAATAAGTTTAAAGTTCAAACAGTAGCCAATCATTGTCGATACAAAGTGTTGCTAACAAGAAAGAAATCTCTTGTTTTTTTTCTAACTTTTCCTGTTTTCTGTTCATAATGTTCTGTGTTTGGTTTACATTCTCTTGTGTCCTGTTTACTATCTTCAATGTATAATGAACTGCTTACTGTCCAATGTGTACGGACTATTCGACATTGACTTTGAGCATGTGCATCACTGTATGCAAAATCTGGATCTACTTGTACATGCTTTCGCACATGCGTACAATAAATGTCACAGACGGTGAAAAGTAGACAGGACATAAAAACGGCAGACAGCCCAAAACCAGGAATAGCATTAGTCATTTTTAATGGATAAACCGCAATAAATTGTAGAAGAATGAAATCATTTTAAGGTCGCAATTTCTTTGAACTCGCATTCAAAAACATTTTTACCTCAGCATAACAACTGGTGTCATCTGAGTGTATGATTGCAACGTAAAGCTCTTTGGCAAAATGCCTGACAAGCATTGTGTATTCTAACAGTTTCTTGAAGAGGTTCAAGTAACTTTTACAAACGTTCGTTTTTAATAACAAGATACTATAAGATGTGACTTCACTGGTCACGCCGATTTTTAGTTCACTGAGAAATCTCAGAACATGTATTTGATTGAAAAATAAATCGATAGTCGGTTTGACTCCAGCATGACAATAATAATACTTTTAGTATGAAGAAAAAATTGTCATTAAACTTACCTTCTGACATGCAAAACTTGATACATTTCTTCAGCGACTTGTTGCTGATACTGACGCCAGGAACATCTGTATTTGTTGGGTCATCAAAACACCCAACGTAATTTACTGCACCTAGTGAAACATAAATTAATGATTAAACGGTTCACTAACGACCCAAATATTTGCTCACAGTGGCACTTTGTAGTAGATTTGATGAAACTAATAAAAATAATAATAAAACGTGTCATAATAAATCACTTCCAACACAAGATTTCGCTTGGAATATATCAGGTTAGCAAAAAGAATGAAATTTTGAATGCATAATTCTTTGTTTTCAGCTTTCAAAAATAACTTTGGAGTTTATTTGATCTTCCAAAAGAGCCATCCTCCCAAGCTGCTGTTTCCACCACAACTAGTTCAAACTCGAGGAACGGTTACACTTGCTACCAATTTTGTAGGAGATGATCCTTCTTGGTTAAACTGACTTACTTCTGTATATATTCTCTGCTCTTGAAGGAACTTTTTAAGATTTTAATTCATACGTTCACCGATAAATGCATACGCGACGTGATGGTAACTGAAAAATCTGGATGGTCGACATAAAGGTCTTGTGACATCTTGCCTCTAATCATGCTAATTGCTGCGGTAAAAACTTGATACCACACTTTGACATGTAGTGGGGCGCCCATTCAAGGTCGATGTTTTCTCTGGGTGTCCGGTTTCCTCCACCGAGTAAAACACAGAACGCCAACATCCGTTACTTCGAAAACGCATTGCGCTTCTTCGCAATCAAATAGATAAAGGCAGTTTACACGTATTTGCGACATTTTGATCCACATTCCAAGATCGAGGCGTTACAATTGCACAAAAATTATTAATTGAAATTAATAGATGAAACAAAAACACTTGACGAATTTTCTTACTGGTTATCTTTCCCATGACGTATAGCCTTTTACATATTTTGTTCAATCTACATAATCAGCAATATAATCAGTATTTTGAATAAGCATTTTTTAAAAACAGTATCAAGACCGCTTTGAATATATACAAGACGTAACATATACGTTTATTTATGTTTATTCAGGAGGGCTTGTTAAAGTCTGTTCTAGCAGCTCTTGTTTGCAGAATAAATTTAAAGAGTAACAACACTTCAGGAACTTACTGAATTAGATCCCAAACCCTATCCACAACATCAAAGGGAAAGATTGACAAAGACATCCCAACAAACAATAAATTACAAGTGATAAGCCAGCCAGCAGCTCTTTCCCAAATAGGTGGCAACTCAGCTATCTTTATTGAACTAAATAATTTAGACCAACAGAAGCATTTACCTAAAGAAAAAAATCCACGTTATTATGGCATAAAATTAGTACATACCTGTAACTCCAACCAGTAGAGTGGTAATTATCACAAAAGAAAACATCGTGTTGAAATGACGTTTTCTGAAATGAGTAGATGGGTGGAAGAGTTTTTATAGAAGATACACGTAAGTGGGTCGTGTCACAGTGTGTCTGGTGTCGGCAACTCTTCCAAGGTCGAGGCCCATATTTCTATAAGGGTCTTATTTTTAGCATGCATCAACATATAACAAACGACGTGATATTCGTTATTCTATGCTAACAACTTTTAAAAGATAATACGAACTACGAGGGATGATCAAACGGTTCAACGAAAATCTTTGCATTAAATATCTTCAAAATCCATGTACTTTACTTCTTTTAGACTTTGAATGATAAATGAGTAGCTTCAAACTATTTACAAATGTATAATGTGTGTTATAAATTACTCACCAAAGTATTACCTAATTCTTTGATTAAAATTGCATTATTTGGCTTCAAAATTTTGTTTGTGAATATTTGTAAATATTCTTTAACCAAGCACATTTTTCAGGGTCATTCATGAAACTATGCTTAAAAATGAGATGCATAAGTTTTAGCATAAAGTTTTCTTCATAATAGTTTAGAACTTAAGATACATTCTATGAAACAGAACATACATCGCACCACTTATTCTGTAATCTGTTGAACCAGTTTCAAAATGCTCAGAATAGTATAATATTAAATATCTCATCGTAAGGTTTTATAACGTAGATCTTGTTACGTGATGCACACTTTAATCCGACATTTTTTCAGTTATACATGTTCAGCGTAAGTACCCCCCCCCCCCCACACACACACACACGAACACACACACAAACACGCTATAGTCTGACTGAAGCAAATTCTACACTGAAGCCATGACATCAAATGGGAAAGAACAGAAACAACACCTATCTGGACTAAACGTAAGGCATTTATTGTGCATAGGTACATGTAAGTCATTATATATGTAATATTGTTTTTGCATGTGGGGATCACCATATAAACATACGATCTTGACACCAAACGCGTTACCATATAAAACCTACTTCTATCCTGCAAATCAAAGGTATAATTAATGGTCAGAAACTTACATGTATACAATCAGATTCCACATCCCGTCCTCAAAACCAAAAGGGGAAAATTATATGCATGAATTGACAAACAGAAACACTGCTTCGGGCGGTTAAAAACAATTTTGTTCTGAAAGTATGCTTAAACTAGTGCTTTATGCATCCATCAATCCTCGCCCTAGGTTCTCATTATGTTCAATTGAACAATAAAATATTTAATGCATGTTCAAAAATATAAAATATGTTTATATGTCGTCTTAAGTTTTTTGTTTGTTTGTATTTATTTATTTATGATTTTTACTTTTGTGCAGACCAAACGCACCAAGTAGGATAAAACGATCTGAAATTTCACTTTGGGGCACCAATGGATTAATGTTTAGGTAAACACTAATATCATCGGTCTGAAAACAATCATTTGAGCTGCGACACAAGAAAACCAACAAAGTGGTTGTGTGTATAGCGAAAACTCAGATCAGCCTGGGCATCCGCCCAGTCTGATCAGAGTCTTTTCTGTCCGCATGGAGGTAGATTAGACCATTTGCTCCCCCTTAAGTCTAAGTGAAGACTCGGATAAGACTGGGCAGATGCCCAGGCTGATCCGAGTCTGCACTGGGCGCACACCCACTTCGTTGGTTTTCTCGTGTCGCGGCTCATTTAACAAGACGGCTTCGTCAGCTAAGTCAGTATACAGTCAGGCCATACTCGTTGCTTAATAATGTGGCAGGGATTTAGAAAATGATGTCAGATAAAAGTAAAAAATATGAAACACCAGTGCAACTAGGTTTATGTCTACCATCTTTTATAATCAGTTAGATTCTGTATCCAGGCCAAGCCAGTTCAATTACGTGTATCATTAAATTATTTTATGCAGTACGAGTACCCTCATGTTTTATATTTTATGCTGTGGGTTGGAATAAAAAGTGCGTTTTTGTTGACGAGTACCCTTGCTCCTCGTAATGCTAAGAGTCAAGAAGTTATAAATTTTCTAGAATGCGTTTTCGATAATATAGTGCGCTCATGAGACGTTTCTGCAATTTGTTCCTATTGAATTTTGATAAGGTAAAACAGCATTGGCACATTACCATAAATACTTACCGCATGAGAAATATGATTGTCCTGAAACTGTGCAAACGAGCTATAAATTATTCCTTTTGTTTATCTACTCTTCATAATCCTTTACGGATACTTAATGTTACGAAAGTGCTGATTTATTGCAGAATGCAAATTTAACATCCCAGCTAACAAGAAACGTTTCCACAACGTTTGTGTTTGGTTGTATGAAGGTTTGTTTGAGACCAACGTTTAGTTAACGTTATTTCAACGTTTGAACATGCTCCACGCTCTACGGTATAGTTGCAGACAACGTTTTATGAACGTTGCTCCAACGTTATATTTTTCCGCCCTAATAATCGTTTCCCATTGGCAATACCATGAATATTTCATATAATATGTGGGCCACATTCATGCCATTTTGATGTCTATTGCGTAATTAATGCCCCTTTTTATTCTGAAATGTGTATTTCCTTGATTTCGATGGGTACCAACTTATTCCAAATAAGCTGCACGAGCCTTCTTAATTATGTAAATATAGGTAATCTAAAGGTGTCTGGTTATGATAACAAAAATCTTAAAAGAGACAGAGAGGGGAAAGGACAGCTCTTATCCGTGATTTTATTTGAATACGATCTCTCTGGACACAACGTTTTCGTAACGTTTTTTAAACGTTGGCTAACTCCTTTAGAACACATGGCTAAATTCTTTAGAGCACGTGATAGATAATTTCACCACAGTTTCGTATTTCAAAACTTTCTCAATTCCAAATTGAATTTTGATTAATCGAATTTAATAACTAAGATAAATCAAGTGCGTTTAATAATGCTTATTTTAACGCAAGCGTACCAAGAAAATCTACTTTTGAAGCCAAAATTAATAACACAAAACTACCTACTTCCTTCTTTCCAAATTTCAAATTTTGAAATTGGAACTCAAATCAGGTACACGATTAGCTATTTTATGCAAGTATTCTTTCCAGTACATGCTGTAATAGATTGTAGGTTATGAATAAGCATATTTCCCGATCGACCTGTTTGAGTAAGGTAATTTTAGCCGCAATGTCGATTCTAATATTTTTATCTTATATCATTTAATATTGTCACACATTTCCGCGACCCTTTATTGCTTGCATGCCAGCATTCCAAATACACGGGATACCGGGGAGCCTCATCATCGGAAGTTCCACTCATTTTCTTTTCTTAATTTTCAAAAAAAAAGATCTGAAAACTAAAATTGTTTATTGCCAGCTATGTTTTTAATTAAAGTTTATAATAAAGATTTAGACTGAAGAAACGTTTCCTAAACCTTTCTGCAACGTTACTGCAAAACTTATTTCTAATGGAGAAACGTTTATCATATACTTTTACTTGTATTGCCCTGGATACTAGATATTTGGCTAAACCAATATAACCCCGTCAGAAGGCGCTGTCCAGCCCTGTTGTCCAAAGACCACGTGTAGGGCCGAGATCACATCACGTGTATGGCGGGACAGAAATTTCTTTGGATAAGGATATCCGCGTGTTTCCCCTGTACCTACAAAGCTTATCTCACCCATGTTATCTCACCCAGGACCGGATAAAAATCACAAACATTCAATGCATAGGTGGTAATGGAAGTCACGTATATGCGTCGTCAGGTGACGTCGGCTTTTTACATGATGACGTAACGAAGACGACAGAAATGACGTCAGTTTATGCACGCCAGACGTTGACACAAAGAACCGAATGACGATCGTTGAAAGCGGCGCCTTCTTTCAAAATCAAATAGAAACCTCTCAAGCACTAAAATTAAACATTACAACAAGTTCTAAAGTTAAAACAAAACGTGATGTGCAAGAAAAAGTATCTTTCATGGGTGTGAGGTGCGGACAGAAAAATCCGTCACTCGGGATTACTGTTCGGCATCACTCGGCAGGCCTCGTGATACCGATCAGTGACCCTCGTGACAGATTTTTCTAGCCACACCTCACATCCATGAAAGGTATTTATAATCTCAGGCGTTGTATCAGCCCTCAAAGTTGGCGCTAACGTCAAGTGCTGTCGCTGACGTCATCAAAACAACTCAGCGGGCAAAAAGGACGTCTGCTGCCCTGTTTTATTGCCGCACGTCGACTGGTTGGAAGTGGACATACAGAGGCTGTGTAGCTTGTTCTAATACCAGAAAATCATTCTCGGTAAGTTTTATTTTGTAATTTGAGCCATTTACGATTAAAATACCTAACGATTGTGTTGTGTTTTCTTGATTTTATACTCAGTTGTATTTCCAGCTGAAAGAAAAATGGCGCACACCAACCATCATTTTCCGACTGGATCATCACCATGTTATTTCATCCAATAAAAAAGAGAAAACAGACATATTTTATTAGAACAAAACAAACAAAAAAAAAAAAAAAAAAAAAAACACGTTTTCTTTCAAAAGTTTAATTCTATAAAAAAAGTATATGATAAAAAGATCATTACACGGTTGTTTTGATCCCAGCCCTGATCTCAGCCCGAGTTGACGGTATCAGCCCCCGCCCTTCGGGCTCGGGCCGATACAGTCAACTCGGGCTGAGATTCGGGCTCTGGCCGGTACCGTCAACTCGGGCTGAGATCAGAGCTGGGATCAAAACAACCGTGGAATTATCTCTATTTCTTACCTACGAGACAAATAGAATCTATCACTGGTTTCCGATGCGGACAGGGAAATCCCAACCCGAGGGCATACGGGGTGTGTCGGAAACGAGGCTTGCCGAGTTTCCGACACACCCCGTGTGCCCTAGGGTTTGGATTTCCCTGTCCTCATCGGAGACCAATGATTGATAATTTTTCTTACCTACGATAATATTCACTTAAAATTGAACGGGGAACTGATAGGCCTATTTCATGCGAACGTGTACAAGTGTAAGTAGTACAACCGTGTCACCCTCATGGCTGCTGTAGTAAATAGAAAAGTAAAAAATAGGTCCTTGACAAATCCGCATTTTTAGATTTTCTGATTGAAATTTATATTAAAGAACAAAATTTGTATTGAGACGACTACAGAAAGCGCGTGTATGACGTCAATTGTGACGTAACGCCAACGTCATTTCAAACGTCAGTTGGTAACGTCTTCAAAATGGTGGCCTCCTCGACAGTGTTTGGCACGGTGAAACATTGACTATTTTGGATCTTTTTCCGACTTTAAGACCTTAAAACAGGCTATAATGGGATTATAAAGAATGAATAACCTTTCTTGGATTGGATTTTATCGATGTGGCAATTCATTCCTATGAAAGAATAATGCATAAAGTATGGAATCGCCAAGCCGGGCGCACCGTATTTCAAGGAGCGCGTAGTGGTACACAGAATTCAAGCTCGTGTGAGCTGTCCCAGCCCATGGGCAAGACAGAATTTTCCAGCACCGCTAAAAAATAGAACAAAAGTAAAAAGTATGGAAAGACCAGGATCTGAAACAATCAAAATCCAAATCCAGCCCTCAAACCATAGTTGGAAACAACTTAGATTACAAATAATCAAGATACAGAGAACATATGGCCAACCGAGTGAGCAGCTTGTTCCCAAAAGGTGGCCACTCAGCAACCCAAACCGAACCAAAAATAATAAGAACATACATAAGGTAAAACTCTGTCTCGTAGGTAAGAAAAAGTTTGTTCTATTTTTAGCGGTGCTGGAATATTCTATCTTGCCCATGGGCTGGGACTGCTCACACGCGCTTGAATTCCGTGTATCACTACTCGCTCAATGAAATGCGATAAGCCCGGTTCGGCGATTCTATATTTTTTAAAGCAATGAATTTCCTTAATAAAATCCCAAGAAACATATTCATTCTTTATAATTCAATCATTATCTGTTTTAACGTCGACAAAAAATCCAAAATAGGCAATGTTTCACACAAACAATGTCGAGGGTGTCGTCATTTTGAAGAATTTACCAACTTACGTTTGAAATAATGTTGACGTTACGTCATAATTAGCGTCATACATGCGCTTGCTGTAGTCGTCACAATACAAATTTTGCTCTTTATCATGAATTTCAATTAGAAATTCCAAAAAATGCAGATTTGTCAAAGATGAAGTCGGAAGAGAAAATGCTGTTAAGCAGTTATTACTTGTTTGCTCACACCAGGAGCCACGTGGCTGACACGGTTGTACTACTTACAGTTGTACACGTTCGCATGAAATAATAGTTTTCCGTTCAATTTGAAATAATTATTATCGCGGGTATGAAAAATGATAATAAAATGATGCCAGGATGCAAACACATCTTTTCGTTTTAAAGCTGACACTGGAAGCCTTCGACAATCTATCGGCGCACGCTGAAACCAGTCGGCGACCAGTCGCCGATCGTCCGGCGATCTATCGGCGCACGCTGCAAACCTGTCGGCGACCAATCGGCGGCCAGTCGCCGATCGCTCGCCGATCAGTCGCCGTCTCACCAGTGGTCAGTCGCCGATAAGTCGCCGAGCAGTCGCCGACATATCGCCGATAGGTCGCAGCAAGGTTGAAACATTTCAGAGCCAAAGTGTTGCTGAAACCGATCGGCGACTGAAATAATACGATCGGCGACTTCCAGAAAACCATTGCAACCAGTCGGCGATCAAAATCAGTCGCGGCTTGTCTTTTGTTCTTGCTCAAAAGACTGGATGCGACTAATTTTGATCGGCGACTGCTCGGCGACCTTGTTGCGCTATTATAAAACATCTCCGCGAACTCTGCAACCTCTCTGCGACTGTTAGTTTTTTAGTCGCGGATAGGTCGCGGCGCGGTCGCAAGGTCTATGGGACCGGGGCTTAACCGCTTTGGAGGTCTAAGCCTGCTCAGGGACAGTGTGGTTATGACCGTCCCGACATGACCATAGCTGATACCGTGGACGTTAAACAGTATATTATCACACCTGTGTCCAACTATTCGTATTTGCTTACCTGAGCCATAGGCTCATAGAGAAGCTTACAGTTTAGGCACGTATCCGTCGTCCATCCGTCGTCCGACGTCTCCTCTGAGAGGTTGTCAAAACCTGAGAGGTTATCAAAATGTTGTGCCAAGGTTCCTGAGAGGTTGGAAAAGGTTGTGGTAAGGTACATGTACCTGAGAGGTTGTCAAAAGAGTGTGGCAAGGTACCTGAGAGGTTGTTAAACGGTTGTGGCAAGGTAGCTGAGAGGTTGCCAAAAGGTACCGTTGCAGGAAAGGTTTTTGCAACGTTACATGAGAACGTAGAAATCCCAAAAGAAACCCCCAAAAGTACATAAAACCTCAAATCAAAATGTTTTTATAACGAAAACACAACGTTTTACCAACGTTGCAACAACGTTTTTTTACAACGTTTTATAAAAACGTTTAGAAATCCCAAATAAAACCATCCAAAAAACCCGACATAAAACCAAAAATCAAAACGTTTTCATAACCAAAATATAACGTTGCACCAACGTTGCAACAACGTTATTTTGTTAGCTGGGATGACAGTTATTTACTTTTATAAATGTACTTTACTTTAACCCTATACTTAACTTTAACCCTATATAGAAGCTTAAGGTTACAACAATGCTGATAAGTGGCAAACTGCATATATCATAAATATTTCAATCCTGGTTGGCAACTTTCTATTGACCCTTGCATTTAAACGGGTCTGAAACTAATATAGTTAGAGAGCAAATACCCGGGTATAGACGGGGACGCTCGGTGTGAAGAAAGTCTTAAAGTACATTATAAAAGTGCCTAACATGCTGTTAAGAGAGTACTGAAATTCAATATTGTTCTCGGAGAGGCCCCCTGAGCCCGCCCCCCCACCCCCCACCACAAATGAGAGTGGGGGTTCTATTTATTACGTGTTCACTTGTTCTTAAAGAAAACTCCTTCCATTGAGCTAAATCAAGTGTTTTACATTAAGGCAGTTGGTTGACTGTATTCAGAGTATTCTACATGGTTGAAAAGTTTTCATTATTAATTGGGAAGATTATTCTCTCTACATGAAATATAGGAAAAATAAAATTTTCAGTACTGGAAATCAAATTTTCAGTATAATATAAGAGATTGTTGGTACTTTATCCCACGCGTCTTTACGATACTAAAGTAACACTCCCATTTTTCTAATGAAAAATGCATAAAAAAAACTAAAAAGGGATGGTAAAAGGAATTCAAGAATGTCTTAAAATTACATAATAAAAGTGCCTAAAATGCTGTTAAGGGAGTCCTGAAAATCAAATATTTGCGGGGAACCCACAACACTCCCATCCCTAATGAGAGGGGGAATCCCCTCTAATACTCACCCCATCGCAACTTTGTACTCGAATCATGTCTTCGACATGAGCTGCCCCTCTCCCCTCCTACCTGAAAATCGGAAGGGGGTGGGGGTGGGGAGGGGCTGAATCCAACCATCAGTTAGGAGGCACACATAACGATACAGTGCGTATATCTGTTCTGTTCTATTCTGTCCCATACGACTAAGACTTCGATTATCTTCTGTCACTTAATATCCGGTCGGAGTTTTTTCTTTGGAGAAAATGAGACGCTGGCATTTTATTGGACAGGAAAAAAGAATCTTACAGAAAGTAAATTTACTGGCCAAGCTTATATTTTTGTTGTCCCTTTGTATGAAATTTATTTATTATTTCCCTGTTTTCTTAGAAATTGACCTTTTGCTAGATCTACATAAATTATTTCAACCAATCCACAATGCCGCTAGACTCACATTCTCGGAAAATAAAACAGAAAATAAATTTTTAAACTTCCGCCACCACTTTCCTGGCAATACGCAAATGTGTTAAAAAAACTCCTATAATGGCGGTCAGATATCGGCTAGAGGGCCGTACCAGCTCGAAGAAATAACTAATCTTACCTCTTCTCAGCGACTTCTCGGCAACTGTTTATTGATGGCATGCATACTATTTCGGCAGCAGGCAGGTGCATACGTGATGTAGCAAGCAAGCTTTACAACTCTCTAGAAACGACATGGGCTGACGGAGAAACGGAGTCTTTTTGCAAAAACAGCTATGGTTTCCACTATCGGGTTTCCCTTAGTTATATAATAATTTAGTAATCGATTGGTTGCAGCACCCGTGTGACTTGCATCTTTTATGTGTGACGTCAACATCGATTGAATCTACTGGTGGCGTTCGGCATCACTGGCATGACAATGCCACTCTGAGTTTCACCTTTGGCGCCATTGGCTCTACAATTGAAACCAGTGGTACCAATATTGCCGACCATTGGCTGCCAATACTGCAGACAACTTGTGACATGAGAAAAATGACCATGGCGGGAAAACTGCGTTATTCATTATGGCAATTTAGTTAATCAATCATAAACAATTGAGTTAAGACAGGAGAATTAATTTTTTGTCCACAATAATTTAAAAAAATAGAAAAAAAACCCCTAAAATTTCTAAGTACAGAAAATATTGGCTCTGCAATGGTGCCATAGGCGCCATCGGCTCTACCAATGGTACCATTGGTGCCACTGGCTCTACCAATAGATCTGCCACTGGTTACATTAGCTGGCGATACTGTGCAGGGTTTTACGGTTACCAATGGTACCATTCTGTATGTCTGTCTGTCTGTCTCTTTAAAACTCATTTTCCCTGTTCTGTCTCTTGCTTAGGCCTACTTTTTTTCATTCTTATTACTGTAAGATAGCTTGTATTTTATTGTTAGTTTTCGTATAGCTTTTCTTTTTTAATTTCAGTACTTCGCTTTTGTGAACAAGTAAAATAAAGACTTCTATATTTTCTAACATTTTTTAATATTTCATTTTAATAATCAGACAACCCAAAAAGCTCGCTGAATCAAATGAGAACAGTAGGTTGCTCAAGACAACACAAAACCTGAACTGAACTGAACTGCACTGATGAGTATGGTCAGCCTGAAACTATATATACGTTTTCTAACATTCCAAGACATCCAAGCTCTCCCGCACACACCTAAACAGTTGCCAAAAACAGTTTAAAATATAAATTATCTGTCATGGTATTGATGACTGAACTATAAGCTTGAACCCCTTAATTACGTGTGAAAATGCACAATGAACTTAAAGAATGTTAACAAAAGATTCTGCAGCTGCATAACCCTAAACATGCACTAGAGTTTGATTGGCATGCTTATGAAAATACTTATCAAATATGACAGATTTTAAAACAATTCCAATAAAACATATAAGCACAGCTGTGAGAATTAAAACAATAAACAGTTTGATATTTAAACATGTGATTTCAAAAGTTCAAATCTGACTTGCTTCATTGCCAAGATAAACAACCTCCATGAATCGGGATTCTCCAAGTACATTTCAGCTTCTATGCTAAAGTTATAGAAATGACAATTTTAATTATATAAAGTGAATATATTATGCTTGTTTCTTCTTCCTATTTAAACCAACACAGTCATCTTTACAAACCCTTAACAATACTTAATTCATTTAACAATAATTCAGTGATATAACATTTTACGTACATTCAACATTATTTCATTCATACAGGGCAGTCGTGAAAGGGCATTACGTTATATTACATTATCATTCTCATTACAAACAAATGATACCGATGTCAAAATTACTTTTTGTTTTCATTTTTCCACATTTCGGAATATTCTCTATCAGGATGGTAATCCCATCTACCGACGAGAGGCACACAACCTCGAAACGATGACGTTTGTGCATCTCTTGGCCATCATGACGTCGTACTGACAACGAATCGACGTCATGTCGACCTTGTGTGTCCACTAATTACTAATTGTCGTCGCCTGAAATGGTGCCTTAAGCGATGTGAATACATCGAATACTCAAATCAGCCTACGCCTTTCAGCTAATCAGTCAAGAATCTTTACCTTTAGTTTTTTAAATTCTCCAGATTTCATTGTGAATAAGGAATACCCATTACAGATAACGCAAGCTATATACTCGTAGTATAGGTAGGGACGACAGAGGCACTGCTACTATGAAAGGGAAATTTATCCCGTCTGCATCCTTTGGGCGTCGTAATTTACTACTTATAAAAGTTTTCCTAAAAGAGGTAAATTCTCCAAAAGCCATCATGTACACAGTGTAGAGAATATGATATACTCATCACTTCAAACTATGTGAATAACTTCTAAATACAAGTCCTACAAATCTAATTTTGAGCTCTCTTGTAAGTATATTTGGACAAATAATCTATATCCTCCTTTTTTATTTCATTTTATTTTTTTGGGGGGTGGGGGGTTGGGGGGGTGGAGGGTTGGAGCGGGGAGGAGGAACAGGGGTGCATAGGGGTCACAGAGTGTTAGGAGCAATGATAGGATATCATGGCATGATCATCAATATTCTAAAAGTTATAAGGTTATTAAAATTGTGAAGCAGGCCGGTGTTATACAGATATTAAGCAGAGACACTAAACTGCGGCTCAAACTTCCAAAGGGAAATAACTCGGAAAGTACGAATGAGAGAGTTGTCATTAATGTACGAGATAAATTGGCGTGACTTGTTTTTGTGAAGAATCATGAAAATATTTCAAAGGGTATTCAAGTTATGAAACAGACAGAAAATCACTGCTAAAACCATCAAGAGGAAATAATCAAAAAGTAAGAGGTAAGAGTTGTCGTTCTTGTTCGCGATGCATCGTCATGACCTGTTCGTTCTACATAACTGTGATGTGACATGAAAATATTAAAAGAGTATTTAAGTTATAGAGCGGACAGGAAATCACAGCTAAAGCCATCAAGTCGAAATAACTCTAAAAATAAGAACGAAAGAGTTGTCATTCTTGTTTGCGACACATTGTCATGACCTGTTCTACATATAAACAAATTTCAAAGGGTATTCAAATTATAGAGCGGACTTAAAACCATGAAGAGCAAAATATCTCAAAAAGTAAGAAAGCACGTCTTTTGAGCTATCATCCTTGATCGTGACACATTATCATGACCTGTACTTCATACCTGTGAAGTATCATGAAAATATTTCGAAAGGTATTCAAGTTATAGAGCGGACATGAAATCATACATAAAACCATCAAAAGGAAATAACTCAAAAAGTAAGAAAGCAAGAGTTGTCATTCTTGTTCGTCACACATCATTATGACCTATTCTACATACCTGTGAAATATCATGAAAAAAAATCAAAGGGTATTCAAGCTTCTGAGCGGACACATCTGCCAACAAATCACCAAATGGGTGATAGCGCAGAAAGTACAACAGCAAGAGTTACCATTTTTATATGCGACACATCCTCATGACCTATTCTACATAGCTGTGAAATATCATGAAAATATTCCAAAGGGTATTTCAGATAAATATCGGAAGGAAAATGTTTCCGGACGGACGGATGCAAGGACGTACAGACAGACAGACGGACGGGCGGACGCGCGGCTCAGTGCTATATCCCCAGAAAGGACACAAAATGTTGCATTTTTAACTACGACTTCTAAGTGTACCTTGACCTTTGTCGGACATTGTTGAGGTATAAGTTCTACACATTGTCTTTATAAGGTTTACATTTGTCCCAAGTTTTGGGGTTAAGGAGATATGGAGCGGACAAGAAGAAGCTATTACAGAATTGATATACAAAAAATACAAAGGAGCATAATTCCATCAAAACTGAATGAAATTTTATAGTTTGTTTACTCTGCTTATCGTCTAAGAGTGATTTGTATTTTACTTAGTTTCACGAAGAAATAGTATCTATTTAAAAGATATTGAGCAGCCTCGAAGATAAGATGAAATTACTATAAGAAAAATACAAAAGGGTACAATTCCGTCAAAACTAGTGGTAGGGCAGTGGTTCTTTTCCTTTGCACATCGACTGAGAGTGTTTTATATTTGTACAAATTTTCAAGAAGAAATCTACAACAAATTTTAGCGCGATTTTGAGAAGCAAAGGTGTGCTTATTCAATAACTTTCGTGTGCGTGCAGGTGCGCGCGTACGCGTTCTCGTGCACATTCGCGTGTGCGTGCGCCTTTGTAAAAATATTCACCTATTGCGTTTAGCTCAGTTCCTATGTAACCTCAATGGCTAGAATCTTCAAACTTGCTCCATATATAAGTCTGGGAAAGATCAACTGACAAAAGCGCTACAAATTGAGTCGGTACCTATATTTTATGTTTGATTGAGCATAGAAAAATATTTCACCTGTTGCATTTAGTCAGTCTCTAATCGCAAGGACAAGAGTCTTCAAAATTGCTCCATTTATACATCTGGGTAAGATCTACTTACAGCAGCGATGCAAACCGGTTCGTGACCTATAATTCACGGTTGATTGCACATAGAAAAAACACCTGTTGCTTTCAGCTAAGTATCTAAGTAACCGCAGGGACTAGAGTCTTTAAACATGCCCAATAGATTTCTAGGGAAGACCTACTGAAAGCAGCGATACCTTCTGCGCCAAAACTTATATTTCATGGTTGACTGAACAAAGAAAAATACTCATCTGTTGCGTTTATCTCAGTATCTTAGTAACCGCAAGGGCTAGCGTCATCACACTTGCTCCATCGATTCGTCTGGGGATGATCAACTGAAAGCAGTGATGCATATTGGGCCATGCCCTTTATTTCACGTTTGATTGAACATAGACAAAATATTCACCTGTGCCTTTAGCAAAGTTTCTAAATAACCACAAGTGCTGGAGTCCTCAAACTTTATCCATTGAGACATCTGCGGTAGATCTACTGAATAAAATGATGCATAATATTGATGTACGAGCATGATAGCTTTGGATAATAATTAAGTATGAGCCAAAGTTTGACCTCAGACCTACAATAGGTCACATATTTCATGGACCAGTTAGTTTTCCTTTTATCTTGAAGACTTTTTGATGTACGAACATGATTGCTTCGGATAATGACTCAGTATGACCACATGTTTTATCTCAGATTAACAGTAGGTCATGGTGACCTATATCTCATGCTACAGTGTTTTTGACTTTTAAGTTATATCTTGAAGAGTATTAGATGTACAAACCTGACGGCTTGGGATAATGACTCAGTATGTCACAGAGGTCACGGATATCTATATTAAATGGTCCAGTGATTTTACCTAATATCTTTTAGACTGTTTGCTGTATGTACATGACTCTTGGGATAATGACCCAGTACGACCCAAAATTTGACCTCAAACTAACAGTAGGACACATTGACCTATATTTCATTATCCAGTGATTATGCCCTATATCTTGAAGTCTGTTTGATCTATGAACTTGACTGCTTGGGATTCTGACACTGCAGTTGATCTCATTTTACTTAGCCGATATTGTTCATATTGAACTTGCGCTTGTTTAAGTCAAGATCCCGCAAAGTCGCGCTTCATTGTCTTGTGACAATTCTTGTTTAGATATGGAGTGAATAGGATGTTAATATGAAATTATTGATGGAAAATACAAAGGGACACAATTCTGTCAATACTGAAAGTAGGGTAATTACTCCTTTTCTCTGCATATAGTCTGATGGTGCTTTATATTTGTACACACTTTCATGAAGAAACCTGAAACGGTTTCCGAGATATGAAACGGATACGAAATGTTACACTTGAAACGGTTTTCGAGATATGAAGCGGATACGAAATGTTACCGATTAAACTGTGACCTTTCAGTGTGACCTTACCTTAGTCAGGCAATGTTGAAATATGAGTTCTGTACATCGTCTTAATAAAGTGATCATCGGACTCAATATTCAAATTAAATTATTTTCAAGGGCTTAAGAAGATATGGAGCGGAAATGTAAAGTTAATGGACTGACAGATAGGCACACAGACGTCCTAAGAGACACATGGACAGGCGGAAGAACGAACGGACAGAGGCCACGACATAATATGACCCGTCTATGACGACCGTATAAAAATACAGGTAACCATGTACATGATGAAATACACTATAGAATAACAGAGCTCCTATTTCCAGTGAGACTTAAATGACCTGTGCAACCCCGTTTCCCCCGCTTGACTCAACTAACCACTTACATATTGTGTGCAAATATGCTACAGAAAACACAGTCAAAAGGACTTGTTGAGTTAAGAAGGTGACGGGAAGGGGGCCTGCTAGATGGGTCGGGTTCTGGAGGGCGCGGGATGGGGTGGGGTTAGAAGGCGTGTTGGCATACTTGTATATGATAAAACAATGCTCCTCGTTTATGCATTTTTCGAAATAAAATTTAACCTTTCTTATGCAAATTAGGTGCGCATGTGCAGTTAGTTAAAATAAAGTAGTATTAAAATTTTGTTTAATATCTTAGCGTTTTTCGTATGGCATTTTGCAATCTGATATGGTAGGTTAGTCGTGCTTTTGATGCAAACTGAATAAGGTATGAAAAAGCAAAATTTACAGTCACTGGGAGGGGAGAGCGTTTTAGCCCTCAGTTCTTCACATATATGATGCTGTAAAATGTAGATAGAGCAAATTTGATCATGCTGATTATGCTATTTCATTAAAGGAAAACATGGAAACAATAATTTTCTTATTTACTCAGATTTTTGTATCTGTCCCACAAAATGGTGAGGAAAACAAAAATGCAGTGCTAAACATACATTGCCTTGATGCTAGCACTCTCGTGACGAGATATAGCGTACACACGGTGTGTGTGGTTCATGTCCCAATGGGCACAAAAGGTTGTTTCAACATTGAATCAACCTTGATTCAACGTCACGACGTTGAATCAAGGTTAATTCAATGTTGATTCAACCTGATTTGCCTGCCGGGACGTTACTGCGCCAAGGATCTAGATATTGCATTTCGCACTGATGCAGACGTACATACACATACAAACAGAGACACTGTTCATTGAGAGCGGTGAAACTATTCATAATAGTAGAACAAAAGTTTAGGGTACGTATAAGGCAAGATGTGGCACTAGTTAGTTTTGGCTGCAAGTTTAAGCTCTATCAGTGACCTTGGGATTTGACCGAACAATAATAATATAAGAGGTGATGACACACGGAAAGAAACACATGGCGGATCATTTTATATAAGACGCAATTCTTTTTCGTGATTATATAAATACCTGCCTATATGCAATTCAGATTTAAAGGCTACATCATCTACCGGTAGTTTTTCTCGTCAGTCGGGAGGACACTCTTTACAAAACAGTTACTTGCTGTCTATCCAAAATGATACTGCTAACTTATCTAAATTATGTCACTCAGTACTTTCTAAACTGAGCACGATTCGAAAAAATATGATAAATTGTGTTCATGAAACACCCAATGTCCATCGATTCAGTCTGAAACTGTCTGTTTATTCGTATTTTATTTACGTTACATAAGTTTCATATCTAGCTTGAATATTGGTTTTATTTTAAAGAATTCATTCCTATGTTTTAGTAAAAGAATCTGTAAACAGACATATTTATGACTTTGAATGTTTTCTACATCATACACGTCATTTCATACAAATGACTACTCCAGTTATCCATTGCTATCCTTGAAAGAAGAAAATGGTGACAACCATATATCAGCTTCTAAAAACTGCCCTAAATGACTATGATCTAAGCAGAGAATGAACATCCATGCCCACGAGACACTATTTAAACTGTAAACATGTACGTCCCAGGACTATAAGATTTTTTCCGATCTGCTGGGAATTATGAAAACAAAGGTAAGCATCAATTTGCCAAACAATACTCAATGCAAAGAGAATGAGTAGTAGTAATTAGCTCGTCTAATTAAGAAATAGGAACTAGGATGGATTAATCGCAAACGTATAAAATAAACGAATGATATCGATGCAATGGTTTATTTGTTTAGTTTGCCTTCAGCGCATGTCGTTTGTGTGTACTTGAGCTGCAACACGACAAAACCAAAAAGTGGCATGTGCACCAAGCAAAGACTCAGATCAGCCTGGGATTCCGCCCAGTCTGATCAGAGTCTTTGCGTGCGCTTAAGGGTATCTAAAGGGTCTAAGCTACCTTCATGCGGACAACGAAGACTCTGATAAGAGGGGTAGCTGGGTGGTGCGATGGTGCTGTGCCGGGGCGTCCATAGTGGCGCAAGGGCCTACTGTGCTTGCAGCAGGTGCGGGTGGAGTTTGTTTGGACATTTTCCCCTCGTCTCTCATTTCTCTCTTATTTCCCCCTCTCTCTGGGAGGCGGTTCGATATAGACTGAAATTCTGTCTCAAAGGGTCGTTAAACCAAAAAACAACCAACCAACAACCAACGGCCTGATAAGACTTGGGGGCTACCCAGGCTGATCTGAGTCTTCGCTGGTCTCATATGCCACATTGTTGGTTTGTCGTGTCGCAGTTAACTTTTTTTCCTTGAGTATATTAGCATTTTCTGTAAACCGAAAGTAAAAATTATGCCATACATCTTGGTATTACGTTAGAAAAAATAGTTAAATAAATCCCAAAACTTCTGCAATTTCAATGAGCTGAGTCATAAAGATTATTATTTTCTGAATTCTTATACTCTTTATTATGAGACATATTAGAGCGTAGAAAGTTTGCTTCGGTGTAATTTGGGATATTTGGAGGTAATGTAAACATTTTCTTACAGTCCATAATCACACTTCATATGATTTGCTATTTCTAGAAAGATTTCCTCTTCGCCTATGAACTCAAACAACAAGTTACGTATAAACCTCAACGTAATATTACTGATTGAATTTTAGTTTCGTTCAACAAAACATTATGAAACATCACATACTGCTTATGATTCACGGTTATATTTGCAACAAATTACTATTTCATGGTTATGAAAAATGAGAACAATCAGTATTACACTGTTGACTATCTCAGAATCTGTCTGACAAAAGCTTCCGCTGTGAAATGCAGTTAAACAAGTATTTTGCAGCATACATAGTATACAGGGACATCTACACATATTCTTGTATGAGCACTTTTGAGTAATGTTGGGTTGATGTGTAACGTAGCTTAAAGTATGTATACTCGAGGACTTTAAAAACGCCTCACCCAAAAATGTGATGTATTTTAGTAATTCCGCATTTCAAGTTGTTAAATATGACTAGCTTTTACTAGAAATTGTAAAACTAATCAAATTAAAGAAATTGCAGGAATTTATGTCATGCGTGACGGCAACTGCACTTAACTGGTCCGCATCACTGCCCCTTAATTTTATTTAAAACTTTCTTATGTTATAGCCCTGAAAGTCGATCTCAGCTTTTCCATCAAAGATATCTTACAGCAAAAACACAAACTTATGGTCGTCATGACTTCATTTGCTGACAGACAGCTTAAACTGAAAACTGGAACACATAAACTGGGATCTCAAAAAAAGTGATTTTCTGGAAAATAACGTAATTTGACGTTTTACACGTCACATAAACAGTATTCGATACAAACATCTTACAGATTAACTTTCTAAGCATCCGCCAACATCAACTGACATTTTGATATCAACACCAAATGTCTGTTTATCCGCGCAGTAAATGACGTCAACGTCATTGATTCTACTCTTAACGGACTCTAAGCATCACATTTTAACTACACGCGGTTCTAGTGTAGACCACTGTGAGCCGTAAAATACTGTTTGGGTAAATATATTGCTGTGGGTTTGGAAGTTTGGTGCCATGTTTAAAATGCCGTTTTTGCATTCCGCGAGCGTTTGTTTACCTCGCTTCGTTGAAGTTAGCGGACGACGGGAACCACGCTATACTCCGATAAGCTTTCGGACGGTACCTTATGACCGTTTAGTGAAAATTCCCACGTTTTAAAACACCCTTCTATCTTTGTCGCGTGTATTTAAACATTCTAAATTCTAAGATTGTACTGATGATTATCTCATGCATTTGATATATGTATGCAATTTTATTTATCATAAGCTTTATTTTAGCCGATAATAAAATAAATGCAGCATTTCAATTTCTTTCAAGTGAGGCGTTTTTAAAGTCCTCGAGTATATTTTCTGGAAGCAAAGAACAAACAAAAGGAACAAAAAACAGCAGATTCTGTTGAGTCGGCATCGACAGGGCTTTACATTTTATGTCTGCCTGTCAGGCAGCCATATAATGTAAAACGCTGCCGACACTGAGCTCTACTTTCAAACGATGTTTTTTTTTCTGTAAATCGAAACTGAAAGCTCTGACCTCGAAAGTATGTCAATGATTTCAGAGAATCGAAACCTGATAAAATTGATGCCAATTTTGTGATAGTCGTCTGAATTTTAACTGAGGTTGATAATTTGATGTTTTTCATTGCACTTCCTTTAACAGGTAATTTAATTTTTTTAAAAGTTGAAATGAATTGTTGGTGAATTTCTGCATAATATTTGCTGTATAAAGTTTTAGCACCTCTCACTGGGGTCGATCTTGCATCGAATTTCACGCACCACTTATCTTGGAACAACATTACGATAAATGAGCAAGGCCTGAACAGTTTACCACTGACAATTTTTTCTATGATTTGGACTAAAGACATATGAGCCGCGACACGAGAAAACCAACAAAGTGGTTGTGCGCCCAGTGCGAACTCAGATCAGCCTGGGCATCCGCCCAGTTTGACCAGACTTTTCACTAAGCGCTTAAAGGGTAGCTAAGGGTCTAAGCTACCTCCTTGCGGACAACGAAGACTCTGATCAGACTGGGCGGATGCCCAGGCTGATCTGAGTCTGCGATAGTCGCACAACCACATTGTTGGTTTTGTCGTGTCGCGGCTCATATGAGGATAACGGGTAACTTTGCAGCTGATTTAATCTGCTTTAAATTCCCAGGAGCAGTTGCCTTGAAGGTAGCAATGTATTTCGTCCCTGCACTGCATATGCATTAATTTGTCATTTTGCTATATATTACCTAGTCTGATACATACGTAGGATGTGCCTTGCAGATGGGACTGTTTTTGGACAGCATTATTTCACATGCTACAATTAATATGAAATTAAGGCACTGCCTTTGTGCGAACACACTCTTTACGATCCTTTAAGATCTTTGATGGGGGTGAAGTGCTACCCTAGGCACCACCTTGTCATTGTAGTCTGGGTCAAATTGGCCCGAGTGGCACTCACCTAGATTAGCAAACTGTATCATGCTATTATGGTAATGGTGACATCCTTGAGAGACCGGTGCAGCTCGTGTGACACCCATGCTGCACTAAAATAAGACAACTATACTGTGTGCGCAAGTTTCTGCCATTTTTACGAAGGAGAGTCAACTTATGTGTCTTCTTGCATGTTTACCTTGGCACTCAAGTTGGCAGTGTGGCTATTTTTATTTGTGTAGGTGGGTGGCTGGGGGTCCACTCTGAATGGAGGAAATTTGCTCTATAGGGAGTAGACTCTTTCCTTTGGGTGTTGGCCCCAGTTTTGAAGTCACAGAGTGTGGGTTTGCCAACCTGCTTTCCCTGAGGGTGTTCTCATTAACCTTATCATTATCGTTCAGATACTTTAACAGTTAAGGTGTGAAAAAACACCAGCTTTTCAATGGAGTGTAGTAGTATGGCCAATTAGTTATGTGTAAATATGTATATAAGTATATATAGTATATAACTGACCAGTCTAACTGGTCCGGACCTTCTAGCCTAGTGGTTGTGTGCTTGCTTTATAATCTTGGGGTCGTGAGATCGATCCCCGGTGGGGTCGCCCGACGAAATTTTCTTTACAGATTTTTCTCCTACTACAGTGGTGCTGTGACCAGGATGATTACCGTTGGAGCCCAAGGGCGAAGCAATGGCTGCAGAGTTAAAAAGAACCTGGATTATAATTTCATTTCCTTAACATTTGATACAAATATTCTTTGGTAGGATGGAGGAGTGTAGTAGTACGGCCAATGAGTGATGTGTAAATATGTATTTAGGTATATAGAGTGTATATCTGACTAGTCTAACTGGTCCGGACCTTTTAACCTAGTGGTTGTGTACGTGCTGGCTTTATAATCTTGAGGTTGTGAGATCGATCCCCGGTCGGGGCGCTCAACGAAATTTTCTTTACAGATTTTTCTCCTCCTACTACAGGTGCAACTAACTGTGGTGCACCTTCATATTTTTCGCCACTTTTACGTAAGTAGGCAGCCTTTCTGATTTCTTTTTTGCTTCCTCGGGAGGCATAGCCCTTCCAGGTGGGTCTTCTGTAGGGGAAAGCGTTTAATTCAATGAATGGGGGCAAATTCTTTTCTTAGGGAGCTGGCCTTGCGTTGGAGGGGGCACAGATATGGGATGTTTGCATTGCTTCCTCTGGAGATGTTTCACTGTAACATTATATATAGTAAGTAAGCCATACACTGTCATGGTCAGAAAATACATCACTTGCATGTACCGAATGTTTTTATGTATTGTATGTTTTGTACTGTATTTGGTGTCAGCCCTGTAACTGGATTTAAGAACAGTTAACTGATGTGATTTGATTTGAAGACGTTGCTAAGCCACCAGTACCCATGAGCGTCATGAGCCTCATTGTGCAGGAAAGGGCATCAGCAACGGGGTCATGCACTGAAGTAATGCATAGTAGGAAAGAAAGAACGAAGAAAAATAAGTTTAAGAAAAAAAAAACGAAATGAAAAACGAAAAAAAAGAAAGAAAATAGAATACACCTTATAGGGTTTATTCGGCTGGTTTTGCAATCCTTAAGACGGGCTTGAAGGCTTGAACCTCATGCCAGTATCGATTAGAGTCTGAATTTAAATGCGAAGAAGAACCATAGCAGACTTGTTTTGTATGCAGATAGAATGGAAACATATGTAGGCTCGCCTTCTTAACACCTTATGGGCTGCTGTCACAGTGGTGGGGTGCACTAATCATCTGGAAGTCCACACTTTCCTCAGCGATCTGAACCATTCAGAGGCAGGGATTCAACGTCTTCAAAATAATATTATCGGTAGTCAGTCCTGCTGCCCTCTCTCAGCAGTCCTTATATTCCGCAGCTGAGAGACACTTCAGATGATAAGTGTAATGCTGAGTATTAAATCATATGGTGTTTAAACTTGTACTCATGATGACTGCTTTGATTAGCAAATCAAAGAATTCATTTTTGTATCTGATTGCTATTTATTCAGTTCCAAAGATAATTGAAATGGGCTAAAATATAGACGTTAAGGCTGTGTCATTATTATTTTACTAAAAAAAGTCGTAGAAATCAACTTTTTCATCAAAGTGTTTGTTAACACTGGCCAAACACACCATTCTTGCTCCATTCTAACCTAGGTGGGCTCTTTGGTGCGCTCTCGGGTGCGCCGTCGTTTCCAATTCACATGACGCACCGTACGTGGTACGGGGTTTTACCTAGGTACTACAGTTCCGGTCTAGACTAAGTTCCGGTCACGAGCAGACGACAAAACCTCAAAAGAAAAACGTTTACAGTTTGAGCTATCCTTTCTACGAACATATTTAACAAAAACGAGAATTATTGTAGCGAGAAATATTTAATTTACATTTCCTTTATAGAGTGATTGCCAAAATAAGTTCGTGGACTCGTAAAAAATTCGATTAGAGCACTTGGTTCGTGACTAGTCTCGCGATAACTTTCGAACTTCCGGTTCTCAAAGATGGCCGCAACCATGATCGTTACCACACATTTTATCTGCCTAAGTATATAGGACCAAAACTGATACAGTAAAGCGAACATACTTCGTGTGTTCGCTAATATCAATTTCGGTACTTTTCGTAAATGTGTACATACTAGGATGATATTTGAATTATTTTCTACAGTATAAATGTTGTATTTTAGACCATACCATTTTGTTTGGATTGTGAGCTGCATCTGTGGAATAATAAATCCGCTGGACGTCGGATGTTTTAAAAACCAATTCACGTATTCTGAAGAAAACAAACCGATTCTAAAATTAAAACGCTGATACATAGTCCATGTGGAAAATATGTCCTTTAGTTCACGGTATATCGTCACGAGGTTTTAAAACTTAGAATTCGCTTGACTGTTAAATGCTTAATTGTAACATTTTAGAGGTATCCTTTTAATACTCAGAGAAATGAACGCAATGGTGTTTGCATTGACGTAAGGTGTATCATAAACTAAGATAATGTCTAAAGCCTCTGTTATGTCATCGCCTGTACAACCGATGACTCGAGGACTGAGATACGTGTCCTACAAGAGCCTAAGCAGCTCAGTTAGCTGAACGCTGCTTTTGATTCATATCCTTTGATTTTCAAGGTAGAAATTGTATGTGCAAAATTTTAATGTTTGAGAGATGACGTTTAAGCGCCAGTTGGGACATGATGTCGTCGTGACGTCGATGCGACATCATCACATTGAACCGACGTCAATATGACGTCATTTCGACGCCATATGCTTTTTGTTTTGCGTTAAATTTTGAAAAAAGGCCGGCGTGATCAGTGTGTTGAACTACTTACTTATTTATTTTTACGGAAACCCAGAAAACTAAAATTAGAAACAGTTCAATGTCATTTTTGTTAGTAAACAATCAATAGCTATTGCCCTCGTGAAGTGACCTGGCAGGGCGGAGCTAGCGTTATGAATCAGTGCATTATGAAACAGGTAATTCCTATTTTCGCCAACAATCGGAAAAATATCCGCACGACTTCGTTACTCCTCGCCTTTCTTGTTATAAGTAATAACAGGATTTAACCAAATCGTGTGCAAAGCGTCGTGGTGTAGTGTACATGTATCTGTGGTCGGATTGCAAAAACACTCAGTGCTACGATCTAGGGTTCAAATCTAGACTGAGAATAAACATTTTTTTCTCTCATTTTTTTATGTTTTCAAGCTTTATTTTCTTTATATATTTACTTGTTTTGGGAGAAAAGACATTTCCAGTACTTTCTTTGGCTCGAGATAATTCAAAGGATTAGAGTTCGAAATGTTTGCTTTGGTAGACTCTCTGAAGATGAGACTGAGTGAATACCAAATCAGAAAAAAAAAACTTATTCACTCATCGTTTGCTCGTGCATGCATATCACTTTTCTCGAGCATAAATACCATAATCTACTAAATGCCCTCGTGCATATTTTGGGCATAATCTTACAAACTAAACCTCTGAAGATTTTTCTTTTTTATTATGAGCATAAAGTATATACAAGGCCGTCGTCGGCGGTCCGGCCATGGCCAGATCACTTTTTCGGCCAAATATGGTATTGGCCGTACCACTTTTTTTCATTCGGCCGAATATGGTATTGGCCGGACCACTTTTTTCCGTTATTCCTTCTTTGCCTTGGTCTCAAAATGCATTGAAGTCGCTTCTGGAATGGCGTCCTGAATTCAAAAACTTTTTCGGGGGAGGTCACCCAAACCCCCTTATGAGAGGAAGGACCCCCTGTCGTGCTCTCCCCCACACGTGCCTTCTGCACTCGGGGGACACGTTTGGCAGTCTTTAAAAGCCGGGGTAAGCATTTGAAATACAGCCTTTTCTAATAAAATAAATTGAGTTTCACAACCAAAATGGTCTCAAAATGCATTAAAATCGCTTCTAGAGACGGCATGAATTCAACAATTTTCTCATGGGAGGTATATACTCATAAAATCATTTGAGTTTCACAAGCGAAATTGGTCTCAAGATGCATTAAAATCGCTTCTAGAGTCGTCCTGAATTCCAATATTTCCCCGGGGGGAGGTCCCCCAACCCCCCTTACGAGAGGGGATACCCCCTCTCGTGCACTCACCCACTCGTGCCTTCGGCCCTCGGAGCGTTCCATGGCCGCACCACTTTTCAAAAGCCGACGACGGCCCATATATAAAGTAATCAAAACAAACGGAAATTTCTGTCAGGCAAAATAATCATTTGTTACCCGAAGACGTAAAAAGAAAGAATAAAAAAGAATAAAAGAATTTTATAGTTTTAGGTATATTCGAACCTTGGACCTTTCTATGATATGAAAAAGATTATCACGTCTAGCAGAGGTCCATTACACCAATGAATCTTCACACATTTTTGAGGTATAGTTAACAGCTACAATTCATGCATGATACGCGATGATAAACGAACACTTACGAATGTCTTTCCGATTGGTTACGAATATGTTGCTTTACCTATTTCATAATGCATTGAACCAAATCGATATCCCCGCCCTGCCAGGTCAGTTCACGTGGGCTATACTGTATCAGGAATAGGCGCGTTGGTTATCAGACCGTAGAAACATTACTAAACAGTGGCGTTCAATGGCTATTCTTTCGGTCGTAAAAATGACTTTTTTCTGCAAATTTTCTCATGAAATTTACAGCCTTGGGTGCTTATATGTATATATCAAAATAAGAGCGTAAACAAGTGGAGACGGCTGACAAGAAGCTGTTCCACCTTGCAGTATACTATTACTTGTATGTTCTTTTTGTTTTGTTCCATTTCCAAGCGTCAGTTATAGATAATTATATTATTATATAAGGTTAAGGTTCTATTTCGCCGTTACTTACACATGTTTGATAAATAAATAAATGCAAAGAAAGGTAAACCAAAAGTCTAATCGAGTACAAATAAAATGACAGCGCAGCTACAAAGAGACGCCTGGTAGTGACGATTTAGTGACCTAATATTAGGTAGTTTTAAGGGGTCTAGATACACGTAAACGAGAGACGCCTCTGGCCTCGAAGTTGTTGTCATTATTGTGTAGGCGGCTACTCGTAGAGAAAGCATTTGATCGGATGCTCCCAGAGTGGAGTAAAATGTTTCCAATAAGAGAAGCCCCCTATGACAATATCCACCCACCTCCCCACCCCACTCCCGGGCGTTTTGGCGATGCATCTATATATCTTAAATGCATTTTATAATCTCTATTAACTTCAGAATACATTATGAAAGCAAGACAGCGCCTTGATTCAGGAATATCTTCAAGTTCCTCGACATCAGAGAAACAGGACGAAATAAAATGCCCTGAACGTTTTGGAAATAAAAACTTAGACAAGGGGCCTATAATTAAAGAAAATGTCGAATCGATCGAAAGTGCAAACGTACATGATGATATTAAAGCCGGACAGTTTGAAGCAGAAGCAGAAGTTGATAAACAAGGCAAACAAGGAGTTCCTATTGGAGGAACAGCTATAAACAATTATACAGAGACATATCGAAGAAATCTAGCTGAAAACGCTCAAGAGACAGAAGTTAAACAAATCGAAGAATGTGATGATGATAAACAATACATATTACAAAAGGAAACCAGCCCGAAGAAAGGTGACGTCAGCGGAGGAGAGATCAAGAATAACGATCGGTCGAAATCCAAATTTCTACATAAAACAGTCGAAACAGGAAGTGAAGTAAAGTTTGACTGTGAGCACATTAATAGGAACTGTAATTGGGAAAGATGTCGAAACAGTGTTTGTTCTGAACATGATTACAGTACTCATGAGTATGAATCTACTGGTGAGCGTCTGACGTCTTTTCGCTCGGTTCCCTGTAAACTGTGTACTGTTCCAAATACTGTGAGCAAGGGTTACATTGATGTTACACGACGATGCGATGACTTACTGAATGAACTTCAGCAACTGGCTTTGAAGAATATTGCCTTCAGGAAGACATATACGAGGATTAGAAAATCGTTTTACATTTTGGCGCTTTTAAACATTATTCTCATAACGTGTATGATAATCAATTTTCCAATTCTTCTGACAAAGTCGGGGAACTGGCAGAGTAATTCGGCTGTTCATGATGACGATGTCACAAAGGATCATAATCCTGGAACAATTTGCTTTAACTGTTCTGAACTGAATGATGACTCTGGGTTTTCTTTGGAAACATTGACAGACGTTCGGCAGGAAAATGGAATATGTTGCTATCAGTCAATTATATCCGTACTGAGATCTATCAAGTGGGTAAGTTTCTGTTTGTTTACTTCTATTTCGTTTCGTCACAATAAGCGGCCAATCTTTTTTTTTCGATTCTTACTGCCATTTGATAAGATTGTATGATAGTGTGTGAAGTCGGATTTTTCCTTCCATTGATAGGGTTTGTATAAACTTGAATACTAATTGTCAGAACGTATTTCCTATCACATATAAATAAAGCATAATTCGTTCATTACATTTACATACAGTATTCCTCAAAATTATTGAGAATTGCATTTTGGCACACAGTTGCTAGACATACATGTTCAACAATATTTTAAACACGGTAAATACAATAAAAGAACCTCTGTTTCAAGTTGGATATACAAAAATGACAATATGATGCATTTTCTTTCATCAGTGGAAGGTAAGGATGGGCTAGGGTACACCCCTGTGAAAATTTGTCCCTTGATTTCGACTATATTTTTCTATACCACCTTTGCTAGACATAAACTATCTCAGGTGAACTAATTTATTTTCTTCATTGGGCAACACCATCTACATTAGTAATGTTACCTTTAATATTTTGCATGATTTGAAGTTACTAATTCCAGTTTCTGAGTCATGGACTGGCTGTTATATTATAGGAAGAATATTGAAAGCATTAGAAACAGCAAAAATCTGATCGGTTAGTGATCTGAACAGAATATTTTTGGCAATGTATAGATAATCATTACAAAACTCATATCCCTTACAGCACGTTTACTAAGCCTTACAAAAAATATGGTTTTGTGCCGTTTCCATCGAGATGTATAGAACGAGAATGAATCAGAGCAACATACCCTCTGTCAAAATTGCAATTTTCCCCAATTTCGGGCACTTTTTCGAAATGAAGTCACGTGTTTGAAAGCCAGCAGCATCTACAGCTGACAAGCTCGCACAAATTTCTGTTTTCAGTTTGCCAACACCTTATCTCTGGATGAAAAAAACATTCAGAAATCAACTGATTTGTCATTATATTTTCCACAAATATCGATTTTATTTGGTAAGGGTACATAATTTTCCAGTCGGACAAAAAAATCTCTGGGTGGCACAATTCAAGGGGAGATAACATTTGTGACTCAAACATATGAGTAATACTGGTATGCTAAAAAGTTCACAGAGGGATGTTGTTAACTAAGTAAACAAAGATATTAAGTATATACATGATCTGTCAACTACCAGTGCTTAATTTTCACTTTGCAAAAAATTCTCAATAATTTTGAGGAATACTGTAAAAGACAGAAAGATTTAACCCTTTCGGAAATGTTCTCAGAGATGAGAAGATCGAAAAGACTGCTGTCAATCCGAGAAGTGAAAATAAAACTAAAATTGGTATATACGACTTTCATATTGGCTATTACCTAGAATTTGGTAACAAAACGGTTTGACAAATTAAATACTGTTACAAAACAGTGTTTTAGGTCGCTTGAAAGACTTTCTCCATATACAAAGTACGTACAAAGTAGAGTAAAAAGGGTGATGGTCAGGAGCTGACAATCAAATTTCAAATCCTAACATGGACGTCACAAGGGGAAATAATGTAATCTAACTTTTAAGATACAAACCTTATAAAATATTTACAAACCAAACATTGCAATAAAATAAGCACTGAACGAAAATCTTTTGGAAACAATTTACGCATCAGGGAATCGAAACTACCAGACTCAGTTTAAGTATGTTCATATGCAGTGATGCAATGATGCAGTATTTACTATGGCCCCTTACGTCGGCATGAGCTGAATTTTATTTCTGACTTGCAATAAACCCGGTGATCGTAAATGAACTGACAATACATATCATCTATGATAAAGTGCGGATAGACATCCCACAAGCGACACACGGCACTTAATATCAGCTAAGGTAAAGATGTATTCTGAAAAGAAAAATGTTCCGCTAGAAGCAAGACACGCATTTATAGTGTAACGATCAAAGCAGATTCGGTTTAACTGAGTCTGTGCATCTGCAATATTGTAATGCTGCACCAGTGCCCACGCCCAAATCACCGGCTTTAGCGGATTTCTTTTTTCAAACTGACTCGAAATGAGCTCCTTGTGCATTGTAATTACCAGGTATCAAAATTCCTTTTCTTGATAAAACCCTACACACGCGCATATTCGAAATATTAATAAGAATAACGATACTACTACTTCTGTTACTTAGACTGCTATTAATAAAATACTGGTAAATGAATAAGTAAATAAACATGATTTGTGAACAAATAACGTTTTGTAGAATGTTCAAACAACGTTGGATTACAGTCTACAGTATATTAAGAAATCTCTGGTACAGACGGACAAGCGACGTAAGTGCTTATCTATTGGTCAACAGATATACATCATATTAACTGGTACACCTTCAGAGGAAGCAACACCACCATATTCATTTTTGCCTATCTTTTCAGTAGGTGGATGGGTGGATGAAGTGCGATTTTACGTGATTTTAAACAGTATTTCAGTTAAATCAGGACGACTGGAGGGTGATATTGAAAGACTGTATGCAATGGAACCCCGTTTACGTTTGAAAAGATTCTCGCCTCAAACGGGGATTGAACCCGTGACCGGTAGATTAACAGGCCAGCCCTTAACCTGCTGATCCACCGGGGCTTCCTATTCAATAGAAGTACACTCTTTAAGGAATGAATATGCTGCTCTAGGAGTATATTTTCCGATAAGAGTATAGCGTCAATCGGAAGAATTGTCCATGAGAGAAGCACACAGAAAGTCAAAAGCAGTTGTCTTCCTTTCCAAAATGGCGCCTATGCAATAGCTAAGAATTGAATTAAACGTTAAAGGTGTTGTAAATATGTATGTATGATAAGTTGAGGAATTGTCGATTAGCTAGCAAAGATGACGAAGACCCATTTATTCCTAATAAATTAACGAGGTGTGGCTTTTCCGCGTCTACTTTCAAAGAATGTACAAACGCCTATGACTACAAAAATTACGACTTCGTCGCTGAAAAATACTCATAATTATAATCTTAAATTATTCTTCATGTTTCCTATGATAAATATACCGGAAGATCACATAGGTGATTTCAAAACAATGTATTATCTCGTGTTCATATCCTATCACATACAAAATGCATGAATGATATTATTATATGTCTGCCTTGCTTTTATCACAGTGTTAGCACTTGAAGTTGGTTCCGTCTCAGACAGCAGCCAAATAATTGGTCGTATATTGCAAGTCGTAACACCACAAGAAAAGACGGTCGTTTATCTCAGAAGTCGTAAGGATACACCAGTTGTAATGGATCCAAGTAAGTATTTAACGGGTTTAGGACAGTCAGGAATTTATTAATAGATATTCTGTAAAACTAAAGTCTATCTAACTGAAATTAATAGATATTTAGTCTGTAAATTATTTAAGTCTGTAAATACATTTTGAATGATTCTAATTAAACTTCCATAAGTTAGCGCTTACAATGCTGCATTTACCAGGTTAGGGCTAACAATTATCAGAAGGTTGCATTCATTTGCATGTCTGCTTCCCCTCCCTCAATTTTTCAGCATGAAAAATAATTAAATTATATGAAAGAAATGCTTCTTTCCATTTGACCACAAATTTTGCTGCTGGACATAAAATCAGCGGTACCTGGTGAATGATTGTCCTGTCCTGGTGAATGATTGTTCTTCGACGTATCACCAGTAAACAATTCTGATTCTGGTATCCGAGGCGATTCGCCCACCTAATAGGTCAAAAGTACTACATAGAGGATCTTACATGAGTGCTCTTGTATTATTGAATTTATTAAACGAGTTGGGGAAAAAGATAAGATGCGAGGCTTTGCCGAGCATCTTATCGGTTTTCCCCAACGAGTTTAATAAATTCAATAATACAGGAGCACGAATGCAAGATTCTATTTATCATATGACACTAAAATTGCATTTTATGAGCAAATTTCGCTGTAAAACGTCACGATTTCGCCATTAGAAAACGCGACGTTTCATAGACGTCAAGGCATAACGTTTGGACGTAATTTCCATATTTAATCCACTAGTTGATTATCGTTTTTAATGCATGGCTTTATTACACCCTCAGATGCGACGTCATATGATAAAGTAATATATGACTAGCTTCTTGATTTAGTAGCAGAAAGATAATTTTCATTATGTAACCCTTCCTAGACAGAATCCGCTATCCTAGAAAAGAAGCAATACTATGTTTAAGGAAAGGACAAAACTTTCAAGACGTGTCAATATCCGATTCAACCTGAGTAACACCGGCATGCATACCTTTCACGTTATTATTTTACTCACAACGTAAATATTGTTAGCTATCGAAATGTGGTGTTTATATTATGCACCGTTTCCACATTTCTTATATCCTTATCTGTTAATGTACCGAATACCATATGTTTGATCTTACAGATGGGTTGTAAATGTACAGACATTCTTTAAAAATGACCAATGAAAACAGTGAACACCTGTATCAGAATGTGAGAAGAACTTTGAAATTATGCTTCGTGTTTGCTAGCCAGATGCTTAAGTCTCATACATGACGATAATTTTTTGTTGGACCCTTTAACAGTCTTTAGAAAGACTACACGGCAGCAAAAGAAGAGCCTAATAAACACAATTCAGCTTTAGTTTTATGAGTGTAAATCAAATGTTCTAAATTTTATCATGAGTTTTAGCAAAATTAAAACGAGCATGTACTTTTTCTATATGCAGTATTTAAAGCTGAATGGATACGCTTTCTGCGGAAGTGCCTCTTACAGTATTTAGTGCTGCTTTTCTCCTTGGGTTTTTCTACTACAGGAAAGCATTTGCTCCCCGATAAGAATGGCCTCCCTTGTGATATGGCGCCATCGTCGGGGGAAGCAATTAGCTAGTGACAAATACATAAAAGTCCAAAAGTCGCTTACCTTTTGTTGATATCGTAAACACACACACACACACACACACACACACACACACACACACACAAACAAACAACTACAACAAAAATAAAAATCATGGAGGGGTCTCAATGCAACTTACACTTCACAATCATATTTGTATCTTTTACTTTCAGCCGTAAATGGCAATTATAATAAAATACAATGGAATCGCGATGATGCATATTCACTTCTAACTGATGGTATAAGCCTTTCTAGAGACGGAGTGAATATCAAAGTAAAATCCGAAGGCTACTACTTTATCAATACAAGGGTCAAGATAACTAAAAGGAAGAGAACGTCTTATCAGTAAGTATAATCTGGATTACTTTTGCAAATTTAGCATAGAGCAGAAAATGCAAGTCTTGTCATAGTTGTCGGAATTTGTCCAAATTCAAATTGAGATAGATCGCACAGTGTCAGCTACGAAATTGTCTTTAGCTGATAACTTACGGTTAACATTTTTTATTTGATGGCCAATGCCGAAACACAATCGGACTGTCAGATTACTCGATTTTCACTTTAGATAGGTACATATACATGGCAAATGTATTGTCAAAGACAATGGATGCTTACCACTCATGAGTATCTGGCCATGCATCTGAACAGGTATAAGGGTCCATGTCTGTGTATCTAAGTATTTCGGACTTGTCAATGTCTCAATCATTTACATGGTCGGTCTTACGTTTTCGTTATTTTGATCACTTTTACTCCATAAGAATTCTTTTGAAACATCTTCCTTTACAGATAACTAACATTATTGAACGATATACATCGTTGTGTTCCTAGAGAATCTGGTCTAGGTTCTAATCTCAACAACTTAAATAATCTATCTCATGTTTTATACACTGTTTGGGATTGGCTTGGCCATGGCTGAAACATACATTTTCACTATTTGTTTATTTAATCGTTATGGTTGCTTTGTTGTTTATAGGAATGTGCCGCTCAGCTATCTTATATACAGACAGCGTGGATCAACCTCGACGTACGTCCACGAAACGAAAATAAACTGCATATTTAACGACAAGACACAGGAACACAGCAGCACATCTGAGATGGTTCTTCAGTTGAATAGAGATGATGAAATATTTTTAGGGGTTGATGATCAAGACAAAGATTTTCTATCTACGGAGTCTGGTGCGCACACGTTTGTGATGTTTGAACTGTAGGGTCCATTTAAGGCTTTGCTTCGTTTATCCCAAAAAGCATACAATCAAAATTGGCGTTTGGCTGAAGCTATTTTTACTACGTATTTCAGTATTATAAACAGTCGAAAATAAAAGTGTGAAGGGTCACGTAGTCTTGTGTCCGTACGGGCAGTGTGTTGTTAGAGACCCACAATGTCTCGGGCACAGCAAATGAAGGGTGAGGTACCATTTACCTCCTTTTGCAGTCTACTAATCTCTCCTTATACATTAACCCACTGAAAATGTAAATCAACTAAAAATAAGCGTAAGGCCAATAGACACAAATTAAAGGAGAGAAACGCTGTCATATTCATGTTTTGCCTCTCTTCTCAGTATGGTTTCACTTTTAAAGGGAAGAATGTGCTCCAAAAGAGCATATTATTTCCTTAACAGAAAAGATGGAGGTTTCCTTATCCAGGTGAGCAAACAGGAAATTAAAGAAATTATAGTTATTAATTTTTGTAAATTGGAGTCGTATAAATCATGCATATATACAGGGCTTAGGATGGCACGTAGAACTTCGCATACTGGCAGAAAAGTAGTCCTAAAATTAGGTTAACATTACTCAGGAAAACCCTACTTAAGGAGAATGCCAATCCGGCACATTACGTCCTAGTGACATCACACTGACATCTATGCGACATGATGATGTTGCATCCACGTCAGGAAGAAGTTCCCGCTTGGTGGATACGTCTCTGCAATTTTCCGCCATGTTTACAAGGGCCATAACTTTCGGATTTTGTATTGGCTTGTGTTTGAAGAACCTCATTCGAAAGAATTCCACTCCTGAAACCTATAATAGGAAATTCCATCTTTTAGGAGTTTATCTCTATCGAAAAGTAATTCAAATAAAAAATGCATAGTTACTTCCATTGGAAGTGTTTTATTCACTTTAACATTGTACAACGAGAATCATTCGCAGTAATGTGTATTACATAGTATACATAAATGTGACTGATAGTTTCTTACGGAGACGAAAGGCCAATCAAATAACTAATCCTAGAAATATTCTCAAAAAAAAAACTTTTTCAGTTATATGGAGGATCGTCTGTCACTGTGATCATTTAAAAATACGAAACTGAAATTTGTTCTCTGCGATATTCTTACAATTTGTTAAACAGATATCCAGAAACAAAACACATCGGTGGCATGCTTCTAGTTACTTCTACTTAGTATACATTGCCGTTTGTGTTCTAATTCGACACGCAAGAAAATACCACATTCATCTGAGCTACAATGAGTATGCTTTCTCGTTTATGATTGCTTTTCTTTCCAATTTCCATGTTTTGTGGTCAGTGGGACATGGTCTGTATTATTACAACACATGCAGAGATGCACAATTAGAGATAAGGTTTGGGTGATAAGATTTTATGTGTTTGGGTTCACTTCCATGTTTTCCGCCATTTTTATACTCCACCACATGTTAGTGGCGGGGTATGATGTTTTCCCGCTGGCCGTCCGTGTGCCTGTCCGTACGTCGGACGTCTGTCTGTCTGTCTGTCTGTCCATCCGTCCGTGCACACTTCGTGTCCGTTCGATAACGAGTATTTATTAACGGATTTTCTTCAAACCTGGCACATAAATTGACCTTGGAAATATCTCGGTTGGGATTGTTAATGGGCAAATTTTGATATCTTGTGACAGAGTTATTGCCCTCGTCAGTGTCGCAAAAGGTGGTTTCTGATCTGTCATTCCTTTACACTTTGAAATATCATGATGAAATTTCACAGAAACGATTGAAATGATATTGTTTTCTGTTGTTAGCAGAATTTTGTCCATAGGGTTATATGCCCAGGGGTTATATGCATGTATAAAATCATGAAACATTCTAAGTGATTTTCCTGAAACTTGCTACAGCTTATCGAAACAATATAAGCTTTCTGTCATAATCACAATTTTGTCCCCTGGCACAGGGCTATATACTTGTACAAAAACAGGAAAAAATCCATATAAAATCATATTCTATGTATATCTTTATGGAATTTTACAGAAATGATCTAAGAACATTAGCTTTATTTAACAACCAGAATTTAGTCCAGCAGGATTTTCTGCCCCTGCCACGGGCATATATACATGTAGAAAAACATGAAATACATTCAATACAGGTATGAAATCATGAAAAAAGCTATGAAAGGTTATTACGCAGCCGTTGACGATGCTTTTATTACATATGTGTACAATTGCTATGACTTCCTGTTCGATTCCCTGGACGACAAAGCCCTCCCAAAATGAGGTCTAACATGAAAGAATTAAATCCTCTAGGAGCAATTTATTTCTTTGAAATGTTGAGCCTCATTAAGAACAGTGCAAAAACAATTATGTAGAGTTGTTTCCAATGAAAGTTTTCCCACAATATGTTTATTAAATTCCGTACCTATCAACAAGCAAATTGACAAACCGTTATACAGAGAATATGCTTCTACTGTTCATTACAAAAGTAAAGGCTCATTATGTAATGATATCTTATTTCTCCAATATGCAAATATTGTGCTTTTCACTATTAATCGACTTTACAATGTGTCGTTTTAACCTATTTATGCCCGGTGTTCTATCCTCATAAATTTGACGTGTCAATTCAGAATTTTATGGTTGTCTGTTAAAGATTTTGTCAGTTTTTACAGAAATTGTTTTAATTGTTATGCAAACAATGCAGACACCAGACCAAAACCCGCATTCTACGGTGTCTGATCTGAGATCTGCACTGTCTGCCTTTGTTCCATATTTGGGACGCCATGCGTTAATGAGTACAGTTTTGATAAAGATATAGAGCTTAGACCCTTAGCTACCCCACAAGCGCACAACGATGACTCTGCTCAAACTGAGCGGATGCCCAGGCTGATCTGAGTCTTCGTTGAGCGCTTGGTTTTGTCGCGTCTCATATTGTTCTCATCAAATGTTAGTATATCATTTACCGTAGCTGCTACACAAGATTTACTTCAAGATGTTATATATACATATACTTATGCAAGGATGGTTGAAGTCATTTTTGCTTTTATTTTTTTTTTGCTTTCATTTTTGTTAAATTAGATCTCAATATCGTTGTAACTATTAGAAAGCATCCAAGCAGTTTACTTTAATTTGTTTTATTAAAACTAGGTTATACGTATTTATAAGATGTTCGTTTTTATACACTTTACTATATGCTATTATGTAAACTTTTTTTTAAAATATGCAATTCACGGATGTATTATTGTGAGAAATGCTACCGAGTGTTTCTGAATTTATCATTAAACCCAAACTTTTATGTATGTTTGATTTGTTAGTTCCGCTGACTCGAAGTTTCTGATGCTGATCTTCCTAACATTACAAACATAATTGACTGCTGGTTCAGTGATGTTTGCAATGCCACTGAGGATGGCCAGGGAATAAGCTAACAGGAGCGACTAAGGCCAACATGGGCCCCTTGTTTTATGCAACCGTGCACCTAACTTAAGTAAACGACTATTTAGAGTATGCTGTAACGTATACAGCATACTCTGAATAGTCGTTTACCTAAGTGAGTTGGCTACTGAATTGAAGTATTGGTAGGGCATCAAACATTATACCAGCTAAATAACCCACAGAGCTATAAAAAATTTGGATAAGAAAAAATCACCGTTTTGTTTTCCTAAATAAAAACTGTATTTCTACATGCTTTTTTACACATTTTTCATTTAAAGGGATATAACCCTATTAAAACTGCAATGGAGGTTTTGTTGAAACTTCATACAGAGGTATAATATTATATGCTGAGTGAAAAAATGAAATAAAAGAAAAAATAGTTTCACTCTACTACTTTTTGAGAGAATGCAGTGCCATCTTTATGCCTGTGTGAAGCATTGCTATATCTATTACAAAGACTTTATCCGAGAAAATAGATGATCGATCGTTTCGAAATAAAAATTAATTAACGTCTCTTTCTTGTCTCTTTGTTTGAATGTCAAAAGTGTCATCGTCGAATGCCAATCGGAACACCGCTCAGCCAATTCCGTGATCAACCTCGGATGTATGACGTGAGACTACTTACGTCACGCGACTGTTGTTAGGAACAACGACATAAACAAAGATGGCTGCACTGTCGCGCCGAGTAAATAATAAAATGAAAAGAAACAAATGCATTTTCTGTCTCGGAATTAATAGTTGACTATTTTGTTTTAACAACAGCAAAGCATTAAATGATTGTCCATGCAGCAGCAGAAAAAGGTCGCAGGTCGAGAATTAAATTAGCATTCGTAGACATAGAGAGCTACGGCTTCGGCGTATACTTTCGGCCGAACAAAATGTTGGAATTTGCTGCATATTGCTCCGCCGTACATACGCCCGAGGTCTTGATTCACGGAATTGGCCGAGCGTGCTTCGAATGCGTCGAATGCCTCGATATGTAGGTTATTTTCAGTTTTTAATTTCTCGCCATTTTCCGTTATTGGTAAAAAATGGAATTTCTTCAGTGTAAAAAGTTCCTCAATTTACATGTATATACTTTTTATGCCATGCAAATAGGCAAATAAAAATATAGGTCCCCGGCCAAATATTCAAGTTATGAAAGGAAACCCACTTTTATTCCGTGCGGTTTTCATAAAAGCGCGTTGACGTCAATGTTTCTATCCGTTGACGTCGCTTTCAATTTGGCGCCATAAACAGCCATATTGATAACGCTCTTGCCTGTCGATGCTTGCTAATGCAATGTAATTTCCTATTCCAGCAATGCCCTTATGTCTTGAAACATATAGTTTATATTAAACAATTGCCTTTCAAGTTTTCTCGTATGCAGAAAACACATTAATGAGAGAAATTCCAAGGACTGGAACTGGGCAGCATGTTCATGGTTGTTTCTCATAAAATATTCGAACTGTTTTGAGGGTCTTGATTATATCCCATTTATATCTGATAAACAAGCTCATATTCTAACATTGCATATTGGACCCGGCCACTGCCCGACATGTATTTTCACAGAAACATCGGCAAAGTACGGAAGCCTATATGTGACATTGTGTTGTGTGTAAGGACGCTTTGAGTTTTGTCTTTTAGATTTTGTTGTTTTATGTTTTTATGTTTGGACTTTGTTGTTTTGGTTTGGCTCATTACAGACGTAGGGTTATGATTACTTTAATCCTACGTAACCACAAACATAATTTATTAATCAATTAAGTCATCTTACACGCAGATATCACGAAAATCACAGGAGAGACAGCAAGTTTAATACAACTTATTCATATCAGCATAAAAATCAAATGTTCCCTTGTTTCCAGACGCCTACACTCTCTATACATAATCGACTAACCCATACTAGGCACCTGTGTGTTTTGAGTTTTGTGTTTTGTGTAATGACTTATGTATTCTGAGTGCTAACTTTTGTGTTTTGTGTTCTGACTTTCCTATTTTGTAATGTGTTTACCAACTTAAAACGATCAATAGGGGTAAGTATAAAGTATAGGTATAAGTATAAAGTAGTATGTGATTAAAGGATGTCGTATATCAAAAGGATAAGATTTACACAAGCAATAATTAGGTAAGTTTTGACATCAGAAACCGCATTCAATAAAAAGGAAAGTCAGAACACAAAACACAAAAATTAAAACTCAGAATACATAAGTCATTACACAAAACACAAAACACACAAGTGTCCAGTATGGGCTAGTCGATTACATATAGAGGGTGTAGGTGTCTGGAAACGAGGGAACATATGATTTTTATGCTGATATGAAAATGTTGTATTATAATTGCTGTATCTCTTGTCATTTCCTAAGTAAGTAAGTAAGTAAGTAAGTAAATTCTTTATTTAGAGAGGGTAACCCATTTGGTATAACCAATCTTCCATGGGGCCCTCTTTCAAGTCATTATTAACATAATTAAAAGATTATTTACACAAAAACATGACATCCTGATATCTTCGTGGAAGCAGACTTAATTGTTTTATAAATTATGGTTGTGGTTACGCATGCTTTAAGTAATCGTAACCTTACGTCTTTAATGGGCCAAACCAAAACAGCAAAGTCCAAACACAAAAAACATAAAACACAAAATTTAAAACATAAAACCCAAAAGCACAAAACACAATATCGCATATACGCTTCCGTAGCAAAGCTTGATCCGTGGTGCTTGATTTCAATTTAGCATTTAGTGCGATGGCCACTTTCCCAGGATGCGCAGCCTGATATTTTTCTTGTTCGCGTCGACAATTTAAGTCCAAGGCGATTAGTGAAAAATAAGAGTTTCGCCGCCTATCCACGCTTGTCAGAATCACTCTGAAACTGCAGGGTTCGTCTTAATTGTAAATGTGCATGTGACTTTGGGGTTATGATCGAATAATTTTATCACATTTTTGAGTTTGGAACGTCGTAATTTTCAGGCTGCATGAGCAAGGTCTAGCAGGCTTGAATACTGAGTTCCTTCCCTTGGAAAGGCTCTCGCCGAGCATGTATACCGGTCTGCATAAATTATAAAAGATTATAGTAGCGTTCTCGTCTTAAGATGATTGTTGGATATACATAATTCGATTTTTAGATATCTGAAAATCAACATTCCTTATGAATATGCAAAAATTAAAGTATGGATATTTGAAATTGATTTACGAATATTCAGAAAACTAAATGTTAAATATCAATAATTCGATGATAGAAGGTTCATAAATTGATTTTGATGCCTGTAAATAAATCTTGCTAATGGATATCAAAACTTCGACTTAAGGATATAAAAAACAAATAATGGGCATCCGAAATTTAATCCGATATCCAAAGAATCAGGACGATCCAAATATCTAATTATGCATTCAACAAATAATTTTTGGTATTCATAATTATTTTATGATATTAACGTAATATGTAATTTTGGTTGTCCAAAACTGAGTGATGGATATTCAAAACTAAATCATGAGTTTTCAAAAATGAATTATGGAATTATGTACATGTATTGCAATCTTCAGTCACGCACTAGGGTCACAAACTAACCAGACAGTCATTAGAAACTACGGTCCACATGCAGGTGCGACATAATATTTATCAGGGGCCGAGTGCACAAAGCAGACGTTAGCGTACGCTCGACATACATCCGTCGTAAAATGTCGCAAAATTTCAATCTGTGTGCACAACCGAGGCGTGTCATAAACTAAGTCGTAAAATCGCTACAAAACTCACGTCTGCTAGATAGTAGACGTAGCATTGGTGCATCGTATTCATATTAGGTTATTACGTTAGTGCTGCATCCAGATATGGTTGGAATGTTTCACTGGATGGGTGATATACAATATAGAAGGCTTTTAAAAAGGGATAGGATAATGAGAGACAGAATCTATCCTTTGGAAAACTCGGGAGAAAACTATAATGACACTGAGCTATTTGAACCGGAAAAGGTCGCTGGAACTGATTGATGAGTTGAAGCCGGACTTAGAACTTCAATGTTTTTTTTTATTATTATTGTCTTTGTTTATCTTTAAGATCTCATATTTGTCCTTATACATAACGAAAATTCGGTATGTTTTATCTTTATTTTTTCTGATAGACATTTTCCCGTTTGCATTCAAAACTACATGGGCAATACAAAAAGTGTTGTAATGGACATTTAAAACAAAACTAAAGAGTAAAATTTATCGTGTAAATTATAAATGGGCGGTAGTATGCACAGAAGGCGCTAATGGCATATGCTACCAGCAAAGGCTCAGACTAGTCTTCGCATCTGTGCAATCTGAAACTACCATGCATGGACCCTGTAGATTCTTAAGGTATACAATAAAGGAACTACATCATTAATGAGCCGCGACACGTGAAAACCAACAAAGTGGTTGTGCGCAAGGTGCAGACTCAGATCAGCCTGGACATTCGTCAAGCCTGATCTGAGTCTTCGCTTTGCGCTTAAAGGGTAGCTAAGTGTCTAAGCTACTTCCATGCGGACAGCGAAGGCTCTGATCAGACTGGGCGGATGCCCAGGCTGAACTGAGTCTGCTCTGGACGCACAACCACTTTGTTGGTTTTGTCGTGTCCGGGCTCATTTCATGGAGTCACAAACTGGTTTCGGTCTTTGCTGTTCGCAGATACCTTAGGAAACATTCAAGCCTAACGCGGCTCTAATCATATAAGAAAATCATTCATAAAGTCCGCGTCCTTAACTTATTTGAGCCCACTACGCTAGACGTACTCCAGTCGCAACTGCGCCTGACGTCGCTTGCTTCGGGCATTTGGAATATAATACAGTCGTATAATGGACTTAGCTGCGCCGACGACGCCGGCGTAGTTTACGCCTCCTTTGTGCACTCGACCCAAAACTACCGCAATATTAAACAAATTGGTCACCTAGGATAATATGACAGGGCTAGTTGACCATTAACGGAAATTTGGTTTTACAATATAATTTTGCATTCAAAAGATGCAGATTGAATGAAAAACAGTGTGACTACTTTTGGAGCAGTCTGATTAGGGTGTGTAGGCTGTATACTATTTGCTCAGACTTTGCTGCCTCTTGCTTAGATTTTTTACCGCAATTAAGCCATCGTTCTTCAGATCATTGCGGAACATTCGGCGTTTATTGTCAAAAGGCGCTTGTTCGATGTTCAATTTATTCAGGTAAAAAGATCATGAATAGTTCTGTTTTATACATGTATTTGTAAAAAACAAAAGAAACCAAAAGAGTTATTGTTCATGATGGAGATCATAAAACAACCGTATCAACTAGTTGTGAAAACAGGCTTCTACTCATGTTCCTGACGCATACGGATTCTTTTTATGAAGTTAAAATGGACGTGTCCACAACAGAAGCCAAAAAAAAATCGTAAAATAAAATAAAATAAATAAAAACGCAAAAAAGCATAAGGAGAGAGTTTTATTGGTTGAACAGAACAGATTAAGCCCTGATTTCCACCAACAGTGTTCAGTCAGTGCTGTTTTGTGCATGTCTTTGGGTGAAGTAAAGTACAGTTTCATGAATTGCAAAACAACGATTCCGTGGATAACCAAGAAAACTAGGCAAAGAAAGCCTGATAAAACGAAGGGTTATCGGGCTTGGCAATGGTGCTGGTTGTGCAGGGCGTCCTATTGATTTGGATAATAGCAGGGCAAGGGACTATTGTGTTTGTAGTAGTTACGGTGATGGTTGTTTGTAAACTTTACTCTCGCCGACTATAATGAAAAAGCAGAAAAGACATACATGTGCAGTTTGCCTATTCTCGAAGTCTCATTTTCCCATGGCGCAGTGAAGGTGCTGGTTTTGATTTTCAAGCTACAGCTGGGCCTTGCCCTGAACACATGTGTATTTTGGATAGGCGACCTATGCATGCCAAGACCAGCCTGCATATGTGTACAGTCTGGTCACAGCTTGCACAGTTCGCTTACACTTATGGCTCCAGTCCCCTTCGTGTGGAAATTATGTCATGTTCTCCTGAATCACATCAACGTTTGTGGCCTTGACCTTCTTTCCACCCTTCATTGAACAATTAACCTTGCGTACGGACTGCCAATGACCATTGTAGGCATTGACTCACTTTCCATGCTTCATTGAACAGTATGTTCAGTACATGTATAAAAAATACAGCACGCTTTAGTCAGTTTTATTGTCATTCGTGTTATTTAAACTATTTCCTCAGGTGATCAAGTACATGAAATTTTTAAGCAAACTATATCGCAAAGAACAAATTCTGGTAAGCTGTCCCGTCCGGCAGCAGGCCAAACTATGGATGTTGTCTAGCAAGTAAGATTTACCATGCACGAAATCCACTCGCTAATACCTTTATATTTTTTAATAAAAACATATTTCACGTGAAAAATTAACCTATAAAATCTTATTAATTACTGATTGGAAAACATATAAAAATCGTACTTTGGACATGCACATAATTTGAAAATAATATATGACTGCATTATTACCCATCACAAGGCATGCATTTTATAATATGCATTCAAATATCTACAAACTGAAGGGAATTCACTCGCCAACATAATACACAGCGATGTATGAACAGCTTCTGCAAAAATAGAAGATTTAGTCAAGCTTAAATCGTGCATTAACACTGAGGCGAGGATTTCTGATGTTCCGTTGTTAAGGTGACTGAAGCAAAATATTAATATAATGTTAAATTAATGCTATTTCATCATATTCGTTTTCCGAACAAACAGAGTCCGTACGGGTCACGAATAGATTACGAAAATCACGGACAGAATCCTGTTTTCAATTTTCTTACATCAATGAAGAGAATACTAATCATTAAAAAGATTGCATTTCATTTTACGAGTTTGCTTTGAATATAGTATGATTTACAGACACGGATGTGCATAGGTTCGCTAGAGATATGAAATTAAATATAAAAAAGAGTAAATAAATCTGAAGAAATACATTAAAAAAAAAAAATATTTTTTTTATTCATTTATCCAAATGAGCCGCGACACGAGAAATCCAACAATGTGGTTGTGCGCCTAGCGCAGACTCAGATCAGCCTGGGCATCCGCCCAGTCTGATCAGACTATTCGCTAGGCACTTAGAAGGTAGCTTAGAATCTAAGCTACCCTTTAAGAGAATGCCCAGGCTGATCTGAGTCTGCGCTGGGCGCACAACCACATTCAATTTGCTGGTTTTCTCGTGTCGCGGTTCAAATGATTTAAGCTCTATGAGTAATTTAGGTAGAATAATGATTTGAATGCCCAAGCAATATTTTTGTATTTATGATCTTTCTACCATATTCTATTTTAAATGACACTTGAATTCGCCCATGATCAATGCGTATTTGTATTGACATGGAAAACTGGTGTATGCGCTGATTAATGAGCGTACTGGGTTTTCTCACTATATAAGTTGAGGCTTTCGCCTTTTCTTATCTGCATTGGTTTATGAGTACTTCCCTCTTATACATATATATGCGTCTTATGACCCAGATTTGCAAATAGTTTTCCGAATATTGGTATTTTTAGGTTTCTGAAAATACGGCTACTTTCATTTTCAGGGTTTCGGCCTTGATACTATATTATGGACTATTTACATATTTTCAAAATAATCAGTTCACTGCACTTAAACTGCACTTAAATATCACACTGGTCTGGCATTCAACATAGGCAACGAAGGCAATGCCTATAAAACTCGATGGTTTTCGCAGACCTCTTAGATTTATTTCAAATTATCAATCTTACGGACCCGGCAGTTTGTTATACCATTCAGTCAGATCAGATTTTAGAAGAAATTCTGTGTAGTATAAATACAGTGCTTGAATAAGTTTCTACACCAGTTCGTTGCCTAGTCGTTGTAGCGCAAAAATTGTTTTCAAGCATTTCTTGACTATGCATATCAATTCAGTAAAACTTTTGATTCCCACTTCAAGAGTCGGGGGTCGGACGGTCCGTGAGACTATTCTTCTGAAACAAACCGATCCCGATGAGCGGAGGGCCGTGTAGCGCAATCGGTAGGGCACCTGACTCGTAAGTCAGAGGTCCTGGGTTCGAATCCCGGTCTGGCCACATACTTTCGTTTCTCCTTCCGCTGATTCAAGAAGGGCAGTTGTCAGTTACTGGCGAAAGTATGTGCACTTAGTACTGGTTAACCGCTTAGGAGATCTAAGCCTGCCCAGGAATAGTGTGGTTAGGTTAACTGTCCGTCCCGACATGACCTTAGCTGTTTACCGTGGACGTTAAGCATCAAATCAACCAACCAACCAACCCGATGAGCGGAACAAGCAAGTTTCATGTACGTTGTCTTCGTTACCTGTACTGAATGCCAGACCAGTGTGAAGATGTCTCTCCAGTGATTATGGGAAATGAGCTGACTTTCAGGGGAAGCAACTGTACCCTTCTTTCCTCCCTTCTCAGTGGGGGTCAACGCTTGAAGGGATTACGTAATTAACGTCCCAGCTAACATTTTTAAGTAATACCAAAACGTTTCCATCGAATTTGTAGATCTTTTAATGATTTGCAGGTCCTGCTACAGCTACAAAAATCGAACATGTCGTAATAGGGTCAAGTCAGGTAAATTCGGACTGGAAGTAAATTCGGACATACCATTGCAAACAGTGAAAATCCAGATGAGACGGCTCATAATGAGCCGTCTCATGAGGATGTTCACTTTTTGTTCAGTTATTTTTGTTTTAATTCCAAACAACTGACATATAACGGAAACACTGTCAGTGTCCGAAATTACCTGCTGTCCGAATTTAGCTGACTTGACTCTATATCCGTGCTTTCTGCTTGTATCTCCTTCGTTCTTGCCTTTAAATCATTTTCCCAGATACACTTCGTTATTTTCCGTTAAAAATTAAGGTGTCATTTTAAAAATCATGGCAAAAGTACATCGAACAAAGTGCCTACAATACGCTCCTTTTAAAATGCTTTGTCTTATATTTTGCAATGTTATGCCGCTAAGACATTTTGAGGGGCCATTTTGCATATTTACATGTATGCTCAAAACGTCAAAATGGTCAGGGCCCAGTTGTTCAAAGCTTACTTAGCTTAAAGACATCGTGAAATGAGGATATTCAAGTTTTACATTACTCGCAAAGCAAATTGCGGAATTATGATTTATTTATTTATTTTATTTTATTTAATTTTATTTATTTATTTATCCATTTATTTAACATTTTTTCGGCAAAATGTCGCAGCGTTTTTGCGTACAATATGTTCGAAAACTTCCCAGCGGGCACATGACGTTACAATGACGTCGCACTGACGTCGATGCGACGTCAATACGTCGCATCGACGTCCGTACTACGTCATTTCAACGTCATGTGCCTCCAGGGTTAATGTTCGCGTCTGTTATTGCTGGGTTTTCAATATTCATCCGTGGAACACTCGAGATAAGGTATCGGAACTAAATACAAGCGGACGTATTACGTCGAAATGACAACGTTGCCACGACGTCAATACGAGGTCATTTTGACGCCATGTGCCGGCTTGGATATACATGTATGCCCGGGGCAGTTGTATCTGAGCGATGTACTAGGTTTGGAAAAACGCCTCATTGTTTACTTTGTACATGTATCGTTGTCTTCATGGAGATGTGAATGCAGCACGCAGCTTTTTGAGAATGTTCATGTTATAGATTTTACCTAGGCTAATGATGTCTTTGCTTTGTGACATATCAGAATTTTGTTTTGGAATACTCCCACGGGGCACACAACGTTGCTTGCCTGTTGGGTTTCTTCCAATGATAGCTTTGCAATATACTCTAAATCATTTTTCGAAACTTAGTTTTTTCTAGATTTCAAACAAGGCTACTTTTAGTTTCTGTACATTCAGAGAACCAGTTCACGTTAAAATCGAATATAGTTCAGCCTTGACCTTTTAGTTACGAGACTATCAGATGATAATTTTCTGTTTATCATTAAAAGGTGAGCCATGACGACGCAAAATGCGCCTAAGGAATAAAATATAAGTACAAACACAATATACTCAAGTCAGGCTGCGCAAATTTGAGCATACAAATTAAATTTGTTTCAAGCAATTCATAGTATTTGTATTATAAAAGTGTCCTTTGAGTAGATTTATGCCTATAACCCAAACATGTTTCCTGTGAACTGCCCCTTTCTTGTATATTATGCCAACATATTTTCAGCTCTCTTCTTCGAATCGGAAATTATACGCACGGGCAGGTGCATGGTATGAATTATTTCCATTGAGCCACTCTGGGAAAATCGTTCCAAATAAGTAAATAAAAAAAGTACCCGCAAACGACAGAAATCCAAGTTCAGTATCATAATTGAGCCGCGACACGAGAAAACAAACAAAGTGGAAGTGCGCCCAGTGCAGACTCAGAATAGCCTTGGCTCCTACTGAGCCTGATCAGACTTTTTTCTAAGCGCTTAAAGGGTGGCTAAGGGTCTAAGCTACCTCCATGCGGACAGCGAAGACTCTGATTAGACTGGGTGGATGCCCAGGCTGATCTGAGTCTGCGCTGGGCGCACAACCACTTTGTTGGTTTTCTTGTGTCACGGCTCAATTATTCTTATATGTTCGTGCCACGCTAACTTTTCTAACGGAAGACAATGACCTAGTTTAAGCCCGTCTACACATACTTGAAAATGTGAAATATTTATGTAAAACAGGATTACCGATTACTTTAAGTGCACCAGGGGCCGAGTGCACAAAGGAGGCGTAAGCTACGCCGGCGTAGGTTACGAACGTCGGCGCAACTAAGTCAATCTTGCGACTGTATTAAAATCCAAGTGCACGAAGCAGGCGTAAGTCAGGCGCAGTTGCGACTAGAGTACGACTAGCGTAGTGCTCTCAAATAAAATTAGCACGTGTGTTTGATGAATGGTTTTCTTATATGATATGAGCCGCGTTTGGCATAAATGTTGCTTAAGGCATCTGCGAACAGACAAGGCTGAAACTAGCCTGTAAGTCCGTGATTTTAGATAGATCCTTCACTTTGTGCCTGTAAAATCCTTCGGTTCCATGCATAGTTTTCAGACTGCGCGGGTGCGCAGGCTGGTATGAGCCTATGATGTTCGCATATGGCATATGCACCTTTTTGCATGTTATGGATCAGTCATAAATCTACAAGACATATTTTAATCTTTTGGTGTTTTTCTTTAAAAATGTTCATTATAACACTTTCAAACGTGCATTTGCTTTTGAGTTAAACGTAAAATGTCCATCAGAAAATTTTTTTTTGAAGATAACGAAATATTGAAATTGTTGGCGATGTATAAGGAAAATTCCGAGATCCTAAATTCCAAATTTTCGAATGTGTCCACGTCAAGAATGAAAAAAAAAAAATAGGAAGAAATACAGTCCGTAGTAAATGCAATTGGGAAGCAGCAGCGGACTCTGGAAGAGATCAAGCATAAATGGAAATAAATTATCCTGTCTCTCTTTAAATCTGCTCTATATTGCAAATCGTGCATCCAATGTAACATTCCGGCCATGTTTAAATAAAACACTAATGGAATAACTCAAAATGAACACCTTACGCCACTGTTAAGTCTACTATAAAGCAGACGTGAGTTTAAGAGCGATTTTACGACTAAGTTTGCGACACGCCTCGGTTGTGCACACGGATTAAATTTCTGCGACAACTTTACGACGGTCGTACGTCGAGCGTACGCTTACGTCTGCTTTGTGCACTCGGCCCCTGATGAACTGTCTGGAGACGAAATAAAAGACATCGATACATAATAAAAATAAAAGTCACGTATCACTTCGGAAACAAAGCATTATGCGTATATAGAAATTATAATACAGTAAATAATTTGTCTGAACAGCATACTTGTTGCGGACATCAGACCTCAATAACAGTCCTTACTCAAAGTTGTAGTAATCTTTGACTGTTTAGCCTTGCGTGTTTGCAGTATAATAGTTTGAATTTTTACCATCTTCCAAATCTGTAGTTTTCGGAAGGAGTTAGCGTCTGTAAAAGTAAACCAAAGGTCTGCTGTGCTTTGTAATGCAATGGTAAAGCTGGATAAAAATTCATGAAAACAACTGAAAAGTTAAAGGTGGTTATCGCCTGCATAAAGCTTTTTCTAAAGCAGGACAGACAGATGTTCATTCAGTTGATAGCTGTGTTAAATGAATTTTATATATACGAGGGGCATTTCAGAGATAATGTAAATGATCTCAGGGTAACCTATTGGTTGATACTTAGCAGTGGTGTTATATATCATTGGAAAGCTAAATTCAAGTGCTTTAGAATGGTATGTGTTAAAATAATTTCTAAGTCACACATGCATGACAGCACGTGCTTATACGTCATAAGGGTGTGGATACTGGAAACTATACATTTTCACTGAGAATCTCCCGTGTTGTGTTGCTTTTGCTCGATGAGAAAATGGTATAGTTTAATGAAGAAACACGTAATACACGTAATACTTTCCTTTGTAAAATAAGCAAGTTGTACAGAAATCTTTTCCAGATTCTACACGAGTACCATAATAAACGAGATTTTCTATCTGCTATATGGTTATAAATGCAAAGTTATTATAAATGCATTCTATCAATAAAATTGTGATTTTTGACCTAATCACATCCAATTTCAACAAATGACAGACATTTTATTACTGAAATGATTAGGTCACTATATTTTGTTACGACTGGCATCAAATCATTGATGTAACTGGATGATATGTGTGCAAACCCTACGCCGGAAGTTGCAAAGTAGCAGCAATATATGTAAAATACAAAACAATAAAATGAAATTATCTTCTAATAAAAAGCCACAGGCACAATATATTTCACTTTGTTTAATGTCAAAAATTAGAGGGGCATATTGATAGAAAAGTTCATATATAAAAAACTTGCAAGAGTTGCTATTTCATATTATATACTGACAGTGAAATATGTGGGTGGGTGGGGAAACATCGTACAAATCAGGTAGGATACTGACACACGAGCATAAGGTGGAATAACTGATTATTTATAACAGAAAGCAAGCATGACGAATAAAATCTTATATATTTTTTGTTTCATATATGTACCCAAACATTCACTTTCACTTGATTTGACCTCAAAATCGACGTTTAAACAACTTACTATACATTTCAATTTAGCGCAGGAAGTGACGTCATCAGAAATGCGCATTGTTCCAAGATTAGCCTATCTTGCAAGGTAAAGCTTGTGTGTAAGCAAGGCTGATAACGTGAATGCTTTTCATACTGAAATATTTTCAGTATAAAAGGTATTATAGGTATTAATCCAGAGCTGCTTGTATCCAGAGTGGAGAAAATATGAATTTGTCTTTACATAGATATTCCGTCTGTTTCTACTCAGTGTCCTTACCCTAACAACAATTGTCAAGGCATATTTAGAGAAAATACCAGTGCCTCAAATTTTTTTAGTGAATGCCAATGGGTGATATGTGAACCTATAAGTTAAGACACAAATTTCAAAAATCGGTCAATATTCCTAGGAATGACCGACTCATTTACACTACTTCTGAAATGACCCTCGTATATAGTCGTAGGATAGGAAAGGACATAACTCTGCAACTACAAGTGGGGAAATACATTTGGGAATGCATAAGTTTAAAGATTATTCTACCATTATTAAACAGCAAACAGTCATTAGATGAGCTCTTTTATGTCATTTGGTGGCGGTGAAAGCTTTGGGTTAATTCGCTTGCAATTGATCATAAAATAAATAGCGTCACTATGCTACTTATGCGCTCCCTTGTCATTTCCATATTTCTGTATGCCTGTGAATCGTGAACCTTGACAGCAGAGTTAGAGAAAAGAACGCAGGCCTTTGAGGTGAGATGCTACCGAAGGTTAATGGACATTTCGTACAAGGACCATATAACCAATGAGGAGGTTTGCAGAAAGCAGCCACTGGAGAGTATGATCAACTCCTGACCCTGGTCAGGAAATGGAAATCAAGGTGGTTTGGACATGTCTAAAGGTCTTCTGGTTTAACAAAAACGATTCTACAGGGAATAGTAAAAGGAAAAAGAAGAAGAGGTAGACAGAAGAAATGGTGGGAAGACAATATCAAAGAGTGGACCGGAATGGACTTCGCCAGCTCAGCAAGGGCAGCGGAAAACAGAACAAGGTGGAAAGGGATATGCATTAGGCTTTCGTGAAAAAATATTCGTGTCCGGTCCATAACTTTGTCCTGCAATATGGGATTTCAAAATCATTCGGCATAAATGTTTATCATGATGACATAATGTGGAAGAGCCATGCTGCTAGCTTGAAGGTCAAGGTCACACTGCGCGCTTAAACTTTGTGCATAGGTCAGTAAAACATGTTTGTGTCCGGTCCATAACTTTGTCCTGCATGGTAGGATTTTAAAGTTTTTAGCATAAATGAGCATCCTGACAAGATGATGTGTTGTGAGCAAGAATTGTGTCGCTAGCTCCGAGGTCAAGGTCACACTGCACACAAAAAATTGGATAAGGCTGTAGAGTAAATATTTTTATGTCTAGCTCATAACTATGTTCTGCATGATGAGATTCTAAAGGTTTTTGGTATAAATAATTATCATGACAAGACAATGTGTCGCATGCAAAAACCATGTTGCTAGCTTAAAGGTCAAGGTCACAGTCAGCACTTAAAATTTGTGCATAGGCTACAATGATAACCTGTTGGTCTGTAGCCCATTAATTTGTCCTGCATGTTGGGATTTGAAAACTAAGAGGGCTGATCCAGAAGTAATGTCGCTGCAGTTATAAAATCGTGTAGAATGTAAAGAAAGCAACAAAATTTCATATACTAGTAGCTTTATCTATTTGCGTTATGGTCTGAAAATGTCATTAAAATATAGTGCAGAGTAATTGAGATATCGAGCTAGACAGAATGCATGGTAACGACACGCGCCGCACGTCAATGACGTTGTTGACGTTATAGACGAAGTTTCGATAAATGTGTCATGTCCAAAGTAGCATCTTCGTCGTTCCAGCATAGCACTAATGTCCGTTCACCCATGTTTTACCCTTTCCCCAACATTATTTGAACAGCCTAAATGGAAAGCCAAAAGGGAAAGAAGCACACACGCAAACACACACACACACACACACACACACACACACAAAATAAATAAATATTAATTATAATAATAATAAAAGAATTTATCCTTCCACCAGCGTATTTCCAGCAGAATCGCTTTCCTATAAGAAAATGTGGGACGTTGGTGAGTATACATAAGATTTTCTGTGACCTTGGAACTTAGGTTAAAGTTACAATAAATACACGATGAGTTTACTTATCACCCAGGGGCCGTATTCATAAAACGACTTAAGTGGTTGCTATGCTATTGCTAAGGGTAATTTTCTTTGAAGGAGATTCCCTTCAACTATGAAATTTGCTCTGGAGGAACAGTCTTACAAAGACTGTTCCTCCAGAGCAAATGTCATAGCTGTAGGGAATCTCCTTTATACATATTTAGCCTTAGCAACAGCATAGCAACGACTTAAGTGGCTTTATGAATACGGCCCCTGGTTCTCAGTCTGATCCGGTATGTATTTCACGAAAAAGAAAAACAATGTCAATATAACGAAACTTTTATATATTAATCTAAGTACATATCGACACAGTGTACTTTCTTTTTTTTTCTATTTTCTATTAAATAGATCAGGAACCTCGATTAGGCCGAAATTGGATAGGGCCAAATCCACTATGCTGGCCAGTAAGATTATGCACAAATATAAATCCCTAGTCTCGCAATATTGAATCAACATTGAATCAAAATTGAATCAATGTCATGACTTTGCATCACTTTTATTCAATGTTGATTCAACCTTGCGTGCCCGATAGAAATATGAAAACCGATTTTATCATCTTTTATACATTGTTGTTTAAGAAGAAAATGTTCAGGAATGGAAAAAGAAACATATCGATTGAAGATAAGAATAGATATTTTAAAAAAAAGAAATAATTAAAGGGCATAATTAAAAATCTGGAATGAAATGAATTTCAATGGAATGTACTGGCTGGGATTAATTTCCTACAAGTTGCTCCCTCAGACTGGGATGGTATGCGTACTGGAAAGAATTTTCTCTCCCACAAGGAGCAAATTATTGCCTGGACATTGTCGTCTCAAAGTCATGGCAAGAAGCGGAGGATATAAACCCATACCAGTCAACCACATCCCATTCCATTCCACCTTTCCATTCAATGTTTAAATAATGTCTTACTAGAAGAATGCGGCACACCAATCTTAACAAGGGGGCTAGGATGGGGGTCTTGGACGGGGTGGGGTTGGGGGGGGGGGGGAGTGCAACTTTGGACGAAAAGATCACTTGAAACAGAGGAGCTAGCGCGTTCAATAGTAAACAAAATCAAATATGTCAGAGTTGCTTACCTTGAAAGCATAATCGGGCACCATAAATTATCTCCCTTTGCAAAATATTACCTTAATTAATCGATAATTGAGCCGCGACGCGAGAAAACCAATAGTGTGGTTGTGCGCCCAACGCAGCCTCGGATCAGCCTGGGCATCCGCCAGTCTGATCAGAGTCTTCGCTGTCCGCATGGAGGTAGCTTTGACTCTTAGCTACCCTTTGAGCGCCTAACAAAGGGTCTGATCACACTGGGTGGATGCCCAGGCTGATCTGAGTCTGCGCTGGGCACACAACCACTTTTTTGGTTTTCTCGTGTCGCGGCTCATATTTATTTGACAAAAGGCACTGTGTACCTTTTCAACTTCTCGGAATAGTTTACTTCACAAGCATTCTGGGAATACACCCAATAATTTGAACTTGAGTGAATTTTATAATTCTGTTAAACTTGTAGAGGAAAAAGACAATGTGAAAATATAAAATCTTGCCGACTTACTACTAAATCAGTAATCTCATTGGCGCGCATAAAGAGTGAGTGAGTGAGTGAGTGAGTGAACTCGGGTTTAACGTCCCACCAACAACGAGGTCATATGGAGACGGGACCTCGGTTTAAAGTCTCATCCGAAAGACCGGAGAAGCGGGGGATCGATCTTGCGACCCTGGATTGGTAGTCGGTAGTCTCGCGCATAAAGAAAAACTTCCTCGCTGCAAGGGTGTAAATGGGATAATTCATGAATAATAGTTATTTCTGCAAAAAAAAAAAAAAAAAAAACTTTTTGATCCTTCATTAGAACTACTTGCCTGGACGGTTCTAATGAGGGGTCGCAACAAAAGTGTTTTTTTTTTTTTTTTTTTTTTTTTATTTGAGAAATAAGAAAAAAAATATCTCAGACTTATCCTCAAAATCTCACTTTATCTGGAGCTCTGTTATGTTGACATTTAGATATCCATGTGTTACATGTATAAGTACGTACGTGATGATTCAGAACAGGAAATTTAATACAGCAAACTTTTATCAACTGTTGGGGACTGCTTATCACTGGTAAGCTAGTATATTTTTACATTTTTCATCCCTCGGACAACGACGTTGTGGAGGGAACATTTGTCTCGTACATAAATGATCATTTTGTAATTGCTCTAAAAACCTCATGGTAAACCGAGTTTAATTTGAAAATTAATAATTCGACAATTTTTTGTTGCTATTTTTAGCGTCATAATCTCTTTTTATTTAGGGCTCTTCCGCCTTCGTTATGCATATTCGGCCATGGCCTATATTTCACGGTTATACATGTAAGAATATAGAAAAAATATTAAACTGTTGCATTTACCTCATTTTCTAAATAACCGTAAGGTCTAGAGTCTTCAAACTCTACTAAAAGCAGGGACGCATATCGTGCCTTTACCACTGGCCGTGACTTTCATATCACGGTTGATTAAATATAGGACAAAAACAGCTATTGTGTAACCTGAAGGGGTAGAGTCTTAAAACTTGCTCCATAGTATGCATTGGGACGATTTACTGAACGCAGCAATGCATGTTGGGCAATGACCTATATGACACATTCAATAAATCACTTGTAGCGTTTAGCTACGTAAATCATTCGCAACAAATAGTTCCCCTATGTTTACTTTGGTTACGATGCAACAAATTTTAAAACAGTTTCCGTCAAAATTCCCTAGAATTCACAAATTTTCCCTGTTCACAAGGGTTCGTTAAATGGATTCGCTTATGTGTGAGGGGGGCTTTAAGGCCATCATTTAAAAATGTGTTTGTTGTACTCGACGAATGGATGGATGACTTGCGAATTTACTTCCGTTTTGTCAGTGTTTCAGTCATATCAGGAATATGGAAGGGTAATAATGAAATGCAGAACTGCTGTGGAACCTCTTTTACGGTGGAAAGATTTTTGCCTCCAGCAGGTCTCTAACCCGGTGTCACTCGATCAGTAGGCTGGCCCTTGACCCACCGGGATCCCTCTGTTGTGCTCAAATGCACAGTATCCGAACTGACTGTACCCTCTCTTCCGGTTTTCATAGCGTTGAATCGAGGGTACAAAATTCGCTTGTAACCAGTAGTCGGAAATCATTATGTTTTGAGATTTTATCCGGAGTCGGTTTTCGTCATTTATAATTATTCAGCTTCGAAAATGCAAAGAGATAAGTTTAATATAATTTGTTCTTCGGTCTTTTACTTTATTACCCTTTATAATGAAAACCTCATGGCCGTCACAGAAATTTTATTCCGAGCAGCTGAATTTAACACGAGTTTGTGTCGTGCAAAACCTAGCTATCATCCTATTATCAAAACTAACAAACTGTAGATTGATAACGCCATTCGTTTATTTTAAAGATTTTTTACAAAACACGTAAAAAAATGCTCAAAATGGTTTTAGAATCATGCCAAGGGCGATTTGAATACTGTACCAATTACTACCCACCCATACACGACATTGTACAGGGCAATAAAGTAAAATACCGAATAGCAAATTATATTAAACTTACCTCTTTACATTTTCAAAGCTGAATAACTATAAATGACGCAGCAGGTTCCGGATAATATCTCAAAACATAATGATTTCCGACTACTGGTTATAAACGAATGTATGTACTCTCGATTCAAGGCTATGAAAACCGGAAGAGATTGTACAGTCAGTTCGGATACTGTGAAATGCAGACCATGTGAGCTGAATTGGTAGGCTGAAAGGAAAGTACTGGTATGCTTAAAAGCTATTTGCAAATATTCTGCTCAGGATCACTCTAGTCAAAAAGAGCAGCCTTGTCAGGGTCAACACTGTTTACTCTTTGTTTAGCAGCTACCCAGGTTGAATTATAAATGTGACGAAGATTTATATTAAAATTATTAAAATGAAAAAAAAGGAAAACAAATCTGACAAACATTCTTAAGTAGGAAGGAACACATCAAATAGAATTTTATCAATTATGGCCCAATACATAATCAGTCCTCTCATGATTCACGGGCATTTACATCTAAAAATGAAAATACTTCATGCATTTGTGAATAGTTAACCAGTTATAACTGCATCTGGCTGTCAATGTATAGACGTTTAGTTTCGCATACGTTGACTACGGGCACAAGATGACACTTTACCAGGTAGGTACAAAGCTCATTAGTCCTCAACAGCACATTTGCTTCGGAGCAGGGATGGATGGATGGAAGGAATGATGACGCGATTTTACGTCCTTTTCAACAGTATTTCAGTCATATCAGGACGATGGGCGGATGATAATGAAAGGCTGTGTGCAATGGAACCCCGTTTACGATGGAAAGAACTCCGCCTCCGGCGGGGCTCGAACCCGCTACCGCTAGATCAGTAGGCCAGCGCTTAACCCACTAAGCTACCAGGGCTCCTCGGAGCAGGTATGATGCCATGTAAGATTGTAGATAATTTGGTTTAGTTGCAAACAGGAGAAACTGCAAAATTATACCAAACCAAGAGGGGGCAAAGCGCGAGGTGGGGGCTGTGGGAAGGTGTGGGAGCGGATGGTTGCATGACTTGCGATTTTACGTCTTTTTTCAAAAGTTTTTCAGTCAAAGGGGGACAATTTGATAGTGATGACTAAAAGTGTGTGAGTGGAACCCTGTTTACAGTCGGAAAAAATTGATGCCTCCAGCAGGCATCGAAACCAGGGGCCGTATTCATGAAACAACTTATTATAATAAGTCGTTGCTATGCGGTTGCTAAGGCTAAATTTCTATAAAGGAGATTCCCTACAACTATGAAATTTGGTCTGGAGGAACAGTCTTTGTAAGACTGTTCCTCCAGAGCAAATTTCATAGTTGTAAGAAATCTCCTTCATAGAAATTTAGCCTTAGCAACAGCATAGCAACGACTTAAGTCGTTTTATGAATACGGCACCAGCATCTCTAGACCAGCAGGCCACTGAGCTACCGCGGATTATACGTCTTTACACCAGCTCACCAAAAGTCAGGGTGTAAGCGATAAATATGAGCAAGCATAATGTATTTCATCCCGCGGAATAACTGGATATAATTTAAACGGGCGGCGTTAGGTCCTTGTTATGGTAAACACTGTCGTGGGATTTTTTTTTCTTCTGCTTGTGAACTAGAGCTCTCTCTCTCTCTCTCTCTCTCTCTCTCTCTCTCTCTCTCTCTCTCTTACCACCAAAATACCTAAACATCGTTTTTACAAAAACTATAAATATCCAGGCTTAACAATGAGACTGAAAAAGACACACCTTTCCATATAGCATGGATGCGTACGAAAAATCCATGGCATTGGCATTACATGCAGGAACGCATGCCTACAAAACATGCACCGAAAAATGTACAAATCCCAGCTTTACTCACCATCACGCTCTCGAGTTATCTTAAGCAATTTTCTATGGCGCGTATTTTATGACGATTTCGGCGCCAAAGCAGGCATATTGTAAATGCATGAAAAAAACTACCGCGGATAAAGTATTTCAATGCCACCTCAACTATCGCCATGAAAACCCGTCTACAGGATATGGTAGTCATTCAGTCTTGTAAATACGCATAGGTGTGATTCTTCTGAAACATATGTCTTCTATTTAGCAATGGATTGCGCTATTTTGCATGTTCATGCATAAAAGTCAGAGAGACAGGTCAATTTGCGCCAACAATAGAGCCAGTATCATGATCGCGTTTGCTACTTTAAAAATAATAATTTCCATAACTCTAGCACTGTCCTTTGTGAATCGAGTGTAATTTATGTCAAATGTGCAATTTACACACTGATTAAAAATGGCATTGTCTTGCACAGGTTAGCTCACAAGGTGCTAGGGTCAAGATGACAGCTTCAATGTTTGGAGTGAGTGAGTGAACTCGGGTTTAACGTCCCACCAATTACGAGGTCATATGGAGGCGGGACCTCGGTTTAAGTCTCATCCGAAAGACCGATAAAGCGGGTGATCGATCTCGCGATCCCCGGATTGGTAGTCCGGAGTGTTATCCACTACACTACAGCCGCTCCTCTATTTTTGGAAAATAAGTCAAACTTTGTTATCGCTCTAGCGCCTTCAATTATGGATCGATTTTAATGTTACCTCTTAACTAAAGTAGGACTGTCACAATACTTTGGACAAGTTTGTGTTTCAGGGTACTTAAGTCAGGGTTGCTACTACTATTGACACGAAAACTTAAGCATTGCTCTAGACCGTGTTTTTTTCAGTTAAACTTAACACAAATGGTGAGTATGACCTGTGAGTAGAATCAAAGTTGAATTGACAAGGCAGTTTCAACTGAGAAATTGGTTGAAATAAGCAACATACTAGTAAAGAGGAACTGTGAGTTATGTGAAAAAGTTATAAAATTATGTGTGTTTCTCTTTTCAGAAATCAAAATTGACTTAACATGGCGACACTAATCGGTGCACTAGTAGACGTTTCCGGTTCGATGCAACAAAGTATTGGTGATAGACAGAATCACAGAGGAAAGTGGGCTCGGTCTGTTTTCAGTGTTGTTGATAACCTGGTAAAACATGATGTCTCATCCTCTAACCACGTGTTCGCACTTGGCTTTGGAGCTGAAAACGAGCCAGTAGCGTTTGACATATTAAACACAATTCAGAAGGCCAAACCGCCCTCCGTTTCGGCATATAAATCGCATTGGGAAAAACTTGATGAAATATTGGATATTTTAGAACAAAGTGGTGCTCCAAGAGTTCGTAAATGGGCAAAAGTGACTGTCTTACGTTCTGTAATCTCAAACTCTGACTCTGAATTATTTCTCGATTGGCTCTCTCATGACAGAAGCTTTAGAAAAAAAGTCGTTTATGATTGTTTGCCAGAATCATGTCGGCATTTAACGCATGGCGTGGGGTCATACGCTAGAGAAGGGGTATTCTGGCTTGCATCATGGGTTCCACAGGGACAGGAATGGGCCTCAGAAGATAGCGTAAGGGATGTAGTGCGCAAAGCAAAAGAACTGCTGTCGGAAATACCCGTTAGGTTTGTGAGTATCGATGAAAAAGCTATCATAGATGTACATCAAGCATCAAATATCCTACATGGAAGCATCGGGCAAAATGAACTTTCCGAAGAACGGGTTGATGAACTGATGAAATTAGTAGAACCTTATATCTATGGTGGAACGCCTCTAATGAAGACACTCCGAGCTGCAACGAATTTATTTTCCATGCGGCGATTCAAGGACTACAACAAGCTTCTGTTCATTCTATCAGATGGACAACCAGGTGACGGCAATAACCCTCCAGTAGAAGAGTTGTCGCGGTTGGGTGTAAAAACTGTATGCTGTTATATCACTAAAGACCCCATTGATACACCAAAACGCCTGTACAGCAGTGAATGTGCATCTTGGGATAGTGCTGCTAAATTAATGTTCCAAATGAGTTCACACATCACCACCCAGACGATTCCTCGAACAATATTTCTCAAGCGTGGATGGACAATTGATATACACGACAACGAAACACGTTTGTTTGTTCAAATAAACCATCCTGATATCATAGAAGACGTTTGCGAGTTAGCCACAGATGTGGTATGCTGCCAAGAAGCGCTCTCTGATGTTTTGTCGTCTGTGTCCCTTGATCTTTACATCAATCAAGCAAATCAAGGCTTTATTCCGAAACAACAACGGGGCGGAACGTGCTATGCAAATGCATCTGCCGCTGTACTCCACCTATCCATGTTACGTATTGTAGGGCGCGAAGGAGGCTATCCAGACTTCTTTCAACTGCGGAGGGAAATGGTAGCAAAATATGGGGAGCATGGTGCAAATACAGTAAGGGTATTACAGGAGATATGTCCGAGGTACCGACTGCAGTGCAAGGAAGTGGATGTTATTGGAGCTTTGAAGGCAGTTTCAGCAAAGCGACCAGTTTTAGCAAGATTCCGATTAACGGATGCTGAATGGGATAGTTTTTCAGAATTTTATAGACGCAAGCCTAGAGAAACTCTCACTAAATCGGAATTGAATATCAAACGACGTCGCAGTTCCACCGGGTTATCGGGACATGCAGTTGTACTTACCAGCTTTAGCAACAGGGGCCTAAGGCTGATGAACTCGTGGGGCAGTGAATGGGCTGATGGTGGCTTCTTCACTGTAAGCTCTACAGATGTACTCGGCTTGGAATTTGTTGACGTCTTCTGGACAATCCAGGATCTGAAACAATCTGAAATCGATGCGTATAACACCCATGGAACAGGAATTGCACAGAAACTGATTTCCAGACTAAGGGGTCTACAGACAGCACAATACCAGTGTCCATTGTGTCACAGGAAATCTAAAGTCATTGAATTTTCGGGTCATTCTCTTAATACAACATGCCCCAAGTGCGACGGACAATTTGTTGTCAGTGAAGCAGGTGATGACCTGGCTTTGAATTTGTATCTTCTTTCATTGTCTGCACCTTCCCCACGAACAAGATGAAGTTTTATTCGACCCAATAGAGAAATAAGCTAAAGTTGGGGTTGGTGATATATTATATATCGACAATAGACCTGTTATGAACATGCACCGGTATTTTTCTGTCGCACCGGTATTTGTCAAACTCAGGACATCTTTCTAAGAGGGCTAGGAATTAAAATTATATATACTTTTGTAGTACTTGTTTAGTGCCTTTCAAAAAAGTTACTTTTTGTTTTCTAATCATAAGATAAACCCCCAAAAATCAAATCTGAAAAGTGCTTGCCCATGGGAAAAATTGAATTTCCCGCGGGAAAATCAAGTTTCCCATGGGAAAATTACGCGGCCGCGGCCAATCCGCATGGCCATGGCCGCGTAATTTTCCCATGGGAAAATAAAAGTAACAATTTTAATAACTGTATTTTCACTAACCTAACTCATTAATACTCATTGCCCATGAAGGCCATACACAATTCTACTGTAAATAAACAACAGAAATTATTTTAACATTTTTCCCATGGGCAACCATTTTTCGGCCATGGCCACTTTTTTGGCCATGGCCCGTGGAAAAAAATCCCATGGCCCAACTATTTTTCCCATGGCCATAAAAACTTTCAAAAATAGTGGCCATGGCCCAAATAATTGCCTTCTAATATTAATTAAGCTGTCAATTAAAAAAATAGAGAAAAAAACATACTGAAGTAAACAGAACACATTTTAGTACTGGTTTGTAATCAATCTATTCCGAAAATAAACATCAAATCTGAATAAGGAATTGACATGTGCTTGTTACTTTCCAAGTTTATAATATCCAAAGTTGGTCATTTTAATTGTCATGGAATAAATAAAGTTGCTCATTTTAGTTATTAGCCAGCTTAAATGACCTAAACCTGTTTTCACAACATTTTTATGTGAAACTCGAAGTTGGCTAATGACGGCCATTTTCAATGATGAAACTGTAGTAAGGATCTTGCAGCCATATCTTGCAATAAAATCTTTAATGAATTCATACCATTGATAATGCAATAGGGCCTTTTAAGTGTGTATCTAACATCTTTACAAAGTTTCAAATTGATTGCTACACCAAAGCAAGTGAGCAGGGGCTCGCGTATACCCCCGGTCAGCGCCACCGCCTACAGGAAATAAACTTTACACGCCCATGTAGTACATATCATTAGGTTCCATCAAGACAATACAAAATTAAAATTCACTTTTAACACAAATGGAATATAAATTTCAAAGTTTATGACCTTGACCTACAGTCAGCGGCAGAAGCCAGATAATGTCAACAAAACTATTTCAACCTTGCAGTAAACCTAGTCACACATCAACAGGTTCTATTCAAATATATTGAAAATATAAGCAAACAGATACAACTTAATACAAAACTTTAACACTAATGTTATATAAATCTCCAAGTCTGTGACCTTGCCCTTAGGTTTGAAGCAGCATCCAGATGATGCAAATTAATATGTACCCTTTCTGTAGTAACACAAAGCACATCTGAACAAATTCCAATAGAAGCTTTCAAAACTAGAGCAAATGAGCAGGGGCTCACTTTTACCCCCGGCCAGTGCCACCGCCTAATAGCATTAAACTTTAAACACAAAAATCTAACACATATAAGATACAAATTTTAAAGTCTGTGACCTTGTCCTTTGGTCAGTAGCAGCATACAGAAGATGTCAACTAATCTGCTGCAAGTTGACAGTAAACCCAATAATATATCAAAAGGTTCCACTGAAGGATATCTGAAATAAAGCAGTACATTGATGCAACTGTTAAAGTATGTGACCTTGACCTTATGTCAACAGCAGCATCCAGATGATGAAGACTGTTGCAACCTAGAGGTGAACAAAGTCACACATCAAAAGGTCCTATAGAAAAAGATGGGAAAAATAAGCTAATAAACTAAACTTAACTCAAAACTTCATCATGGAAAAGCAAGTCTTTGACCTTCACCTTGAGTCAAGGCATGTGTGGGGATGACATAGTTAATTTTTAGACCAATACCTATAATCATACCAAAAATAACAAAACCAAACAAAAGATTTGGATGATATGAGATCTAAAAACCTTTAACACAAAACATATATGGAAATGTCTAAGTCTGTGATCTTGACCTCTAGGTCACAGTCATGTGTAATGTGGTACAAAATAAAACTTTTGACATATAAACCAAACTGAATGAAGAAGTTGAATGATATAATATCTTGAACACAAAACTTCAGCATGAAAAGTCAAAGTCCGTGACCTTGACCTCTAGGTCACAGGCATTGGTTGGGATGGTACATAATAAAACTTTGGACCAACATCTATCATCATGCCAAACATTAGCCCACATCAACAAAGGGTATGATTTATATAGAGATCTTAAAAACTTTAACGCAAAACTTTAACATGAATAATTAAAGTTTGTGACCTTGACCTTTAGGTCATGGGCATGGGTGGGGGTGGTACATAATAAAGCTTTAGACCATTATCTATCACCATGCCATTTATAAACCCAATCCATCAAAGGGTTTGAATTATATAGAGATCTTAAAAACTTTAACACAAAGCTTTAACATGAATAATCAAAGTCTATGACCTTGACCTTTAGGTCACGGGCATGGGTGGTGTGCTACATAATAAAACTTTGGACCATTATCTATCACCATGCCAAATATAAACCCAATCCATCAAAGGGTTTGAATTATATAGAGATCTTAAAAACTTTAACACAAAGCTTTAACATGAATAATCAAAGTCTGTGACCTTGACCTTTAGGTCATGGGCATGGGTGGGGGTGGTACATAATAAAACTTTGGACCATTATCTATCACTATGCCAAATATAAACCCAATCCATCAAAGGGTTTGAATTATATAGAGATCTTAAAAACTTTAACGCAAAACTTTATCATGAATAATCAAAGTCTGTGACCTTGACCTTTAGGTCATAGGCATGGGTGGGGGTGGTACATAATAAAACTTTGGACCATTATCTATCACCAGGCCAAATATAAACCCAACCCATCACGGGTTTGGAAAATGTAAGATCTCAAAAAAACTTTAACACAAAACTTTAACACAACTGTTAACTTACGGACGGAAGGACGGAAGGACAGATGGACGGACAAATGGACGAACAGACATCGGACGAAAGCTATATACCCCTCATCATACTTCGTATGCCGGGGGTATAAAAACAGAGCAAAAGAAAAACTTAACGCAAAACCTTAACGCAACTACTATTCAAATTTCTAAGTCTATGACCTTGACCTTTGGCCAGCAGCAGCATCAAGGTGATGCACACTGATCAATATCCATCCTGTGGTAAAACTTAGCACTTATGAACAATCTCTGGATAACAGTTCTAAGCAAAAGAAAAGAACTTAACACAAACCTTTAACGCAAATGTTAACTTGCGTACGGACAGATGAACAGACAAACCGATGGAAAGAGAAAAACTATATAACCCTCGACATACTTCGTATGCCGGGAGTATAAAAACTGGAGAAGGGGCTGATTATACAAAGTTGCCATATTGTGTTATCGGTAACCCTAAAAATTTCTAAGATTGAAAATTTCAAAAAATAATTTTTCTCCTGTTCAAAACGCATTTGTGTGGGTCTTCTGTTTGTTTGAAACATCAAAGCAAATTTTCAGCACACTGTCAGGAAGAGTTGGATTTAAGGTAGCTCAAATTTGGCCGTGTTGCACATATCTAAAATAGTATCCAACTTTTGGATGTCCAGGAGTCAAACTATGGACAGTGACAGGAAATTTTGATACCTCAGCTACATGGCGAATGGATGCAACTCCATGTTGATCAGCCATTTTTACAAAGGGAAACAATTTATGTGCTTCCTATATGCTTCCCTGAACTATAAAGACCTCCCAAAATGTGGTCTACTCTATAAGGAAAGATATTGCTTCAAGGGGAGCAAATTCATTTCTTAAAGAGTTGATCCCCATTTACAATGGAAAAAAAATGAAAATTGTTTTTCTTCACATTCAGTGTTCAGTCAAAAGGTCTAAACTTTGGATGTCCAGGAATTTACTTGCAGAAAATAGAAATTTGCCACCTCAAACAAGACTTTTAAAGTTCATGGTGTCAGCTAGATCTCCATGTTCATGGCCAATTTTCACAAGGAACAATTCTTGTAAGTTTTTGTTTGCTTCCCTGAACTACGTAAACTGTCCATTATGGAGTCTGTTGTGGAAGCTAAGAGTTTGCTGCAAAGGGAGCAAATTCTTTTCTTAAAGAGTAAATATCATTGAAAATGGAAGACAAAATGAAAATCATGGCAGAGTTGCTTCCCCTGAAAGTGTATACCCTCCTCTTGAGTCTCAGTCAAAAAGTCAGCTGAACTTTGGATGTCCAGGAAAGTATCAATGTTGTGCTATATTTCAGCCCTTTTTACAAATGGGAACAATTTTTGTCTCATTCCTGTTTGCTTCCCTGGACTTTAAAGCCCTTCCAAAATAGGATTTCTTTCGAAGGAAAGACATCGCTCCTAGGGGAGCAAATTCTTTTCTTAAGGAGTTGATGCCTATTAAGAATAGAGGAAAAATCGAAAATGGCAGAGTTGCTTCCCCTGACAGTGTTTTTCTTCACCTTGAGTCTACAGTACAAAAGTCTAGCTGAATCTCTTGATGTCAGGGAGTTGACACATGGACAACCACTGGAAATCTGCCACCTCTAATTAAAATGTTTCATGGTGAAAAGATTCATCTCCATCTTTATCAGCCAATTTTACAAAGAAGATAAATTTATGAGATTTCTTGTTTACTTCCCTGAACTATTAAGACCTTCCAAACTGGGGTCTACTTTTGAAGAGAAAACTTTGCTCCTAGGGAAGAAAGTCTTTTCGTGAAGAGTACATCCCATGGGAGTCTTTAGTCCAATGTCTACCTGTATTTTAAATGTCCAGGAGTTGACCTATGGACACCCAGTGGAAATTTGCAACCTCAGGTACAAAGTTTCATGATGAATGGATGCCCTTCCATATATATCAGCCATTTTTACCAAAGGAAACAATTATTATGACCTCCTGTTTCTTTCCTGGATTACAAAGCCCTTCCAAAATGAGGGCTCTTGAAGTGACGATTTTGCTCAAAGGGAGTAAACTCTTTCATACGGGTAGATACGCTATGAAAATAAGGGAAAAAATGAAAATGGCAGAGTTGGTTCCCCTGAAAGTGTTTCTCTTCATCCCCAGTCTTCAGTCCAAAAGTCCAGCTGTATTTTGGCTACAAGAGACTGGACCTATGAACATCTACTGGAAATCTGCCCCCTCAAAGAAGTTTTGATGTTACATCACAGTTTCAAAGTGACCCACTGCATCTCCATGTTTATCAGCCATTGTTTATAGAAGGAAACAATTTTTGTGAGTTCCTATTTCCTTTTTGAAAAACATTCCAAATTGGAATCTACTCTTGAAAGAGAGGTTTTGCTCCAAGGGGAGCAAATTCCTTTCTTACAGAGTTGATTCCATTGAAAATGGAGGAAAAATTGTAATTGGCAGAGTTGCTTCCCCTCTAAGTGTTTCTCTTCACCTAGTCTTCTGTCCAAAAGTGTAGCTGAGATTGGAATGTCTGAGGATTGACATCGAAATAAGAAATTTTCATGTAATTACTGAGGTTGTGCCCAAGTCCAACCGTGATAAAATATTATGTAATAGATAACTTGACTTTCCATTTACAGAGTTTTATGTATGGGGTATCATAAACAATCATGTGGTGTCTGGCTGATTCCATATGGGGTGTTGCATAGAGTACAGCAACCACCTCTTGTTCCTTGATATAACCAAGGTCTCTGCTGATATATAAGCTCTCCAAACTAACAAACATGACTCTTGTTATCCACATTCTAGCTGAGATGTTCAAGTTAAAACCTTCTTGCAAAACAAGGTTTATTCAATTTAAAAAAACAAACAGTTGATTTTTAAGGGTTTGTTAACAATGTTCAGAATAAGCAAATGTAAGCTGTTATGTGTAAATAATGAAACAGGAGGGCCATGAGGCCCTGAATCTCTCACCTGAGTAAAAATAGCCATCAGAGGAGATGGCAAATCCCCCGACCAAAGACCCCCATGGGCCTTGGTAAAAAGGGTGCACTTCAAAACACATATTAGTAATATATTGTCGTTCTTTTATGCTTCTGATTGACATTAACTGTTAACAGATGCATGATTATCTAACACTCAGACTAAAACAGTATGCTTGACTGCTAAAAAGAGGTAATATCTCAAACAGCCACCATATACACAAATGTATAGCATACGATACATTCAACTTTCAAAATGTGTGAATAACTTCTAAAGTACAAGCCCTACAAACCTAATTTTGAGCTCTCTAGTAAGTGAATTTGGACAAAGAATCCAAATCTGGAAAAAAAAAATATTTTTGGGGGGGGGGGGGGGGGGGGGGGGGGGCACGGGAATGTGGAGGGGTAAGAGAGAGTTAGGAACACTGATAAGATATCACAGCATGATCATCAATATTCTAAAAGGTTCACGGTTATTCAAATTCTGGAGCTGGCCTGGGTTATACAGTTATGGAGCAGAGACTCCAACAGCAGCTCAAACTACCAAAGGGAAATAATTCACTAGGTCTAAAAGCAAGAGTTATCATTCATGTATGAGACAAATTGTCATGACCTGTTCTGCATATCTGTGAAGTATCATGAAAATATTTCAAAAGATATTCAAGCTATGGAGCGGACACTTAAAATCATCAAAGGGAAATAACTCCAAAAGTAAGAAAGCAAGAGTTGTCATTCTTGTTCGCGACACATCATCATGACCTGTTCTACATATCTGTGAAGTATCATGAAAATATTCCAAAAGGTATTCAAGTTATAGAGCGGACACGAAATCACACCTAAAACCATCAAGGGGAAATAACTCAAAAAGTAAGAAAGCAGGAGTTGTCTTTCTTGTTCGCAACACATCGTCATGACCTGTTCTACATATCTGTGAAGTATCATGAAAATATTCCAAAAGGTATTCAAGTTATACAGCGGGCACGAAATCATACCTAAAATGATCAAGGGGAAATAACTCAAAAAGTAAGAAAGCAAGAGTAGTCATTCTTGTTCGCGTCACACCGTCATGACCTGTTCTACATATCTGTGAAGTATCATGAGAATATTCCAATTGGTATTCTAGTTATAGAGCGGACACGAATCTGCCAAAAAATCACATCTAAAACTATCAAGGGGAAATAACACAAAAAGTAAGAAAGCAAGAGTTGTCATTCTTGTTCGCGACACATCATCATGACCTGTTCTACATTTCTGTGAAGTATCATGAAAATATTCCAAAGGGTATTCAACTTATAGAGCGGACACGAATCTGCTAAAAAATCACCAAAGGGGAGATAATTCAAAAAGTACAATAGCAAGAGTTACCATTCTTGTACGCGACACATCGTCATGACCTGTTCTACATAACTGTGCAGTATCATGAAAATATTCCAAAGGGTATTCAAGATATAGAGCGGACAAGAAAGTGTTTACGGACGGACGAACGGACAGACGGACGGACGGACGGACGCCAGGCTCATCGCTATATCCCCCGAACCTTTCGGTCGGGGGATAAAAAGGTCAAAGGTTAAACTAGAATCATCATTTGGACCAGCCAAATCGTTTGAAACTGTCAAAATATGAGCTAAAGGTTGGAGAATGACCATGACCTCTACTGCTAAAAATAGCCATCAGAGGAGATGGCAAATCCCCCGACCGAAGACCCCCATGGGCCTTGGTAAAAAGGGTGCACTTCAAAACACATATTAGTAATATATTGTCGTTCTTTTATGCTTCTGATTGACATTAACTGTTAACAGATGCATGATTATCTAACACTCAGACTAAAACAGTATGCTTGACTGCTAAAAAGAGGTAATATCTCAAACAGCCACCATATACACAAATGTATAGCATACGATACATTCAACTTTCAAAATGTGTGAATAACTTCTAAAGTACAAGCCCTGCAAACCTAATTTTGAGCTCTCTAGTAAGTGAATTTGGACAAAGAATCCAAATCTGGAAAAAAAAAATATTTTTTTTGGGGGGGGGGGGGGGGGGGGGGGGTGCGGGAGGGGGCACGGGAATGTGGAGGGGTAAGAGAGAGTAAGGAACACTGATAAGATATCACAGCATGATCATCAATATTCTAAAAGGTTCACGGTTATTCAAATTCTGGAGCTGGTCAGGGTTATACAGTTATGGAGCAGAGACTCAAACAGCAGCTCAAACTACCAAAGGGAAATAATTCACTAGGTCTAAAAGCAAGAGTTATCATTCATGTATGAGACAAATTGTCATGACCTGTTCTGCATACCTGTGAAGTATCATGAAAATATTTCAAAAGGTATTCAAGCTATGGAGCGGACACTTAAAATCATCAAAGGGAAATAACTCCAAAAGTAAGAAAGCAAGAGTTGTTATTCTTGTTCGCGACACATCATCATGACCTGTTCTACATATCTGTGAAGTATCATGAAAATATTCCAAAAGGTATTCAAGTTATAGAGCGGACACGAAATCACACCTAAAACCATCAAGGGGTAATAACTCTAAAAGTAAGAAAGCAGGAGTTGTCTTTCTTGTTCGCGACACATCATCATGACCTGTTCTACATATCTGTGAAGTATCATGAAAATATTCCAAAAGGTATTCAAGTTATAGAGCGGGCACGAAATCATACCTAAAATGATCAAGGGGAAATAACTCAAAAAGTAAGAAAGCAAGAGTTGTCCTTCTTGTTCGCGACACACCGTCATGACCTGTTCTACATATCTGTGAAGTATCATGAGAATATTCCAAAGGGTATTCTAGTTATAGAGCGGACACGAATCTGCCAAAAAATAAAACCCTAAAATTATCAAGGGGAAATAACTCAAAAAGTAAGAAAGCAAGAGTTGTCATTCTTGTTCGCGACACATCGTCATGACCTGTTCTACATTTCTTTGAAGTATCATGAAAATATTCCAAAGGGTATTCAAGTTACAGAGCGGACACGAATCTGCCAAAAAATCACCAAAGGGGGAGATAATTCAAAAAGTACAATAGCAAGAGTTACCATTCTTGTACGCGACACATCGTCATGACCTGTTCTACATAACTGTGAAGTATCATGAAAATATTCCAAAGGGTATTCAAGATATAGAGCGGACAAGAAAGTGTTTACGGACGGACGGACGGACGGACAGACGGACGGACGGACGGACGCCAGGCTCATCGCTATATCCCCCGAACCTTTCGGTCGGGGGATAAAAATGTTCATGTACTCATATATTTGACTGTCTTTACTAACTTTTCCTCTAAAATCTTCTACAAGTTCCATAAACTCATATATTCAAGCATTTTTACACATAACAGCACCAGAAAGCAAATTTAACCTTGCTGTAAAAAATGTCAAAAAGTCAACCCAAGGTTATCATTTGAACAATCCTGGACCAAAAGCTTCAAAACTTTCCAAAAAAATCTTATATTCTAGAGTTTTCCCATATTTGACCTTGCGGTAAAAAGGTCAAGGTTATCATTTGAACGATCTTAATAGTACTTGAGTACCCGATGCTACATAACAAGTTTCAAGACCATCTGTAAATTGGTTCTGGACAAGAAGACTTTTATAAGTTTATACCATAAATGGGCACGGCGGTCATGTTGGTCATGTAACCTGGACCCCTTTATCAATTTTTTTGTTCCCTCAGCCCCTGAATGCTCTGTATGAACTTTGGTTACAATAGGCCCAGTGCCTTTAGAGATGTCTGAATTAGTCAAAATATGATAATCCTGGGCCAAAAGGGTCAAAGAACGACCTTGACCTCTTGCACTAAAATATGACAATCCTGGGCCAAAAGGGTCAAAGAACGACCTTGACCTCTTGCACTAACATATTTTCATGTACTCTTATACAAATTTCTGGCCAACATCTTCAAAACTTTCCATCAAATCTTATATTCCTGCATTTTCCCATATTTGACCTAACTGTAAGAAAGGTCAAGGTCAACCCCAGGCCAAAATTTGAACAGTCTTGGTAAAACATGAGTACCGGATACTACATACCAAGTTTCAAGGCCATCTGTCAATTGGTTCCGGAAAAATAGATATTTGAAGGTTTTTACCATACATGGGCATGGCAGCCATGTTGAGAATGGAGCAAAAATTGAAAATGGATGTGTTGCTTCCACTAAATGAGTTTCTCTTCACCATGAGTCATCAGTCTTAGAGTCTTTCTGAACTTCGGATGTCAGTTTTACAAAGGGGAATAATTTCTGTCTTCCTGCTTTCCCCCTGGACTATAAAGTCAAGCTGAATTTATTAAGAAATTTTTATTAAGTTTCATGGTGAACGGATGCACCACCATGTTTTCTGCCATCTTACACACAGGAACTTTTTGTACCTTCCTGCTTGCTTCCTTGGACTATGAAGCCCTTATTAAATGGGGTCTACTCTTGAAGGAAAGATTTTGCTCCAAGGGGAGCAAACTCTTTTCTTTAAAACTTGATTGCTGCTGAGAATTGAAGAATAAATTGTTTGCCCTGAATGTGTATCCATTCACCTTGAGTTTACAATTCAAAAGTCAAGCTGACTTTAAAATGTCTAGTATGTGATGAGATAAGGTGTGTGGACATGCTCCAAATTGCACACCTGAAACAGGGTGTGTGTCGATGAACTTAAAAACTCATGGTGGATGGATCACTGGCTTGTTTTTCAGCTTTTTCCCAAAGTGCCATTTTTTGTGCCTTTCTGATTGCTTCCCTGTACTATAAAGCCCTTCAAAACTGAGGTCTACTCTTGAAGAAAAGATTTTGCACCAAAGGGAGCAAATTCTATTCTTTAATAGTTGATCCCCATTGAGAATGGAGCTAAAATTGAAAATGGAAAAGTTGCTTCCCTGAAATTGTATCTTTTCACCTTGACTTTCAGTCCAACAGTCGAGCTGACTTTTGGATACTTGTCCAGGAGTTAAAGTATGGATACCCACTCATATCTTGTCACCTTAAATAAAATGTTTTGACAAACTTGTTACGTTCCACAGTGAATGGATGCACTTACATGCATTCATACAAAATGCCATTTTGATGGTGAATAGATGCATCTCGATGTTTTTCAGCCTTTTTACAAAGATGGTACCTTTTGCGACTCCTTCCTTGCTTTCCTGAACTAAGAACCGTTAACCCCAAAACAACCAACTAACCAACCTTTATTGCTTTCCTGGACTATGAAGCCATTTTCTTGGGGAACGGATGCACCTTTAATATTGTTTTACAGCCTTTTACAAAGGAGGTGTCTTTTGGGACTCCTTTAATTATTGCTTAAAATTAACTATGAAGCCCGCACAATATACCATTTTCATGTGAGTGCATGGACCTCGTTTTTTCAGCCTTTTCATAACGGGGGTACCTTTTGTGGCTCCTTTATTACTTTCCTGGACTATGAAGGCCAGACAAAATGCAATTTTCATGGTAAATGGATGCACAACCATATTTTCTAGCCAATTTACAAAGCGGAAAATTTCTGTGACTCCCTGTTTTCTTTCCTATACTAGGAAGCCCTGTCAAAATGGGATCCACCATTAGAGGCAAAATTTTGCTCAAAAAGGAGCAAATTCTGTTCTATAAATGTTGATTCCCATTGAGACTGGATAAAATAGTGAAAATGCCAGAGATGCTTCCCCCAAAAAGTCTATCTCTTTACCCTGAGAGTTCAATTAAAAAAACCCAGCTGACTTGTGGATGCCTCTGACAGCTATTAGAATTTTGCCACCTTGGAACAAGAAGTTTACGCAAACTCTCTAAGTTTCATTCTTCCTGTTTGCTTCCCTGGAATGAAAACCTTTCAAAATGGGGTTTAATCTTGAACGAAAGAGTTTGCTCAAAATGTAACAATTTCTTTTCTTAAAGAGTTGAGAATATTGTGATTAGAGGAAAAATAGAAAATTGAGTAGTTGTTTCCTGTGAAAGTATATCTCTTCGCCTTGAGCCTTTAGTCTTAAAGTCAGCTGAGCAGTTGAACTATGGACATCCTCTGGAAATCAGAATTTTTCATGTTTGATAAGAAATGGATGCACCTTCTTGTTTTCCAGCTGTTTTTCAAAGTGAAGCATTTTTTATTCAATAAATTCCAAATCTGAATGTTTTCCTTCCCTGTGGTGTTTATGTCTCCAAAGGACTTCTTTCCCAGAGAATATTTTCACCCACCCTGAACAAAAAAGACACCATGGGCTGCAAAAGAAAAAAAAATGGTAAGTATAAACATATATATTCCACAAAAGGTGGTGTCTCACCTGTCAGTGCAATGTCACAGAACACTGCTAAACCATAAAACTTGAAAGTTTATACCACTGCAGAAGATGCCAGGAAAGTAATTCCTATAATTATGTCTTGTTTCTGCTAGTCAAGGGCTAGACAAAAAGCTATGGTGGTGTCATTTTTATCACATATAAGCGACTGACATGCAAAATAGTAGGAAGCTCTGGTAGCTTAGTGGGATAAACACTAGCTTGCTGATCTAGCGGTTCCAGGTTCGATTCTCACTAAAGGTGAAAACCTTTCACTTTAAACAGGACTTCATTGCACACAGATTTTAATTATCACCCTCCCATCACCCTGGTATGACTGGATTGCTGTTGAAAAGATGTAAAACTGCAAGCCAACTATCCAATACATTGCAAAGCAGTACCATCTGAATACTATCTATTTTTTTTATGAACAAATTTTGTGGAATGCTATGTCACACCTCTACTGCACTTCCACATTATCAGAGATCATGGTGATTAGTAAGTGTATGCAAGTCTTGCTGAATTTACCTTATTTATTCCATCATAAAAACTGGGTTTTCCTCCGTTTCGAATGACCCTCATTATCTTTATCAATCTTATAAAGTTCTGTTATAAGATGGAAGATGGGTTTTTTCTATCCAAAGCAATTCCAAATAGGTATCTAGATGTATCTGTATGTATGTGTAGATAAGATGGATCTAGATTTTTAGACTGTTTTGGAGGGGAAAAGCTTCCATCTTCATATCATGGTAACTTGGTAAGTATAAAATTGTGAAAACTGAAGATAACTGTTACGTCTAAGATTTGTGTTACCCTTTCTGGGCTGGTCATATCTTTGTAGCCTTATGTTAAAGACTTTCCATTATACAGTCAAACCTAGCTGCTTAGTGGTCACCTCCATGAAGGGATCACCTGTCTTCAGCAACCACTTTTTCTGGGTCCCTTAAACCAAACTACAGTGCAAATGAACCTGTATTATTGGATCACCTGTCTAAAGCAGCCAGTTTTTGTCCTTCCCTTGGGTGAACCCATAAGACAGGTGTGACTGTATATGGTTCATGTTGTCTCTGTAGCATTGCCTTTGATGTGAAATATCTACGGCCCCTGGGTCATGCCTCTGGGTGGGGCCAGGGGTCAAATATTAGACTTAGATTACAGCAAAGTTTTGCATTAAATCTTTTAGACTGTTCATATATCTTTGCAACCAATAGCAGAGACTTTCTCCCTATATGTCATTACCTTTGATATGGTTGAAAACCATTAGGGTCAGGCTTCTGGGTGGGACCAGTGGTCAATAATCATGACTTATCATGACCAGTCATGACACAGCGTTGGACCTTCATACACATTGCAATGAAGTTTCATCGAGATATCCCAAAGGGTTTATCTAGTTATGGCATGCACATGACCTGCAGGAAAAAAAATAATCAAGGGGCATAACTTGGAAACTAAGAAAGGGGGAGCAACCATTATTGTATGCGACACTTTGCCCAAACCTAATATATATTCAGGACTACAAAATTTTCATGAAGATATTCCAACGTTTACTGAATTATGGCGCATACAAGAATGTTTACGGACAGACGGACAGGGCCATGCCATAATACCTCCATTTTTTCCAAACGGGCATATAGAAATGTGTCACAGTTCCAAAACTACCTGGTCATCTTGACTAAACAAATTTGTTTAGCCATGATGACCAGGTAGTTTGGGAGCTAGCGGACTCCTTTTCGTTTGGTAACTGCCCCTGTATACACAGTTAACCAGGGATGAATGTGGTAGCTAATGCACAAACGAAGTTTGCATCAGAAGCTAGACTCAGTCAGTTGTTCCCTTTGGCATAAACTTTAAAAGGGCCACTTGAATGCCAACATCTGGACACTTTGGGGATATTGAGGATAGGGTCCCCGAGTACCAGACAGAGAGATACCAACTCAGTCTCTAACTTAATATGCCTAATGGTGACAAAGGGTGGTTCCTGGTATGAATTTTCACACCACCTTTACCCAGTACTGAAGTTTGCATCAGAAGCTAGACTGAGTCAGTTGTTCCCTTTGGCATGCAAGGCCAACTTGAACGCCACTATCTGGACACTTTGCGGACACTGAGGGTTGGGTCCTCGTGTACCAGACGGATCTTTAACTTTGGTGCAGTATTTGAACCTGACACAAAGTGTCTTCTCAGTTGACACTTATTTTTACATTTGACCTCTATTTTAGGTGCTCCTGACTTTGTAAAATTTCATGTCCAAAATTACATCAACCCTATCATGTATAGTGTTTAAGTCACTTTATATAATTTAACTACTTTGCATAGTCAAACCCCAAGGTGTAAAAGTTCTTCAAATGGCCTACAGGAATGTTGGTCTTATTTCTACCCTTGACCTGCTTTCCTTTTCTGCTTCGTAAATTTATTTTTCATCCAAAATTAGGTTGATCTTTAAGTGATGATTTACATGATTTAAGTCAGGTTCTCTCCAGCTCTGATGCCTTCAATCATCAAACCACTTGAAACCAGCATAAAGTTTTTTGGGTTTTTTTAAATGCTCTCTAGGAGTGTTGCACTTTTTCTACCTTAATAAAAGTAATCTTATACCCATTTTTCACCCTCTGATGACTTTGTAAAATTTCGTTCCCTTCATTCTCTTAGGTAAAGTCATTATGAGAGTACCTGTTCTTCCGCTATCAGTCTGAAACTTATGTTCAGGGATTATAAATTACTAAACATAAACTTCAAATCTGTGTATTGGGATGGATAGGTCTACAGTGCAGACCCAGATCAGACTGCCCCTCTAAGACTGCCCCTAAAGGAGCAGTCTGATCAGGCTCTACACTGACTGCCTTCTATCAGTATCCTCTTGACTCAATATTGCATTGCATAAAAAAACTGTTCCATTTACAGGACAATTTTAGAGTTTCTCCCGAAAAGTGTAGTCCCAAGAATGGTTTCAAAGCAAATAGTTACTCACCAACAGGAATAGGTTCTGAAGTGTCTTCAACGGAATTTGTCAAAACTTCAAAAATGACTTGCTTTTTCTGAAGGAGAAAAGAATGCCAAAGTTATTACTGATAAATATGTACACCTATTTTTACAGCTTAAAAAGACAGAAATATTTGTCAAATTATAAAACAATAGGACCATGAGATTGTGTAATGCTCCCCTAAGTATCCGGCTGATAAAAGACTACCAAAATACATTTCTGTGAAACTTTTCAAAGACTTGTCATTATGATCAGCAGGCTGTAACAGCCAATATTCCTAAGTTCTGAAAAGTAAAATGGGGACATTAAACTGACATAGAAACAAAGTCTTGGAGCAACTTACCCTACTGAAAATCTTACATTAGTCCTAGTAGCTTCATAGGTGAACAAGAGCTGTCGCCTGACAGCATAGCTCGCCTGAATTGGTGCTTGCCCATCACACAGCCACTATGGTGGTGTGGACTGCTATGCATAAAACTTCAGGCAAGCATGCCCATAATGAAAACACATTTATAAACAAAAGCTATCTCAGAAATAAGTCTTAAAATAAAATCAAAATACATAAAATGAAATGAAATTTCGAAGTGCATGAGCTTGAGGAAAAAAAAATGAGGGGTAGTGGGAAGGGGGGGGGGGGAGGGGGGCATAAAATGAAATTTCGAAGTGCATGAGCTTGAGGTTAAAAAAAATGAGGGGTAGTGGGAAGGGGGGGGGGGGGCTAGGATGTAACAAAACCCTGAACCAATATCTAACATCAGTCCAAGTATTAGTATCAACTGAGTCCATCATCGTGGCACTGTGAAATTATGTCTTCATACATATAAAACTTCAACCAAAATCTTTAAGACAAAATTCTAAGTGGATGACCTTGACTTCAAGGTCATCCAGTGGGGTATGTATAAGGTGTTTTGTAAAAACTCAAACAAGAGGGCCATGAGGCCCTGAACTGCTCACCTGAGCAATTGGCAAACAGGCTTTTTCTTATATCTGAAATGGTCAAAATATGAGTCTTGGGTCAAACGTCAAAGACTGACCATGACCTCTTGTACTCATAAGTCTTCATGTACTCATCAAGATAACCATATATACCATTTTCTAGGCCTAAATCTTCAAAAACTTTCCATGAAATCTTATGTTCTAGCATTTTCCCATATTTGACCTTGCCGCAAAATGGTCACGGTCAACCCAATGTCATCATTTTGAACACTCTTGATAGAACTGGAGTACCCAATGCTCACCAATCAACCCCTGGAGGCTCTATATGTAATGCGATTACAATTGGCCCTTTGGCTTTTGAGGAAATGTTTGAAAATGTCAAAATATGAGAGATCTGGGTCAAAGGTCAAAGAATGACCTTGACCTCTTGTACTCATAATTCTTTATGACCTCATTAAGATGACTATATATACCAATTTTGAGGCCAAATACTTCCCATGAAATCTTATGTTCCAGCATTTTCCCATATTTGACCTTGCTGTAAAAAAGGTCAAGGTCAGCCAAAGGTCATAATTTGAACAATTTTGATAGTACTGGAATACCCAATGCTACATACCAAGTTTCAAGGCCATCGGTAAATTGGTTCTGGAGAAGAAGATTTTTAAAGGTTTATACCATATATGGTTATGGCGGCCATGTTGGTCATGTGACCCAGACCAATAGAAGAAATTTTCCTTAACCCCTGAAGGCTCTATATGATGTTTGGTTACAATTGGCTCATTGGCTTTTAAGAAGAAGTTTGAAATTGTCAAACTATGAGAATTCAGGGTCAAAGGTCAAAGAATGACCTTGACCTCTTGTACTCATGAATCTTGATGTATTTACCGATTTTTAGGCCTAAATCTTCAAACCTTTCCATGAAATCTTATGTTCTAGCATTTTCCCATATTTGACCTTGCTGTAAAATGGTCAAGGTCAACCCAATGTCATCATTTTGAACACTCTTGATAGAACTGGAGTACCAAATGCTACATACTAAGTTTCAAGGCAATCGGTCAATTGGTTCTGGAGAAAAAGATTTTTAAAGGTTTTTACAATATATGAGTGTGGCAGCCATGTTGGTCATGTGACCTAAACCGTTCGAACAAATTTTCATTCCCTCAACCCCTGAAACCTCTATACGAAATTTGGTTACAATTGGCCCAGTGGTTTTTTATAAGATTGTTTGAAATTGTCAAAATATGAGAGTTCTGGGTCAAAGGTCAAAAAATGACCTTGACCTCTTGTACTCACAAATCTTCATGTCCTCATTATGATGATTGTATATACCAATTTTTAGGCCTTAATCTTCAAATCTTTCCATGAAATCTTATGTTCTAGCATTTTCCCATATTTGACCTTGCTGTAAAAAAGGTTAAGGTCAACCCAAGGTCATAATTTGAACAATCTTGATAGTACTTGTGTACCTAATGCTACATACCAAGTTTCAAGGCCATCCGTCCATTGGTTCTGGAAAAGAAGATTTTTAAAGGTTTTTACCATATATGGGCATGGCGGCCATGTTGGTCATGTGACCTGGACCGTATGAATTTTTTTTCGTTCCCTCAACCCCTGGAGGCTCTATATGAAATTTGGTTTCAATTGACCAAGTGGCTGTTGAGCAGATTGTTTGACATTGTCAAAATAAGAGAGTTCTGGGTCAAAGGTCAAAGAATGACCTTGACCTCTTGTACTCATAAATCTTCATGTACTCATTAAGATGACTGTAGATACTGATTTTTAGCCCAAAATCTTCAACAGTTTCCAAGATATCTCATGTTGTAGCATTTTGCCATATAAAAGCACAAGGAAGCAAATTTGACCTTGCCGTAAAAAAGGTCAAGGTCAACCCAAGGTCATAATTTGAACAATCTTGGTAGTACTCGCGTACCCGATGCTACATACCAAGTTTCAAGGCCACTGGCCTTTTGGTTCTGAAGAAGAAGATTTTTTTAGGTTTTTACCATATATGGGCATGGCGGCCATGTTGGTCATGTGACCAGGACCGTTTGAACAATTTTTCGTTCCCCCTTCCTCTGGAGGCCACATATGAAATTTGGTTACAATTGGCCCAGCGGTTTCAGAGGAGATGTCGTTTGAAATTGTTGACGGACGGACGACGGACGACGACGGACGACGGAGCCTTACCATCCTATAAGCTCCCCCGGAGCCGCTGGCTCAGGTGAGCTAAAAAGTGTCTAACATCAGTTCAAGTTAAAACTAAATCTCTGCAAAGAATTATGAATCAGTATGCAATTACAAAACTTTAATAAAGACCAAAATTTCCTAAGTCCCTGACCTTGACACCAAGGTCACTGAGTGGGGTTGGGGTAGTACTCTGTAGATCTAACTACAGTGCAAAGATAAAAAGAATTCATCTATGGGTTCAGGAGATATGTGTCTTTAAAAAACTTTAACCAAAACATCCAATCAATAAAAAGACAATTTTCTAACTCCATGACCTTGACATCAAGGTCACTGAGGGGGGTGGGGGTAGTACCTTCAAAAACTTTAGACCAATATCTAACTTCAGTGAAAGTATCAAAGGAATCCATCCATGGGTTAAGGAGATATTGGGCTTTATAAAACTTTAACCAAAACATCCAGTCCAAAAAAACTCCGAATTTTCTAAGTCCATGGCCTTGACATCAAGGTCACTGAGTGGGGTGGGGATGGTACCCTGTTAAACCTTAGACCACTATCTAACTACAGTGCAAGTATCAAAATAATCCATCCATGGGTTAAGGAGATATAGGTCTTTAAAAAACTTTAACCAAAACATCCAATCCGAACGCCGACGCAGACGCGAACGCTGACGAGGACGCCGACGCCGTGGTGACAACAATAGCTCTTCCTGAACTTTCTTTCAGGCGAGCTAAAAAAGGTTCAAAATGTCTTGAAAATACACAACTTCTGTGTTCAAATCACTCAAAAAAATTTAACAGTCATAATCTGGCGTTAAAAAAAGTTTTTTTGTAAAATTCATTATATATGTTAATAATATGGAAAAAAAAAATAAAAACCATGTAGAAGGGTACTTTTTTTCACCCCTGATATCTGCCGTAACACAGAAATAAATACCAAATGTCCACTTTCCCCATTGTAAGTCTATGGAAACTTTAAGTTGCCATAGCAACCAGTTCACATGGGCAATGATAATATGAAATATACTTTAGGTAGAGGCTAATGTTATTAATATGTATGCAAAGTATCAGCTTCATCCTCCTCATGGCTTCACTTTCCCCATTATAAGTCAATGGAAACTATAAGTTGACATAGCAACCAAAGTTCTTATTGGGTTGGAAGAAAAAACAAAATTCATGTAGAGGCTTCTGTCATCAACATGTTTGCACAATATCAGCTTCATCCCCCATATGGCTTCTGAGCAGAAGATTTTTTCATTTTTTCTTTTTTTTTCGAAAATTTACCCTATATTTTGCCATGGCAACCAATCAAATTCAGCGATTTGGAGAAAATTCATATGAAATATAGAGGACTATTCAAGAAACATTTCTGTAGAAAGAAAATCTAAATAAAAGCCGTGAGACAGCAAAAATTGCCAATTTCCATTTTCCCCATTATAAGTCAATGGAAACTCTTAGTTGCCATAGCAACCAAACTGCTGGAGTAATTGCCATGAAAAGTAGTTATTCTATAGAGGCTAGTACTAAGATTCTTTCTGTAAAGTTTGAGCTTTATTGGCTACAAAGTTTATGCAGAGATGATTTTTTAATATTTTTCCATTTTTAACTATTCGGTTGCAATGGCAACCAGAAAATTGCCCAATTTGTATAAATTTAACAAGGCTGGTTAAAGACTACTCCAGGTACATTTCTATAAAAGTTTTGTCAAAATATCTGCAGTGGCATAGCAATAAATGCAAATTTTCTATTTTGCCATTATAAGTCAATGGCAACTTTAAGTTCCCATAGCAACCAAACTGCTAGAGCAATTGCCAAGAAAAACAGTACTTTTATAGAGGGCAGTGCCAAGATCCTTTCTGTGAAGTTTGAGCTTTATTGGTTGAATAGTTTCTGAGGAGATGATTTTTGAATATTTTTTTCTATTTTTAACCATTCGGTTGCCATGGCAACCAGCCAAATTGTGCAATTGACAAAAATTTCATGTGGTTGATGGAGGACTACTCAAGGAACATTTCTGTAAAAGTTTTGTCGAAATATCTGCAGTGGCATAGCAATAAATGCAAATTTTCTATTTTGCCATTATAAGTCAATGGCAACTTTAAGTTCCCATAGCAACCAAACTGCTAGAGCAATTGCCAAGAAAAACAGTACTTTTATAGAGGGCAGTGCCAAGATCCTTTCTGTGAAGTTTGAGCTTTATTGGTTGCATAGTTTCTGAGGAGATGATTTTTGAATATTTTTTCTATTTTTAACCATTTGGTTGCCATGGCAACCAGCCAAATTGTGCAATTGACAAAAATTTCATGTGGTTGATGGAGGACTACTCAAGGAACATTTCTGTAAAAGTTTTGTCAAAATATCTGCAGTGACATAGCAATAAATGCAAATCTTCAATTTTTCCCATACAAGTGAATGGAAACTTTAAGTTGCCATAGCAACCAAAGTTCCCAAGCAATTTGGATAAAAATCAGAATTATTGGTTCCCCCTGCCTATAGATGCTATATATGAAATTTATTTACAATGGGCCTTGTAGTTTCAGAGGAGATGTCGTTTGAAAATGTTGACGGACGGACGACGTACGACGGACGACGGATGCCTGCCTATACTATATATAAGCTCACCTGTGAGCCTTCGGCTCAGGTGAGCTAATAAAACAAGAGGTCCATGATGGACCTAATCGCTCACCTGAGTTATGATGAAGTAACATGGAAGATCATCTATTTGATGATGGTTCAATTGGAGCAGTTTTGCACTTTCTAATCTATATTCTGACAAAGTTTCATTTAGATTGGATCAAAACTGTGCCCTCAAGAGTGAACACAAAGTTTTTCTAAGATCTGACCTGGCAATCTAGTTTTTTGATTAGACATATATTCAGTTTCAAACTTGGCCTACATTTCATGAAGATACACATTCTAACCAAGTTTCATGAAGATTCAATGCAAAATACAATTGTGTACATAAGGTTTTTCTAGGATTTGACCTAGTGACCTACCGGTAGTATTTTAACCCGACAATACCCAGTTCCAAACCTAGCCTAGATTTCATTAAGATAATCATTCTGACAAATTTTCAAGAATATTGAACCAAAACTGTGCCCTTTAGAGCAGTGCTGGAAACGGCCAGTGGCCTGGTGGCCAAATGCTCCTAGTTTTTGTCTCAGGCCACCAGAAATCTACAAAATATTACATTTAGTGGCCCAAATTTATCTTTCTGGCAATACAAATTGAATGGGAACTTTAGGTGGTGGATAATTTGGGCCACTGAAAGTTGGGCCTGTTCAGCTTTTGGGCCACCACATAAATTTTGCGAGTTTCCAGCACTGTAGAGTATACACAATGTTTTACTAAGGTTTGACCGAGTGACCTAGTTTTAGATCCAACATGACCCAGTTGCACCCTTGGTCTAGATTTGCTGCAGATAAACATTTTGACAAAGTTTCATGAAGATTGGAACAAAACTGTGCCCTCTACATCATTCACATGGTTTTTCTAAGATCTGACCTAGTGACCTAGTTTTTGACCTGACATGATCCAGTTTCAAATTTGATCTAGATTTCATAAAGATAAGCATTCTGGCAAAGTTTCATGAAGATTGAATCATAACTGTGCCCTCTAAAGTGTACACATGGTTTTTCTAAGATCTGACCTAGTGACCTAGTTTTTGACCCTACATGACTCAGTTTCAATCTTGGCCTAGATTGTATACGGATAAACATTCTGACAAAGTTTCATGAAGATCGGATCATAACTGTGCCCTATAGAAAGTACACAAGGTTTTTCTAAGATTGGACCTACTGACCTAGTTTTTGACCCAACATGACTCAGTTTCAATCTTGGTCTAGATTGTAAAAGGATAAACATTCAGACAAAGTTTCATGAAGATTGGATCATAACTGTGCCCTCTAGAGTGTACAAAAGGTTTTTCTAAGATTTGTCCTAGTGACCTAGTTTTTGACCGCACATGACCCAGTTTCAAATTTGGTCTAGATTTCATTAAAATATGGGTGATTTTCAAAAAAATGAAGTTTTTTTTTCAATTCAAGCTCAGCTGATAAGCTTTATACTTATTAAGTTTTGTTTGTGCCTAAAATGTGTGTTATATTGATGTAAATCTTGATGCAAAGTTTCATCAAAATTGATACATTAGGTCCGAAGTTACGATACAAAATATACCCAAATTTGTCCCAAGTGAAACGGTTTTTGCGTGACATTTGAAATGTGTCCTTATTTTCAAATGCTTTCCAAAACTTGTATGTTCCATTATATCAAAAATAAATGCATGGATGTCGAATACCATTAACTCAGAGTTTACAATATAATTTGCATGTACTTTGTTCTGTTTACCTGTTCAAAGACAATAAATTATGATAACACCCCTAATAAAAAAACATACAGTGAAAATAACTTCTTTTGACTTTGCACAAATAATTTTTCTCTTATTATTAGCACTAGATGAATTGCATGTTGTTAATGACAAAATGTAATGTTGTTGGGTAAATTACCAGCTGTTTAATAGTTTGAACTCTTTGTAACATTTTAGAAAATAGCTCCTTTAATGTATTACCCAGATTTGTCCCAAGTGCAACATTCTGTAGTTTTTGATCCACCATACAACCATTTCCTGTATAATATGTTGTTTTGATTTATTTTGAGAAGCAGCAAGTCGGGACAAAACCATCTAAAGCAATCATTATCATGCAGTGATGCAATGGTTTCCAAGAGGCTGCCAAAACTGATGTCCCAAGTGCAACACAGTTTTCCATGTTTAATTAGTGCAATATGATTGCCTAACAATACACTTTACCTTCAATTTTATCATTTATCAGTATTGCTAAAGCATATATATAGACAATTAATGCCTTTCAAATATTGTGATAAGCCATTTTTCTGAAATATTTGAAAATATATGTGTTTTTTTGCTAACTGGAATGTTCAGAAGAGCTTTTTTACAGAATACAAACTTTTTTAGGCCATTTTTCTTTTCTTTATTTATTACTTATTGAGAGCTGATGTGAAATCTTTCAAAAGTTTTAAGTTAAACTGTTTACTTTCGACATAAGCAGTCATTTTTCAACCAACCTTCAGGCGTTGCACTTGGGACACAAAAATCTAAAAATGAATAGTATTACTGCAAGAACTACCTTTTTTCCAGGAATTGAACTGATATAAAGTAAACATGGTTAGACTTGTAAAACTGACAATAAATGACAGCAAGAAACAATTATCTAGCATAACATTGTTTCTTTGAACCCTAACATGTATATCTTATTAAGGTGCTAAAATGTATACAACTATCATTTTGTTTTGAGCTTACATTTGTCTGCTTGGATTCTAATGTTTAAAGTGACTGACTGTTGTTATAAATTATCTCAGTATATGAAATTGGTGTAGAATTTTCAATAATAGAAGAGAAAACACCTGTCTGATTTTGTCGCAAGTGCAACGTTTCACTGTACATTTGTACATCTGATAAAACTTCATTAGAAACCTCTTTTCTTTAATTCAAAATGATTAAAACTGTATTGTCTTGATTTAAACTTTATGAAACACTGGCTTATATTAAGTATAATGTCCTGTAGCATAAATATTTTTATCCATACTGTAAAATGCATACTGTTTGTTGAAAGAAATCTTTTAATTTTTTTATTTTTATGTTCAGAGCTCATAGTTTTGCATGTTGACAGTTATCTGAAATATAATGGCACAGCAAGTGCTAAAATAAGCAATATCCTGACTTATTAGATGAAACTAACTGTTTTTGTCCCAAGTGCAACACAGTTTTTGACCACTTTTATAGACCCACTACAACATGAAATAATGATTTGACTAAAAAGAAATTTATAGGGTGTTTCAAGAACGCCTTGAACTTTGATAAGAAATAATTTATGAATAAATATTTGAGTAATTTAAGTGAATTTAAAAACTTTTGTAGGTAAAGAAAGCAATTTCAGTGTCAAATTATAAAAAAAAATGGCAAAAAAAATTTATTCACAGAAAGTATTCAAATCAAGGGCATAGAATCATGTCTCGATATATGTCTTGTAAAACTATACCAAAATATTAACTTAGAAATGGCCAAAACAAGTATGGCACTTCTCATATGGGATCTATACCATGTTTTGAAAATACAACAAATATTCTCTGAAACATAGAGATTACAAAAATTTGGATGCTTTCATACAGTATTTAATGTTAATTTCTGACACTTTGATATCCTACAGGGATCAAGCTAGACTCAAAGTTTAGGGAGAAGTGACTTCTCCCTCCAGCTGAAATAGGGAGAAGTGACAGCCCTGAAGGGAGAAGTGGTACTGCGCGATTATGACATTTTTCATTCAGTTTTAAAGAAAAATAGCTATTATGCATACTGGGCATGTTCAAAAAAAATGTGACCAAAGTGTGACATTGGAGGTCAAAAATAAACACTCTGCTATAGGTTTAGTTTTTATTCCAGACTTATCTACAGTGCCTACAGTTTACAAATCTATATAAACTTTAATAATAGCATTACTCATAAAAATTTCCTGACAATTTTTGTGAAGAGTTTTACACCAAAAATCTGTTAAAATGACCAAATTTTATGAAAGCTTTGGAAGCTAAAATCATGATCATATCACTTTAAGTTTTTATTATTTGATGCAGGGCACTTCCAAATTATGAAAATAAGTGCTGTTTTCTATCAGAAACCCCTGAATGAAATAAAAACTTAAATTTTAACTTCATTTTGATACACTTTTTTAGAAGTAGAGTTTTAAAAACTTCCATATCTTCTCTTTACTTGGCTGTGCCTAAATAAAATGTGCATTGGGATGATGGCATATGAATAGAGAACTAATCTAGAGAATGATTGTTGATATAAAAACATACTGGTAGTGGTGATGCTATGTCAAAAATGTGCTAAAAGTTTCAAGGAATGTGTTACACTCCTGAGTATTATTTTAAAACCGCTGGAATTAGCATCACAAGAACTTAAATCATTGATTAAGTGCTCTATGCAATAAAGTAACACTGACTGCATGTTGTTAACATCATTTTTTCAAAATTTATTGGCCTTTTTAACAAGAAAACTTGGTCTGTTGCTCAGGAGTGTAACACTTTTCAGCCATTTGTTGGTACTGTAAAAAAAAGTTGAATATTCTGCCTTTAGATTCCATTATGATGTTGTCTTCACTATAAATGCAACTTGCACTCATTGCTATAGGAAAATCTAAAATCATATCTTTCAACTGAGTGCTTGGGTGTGCCATAATATATTTGCTAATCGGCTGTCTAAATGCACACAAATCAAACAAATACTGAATTTAATTGATTTCTTCTTCACTCTTTCTTTTGGAAATTGAACAGTTTTCTTTACCTGAATATCATTACCTGTTTACCAAAGACATTATAGAAATAAAGTTCCATACCAGTTTCAGAAGCTGATGGTCACATTATAAATCAGTAGAAAATGTCCCATCCTAAAATATTATTACCCTCAAAATCTTATCAAAACAGATGGCACTGCATCAAAAAACATTTTCAGATGTTGGAAACATTATATTTAGCATGAATTAATCCAAATATGTTGATGTAGAGGAAGAAAAAGTGTCCAGAATGGCATTAAACTTAAAGTGCTCAGGAGTGTAACACCTTGCGCAATACACATCATAACAAAACCCAAATTAAATCACATAATATCATTATCTTGGTCACTTTTATCTTATCATTTTTCACAAAACACTTGATAGCCATGTAAGGATATTATTTGGAATGCCTCATAGTGATAGATATGAAGATAATGGAATCTCAAGATCTTCAACTTTTGGTCATTTTTATGGCAGTACAGCTTTATTTACGTTTAGAAGTTAAATTTATGTTCCAAAATTGCTTTAGCGGGGCTTGGTCTTCATGAATGTGCATAATAAATGAAAATAACACTGCTTGTGGTAAAGAAATAAGCTATTTTTGTCTTTTTACAAAAAAGTGTTACACTCCTGAGTGGCTTAAATGGTACATATGAAGAAAATAAGAGCCAAGATGAAGACTGCCTGTGTACCAATTACCACGATGGATCAATGACTTTTCATACATGGCATGAGAGTTGACTAAATCTACCTCTGGAAAAAGTTATGGGGTTTCAAATGACAAATGTTACACTCCTGAGTTCAAGGGGTACTTGAGAAGAAGTGGTTTACATTCTGAGATGGATGCTGGTACAGCAACTGGAAAATTTGCAATACAGTATACCATCTTTATTCAATGTTTCAGACCATGTTATAGAGATTAGAAGCATCAAATATAAAAATGACATCCATTTACATGAGAACCTCTTCTTTTTTGGTGCACCAGAAATTCAGCATAGTGCTGTTGAGTTTAGCCTTACTTATTTCACGGGTGATGATGAAAGGACATAAATCTTAAATTTTCATGCAGCCAAAAGGAGTTGAAAGTCAAACAGATGGCTAACAGGTATGGTAACCAGCAGAGTTTTGTAAAAATGCAAGCAGAAAATTCAGTAGTCAAAAAAATGTCACACAAAAAGCGTTACACTCCTGAGTTTTTTGGCTATATTTTTGACCGTAACTTTTTTATAACTCAAACTATTTCAATGAATTTTGGCAGGTATCTTCAAGGCGACATGATACATCTTCAGCAACAAAAATAATGTAATATTAAAGCCCTGTTTTCTTTAAAATGCTCTGAAATGCTTCGGTCACATTTTTTTTGAACATGCCCTACTATTAACATTAAATTGAAAGATTAATAAGCTGCAATGGGTTTATAGGATAAATTGTCATAACAGCTTGTTTGTGGAATGATTTGATGAAAATTCTAAAAAAAAAAAAAAAAAAAAAAAAATTTTTTTTTTTTTTTTTAGGGAGACTCCCACTTCTCCCTAAGCCCAATTTAGGGCGAAATTTCGGCCCCTAGGGCTATTATTTCGCCCAAATCGCCCCCTAGCTTGATCCCTGATCCTAGGAAGAAAGTGACATGGAAATTATTCAACTCAAAGGTCATCTAATTTTTGACCTTTATGTCACACTTTGACTTCATTTTTTTGAAAATCACCCATATACATTCTGACAAAGTTTCATGATGATTGGGTCAAAACTGTGCCCTCTGTGCCATTCTAAGATGTATTTCTTTTTTTAGCTCTGGCGGCAATTTTGTTCAGCGGAGTGGAACCGTTTTAGCAATTTTGGTTCAGGGCCATGAGTCAAACATTTCTGTGAAATTATTTTGAAATGGAGCCATTGGCTTCAGGAGATGTCATTTAAAGGCTTTTCTATTTTTAGATTTCTAATTTTAGCTCTGGCGGCCATTTTGTTCAGCTGAGTGGAACCGTTTTAGCAATTTTGGTTCAGGGCCATGAGTATAACATTTCTGTGAAATTATTTTGAAATCGAGCCACTGGTTCAGAGGAGATGTCGTTTAAAGGTTTTCCTATTTTTAGCTCTGGTGGCCATTTTGTTCAGCGGAGCGGAACCATTTTAGCAATTTTGGTTCAGGGCTTTAACAGAAACATATGTGTGAAATTATTTTGAAATTGGCTTACTGGTCTAGGAAGAGATGCCGTTTGAAGAAATTGTTGACGAAGGACGGACGGATGGACGGACAATGGACAAATATCAAGGTTTTCCCTCGGCCTTGTATTTAAGGAGTTTTTGGGACCCACAGACCAAATTTTTAAGAGTCCAATGCCAAGAGTAAAGGGTCCTGTACTCTGAAAAATCTATAAAATGTCCAAATCAACTAATTGAATTTCATAATTACTTTATTTTGAAAATCATTACTTTGTATTGTGCCAAGAATAATATAATTTTTATTAGAATTGGTCTCTTTGAATTGCTATTTGGATTTTGTTTTGAGAGTCCCAGTGGATGCACTAATTTTTTTCTGGGAGTCCCAGACACCATTTTGGGGGTCTGAGACTCTCAAACTTGAGTCCGGGAAAACCCTGCAAATATCGATCACAACAGCTCACCTTGAGCACTTCGTGCTCAGGCGAGCTAAAAACAACAGAAAATTGTGTCTGTAAGACACGAATGACACCCCCATGCAGTGCCTGTCATAGGGCACTGTACATCACTGAATTGCCCATTATCAACAAACATTGTTTCAAAGCACTTTACGTCTAGCCTGACTGTCATAATGGCTGTATTCAAAATGCTATAATTTTGAATAAATTTAATTTTACCTTTGAAAACTTTACCAGCACAAACTCCATATCTTAATTAGTTATAGTGCTAACAAGAGTTGTCAGACGACAACAAAGCGCGCCTTACTGGAGCTTGACTCTCACAGCAATGGTGGTATTGAAAAGTTCTTGTCCAATTGTATGTGAGTGTCAAGTGTAATGTTGTTGTTGATTTGATGCTTAACGTCCACGGTAAACAACTAAGGTCATGTCGGGACGGTCAGTTAACCTAACCACACTATTCCTGGGCAGGCTTAGACCTCCTAAGCGGTTAACCAGTACTAAGTGCACATACTTTCGCCAGTAACTGACAACTGCCCTTCTTGAATCAGCGGAAGAAGAAACGAAAGTATGTGGCCAGACCGGGTTTCGAACCCAGGACCTCTGACTTACGAGTCAGGTGCCCTACCGATTGCGCTACCCGGCCCGGCATCAAGAGTAATGATTGCCATCAATATTCCATATAGGAACTAAGAACTATGACTGAGTCAGTGAAGCATGAAAATCCATAAATGGATTATGATGTTAAAATCCATCGGAGAAGCTTGAGGAGATAAAAAAAGAAAAGAAAAGTACTTAAGTACCACATACAATGCAAACATATGCCTAAAATAATTAAGTTCAAAAGGCTGTAATTCTGTCAAAATTATTTCTAGCTCCAACAAAAACCCACACCCGTGCATCTTCAATATTTACACATCATGTATGCAAGGTCTGAAAAAGATCCACTGAACCACAGGGGGTCACTTCCATTATAAAGCAGGGTATATATGTGCCGCTGGAATTGCCCTACTTTTTTGATCTGCCAGATACATCAATAGGTATGATTTTACAGACTAATATACAATAGGTCTTATTTCTCCAAGTTCTGTATATAAAAGCCAGCTTATCTGTTCTTTGCTATCAAAAAGAAACAAATATCAATTACAAAGACAACAAATGTTCTCAGCATACTAATTTCTTGAATTTTCTTCAAGGCCTAATGGCAAATTCATGAGCTAGACTAAGCACTTTTTTCTGCACTATACATGAATAGGGCCCAAATTTGATACAAAATACTTTAATAGGTGTATATTTAGGTATTTGGGTTATACATGAATAGGGTGGGTTTTCAGAGTTCCAGCGGCACATCTGTACCCCTTCAAAGACCGAGTCACTCCCCCCACCCCTGTGCACTGAGCACTGTGGGAGAAGTTGATTTCACAAACTCCATACCCTACAGTGCAAAACAAAAGCCTAAAATGACTAAGTTCAAAAGGCCGTAATCCTGTCAAAATTAATTGTAGCTCCATCAAAAATCCACATGCACATCTTCAATATGTCCACAACATGTATGCATTTAGTATGAAAAAGATCCATTGGAAACTGTGGGAGGAGTTGATTACACAAACTCTATACCCTAAAGTGTGATGAACAGATGGACAGATGGACGGACGGACAGGGGCAAATCTTAATGCCCCCTGACTATCATCACCGGGGCATAAAAAAGTTGTCTAAAATGACTAAGTTCAAAAGGCCGTAATTCTGTCAAAAAATTATTCAAGCCCCATTAAAAACCCACATTCACATCTTCAACAAGTCCACAAATGTCTGTGAAGTTTACAGAAACATCCATTGAAAACTGGAAGGAGTTGATTACAAAAACTCCATACCCTATAATGCAAAAAAACTGTCTAAAATGACTTAGGTCAAAAGGCCGTAATTCTGTCAAAAAATAATCCAAGCCTCATGAAAAACCTACATGCACATCAGGGATCTCCCCAGACCATTAAGGCATGTCGCTTGCAACATGCCTTCCTCTTCAAATTACCATTGCAACATGCCTTAATTTCCAATGAAAATTTAGTAAAGTGCTATTATTTTCATTTTTTAGCCAGTAAAGTTGTTGTAAATGCATTAAGGACTATCAATAAATTATTTATAACGTAAATTTAGGCTAATTTTGACAAAACATTGCTATATTATGGATTTTAAAAAGGCGAGGTCTCCTGCCAGCCGGCTGGCAGGAGACTTTTTGGTCTCCTGCCAGCCGGCTGGCACTAGACCTAAAAGTCTCCTGCCAGCTGGCTATTGAAATACTAATAAAATAAATAAAGTGACATCACACAGAATTCTTAGGTATATTCAAATGTATCTTAAATACTATCTTTACAAGTTGATATGACATAAATATTATAATTACATTAACAAAATATATGCAAACAAACAAGCAAAAAATAAGAGGATATTCTAAAAATAGATTTTCCAAGGGAAGTAACTCAAATCATATTTTCAAGGCAACTAACTCAAACTACTACTTAACACTATATGCTTATTCTGCTTGCATAATTGCCTTTATGATAATGGTAGTTTCATATTATGAAACTGTAGCAAATTTTTCCTGGTAGAAAGCATTAGTTGATAATCAAATTTGCCTAACTGAACTGCAAAAATGCAACTTAAGGGAACAGCTTTTGAGACAACTGGTAAATTTGTGTACCATAAAACTTTTTATTTGGTGCACATTGAAACTTTAAGATCAAAGGGGCATTTCACACCTACCTGTAAACTGGACAAAACTCATAAGGAAAATTAAGCAGTATAATGATAAACAAATGATAGTGTATGAGGGGTCTCCAGCTAATTTTAAGATTGTTTAATGTCCATAATGTTCCAATTTTACATATTGAAAGCCAGACTACAATGAAAATTTTGTTAATAAATTGTTTTAATTAGTTAACTAAATGTTTAATGAAATAAAATATAGCTTTCCATCATAATGCCATGAAAAATGGAATTTTCTCATCAGTATTCCAGTAGCCGGCTGGCAGGAGACTTTTAGGTCTAGTGCCAGCCGGCTGGCAGGAGACCAAAAAGTCTCCAGCCAGCCGGTTGGCAGGAGACACTTCCTTTTAAAAATCTATCAACAAGTCAAAATCTGATTTTTGTGCTAAAAGTGACAGGCCTTCTGAAATTTCTGGGGAGAACACTGCACATCTTCAACATGTCCACAATATGTATGCAAAGTTTGAAAAAGATCCACTGAAATCTGTGGAAGGAGTTGATTACACAAACTCCATACCCTATAATGCAAAAAATTGCCTAAAATGATTAAGTTCAAAAGGCCATAATTTTGTCAAAATTTATTCTAGCTCCATCAAAACCGCACATGCACATCTTCAATATGTTCACAATAGGTATGCAGTTTGAAAAAGATCCATTCCAAAACTGTGAGAGAAGCTGATTAAACAAACTCAATACTGCAAAGTTTGATGAATGGACAGACAGACAGATGGATGGATAGACAGGAGCAAATCTTAATGCCCCGCCCCCTGCCTGTCATCACGGGAGTCCAAAAAAACAAAGAGAATCGGAAGAACCGATGGATGCTCCCCAAAGGTGCGCAATAGTGAAATAGGTATCCTGATAAAACTGCCCTCTATTTTTATAATATATTAAAAAATTTCATTTAGGTACTTTATACTTTCAAAGATATGCCCCCAACAAGCAAATGAATGACAAATTTATAAAAAAGAAGGGAAATAAGTCCAAAATTACCAGCAGGGTTTTCCCGGACGCAAGATTGAGAGTCTCAGACCCCCAGAATGATGTCTGGGACTCCCAGAAAAAAAACTTATGCATCCACTGGGACTGCCAAAACAAAAACCCAAGTACCAATTCAAGGTGATGAATTCTAATAAAAATTATGTTATTCTTGGCTCAATACAAAGTAATGATTTTCAGAAGGAAGTATTTATAAAATTCTGATATTTGACTGGGACATTTATAAAACTTTCAGAGCACAGGACCCTTTACTTTATGCATTGGACCCTTGAAAAATTGGTGTGTGGGTCCCAAAAACTCCTTTATTACAAGGTCGAGGGAAAACCCTGTAATACCATATTAATCCTATTAAACACTCTTGGGCTGTTGCATTCTTACGAAAGTTGCGGGTGTTATTTAGAGCATAAAGTGTAGTTAATCAACCTTTGGCAAAATAAGTCCGATAAACAGTATGAAGGTGAATGGAGATTATACTTTTATCGGGATCTGCGCTGTTGCAAAATTTCAATACATGCTTTGTCCAAGCTATATCATATTGAGAATTCAAAATCTAGAGGGCGAAAGTGTAGATCTAAGTGAGGCAGCTCATCATGAGCCGCCTCATCGGGATCTACGCTGTTTGCAAATTCTGCTATCTTTGTCACTGGGGCCTAAAGTGTTAAGCTGCTTTTGTTTTGTCAGTTGTTTTTTTTCCTCCACTAGTAGAATTGTCAGTTTTTGTGATATTGCCACAAAACCTCTAAGAATTGGGACTTTTACATCATTTTATAAGAACATTGGTAATGGACTGCCAGTCTATGACATTGTACAAGTCTGCATGCCCTGAAGAGGATTTATTTGGCAGAACATGCAAACCTTGACTATAAGTCCGTGCTTGACAGTAGGATCTACAGTAGCATTGTACACTCAAACATGTCCGTCTCAATACTTAGAGCTTTTGTGACATTTGTATATTTTGTGCAACTTTTTGTATATTTGTAAATATCTGAGGGCCGCAAGGGAGATTAGTTTTGTACTAATTGTGTTACCCTCTTGAAATAAAGACTTTATTATTATTATTATTAGAGGAAGTAGCGCTACTATTTTTGCCTCCCTTTTCTTCAGTAGGGGCCAATTCTTAAATAAAAGAATTTGCTCCTCTAAAAGCAAATGCTTTCTTTTAAGAGTAGACCCCATGTCAAAGAGCTACCTCTTCCAGAAAAGCTTACATGAATTCCTACAATATAACATTATTCTCGGAAAAATATGCAGTGGAAGCGTTTATTAGAGCAGGGGCATTTATTAGGATTAATAAGTTTGTTTTCTTTCCTTCATTATGCCTTTTTTGGAACATTTCTTTTTATAATAATATCATAATTAAATACATAGGATACATCAGAAGGGTGTTTTGGCAACATCTGGAAAAAAAGTTTTTGGGTCTCTGGGAAAACATAAGGGTCGGTGGGGTCATCAGAAACATGACTTTTTTTTCTTGGCCTAATCTTTTAATAATGACAAGGCCAATTATGCAGGTGTTGGTTTTAAAATTTATCTAGTTTTTTCAAGACCTGTGACTAAAACTATATCTTACACTCTGCGGCAGGAGAATTGATGACTGGTCATTCCAGGGGAGTGGCTGCAGTCGGGCAATGGTGTAGATTAACTTTAGGTGTCTAATTTGAAGAATAGTATAACAAGTGCCTCCTTTACTTGCCATAGGTGAGGGTAGGGGTGGTTTGGACATTTTTTTTCTCTCACCTGTCTTATCTCTCTTCTTTCTCCCTCTCTCTGGCTTAATATAGACTGAAATACTGTCTCAAAGAGCCGTTAAACCCAAAACATTAAAGTTACCAACCAACCAATTAACCAACAGTGGTCATTCCATGAAGCACGTTTTGAACAGAGCTTTGATCGAGTTTTGAAGACAGGGTTACTAGACTTACCGGAATAAACCTTATTACCGGAATATACCAGAATACACCAAAATAAACATTTCTATTATCAAAATGAACTTAAATATTGGAAGAATAGATAAATAAGAACTATTTCCAGCTCAGAAGTTTGAATGAGTATTTGTTCAAATGTGGCTTAACGGACAGTGATAAGTGTGAATGTGGAGAAATCGAAACCCGCGATCACTTCCTCCTTCAGTGTCCTATTTATGAAAGACAGAGGGAATTCCTCAGAAAGAGACTTTTCCAACAATTAGGAATAGTGTCAGTTGATTCTGATTTACTACTGAATGCAAAAAATGAAAAAGAAGCCAATGAAATGAGAAGTGAAATCTTATCCGCGTTGGAAAATTTTGTTGAAGAAACACAGCGCTTTTACATACTTAAAACCGGAAATTAAGAACTTAAGCAACGCACTACCTAAACAATCATACCTGTGAGTTTATACTGAGGTTAATTTACAACTGAAGAATTATACCAGAGAGTTTCTGCGGCTTAAAGGCTTAGATACAGATACAGATACAGAAATTGCTAGTTGTGCATCTGTAGTGAGAATAAATGGACCAGCGTATGGGACTTAGATAGGTATCACTGTGCAGATTGCAAGCTGGTTAGGGTCTTTGTATGGGTCATTCACTTGCCGGTTTGTACATGCATCTGTCATTAAACGACATTTTTTGGATATTACATTTATTCTGGTAATATTTAAGTGTATTTCGGTAAATAAAAATGTGTATTTTGATATATTCCGGTGGATTCCGGTGTATTTTGGTATATTCCGGTAATTAAGTGTATTCCGGTATTTCAAACAACCGTTGAAAACATGCTAAACAAAAATAATAATAATAATGGTACCGCATACTGGGCCGAAAATAAGTGGTCTGACCATAGCCGGACCGGCTGTATCGCAGACGGAGTCCATGCATGTCCAAGCAGAATCATTCATCAGGACTGAACTGAAGTCTCACTTACTAAAATATCTAACAATGCTGAGCTTAAAAGCTAAATGCTATCACATACCAGGCTGGCGAAATTAGAAGCCTGGCGAAATTTTATTACATGAGTAAAATTACAGACTCAGACTCAGTTTGGCTAGTCACTGTTTCAGATCTTCAGTTGTTGGTTCGAATATAAATGGAGATAGTAGATGTAAAACTCTTCAATGTTTAACAGCACAGTTTGTGAAATAATGTCTTAATTCCAAATTTTCTGAGAATGGCGCGTCCAGTTTCTCCTGCTCCCGCTTCGAATGGAACTTTCTTTCTTTGTCGTATTTCCCGCCTGTGTAAGGCGCACCTCCTTACGGAGTAAACATTTCAAGAGTAATGCACAAGTTAAAATACAAAGTTAAAACAGGATAAAGTCATGCACAATCAAACAAAATCACTAAATCCGCTGTCACAAGACACAAAATCCACTCTTATAAACACACCAATGGAACAATAGAACACGGTTGAATAAAACGCCTCAGGCTAAATGCAGGTGTACAGTTAAACTATTCCTCGATTGTCACGTGAATCCGTATGGTATCTTCGTTATACCTATCCGTGCAGTATGACTATTTGATAACCAGAGCTTTGCCGATGGCATTTTAGCTTGACAGCATGATACAGTCATTAGTTTGTAAAAGCCACACAGGCCGTTGGGGTGTGTTGTTTTTTGCCGGAAACAAACGCGAAAGAAAATGTGTGTGTGTGTGTGTGGTAATGGGGTCATCAAAACTCATTCCTCTGAGAAGGCATATAATTGCCGCGACACGAGAAAACCAACAAATGGTTGTTCGCCCATTGAAGACTCAACTCAGCCTGGGCATCCGTCGATCCAGTCTGATCAATGTCTTCGCTGTGCGCCTAGAGAGTACCTAAGGATCTAAGCTAGCTCCATACGGACAGCGAAGACTGATCTGACTGGGCGGATGCCTAGGCTGACCTGAGTCTGCGCTGGGTGCACAGCCATTTTGTTTTCTCATGTCGCGGCTCATATTTCTTGGTCTACCAGTAGATATGTATTTTTCACTAACTCGGGGCAGGTGATAAAGACTGGGAGAATGGCAACCTGGCTAGAAAGGGGGTGGGGGGGGGGGGGGGGAGGAAACACACACCAAAAAACGATGAGATGGTATTTTTTAACTGGGCAGTGCGTTTAGTGCCAGGAAAATGGTAAGGAACTCTTGATGAAAATGTTGTGATAAGTGGTTATACTAAATGAGCACTTTTTTTCAAGACAGTACAGTCAACATAACGAAAAGGATGTACGTTTTTAAGGGAATCCAGTTATCAATTTTAATATTTTGACCCCCCCCCCCCCCCCCCCCCAACAGCGCGCTGCTAGCGCTTCTTTCTTAAGAGCTGACTCCCGATGCGAAGGGAGGCAAAAATAAAAAAATGGCAGAGTTGAAAGCGCAAGGGACAGACTAAAACGCTGAATTTCTTGCTGAATTCAACAACTTGCTGATCAGCCAAATGTGTCTAAAACGCTGAAATGCTGATATGCTGAATTTACATAAATATGTCGTGGTTTTACTATCAGAATCGATCTTTTCAGCCGTTATGTGGATTATAAATATATTATATTATTTTGCTATGATTTTTTTATCATAAGAGATATTTTCAGGCGCTATTTTCAGGGGCTATGCTGATTTTATAGAAAAAAATAACAGTAATATAATTTTCTATTATAAGCGAGTTTCAGCTGATTGCTGATGTTATATATATGTCATGGTTTTACTGCGATAAACGATATTTACAGCAGTTATTCTGGTTTTACAATGTAATAAATTGTACACGATATATCGACCAAAATTAAAGGAGGTATATCAAATGCACTGTAAGTGTGCCATGAAATATCGCACCTTCGATTGTTCGCTCGCGCCTAATGTAATCGATATCATTTACATTGTATTATCCGATCATAATCAGTCATTCACAGTCACCTTTTCAGCTGAGTTTTATTATAATCGGTAGACTGTACTGTACGTTAGAAAATTTGTAAGCAAGAAAGAATCCGATCGGCCAGTACAACTAAAAAGCATAAGCCCATCTAAATTGATAGTGATCTACAAATTACTTTTTTTTCTGTTTCAAGCTTTAGTTTTGGGTAAATTGAAATATATCTAGTTTAATGATAGTGACGAATGCTAAACTGTTTTCAAAAAGAATAAAATTTTAAGTCATCATTGCGGAGTTAACATGCCACGCTGGGGTAAGACAAGGTTAATGTTAGGTCCACGTTTATTTATTTTTTTTATTTTTTGCTATTAGCTGATTGTGTCACAGTGAATGACGTATTGTTCTTTCACTGGACGGGCGATGAAAACTTCCTCAAACTGCAAGAGGCTGCTCGCATGCCATATCACCAGTTGCTAAAACACATGGATTGTCGTAAAACGAGAGCTGTCTATTAAAGGTCTGTGCGTCCAAATCTATGCATCTAAGACTGTGGTCAGACTAGGTAGATTATGGGAATCCTGATAATAGTTTAGATCTTCCGAAATGATTTAGAACAGCATCACATAATGTCACAGCTTCGCATTGACAATCTGTGGATCCAGATGAATATGTGATTAGTGGTGTCGATAAATAAACTGTATATATTCCCGAAGTGTGCCACTGTATATCGTTTTCTAAACAGGTGTTCTTTAATTACCTGATTTATCGATTGTTTAAATAACAACACGTTTATCGATTAAGCTAAGTGCGATCGATTATTGATAGTCACGACAGTCAAGAGTGCCCAAGGTAGAGATACATGATGCCATGTCACCCAGGTGTGATCCAATACGTAAACCTTCATTCATTTAAGAAATAAATTTCATTTTTTCAGTGTCCATTGAAGTATGAACACAATGGGGTCTGTGCAAAGTAAGTGACGCCAAAAGAGCGTTCCCGTTAACTTTGCGGGACCCTTTGTGTTATGATTCCATGTACTTCGGAAAAAAGTGAAATTTATCTCATAATTACATTTAATTTTACAATTATTTTGAGCATCGTTTTCGATTTTTAAGAGCAACATTTGAAAACTATACGACGAAAAGCTAACACAAATAACTGGTAAGGGGATGGTTGGGTGGTGCGACGGTGCTGGGTATAACTTACAGTGCCAGGGCGTCCTACTGATTTGGATAACAGTGGGGAAGAACCCACCGTGCTTGCAGTAGGTGCGGGTGGGATAATTTGGACATTTTTCTCTCGTCTATCATTTCTCTCTTCTTTCTCCCTCTCTTTGAGAGACGGCCCGATAAAGACTGATATACTGTCTCAAAGGGCCGTTAAACCCAAAACTAAAGTAACTAAATAGTCAATTGAACCCAAGAGTAAATGAGTGAGAAACCATTTAAGCGTATCACGAGTAGTTTACTGAAACTTTCAACAAGGTACATAAGATAAAGATCATAATTTAAGCTAAATTACTATTACATGTATATAGTTGCAAAAGAAGACAAGAAAACATTCCAAAAGGGTTTGTTTAATTGTGAAATACTTTATCAGCATATCAGCAGTTCAGCCTTTTAGACTCAATTTGCTGATCAGCAAGTTGCTGAATTCATCAAGAAATTCAGCGTTTTAGACCGACCCAAAGCGCAACCATTCACATCACATAACTGCCGAAATTTTGCTACGGGAAATGTACGGACGGACGATCGACGCCCCGTTACTGCGGCTATGGATCCGTTCCGCTGAGGTGCGGGGGTACGTCGATATGAGACTTGAAAAACTTCTAATACTGGAAATGGAGAGGTAAACGGCACTGTATGAGAACATTAGGCCTACTTAATTGTCACTATGTTCCTTATCAGTCCCGCTAATAGAGTCTGTAATCAGACATAATTAAAAACAAAATCACGAAAAAAAATCAACCTGAAAGGAAGTGTCACTCGTTATAAATGTAATGTCCTAATAGTTTATCTTGGGTTACATAACAGGTGAAAATGGAGTGTCTGGTCGGCGCTTCGTGTTCCATAATTCACAAGGAACATAACAGGCACGTGTCATTTTAAATTCCGCTGTAAGCCGGATGTCTATTATTGGATTTGCTGATAAGACAATCGACAGAGAAACCCTTTATATGGATTTGTCCATTTATTCAAGACATCAGAAATAATATACCGCCTTGTGTGGATTTGCTTTTTTATGTGCCGGTGTCAACTTAAAAAAATGGTTTTGTCTATATTTTATTGACATACTGTAATAGAATTACATAAGTAATAGGTTTTGAAAGTGAACAAAATGCTAATAGCATAATGCTTATGTATATTTCATAATTATAATTATGGTGTTAATGTCATTCTCCAAGAAAATTATAATTTGTAAAATGCGAGTAGTACAATAAAATAATTATACCAGTCACTGGAATTGTTTTCAAGTTTCATAAAAGGATTTTTTTTCTCCTTCTGTTCAGTCTTCTTTTTATCATTTATACTCTCATAAATAAGAAACTAAGAGATGCGCGCAGTCTGACCAGGCTGTTCCCTGTTCGCATCAATTATGATACAAAAATGAAAATGTGCGGCTTGATCGGGATTTTCACAAAACGAATATTGCTCGAGGCCCGTTTTTGCATGACGTTACCTTCGCGTTGTGAATAGAAACAGAGATAGGTGAAAATCGGTAAAATGGTAAAGTTCTTGAAGGCTTATACTTGAGGTTGTTTTTTTTTTTTTTAATAAATAATTAAGACTATAATAATGATAAGCTGTGATGCAATACGTACGAGTGCAGCGTGGGCCTCTTTCAGAATAAGCATTTATGTGTTTTTTTTGGTTTTTTTTGTTTGTTTTGTTTTTTTAGATAGGATGACATTCTAGTTCATTGTATAATCGATTTGGTACGGACACATTTCGATCCCCCCCCCCCCAACCAACCGCGGCACACACACATACGCTTTCGAACTTCACAGAATTTAAGCCTGGTCACACCGCTTTTTGAGTCTGCACTGTATGTCACGTGGTATTAGGAATTACGAATTTCGTTTTACATATAGCTACAGTTAACTTTAAAAATTGGTTTCAAATGCCATTTGATTTCTGCGCGCTCCTTATCTTTCATTTTGGGCATCGATGTATCCAATATTTTAATTTGGGACGTCACGAAATGATATCCAAAATTATGTTTGAATATCCATAACTAGATGTTTGGATATCCATATGGACCAGTACGTCTACGAACCAATACGCTAGCCAAACCATCCCGGCTACACTACATGTTTGTCCGCTATGATTCGTCTGTTAATCACTTGTCTATTTCAATTATTAATCGAGGGATTGACAGTCAGATGTGTAAAAACGCGTTCTGCAGAAATGCCTTGAAATGAACTGTTATATCTTAAAGTCTCCATAGTCCTGTAAGTGATAAAAACGTCTAAACTCTAATCATTGTAAAATCGCGGTTCAACCTTCGCGTTTGGTAATAAAAATGGGTTGATAAACATACCGGGCGGGATAGCCAATGAGGCTCCACGCCTGTACATTGTAATTATACCATTTATTCAATTTAATAAAATCGAAAGTAGCTCATTATAGTTACCAACTACAACGACCAAACAAGTTTTCATACCCTTCTCATGTGAAGCTCAAGGATGTTTTATTTGTTTAAATTTAAGGAGTAACTAAACTTCTGGAACTGACTAAAGCTGGCTAGTCATGGTCATGTACAAAGACGAAACTATAGTGAGAAGCTTGCAGCGATACCTCATGATAAATTTTTTCATGCTGATAGAACAATGGGGCCTTTAAAGTAAACTATTAGCGAGTAAAACAGCAGCTTGACTAATGGAGGATATTTACTTTTTAGGGGATACCAAATATATTACCTCTCATGGGTTGAAATTGCTGATATTTTCAACACATGAGATGAAATATTTTTTTTTATTTACATTTTTTTTTCTGTTTAGGAGAAACCGGAAAACAGACTGCTTAAAAATACTTTTACTGGTCATTTTTTCATTACTTTTGCTTTGCTCAGCGCGTTTGGTGGGTACAAAAGTGGGTTTGCACGCAGTTTGCACCTGTAAAATAATTTATAGTGTAATTTTAATGAATGAATACACAAACCGGCGATTTAAGAAAGCCGCTTGCAGCTGCCGTCGGGTTGATGCCAGCAAATTAGTGATACGCCGGCTAAAAAAATGATGTCAAATTGTGATATCAGCTGCTTGATTTGATGTGTTTTATGTTCGTAGCATAGTAAGATTCATGGGTTTACATTTTCTTCCAAAAAAAAAAAAAAAAAAAAAAAAAATCAAAAAAAAAAAAAAAAAAAAAAAAATCAAGCAATTGAGAGGTCTAATTATGAGTGTCGCAAAAACCATATCGCTAACTGAAAGCAATATCGTGTCATTGCGATGACGTGATGCTACATCAAAATTCATACGTCGTTTTTTCACTTTGGAGCGTTAGTGGAGATTTGGGCGGGGGTAGAGGGTGTGTGTACGGATGAAGGGGGGGGGGGGGGGGTATTTAAAAAAATCCGCCTCCCCAATGTCAAAATCGTTGTCTATTATAATAAACAAAATGAGTTAGTAGTACTCGAGCATAACTAAGACCTGCTGTATCAAAAAACTTATTAAGTAATTTGCTTTTTACTGTATATCCGTGCATTCAAATGTCCACACATATCAACTAAGGAATATGGATTGGAATAAGACTTACCTGACTATGTGGAAAAACGTCCAGGGGCAAACACGGGTCTGGACCCGGGACCCGGCAAAAGAAAACGAGACTTCGAGCAAGCGGACAAAGGCTGTTCTGAAACGTATAGCAAACGTACTCATCCCAAACGTCTAATTAATGCACTATCTAGTCTCAGACAACGTTTGTGCCATATGGTATCTTTTTTGGTGATAAATGGTAGGCGGGTCCTAACTGAAGGTAGAGTTGTGATTATATAATCGGTGATATGATTGGTTTGATTTGTCGCTAATCTGCCCCCCGGCAGCGTATCTGTTACGGTAGTGTGCGGTAAATGATATTGCACACGCCTGAATAAGTATGTTTAATCAGTGACATATAAATACATATATATATATAGGTCACTGGTTTAATGGAACAATGGAAAAACACTTGGCGCCAAGTGTGTGCTTTAATAGGACATGCAACTGATTAAGTTTGCTTAGTGAAACCGGACTCGGATGATTCCACGTCGGCGAGCATGGTAAGATGATTTTTACTTCAAATACTTCAACTCTATCTCTCTGTTCTCTCTCTATTTGAATAGTTTCTATTCGGTCCCTGTTTTTATAGTGCGAAATCAGTAGAGGATGAATAGAAATAACCCTAAATATTGGGACGATAGGATAGACCCAGATCAGACTGCCCTAAAAAATCCTGCGGATCGTGGTGCGTATCTTTTGCCAGTGTCTCCCAGCACATTTTTGCACATCGCCAGCAACAAAATTCTTCTTCTTTTTTTTTTAAGTTACTTATTAAAGTTTCATACACAAGGGCGTAGCTACCTATACGGCAAATACGCAAGTGCGTATTGAAATTTTGTCAAAATTGACAAAATTTCAAAACGCACCTGCATATTTGCATGCTGAAAATTTATAAATTAGACAAGATTTCAATACCAATTACCAAAGTGGCTGAAATACTAGCTTTCCCTTCAAGAAGTAGAGAATAAAACATGGTTGTGCGTATTATGAAATTGCCCCTAGTTACGCCCCTGCTATTACAATCAATCAGTAGTCCTCCTCTTCGAATCACGGACAAACACTTTGCCAGAAGGTGCATCTTATTTATGGATTTGTTCCGATATATCGTTGAGACTGGAAAAACAACAACAAAAAACATCGTTCTCCCGGGTCAGGGTACCGATTATAGCACCTTTAAATTAGGAGTCAGTCAAATCAGCAACGCCCTTTCATATAATGCACAAACTGTCTTTATCCTGATGTTAAAATCTTCTTAATCATCTTAAATATAAAATTTTATTCGGCACTATCTATTGCTAGTGACAGCTTGCATGGTAAGATTCCCAGTGCCCTCCCTCCCACGCCCCGCCCCACCCCCGTGTTTGAAAACGGTACCATTTTACTATTTATTTCCTATTAATGAATATATATCATTCGATTTTTGGATATCCATAATTCGAGTTATGGATATCCTATAGTCATCCTTAATTTGTGATATCCTTATTTCAAAAAAAAATCGAATTTAAGCGAAAATGAAGATTTGCATGCTGATGCGCATGCTGACTCAAATACATTGACGACAAACTTCCAATGTGCCACACCAATATTCAAATCAGCCATTACATCTGCGTAGACTGAAAATCTAGTACTTTATATTTTCGCTTTTGAGCTCTGCAAGCTGATTTGAATACTCACCGTTGACATAACTTATGTACACAGGGTAGGTCGTCAATTCAGTCTTCACATATCTGTGTAAATTGGCCAGGATCCTATTTTCGCTTTTTGTTTTAATTTCCGGGAATCGAAGACTGTTCATGCGAACAGGAAAAACTCTGATTAGACTGCACAGGCTGTTCAGACCTTTCTGTAATTTACGAGTACCTATTTACATTGCCATATTTTCATGATCACTTTGTATATAAAAACAGTCTTTGAGCAAAACTGGTTAAAAATAGTTCCATTTGAGTCTTTTTTGAGTCTGATCCAATTATGATCTCTTTATAACCATATTCTTCCTTTTTCCTGGATAGTTGACTTCCTGTTATCTGGTTCATACCTATATATTTGAGTTACAAGTCTCCTAGGACGTCTTTTTTTCTGAACAGGATGTTTCAATAAACCATCACTAAGGTATTATTCAGTCAAACATTCCAGTTTTCTCTTCCTAGAGGTGCCCAAAATTTAAGAGTTTCTGTCTCAATAAACACACAAAGCCTACCAAGGGAATTATCATTAATGCAAGAGACTTTATAACCCTGCCTAAGGGGAAATCAACAGTCCATGTATGTTCTTTTATCCTTACGTACGGACCTAATGCTTAAAAATAATATGCAAAATTTAATTTAGATATTTTACATACTATTCATTTCGTTTCTGCCTACACGATTTTAGTATGAATATTCAACAAGTTATATCAGATATGAGAAACATATATTGTAATGTTGTCATGTTCCAATTTATCTAACGACAGCTACAGGTCTTTTTTTTTTTTGTTGTTGTTGTTGAAAACTTGAGTAAAGGCTAAAATTGTGAAATTTTATGGTAGACAAAATTTTGCGAAACATTGACAGTTTAATATTTACAAAAGGTATGAATAATATAGCTCTGTTCCATCATGGCTTAAATTTCTTTGAATGTCACTTCGCAAACAACAGCAACAAAAACAACAACCCCAAAAAAAAAAAAAAAAAAAAAAAAAGAATAAAAAAATAAATAAAATAAATAAAAATAACTGAGTTAGTAGGCTATACCCTTTGTGTCACACTATTCACTGGTTAGACTTTTGCAACTTGCAAACTTGATTTTCTTTGGCAACACGAGGCATCAATAATTCTTTTTGTAAAACGAATCAATATGAATTTTTAAAAAGTTTAAATTTTAATAAGTTGAGAAAGTGGTCAAAGTACCCAAGGCCCGGGCAAACTCGTATATCATGGAGTTTAACATTGGCAATAAATATTCCGAACTAATAAAAAACAACAACACAGATATGGACTAGGCTATAAAACAGAGGTGTGATAAGCGATGAATGAGCATCCCGGGAAAGCATCACCTTCCTATAGCCATATCTATGTATCTGTGGAACATGAAAATCCGGTATTTAAAAGAATCAAAATATCAGGCAGGCACATGACGTCAAAATGACGTCGTATTGACGTCGGTTCGACGTCAAATCTACGTCATTTCAACGTCGTGTGCCCGCTGGGTATCGTTTACTGGTGATACGTCCTTGATCTAGCGGAATTAAGTCCAAAGACAATCATTCACCAAATGCCTCATGCTTCAGCTGATTTTACCAATGGGATAATTCAATAAAACCAAGGTCTACCTGAAATAATTACATTTACAACTGTTAAAATAATGTTTGGTTTGAACAATTCTAGCCACACAAATTATACCAGCATTGTTGACATGAGGCCGAGTTGACTGGGGCCGAGTTGGCTACGTGACCATTCGGACGTCTCGGTCTTTTTCTGTCTCGGCACGCGGCATTTACATTCCCAAGGAAAGATGTGAACAAAATGTTGTTTGGTCTTCTTCTATTTGAAAATTGCTTTCACAGTTCCTAGCTGCATTGCATTAGCAAGCGGTTACATGACTTCCCGTAGGATGATGAATACACTAGTGAGTATAATTTATCTGTTTATTAGTATTACTGATTTGTACTATACTTCGGAGTGCACATTAACCCGCAACAGTATGGTTGGAGGTTGTAAATTCGTGGGAGTTGTAAATTCGTGGGTGTTAGTAATTTGCATAATATTCATGCGCAAAAGAAGTTTCACTAAGTGTCAATTCTCCCAACATTTAATTATGCATAAAGGTTTAATTTCATAACAAAAGCAAATGCCTACAGCCTAAGTAGGGAATAATTTTTTTAAAAAGTTTGACCGATTGCTTTTATGCCCTCTTTTGTTATTTCTTTTTTGCATACCTGAAAAGCGGCCATTTTCTAGTCTCGGATATCAGCCCGAGAAAACATTGCAATGGTTACTGATTTTGTACCTTCCGGTGAACAGTTGGTCCTAGTATGGGTGTATAATCTTATTGCAAAATTGTTCTCTTATTTGATTATTATACCGGGGGTCCCTATTTGCTTTTTCTTGAGGGTCACCCTAATTACCGACAAGAAGTGACAAGAACTGACAAGAGCCGTCAAGGGCCGTCAAATACCGACAAGAGGCATTTTATATATTAATTCACTACTTTGCAGTTTGAAATATTGTTTTTATAGGTTCTTAGATATCTAAAATTTGCAAAAATAGAACTGTGAAGCAGATATACGGAATAACGGACCGACTAAACAGTGACAGCTGACCGCGTATTGTCAACTACCGTCAAGAAAAAGTTAAGAGCAGTCATACACCGACAAGAAGGTTTTGACTCTATCTATTGAATTATAAATGGTGGAATTTTTCTAATATGTGTTTATTTTATATCATAGAATTGCAAAAGTAACACTTTGACTCAGATTTGTTCAGATTTTTCAGCCAAATCAGCAGCGTCAGCTTTATTACCGCACTACCGACAAGAAGCGTTTCAGACATCAAGATCAACACAGAACCGACATGAAGGTTATATAGATGTATTAAAGGAATAATTCAAAGTTTTAAGAAATACTTATACCTGTTAAAAGTTTTTTGTAATGGTAAAACTAGAATTTGAATAAGACTACAGTCACTGTGACAGCTAACCGTATACCGCCAAGAAGCGTTAAAATGATTTTCAAGAATGAGAAAATTTTAATAGAGTGCGTACCCTTTGAGCATACGTTAAAGGGGACAGGGTATAGCTTACATTTCCAAAACTTTATCATTGATAGGCATCTCCTAAGTCTAAGCATTACATTAACGCACCTGTTTTTCATTTCTTTTTTTTTATTACATTTTTTCTCACAAAACATAAAAGTGACAAGAACCGACAAGAGTCTCTTTTTAAAATTTAAGCATTACCTTACTGTGCCTCTTTTATTAAAATTTATTCTCTCAAAACATAAAAGTGACAATACCGACAAGAGCCTTTTTTAAAGTTTATTTTAAGCATTACGTTATCGCGCCTATGGGAAGATGTTTGATTTTCGTTCATTAAAAAACTCAATCTATATAATTTTGAATTTTGACTTTTTTCCTCGAAATCTCTGTAAAATGGCTGTTGCAATTTACGTGTCGACTAATTTTCTCCTTTTTGATACTGTCACAGTTTTGTCTACTAGAACTCTCTTTTTTGATTGCCCTGGTTTTCTTGCAACAGCTTTTGTTTTCGGTATCACAAAGTTACCATCCGTTGATGTCAGAGTTGTGTGACACGTTTTGTATTGTTTCCCTTACAACGTCACAAAAACTTCTTGTCGGTAAGTAGGGTAAATATGGAGTATTGTAATTTCACTGTTTTTTTTTTTGTTTTTTTTTGGGCCAATCCTGTGGCTAATATGGATATACAACACATGAATAGGGTCTAATAAGTAGCATTTTAATAGAAAAATGCATAAAAATGCCTCTTGTTGGTTCTTGACGGCCCTTGACGGCTCTTGGCGGTTCTTGTCACTTCTTGTCGGTAATTAGGGTGACCGTTTTCTTGAAAAAGAAAGTCTTATGTTTTGAGAGTAGGGCTGAATCCAAGCTCATATTTTTTTTCCAAAGAAAACAGTATGTGCAAACTGTTATTCAGTATTCAAGCGGATATAACCATACAGTGATACAATGAATTTCAACTTGTTCTGTTCAAGGTCCATGACGCTACAGTTAAAAAATGTTTTAGTGTAGGAAAGTCAAGGTGGAGGTTTAAGAATCCTGTTTAAAGGTAGGTTCCTGTACTTTGAAATGCATCATAATTTTGATGATCGTTCATCCAAGTTGTTGGAAAGCACTTATAAAAGCGAATGAATAAGTTTCACTAAAAAGTGTAAATTTCAAAAAAATATTAGAAAAGTTGTTTTGCAAGGGATTTCCTAACTCTGCTTCGCACACCAGTTAGCGCTATTTTTAGTTCGCGCCAAAAATAGATAACATGGCTGACGTCATGCTGCATTGCATTTTGGGATAGTTTTAAACCATCCGCCATGCCACGACCTCTAGGAGAACTCACGACAAGGGAAACTTGACCTTTGGAGAATGGCATCAGAAATCGCCCACTTATAGACATAATAAACATAGTTATTTTTAGAACTGGGATTCCAACGAAAGAAAATAAACCAAAAGGGAAAACGACTATTTTCTTCAACATCTGACGAGTTTCTCAGTAGCAACAAATTCAGAAAAATATGAGAATTCAATACTGCTCAGAAAAAGACGAAATTATTTTGTGGACATAATTGTTATCGCTAGTCCAGGAACCTACCTTTAATTAAATGGGTATCTTCCTTTAATAATTATTATTTGGTATGGATTGGATTATTCATAATCTGTTTAAGACTAAAAAGTTTCCAAAAGCATCTATGACACAGAAAATAATGAACAAGTGACCTGAAGTGGGTACGTCGGTTTTTTATGATGCGGCGGAACACATCCACGAATTTACAACCCATTGACATTTGCTATAAATAGATCACCCAATCACATGCGGATGAATTTTCTAATATTCAAACGATATTGCTTTGCATCGAAACTGTATCAGGCTGTTCATCAGTTGTTGTGGTCTAATTATGTCATAAGAAAATATCAAGAATTATTTGGCATGTGACTGTCACGTGATTTAGTTCTTATATCCACGATTATACCAACTTCAGGGCTATGATTTTTTTTTCCTCGCATGTTAAGAGTTTGTCTGAGCATTTGATACAAAAATGTATTGAACTTATCACTTTAGTGTTATGGTTATATTGATTGCCTAGAACTACTTCTACTTCATTAGGGACGAGTCAGTTATTATCAGGTGTGTGTGTGTGTGTGTGTGGGGGGGGGGGGGGGGGGGGTACATTTTCAAGTGGTTCACCAAAATTTTCCGACCCCCCCAGTCTCAGCAGAATTATTTTTCCGACCCCCCACAGATAGGTGACAAAAAATTGTATGACCCCCCAAACCCTCCAACCCTTCACACACACACACACACACACACACACCATATTACCTATTTAATGTCAGACTGACCTCAATCAAAATCTGTATGAAACACAAAGAACATTTTCTTATTCTAACAGGTTAATTAATCATGGTCTGTTTAAACTTTGTCAGCATTTCTTGCACTTTCTTTCTGCTTTTGGCCATCCAGAAACCTTTTTGTCGAATGCTTAATACAGTAATATTAATTGGGCCACTGTGGGGCCGCTGGGGCGGGGGTCTGGGGGCTGTGCCCCCAGAAGCCACAGTAGTTTTGCTGATGAAAAGCCACCTGGAGAGCTGATATCACAAATGCAGGCATTAAATACTGTCTTCTAGCAAATCAAAGAAAAGATCTGTTTTTGGCCAAGTTTTGTGTTTCAAAGAAAAGTGTATAAGTTTTATAGTTAAAAATAAAAGCATTGCAAACGTCTGTGTGAGGCCCCCAGAAGCTGAGACATTTTTAATAATGACTACTGATGGAAGAATTCTGACCCCCCCCCCCCCCCCCCCCCCCCCCCCCCCCCCCCCCAATATGCCTAACAAAAGATATGACCCCCCCTGCTCTGAGGGTTTTTGATTTCCGACCCCCCAGTACATCACCAAAAAAATTCCGACCCCCCCCTAAATGTACCCCCCCCCCTGATAATAAATGTCTCGTCCCTTACTGCCCAGGGCATAAAGCATCACAGGCAAGTGACGTCAGCAAAATGGTTAAAAACATCCACATATACAGGTAAAAATAAATAAAAATCGCTATGGCGCAGAGTTTTCCCTGACACAGCCATATCTATGTATCTGTGGAATATGAAAATCCGGTGTTTAAAAGAATCAACCCATATCTTTCTTTTCAAAGGTCCCAGACATTGAAACTTCATCTTGTAACTTGTACTAAGGAGTTCCACCCTTGTTAGGGTCACCGTAGTTATACGTATTCTTCTGGAGTGAAGAGCTGACTAAAACTTCTACAGTACGAGGCGGCATGCACCAGTCTGGTTGTAAATACCACTGAATCAGTGCATCAGTGGTGGATCCAGAGGGCGTTCGGGGGGTTCAAACGAACCCCCTCTACAGCCTAAATTATTTCATTTCCATGTGGAATTTCTGCAAAATTGGTCGAACTGCGCAAATCGAACCCCCTCAGCTAATTTGAACCCCCTATCCAAAATGCCTGGATCCACCCCTGTGCATGCACCTATCCATTCCAGGTCACCTACAACAAATCTAGGTCATTGTGACCTACTTTCACGAAAAAGTACCACATACCGTAATCGACCTTCAGCGCCCTGTGCGCTTAACTTTTTCAAAATTGTGTCAAATACTTGTAGTAAGTTTTCTTTCTTATGAGTTCACATTTCAATGAATTATTATGTATTGAAGGAAACAATTTCAAAGGTTCACTATAAGAGAAAAGCTGCTTATGGTCATAGAAAGATAGAGAAGCTTTACAAAATGAAAACTGAAAGATCCTGTAGCATTTTTCAGCTCATGTAAATCAGCAGAAAATGGATAAAACTGGTTGTTGGTTTGTTGGTTGATTTGATGCTTAACGTCCACGGTAAACAGCTAAGGTCATGTCGGGACGGTCAGTTAACCTAGCCACACTATTCCTGGGCAGGCTTAGACCTCCTAAGCGGTTAACCAGTACTAAGTGCACATACTTTCGCCAGTAACTGACAACTGCCCTTCTTGAATCAGCGGAAGGAGAAACGAAAGTATGTGGCCAGACCGGGATTCGAACCCAGGACCTCTGACTTACGAGTCAGGTGCCCTACCGATTGCGCTACCCGGCCCGGCGATAAAACTGGTAAAAATATGTGTGCTTATAGGGCATGTGCGCTAATTAGGTCGAATACGGTATTTAGTTTTCTAGGTCAGCCCCATATCTCCCTTTTCATAGGCCCCAGAACATCGAAACTTCAGCAGTGCATGCACCTTACCACTCCAGGTCACCTACAACAAAACTAGGTCACTGCGACCTACTTTCACAAAAAAGGACCACATAATTAGATTTCGTCTGCAGCCTCAAATCTCCATTTCCGTAGGTCCCAGAACATTGAAACTCCATAGTGCAGATTATATTTTATTTACATCCTTTGAGATCAGAGGATAGATTCTGAGAAATCTAAAATTTTAGACCGATTTAGACTATCATTCTAGATCATCGTCTTTTATATTATTTGGATCCATTTGAAATTAATCAGTCTTTGAATCGACTGTCAAATTAAAATTAGAAATTACAGTATGCTTTTTTCTGGTTTCGTCACCAGATATTGTCAGGGTCACTGACGAGGCTTTATTAGTCGAAACTACGTAGTCTGGCCCATGTTCCTACCTCTGTATGTATTCTCTGCTCTTGAAGGAACTTTTAAAGATTTAAATTCCATCAGTGCATGCACAGGGATACAGACTAGCGGTCGCCCACTCGCCCACTGTGAGTAAAAAATCGGGTTGGCGCCTAGAATTGAAATGATAGTCGCCCAGCTTGCGATTGTCAGCTGTCAGCGAGTGTCTGGCGTGTTTTCGGCTTGGAGTAAAATCCGCCACCTCAAAGCGCATTGCTAACTTCGGAGCCGATATCTGCGTTGAATATTCAATGTTCCGTCATACTTGTGTGTTGGATTTTACTCACTATCGAGAAACAACATGGTCCCCTCCTCCGTCACAAGTTTGAGCCTTTGATTTCCTGAATGCTTCATATCTCCCAAACCCATGGAAGGATTTTCATTAAACTTGTGTCAGATGTTCACCTCAGTGAGACTGTATGCAAAACTTATGTTTCAACCATGCCGACTCAAGGTCAAGATCACAGGTAAAGGTCAACAGTTTAAACCTTTGATTTCATGTTTGCTCAATATCTTTACCCCATAGAGATTTACATTATTTTTCTTTAACTTAGGTAAAATGTCTTCTTGGTGAGAAGATGTACAGAACTCATCTCATTTATGCTGGCTCAAGGTGAAGGTCACAAAAGCAAGAAAAGACTGTAACAGGGAAAGGGTTAAACGGCTTAGCCAAGATAAAGTGGACACTTGTGTTGCACACAGGTCAATTTTTAGAATCGTTTTAATCTTTAAACTTCCATAAAAATTTGTAAGCTCTGACATTTATGTGTAATATTCCAAAGCAATTTTTATGGTGTAGGCCCGATAGAAATGTTAGAGGCTGATATATTCTAGTACCTTTGTAGGGCTACGGACTATACATATTCGAGCATAACATGCTGTTTTAAGATAGAAGACATTGTTTTCAGACAATCTTTACTGCTCATTAATTAATGACAATCTGTCAACACCAAAATTTTGAGCCAAAGAATTAACTGCTTTTAGGAAAAAAATATTTTTATTAAGTTAGATTGCAAGTACCACTGAAAGCAGAAAAGAAGTAAATTTTGCATTTAGCAGTATTGTTTAGACATTATCTGAATGTGTTTAAAAGTCCTCTCACTTGAAATATAGAGTTGTCTAAGGTTGACATAGAAAGTATTGTTGTAATTACTACTTTCATGTCTTTATGGCTTGAGTAGCAAATTTTGGTCACAGCGGGGCTACGGACTATACAAAAATACGGAATGTCTAAAACTGCACTTGGAAGACATATTTTCACAGTAAACTCTAAAAATACAGTCTAAATTTACCATTTAGTGTTACTTTGCAATGACATTTGCATTAGAATAAACAAATTCATGTTCTGTGAATAACTTTATTGTAAAACTAATAAGAGCATAGCAAACTGTTGGTCACTTCCTGACATAGCTTCTTCAAAAGGGCTTTCAGACCTGAACTTCTAACTTAAATGTTTCACAATTTAATTGCAAATATTTCAGAAACAAAATTAAACAGTTGTTATGGTTGTATCATAGGAGTAAACAACATATTATCAACTTCTTATTGATACTGTCCAGGGGCTACGGACTATACAGACCATAAGCAATTTGTACCATCAGTCCATGGTAGTCCTTACCTCAAGCATATTCAACCAGTATATGTTTAGCCAAGTCTATAGAAATATACTGAAGTATAATTTTCAATCTGTTTGCAGTATACCATAAAAAAGAAGCCATGAAGATAGTCTAGAGACTATACCACCAAGTTAACAATTTAAGTCTGCTGACTGGGGCAATTATAATTGCCCACTCGGGTTTATATAAGAAAGGAAAAAATTGATCAGAACTTTGCCAGTAACTGAACTCTTCAGTTGTGAGGCAGATATGAAATCAGTGTAACAGTATAAATACAAAAAGTTCATGATTCTGTCAAAACAACAAGCAGTCTCTTCACAAATGTCTGATAGTGCCTAATGTTTGTACAAAGTTCAAAGAAAGAAAAGTCTAATACAGTTTTAAAGTTAGGGAGCAGACACGAAGTTATTATAAGAAATATAAAATGAATAATTCTGTCAAAATCAGAATTAAGCTAAATGGTTCTTTTACTCTGCACATTGTCTAATGGCACTTTATACTTTTACAAACTTTCATGACGAAATCCTAAACAGATTAAAGATATGGGGCAGACATAATATATATCCTTTAGAACTTTGACCTCAGTGTAAAACGACCTTTGTCAGACATTGTTAAAATGTGATGTTCTGCACATCATCTAAATAAGACGAACATTTGGTCCAGGTTTAAGCAAATCTACACATCATCTTAGTAAGATGAACATTTGGTCCAAGTTTAAGCGAATCTTTTAAAGGGTTTAGAAGATATGGAGCAGACAAAGTCAGTGGACAGAAGACAGACAGATGAGCACCACATTATAATTTGTCCTGCTACTGATGTTTTATATTTGTACAAAGTTTCAAATCAAAATCTTATACAGTGTTAATGTTACTATGGAGCAGACATGAAATCACTACAAGAAATATACAAAGGGGCATAACTCTGTCAAAACTGAAAGTAGGGTTCTTTTTCTCTGTGCATTGTCTTGCTAAAGCTTTATATTTGTACAAACTATCATGAAGAAATCTTTTAAAACACTTCATAAAATATGGACTGGACATGATGCTTAATATAAAATTATATGCATTGTACCAAAAATACAAAGGGGAACAATTCCATCAAAACTGAGAAAGTATGGTAATGGTTCTTTTTCTCTGCACATCATCTGATGGTGCTTTATATTTGTACAATTTTTCATGAAGAAATCTTGAATGTCTAACAGATATGGAGCGGTAACAAAATGTTACTGTTTGAACTTCAGTCTCTGGTAGACCTTAAACTTTGTCAGATGTTGTTAAAATAAGTTCTGCAATCTGCATATTGTCTCAATAAGGCATACATTTTACTCAAATTTAAAAAAAAAGACAGTTAGGCACACAGACAGACAGACAGATGGACAATGCCACAACATAATGCAACTCATCTCATGACAGGCAAAATCGTGATAACTGTTAAACAAGTTTCAGCTTGAAACAAGGAAAACCTTAATTACTCTCAGAACTACAGTAACTGTATGTAGCTGTACCACTTTCCTTGGAAACACACACAACTGTTAAATATGGTTTAAATATTTTCAAATTACCTGGCCATTTTTCAATCACTGTAAATTGCACAACATTGTAATAGGGAGACACATTTTAAACCAGGTCCTTGAACAAGTACTATTTGTACTACTGTGATTTAGTTGCTTGGCTGTTTTGGGTTTTAATGCCTCTTCCAGACAGGAATTCTGTCTATAACGGGACATCTCCCTGTGATGTACTACTGTGACTTTCAGCAGAATATCAAGTGTTTATCCATCTTTGTCTTCCAAATTTCTTTTTCTAGGGTCAAGTTTCATCGTTAACTACTAATTTCTTAACTTATCTGGAATGAGTAGTCACATATCTGAATATAGAGAGACGTTCCAACAAACTTGTATAGTCCGTAGCCCCTTTGTCAGCCTTTTATGTTTTGAGACAAGTCCGTTAGAAAGCATTATGAAACAGCCCAAAAGTTGTATTAAATTAGTCTGACAGTATGAAACTTCATTTCAAAATGCAGTTTAACACTATACTATTGCATTATGTGTATGTTGTACATAAATATATAATCTTACACCTACAGTTATTAGTTCATCCACATTTTATTTTCTTGGAATAAAGCAGATACTTCATCATTTAAATGTCACAAAAGCTTTATCTGCTTGCCCTGCACAATCCTGAAAAAAAATTACTAAAACCACAGCTCTAGTTTGCATATGACATCATCATATTGTATGAATTTTGAGGGGGGCTACGGACTATACAGGGCTACAGACAAAATGTTATTGGCTGTAGAATTTTGTTGCCGGCAACCAGCCGCTAATCACTTTTTGTGTAGCTGTTCTGTCATTGACTGAAACTATAAAAAAGCTTATCATGTAGATAGCCAATGATTTGACTTTTATAGTACATGCTGAAATATGGGGCTACGGACTATACAAAATTACATGATTTTGGCTAGGCTAGTAGAACTAGGTGGAGAGCATTTCATAAAAATGTGTGTGGTATTCATGTGTGATTGCATTTATTTGGTAAACTACTGATGTTTTCTTAATTTATTTAGCATTGAAAAGTATACTTTCTAAATGTGGAATAACCATAGGTGAAAAACTGGAAATGCATAACAAGTGTAAACATTTACATTTTTCCACATATCTTCGGCAGTTTTTATATGATTTTCATTCCGTAAAAAGTAATGTTAGTTAGAATGGTGTCTTCTTTAGAAGTACATAAATTTTACAATATCTGATCCAGTCCCTGTTTGGTTCATACATTTAAAAAATGCCTTCTTTTTCTTGCAACAGCATAACATGCAAAAAATGGTCATTTTTGGGCCTTTCAGATCAAATATTTCGTAAACTATTCAATGCAGATATATAAAACCATATATCACAGGAAAGCTCATTTGAAGTTCTATTCATTTACATATACTTTAAGGAGATGAGATGTATGTGGTGCTCAGAATCATCGCATAACATGGGAAAACTTAAATTGTCCACATTATCTTGGCTAAGCCGTAAACTGATTTTTCCTTTCAACAACCAAAGGTAAGAATGGATGGCTGGCATGATGTTTTATGTCCTTTTCAACAGTATTTCAGTCATTATAGGACAATGGAAAAGTTATTATGAAAGGCTCAGTGCAGTGAAGCGCCATTTAGGTCCACAAAGAATTCAATTTCTGCCTCCAGTAGGATGCAAACAGGGTATCCCATGATCCAAAGTCAGGAGAGCTAACCATGGTTAGCTCTCCTGACTTTGGATCATGGTTAAAGCTCTCCTGACTTTGGATCACGAGATACCCTGTTTGAATCCCACTGGAGATTCAAACCGGGTATCCCCTGATCCAAAGTCAGGAGAGCTAACCGTGGTCAGCTCTCCTGACTTTGTGTCATGGTTAAAGCTCTCCTGACTTTGGATCATGGGATACCCAGTTTGAATCCCACTGGAGGCAGAATTCTTTGCAGACCAAAATGGCGCTTCACTGTACTGAGCCTTTCATAATCACTTTTCCATTGTCCTATAATGACTGAAATACTGTTGCACTCACTACGCAGTTGCTTCTAAGTATGTAACCAAAGTTACCACCACTCTGACTGTCATTCTACAGCGGGGATATAGCTGTCATTCAGACTACCTTAATTCTTGTATAACTCTGAAGCTCCTACTTTTCTCCTACTTTTTGGTATGATGCACTTGAAAGCCAGCAACTTTAATTTATATTTGAACTTGATCAAACTTAACTGATGGATGAGTTTCTAATTCCGCCAAATTATACAATTTGTATTTTGACTTTATCAGGCTTGTATGTTAAAGTTACCTCCCTTTTGTTGAAAGTAAAAGGAAATCTTGCTAAGTACATTTGGGCTAGGTTGGTTGGTTGCATATTTTGGGTTTAATAGCCCTTTGAGACAAATAGAATCTATGATGGGGTTGAGGCCGAGACAAGAAATTTCTCAGGTAAGTTTTCAGATTATTTAAGTCTTATGCGAGGCTTGCCGAGCATAAGACTTAAATAATCTGAAAACAAGCCTGAGATTTCCTTGTCGAGGCCTCAACCCCATCATTGATTATTTTTCTCACCCATTGTATTTTCTAAAACAGAAAATTCATTGAATACCTTTACTTCTTCTTGAGGCCATTACTATAAACTTCAAGCTAATTTTCTAGTAATAGTTATGACTTGTGTTAATTTCATCTTGTGCATGCATTTTCCATGACTGGCAGCTAATCAAAACTCTACAGTGACACCTCATGCACGTTGTTTGCTGTTAATTTCATTTTGCATGCAATTTACATGACAGGTAGCAGCAAGTTGATTTGTTGAATTTAAGTGTGTAATTAATTGGGCTGTACTATAGCAATGATTGGCATTTTGTGACAGCTTTTTGAGCCTAGGCCGAGATAGCAGGCCGAGATAGAAAAATCTCAGACACCTCTAGAAAGGGATATTCTTATCCAGTGGGTGAGAAAATACATTTCAGTCTATATCGGTCCATCTCCCAGAGAGGAGGAGAAAGAAAAGAGAATGGTAGATGAGAGAAAAAATATCCAAACAACGCCCACCCACACCTTCTGCAAGCACAATAGGCCCTTGCCCTACTTTTATCCAAGTAAGAAGGATGCACTTGCAGTGGAACCAGCATCATTGCCCGACCACCAGCCCCCATTTGGTTTAAACAATATTATTCAATATAAATTACATACAGACATAATACAAAACATAGCATGGTACAGGATCTGACGGTAAGCAAATCGCTTATATGAAAGTCATCTCCTGGATATGAAAGTCATCTCACCCATTTGAGCTAGGATCATGACAGTAGGTATGTAGGTTTGGGATTAAATATAGTAAGATGATTAAGTTTTGGCGTATATATATCATCTCCTGGAGATGATGTATGTCAGCCAAAAGCTTTCTATCAGATCCTGATCTATTTGTTGTATGTATATATGTGTTGTTCTGAAAATTCTTGAATAAAATTTGTTTAAACCAAGTTTTGGTTTAAATTCCGGCAAAAAATGACCAAGTTGTGCCACCAAGTTGTGCCCCACTGTTTGAATTTGTCAGTTTTAGCTCACCTGAGCCGAAGGCTCACAGGTGAGCTTATAGTATAGGCAGGCATCCGTCGTCCGTCCGTCAACATTTTCAAACGACATCTCCTCTGAAACTATAAGGCCCATTGTAACCAAATTTCATATATAGCATCTATAGGCAGGGGAAACCAATAATACTGTCTTTTATCCAAATCACTGCAGAACTTTGGTTGCTATGGCACCTTAAAGTTTCCATTGACTTTTATGGGAAAAATTGAAAATTTGCATTTATTGCTATGTCACTGCAGATATTTTGACAAAACTTGTACAGAAATGTTCCTTGAGTAGTCCTCTATCAACCACATGAAATTTATGTCAACTGCACAATTTGGCTGGTTGCCATGGCCACCGAATGATTAGAAATAGAAAAAAATAGTTAAAAAATCATCTCCTCAGAAACTATGCAACCAATAAAGCCCAAACTTCACAGAAAGGATCTTAGTACTTGCTTCTATAAAAGAACTGTTTTCCTTGGCAATCGCTTTAGCAGTTTGGTTGCTATGGGAACTTAAATTTGCCATTGACTTATAATGGCAAAATAGAAAATTTGCATTTATTGCTATGTCGGTGCAGATATTTTGACAAAACTTTTACAGAAATTTCCTTGAGTAGTCCTCTATCAACAACATGAAATTTATGTCAACTGCACAATTTGGCTGGTTGCATTTGCAACCGAATGATTAAAAATAGAAAAAATATTCAAAAAATCATCTCCTCAGAAACTATGCAGCCAATAAAGCCCAAACTTCGCAGAAAGAATCTTAGTACTGGCTTCTATAAAAGTACTGTTTTTCTTGGCAATTGCTCCAGCAGTTTGGTTGCTATAGGAACTTAAAGTTGCCATTGACTTATAATGGCAAAATAGAAAATTTGCATTTATTGCTATGTCACTGCAGATATTTTGACAAAACTTGTACAGAAATGTTCCTTGAGTAGACCTCTATCAACCACATGAAAGGAGGGGTGTCTATAAGGCTGTTTTCATGGCCACTACCGATTTTCTTTAAACTTTGTAAACTCAGACCACTATGTGTTGGCTGTAATGTCATGCAATATTAAATCATTTGGTGAAGGTTTCTTTGGTGTGTACAAGATGAAAGTGGGTGGGGTAATTCTGACCCGAAGAGGGTTTTGTTACGAAAATGCTAATATTTTTATTGCTACTTAGAACTGGAAGTCTACCATTTCATGACTCCTTATGTAATGCCAGATGTAACAAATGATTATAATACTTTTGTGAAATTTCTGCATATAGTGCGTTTATACTCACTTGTTGTGACAAGCAGCCTTATTAAATTTATGCAAATTGCAGAGTTTGGCTGGTTGCCATGGCAACGGAAAAATTGAAAAACTGTTAAAAAATCATCTCGAAAACTATGCGACCGATACAGCTCAAACTTTACAGAAGGGATCTTAATACTAGCCTCTATAAAAATACTGTTTCTTATGGCAGTTGCTCCAGTAGTTTTGTTTCTGTTGGAACTTTAAGTTGCCATTGACTTATAATAGGAAAGTTGAAAATTTTCATTCATAGCTATATCGCTGCAGATATTTGGACAAAACTTTTACAGAAGTTTTCCTGGAGTAGTACTCTAGCAACAGCATGAAATTTATGCATACGGCACAATTTGGCTGGTTGCCATTGTAACCAAATGGTTAAAAACAGAAAACATACTCAAAAATCATCTACTCAGAAACTAATTGGACGATAAACCTGAAACTTTACTGAAAGGATCTTAGTAATAGCCTCTGTTGAATTACTATTTTTTATTATTTTTGTCCATGTTGTTTGTTGCGATGCAACTTAAAGTTTCCGTAGACGTATAATGGGGAAAATGTAAATTAGCATTTATTAGCTCACCTGAGCCGAAGGCTCACAAGGTGAGCTTATAGCATAGGCTTGGTCCGTCGTACGTCGTCCGTTCACACTTTTAAGCATTAATATCTGCTAAAGCAGCTGGCCAATCTTCATCAAATTTTATGTGTAGCATGGTTGGGGTGGGGGATTGATTACATATAGTTTTGGGACAGATTGGTTTTAAACTGTGGTTACCATGGCAACGAAAAGGTAGACTTATAATGGGGGAAAATGTTGTCCGGGCCCTAGCTTCTTCATTTTTGATCTCAACTTCTTGTAACTTGCAGGTATCCAGGACAGCCGAAACATCTCGGACCTGTTCGAATTTGAGCCAGGTTGGATCATTCTTTTCAGGGTTACTTGCCCTTGAGCGATAAAATATTTTCCCATTGACTTATAATGGGGAAAATGTTGTCCGGGCCCTAGCTTCATAATTTTTGATCGCAACTTCTTGTAACTTGCAGGTATCCAGGACAGCCGAAACATCTCGGACCAGTTCGAATTTGAGCCAGGTTGGATCATTTTTTTTTAGAGTTACTTGCCCTTGAGCGATGAAATATATAATGGGGGAAAATGTTGTCCAGGCTCTAGCTTCTTCATTTTTGATTGCAATTTCTTGCAACTTGCAGGTATTCAGGACAGCCAAAACATCTCTGACCAGTTCGAATTTGGGCCAGGTTGGATCATTCTTTTCAGGGTTACTTGCCCTTGAGCGTTAAAATATTTTCCCATTGACTTATAATGGGGAAAATGTTGTCCGGGCCCTAGCTTCATCATTTTTGATCTCAACTTCTTTTAACTTGCAGGTATGCAGGACTGCCAAAATATCTCGGACCAGTTCGAATTTGAGCCAGGTTGGATCATTCTTTTCAGAGTTACTTGCCTTGAGCAATAAAATATTTTCCCATTGACTTATAATGGGGAAAATGTTGTCCGGGCCCTAGCTTCATAATTTTTGATCGCAACTTTTTGTAACTTGCAGGTATCCAGGACAGCCGAAACATCTCGGACCAGTTCGAATTTGAGCCAGGTTGGATCATTTTTTTCAGAGTTACTTGCCCTTGAGCGATGAAATATATAATGGGGGAAAATGTTGTCCAGGCTCTAGCTTCTTCATTTTTGATTGCAATTTCTTGCAACTTGCAGGTATTCAGGACAGCCAAAACATCTCTGACCAGTTCGAATTTGGGCCAGGTTGGATCATTCTTTTCAGAGTTACTTGCCCTTGAGCAATAAAATATTTTCCCATAGACTTTGTCATCGCTCTGTGCCTTGATTTGTGTACCAAATTCGATTTAATTTCACACAAGTGATAATTGGATAAGTTCGTGTTTCAGCATTCTGGGGTCAAGGTCATAGTGGCTATTTTTAGAAAAACTTTGTCATTGCTCTAGCACCTTCATTTATGGATTGATTTTGATTATGACAATATCTTGAATAAGTTTGCGTTTCAGCGTCCTAAAGTCAAGGTCAGGGTCACTGGCTATTTTTAGAAAAACTTTGTCATCGCTCTAGCACCTTCATTTGTGGACCGAATTCAATTTAATTTCACACAAATAATTAGTATGACAATATCTTGGATAGGTTCGCGTTTCAGCCTTTTGGGGTCAAGGTCAAGGCCACAGTGGCTATTTGTAGTAAAACTTTGTCATCCCTCTAGCGCCTTCATTTTTGGACTGATTTTGATTAAAACTTCACACAAATGTTTAGTATGACAATATCTCAAACAAGCTTGCGTTTCAGCTTCCTAAGGTCAATGTCAAGGTCACAATGGCTATTTTTAGAAAAAACTTTGTCATGGCTCTAGCGCCTTCATTTATGTACCAATTTCGATTTAACTTCACACAAGTGATAAGTATGGCAATATCTTGGGCAAGTTTGCGTTTCATCTATCTGGGTCAAGGCCAAGGTCACAGTGGCTATTTTTAGAAAAACTTTGTCATCCCTCTAGCGCCTTCATTTACAGACCAATTTTGATTTAACTTCACACATGTGTTTAGTATGACAGTATCTTGAACAAGTTTGGGTTTCAGCATTCTAAGGTCAAGGTCACAGTTGCTAATTTAAGAAAACTTTGTCATCGCTCTGGCAACTTCATTTATGGACGGATTACACAAATTTTGAGTATGACAATATCTTGAACAAGTTGGTGTTTCAGCGTTCTAAGGTCAAGGTCACGGTTGCTTTTTCAGAAAAACTTTGTCATCGGTCTGGCGACTTCATTTATGGACCAATTTTGATTAAACTTCACACAAATGTTTAGTATGACAATATCTTGAACAAGTTCGCTTTTCAGCATTCTAAGGTCAAGGTCAAGGTCACAGTGGCTATTTTTAGAAAAACATTGTCATCGCTCTAGTGCCTTCATTTATGGACTAATTTTCATTTAACTTCACACAAATGTTTAGTATGACATTATCTTTGACAAGTTCGCATTTCAGGATTTTAGGGCTAAGGTCAAGGTCACGGGGGCTATTTTTACTGTCATTGCAATTATCTGACTTTCCTGGTAAGCCTATTCTGTGGCAAACAAGTTGGCAGAATTTTTCAATTACACCGCATGTGCTGTCGGCAAAGTTTCCTTTGTCTTTGATCAGCAACGTCTAAAACTAGTTGCTGATTATGATGAAACAATATTCTCGTATAGTATGTACTTGATATTGGTTTGCATAAGAATACGCAGAATTTAGAGTATAAAGATTTAGATGTTTCCGAGGACGCCGTCAAGTACATTAAAATAGACTAATACTGACGACTCTTAAGATATCTGGTTATGTTGGCGGTGTACCATATGTTCAAGTTCAGTTTAACGATATGTAAATTCTGTAATTGTTATCACATATACACAAACCGTTACCCTTTATCCATGTACACGTAGAATCCTTAGTGGTGCTATTCAGATGAAAGCGGTGCAGGTAAAAAATTAGGTCACTACGTCAAATCTTAGAAAATCTTAGAAAAATCTTGTGTACACTCTAGAGGGCACTGTTTTTATCCAATTCATGATACTTAGACTGTTTATTTTTATGAAATCCGAGGCAGGTTTGTAAGTGGGTCTTGTCAGGTCAAAAACTAGGTCACTTAATCAGATATGAGAAAACCTTGAATACACTCTAGAGGGCACAGTTTTGATCCAATCTTTGTTCAGAATGTTTATTTTTATGTAATTTAGGACAAGGTGCTCTAGTGACAGCCATTATTAACCAGTTTTGTTACCAGTATAACTTCACAGCTGTACTGGATTTGTTTGACATCAAAATCTGCACTCTTCAAAAACCATTGGTTTAAGGTTTGTAACGAATGAGTGAAGTAACAAAATGTGTCTGTTGAAAGTAAGATGTCAGGTGAGCTACAGGACCATTGGTCCTCTTGTTTCTGTGTTACCGTAGATATTTTGACAAAAGTTTTACAGAAATGTTCTCAAGAAGCAGACTTCAAAATTCTGTCATATTGTACAATTTGCCTTAGAGTTACTTACTCCTGAGTGCTGAGGATGAATGGACTCAGGTGAGCTACAGGACCAATGGTCCTCTGGTTTCAACTTCTCAAGGGCCTGGCTTGACCTAGCAAGCTGGTTTATGGGGTACAGTAGTTTTTCTAGGTGAGTAAAATAAATAGGTGGCGTACCACCATTGACATCACATTGTTTTGGTACGGTGTAAGTAGTTCCTAAGAAAACAACAAGATCCTTATTCATTTATTTGAAGGTATCTCATGTGAGAATTATAAAAGACGTACAAGCTTGTTTTGTTGGTTTCAGGTGGAATTGGAACTCAAGCCTAATGATTAGTGATGTTTGAACACAATGAAAATGGACCTATTTTTAGCTCACCAGAGCCGAAGGCTCCGGGGGAGCTTATAGGATAGGCAGTGGTCCGTCGTCGTCGTATGTCGTCGTATGTCGTCGTCGTCTGTCGTCGTATGTCGTCCGTCAACACTTTTAAACGACATCTCCTCTGAAGCCACCTGGCCGATTGGGCCCAAATTTCATCTGTGGCATCCATGGGATGGGGGATTGAAAGTTTGTGTTTTTTATGAAAATTGGCCTTTTAGTTTGGTTGCTATGGCAACTTAGAGTTCCCATTGAGTTATAATGGGGAAAATTGAAAAATGGCATTTTCTGCCAAGCCATTGCAGATATGTTGATAAAACTTTTATAGAAATGTTCCTTGAGATGTCTTCTATCAGCTATATATTTTTTGGGCCACTGCTCATTTTATTGGTTGCCATGGAAACCGAAATGCAAAAAAAATGGAAAAAATACTTAAAAAATTATCTCCTCTGAAGCCACTGGGCTGATAAGGCCCAGATTTCATCTGTAGCATCCTTTGGCTTGGAGATTGAAAGTTTGTGTTTTTTATGATCGTGGGCCCTTTAGTTTGGTTGCTATGGCAACTTAGAGTTCCCATTGACTTATAATGGGGAAAATTGAAAAATGGCATTTTCTGCCAAGCCATTGCAGATATGTTGATAAAACTTTTATAGAAATGTTCCTTGAGATGTCTCCTATCAGCTATATGTTTTTTGGCCCACTGCTTCTTTTATTGGTTGCCATGGAAACCGAAATGTAAAAAAAAAAAAGGAAAAAAATATTTAGAAAATTATCTTCTCTTAAGCCACTGGGCCAATAAGGCTCAGATATCATCTGTGGCATCCTTGGGCTGGGGGATTGAAGGTTTATGTTTTTTATGAAAATCGGCACTTTAGTTTGGTTGCTATAGCAACATAGAGTTGCATTGACTTATAATGGGAAAAAACTGAAAGCATTTACTGCCTAGCCATTGTGTATATGTTGACAAAACTTTTATAGATTGTTCCTTGAGAAGTCTCTTATTAGCTATGTGTTTTTTTTTGCCCACTGCTCCTTTTATTGGTTGCCATGGAAACCAAAATGCAAAAAAATGGAAAAAAAAATACTTAAAATTTTTTTTATCTCCTCAGAAGCCACTGGCCGATAAGGCCCAGATTTCATCTGTAGTATCCCTAGGCAGGATGATTGAAAATTTATGTTTTTTTTTTTTTTTAAATCGGCTCTTTAGTTTGGTTGCTATGACAATTTAGGGTTGCATTGACTTGCAATGGGGAAAATTAAAAAAATGGCATACAATAGTTATATTTTTTGTTATCAACTCAGCCGACTGTCAGACTGAGACTTTGTAGTTGTATATTTTGTATTAGCCTGTACGAATTGACAGCAGTTTTGAGCCTATACAAATTTAAAAGCAATTTTGAGCTAGAGATCTGGTGAGCTTTGTGGCCCGTGGGCCTCTTGTTTTTTTTGTTTCAGAAAGAGGCAACAACCCAGGGTTTTTCCGAAATTGGCCACCTTGAAAGTGCACTGAGATACCCAAGTCAACAATTGGGACGTATCACGGGAAAAGATGGGGATGAAGGTATGGTGAAAGTATGCAAGAACTGTTTGAATTTGTTTGTCCTAAAGACTGAGACAGGAGGCGTCAACAGATTTGGGATGGGCATCATTCTGTTTGTACTTGAACCTAAATATAAATTTGCATGCAAGTCAATGTGCTAAATTAATGGTAATTTACGGAATCTAGTTAAGTGCATATGTGAAATCACAGAAATGAATATAATAACAAAACGGTACAAGATATCACTTTGATATTTGAAACAGGTCATTCCATGCATTTCTGCAACTGACAGAGACCATTTCTATTTTTTTTCTTTACACTTGGGAAGAGTTATAGGCCAGGAAAACAAGGTAGCATCATACAAATTTTGTTCCACAGAGAAAATCAAGTTACTTCCCTTGCACTGTTGTTGCAAACTGCTTTGTAGGTAGCTCTTCAATTAAACATGTCCATGAAATTCAAGGAAAAGATGCAGTATGCTCTGTATCAATCAGCAAAGACTTCACAAGTCTGATACTTTGCACAGTCTGATCCTGGTGTACTCTTCTATACAAACTTTCAAGTGAAATCCAGACACACAATGGCCTTGATAGCACAAGGTATGTTTTCTCCTGACATTGTGTTCAAATTTAAGGGGAATGGGTACACTTCAGGGGAAGAAACTCTGCCATTTTCATTGTTGCCTCCCTTCTAAGAGAATGGGGCCAACTGCTAAACTGTTTGACCTAAGAAGCTGAGTTGTATATTAGTATTTCTTGACCTGTGAAATATTTTGGTGACAGTGTGATAACTCCGGGCTCAATAATTCCAGTTATTTCCTCAGACTGATAGTCAGTACTAGCAGCTGCTGGGCTCAAGAACCACCGAGCATAGGGTTTTGAAATTTCATAAATGAATGTCATGAAAAATAAGTAAATAAATAATAATGTTTCTGATTAATAAGTCCAGTTCTCTTAAGTTTTGAGCATGTCTTGGCAAAGCAAAGAGAGCTTATGCTATCCCCCACGGCATTTTAATCAGAGTATGCATAAGTGTTCATCATCGGGTCTGCTTTCTCATTCGCATTCGCGTCTTTGAGCTGTTTAACTTCATAAAGCATTTGTGTTTAGGTCTTTTTCTCACACTTTATAAGGGCTAGAGCCTAGAGTATTGAAATTTAATAACACTTACACTTATGGCACATTATCATCTGAATGCCTGCAAAATTTGGGACTTTTACCTACTTGTCATGGTCTACAGACTTTGAAAAAATTTAGGTTCATGTATGTAAAGCATTTCAGTTTCAGAGTAGCTAAAGGGGTTAAACATATTTGGTCAGCTCTTGCATCAGGATAAGAGCATTTGATTCTGAGTTACCAACTGTAGGACACTTTTTTACGCTTCAATGACTTTATGATATTTCTCAGTCCCTGTATGGCTTATACAATGTATATGTATATGTACAAGAACATTTTAACATAGCCATCCATGTATGGATTTAACCTATATTTTATGCTTCTCTTACTGGATCATATTTCTCAGTCCACATATGGATGGTAGTCATTATATACTTGGCACCCACTTACATCTGGACTAGAGCCTTTCAACACCACCATCACTTTCAGAGTCAACCTCCCATTAGGCAAACTTTCAGAGTCAACCTCCCATTAGGCAAACTTTGTTGTCCTCTGACAGCTCTTGTTTTTCAGCAAACATTACTTTCACTTTATTCTCACCATGACCTCTGCTTCTGTGGAAGCAGGGCCTTTCAACACCACCATTGCTGTGAGAGTTAAGCTGCTGTAAGGTGTGCTTTGTTGTCTTCTGACAACATTTGTTATAAATACAAATTTCAAAATTTGGGATAAAACTTCTCCCTGAAATTCAGAAAATGTCGCAAAACTTCTCCCTGTCTGATAACTTTAGGCTGACCCCTGTGCTGCTGTGGAAGCATAATGCAGGTGTGACATAGCATTCTGCAGAATTCTTGTTTAAGCATCAGAATTAAAAAAGAAGTCACATGTATTCAGGTCTAGTGAGTAAGGTGGATGGTTTATGACTTGAACATTTTAAGATGTAAAGATAGTCTAACATTCTCACATTTGGGGGTAGAGGCGTTGTCAAGAATCAGGTAGACCCATGACGCTTCTTACAATTTTTTCTTTTAACTTGAAAGTTCTTTTAGAAGCATTCAATGACTGAGTGACCAGATGGACATGGCACCTGCATATCTGGTCCCAGAAGCAAACAGTGACTGAGTGACCAGATGAGCATTGTACCTGAATATCTGGTCCTAGAAGCATACAGTAACTGAGTGACCAGATGGACATGGCACCTGAAAGTCTGGTCCACTGGAATTAGAGAAAAAAGCATACATCATCTTCTATGAACTGATTATTCTTTTGGCAACACATGGATTTGCTTCATGTTCTCATTTCCAATTGCTTAGTATCAGCCCTTCTCTGTGGCTCAAATATTTGTATCAAGACGTTGGAATTACTTTTCTGGCATCTTGTCAGTGACATGAAATTTCAAGTTTTCTAGTTTAGCTCAGTTCTGTGACATTGCACTGACTGGCCAGACATGGCCTTTCATAGAATCCTTGTGTCTATACATGTACCTACCACTTTTTATTTTTTTTTTTTGCAGCCCGTCATGTCTCTTGCGTTCAGTGTGGACAAAAACTTTCTCTGAGAAAGAAGCCAAGCCCATTGGAGACTAAACAGAAACAGTACGTAAAGGAAAAAAAAGTCAAATTATAGAATTTATCAATTGAGAAAAAAATTGTTCTGATGATAAAATGGTTGAAAAAACATTGATATGCATTCACCATGTAATTCAAGTTATCTACATGTAAACTACATGTACTCGTTTGAGGTAGCCTATTTCCAGTGACTGTTCTTAGGTCAGCTGGTGGACATCCAAAAAGTCTGCTAGATGTTTGGACTGAAGACTCAAGACGAAGAGATACACATTGAGGGGAAGCAAATCTGCTAATTCAACATTTTCACCATTCTCAAAGGGGATCAAATCTTAAGTTAAAAAAATTTGCTCCCTTGGACCACAACCTTTGGTTCAAGATTAGACCCTTTTTGGAAGGTCTTCGTAGTCCTGGGAAGCAAAAACAACTGAGAAACATTTAGATGCATCAATTTACCATAAAACGTTGTAATAACTTAAACTTCTGGTTTAAGGAGGCAGGGTTTCTAGTCCTTATGCACAACTCGTGTACATTAAAATTCAGCTAGATTTTGGACAGAAGACCCAAGGGGTTTTGATACATTTTCAGGGGAAGCATCTCTGCCAATTATGCTTTCTCCATTGACAAATGGGGATCAACTTTTTTAACAAAAGGATGTGCTGCCCTTGGAGCAAAATCTTTCATTCAAGAGTAGACCCAATTTTGAAAGGGCTTCTTAGCAGGGAAGCAGACAAGAAGTCACATAAATTGTTACCCCTTTGTAAAAATGGCCAAAAAACATCATAGAAATATCAAGGCATTGTTTGAGGTGGAGATTTCCAGGTGTAGTCCATAGATCAAATGCTGGGTATCCAAAATTCAGCTAGATTGTTGGACTTAAGACTAAAGGTGAAGAAATATACTTTCAGGAGAAGCAAGACTGCCATTTTCAATTTTTTTTCCATTTTCAATGGGGATCAACTCTTACACAAAAGAATACGTTAGCTTTGTTGAAAAATCTTGCCTTCAAAAGTAGAATCCATTATTTGGGCTTCATAGTCCAGGAAAGCAAACAGGGAGTTGCAAAAAATTCCTGTCGAAAAAAATTTGTCTGAAAAGCATTCCTTCATCCTAGAACCTTTTAAGTTCATCAAAACTTTATGTCTGAGGTGGCAAATTTCCAGTGGTGTCCATAGGTTAACTCCTGAACATCCACATTTCAGCCAGACTTTTGTACTGAACGCTCAAGGATAAAGAGGTACACTTTCAGGGGAAGCTACTCAGCTATTTTCAATTTCTGCTCCATCCTCATTGGGGATCAAGGACAGAATTTGCCCCTTGGAGCAATACTTTACCCCCATTTTGGCAGGGCTTAGTAGTTTAGGGAAGCAAATATATGAAGTCACAAATAAAATCCCCCTTGAAAAAATGGCATTTTCATTTTTGGCTCCATTCTCAACAGTGATCATATCTTTTTAAAAAAAAGAATTTGCTACTGGTGGAACAAAATCTTTCCTTCAAGAGCAGACCCATATTTTGGAAAGACTTCATAGATCAGGGATGCAAGCAGGAAAGCACAAAAAATTCCCTCATGCAAAAATGGCTGAAAAACATGGAAGGTGAATACAGTCACCATGAAACTTGGTTACAGAAAATTTCTTGTCAAAATTCAGCTTCACTATTGAATTGAAAATCCAAGAGGAAGGATTACACTTTCAGGAGAAGCAACTCTGCCATTTTCAATTTTACCTGCATTTGCAATTGAGTTTAACTCTTAAAGAAAAGAATTTGCCTTCTTTAGAGTATAATCATTCCTTCAAAAGAGTAGACCCTACTCTTTCCTTCAAGAGTAGACCCTATTTTGGTAGAGCTATATAGTCAAGGGCAGCAAGCAGGAAGACATAAAAAAATCTCTTTTTTAAAAAATGGCTTAAATAATATGGAGTGCAACCATTCACCTGTTTGAGGTTGCAGATTTCGAGTGGATATGGATAGGTCAACTGTGGACATCCAAGGGTCAGCTAAATATTTGGACTGAAGACTCATGGTGGACAGATACACTTTCAGGGGAAGCAACTCTGCCATTTTCAGTCCTGCCCTTGGAACAAAATATTCCCTTCAAAAGTAAACCCCATTCTGGAAGGGCATCATAGTCATGGGAAGCAGGAAAGCACAAAAAATGTCTTCTATGTAAAAATGGCTTCAAAACATGGAGGCACATCTATTCATCATGAAACGTTATTGAATCTTTTTTTTTTCTCTTTTTTTGTTGTAAAATGTCAGCTTTAGGTTTGAACTGTAAACTCAGTTTAAAGGTGTACGCTTTCATTGGAAGCAACTCTGTGCCATTTTCAATATTTCCTCCATTTGCATTCGGGATAAAGTCTTAAAAGAATTTGCTCCCTTCGGAGCAAAATCTCTCCTTCAAGATATACCACATTTTGGAAGGGCTTCATAGTCTAGGAAAGCAAGCAGGAAGGCACAAAAAATTTGCTCTTTATAAAAGTGCCTGAAAAGCATGAAAGAGATATTTGTAAGTTTTGTCAATTTTTCTTGTTTGAAGTGACAAATTTCAAGCGGTATGCTTAATTTCTGACATACAACAGTCAGCTCGACTTTCAAACTGAAGACTAAAGGTGAAGGGATACAATTTAGGGGAAGCAACTCTGCCATTTTAATTTTTGCTCCATTCTCAATGGAGATCATCCCTCAAAGGTAAGAATTTCCTCCCCTTGGAGCAAAATCTTCCCTTCATATGTAGACGGGCTATGATCATAGTCCAGGGAAGGAAGCAGAAAGGCACAAAATATTTTCCCTTTTGTAACTATAGCTTAAAAAAATCATGGATTTGTATCCATTCACTATGAGTTTGTGTGTCATAACTTCTTGTTTGAAGTGGAAAATAGTGTATTGGAGAAAACCTTCCATTCTAGAGTAGTCTTAAAAGCATTTGCTCCCCATGGAGCAAACTCTTTTCTTCAAGAGTAGACCACATTTTGGAAGGGCTTCATAGTCCTCCAAGGGAAGCAAGCAGGAAGGCACATTTTTTTTTTACTAACAATGTCTGAGAAGAAATGCAGGTGATCCATACAATATGAATTTGTAAGCTTGTTAAACCTATTTGAGGTTGCAAATTTTAAGTGGGTATCCGCACCTTAATTTCAGACTTACAAAAACCAACTTGACTTTTGAACTGAAGACTCCAGGTGAACAGATATACTTTCAAGGGAAGCAGCTCTGCCATTTTCAATTTTTGCTGCCTTTTAAATGGGGATCAACTCTGGAAGAAAAGAATTGGCTCCCCTTGGAGCAAAATCTTCCCTTCAAGAGTAGACCCCATTTTTGAAAGTCTATAGAGTCCAGGGCAACAAGCAGGAAGATGCCAAACTATTTCCTTTTGCAAAAGTGGCAGAAAAACATGGAGGTCATCCATTCACCGTGATATTTTTATGCCCCTAACTTTGAAAAAGGTTGGTGGGGCATATTGCCTCTGGCTTGTCCGTGCCTGAGTGTGTGTGTAAGACACACTTTTTTATACCTGCTGTAACTTCAGAACCCTGTCAGCTAGGGTCTTGAAATTGCATATATGGATTCCTCATTGAAAAAAAGCTGACACATACATTTATCTTTTCCGATTTGTGGCTCTTTTTAGCTCGCCTGAACGAAGTTCAGGAAGAGCTATTGTACTATCCCCGGCGTTGGCGTTTGCGTTGGCGTTAGCAAAATGTTAAAGTTTTTACGTTAAAGTTTTTATGCCCCCGTGACGATAGTCAGGGGGCATTAAGATTTGCCCCTGTCTGTCTGTCCGTCCGTCCGTCTGTCTGTTCGTCACGCTTTATGGTATAGAGTTTGTGTAATAAACTCCTCCCACAGTTTTCAATGGATCTGTTTCAAACTTTGCATACATGTTGGGGACATATTGAAGATTTGCATGTGGATTTTTGTTGGACCTAGAATTAATTTTGACAGAATTACGGCCTTTTGAACTTAGTCATTTTAGGCAAATTTTTGCATTGTAAGGTATAGAGTTTGTGTAATCAACTCCTCCCACAGTTTTCAACGGATCTTTTTCAAACCTTGCATACATGTTATGGACATATTGAAGATGTGCATGTGGATTTTTGTTGGACCTAAAATTAATTTTGACAGAATTACAGCCTTTTGAACTTAGTCATTTTAGGCAAATTTTTGCATTGTAGGGTATAGAGTTTGTGAAATCAACTCCTCCCACAGTTTTCAATGGATCTTTTTCAAACCTTGCATACATGTTGTGGACATATTGAAGATGTGCATGTGGATTTTTGTTGGACCTAGAATTAATTTTGACAGAATTACGGCCTTTTGAACTTAGTCATTTTAGGCAAATTTTTGCATTGCAGGGTATAGAGTTTGTGTAATCAACTCCTCTCACAGTTTTCAATGGATCTTTTTCAAACTTTGCATACATGCTGTGAATGTATTGAAGATGTGCATGTGGGTTTTTGATGGCACTAGAATTAATTTTGACAGAATCACAGCCTTTTGAACTTAGTCATTCTAGGGAAATTTTGCATTGTAGGGTATGGATTTTGTGTTATCAACTTGCTCCACAGTTTTCAATGGATCTTTTTCAAACCTTGTCTACATATGGTGGACATATTTGAAGATATGATGAGGCATATTGATAGGTCTAGAATTAATTTTGACAGAATCACAGCCTTTTTAACTTAGTCATTTTGGGCAGTTTTTTTCATGGCAGGTTATGTTTTCAATGGATTCATTGTAGGTGCTTTATGGATATATACATATCATGTGACAGGCGCTGCACGGGGGCATCATTAGTGTCTTACAGACACAATTTTCTAGTTTTAGGTGATTGGCAAGGAGCTGTCAGGCGAGCTATCCTGTCCCGGTGACAGGTCTTGTTGGAGTTACGCCCCTTTTAAAAATATTAAATGAACATCTTGTTAGCAAGATATGTTTAACAAGGATTTAAGCTATGGCTTTGATGTTTGATATGCTGATTGGACATGAGGAGTAGATTACCTGATATTTGAGCTATGGCTTTGATATTTAGTGTACTGATTAGGTATGAAGGGTAGATTACCTGATCTACTTTTGAGAGTTTGAGGTGGCAGATTTCTAGTAGCTGTAAATAGGTCAACTTCTGGACGTCAAAGTTCAGTTAGACCTCAGGGGAAGCAACTCTGCCATTTTCAAATTTTCCTACATTCAAATGTTGAAGAAAAGTATTTTGCTGCCCTTGGAGCATAAACTTCCTTCAAGCGTAGACCAAGTTTTTGAAGGGTTTCCTTGACCAGGAAAGCAAACAATAAGTCACAACAATTGTATTTCTTTGTAACAACGGCTGAAAAACACAGAAGTGCAACCATACACCATGAAACTTTGTTAGTTTGGCAAAAGCTGTTCAAATGGCAAATTTAGAGAGGAATATGCACATATTTACTCAAGATACACTGAAGACTCAAGGTAAAGATATACACTTTCAGGGAAAGCCACTCTGACATTTTCAATTTTTGCTCCATTCTTAATGGGGATGAACTCTGTAAGAAAAGAATTTGCTCCACTTGGAGCTAAATCTTTTTTCAAAAGACACCATTTTGGAAAGTCTTCATAGGCCAGGGAAACAAACAGGAAGGCACAAAAATATATTCTCCATCGTAAAAATGGCTGACAAACATTCAGGTGTATTCATTCAGCATGGATCTGTATATTGTCAAAACTTCTTATTTGATGGTCAGATTTCAAGTTGCTAACTTCACAAGTTTTTAGCTCGCCTGAATGAAAGTTCAGGAAGAGCTATTGTTGTCACCCTGGCATCAGCGTCCAATCCGCATTGGATGTTTTGGTTAACGTTTTTCAAAGACCTATATCTCCTCAACCCATGGATGGATTCTTTTGATACTTGTACTGTAGTTAGATATTGGTCTAAAGTTCAACACAGTACCTCCCCCACTCCACTCAGTGACCTTGGTGTCAAGGTCATGGACTTAGAAAATGGGAGTTTTTTTTAGACGATGTTTTTGTTAGTTTTTTACAGACCCATATCTCCTTAACTCGTGGATGGATTCTTTTGATACTTGCACTGTAGTTAAATATTGGTCCAAAATTTTCCAAGCCCCCCAATCTCAGTGACCTTGATGTCAAAGTCATGGACTTAGAAAATTGTCTTTTTATCTGTTGGATGTTTGGTTAAAGTTTTTTAAAGACCCATATCTCCTGAACCAATGGATGGATTCTTTTGATATTTGCACTGTAGTTAGATACTAGTCCAATGTTTTACAGAGTACTACCCCAATCCTGGTTAGAGATCTTGATGTCAAGGTCAATTGGTTTTATTAAAGTTTCCTAATTGCACACTGATTCAGAATGCTTGGCATAGATTTAGTTTACACTTGAACTGATGTTGGACACTTTTTCGAGTTTTTACAAAACACTACATGTATATACTTACCCCACTGGATGACCTTGAAGTCAAGGTCATTGACTTAGAAGTTTGTCTTAAAGATTTTGGTTAAAGTTTTATATTTATGATGGCATAATTTCACAGTGCCACAGTGGAGTCAGTTAATACTAATACTTGGACTGATGTTAGATAATGGTTCAGGGTTTTGATACATAATGCACCCCCTACCCCTCAGTTCTTTGACCTCAAGCTCATGGACTTTGAAATTCCATTTGGATGTTTCAGCACAGGTCAAGGTCAAAGTTGCTGTTTTTAGAATAACTGTCATCACTCTAGCCCCTTCATGTACGGACCGATTTTGACATGATTACTTCTCACAAATGTTCAGTACGACAATATCTTGGACACATTCTAGGACTATGTTAAGATAACAGTTGCAATTTTTAGAAAGAAACAAAAACAAACAACTTTGTCATCTCTGTAGCAGTTTTATTTATGGATTGTTTTCGATATAACTTCACACAGTTGGACAGTATGACAAAATCAGGTTGCAGCCTTCTTGAACCAAGGTCAAGGTAACAGTTGCTTTTTTAAAAAAGACTTGGTCATCGCTCTAGGGTCTTCATTTATGAATGGATTTTGTTACACCCTGTTAATCCTAAAGAACATACCTGCTATAAAAAACGCCCCCTTCCTCTTTTCCGAAACCAATGTTATATAAACTTGCATAGATTTAGTTAGCTCTTTGAAATGGGGTCTTCTTTTAAAGAAAAGATTTTGCTCCCAGAGGAGCAAATTCTTTTCTTTAAGAGTTGACCCCTTCTGCAAAGGGAAGCAAATGAAATGAAAGAGCTTCCTCTAACAGTATACCCATTCACCTTAATACTGTTCCTAGAGTTATTTTGACGGTGGCTTCTTTTCTACACTTCAAGCTCTAAATAACGCCCCCTTTTGTAAAATGCAACACCCCGGGGGTTTAATAGGATTTTTATGGTAATATGGTAAATTTGCCAAATAAGAAGAGGGGATACCTCTAAAAAATGTTTTCAATTCTTAACGAAAACATACATTGTGATCCCTCATTAGAACCATTTCAGCAAGACGGTTCTGATGAAGGGTCACAATTAACCTTAAACAAAGGCTGTCAAGAAAAGAATATTATAAGACATAATGAATTAAACAAGACGGCCTTTGATTTAATGTCAGAAGGCAATTGTTTGGGCCATGGCCACATTTTTGTTGCAATTTTTATGGCCATGGGCAAAAATATTGGGCCATGGGATTTTTTTTGTGGGCCATGGCCGGAAAAGTGGCCGCGGCCGAAAAAATGTTGCCCATGGGAAAAATTGTAAAATAATTACTAATGTTTATTTTCAATAGAAATGTGTATGGCCTTGATGGGCATTGAGCATTAGTTAGTTAAGTTAGTGAAAATACATTTATTAATTTTGTTATATTTATTTTCCCATGGCCAAGAAGTTGGGCCATGGCCATCCGGTTTGGCCATGGCCACGCACTTTTCCCATGGGAAATTTGATTTTCCCGCGGGAAATTCAATTTTTCCCATGGGCAATCACTTTTCAAATGATCTTTTGGGGGGTTTATCTTTCCTTTAGAAAATCAAAAGCAACTTTTTTATAAAGCACTAAACAAGTACTACAAATGTATATATAGTTTTAGTTCCTAGCTCTCTTAGAAAGATGTCCTGAGTTTGACAAATACCGGTGCGACAGAAAAATACCGGTGTGTGTTTATGGTTATATGCATAAAATGTAAAAAGCCGCCAACTTTTGATATCTCAAAGTCGAAGATCGTCTGAAACTACTGACAGTTCAAAGTAAATTTTCAAACCTTACAAAATTCACTAAGTGATACCAGTAGTTCGAGAAATAGGCTGTTGAATTGTAAAGATAGATATAAAGGATGAGTCCGAATTATATTCTTTGATATATGAGAGTACTTTGGGATATCAGTGTTTGAGATAATGGGAGTCAACTAAAACGACGTGTATGGTGCATTAGTATCTGCTCTCTATGTAGATTTGCTTCCTATGTGATCTTTCCTCTGTAGTAGTGTAGTAGTGGCAACTCTTAAAGGAAATGATTGGCTCTGAAAGTTCTTTCCTTTAAGGAGCAAAGTATTTCCTTTAATAGTCGCCGATGAGGAGGGAAGCAAATACTACCGGACAAACAGCGTAAAATCAACATTGATTCAATGTTGATTCAACGTCATGACGTTGAATCAACGTTGAGGAGATGTTGAGTCATGTGTGCCTGCTGTGAATAATTCCTTAGACGTTTTTTTTTCATTATCATATATTATCATACGAATCGTGATGAAAAGTAAAATGTTGCAATGTCTTGCAGTGCTTTGAATAAACCGAAAATCTACCATATGTTCTTTTTATTGTTTTCGCTGACGTACGAGCTGAGCCTGTAAAATCTGTTCTGAGTAAGATACTTTAGAGTTGCTTTGAGACAGACGTGAATAGCTATGACTTAGATCAGTCTATACTTTTTTCCAAAAGCTATCAACTATGCATTATTCTATCTTATCGTATATTGGCAAATGCACGTTAAGTAGTTCGACAAATGTTACGTTCTAGCAGCAGAAGCAGAATCATGAAATAATCTAATAAATGATAAATAAAATTACGTAACAGCCGTCCGACATCATTTCAGGCTCCTAATCATACTGATCAGGAACTTAAAATGATGACTGATAGCTGTTAAAAATCAAGTAACAGCAATCAGTCATCATTTCAAGTTCCTAATCATACTGATTAGGAACTTGTAATGATGACTGATTGCTGATTAGGAATTTGAAATGATGACTGATTGCTGATTAGGAACTTGAAATGATGACTGATTGCTGATTAGGAATTTGAAATGATGACTGATTGCTGATTAGGAACTTGAAATGATGACTGATTGCTGATTAGGAACTTGAAATGATGACTGATTGCTGTTTCTTGATTTTAGACATGATCCTCTTTAGGGATGCAACTGGTTATTCAAGCGCGAAGTTGAATGAAAACAACTACAAGGGAGATCACTGTCATCTAGAAGTATTTGAGGCGCGACATAAGAAAACCAACAAAGTGGCATGTGCGCTCAGTCCAGTCTAAGCTCTACCTGGGAATCCGCCCAGTTTGATCAGAGTCTTCCCTTTGGTCCTAAGGGTAGATAAGGCTCTAAACCGGCGGATACTCTGATCAGACAGAGCGGATGTCCAGGCTGATGTGAGTGTTCACTGGGCGCACGTCATTTTGTTGGTTTTGTCGTGTCGCGGCTCAATTTTGTCTCTTGTAAAAGGTAAAATAAAGGTTTCCCATAGCCTTGTGGCCGTAGAGACAGTGTGGGTTAGAGGCTCTTTGTATCTTGGACAGAGCATAGGAAATGCATAGCCTATCTCTCTCCTTTCGCTGTCTCATCCTCCGCTGATTGGAAACAGGTACTCATTCACTGCTGGGTAGACAGGGAGAGAGTTTTCCAGCTGCCAGCTGGCCCAAACAGGTTCAAACCCACGTTCTACAGGCGCCCTTCTATTTCATTACCACCGCCTCACGGCGCCTCTTCTTTTCCACTGGTCACGCTTAAAGCATAGTATTAGTTTACAGAGAGAACAAGTCCTTTCTTTCTACAGTTCTGCCATTTTAGAAAGGATTCATCTACCAGGAACACAAATACTATTCTCCAAAAGTTGTCTTCATTATTTAGTAGTGAATGACAGAAGTAGGGTTCCAAGTCACACCAGCACATTAGTCACACAGATACAGACCCTCTGTTTATCCGAAAGACAAGAGAAAGGGGGACAAACCTGCGATCCCTGCTTGGGTATTCTACCACGTTAGCACTTTATTGCCGTCGCACTTATGTCTCCAGTTTAAAGATTTCATATAAAACATGATAATATAGCTAGAATTATCTCTAACTTACATCCGCAAGATGTGACTGAAATACTGTTTACAAGGCCGTATAATTATATCAGCCATATGGATTTTCATCAGCCACAAGTACAAAGCAAAAATCTGTATATTGATCTAAATTGCAAAAATATGTAAACAAAACGCAAATCAAAATCATGGTAAATATAAACCAATATAAAAGATCCAGCCAAGCCTGTTTAAGGTAAATGGATACACTTTCAGGGGCAACAACTCTACCAATTTCCGTTTTGTCCCACTTCTCACTGGGTTCAAGTCTTAAATGAAGAATGTGCTCCTCTAGGAGCAAATTATTTGAGCCGCGACACGACAAAACATGTGGTTGTGCGTCCAGCGCAGACTCAGATTAGCCTGGGCATCCGCCCAGTCTGATCAGAGTCTGCGCTGTCTGCATGGAGGTAGCTTAGACCCTTAGCTACCCTTTGAGCACTTAATAAAGAGTCTGACCAAACTGGGCAGATGGCCAGGCTTATCTGAGTTTGCGCTGGGCGTGTCTCGGCTCATATAAAGGATCCAGCCAAGCCTGTGTAAAGAAAGAATATGCTTCTCTAGGAGCAAAAGCGAGCGAAAGGTTATTAGTTTACGAGTAGATGACCTGAGTAATTGTCAAACTGAATGTTGGACTAAATTATCTACATGTGATATATTTTCAGTCTGTTGATGCGTGTATCCGCAAATGAGCCGCGACACGACAAAACCAAGAAAGTGGTTGTGCGCCCAGCACAGACTCAGATCAGCCTGGACATCTGTCCAGTCTGATCAGAGTCTTTGCTGTCCGCATGAAGGTAGCTTAGACCCTTAGCTACCCTTTGAGCACTTAATAAAGAGTCTGACCAAACTGGGCAGATGGCCAGGCTTATCTGAGTTTGCGCTGGGCGTGTCTCGGCTCATATAAAGGATCCAGCCAAGCCTGTGTAAAGAAAGAATATGCTTCTCTAGGAGCAAATTCTTGACCCCATTTCGAAAGGGTAACGTCGTCAAGCGAAGCAAACAGAAGTTATTTCCCTTTATTAAGTATCTGAAGAAATATATAGGTGTGCCCATACACAAACCAGGCCCCGGGGGTATAAAACTTGAGTACATTCTCAAACTTAAAATAAAGCACACTGATTGGCTGCTTCCGAGCACATGCTTTGAAGCAGCCAATCAGTATGCTTTATTTTGAGTTTGAGATTATACTCAAGACTCTGGTCCCTCGCTGTTACACATACTAGATGTACATGTGGTGGGCGAGAAAAAGCACAATCAATCATGGGTGTTGCATAGGCAGATTCATATCTTCACCTTTCTGTTAGCCGACTTGTGAACCTGTACAAAAGTCAGCATTGATGTACAAAGGTGATGGGCCAGATCATGTGTAAACAGTGATGACAGGTCATGTGCAGACATTCATGACTCGGGTCATATGCAAACAGTTATGCTCCAGATCATCTGCAAGACAGATGACTCAGTTCAGGTGTAGGCATTGATGACTCAAACCATTTACAAACAGTATTGATTCAGACCTGCTGCAAGTTATGTCTTAGACCACGTGCAGATATATATGACTCGAATCAGATGATTCAGATCATGTGCAAAGAGTGATTAAGCAAATCGTGTACAAACAATATTTACTCAGGACATAGATCATGTGCAGACAGTGATGGTTCAGATCATGTGAAAACAGCGATGGCAAGGATCATATTTTGTGCAAACAGTAATGACTCGGATCATGTGCTAACAGAAATGACTCGGATAATGTGCAAAATGTGATGACTCGGATAATGTGCAAAAAGTGATGACTCAGATCATATGCAAACAGTGATGAAGCAGATCATGTACAGACTTTGATAGCTGAGATCATGCACAGTCACGACTTGAGTAACGTGCAAAAATTGTTCACTAAGATCATGTTCATAAGGAATGAGTCAGATCATGTCAAAGAGATAATACATGTAACTCGGGCCATATTCAAACTTCGTTCATATGCAAAAGAAATGATTGAGGTCGTTGGAAATGATGATTTAGGGCATTTGCAACCAGTACTGTCTCAGATCATGTGCACAATTGGATGTCTAAGATAATGTCCGAACAGTATCGCCTCAAAGCATGTTCAAACAGTGAAGACTCGGATCAGATTGCGAATCTGCGCAGTTTGAATAGTCTTCTCTTCTTGCATGCAATAAAATGTGGACACCATGGAAGTTGTATAATAGTGAATATTCTAGACGCAAAACAGTTTAATGTTCAGTTGCGCTACTGATCTGAAGTTAAGCTGATCAAAATTGCCTAAAGACGCAGGTCTCTGATTTCTCCACTCAGATGGTTACATGTCATACTATATCTAACAGACATTCAATGCTGTTTCCACGTTCAACATATGCATTGAGCTACGACACGACAAAACCAACAAGCGGCGTGCCATGTGCGTACAGCGAATACTCAGATCAACCTGGGCACCCGCCCAGTCCGATCAGAGTCTTTGCTGTCGGCATGAAGGTAGCTTGTCCTCTTATCTACCCGTTAAGTGCACTGCAACGACTTTGATCAGACTGGGTGGATATCCAGTCTGACCTGAGTCTTCGCTGGGCACACATGCCACTTTGTTGGATTTGTAGTGTCGCGGCTCATATATAAGTGTTAGAATAAGTTATAAAAACATGGATTTAGAAAGAAAAGATTATCCGACGTTATGATCCAAGCCACTGTTGCACTGCAGGGATCAGTGAGTCCACAAACTTTATATTGTTCTCGGCTCTTTCCATGGCTTGTTGGAAAAACTGGCTTCCTTGAAGATTACTTGTCTGGGCAAACTCATTCAGCTGAAATAAGTAATTTTTTGTTGAGGATCAACGTGTACATAAAAAATCATATTACGATCCCTCTCGATCCGTATCAAAGTTAATAACTACACCTTCAGGGGAAGCAACTCATTTATGTTTCATTTAACCTCCCTTCAAAGTGGCTGTCAACTCTTGAAGGACAGAGTTTGCTCCGCTAGAATCAAATCCTTTGGTTTAAGAGTACACCCTCTTTGTGAAGGGCTTAGTAATAGGAAATCACAAAACGTTGTTTCTTTATGGTAAAACTACCGGATGCCTAGAGGTGTACCCATGCAAAACAAAACAAGAGGACCAATGGTCCTGTAGCTCACCTGGGTCCATTCAGCCTCAGTACTCTAGGGTAGGTTACTCTAAGCCATCGGTCAATTGGTTCTGGTGAAAAAGATTTTTAAAGGTTTTAACCATATATGGGCATGGCGGACATGTTGGTCATGTGACCTGGACGTTTGAAAAAAATTTCATTCCCTTAACCCCCTGGAGGCTCTATATAAAATTTGGTTTCAAAATTGGCCCAGGGGCTTTTGAAGAGATGGTTTGATATTGTCAAAATGACAGAGTTCTTGGACAAAAGTCAAAGAATGACCTTGACCTCTTGTACTCATGAATATTCATGTACTCATTAAGATGACTGTAGATACCAATTATTAGGCATAAATCTTCAAAACTTTTCCATGGAATCTTATGTTCTAGCATTTCCCACATATGACCTTGCAGTAAAATAGTCTAGGTCAACCCAAGGTCATTGTTTTGAACAATCTTGATAGTACTGGAGTTCCCAATGCTCCATACCAAGCTTCAAGGCCATCAGTCAATTGGTTCTGGAGAAGAAGATTTTTTTAAGGTTTTTACCATATATGGTCCTGGCGGCCATGTTGGTCATGTGACCTGGACTATGTGAAAAAAAAATCATTCCCTCAATCCCTGGAGGCTATATGTGAAATATCGTTACAATTGGCCCAGTTTTTAGGGGATTGTTTGATATTGTCAAAATATGAGAGTTCTTGGTTAAAGGTCAAAGAATGACCTTGACCTCTTGTAATCACAAATCTTCATGTACTCATTTCGATAACTGTATATACCAATTCTTAGGCATATCTCTTCAAAACTTTCCATGAAATCTTATGTTCTAGCATTTTCCCATATTTGACCTTGCCGTAAAAAATATCAAGGTCAACCCATGGTTATAATTTGAACAATCTTGATAGTACTCGAGTACCCAAAGCTACATACCAAGTTTCAAGGCCATCGGTCAATTGATTCTTGAGGAGAAAATTTTTAAAGGTTTTTACCATATACATGTATGGGCGTGGCGGCCATGTTGGTCATGTGCCCTGGACCATATAAATAAGTTTTTGTTCCCTCAACTCCTGGAGGCTCTGTATGAAAGTTGGTTTCAGTTAGCCCAGGGGGGTTTGAGGAGATTGTTTGAAATTGTCAAAATATGAGAGTTCTAGTTCAAAGGTCGAAGAATGACCTTGACCTCTTGTACTCATTAATCTTCATGTACTCATTAAGACGACTGTAGATACGAATTTTTAGCCCAAAATCTTCAACAGTTTCCAAGATATCTTATGTGCAAGCGTTTTGCCATATAAAAGCACAAGGAAGCAAATTTGACCTTACCGTAAAAAAGGTCAAGGTCAACCCAAGGTCATAATTTGAACAATCTTGGTAGTATTCCCGTATCCGATGCAACATAACAAGTTTCAAAGCCATCGGCCTACTTGTTCTGGAGGGGAAGATTTTTTTTGGTTTTTACCATACATGTATATGGGCATGGCGGCCATGTTAGTCATGTGACAGGACCGTTTGAACAACTTTTTGTTCCTAAGGTCCCAGGAGGCTCTATATGAAATTTTGTTACAATCGGCCCAGCGGTTTCAGTGGAGAAGTCGTTTGAAATTGTGGACGGACGGACTGACGACGGACGGACGACGACGGACGACGGAGCCTGACCATACTATAAGCTCCCCCGGAGCCTCTGGCTCAGGTGAGATAAAAATATTGTTTAGTTTTTTTCTCGCCTACCGGACTAGTTATCCTGGTCACGTGGTGGGTTGTAATAATTCTATCTATCAGGCATTACCACGCATAGCAACTTCACTACGAAATTGATGGACAATTTATCATAAATCTCAAGATTTCCATTTTTTTTAATGTTTCGAAACCTTAAAGTCTCTCCCTCTCTTCGCCTAAGATACGGGCAAAAGATTCCTCGAACATTGCATGCCTTTGTCTGTCGAGTAGGATTTCCCTATCCACAAAGGTGAATATGGACTTACATTATGCCATTTCTTTGCTTCGTGTCATGCCTTTCTCCCCAGGATATGTGAAGGACAGGCATACATGTATTGTGAAAACTACCGTTCTTAATAAAAGGGCTGGCGATATATATGCCTGGGAACCATTATTCATAAAACGATGCATTCAACGACTGCCGTGCAAGTGAGAAAGTAAAATTGATCACAGTGACATTTCGTAATGTCACACATAAATGCATAGAATTAATGTAGAAACATCCGGCATTTTCGATATTACTTTTTACCCAATAAGCATTTCATTTAGCGTATACATTTCAGTGCTCCAGATATGGACGAGTAATAGGGATAATTTTGGTATAATTTTCCATATTTCTCCACAAAATCAAATGTTGTGACCATTCATGAGGCAGTTCTTATGAGTGGTCATTATGTTTTCGTTGAGAAACAAGAAACCTATCTTGGATTGATCCTGAAAACCCCATCTTTTCTGGAGCACTAAGATTTGCATGTGTATTTTAGCAGCAGAAAAAGCAGAAACAGTAGACAGCTGACTAGGTAAGACTCAACCTTCTAGGGAGAGGCAAACCAGAAGCAAAACTGTTTTCACAGATAAACCGCAGGTGCTAAAATAAACAAAAACGCTTTAACTTTTAAGGTAATATCGAAGTAGAGACTACATGCTCAGACAATCTGTGATCCCCAAACTACAGTCTATGATCTGTGATCCCCCAACTACATACAATCTTTGATCTGTGATACCCCCAGCAACAATCGGAAACACCGGTGTTCGGCGTTTTTGGAAATTAATTTACATACCTCTAGCAGACGTCGAGGAGTATTGAAATTGTTAGCAATTTCTAGAATCGGTTGCTGACCCCAATAGCCACCAGATCTGAAATAAGATAATAAAAAGACCTTAATAGTATGTTTAATGTGTTTTGGCGTACTTGCAAGGGAAGTAACTCAATCATTTACTTTTTGACCTTCATTCCTTATTGTCTTGGAGAACAGTCTTTTCTGTAGGAGGTTATTCCTTTCGGAGGCCTTTGTCAGCTAGGGAAAAAATAGAAGGTCACAAAAGCTACTTCCCTCTGTAGAAATAGTTGAAAAAAATATGGGTGTGTATATATATCTTAAACTCTATACATCAGTTACCTTCAACTCTAGCCATTATAGTGATCTAACAAAACAACCGCATGCGATACCACTAATGGAGATAACTCCCTACTTATTTTTTCCTATCTTCTTTTTTATAACAAAGGGCATGTGCGTACACATCCCATGGAAATGTTTTGTTCATGACAGGAAGCTTTGATAACCAGTTGTCAGTTTCAGAAAAAAATGTTTTGACTCTAAATTTAAATTTTTTTTTTTTTTATGATATGTTCATGCATGGAGTCCGGAGGGAGGGTCAGCTAATGTATCACCACAAAAGCAATGGTAATTTAATATTAATAGAAAACATTCCGTTACCTCAATGATCATATCTGTGAAGTTCCACCAAAATATTTCAAACAGTATACAGTAACAACATGCCAGACACAAACAAGTCCTACTGTCAGAAAATACTGAATTGCTCATGGCATTTTTCAAGCCAGGTATTCTCGATTACACGCTTATTTAAACTAACTCAGTGACCTACAATTCAAGTTATCAAACGGAAACGTATGAAGGACAGAGACACACGGACGACCCAGCGTGCCAACAACTTACATGTGGCAGGTTGCATAAATCAGCGGTAACATGAATTTACTGTTCAAAAACAATCTCAGCTATCTAGATTTGTCTTAAATGACACATCTAAATATTGATATTGCCTTAGCAAGAAAGAATACTGAAAGAAAACGGAGCAAACAACCCAAAACAGCGTAATAATGTAAGAACCAGGAATAAAACATAAGTTTATCGACCTGAAAAGTGGACCGTAGTTGTGTCGCGAGCCAAATGAAACAGGTTTATTATGATGATATATTTACGATATATCTACCGGGAATATGAATAGGCACGGTTTTAACACATTTGATGGGTTCAGCTTAAACTGAAGAGGAGAAGTGTGCAGGCTCCACCTATTTTATTTGTTGTATGTTTGTTTTTGTTTTCATGTTTTTTTACTATCTGACCTTTGACCATTTAAATCCTTACCTTTTCATTACAGTAGAAATATGTTCCTGGTAAAATTCCCAGACAAACTGTGCAGCGTCTCTGTTCAGAGCCATATACTTCACAACCAGCCATAGCTCATTTGCATAAACCTCGTTCTGATCTAACATCAGGTCACGTGTCCTGTATCAACAGAGAAATATTACTTCAACTTCAACCGTAGCGTCAGGAAAATAATCAGATATACTGATGCAATGTGTGTCTTTGCTTCGTTGTTATCTCATATAAGATTAAACATTTTAAAAATGATGTTTTAAATTCACAATTAAAGAGTTAACCCATAACGTGAATCAAATCAACGTTGATTAAATGTTGATTCAATATTGTGTGCTTACAGGGAAATGTTTCAAAACAAAACTAATTGTCTGACTAGTTACAGATAAGACATAGGTTAAAGAAGGGCTGTAGTAATAAGAAAATACGCTAAATGTTAGATGATATTGATATGTAACGTAATAAAATAATTGAGCCGCTTGTAGGCATACTACCTTAGCTAACCTTTAAGCGCAGAGCAAAGACACTCTAATCAGATTCGGTGGATGCCCAAGCTGATCTGAGTCTTTGCAGGTCGCATACGCTGCTTTGTTGATATTGTCGTGTCGCGGGTCATATATACTTCAAGGTTTCAAACCCATGATGGCAATCATACCACAAACTGCCATAATTGCTAATTTCATGCAAACTACGCAATGACAGGTTATATTTCGTGTTGTTTGATAGTATTTTCGGAGTCCCTGTTGTCCCAATTCGATTGGCGTCGCTTTGAAAGCTACCATATGGCGTATACGAACAGGAAGACGTAGATCAGCCTGCACATCTGTAATTAAATCTTAAGAAATCGAAAATATAGACTCTGGTCGGTTCTAGCAGATGCCCCAGCTGGTCAAAATTTTACTTTACTCATTTGGCTTACATGTACGACCCCTTTCACTCGGTTCTACAATTTAGTTGTTCTGGGTCTGAAAACTAAAGGTAATCTCTTACTTGGCTAATAACCATTGATGTCGAGTACATGTTAGGGCTTTCAAAAGGCGAAGCCTTTCAGCATAATAGTTCTCCTTCTTCAGTCGACTATAAACAGCATCCCACTCCGCTGCTCCACCATGTTTTACAGCTGTACAGTAGTATGTGTCGGACACAGTTGGGTCTATGCTGAAATCAAAACCAAGACAAATACCAGCATAAATGAGCCGCCACACGAGAAAACCAACAAAGTGGCATGTGCACCCAGCGAAGACTCGGATCAGCCTGAACATCCACCTAGCGGGTCAGACTCTTTGACATGCGTTTAAAAGGTAGCTCAGGGTCTAAGCTACCTCCATGCGGACAGCAGAGTCTGTGTTGGATACAGTTATGTCTATACTGTTGCCCAGGCCGATCTGAGTCTTCGCGGCCACGCTGTTGGTTTTCTTGTGTAATTTGCGGCTCAGTTAAACAGAGGGTCTCACACGCGTGGTCGCCTTATTTGCGATTTTCATAAATACAAAATGACCATAAGTGTGAAAATCTGCTTATCATATGATTTTCCTTCTTTTCTTTTTCCTTACCTTGCTAAGTTTTCCCGCGGAAAACTGACATTACCTTCAAGAGAAACCATAATTTTATTAGTTTTATTTTCTCCAGCGGCGTCGTCATGTATCGTGAGGGAACAAACTGAAATGTAACGTTTGCTTTTCTGACTATGTTAGGAAGTTGACACTATTTTACAATGTTAGATATATAATTACAACACTTGTTCCTGAACTAATGCAATATTCCGGTATTTTATGCAATATGATGTGCATAATTACATTTATTGCGTTTCTGGTAAGCGGACAACCCTTATCGAGTTCGAGTACGTCAAACGTCCAGCTGTTTTTTCTTACACGAAAGGCCTATAAAATAAATGATAAATACTTACTCTATAAACTACTAGGCAGACACTGTTAGACGACTGCTTTTATAACACTTGGCTTACCTTTAGGCCTTAAAAGTATATTCAAACGTAATTGAATTATCTTTATTATTTTTCGCTACACGTGTACATACAATAAGCTATTTCAGTAATCAAATTAAAAATAACAGGCACCGCGATATTTCTGGGAATTACTAGGAACAAAGTTCAAGATCCACACTGAGTGAACAGGTACATGTAGACAGAAATGCATATTTTCTACCTGAAAGTTTAAGCCATTCTGTAAGACGCGCATGTGTGAACATTATCACTATTAATAGTATTGGTTCCGCAAACAAGAACAATTTTCAAATATATATACAATGTACTGTAGAGGTAGAGGGGTTAGAGGCGTTCGGCTAGATGAGGAAGGTCCCAGTTTCGAATCCGGGGTCAGAGGTAACATATTTTTTTAACCCAGCAGCAGTAAAAATGTAATTTACCCAGCAGTAAATGTATTATATTTTGTGAATCAAGGGTGTCTAAGACAGCAAAAAGAAAGGGATGGTCTCCAGTTTGATATGCTGTGCCCTAACTCATTTCCTATATGGCCACTATGCTAAGGAAACCTGTATCTCAAACCTTCACCGTGGTAGTTACAATGAACTTAAGATGTAATTCAGTATAAACGAGGCACTCTTACTTGGTGACGTTAGAGTTGTGGAATGCCGTCTTGGCCTGGGTAATGCAAATTTCCATTCCAAACAAGCAAGCCAGGTGTGTCTGCTTATCCTTCACACCACTGCAGGAAAAAAGAAACAAATGAAATAAAATAAAAAAAAGATAAAATACAAACACAAACATGCTAAACAGATGACTCGAAATGGACTCTTACAAGAATATTTTAGTTTGCACGGACGCAACATAATTAATTGTTAGCTTGATCATTGTTAATATTCAACACTGTTTCCCACAACTCGTTTGTCGGAAATCGTGTTGTTGCTTTTTATCGCCTCTGCTTTAGCAAGATGCTATAAAGGTTTCCGGTTTTACTTTTTCCCGTCTTTCTTCTGTCAGTAAACACTTTACGTTGACTCTAGCGTTAAATCCATCTGTACCCAGAACTCGAGGATGGATTCCTAGATGTATCAGTAGGATAGTCAGTCACAAGCATAAAAATTGTTTAGATGGCACTGGTCCTATTTTCAAGATCACTGGAGGTTTTTGCAAGTGAGGTGCAATTAATGATTTTGACCAAATTTGGTTCATTTATGTACTTGCAAAGAGTAAGTAGTTTGTTGATTTCAAGCTAAACATGCCAAAATACACGTTTTTAGAAACGTCCTTCTTCTGTTTGTCCACACTTTACGTCGACATAACCGTGAAATCCATCTGTATCCAGAACTTGTGGTTGGATTTCAGGATGTATCAAAAGTTATTTAGATGACAATGATCCCATGATCAAGTCACAGGAGGTCGGTGCTTGTAAAATGTCTCTTGAAACAATCAAGAAATTTTGATCAAGGTTGGTACATTTGTGTCCTTACAAAGAGTAAGTAGTGTGTTGATTTCACAAAATACACAATAAAAATGCCGTGTAATACCCTTTATTCAATTAGACTGAAGAAGACTGAAATTTGCGCGAGCCAAGTGGGATATACCAAGGAATTCTTAAGGTACAAGGTGAAATGTTCGCAAAGAAACATTTTAATACGCGTTTACAGATAAAAGTGACAAGTCACGTGAAATGATCAGTATACAGCATATGCAAAGACCTTGGTGAGTGCAATACCTTGATAAACATACGCCTAAGATGGAATCATGAACTCATCAGCGCGTCATAGAGCTCAGATGCACAATGTGAGATGTGAATCTACTGTTTGAAGATGCTTTATGACACATTAAACATAGCTTGGCTTATTTTGAGCCGCGACATGCCAAAACCAACAATTTTGCATGTGCGCCCAACAAAGACTCAGATCAGCCTGTAGTGGGCACTCGCCAATTCTGACTAGAGTCGTCGTTGTCGACATGGTGGTAGCCCTTAACGATCCTTTAAAGACACATTTTGATTGCATAATACCCTAATGACTGTTTATTGAAACATGCTGCTCAGAGATAAGACCTTCTGGGAGACTTTGTGACTAAAATACAGGTAGGGGCCACATAAAGGGAAATCAGCTGTCAAAGAAAAAGAGACAATTTTGGTTATAAACAAATTATAATAGGATCAGACTTTGTTGTTGAAGACCCACATAAAACTGTGTAAAAAATACTTTTATTTGATCAAAGACCTATGCTTTTATAGGAAGAGATGATAATAGGACCATGTAAATAGGTACCTGTACATTATAATATTCGTGCACACAGAAGACTTTGATCAGCCTGTGCAGTCTTATCAGAGTCTTCCTTGTTTGAATGAACAGTATGAGATTCCTGGAAATTTAAAACAGCAAAACTGATAATCCAGATCAGTCTACACATATGTGACAGCTAATCAAAATATCTACTGCTCAGAAAATGAAAATCCGGATCAGTCTACACAGATATGACAGCCCATTTGAATATTTACTGTTCACATGTCTTGAGCAGTCTGTTGTTTCTTGAAATTTTAAACACAGAAATGAATATCCATATCAGCCTGCACAGATAGACAGCGAAAAAGACCCTGATAAGTCTATGCATTTGTGATTTGAATATTTACTGTTTGTATTCAAATTAATCTCTATAGCTAAATAGCAAAAGAGAAGACCTTGGTCAGCCTACACAGATGTTACAACTGATTTTGATTAATAAACTGGTCAAATTGAAAAAGTGTCATCAAAGAGTATTTGAAATAGCATGCTCATCTGCACTGACTGATTAGTCGTCATTTTTGCTTTTCACAGAAAAACATTTTACTGTTTTAAAATGCCAAAACTTTTAAAATGTTAAACTTCAGGACAATTAAACAGCTTTTTGTTTGCATTTACTTTAACAAATAGTAAACTAAATAAATAAAGATGTTCATCCACTAGTTTATATCGGATCAGGAAAATATAATTAATATTCGTTTATCATGAATTAATAACTTATTTTTATCTTGTCTACTTAATTTTTCTCACAGTAGATGCATAAATAGAATAATAGCAGTTTCCCCATATTAGGCCCCCTCATACAGCTTTATCACTGGCTTAATCCCCTCATAATCGCCTAGATAAAATAAGCCTTTGGTGTGAGCTATAGCCCTAAGTACTGTTTATTGTGGGTGATCAAATTGTCCCACCCCACTTTGGTTAAGAAAAAAATGTGTCTTTAAGCGCACAGCAAAGACTCTGATCAGACTGGGCAGATGCCCAGCTGATCTGAGTCTTTGTTTGGCGCACATATCACTTTGTTGGTTTGATCGTGTCACGGCTTATATGAAGATGAGTCAGTTTACTGAAAATACCTTGAGTTTATATCTTGATTTGAAGTCGTGGCATTAATCATTCCGATGATTGTTTGCATCTTTTTCTGAAAACATAAAGTTTAATACAGTCAACTATTTTTAAATGCCATGCTATATATGTTGACAGACAATGCTTCATCACAATTTCGGGTCGTTCCAAACACCAAAGGATACATTTTGAAATAGGATATTAGGCTGTTTTTTTTACGCTGAGCCTGCTACGTAGTTCATTAACGTTAATACTTGAAAACGCAGCTTCCCCAACAGCTGATGTGTCTTTCTTTCTTTTTTGACGCATAAATCATATGAAAATTGTTATCTGAGTGACTGAGCATGCAGGCCGTAAAATGTGTTTTGTAGTTTGATAAAATCATTGTTTTTAGCATTGTATTTGCGCTGACTTAAAACACGCATAATAAATAAATGTGACGCCAGCGTCTAATTAACTGAATAACTGTTCAGATAGGTGCCAAAATGGAAGCATGATATACGATCTGATTGAATATTAATATAAAATTCTGGAGTTAGCTTGCCATATTTATTAGCTCACCTGTCAACGTGAGCTTATAGTATAGACTTGGTCCGTCGTCCGTCGTCGTCAACGTCGTCGGCGTCGTCCACAATTTTAAACATCTTTTTCTCAGAAACCACTGGGTGGATTGAAGCCAAATTTCATATAGAGCCTTAACAGAATAGGGGAACGAAAGTTTATATATTTGGTCCAGGTCACATGACCAAGATGGCCGCCACGCCCATATATGGTAAAAACCCTTCAAAAATATTCTTCTCCAGAACCAAAAGGCCTATAACCTTGAAACTTGGTATTTAGCGTCGGGCATGGGGCCCCATCATAAGTTATATAAATCATGACCTTGTGATGACCTTGACCTAATTTATGACATGGTCAACTTTGGTACTTTAGGCTTTTATATGGGAAAACGCTTAAACGGTGGATTTCTCAGAAACTATTTAAGTCTAAGGTACAATACTTGGTATACATGGTCGACTAAATGACCAGATGAAGATATTATGTCACTAAAGGTCAAGGTCATTCCGTCGGACCATCCGTCGTCAGGATTTTCAAACATCTTCTCCTCTGTAACCGTTGAGCCGATTGAAGCCAAATTTCATATGGAGTCTCAGTGGGATGGGGTAACGAAAGGTTATACCCGGGGTCTGGGTCACATGACCAAGATGGCCGCCATGCCCATATATGGTAAAAACCCTTCAAAAATCTTCTTCTCCAGAACCAAAAGGCCTATGACCTTGAAACTTGGTGTGTAGCATTGAGCATGCGAGCCCATCTTAGTTTATACAAATCATGACCTTGCGTTGACCTTGACCTAATTTACGGGATGGTAAACTTTGGTACGTTAGGCTTTTATATGGGAAAACGCTTAAACAGTGGATTTCTCAGAAACTATTTAGTCTAAGGTACAATACTTGGTATACATGGTCGACTAAATGACCAGATGAAGATATTATGTCACTTAAGGTCAAGGTCATTCCGCCAGACCATCCGTCGTCAAGATTTTCAAACATCTTCTCCTCTGAAACCGCTGGGCCGATTTAAGCCAAATTTCATATGGAGTCTCAGAGGGATAGGGGAACGAAATTTTATACCCGGGGTCTGGATCACATGTCCAAGATGGCCGCCATGCCCATATATGGTAAAAATCCTTCAAAAACTTCTCCAGAACCAAAAGACCTATGACATTGAAACTTGGTATGTAGCATTGGGCATGCGGGCCTATCATATTTTATAGAAATCATGACCTTGCATTGACCTTGACCTAATTTATGACATGGTCAACTTTGGTACGTTAGGCTTTTATATGGGAAAACGCTTTAACAGTGGATTTCTCAGAAACTATTTAAGTATTAGGTACAATACTTGGTATACATGGTCGACTTATTGACCAGATGGAGATATTATGTCACTAAAGGTCAAGGTCATTCCGTTGGACCATCCGTCGTCAAGATTTTCAAACATCTTCTCTGAAACCACTGGGCCGCTTGAAGCCAAATTTCATATGGAGTCTCAGTGGGATGGGGTAACGAAAGGTTATACCAGGGGTCTGGGTCACATGACCAAGATGGCCACCATGCCCATATATGGTGAAAACCCTTCGAAAATCTTCTTCTCTAGAACCAAGAGGCCTATGACCTTGAAACTTGGTATGTAGCATCGGGCATGCTGGCCCATCATAGTTTATACAAATGATGACCATGTGTTGACCTTGAATTAATTGATGACATGGTCAACTTTGGTATGTTAGGCTTTTATACCGGAAAACGCTTATACAGTGGATTTCTCAGAAACTATTTAAGTCTTAGGTACAATACATGGTATATATGGTCAACTAAATGACTAGATGAAGATATTATGTCACTGAAAGGTCAAGGTCATTTTGTCGGTCTGTCCGTCATCAAGATTTTCAAAACATCTACTCCTCTGAAACCACTTGTCTGGTTGAAGCGAAATTTCATATGGAGTCTAAGTGTGATCAGGGAATAAAAGTTTGTTCTCAGGGTCTTGACCAAGATGGCCGCCATGCCCGTATATGGTAAAACCCCTTCAAAATCTTCTTCTCCAGAAACAAAAGGTGTATGACCTTGAAACTTGGTATGTAGCTTTGGGCACTCAAGCCCACCATAGTTTATACAAATGATCGTGCGTTGACCTTGACCTAATTTATGACACTGTCAACTTTGGTACATTATGTCGGCTTTTATATGGGAAAATGCTTAAACAGTGGATTTTGCAGAAACTATTTAAGTCTAATGTGCAATATTTGGTATATATGGTTGACTAAATGACCAGATGAAGATATTTTGTCGTTAAAGGTCAAGGTCGTTCTTTGACTTTTGTACAAGGTCATTGAGATTCTGTCACCCGTCAACATTTTCAAGCATCTTCTCAGTGGCCACTAGGGTCAATTGAAGCCATATTTCATATGGAGCTTCACCGGCTTAAAGGAACCATAGTTTGTTCAGATGGTCTTGGTCACTTGACCAAGATGGCCACCATGCCCATATATGGTAAAAACTCTTCAAACGTCTTTTTCTCGAGAACCGAAAGGCCTATAACCTTGAAACTTGGTACCGGTATGTAGCATTGGGCACTCAGGCCCATCATAGTTTATACAAAGGATTACTGTGTTTCATATATTATGGAGCTTTAATACTGGGTCAAAGGAATCAAAGTTTGTTCAGATGGTCATGGTCGTATGAACATGGTGGCCGCCACACCCATGTATGATAAAAACCTTTCAGAAATCTTTGTCCAGAAACAAAGGCCCAGTGACCTTGTGGCTTGGTATATAGAATTGGGACTCAACATTAATCCCCAAGGGAGGGGGGTTATCTGCCCCTGCCCTGGTGCTATATACATGTATAAAAGCATTAAAATATATACCAGTACCAAGTGTCAGGTGAGCTACAGGACCATTGGTCCTCTTGTTTTAACATAAGGAAATAAAAGAAGTACGAAATTGAAGAGCCTCGTATCTATATGCACGTAACAGTGTCGGCCTACGTATAATAAATTTAATATTTCACTGTACTCTTTTATACTGTGTTTGAAATATGAAATTGAAGAGTATCGTACTGAGCTGAGTTCGTAACATTAGCTTGACACTTATAGTACGGTCTGTACGCTTTACAAAATTGAAGATTAAAAATATACTTAATTTCACTTAACGTTCAGAACAAGGCAAGAAAAAGGTAGACGACAAAACATAATACAAAGTTATACCTGAAATGATCCATAAAGTGAATGATCAAACAATAGTTTATGAAGTGTATCAACCTCGTCAGCAAAGGCAAACCAGGGAGACAGCTCATCCTCTGATGATATATAGTCAAATAATCTAAACGGGATATTTAGGCTCAGCTCCCCTGATCTGAAACGACAATATGCAACTGTTAATAAACACAAGGATATAAACCAAAGCCAAACGTTACATTAAAACATTTAATCGAAAGCAACAGAAAGGCGTAACCCCGGTGGTTGATGATGAGACATTCGACAGACATGGCCTGATGATACTTAATGGACATTGTATAATATCTTAACAGTCACTTCACTTGAGTACAGCCTTGAATAAACTTGTCAGCATGTGAACTGCATTGGAGTATTGTCACTAGAAAATGGCCTTATAGGTGAACCGCTTTGGAACATTGAATGCTCAGGTCTTCCTAGATGCAATTTTAACAAATCGTTCCTATCCAAATCTACAATCTGAAGACCCTGAGGAATCTACATTATAATTGACAACACCAATGTATTTGCGTATACTGATTTGTATTTTTAATTTTTGATGTTCTCACATACCTTAATGTGCGTGGCAAAAATACTCGTGTGTGTTGAGAAGAGAACAAGAAAAAATAATGATAAATAGCAAACTCAATTTCGGGGAAACGTAACAATGTAACATGCAAAGGTACCTACGTATTCTAGTATCACGTTAGAAAGAGTACTTACACTGGTTGATCCCGGTGGTCCAAAAAGGCCAATATATATAGTCTAGTTGATGTTAAGATACATTTTAACATATTGCTGCAGCGAGGTTACGTTCCAAATGCATGCTACGGATGATACTTCCCAAACAGTTGATGATTTGCTGATTATTTCGAAATATTCAAACTTACCTTGCGAGGGCCCAGGTATCATGAATGATCTGGACTCTGTTTGTAGCTCCAATCACCTAAAATTGTACATTGTGTTTTCAGTTGTAATCAAGTTACTAACGGCGGGTTCTGAGATTAATTCCTCAAAAAATTATATATGCTTAAATAGACAGTTGTTGATAGTCTCATTTCCCTATTGATTTCTTTAATAGCATACAATCTTTCAAATGACAGTTTTAGATTACAACTTTAAATGCTTCCTTTGTCTGAATCAAACCTTTCCGGTAAATTTTGCAACCGAACTAATGCCCTTCCACTTGCCTGGTGTTCTTAAAGCTCAAAGCTCATGAGTGACTCAAAATGGTATTACGCAAGAAACAAAGTTTCATCGTCTCTCGTAGCATTGAACTGATTCCAGGTGCCAGTGTTTGTCTTTTAAGGGATTTGCCACGGATATCAAAAGAACACAGGTGCTGAGAAATATTTGTTTAATCATAAATAATCAATGACAGCAGAGCTAGAGAAAAGAACTCGTGCCATTGAGATGAGATGCTACCGAAGGTCACTGATTATTGCGTACAAGGACCATATAACCAATGAGGAGGTTCGCCACTGGGAAATATGAAGAACTCCTGACCCTGGTCAAGAAGCGGAAAGTAAGGAGCTTTGGGCACGTCTCAAGGTCTTCCGATTTAGCAAAGACAATTCTACAGGGCACAGTAAAAGGAAAAAGAAAAAGAAGTACTGTTAAACACTTATATTTGGCGGCAGCAAAATTTTGCGGTTTTTAAATATGGACCTTTTGGCGGATTTTTATTTTGGCGGGTTTGTGATTCTCAAGAACAAAATATTTCTTCTGACGTCGTATTTTGCTCTTTATTTGACCTCTTTATTGTCATGGTGGTTAAAACAAAAGCAATTATTATTATAGTCATGTTACAGTTTGGGTAATTAATTGTTTAAAGTAAACAGATTTTGTGTTCCTTCTGATTTAATCAACTTAATTGAAATACTAATTAGTATGGTGAGAACATTTTCATACTCCGTTTCCTCCCTCTTGTTGGTTGGGAAGCATCTTCTTTTGCGCTTATATATGTGATGTGTATTAGCTTTGATATTTTGGTAGAAGACATAGGATCATGTGCTCAATAATATTTTTTCTTCTTTCGGTATCATGAGCTTATATTGGCGGCATTTTAATTTGGCGATTTTCTTCTTTACCGCAAATATCGCCAAAATAAAGTGACCGCCAAATATAAGTGTTTTACAGTAGAGAGAAGAAGAGGCGGGAAGACAATAATAAAAAAGTGGACAGGGTACACTTTGCCAACTCATATAGGGCAGATGAAAACAGGACAAGATGGGTGGGGATTGTTTCGAAGTCATCCGTGGTGCCCCAACGACCTTGTAGGGTTATGGGATAGAATAGAATAGATAGAATAATCATTTGGTGTAAGGACAATATAAAGTGCAAACAAAATAAACAGAAGTTTTTTTCTGTTTACAACGCACGAATCATGAGAAACTATAGGCCAGATGGGCACAGCTGCTTGTGTGAGTCTTTCCTCTCGGTACTTTACATGGGCCTTTTATATCTGTGTTAAAAGTTCAACCAATCCGCATACCGTGTGGTCCGCAATGAGTTGGTCAATCAAGGCATTCCAGTTTCGGTTGTCGTAGTTCACTAGGTAGTAGCCGAGGTATTTCAAATTACCAATTATCCAGTTATTTCCACTTGGTGACGGTATTATATCACTTGCAACTGAAACTAAAATTCAACACCATTTTAAGAATAATCTGGCTTCTAAAGCAACATTTGAGAATAACACGATATACGTCTTATTTTTCAAATGTTTGAATTATTGTACAGCAAAAAAGTAGTGGTCCAGATAATTTTTTATTTACGATCGGAACAGCTCTTATTGAATTTAACTTTGTGCTTTTATAGTTATTGTGATGCATCTAGGATTCGAGCAAGCTGGCTGGCTCAAAGACTACAGAGCTTTCAAAATGTCCAGATTAATATGAGTTTTGAAGTTAATTAAGTTAGTTAATTGTATCTTTGCTGCAGTAATACGAATAGTGCAAAACAAATCTCTCTATTTTCTCTCAGAACCTATTCTTATCTGGACGAACAGGTAAATTGGAAAGTTTTTCTTGAAATAATTAATAGAAAATATATGAACATTTCTCACACTCTTGACATCCATTATCCATTGTTTCAAAAGTTCATTTTAAAACAAAAACTAAATTCATCCCACACGAATCTACAGACAGTTTGTAAGTTTCAACCAGGTTTTCTCATTTTCCCGCTTAAACCAATATTTCTCTAGGAAAAGAAAAATAATAATGCTTACAATATGAAACTTTTAATTCATGTCTACTTATTCAAAAGCTTATCTTTTCCCCTCAAGTTTTACGGGTTAAATACTAGCTTTGAGATGCAATTTGCAGGCATAATAAATATGTCTAGTCAGATGGGCTCACTATTCAGAATTATCTAAAACCACTATGGTTCTAAATAATCAAAACAGGATAAATTAAATTATATTACATCGTATCTTAACAAAGAATTACCCAAAATATATTAATGAAATAGTTTTGCTGACATACATTATACTGAAAGTCTGTAACAAAAACATCTGTTTACGAGTTCATAAACAATGTTTTAGGCAACTGGGCCCAGAAACATTATCATGTTTAAGAAAGTCATAATAAATTGATAGATAGTCTGTTAATTTCAAGACTATCTATAAACTGATAGATATTTTAGTCTGTAAATTTACAGGGTAGGCCGCAAGAAATGAGCCAAATAATGCATAATATGACAACTGTATGCCTGTGTAAGACACATTGTATACATGTACTTCTTTCATTGGAATAATGTGATACGTACGCATACATGTGTTATTTATGTTGTTTCAGTCAATGACGCGTTTTGAACCTTTTGGCCTTCTTTAAATGCTAAAAAGGTAGTCGTGTATGAATAGTCTGTTTATGACATGATATGACCTTTAGCTCGATTTTGCGGCCGAAGGAAAATAACCATTCTTCACCTACAAATCAATATATATGTTTCTCACTGGGAAATAGGAAAAACGTCCACGAAAATGAATGCAACGTTGACCATAACTTGTTAAAGACAGCAGGTAAAGTTAACACTTGCGGAATTGCAATTAGATTTATTTTCAAATGACAATTTGTGCATGTCTGAACATTTACAGACTAAAATATCTATAAACTAACAGATAGTCCATCACTGTACAGTTCATCTGTAAAGTTATGACTTTCTTAGACCCGATTATCTTACAACTGTTGTCTTGCAGTTCCATCATAATGATATCATTTTCATCCTTATCGAAGTTTCTCTCAGTGCTTGTTGTATATGTAAATGGTATATGCCACTTGTATCTGAAACATACAAAAATATATGAGCCGCGACACGAGAAAACCAACAATGTGTCTGATCAGACTCTTCGCGAAGCGCTTAAAGGGTAGCCAAGGGACTAAGCTACCTTCATGCGGATAGCGAGGATTTTGATCAGACTGGGCAGATGCCCAGGCTGATCTGAGTCTTCGCTGGACGCACGACCACATTGTTGTTTTTCTCGCGTCGCGGCTCATATCCAAAGCTCAAAATACAAGGATAATGTTCCTTATTTTTCAACAAAAACATATGTTGTGATTCCTAATTAGAACCGTTTCTTCGAGACGGTACTATAAAGAGGTCACACTTTCTGACTCGGGACATAAAACGTTAGCACTATGAAAATGCTTGATGCTATGGGTATATGGTAATGACAGATTAAATGTGTTATGACAGAATAAATGTACAATGTATTTCTACGGTTAGTAAATGGATGTTCCACATTATGGCACCGTATAGTACGTCGCCGCGCGTTGATGTCGAAATTGGTGTACAATAATTATTAGTTAAAATATCAATTCCATCTAATCCAGATTCTCTAATTAAAATGCAAAAGGTTGATTCGCTACACTTTTTTGTATCAATAAAAATAAAATCTTTCTGAATCTAAACCAGTTCTATTGTATAAATAAGAATTCAAATTCGTTTTAAATTTTATGAAAATTCAGACATGACTGACTACTTACGGACAATATTTTTAAGATTTCTTGAACTTACTGGCATGTGTATTCGTAAGTTCAAGAACTCCAAATGCTGATAGAGCTTCTGCCCCGACCCAACTGCATTTCAATATGGCAATTAAGTATGTTTGAAATAAAACACATACTGGTATGGTGAATAAAATCTTTCAGGATCAGTTGCGTTAGGATTTTCCAGATATCTCTTCTGTGTTAGTCTTATCCTGCCTTCAAGTTCCCATTCTATATTGACCACTGGGTAGTTCATCTGTAATATCCAGCTGTCCATAATCTCTTTCACGTTTGTAATTGTCTTATTATCACGGACTGCTTGCTGCAAAATTCAATTACTTGAGGTGGTCGGATACATGTACACCTTCAGAGAAAACAACTCTCTTGTAATTCAGCCGCATCATGTGACTTCCGACAGTGGGACGGACTTGTCATGTGATATACAGATCACCCTTATTGTTAACACAGGGTCTATAGTGCCCCACTGTTGACTGTATGGTTTGGACCAATTCCATAAACGGCTGAATTGACAAGAAAAGGCTCTAATCTGACTGCACTTAAGTGCAGTCAGATCATAGCCTTTTCTTGTCACCAATGCCACATTGTTTGAAATCAAAAGATGTGGCTCATGTAGTTTTACTCACTTTATAATTTCATTAGGGTGTAAGTGTACAATTTGCTCCTCTTGAAACATAATGTCTTTTCAGTGGAAGGATTAACATTGTACAAAAAAAGCAAACAGAAAGGCACAAAAGTTTAATCCTGTATGAAAATGGCGAAAAATCATACATTTATACCATATATCTTACATTCAAACTTCTCTACGTTCATGTATTTTCCACTAAGCTAGCGGTAGGGTTGAGTATAGGCCGAAGGCGGAAATAAGTTTAACTTCATGTACATGTATAAGCAAGTTCCATAGGTGAAAAAACAATATTTATTTATTCATGGACAAGTTCCATTGCATACAGTCCTTCATTATCACCATCCTATCGTCATTGTATGGTTAAATAACTATTGGGTGTAAAATTGAAAGGTGCTCATCCATCCATCCATCCTAATACTTTTGCGGTACTTTTGTATTTATATTTGATAAGTTTCATAATTGTCTGGCCTTAATTGTTCGGGAAAGAATAAGTAAGTATTGTACTGTATATTTCAAACTTCGTACAGTTCACAGTTTAAGTCAACGACTACTATAGGAAAAGACTATTGAGTACATATTTTTGCGGGCAAGATGTAAATTAAGACAACAGTCGCTAATCTTTTCCCTATCCCGAATGATGGTGACATGATTGTCGTGCTATTTGGGATTGAAAATCCTTCTTTGCAGACCAGCCGTAGGTCCACCTAAAATTTACTTTCCTTCTTATTTATTTATTAAGTATTTCTACCTTTTTACTCTGATGTTAACATTTTCTTTTCCTATTTTCTGTCTGTCTCTCTATCTCTCTCTCTTTTCATTTATATCTTTTTTTCGTTCACGACTCAAACTTACCGCATGACATAATCTATTCAGTTATAACGTTATGTCTTACCTCACTAATCGCTTGCCATAAATCATCATGTTCTGCATTGCCATATGACAATGAGTTTAAGTAGTTCTGAAAGCAATAAAATTTGTGTTATACATATGAGCCGCGACACGAGAAAACCAACAATGTGGTTGTGCGCCCAGCGCAGACTTAGATCAGCCTGGGCATCCGCCCAGTCTGATCGGAGTCTTCGCTGTCCGCATGAAGGTAGCTTAGTCGCTTGGCTACCCTTTAAGCGCTTAATAAAGAGTCTGATCAGACCGGTCGGATGCCCAGGCTGATCTGAGTCCGCGCTGGGCGCACGACCACACTGTTGGTTTTGTCGTGTCGCGGCTCATATAATGATTGCTAATCGTCTTCATCCGATGGTCTTTTAGCTAAAATTCAGATTTGAACCACCTAAAAGCTAGTGTGCTTTTTTCAGGTCTAAATAGTCAATTGTCAAAGAAATTAAAAAATATATATCACATTAACACTATCAAACGTGTTACCTTCAGAATGCTATAGTCGCAAAACCTATACTACTATACATTCACTTAACATCAGCGTGTACGAGATATTGCATACTGACATGCTGTTTCATTTATTGGCCGGTATTTTTCTGATATATTATTAAAACAGAATTAATGTTATGCTTGCTTTCCATCGAAATATAAAATAAAACTCTAATCTTTATGCAATAAATCAAAAGGTGTAACAAATGTTCTTTTCTCGGAGAGCGGTACGCATGTAAACAGACGTTAAGCCTATCACTCTTGGTATCTCAAAGTCGAAAGCCATTTTAAAATACTTTTTTCTCAAGTAACATTAAGTTTCTGGGCACAGAAATTTATTTAAGACGCCAGTAGTTTCAACTAATAGGAGTTGAAATCTAAAAAACGTGTCCAAACTATATTCTGAGTTTTAAGAGAGAGCTTTTATATATCGAGAATCAACTGTTATTTACCTCTAGCGCTTTCCTGAATGTCTGTTTTCCAACGAAGAACTCCATCATTTTAATCAGTGAACAACCCTGTAATAATAATAGTTATAATAATAATAATAATAAAAGTGACAATAATGAACCTTTATTAAATAGTCTTTAATATGATTTCAGATTAATTTTTCTTTAATCTGTCATTTACACGTGTCTCAGCAATGTTAAAAATTAGGTCAAGCATTTTGATAGCAAAGTACATGTATATACAATAGCTCATGTAAATAAGAGAGATACATCACACGATCAATAAGTTTTGCGGATTTAATATCGATTCCATTCTAAAACCAAAGTATATCTGGTGGAAGTAATTCCCAGCGTCGACAATAAACAATAATAAGCGTTCCGCTACGGGGTGGCAGGAGAGGTTCGGGTAGAGGCAATATACGCCCATGGGGTTAATAGTAGGATATGAGCGATACATTAAACGGTTGGAAAGATACGGAACGGATACGAAATATACTCAGTACATTTAAAAACGCAACACTTAGTTTTTCGGAAATATCTTTTTTGAATTGTTAAGACAAATATTTGAAACCCAAGATATATTTAGATTGACATCTTTTCTGTCATTTTGCTAAATTTCATGGCATTTTATTGTGTAGTCCATTAAGTTTACGTTCATCGTGGAGCGTTACCCCTAAAATTAAAATTCACATGATCAAATCGTAACGCATGGGCCTCACTGATGTTTTATTCATCAAATACTGTGGAAGTTTGTTCCATTTCTGGATTAAACCTTTACCAAAGCCTTTGCAATATTTGAAGATGCTTCAGTGTACCCTAAAAAGACATGTTTCTGTTCATCTGAGACTTGTCGCTTTATTACCAATCAAAATGCAAAACTGGTCATTCTGGCATACTGATGTCATTTTGGTGTGAGAAAGAGAAAGTGGCATACGTTATGTGTGAGGTTGCTTACAATCTTTCTCCTAAAAACGTTTAACGCCGAAATTGCAATTGTATACCGTCCGTAAAAAGAAATGCATCACAAGTTTTGGGCAAAGAGCATAAAAGTTTAAAAAAAACTTTTCATTTTCCAAATTTCTTTCCGCGTACCAAAGAGAAACATTCGCATGAGTCCCAAATGTCTGCTAGACAGCATCAGCGTGTCGAAAGCATCTGAGTTGTAATAAATGACAATGATTAATCTGTCTTGTCTATGGACGCATTCTCTTGAATGAACCGGGTTTTTTTTTATCGATCTTTAAGGGTACTGGTCAGTAGAAAGGGCACCTATTGTCTAACAGATGTGGCCATATGGCATCTTACCATCCCAATAGCTTTAAGTTTGAGACTTTATGAACTGGCAATCTGGAGGCGATTTCTTTTAAAAGTGTTAATCATGACAAAAAGTGTTTTAGTTGCAATTTGTTTGTTATTTTTTTGTTTTTCCTCAATGCTGATCTACGGACTATCCAGTAGCGTTGACCCAATGTTTTTAAGTGTTTACTTGATACGCGCACGAGCAAATCTTGATTTTCATACCTGAGTGATTATCATCTGCACTACGAGTACATGTGAGGGGATTTTATGCCAAAAAATAAGGATACAGTTGTCAGACATACATTTACATTCTATTTTTGGTCAAAATATTATCCATTACGCAAAAATGTAAAACCAAAAATGTTGCGTTTTTAAATGTACTAAGTATATTACCTTTAAAAGTTTGCTCACTCTATTTGACCTTGATATTCATTAGACATTACAAAAAAAAAACGGTGAACATTTAAAAATATCTTTCTAGGGGCTAAAGAGGTGAGGAACGGACACAAATAATGGCCAAAGGATGCAAATACACGTAGAAGGGCGGGTGGACAGAAAAAAAAAAACACAATCATATTTCCGCTGCTGATGTTTTAAACCTTTAGCTTATATTTTTATGCTGTGTTAAATCGAGGAGCAGAGCAGACACGAAATCACTTAATGAAAATTACAACACTAAAAGACTGGTTATGCTTTTATTTCTCAACACAGTGTCTTATACTGCTTTATATTTGTACAAATTTTCATGAAGAAATTTTAAATTGTTTGAAAGATACAGGCCGAAACGAAATCATTATATGAACAATCCAAAGAAAATCATTCCATAAACTTTAAGTAGGTTTCAGGTATTTTTCGGCGCATGATCTGAAAGTGTATAATGTTTGTTCAAGCGTTCTTGAAGGAATCTTAAAGGGTTTACACGGTGTGGATGTTTGTTTCTATAGGCCCTGGGGCATACTGCCGTTAAAACTGGAACTAGATTGAAATTTGATTTTTCTGTGCTCATTGTTTGATAGTGTTTGATATTTGTACACACTTTCATGTGGAAAACTTAAAAGGTTTAGAGTCAAGCGGCGGACACAAATTATTACCGTTTGAATTTTGTCACCTAATTGTGACATTGCCCTTAACTGGACACTATTGAAATATAAGTTCTGATCATTACCTTGATTTGATAAACATTTGACGTTCGATAATTAAAACAAATCTTTTCAAGAGACGGACGTGGAAAAATTGACGAACACACCAACGGACGGATGGAAAACATGTTCTTTTTTACCTTTTTATAAGTTATACTATCAAAGTAGCTCAGTATTTGTCCAAGGTCTGTCACACCAGCCATGTACATGGGATGGGATGATTTCAGTCCATCTTTTATCAATGCTTTCCCTGTTGATTCATAAGCTAGATAGTCCGCCTGCGAAGAAACAACAATCAAAATTACTACTAGTAGCTACTGTCTAATGCAATACAAGACATCCTAAGCCAGTTCTCAGTGAGACCGTTTTCTACTAAAAGTAACATTTTCAGGGAAAAGAACTCAGCCGTGTTTTTTTTGCAATTCCTTCTCAGTAGGGTTAAATCTAAAATGTCAGAGGGAGGGAGATGGCCTAAAACACCCTTGACAGGCCACAGCTACAGTATGCAGCGGCAGTGTTGGACCCCAATACATAGATAAGATATCCCAACTTGACAAAGTATAGAGAAGGGCTGCAAGATGGATCACTGGAAACTATGAAAGAATGGCAAGTGTTTCAGAAATGACTGAAACCTTGGGTTGGCGTAGTCTAAAAGAGATGCGTGCTGATGCTCGCCTCTATCTATTCTATAAGATATTGAATAGCCTTGTTGCGGTCCCTCTTCCTGCATACACACTACCTGTTGTCCGTGTATCTAGATACTGTCTTTCAATGGCATTTCGTCAATTACATACTGCCAGGGATTATTACAAGTATTCCTTTTCCCTCTGACGATTGTCCATTGGAACACTTTGCCTGAATCTGTTGCATGCGCACCAAGTATTGAATTAGATTCTTTCAAGCCTGCTGTTGGCGAGCTGCAACATTCAAGACACTAGATCCCAAGTAGACTGTTTGTAGTCTGATTTCAAATTCACCTGCAATATTTTAACCTATCATCTTTTATCTCCTTCACTGTCATCTTTCACTGCCTTTCTTTTATACTTTGCTTTTATCTGTTTAAACTAATTTCTTGTAACTCAGGCAAGCGCAACCTGCCGTATTATGCTAATGGTCATTTGAGGTAAATTGATACAGCTATAAATTTTCTCGCCATTATACATCGCCAGTTTTCTTTCGCCATTTTGTCAAAGGAAGGTTATTTCAGAGATTAGTTTTGGCTTCCTGGTATGTAAAAAGTCCTTTCAAATAAAATCTACCCTCAAAGATGATAATTTGCTTTAGGGGCTACAAATCATTTCTTGTAAGTGTTGATCCCATCCAGGAGGCAGGAAAAAAACCGAGTAGCATATGCTATGATTTGGGAGCCAGGTTTGCCGGGGGACTTTTTACCAGGTCATAGCACAAAAAGGGCTTGTCTACCGGGGGTTCTGGTTCCCAGGCTACATGTACCTGTTCAGTGAAGGTGTATTTTCAGCCAGTCAGAGGACCAGAATATCTAGTTATGATTATTTCATTTGTTGACTGGAGGTACGGACAGTATATGATCCAGAGACAAATGACTGCGCAAGTTAATCCTCCTTATACAGTACCGCTCCTTTCTTTAAAATTCTTAATAGTATCTCTCTCCCCAACCCTCTCCCGGCGGATTCTTAGATAAGGTTTGACAGGGTGGGGGGGGAGGAGGAAGACACTATTGTGGCATGTTGTCAACTGAAATGGCCTATGTGGCACTACCTACCATCTTCCATGTGGGCTCAGCAAGATCAGCTCCTAAGAATTCTCCGTATGTTGCAAATCCTTCATTTAACCAGAGATCATCCCACCAGGCAGGAGATACCAGATTGCCAAACCACTGAAATTGCAACCAAAATTCATGTTTAAGAAATTCACGCATGTTATAAGCTAAGCTATGTAAAGTTAAAACTGCTGCAGTGCAATTTCATACATGTATACGAAGATTACCTAGGTGTTGCAGTTCCGCTATGTTAATTCCATGCTGTGTTTACGCTTATCATATACGTATATGTAGCCTAGTATACAGATTTCGTCAGTTTCTGTTTTAACATGAATTTTCATCAGCCCAGCAGGCCAAAAAATGATTTCCTCTTTCAAAGGCAATCGGACATTGTAGACAAAAGCCATTTTGTTTCGATTTTAGTTTTCTTATACCGTTCTCTTTGATGACAATTTATTTCCTGCCGAATTCGTGATGTTTGAACTACACTAGATATAACGTGAAGAAAATGATGAAAAAAAGGCCATTCTAATCACATATCAACCCCCCTCTTACAGGAACAGAACAGAAATTTACATGGATACACGGAATCAACATTTCGGAAGTATGGAATTCAGTTCTGATATATTAGCGGCGTCGCGTTCATATATGGAGAGCCATTACTGCGACATGTTCTGTCCAATTCTCAATCATGTTCCCCAATAGACTCAGCAGATCGAATCCAAAGTTGCACACTCCTGGCACCGAGTCTGTCTGTCCGTCTTCTCGCCAATTAAAAGAGGATAGATGAACTGCAAACACAGACTATCTGTACCTCCGTTTCAGTAAATGGAACAGGATTAAACGATAATTCTAATACAGTGCGCCTATAGAAGCGATGGAAAGTTTCCGTGTTTTATTCTGCGACAATTCACTGTTTAGGAGCGCGTGAGTCTAGTTGCTGACGTCACTGGTAATACTGACGTAATTTTGTGACTATTTGAGACGTTCGACGGGGTAACGTCGCTTTTTCTTTCTAAAAGGGCCATAAAAATGTACATTCATATTAGATACAGTTTAGAAAATTAGCGGGAACACGAACGCGCTAGCAGGATGTTTGGGAGAATTTGAATAAAAACAATAATTTTTCAGCTTTTTTGATTGTTAGAATCGAAATAGTTCAGCTCTAGCATTGAATTGTTGAGTAATAATTCACTGTTTGTCGGTCAGTTGTGAGTAGATATGTCACTCGCGCTCCGCGCTTGTGATATTACCTACTTTAAAACTGACCTCCAAACAGTGAATTATTGTCGAGTAGTATTACACTGTTTGTCGGTCAACTGTAAAGTAGATATATCACTCGCGCTCCGCGCTCGTGATTTGATCTACTTTACAAATTTATATCCAAACACTGAATTATTACTCATCAATTCACCGCTAGAGCTGATCTATTTCTTAAACAAAACACATACAGTTTACTCTCGTTATCTCAAGAGCTGTTACCTTACAGAACCCTCTGAATTCAAAAAATACAGTTTAGGTATACTTCCTATTTTTTTCTTTACATGTCAATTCCTGTTATCTCAAACTTCTGGTATATCAAAGTAAACTTTTCTGGGACCAGAAAATTGATGTTGAGATATCAGTAGTATAAGATGAACTTCGATTTTGAGATACTGACAGTAAAAAAACATACGTTTTGATATATGTAATTATTTCTTTTGACAATGAGAAAAAAAGGTGAGAAAAGAAAATAACCGCTCTTTTTGTAGATAAAGAGAGATTTCAGACAAGATACAAAAGTAATAGCAAATGTGCTGGGTGAGTATCGAATGCCATTGAAAGTAACATCTAGTACCGCACGCACGCATACACCATAATTGTTTTGCATGGCGTTATGTTTGTCGGTGGCCTGCCCTATGTTTCTAAACTCTCACTTACATTATGAGCTATCTCGTGACTGATCACTAAAGCACTATAAATCTTATCAAGGTAGGACCCCTTTTCTTCATCGAGTAAGAACACATCCTCTCTATATACAATCAGGCCCCAATTCTCCATAGCCGTCCATAAATATTGTGTATATGCCACTGAGTCTATAAAAAAGAAAATATAATTATACATATGCATGTAATCAAGGTACAATAAGATAGCTTTCGCACAGTGCGTGTGCGTCGGCGCTTAAAGATATACTCCCTTTATAATAATAACAAAAATGATTTGATGAAATATTTCATGCAATACCTCCGACATGGTCTAACTATTCATTTGAATTAGAGCTTAGATAATAATATTTGATAAGAGTGACTTTAAACAAAAAATAAGATGAATTTTTATACAATCGCGGACCGCGGTTGAAATCGCACTATTGGACAAAAATAATTTATTCATACGTCACAATCACGTGCACGAATAAGAAAAATACCTCTACCTGATCACATGACACACGTGGTCAAAATCGATATTCTTACAGGCCGTGAGGAAATAGGTAATTTGCATTTTAATTTGAAGATTATTTTTCATTCCACATTTATCGAATATATGCGCATTTTCTCAAAACTTTTACGGTTAATTATGAGACTATTACATATTGTCTAACGAAATTTTGTTAAAATATTTGCTTCTGAAAACATGAAATAAACGAGGGAGACAATCTTTAAATGTGTCAGTGCGTACATGCTATCTCCCAAATATTATCGTTTTCCGAATTACAGCTGAATGAGAACAGGGCCTGATTCACAATTATATACATTGTATGAACTCGACATAAGAAAACAAAGTGGTTAGTGTGCCCAGCAATTACTCAGATCAGCCTGAGCATCCGCCCAGTCTGATAAGAGTCTTCGCTGTCCGCATGACGCTAGCTTATACTCTTAGCTATCCTTTGAGCGCACAGCGATGACTCTGGTAAGACTTGGCGCTCAGCGATTACGCTGACAAGACTGGGCGGATGCCCAGGCTGATTTGAGCTTTCACTGGACGCACATGCCACTTTGTTGGTTTTGTCGTGTCGCGGTTTATATTTATAGTGCAGTACAGCGTAAGTGAAATAATTAATGTATCCTTATACAAAGATTTTTTCCAAGTACCCACATTAAAATACCATAACAAGTTCATTTTAAAAGATTTGATTTAACATTTGTACCGATAACATGCGAAGTTTGTCAAAGGGACTATCAGTCTCAGTATGAATAATTTGTGACAAAATATACTTTGGCTGATTGTTAAAAGACATAATTTCTCTGTCCACAGGACAAGATGATGGTTAAGCAGGTGATAAAATTTTCTAAGTCAAATTTCTATATTTCGAACACTGATATCTCGAAGTGACCTTTATATCAGGACACATTTCAGATTTTTGTTTTCATTTCAACTCTATTTATCTCAAAATACTGATACCTGAGAGTAAATATTCTAGACGAGATAATTTCTTAAGATATCAATAGTTTGGGATGAGCTTCGACTTTGAGATATCGAGGGTAGACTGTAAGCAGGAACGATTCAATATGAAATTGATAAAAAAGATACACAGTAGCTATAAGGAGATATACATTTACATAACATAAAGGAGAATAATATTTAAACTCTCAACTTACCCATCTTTTCCAAAGGGTAAGGTATATTGAAGTAATTCTCAAAGAGAGTCAGGACCCTTGAGCTTAAATCAAGAGCGAACCCTGTCTGGGTTTTCGCCTCAGGTCTTGTCCAGAACTTCATCTATGTATAAAAGATCACCAAACTGAATAAAGTTATGCTTTAAATTCCAGTGTCTCTGTATGTATCTTAAATCAAAAGCAAGTTCCGTCTAAATTATACTATTATTCCTTGTTCCGAATTCTGTCTTGCATTGATGAATAAATGAGCCGCTACACGAGAAAACCAACAAAGTGGTTGTGCGCCCATTGCATACTCAGCTCAGCCTAAACATTCGCCCAGTCATGTGAGAGTCTTTGCAGTGTGCTTATAGGATAGCTCAGGGTCTAAGCTACCTTCATGCGGACAGCGAAGACTCTGATCAGACTGGGCGGATGCATAGGCTGATCTGAGTCTGCGCTGGGCGCACAACCACTTTGTTGATTTTCTCGTGTGGCGGCTCAAATGCAGATATTTAATTAAAATGAGTTTATTTGCAGAAGAAGAAATAATCTTCCTTTTAGTGTAGCATCCGTATCTGTTATATTTTCGTCCTTTTGTGGGGTTCAAAGGCTCTTTGAGACAGTATTTCCATTTATATCGAGCCGTCTCCCTGAAAGAGGGAGAACAAAGGGAAATATGATAAATAAGACTAGAAAATCCAAACAACCCACATCCTGCATCGGCTGCAAGCTCACCAGGCCTTTGCCGTACTATTATCTAAATTAGTAGGACGCCCGGGTACTGGAAGTTACACAGCACCATTTTCTGTAAATGTGTTATTAGAAGTAAAACAAAAGAATATATCAGGACAATGCATAGCTTTGACACAAACGTTTAGTCTTGATGTCAAGTATACGGCAGCATGAGGAAGATAAAGGTAACATAACTATCGACTAGACGAATTTAGTACAACTTAGCGGGAAGCAACTCTGTCAGCAATTTTCACTCGCCTGCCTTCTAAATGGAGATCTTTTCTTCAAGAGTATAATTTTTATCCTAAGGAAAGAAAAATACCCATTAGAGTCGAGTTTAGAAGGGTTTCGTCATAGAGAATTGGCCGAGCGGTGTTCCGATTGAGAGAAGTCTATAAAAATGGCAAAAAATGAGGTGTACACATATTCCGTAAAGCTTTGAATTCCTAGACCTTGAAAATAAATTGTTACTCTTAAAGCTAACAGATGTCACACATGTACATCATAGATGGCATATTTGTATGTGCTACATGTATAATACAATGTAATTGAACCGCGACACGACAAAGCAAGAAGTAAAAGTGGCATGTGCGCAACGCAAAAACTCAGATCAGCCTGGGCATCCGCCCAGTCAGATCAGGGTATTCGCTGTCAACATGGAGGTAGCACAGACCCTTATCTACCCCTTTTAAAAGTGCAATGCAAAAAGTCTAATCAGTCTGGAAAGCTGTTCAGGGTGATCTGAGTCTTCCCTGAGTGCACATGCCACTTTGTTTGTTTTGCCGTGTCGCGGCTTAATGATAGTGTTCTCTTGTAGCAGGAAATAGCCAACAAGCTTCAGCCACTGGGGTATAGATCATACTGACGAAAAAATAAATAAAATAAAACTGGTATTACTAGTTTAGAACACACTGGGCAGGGAAGAGCTAAACCTTACTACTTACATGTACTTCGTGCTAAAGTGTGCCTTTTTGTGGCAGGTTTGGTAAAATTTCGAACACATGTAAAAACTTCTTGGCGCCCTGTGACGTCTATTCAGTGTAAACTGTCTAAACACAACAACAGCTTTTATGCAAATGGTCTTTGTACCTGAACGCCATTGGCTGAAGTGGCTTCTGTATATTCATAATCAGAGACATGAATATGTAGGAGGTAGGTTGACATGAGTGGAGATCTTTTGAAAACATCGTACAACCAACCATCAGCACTGAAATAAGTAAAGCTCAGTAAATTTCATGAATTGCTGATCTTAGCAGAAAGCTAGAACGACAGAATAAAACTTTGAAGTTAACAGACAGACTGACGTAATAAAATGTCAAAATTAGCAGACGGCCAGAATTGAGGTCTGAAATGAGAAAGTTAGCGTACAGCCAGAATCGGTTCTTGCTGAAAGCGTCCCTCATAATATTCATTGACGATAATTTGTTTCTATCATTTACAAACATAGAATGGAAGTTTCATACAATCAAAAGGAGAAAATGTATACTATTGAAACCTTGTTTAAATTAGTGTTTATGCTTTATAGAGATTATTACATGGGTTTTTCGTTATCATCCAATTTATCAGCGCAAGACTCCAATATCGGACCGAGGGCTTGCCCGAGATTTTCCAGCTATTAGGAAAATTTCTACAGAAAAAGTCGCTATAACGAGGTCACCATTTTAAGTGATGAGAAATTGCTACCACAACTAAACTCTGTGGCAACACAATAGCGAGCCGCTCGGGTTCTACTATATTTATTTATGTATTTTTCGAAACGAGGCCGGGAGTCTTATGATGTGTATTAGTAAGTACATGCAGCATCACATCACCAGCTGAAATATTTCCCGGCCACCCAGTCCTGTAGCGCTAGCAGTTTTGTAGCGTCCTTTTGGTCTAACTAAGAAAATGAGTGCTCACACCTTATGTCTACGATGGCTATTTAGAGAGATATGACGTTAGAAAAGATGTAAAATTGTCTGTTTTGTCACATCGCCCTTGCCATTTCAACGTCGAAGTATCTCATGCGACGTCGTTGACGTTAGTAACAGTCTGCCGGGCTGATAAATCCTTTATCGGAAAGGGAAATCCTTTATCGGCGGGCGGCATAAAGACTCTGGAGAGTTTGATTTATCAAACTAGACATGCAGATTGGTTCTTATACGGTCCGAAATTCTGTATCTATATGATAATGAAATTTAGCAGGTAGCCATAGATACCAGTGGTATTTCACAGAAATAAATAAGTATATACAGTATATACATGTAAATAACTTACCCTTGAATTGTCGTATCCAGCAGTCCGTTCGTCAACGCTTTTCTACCAGGTTTACGGGCCACTGTTATGTCAAATACGGCTTTAAATGCTGGTTCATCAAAGCAGGGAAATACTCTTCGTGTTTCTGAGGTTTCAAGATCAGTGTTGGCGAGATATCTGTAGTGCAAATTTCTTCTGATATCAGATTAAGGTGAACGAGTACTCTTTCAGGGGACAAAGCTCTTCAATTATAAAGTAATTCCCTTTTAAATAGGGGCCAACTGTTGAAGAAAATAATTTGTTCCTTAAGGAGTTAATTCTTTTCTTTCAGAGTAGTCCCCTTTCTGGAAACGTTTCTATACCCAGGGAAAAAAACACAAGAAGTCACGAAAATTGTAACTCTTTGTAAGAACTGACGCTAAAACTAAATGTATACCTATACACCTTAAAAAGTTGATGTTTACAATTTGAGCTGCGACACAACAAAACCAACAATGTGGTTGTGCGCCCAGCGCAGACTCGGATCAGCCTGGGCATCCGCCCAGTTTGACCAGACTCTTCGTTAAGTGCTCAAAGGGTAGCTAAGGGTCTAAGCTACCTTCATGCGGACAGCAAAGACTCTGATCAGACTGGACAGATGCCCAGGCTGATCTGAGTCTGTGCTGGGCGCACAACCACTTTCTTGGTTTTGTCGTGTCGCGGCTCATTTGCGGATACACGCATCAACAGACTGAAAATATATCACATGTAGATAATTTAGTCCAACATTCAGTTTGACAATTACTCAGGTCATCTACTCGTAAACTAATAACCTTTCGCTCGTAAGGAAATAGATTGAATCGCGACACGACTAAACCAACAAAGTGGCATGTGCGCCCAGCGAAGACTCAGATCCGCTGGGGCATCCGCCCAGTCTGATTAGCGTCTTTGCTGTGCGCTTAAAGGGCAGCTACCATGTTACCCCGTGCAGACAGTGATGACTGGGCAGATGCCCATGACGATCTGTGTCCTCGCTTGGCGCACATGTCACTTTTTTGGTTTTGTCATGTCGCGGCTCAATTTTGTTTCATCCCTGTTAAGACACTGTATTTAGAACAATCATGAAAATAATGTGTTTCTCTGCTTCTCATGTTCAATGACACTTAGAAGAAAGAAAAGAAAATAAAGTATAAGCAGCATGGATGCTGTATCTTACAAATATACTTTATTTTAGTACATTTTGCTGGTACTAAATACATTCTGTACTTTTCAAATATTAAGTGGATGAATATCTGTGTGCATATTTGCATGAGAATAGTTTGTTTGCAATAAGAAATACGATCATTTTTCTCTGTACAACAAAAGAAATTGCAGTTTCATATTTCGAGAATCTAACGTTGATAAAAACGCAATATGCGACTTACACATTTTCTCCATTTCTTTCATAAAAGGTATAATAAAAACCAAGGAAATCTGTTCTAAGCGAGTAGCTGAACTCTTGAAACGTAATCGTGTAATTTCTACCCTGCAGCATCGGCCGTCTGGTTGTTATGGAGATGGTTCCATAGTATGCATTCAGTGTAAAACTGCCAAATATGTCATCCGCGTCGTTTTCTCCTGTTACAGTAATTACTGAAAGTACAAAAGTATTAGAATTTCGGATGAGATAGTTTTCCTTATTTCCCAAACCATTATATCATTATCTTGTGATCATTAGGTTGGACCGTCTCGCAAAACATTATTACATGCTACAACATTATCTCTTGATCCCTAGTTTGGAACGTCTCGCTAAATATATGCTGTGACCTTCTTTAGAACCGTCTCAGCGAGACGGTTCTAAGGAGGGGTCACAACATATGTTTGCATGGAACAAACGGGAAAATTATCCTTAAGTTACCTCTGTTTATTATTACTGTATTAGCCTAAGAAGCCGTCAGACTGAGTGAGCGAGTGAACTCGGGTTAAAAGCCCCACCAACTATGTAAAACGGAGACGGGACCTCGGTTTAAAGTCTCATCCGAAAGACCGGAGAAGCGGAGAGTCGACCTTGCGTCCCCTGGGTAAGTAAGTCATCATACATCACTCACTGATTATAAATGACCATCATATCGACATAAAGAAAAGCTACAACAATATCAGCAAAAACAGACCATAAACCAAAATATGTTAGACAGATATAATTCAAACTCAATTTACTTAATACTTATTTCGCGCAATTTGATTGGTGAAGAGAGAACAGAAAACGGCGTTTATACTTCGATAGTCCCCATGTGTCAGAAATCTGGAACTACCTCGAACTATTTTCTTGGCGGCGATTTTTAACATACTCACTATACCTGGCAAATTTTAGAAAAAGATGGTCGAGTTGGAATTATAAGGAATTAATTTTATTTTTGTGGAATTTATGGATGTGTAAACGCCGGCGAATCACCCACAAACTTAACATAAAGCCCGAAATATCACTCACAAACTTACATAAAGCCCTTTTATAGGGATTTATGTTAAGTTTGTGATTCGCAGGCGTTTACACATTAGATAAAATCCACAAATATAAAATTCTTTCAAATAGTAGATCCAAATAAGACATTATAGATATGCAGGATGTTCTTGGTTATGGCTGTAATGAGAATTATTAACAATGAAAACTCAGAGGTCAATAATGATACTAAACAAATAAAAATGTTACCTTGACCGACGCTCATGTCTCGAGCATGTAGAATAAGCCTAGCGCTGTCCTGATTACAATGTATCAATATGGAAGCATTTCCAGTGACCCGGAACTCTGATGTATTTTGGGAGTAAAAGTCTGGTTGAAGAAATACTTCATAAAGAAGAGGCTTGAACGTGCTTGGAAGTCGGGATAGGTCCTCGGACTGTGGCGTTGAACTGGGTATGGGTGAACCAGTTGCCGTAGTGTAGGACATCGAGGTTGCTTCTCTTGGACAAGCATCACCTAGAGATAAACAAAACAGAGACAACTTTACTAAAAACCTGAACCTGAAAGGTGTTCGCTATAACCAAAAAAAAAAAAAAAAAAAACTACCTTCATTGACTCACTATCAAAAACTACTTATTTTACCCATTTCGATTGTACCATCTATGGGCCCTGGAAATTTAAAAAAAAAAGCTCATATAATTATGCAGAACCTGGTAAATTTACATGGCTGCACAGGGTGAAGTGAATGTTGTATGTGTGCACATGGGTTACAAGAAACATCTTTAAAAAAGATAATTGTCGAAGATGAAATTCGTTTTTAAAGAACAACTTTTTAGTCGTGTCAGGACGGATCCATCGCTTCCTGGGTATTATCAGTACTTTTGTAAAGTAAATGTGTCTTGTTCAAGGACAAAACATGAATTCCCGAGTGAGGATTATCGTGATCAGCCTTCGTCGAGTTCGATTACAACTATTGTCTGGCGATAGTATGTCATGGAAGAACGGGTCAACTCGGCCTGCTTTCTGTAAGCCTGGGGTCTTCACGGCTCCTGGGTCAACTCGGCCGCCATTCAACTCGTCCGGGTCAATTCGGCCTGCTGTCATTTGCATCCTCGCCCCAACCTACGAAGATGGGCTGTGCCAGGAATGAACGGAAACACAATAAACGAATAGAGTTTGTTGGGTTGTTGATTTAATAAGAAGTCCTTCAAAATGGTGGACAAAACATGAATTAATATAAAGGGCAACCCAATAATCCCTCAACGGATAACTGCAATTGCAGCTAGACTATGGTAACGGGACGTTCCGGGCCTACAATAATACAATGGCGATGGGATAGCCAGACCAAGGTGCAGGGCAATTATATTTTAATTGTTTCCATAGTGCCGGAGTTTTAAGATAGGGGTCCTTTACCCTGTGAGATTTTCTGTGGTATAAGGTCGAAATAAGAGCAAGGTTGTTACCATCAGCTAATCATCACAGGTCTCTGAAATGTAAAAATTCCGTTTCTGTAGGTGGGGGTTGTGGATACAAATGACTGGCGCATAGATATATAACCATGCGGCACCATGGCCAAAACTGATGTTTTCCTTACTCATTTTCATACAACTTCGATATCCTAGTTTATTTGCCACAAGTAAGATTTAATGGCATGACTGAACTGCAAAAATACCGATACCTCACCAGGAGCTAGCTGTAACCGGGTGAACACTTATTAAAAGTCTATTTCTTAGCTTTTTCTGCCTCATATTTTCATGATTTTCCCTGACTTCGTTTGGCCCAATTTGCTAAGGGAGTGAATTCGTGAGTTTGTGAGTGAGTGAGCATGTGTGCAATTGAGCGAATGAGTATCAAGATAAGCCTGCATCGAAATAATTCCTTATCTAGAAAATTTTATCGCCGATGCAATGAATTGGTTTCAAAACTCAATGTCAGGTTCAAACCACTTTCACATGAAGGCCTATCGGAACCAGAATTTTATGATGACTTAGTATACAAACTCAAAAAGATAAGGGGTATGTCTGATTTTTTGTTCAGCTTCGAAAAAGTAGTTTTTTGTTCTCATTGTATTTTGTTCAGTGCTAGCACTAACCATCAAAATTAGGAAGTCATATGACTTCCAAGGTTTGTCATTTGGAAGTCATGCTGAAGGATAGACTTGGTTTCTTCCAGAATGTCCATATTTATATTGCTTTCTCCTTCATTAATGGGTGAAATACCATTATTACAACAAATTTAACTCATTATTTAAGTCAATATTCACTTTATAAATGGTAGGTTATGATAAAAATTGGAAGTCACTGACTTCCTGGCATTCAGTTTTAGAAGTCACAGACCCCCAGACTTCCACTAGTGGAAGCACTGTTTGTTTCTTTGTAATTTTAGTTAGAAATACATCAGTTGTTAAAGAAGACTGATTTCTGGCGCGGCAGATCGGAGGCGCGGTGCGGTTATGGCTTTCATACTAGACCTTTAAATACACGATTGGAAAACTCGAATGCGCCTGATCTACGGCTGCTCAAACGGGTCATGAAATTTGCAAATACACTTTTCGTCATTCGTTATTATTGAATAAAACACGTCTATCCGCAAATAACGGCGATTAAATTAAAAAGGAAACGAAGCCAAATTAAAGTTTATATTCATAAAACGTCATTTTAAAACTGATTCTTTTAACAAATGGTAGATTGTGTTTATTATCCCCCATACAATAAAAACCCGGATGCAGGTCATGCATGCTCTGATATGTCTACGACAAAAAAAACCTTTTTACGCGATACTAAGTGATGACCCGTTCATGCAGGATCATGATAAATACACGTAGCTATGCCTCAGTTTGCAAAAGGCAGGTGCAACGGTAAGGATGCTCCCCGAACGTACTGTATTCTGTTGCTTGATGTACTAGTACCAAATGGTACGCAGAATTTCATCTGGGAACCAATACATAAACCAACGCCGAGCGTTTGGAAGGGACATGCCTCGGCAAGGTAAATTAACATGATTAAGCAAAATAGAAGGTACAATCACTGATTATGCGTTGCAACATTTTTACTATACCAGGATGCGAACTGGCCATCATTGGGTCAGATTTCCAGGAATTATTGTGCCGCGACACAAAGAAAGTCAACAAAGTTGCACGTGCGCCCAGTGAAGAATCAGTTCAGCCTGGCCATCCGCATAGTCTAAGCAAAAACTGGAGACCCTTAAAGCGCACAGCAGGACTCTAGCTGATCTGAATCTTCGCGTGGCGCACATGCCACTTTGTTGGTTTTGTCATGTCGCGGCTAATATGTTTCCATTCCTTCTGAGAGCTTTTCTAATTGACAGAAGTACATGTAGCGTAATAAGTATATATATATTTAAACACTTGAAAGTGAGTGAGTAGACTTTGAGGAGAAGCAATTCTACCATGTTACTTTTTGCCTCCCTACTCAAAAAATATTACTTTCTCATCCATTGGACAAAAATATCCCTCTCTAGAGCGGAGAGTTTTCTATCCCGGCCTGCTGCACCGGGCCGCGTAGCGCAATCGGTAGGGTGACTGACTTATAAAGCCAGAGGCCCTGGGTTCGATACCCGGTCCGGCAACTTACTTTCATTTCTCCTTCCGCTGATTCTAGAAGGACAATTGTCAGTTACTAGTGAAAGTAAGTGCACTTAGTACTGGTTAACCGCTTAGGAGGTCTAAGCCTGCCAAGGAATAGTGTGGTTAGGTTAACTGACCGTCCCGACATGACCATAGATGTTTACCGTGGACCTTAAACAATTACACAACTCAGCCTAGGCTCTGTAGGCTGTCTCAAAATATCAATCATTATTTGATAGAGACCAGGTTTGTTAATTCAACAACTTCACTTGAAAGCATCGTTCGCGAAATGAAGACGTTATTCGAGGATATTCGAGGATTATTTTAACCAATTGCATACTGGGCATTTTTTTGTCGTCTGCTGACATTGTCGTCTTCATCAAAAATCAAGAATATTTTGACAATATTGGTCTAACTAACTCTTGTAGAAATAATGTCTAGGCAGCAAACAGTTTGGATCTCAGGTTAGGCCCCACGTGTTTGGGCCTGATCTGGATCCAAACTGTTTGCCCAGATACCCCTAAAGGGGTATCCGAATGGAATGGGTTAAAGTCTCGTTTATTAAGGACGCCGTTAGTTTTGAACAACCGGCCCCAGGATGACACAAAGATGTTTACGTATGTATTGAAATGGACTACTACTAGAAGCTAATCAGGTGGGTGTGGTCGGGTTGGTGCAGTCATGATAAAAAAAAATGTTGGCTGATAGGCTAACTGTTCGGACACTGATTTGTCTCATCTGACCTATAAACTGCACTGGAATAGCCTATCTGCTCAGTATTTGGGAAATTTCGGTAGACGGGAACACATTATCTCTACGGGAAGCGAGATTTAGAAATCATAGAATGTTAATACATTTTGGAGAAAAGGAAACGACTTAATCTGATTTTCAAGCACTGGATCTTTGACTTAATCATTCATTTGTTTTATATATTTTGAGCGTATGAAGTATTATGAAATTTGCTTTGCTGCTCTACATCCGGACAGTGCTCTAGAGAAATTATTTAAACTTCTGGTCCGTTTGGACAATTCTGGAGGGCTCAATGAAGGCAAAAAAAGGTAGGCAAAAGAGTAGGTGGGAAGACAAGTAAGGAGTGGACAGGGCTGGACCTTGCCAGCTCAACTTGAGCAGCTGAAGACAGGATTAGGTTCAAAGGGATTGTTGCAAGTTGTCTGTGGTGCCTCAGCGACCTCGAAGGGTTATGGTGTAGACTAGACTAGACTTCTTGACATCCCATTTGCTTCACTGAGTGAAAAATCTCTTAGAAAAATACGATCTAATGGGATGGGTAAAATGGTCCTGGAACAGTAAATTCTTCCTTTAAATGTTGATCCCCTGAAGAAGGGGTTAAGTGTGAGGTTCAAAAATGGTAGATTTAGGTTCAAACTGATTGTGTAATCATACACACTATAAACATGCGTAGCTGGCCTAAAGCTGCATAAGTTCCGTCCATGCCTATATCTGCAGGCCAGTGCCTGCTCGAATTGCGTAATTGGGCGCCGCCAGTGTTGTATAATGCATTTACTCACTATGTACATGTATGCGCCTAGCGCCTCATAGATGGGACGTTGGGAAATAGTGCAGACCCAGATCAGACGCCGCAAAACGCTGCTCTGATCAGGGTCTACACTATTTTCATATAAAAAAGGTTTTCTCTTTAAAAAAATATAAAAATGATAAAAATAAAACGAACTAGACACCCTTAGCTGAAAAATAAACCCATCCAATTTATTAGAACAGAAGAGTCCACTAAGCATACATGGGTCAATGCTACTGTAAATATCGTTTCTTTTCGGTTCATATTCCAAGAGCCAATCTGTTTAGAAAGGAGTTTATTCTGTCGGTTCACATCTTTTGTATGTTTAGAATGTGCTTGAAAACTAAAGACTTATCTCTAGCACCTATACTATCTTGTATTTTGTAACTATTAACCCGTGTCCTTTAATCGAGGTTATTCTTTTAGTATCGTTTTAGTGCATTTATGACTATATTAAGAACATTAATAGTTTGCCGAATAACTTTTAAATAATTTTGAGTACAACTTGTTTACATCTAAGGATATGGTTTACAATCGTCGTATCTAAAGAGGTGTCATTTAACACTTTGGTCTGGCTTTTCATGCATTTATGGGATGACCTTTTGGGTTTTATAGAAATTAAATGTACACTTGTTATTTTTTATGGCGTTTTCTTCAATAATATAAACGCAAACTTCGTTCACCGTAAAAATTATTAATATTGGGATACATGTAGCTAAATAAATTACGGCAACCGTAGGGTAAAGTCGGGTAACTTCGGACAGCGGGTAAATTGGGACAGGATTTTTACCGTTTTTCTCAGTAAATTTTGTTTTAATTCCAAACAAATGACATATAAAGGAAACAATGTCACTGTCCGAATAACTCCGCTGTCCAAATGTACCCGACTTTGCCGTAATTGTCGTAAAATGGGATAGATAAGGGTTTGCAAGGCAGTAATGTTTCCAAATCATGCACATAGAACGGCAAACAGTGTAGACTATAAGTATCTCACATGGGTGTGAGGTGTGGATTGAAAAATCCGTCACGAGGGTCACTGTTCGGCATGACCAGGCTTGCCGAGTGATGGCGAACAGTGATCCCGAGTGACGGATATTTTTATCCGCACCTCACACACATGACAGATACATTTTCTTGCACATCACCGTTTGTTTTAACTTTAGAACTTGTTAAATTGTGTAGTTTTTTTGCGTTTCTTTTTTATTTTGAACAATGCGCCGCTTTCAACGACCGCCGTTCGGTTCTTTACGTCAACGTCTGGCGTGCATAAACTGACGTCATTTTGCCATCTCCGAGACGTAATCATCTTAAACGCCAACATCACTTGACGACGCAGATACGTGACCTCCAACCCTACCAATGCATTGAATGCTCGTGATTTTTATCCGCTCCTGGGTAAGAAAACCTGGATAAGATAAGATTTTCTATCTAAGGTAAAAAGTATGGCATTTTCTATCCGGTGTGTAAGAAAATGCTATCTGGGTCTCCTCTATTTGCTCAGATCTATCTGTGACAATATCTAGAATTTTTATGGTAGACCTATATAAATTTTGATTCTAGTCAAGGAAATGCCCGCTCATCAACGGATTGTGTTTTAAATGACTAGAGAATAATTATTTGTTAAAAACTGAAGTTTTTGTTGAAAGATTTTGAAATTGTAATGTCATTGAAAAATTGGCGAAGCATGACATATACTGTATGCCATACACTATGCCATGCTCCAGTATGAATGGCGTCATAAATATATTACCATTGCAACTATGGGATTCCCAACGGTCGTGCTTAGTAGCGTGGCAAAAACAAATCCCTATGGCTCACTGTGACATTAATTTGAACTCTTACTTGCTATGGTATCTAATCAAGAGCTCTCATAAGCTACTTGTATCTAATCTATAACGTCATTGGTACCGGAGAATAGCATATAGTGTATGCCATGCTACTCCGATTTTCAATGACATTACAAACTGACCTTCCTTCCACAGAAACTTCAGATTTTCTTGAAGAAATAGTTATTATCGTGTCATTTAATTCCGTGTTATATGTGAAAGTTACAGAAGTAGTTATAAGTCTGTACAGACGCGCACGTGGTTTGGAGTTTTGAGTGTTCCCACACACGCCCTGGATCCTTTTTACATGATTGAGCATTTCTGAATTTGTGTGTAGTTTCTTTTTTTTCTTTTCAGGCAGAATTTGACGAAAATATTAGATTCAACGATACTTTATTTTTATATTTTTTAATTAATGCAGTTTTGATAAAAAAGTAAAAATAAAAAGAAAAGAAAGTGACACGTGATCTGAGAGTTTTAATAGACCATCGCAACGGCACAGAAGTTCTTTATGTCCTTTAAGTGCCGGCCATTACCAATTCTCCTATGAATTGTAGCTGAGAATACTCAGGCGCCCAGCATTTCTATCAACACTCCCACTGGACATGAATACATTATAATTTTCAGAAATTATAATGGATGCAAAAATTATTCCATTTTATTCTGTATGCTTTTATTGTGTTTGTTGTATAAGACCACGGAGATAATTCTTATTTTTTTTCTGGTCAGGGTGGTAGGTTGCGGGACGGGACGGCGGAGGTGGGGTGTGGTAGAGCTAATATGACAGAGCGCAGTCTTTTTTCCTCACAATCGCCAAAACGAAGACAAAAAAAAAAAATATAAAAAAAAATCGCGTTGAAAATAGCCGATGCCGCACTTACTTTTTTATGACTACATGGAACTTAGTGATATGATACAGTTATAAAAGTACTCATCTAATGACTGAAATCCATGTATTCCTGTCCTCTTTTACAAAGGAAAAACATCAAATGCAAAAAATCCCTACCGAAATGGGGGCTTCTATCAACGGATATACTTTGTTCGTTGAGAGAGCAATCCCTACATCATCTAAGCAAAGCTCAAGACGGAAGGTCTTGACAAGAATTATATTAAAACGCGTTAACAAATGAAGACTCTTTTGTTCATTCATTATGTGCCTCGAATTCTAACTTGCACTTTAAGTTGTATTGTGACCCATAAGCGGTTTGGATCACAAGCAATTTTGCTACTGCACGTCCAATATGTGGTTTCTGTTCCGATTCCTCTTTGTTCATTTAGTAGACGCTGTACATGATAGGGTTTGACTGTGTTCTCCTTCAGTCTTCTACTGTTCGTGCTCCGATAACCCAATTTCTGTGATTGCGGCCATTTCTGGGTAAATTTACAGCTCTGCCACAGCTCAACCAAAGCTACTTAAACTGTTTACATGAGTTATACAGACGAGTACCTCTTAAGGTTGTGAAGACAGGGCTCAGACAGAAACTATCCCCTGCGGCACTGGGTGCTTACCAGGTAAAACGGTATGTACATAGCAGCCCAGGCCTGACCATTCAGGACGTTTTCTCATGACACGGCCGATAAGTTTATGAAAGCCTTGTACGAACGCGTTCGTATATACACACTGATGTGCGTCTCTTTTGATAAAATAATCAATTAAAATACACCATCATCATCACCATCTCTCTCTCTCTCTCTCTCTCTCTGAGAGGGATGTGGTTTGGGGATGTTGTTAGCGTAAAAGCGTCAGCGAATTGAAATGACTTTATTATGTGATCGTACTCCATCATATAGTCCCCTTTTCTATATTCATTGCACCTGGAGACAATCAGGAAACACTAGACTCTCAAACATAGTTAAATAAAAGCAGAATCAATCATTAGAGAGACAAAATGGAGAGCTGAAAGAAAGTGTGTGCCTGTATGTTTTATTTTTCCTCATGGGAAAAAAAGCTATCGAATTATTATCTCCGTCTTTCTGCGCATGTCAGTCATGCAATGTGTGTGTGTCTGTGTGTGTGTGTGTGTGTGTGTGTGTGTGTGTCAGTGTGCGCATACGCTCATGTGTTAGTGCGTGTGTGTAACTGTGTGTATTCCGACAAGCGTGCGTTTGCGTGTATGTGCATGTTTAGTGCACGCCCGCACGCAATGTAGTATGTGCGTATTTTCATGTATATGTGTGCGTGCGTTTGAAAATGCATAAAAACTAGCTATGGCGAAAGGGAATATTTCCACCTAAAAGTTCATGTTTTATATTCATATTTCCAGTCAAACGTAAGGCTAGTTCAAATTTGTGTGTGTCTCTTTTGTATGCTTGTCGCGCTTTCTATCGATACGAAGAAATTATAAACTAAACCTGCACGCAGGTTCCATGTAGAGTGACGCCTAACCTGCGACTAGTTGATTGCTTTTACCTTAATGGCCCCTTAATGGCTTAATGGCTTGAGACAGTATTTTACTCAAATAATACACCTACTGCAAAAGTAGCAGGTACTTGCTCTAGCCTGGGACGTCCAAATGTCGAAAGTTTCGTGGTATCTTTGTCATACTTATGTGCGAGTTTGTGGATGGTCTTCATTGCATGATCATTCGGGCGTAAATGTTTTTGTACGTGCGTGCCTACATAAGATGCATATATTAGATCGAGGAATTCAGCTATGATGAGAGTGGAAAATGCCTAAGTCCCACAAAATTATCCTGTAGCCATGTTTCGGTGGAATACAAGAGCTAGGTGAAGTGAGGAAGTGCCTATCCGATGTAGGTATATTCACTAAATAGTCGACTTTTATTTAGGAAGCAAGAGCAGTGCTGCGGATAAGACGGGGTAACAGGGATAATTCTGAGATGATTTTCATTATTTATGAAGGAAAACATATGCTGTGACCCTTATTAGAACCGTATCGGCAACACGGTTCTAATGAGGGGTCAAAACATATTTTTTAATGGAGAAATATTGAAGATTATCACTAAATTATTCGTGCTTCCCCTTCTTATCTGAAGTACTGAAAGAGGGACCCTACTTTTTGGCACTGACCATTGTACACAGTGCTGATTACGGCTTAAGATCTCAGCAGTTCTAAACATTTCTTTTCCATTGATCAAGTTTTCGACCAGACAACTCCATCACTTCCGCTCTTACTGTGTCTGCCGCAACTGAACGAGGCATAAAAGGTTGGAGATTTAGTTGGTTGGTTGTTTTTGGTTGAACGGCCCTTTGAGACAGTATTCAAGTCTATATCGAACCGTCTCTCAGAGAGAAGGAGAAGGAAAAGAGATAGGAGAGAGAAAAATGTCCAAACAATGCCCGCCCGCACCTACTGCAGACACAGTTGGCCCTTGCCCTGCTATTATCCAAATCAGTAGGACGCCCCAGCACTGAAACTTACCCAGTATCATCTTCCGACCACGACCATCCCCAAAAGGATGGAGAAGTTTGAAACATAGTTTTCGATCAAGACAATTGTGTCAGGAAACTTTACTACTCCATCTAACTTAAGAATGCATAAAAATGAGGGAACACATTCAAAGCAGTACCATATTAAATTAAAGTATAGTGAATAAATATAAAAAAAAATACAATAAAACAAACCGAGAAAAAATGAAAAGGAAAAGTCGATGTTCAAACCCGTAACTGCCTGTGCTAGAGCGCAAAACGCTATCCACTACACCACAGCCTCAGGTACGTCAAAACGAAAGTATATTGCAGACTTTTAACACAGCTAAAATAGACTCCTAAAAATAGACAAGACTTAAGTCAAAACAGATTAAGTTTTTGCTTAGATGAATTTGTGAAATGGCTTAAGTACGAACTTAAGTCATGCTTACTTTTTTACTTAAGTTATAACTTAAGTTGTAACTTAAGCACAAATCTAAGATACATGTATGTTCATGAAACTAGCCCCAGGTCTAGCAGTGAATTGTAGAGTAACAATACACTGTTTGGAGGTCAGTTGTAAAGTAGATCATATTACGAGTGCGGAGCGAGTGATGTATCTCCTTACAACTGACCGACAAACATTGAATTATTACTCAACAATGCAATGCTAGAGCTGAACTATTTCGATTCTAACATTAAAAAAGCTGAAAGTATTCTTTCATTCAAGATCTCCCAACCTTCCTGCTAGCTGCTGCGCGATCATGCTCCCGCTAATATTCTTACTTGTATCTACGATAAATGTACGTTTTTTTATGGCGATTTTAGAAAGAAAATGAGACATTATACCGTCTAACGTCTCAAAACGTCACACAATTACGTCAGTATTGCCAGTGCCGTCAGCAATTAGATTCACGCGCTCGGAAACAGTGAATTGTTGCAGAATAAAACACGGAAACTTTCCAGTGCTTCTATATTCGCACTGTGTTAGAACTCTTTGTTTTTAGGCACCATGCAGCTTAGCGACGTCACTTTGTTTAACTTTGCTAATAGTGCTGGGCCACCCACGTTAAGCAAGCCATTGCTGTACTTTCAATAGAGGTAAGTGAACAAAAATCATGGGTAGGTGAATTGACCGGCTCGTCGTACGAATTATGGCACAGTAATCTCAGCATCAGTTATTACTGCCGATACCAATTTAAAACAGCATGCCTTATATGTCAGAAGATGAGCTCACATTCTGCTCATAATATGCCATTAAAATTCGATTTTTCATTGAGTTTTAACTAGAAGAAGTTCTATTTACAGTCCCTTATTTCCAAAAGATTACGAAGATTGGCACAGTTTTGTTAAATGTTCATGAGGTAGGTCTGTCAGGTAATCGACCGCTGTAAAGGAGCAAAGAAATCTGTCCTTGTAAAGTAAAACCTGCCACACCTTTTACTCCTTGTAGTTCAAAGAAATTTGTGCAAAAAAAATATGTGGACGATCTGCTCTCATATTATGAGGTAATGGGTATGAAGAAATGAGGTTTTCAATGTTATCTTAGGCCGAAAAAAAGATAGCTGTGTTTCCACTAACATGCTGAAAAAAAATGTGGTCGGCAGTAAGGAAAACCTTTTCTTTATTATTTTATTTTTTCTCCCGAACAAAAAAAAAAACAACAACAACAACAACAACAAAAAAAAAAAAAAAATAAAAAAAAAAATAACGGGCCTGTTTTTTATGTATTTTGGTTTTTGTACAATGTATTTTGTTAATGAAATTGTATTTTTGAGACTTGCACAGTATATGATAATTCATCTTAGATGCTCGAAAAAGTCAAATCTGTATTTTGGAAGGTAGTAAATGCTAAAAACTACAAAAAAGTAGTGAAAACCCGAAATTACTATGGGAAAATGCAAAGACGAAACTGGGTAGGGTCGGAAATTGAAATGGTAGGGTCGGTGTTTTAATTTTTATTTTGTTCTTTTATTGATAAAAATAGCAGAGTCGGGGTTATGAAGTAGGTTTGGTCGGGTTAGTGGAAACATGGCTATTGTTTTAGGCCTTATGTATACAAGCAGAATGTTAAACAAATGTTATTTCACACTTGCGTGAGCTACAATTCTGCAATTTTAAGGCCCATAACAGTTGTTGCCGATGAAAGGAAAATCGTAGCTAAAGTTACTCTACTATCGTGCCAAATGTCTCTGTTAGATTTCGGCTAAAATAGTCGGTGTTGGAGAAAAAAGTAAACTCACTTTTCCGGATAAGCTCCTTTCGTGTTTTGTTTTTACCAGCCGGTTGCTGTATGTTAAAAACGTATATTTTAGAGCTTGCATAGATTTTGAATTCGGATTTCAGAGCGTTAACCCTATGGAAATCAAGACAGGACCTCGCATACACTGTAAAAATCGCGCTTAGCTATAAAACACACAGTCAAGTAGTTACATGTTTAGGTGTAAACATGTTTAGAAATATGTCATATGGCTAAACATGTACGCCTTTTCTATTATTTTCCCGGACAAAGTCTGCTAAATACGTTTTATTCTGTTACGCGTTTCGGATGAACCCATTCTCTCTTTTACCCATTGAAGAACGAAAAAAAGAGACGAAAATGTTGACAGAGGAAATTTTAAAAAAAAAAAAAAAAAAAAAAAAAAAAAAAAAAGGTATATATAACCAGTTTTTTACATGTTTAATTTCTAAACCTAAACCTAAACATATTGCAAATTGAACATGCCACGATTTAAACACATAAAAAATCGGACTGCATTTTTTGCATTGATTCTAAATACATTTTTACAGTGTAAGTTTGAATGGCATTTAGACTGCCCCTAACACTTGCAAGATCAAAACACAGCACTACATTACTATATGTAACACGAATGTCGAGGGAATGATTATATATAGTTGTATAAGCTAATTCAGCTTTGACATACATTAAACAAAATCATAAAGTGAGACATTAAGTAAAATTGCCATTTGAGCCGCGACACGAGAAAAACAACAATGTGGTTTTGCGCCCAGTGCAGACTCAGATCAGCCTGGACATTCGGCCAGTTTGATCAGACTCTTTGTTAAGTGCTCAAAGGTAGCTAAGGGTCTAAGCTACCACCATGCGTACAGCGAAGGCTCTGATCAGACTGAGCGGATGCCCAGGCTGGTCTGAGTCTGCGCTGGGCGCACAACCAAACTGTTGGTTTTCTCGTGTCGTGGCTCATTTATGCAATACTTACATATATTTCTGTTGTTTCCCGCGGCTAGTCCGGCACATTGTAATATATTAGTGTCTGAAACCGCAAGGCCCTCCAAATTATAATTGCAGTTAACATCTCGTGACTTGCCGGCGAAATGCACAATGATTCCGACGCCGACAGCGATTGCAATCGCAAGAAGCACCAGCAAGAATCCGACGGCTACAGAGCAGCGGCATCCTTTTTCTTCATTTGACGATTTCGACTCATACTCGGAAAGTTTAAAATCGTAATCCCTCATTTTTCTCCTTTCGAAGAGAGTTTGTGCGGCGTATTCTTATTGATAGAGAGAAGGTATGTATACTGTATGTAAACTTTTTGATGTGTTGTATTTTACGGACTCTGTGTTGATAAATATCTTAATATTATGTGCCTGAGTTGTGCAGCAAATATACAACGTACCTCGGGGCATGTGCGAGCTGTGGCGACTCAGATCAGCCTGCGCCTGCGCGCAGGCTGATATGAGTCAGCCTTGCTCGCATCAGCAATCACTGAACTGAACGAAAACCATAAAGTGAAAGACAAAGACCCTGGTAAGACTGTGTGGATGGACAGACTGAGCTGAGTCTTGTTTTTCAAACACGGCTTACTATAATTTTCTCGTGTCACTGCCCTTTTAATGCAGCCTTTTTCTGTTGACAGTAAAATGATAGACTTGTAGCAAGATCAAATAACTTTCCTAACATCAGAGTTCAAAAGCACTTAGATATACCTTCCTGGTTTAACTCTAAAAGGCGCCACATGTGGACGATTACTTTGGGCATATACAATCTTAAAGCCCAGACGCCAAATATTGTACATCTCGGATTTTATGGTCCTAAAGTCAAAATCAGTAATATACTTGCATTATGTAAATGTATCCAAACCTACATATATAGGATATAGTAGACGTTTTCTAAATCCGTTAAACTAAACTGCAATGCAAAATGCAAATGAACCTGTATTCAGGGAATATCTGTCCCAATCGGCCACTTTGTTGCTTTTGTGTGACCATTTTTGAAGTGCAACTTTGACTGAACTGGTGTGGGATATCATTAAATCGCGCACTTTTTCTGTTAAAGTGAAACACTTTTATTTTTCAAGGAAAGTTTAATTCACAAAAACGTTACATGAACATACTGTAAGTCTTGCAAAAAATGGAAAAAAAAATCACATATTAAGAGTATAAATGCTTCACAGAGCTTTAACGAAATGAAGCCACCCGATAAAATGACTTTTATGACCTATACAGTATACTACAGTAAGTTAATTAAGGAATGAATTTCATTTTTCTGATGTTTATCGTAGTATAAACTACATTGGGTCGCGTGCAAAGTAAGTGAACCCCAAAGGGTTTCATGTAAACTTGGCTAGCGACTCAATGGAGTTTATACTAAGATAAACACCAGAAACATTAAGTTCATTGCTTATATTTACATTCTTTTCTATCTGCTTTTTGCGTTAGGGGCTACAGTTGAAGCAGAAAATCTTTTATACGCAGTTCTTTTAGCGGAAAGTGGAACAGCGTCAACGGCGTGACAACGACATCATAACGTCACCTACGTCCAATCAGATTGGAGAACCATGGTTTATTTGACGTCACTAAACGTCATGTAACGTGGCGTGAACCGATGTAGTTATTGAAGTATAAACTACATTACGTTGTGATGGTTAACCATAGGGCATTTCAATAAATGTACGGATAATGTAAATATTAAGGTATAAATGCTGCACAGCTACGAAAACAACATAAACTTTATTCCTTCAATGTACAAATGCATATTACATAAATGAAGTTTTAAAGTTACTGTAGTTGTTACAACATCAATTATTTATAAGCAATTCTGGCTATAAATATTCATATTATCACGCGGTCCGAAGTTTGCAAGTTGAAGGTGAAAATAAAAAGCCATAGACCAAGTGTCACCCAACGTTTGAAAAATGATACAAACTGCAGCCCTTTGATCAGTTTCAGAGTAACTGTATGGCTAAAATAGGAATACATGTATGTGTATTGCAGAACCTGCTTAGAGAATGATAGGTGAAGCATAACCAAATACATATTTCCAATATTGACTCTACAGGGTGTTAAGAAAGTTCGAAGACATTACAATATTGCTTATAACTTCAGAAGTTACATACATTAAATCTTTAAACTTTACAGGTTTCAAGAACTAGTCAATATCAAAAGACCCACAATGTTACAACTTTTACAATGACACTTTACCGTAATAAAATTAGCAGTTCATACCCAAGATGTCAAATTGGCCTGCTATTTATCATGGATTTTACGCATAAAGGTGTGGCATATTAAACTGTTATTTTTTCTTAACCCTCAGCGATTCATCATTTTAGAACTAACTTAAATGATAGAGACCAAGCCAAACCGTCTTTATTTGTTACAGCTTGTAACAAATCATAGACATCATGCACATTTTGACAGATGGTTCACTGACATGAAAAAGCAGGTGAGGCATTAATATTTTGCAAAGGGGGTGGGGGTAATGAATTAACATCTGAAAAGAAACTTGAAATCAAAAGTTGACATAAAATCATTTATATCATGGAGAGGGTCTTAGAGATAAGGGGGACAAGAAAAAAATCGGAATATTTGTGGTGTATCTGTAAATTATCATATATTTGAAATTCTACCACCAAAAAGTCAAATTATGCAAATATGTTGATAAAATAGCATTTTTTTTACAATGATGTATCTAAATGACAAGAAAATTTGTTAATTACAGAGGATTTTACCCCAGTATAAAATATATCAAGAGTTTTCTAAACAATGTCATATTCTTACCTAATTTATTTCAAAACAATAAGGTTTTCGAGCAAAAATAAATAAAAATGAATCTGAAGTTAAATTTTAAGAGTAATTTGTTAAGAGTAATTTTGAAAAAAAAGTATGAAAAGTAAAATTGGATCAAATGTTTATGCTCTATGTGAGAATAAATCTAATAACAAGATACTAATAGAAATCTGCAAAATGCCTCTGTGTTTACGAATACTGTTATAGATTCTACTACCCCAACCCCTAAAATTTAAAGTATCAATTGAGAATGGGGGTACTCTTTCGATTTAGTCAGAAATTTCATAGTAAACCGTCGGCAAATAATAAAAACTAAATAAAAAAAATCACGAAAATATTCACTCTGAAATCACTGTGACACTGAAATCTTAATAATGTTTTGCTTTTGGCAAAACTTTGTAAGAGTGATGTAGGGAGCACTACCAAAGATATGCAACATATAGATTCTTTGTTTGATTTCAAAATGACGAGAAAATCTGAATTGCCATCGACACACCCACTACAGGGCTGACAATGGTGAAGGCAAAATTTTGATTTCCATTAGAGTTCGGCATCTTCAGAGCTTGTTTTTTTTTTCGAAATCATTGAAAAATCTTAATATGTAAAAGTACTGGTATTGCAGTGAATATTTTCGTGATTTTTTCATTTAGTTTTTATTATTTTCCGACGGTTTACTATGAAATTTCTGACTAAATCGAGAGGGTACCCCCATTCTCAACTGAAACTTTAAATACCTACAAACTTTCTTAACACCTTGTATAAATCGTATTTTATTAGAGTTAAGAGATGGGGATAAATATGTGTAAAATATTCACAAAGTTTTTCATGTCACTGGAACTTTAGTCCTTCACAAGATGTCCCAAATATCAAGACTGTATACCAAATAATACAATAACAACAGCAATAACTCTGCCAATGTGAATCTAACGAAAAGTGAACAATGCATATATGAAAATTCAGTCGCCTAAATATGAATACTTCTTGAGTTATCCTTTTACCTTTGAGAAAATGTGTTATAACTGCCAATAATCAATCCAGCACAACCTAACTTTAATCAGAATAATCGATATACCAAATACTGATAGCAAACCAAAAATCGGCTCTCTCGGACAAACGGTTCAATAGTTGGAAAGAGTGCCAAAAATGACAAAGGGATATAACTTTGTCAATCACGATAGAGAAATGAAAATCGAAAATAGCAGGCAACTCTTCATAACATGGTAAAACATTCGGCATAATCCAAGTATATTCGATTGTAAAGATGTGGCCAAGGCATGAGTCAGCAAGGGCCATAACTCCATCAACAATGGCTGAACTAAAATGACGAAAATAAGACAATGTTATGCACATCTTCGTATTTTAAGTAGACAATCATAAATTCGACGAAGTATGTAGGAGGATTTAGGGCAGGCGGACTGACGGACGAAAAGACGGACGCACACACGGACGGATATGGCAGTTCCATAACCCCTTCCGTTTACGTTAGGTGACGAAGAGAGAGAGAGAGAGAGAGAGAGAGAGAGAGAGATATAGTAATAAGTACACCTTATTATAGCTCACCGATTGCCTTTTACTACCCAGTAATTGTTTCAAGGCATCAAAAACAAACCTCCTTAAAATGCAGTCTGATAGAACCGACACGGCATCAACGACCACATAACAAGCCGTCTTGTGTCATATAAATACTAGCTGAACAAAGGTAGAGAGAGAGAGAGAGAGAGTATCCGTTTTCGAATAATATTTTCCTTACAGAAATAATTGACATGAAAGTGTTATTTCATCCCATAACTCCGGTTGTTAACCTTACTGAAACGAGATGAAGGTGAAAAATAAACAAATTTAAAAAAATAGATAGAATAAAAGGAATAAATATACATATAAAACATAACTAGAAAGTGTGTTTGTGAAACACTATGCCCCCAACTATATGCTTGCCACTAAAGGTGTCAAAGTTAGATGTTTAAGTCTTAAATGACAAAATTTTGTCACTTTTTATGGTAATTCCTCCTAAGTTAATCAGATAATCTACATACTTATTATCAGCTGCATGCTAAATATCCTAGCTCAAACAGTTCTCTAGATATATAGTTAAAATTCTTGTTTTTGGTAAATGCCTAAGTCTGAGTCTAAAAACAGAAGGGGTGGTTCGGTTTGGCAGTGGTGCACAGTAGCTGCAAAGTACTGACTATCATAGGAATAACTCTCTAATTATTGAATGCAGAGTTATCTAGCCTTTACAAAAATATTTTACATATCAAGAACAAACAATACACCAAAAATCATTTTCCTTTGTCAAGCGGTTCAGAAGCTGGGAAAATCCCCAGTTTAAACAAGGGGCATTCCGTCATTTTGACGGAATTTGCCCAAAAGCTAAGCAGTTCTTGCATATCTCACCATCAACCTGTATATAGAATATCATCGTCCTTTCTCAAAACGCTTTTTAGATACCCTGGTAACAAGATTTTTAACACAGGGGAGGTATTTTACAAGTACAAGTTCCACGGAGCAAAAAAGATATTGATCTGCTTATTTTTCATAATCTATTCATATATTAAAATTCAAAACCCAGTGGTTCTTGAGCCACATAGCTGCATAAGTACTGACTATCAGGGTTAATAACTCTGCAATCACTTAACCCAAAGTTACCTAATCTTTATCAAAATATTTTATACATCACGAAATACTAATTGACCAAAAGTCAGGTTCCTAAGTCACGAGATTCAGAAGTTGGAAGAATGTAAAATTCAACAAAGGGGCATAACTTGCTCGTTTTTGACAGCATTCGCCCAACTGTTATCAGGTGATCTACACCTTAGCTCCTAGCAGTATGCCAAATATGAGCACCCTAGCTCAAACGGTATTCCCAGGATTTTGGGAACAAACTTTTACGTAATTTTTCAAAAAGGGGCATAATTCTGTAAAGAACATGGCAGACGGTGTAGAAAAAAAATACGTGTCTGCTAATTCTTTATTGTCTACCCACCTACGAAATATCAAGGCCCCGGCAGTTATTGTTCTTGAGAAATAGAGCACTCCTAATTAAGTTTTATACAGATGAGGAAAGGAAAATAACTCTATCAATAGTGGCTGCATCATAACACAATTAACATCATAATGATCACATCAAATAATAATAGTACACCAAATATTAGGGTTCTACGTCAAACGGTTCAAAAGTTGGTAAAATGCCAAATTCAGCAAAGGGGCATAATTCAGCCATTTTGACAGAATTTGCCCAAAAAGTAATCAGGTGATCTAAACATTAGCCCCAAGCAGTATGCCGAAATATGTGCATTCTAGCTCAAACAGTATTCCCAGGATTTTAGAAACAAACTTTTATTTGTTTTTCTAAAAAGGGTCATAATTCTGAAAGTTCATAGCAGATGGAAAAAATATACGTGTCTACTTATTCGTTAGAGTCTACCCACCTATGAAATATCAAGGCTTCAGCAGTTATTGTTCTTCACAAATAGACCACTCATAATTATGTTTTATACAGATGAGAAAAGGGAAATAAGACTGTTAATAGTGGATGCATCATAACATAATTAACATCAGACGAGAAAAAAAGGGCAATAAGTCTGTTAAAAGTAGATGCGTCATAACGCAACTAAAATCATACTAATCAGCGCATCAAATGCTAATAGTATACCAAATATTAGGGTTTAACGTCAAATGGTTCAAAAGTTGGAAAAATGCCACATTCTACAAAGGGGCTCAATTCGGTCATCTTTGGCGGAATTCGCCCAAAACCTAATCAGGTGATCTACACCTAAGCCCCAAGCAGTATGCCAAATATCAGCATCCTAGATTAAACGGTATTTACAGGATTTTGGGAAATATTTTCATTTAATTCTTTGAAAAAGGGGCATAACTCTGCAAGTACAAGGCTGATGGGCAAGAACAAAAGTCCTCTAGTTTTTGATAGTCTACCCACCTATAAAATACCAACGCCCCAGCAGTTACGGCTCTTGAGAAAATGTAGTGCTACATGTATGTACGGCCGGAAGGAAGGATGGACGGACGGACGGTCAGGCCCAAACCAATATGCCCCCTCAACCTCTCTTCGAAGTTGTGGGCATAACAATGAAATGAAAACAATATAAAAAGAGACGGTATGTTTACTAGTAACATTTCCACAATCAGTAATCTGGCCAAGGCCTTTTGTCGCATTTTTTTCTGTTTCTTAAGCATGGGAGAGTTTGAAGGATCAATGTTCGGTTATAAATAAGGGTGGATCCCAAGTCATCAGGCGGATTAAGCCTGCTTAAGTAGTTCGGTCCGGGTTCGATACCTGATACAGGCGAAAATATTTTCAACTGTAAACAGGGTCCTATGGCGCACAGCCCTTCATTATCATCTTATGTATCATTATAACACTGAAATAGTGTTGAAATGGACGAAAAATCGCAAGTAATCCATCCAGTCAAGTAAGGACCTTCGGGAGCATTCGTTATGCATTGTAGTATTTCATTACTCGTACATATCGATTCTGCATTGGCATTTTGTTTTATTGCTGCATATTAGAGAAGTAGCATTTTAACGGTGGATGATCATGATGTTAATTTATTTTCGGACTTACTTCGTGTAGCAATTATAGAAGAAAAAACACAATTGCCATTTCTTACCGTTTTTGATAACCTACTGATAAAACCTTTTTGTTGCAATTACGCCTCTTTCGTATGTTGTACTGTTTATAGATATCAGGAGAAATTGTTTATGACCTACAGTTTGGACAAGCGAGAATATGACCGAATTTGTTTTTCTAAAGTTATGCCATTGTTCTGCTAGAGCAATTTTGGAATTTAATAAAAATATGAGGATACTATAAAATAGTAGGAATTAGTGCTGGGCACACACACACATACACATAGACACACACACAAACACACGCACACACACACACGCAGAGTAAAATAAGAAAATATAATAATAGTAAGGTTTAGTGCTGGGCATACACACACTAACACGCACACATACGCATTTTCATACACTCGCATGCACGCACAGCAAATGAGCCGTGACATGACAAAACCAACAATGTGGTTGTGCGCCCAGCGCAGACTCAGATCAGCCTGGGCATCCGCCCAGTCTGATCAGAGTCTTCGCTGTCCACATGGAGGTAGCTTAGAACCTTAGCTACCATTTGAGCACTTAACGAAGAGTCTGGTAAAACTGGGCGGATGTTCGGACTGATCTGAGTCTGCGCTTAGCGCACAACCACATTGTTGGTTTTGTCGTGTCGCGGCTCAATATTATAATAAAAAATATGAGTATAGCAAAAATATTAGGTTTTTGTTGCTGGAGTTTTAAAACAGTTCTATTTAAATGTTTGTTGTTTTTGTTTTGTAGATTATGGTTCATGAGATTTGAATGTCAAACAAATCGAGGCAGATATATTCTTCTGATTTTGATCTCCATCCTTTTTAACTGCACTATGTCTGGAGAACCAGGCCTATACAGAAAATTACTATTGAAATTCGCGTTGCTGCATTGGACTGTAAACCACCATGCTCCTACAAACATGTTAGCACAGTTAGATCCACCTAACGAACCTTTGTCTTTTGTAGAGAAGACTGTACCACTAGAAGAGCTCAGTAGGTCGCCTGTTAAATAAAGCGTAAACAAAGATTAAACTCATCTTTATGTTTACTGTTCACAAAAATAGGAGATATTAGGCCATGCAAAATGTAACATCCATGTATATATAAAATATGAAGTGTCGACAAGATAGATATCCGTTAACTTTTCATGACAGTTTGGAAGATACATCCTGTCAGGTGATCTTCATACAATTCGTTTCATACATGGGGTCAAGACCAAAATGTCGCAAATTCGATCAAAATTCAATTCACTCAAGTTCTTCGACTAAGCTAATGTTTTAATGGATTGTATAACGTTGTATGCTAAAACATTTATTTTTCTTCAAAATTAAGACCAGAAAACAAAAATCGTACAGGTACATCGAGTCACCGAACAATTAAGCCGTTTACAACATGCACTCTTCATTTTGAGGAAACAGTCTGTACAGCAAATTTTCAGCTTGTTAAATGAATTATGGCGAGTGTTGACGTGAACACTTTGCACTCTGAAAAGAATCTGTTGCCAGATTCGTGTGAATTAAGGTGTCGACCCCTGTCTAATACGAATTCCATGCAGATCATGTGGCAGGATATACCGTCCAAAATGTAACGCTAAATGCCGTATAAAGTATTTGTCTGATGGATACTTGCCTTTTCAGATGGATTTGATTTTTTTCTAATTCAAACAATTTTAATAGCTTAATACCCCCTCTTTTTTCTGAACCATATATATAATGATATTCTTCAGAATTAATCTTGGCGGTTTATTGGTTATGAGATGAGATCAATTTTGAACTATCATTAGGCTACTGGAATTGTCATTATTTTATAATCTATCAATAAAACTCGTTTCATTGGCACACGTAGGGAGGACAATACTTCATGTCGCAAAATTTGTGATGTAACATCTTAATGACGTATGGTTTTTGGCGCAACATTGTTCAAATGTCGCATGGGTTTAAAAGTAACGTCAACCGAAAGGTTAACTAAAGTTAAGTTTACTAAACCGGCAGAACTTTCAAGTTTTATCCATATTATATATAATAAAATACGTGTTGACTTTCGTTTTGGTTAACATGATAATTTATTGAACAGTAAAATACGTGTATATGCAGTGAACTGTTCAACATAACTTGGTGTCCACTTCGACAAAAGTAAAAAAAAAGTACATACTGTTTTTTATGCTATAACTCGCAACTCAGTTTATTAATGTTCATGGTATGTGATGATACATGTACTCGTAACTTTACGATATTAAAATACTTACATGTATTCAGTCTAAGATGCATCCATATAGTATTACGTTATTTAAGAAAATATTTTTCCTTACCCTCGAATTATCGCAAATTATCACATGGTGCTGGAAAGCAGATCGCGAAATAATAATTCACGACGGCTGCAGGCCGGAGTGGATTAATACTTGTACCTGCCCAACAACACAAGTCATGTGTTATTCTGCGATAATTCACGGGTAAGAAAATTTATTGCGATTGTAACATTATGCACGATCAAATTGAATGGATATTATGACCTTTCGAATGGATTCCTTTGTGGCGCCAAAAGTTAAATGTTTTTGTCGGACGTCATCTAGGCGCGAAATGTACACGCCGTGCGTTAAAAACGTGAATTATCACAAATTACTATGGGGAAAACGTTAACATCATGTTAGAATTACTATAAATCAGTTCATGTTAACAGTGAGTGAAGCGTCATAGATTGCTTCATATAATACTGTAACACATTAAAATCGTATTACTTAAATTATGAATTACTTAAACTATGAACAGTGAATATAACAAAATAATTTAATTTCGTTGTACTGGTAGAACGGAAAAATGAAAACAATAAAAACAAATCAACAACAACTAACAACAAAAAGTCAAGAAATACGCGAAATGCTGTGTCTTGCATTATTTAGCTCATTTTGCCAAATTCTGCAGAATAATATTTATCCCTTTGGAATGCATAGTTGTATTATCAGTGGCATACGTACTTAACTTTTCTTGCACATCAGATAAGGATATCCGCGTGCTTCACCTGTACCTACAAATTTTATCTCACCCATGTTATCTCACCCAGAACCGGATAAAAATCACGAGCAGTCATTGCATTGGTTGTATAGGAGTTCACGTACCTGCGTCGTCAAGTGACGTTGGCTTTTTAGATGATTAAGTCACGAAGACGGTAAAATGACGTCAGCTTATGCACGCCAGTCGTTCGCGTAAACAGCTGAATGGCGGTCGTTGAAAGCGGCGCATTCTTTCAAAATCAAACTGAAACGTCTCAAGCGCTAGAGTTACGAATTTTAACAAGTTATAAAGTTAAAACAAACCGTGATGTGCAAGAAAAAGTATCTTTCAAGGGTGTGAGGTGCGGATAGAAAAACCCATCACTCGGGATCACTGTTCGTCATCACTCGGCAAGCCTCGTGATGCCGAACAGTGACCCTCGAGACGGATTTTTCTACCCACACCTCATACCCATGAAAGATACTTATATTACGTACCTGCAGTCCCTGAATATTCTGCAACAACTATTGGAAAAAGCTTTGCTGGATTGTCTAGTGTAAAATATCGATAATATGCAAATGTACGATTGCCTTCCAAGTCCTCAATGTCCACAAGTAGCTCGTAGTGGCCTTGCAGCAATATTGTATATAAAGGTAGATTTCCTATAAGAACAGAACGTACACATTATTGTTACATATTAAAATGTCACAAATTTAGAAGAAAAAAAGATAAAAATAAATATTTAACTTGTGAGAAAGCCGAATTAAATAAGAAATGTCCAAAACGTCAATTAAAAAACAAACACCTTCAAGTTTAGGTCAGAGCGATTCTGTACAACCTAAAGAAGATGACATCAATTTTATAGTACAAATATTTTTATCCTGGCAATGGATGCGTCGAATTGTTGATTGCTGTAATAACAATCATATGCATATGCAAGTCTTAATACAAATATTATTAGGACCAATTTACGACTGGCCGCTAAGCTGAGTTAAAGTCGTTCATATACATGTATGAACGGTGTCTATACACACTTCCATGGTGCTTTGGCTCCAGAAAGTTTCGAGTAGAACCAGATACAATAGAGAAGTAGTTCAACCAGTATATCTTGTATCATTTAGCGTGTCTATGGTGTTATAAAACACATATGAGCCGCGACACGAGAAAACCAACGATGTGGTTGTGCGCCTAGCGCAGACTCAGATCAGACTGGGCATCCGCCCAGTCTGATCAGAGTCTTTGCTGTCTGTATGAAGGTAGCTTAGACCCTTAGCTATGGTTTGAGCATTTAACATAGAGTCTGATAAAACTAGGCGGCTGCCCAGGCTGATCTGAGTCTTCGCTGGGTGCACAACCACATTGTTGGTTTTGTCGTGTTGCGGCTCATATATTTTGTGTTCATTCAAATAGTTAGGAAAGAGCTACACAACGTAATGACAGAAAATCCAGTCATTCGGAAAATTGACTAGCCCAAAGTGCTGCAGTCATGCATTCCGAAACAAAACTATTTTCAGTCGGTTTAAACAGGACAGGAAGACGAAACTCGAAAACGTTTATTCATGTGATCAAACACGTTTCTAAAATCATCTCATACATAGAACATCCAAGAAAGAATGCTATTGCATTCGTATGTTGTGGGAGGTAATGGGACACAAGTGACATGGGGCATCATAACAAAATAAAGCTGCTGATTTCATCCGAAGGGCTTATACTATATTGCTAACAAAATACGGTCATAGTGTGTGGAATTGCTTTTCCCGCCGTATGGGTACATTCTTTTTCGTCCTCTTTACGCTTAAATAATAATTCAAATATGATGATATGTGATATCACTGAAGAAATCAATATATATACATAGTGTGTCTGAAAATAATACATGCACATTTTCATTCGCCTTATAGATAAAGACTATGAAGTAAACGCATACCTAGCCAGTGTTCACCAGAAACATTACCAAATCCATACAGGTAATATTCCCATCCTCTGTAAAAATCTACAGACCCTTCTTCTCGACGCTGGAAAACCTTAGAGTTGAATGTGCTTGTTAGTGAGTTAAAATTAAAATCTTAAATCATTCCTTCAAGAGCAGAGATTACATACAGAAGTAGGAACATGGGCTAGACTACGTAGTTTCGGCTAATAAAGCCTCGTCAGTGACCCTGACAATATCTGGAGACGAAACCAGTAAAAAACATGCTGTAAACCCATAATATATAATACCGGCGAATAGTAAAATACCGTTACATGTAAACATAGCAGTCATCGACAAACAGATAATTCTGCCTATGCTAACTTCGTTTAACACCGGCTCGGCTAGCCGGTATTAAACGAAACTGGCAATGAAAGAAATGTGATGTTTGCGGATGTTTCGATATTTACCGAAAAGCTTTAATTGTCATATCTATTATGGATCACGATCTTTAACATTAAGGGGTATGGGTACACATTCATGTTTTTGTTTTTGAGTTTACAAAAAGAGAAACACTTTTGTGACTTCCCGTTTGCTTTGCTGGATGACGAAACCCTTATAAATATAATTTTTTCCTATAGGATCAAATTCTTTCCTTTTTGAGTAGAACTCCCTTCAGAAGGAATGCCAATCTAGAATTGTTATGTTGCTTCCCCTGAATGCCTAATCAAACACCTCCATGTATATCTATAGTAGCATCCTTACAAGCAAGCAGATAATACAACAAATGAATATAAATGACAGACTGCTATCGAAATGCTTCATTTTCTACCACGACGTCAGTGCTGCGTATAGAAGAACTCATTTAGTGTTCAAAAATAAAGCAAAAAAAAAAAAACAAGAATAATGTGACACAGTCTTTTTCACTACAACGTAAGTCCCCGTTTAGGGGACGTAAAAAGCTCTCATATCATAACTATATTTCCCAAATATCTGGTTTTAGAACGCTGTCAACTCATAAATACATATACAGGCAGTTAAAGAAATAATTTAAATGCATTTAGAGTCTATTTAAACGAGTTTTCTGCCAATAAACATCTATATCTACATACCAACCAACCGCCACCATCGGTTTCCATGTCACAATAGACATCAAGTCCTCCGTATGTTCCCATAGGTCTTATGTTGTAGATTCCAGATGTTGAGAAACCCATGTCCCTGACGTCTTGACAGTCACGCGCAGTATAGTATTTCTCACAGCCTGAGTGAGTGAAACAGTTGACAATGTTTAGGATTTTATCATCTGTATCATGTACGTATTTAGTCCATAACGTTTTCTCGGCCATGCCACATACTGTATAAATATGTGATATAGCCGAACATACATAAATGAACTTAATACGTATGGAATGGCATAAAATACGCAAACGTAATACGACTCTTAAAGCCCCCCCCCCCTCACACATAGGCGAATCCATTTAACGAAGCCTGGCGAACACGGAAAATTTGTAAATTCAAGCGAATTCTGACCGGAACTTTTTTATTTTATTTTTTGTGCATCGTTACGAAAGTAAACGTAGGGCAACTATTTGTTGCGAATGATTTACGAAGTGCGACGAACGGCTACTGTAATTCGCTAGAATGCGATGGGTCGCGCAAACAATGTCTGTCCTTTCCTTTCGCGATTAGAAACGATTAGAAGCGCAAACACGAACTTAAGCGCGACTTTGCGCATATTGGTGCATGCCTCCGAATGTTTCCGAAACGGTATTTCCGCATCCGGCCGTTAACGGACGCTATAAACTTACTAGTATTGCTGTGACTACTGTTTGATATACAACTGTTTTTCGAGTCAAAAGCATGAGGAAGAGGATACTAGAGCGAGGAAGGCTGATGCTATAGAGTCAGAGAAACCTAAGGGATCCGAGGTGCTGTCTGTCTGGTGAAAAGCCTGGTAATGCTGAAGAGAAAATACCCAGTATTGACTCAGTTTTAGTTTTTAGTGTTAGATTTACTTTTTATGCTCTCCAAAGGGATACCATATACATGTAGTCGCTGATTTGTCTGTCTGTCTATCATTCCGTCTGTCCGTCACTTCGTTCGTCACGCACAACGGTCTCCATAACTCTGGGTTCAATAATTTTGTTTTCTCCCTTGTCATATTTTATACTGACAAAGAGCAGTATCTGCGTGACTGACCCTTGTTAAAACTATTTTCAATATCTTGTATTATTGTCCTGCTCATATGTTAGGTGTAGGTTCAAGTCATCTGTAGTCTTTATTTAACATGCTTGTATGTCAGTACTGAAGTGAAGGTTTTAGTATTTGTTGCCCAGCAATGGCACCCATTTTGTCATTTTTTTCAAAACTTAGTGTTTACAACTTACTATGCCATGTTTAAAGAAAAGGATTTTCAGTAAATGTTTGTAATTATGTTAGTATATACACAGTAAAATTGTTTCCAAGTGTTTGCTTACTGTCAGTAATATTTGTTTTGTACAGTTTGTGTTCAGAGGCGGTGATATACAGCAGTCCGCCCAAAAGTCCCCTACCCAATCTTCCGAGAGTTCTGTGGGCTTGGAACTTGACAGTGAACATGGGAAAAGACTCTGACTGATGAAGACTTCTTAATGGGCCATAGCAGCAACATACTGCAGTATCAGGCATTGTTTATCTTCCATTTTGACGAAGGAATACCTAATTACATTGAAACCAACCACCTCCTTTATATATGAACTACAGGCATATGTCTGCACAAAATTTTGAAGAACTCCAAACTATTAAAAAAATTAGGAGCGCCAGACTCGCATTGATTCGTCTATCGTAGTTACCCTTTTTACTCATTCGTATGCAAGCGTATACCGTTCAATCGTATCCACACGAATACCACAAACGATGTACGACGTACATATACTAATGAGAAGGAATTTTGCTGAAGTCCTATTCACCAGTATACTCAATTTGACGTCGGCGGATTTTCGTCTATGTGTGAGGAGGCCTTAAATATAAATTCTCATTTGTTGCTGTGTGATACAGCAGAACAAGCGTAAGTAACTGCCCTTAGTACGGATGATATGATTCAGAATATGTTTTCTTTTCATTTGTTATCATGTGACAGAGCCGAGCAAACGTGATTGGACTTAATACGTTTATATCACACACGGGCTCTAGCATGTCTATGTTAGAACCGATAAAATTAAATGCATAATTTATGCTCCCATGTGATATAGCCAAGCAAACATTAATTGGTGGCACATTTCAATACTGGTCATGAACAGACTCAATTAAACAGAGTGTGCTATATTCATTTCTTTCATATACTCCTTGCTTCCAAAGGATCTAACGAAGCAAAACTTATTTATCTTCTTTCCGGCTGATGTTGTGCCACTTGGAGGCCGCCAAATGTCTCCCGCATATCATCATAGTGCAGTTTATATGTTCTGGTCTTTTGAGATAAATGTGTTTATAAAGATTCATTCTGGAAAGAGTTCTGCTTAAGCTAGTGTTAGGGGGGGGGGCGTGGTCAGGGTTGCACATGTCATTACTGAGCATGTACACACTCAATTAAATCGAGTCAGATAGTTTCGTTTCTTTGATGTTTTCCTTGCTACAAAATCTAACTGATCAAAGCTTATTTATTTTAACTGCAACTAATGTTGTACCGCGTGAAACGTCTACCCGTGCTATATAGTGCAAATTAAATTTTCTGTCCTTTCAAAACAGTTAGTACATTTAGGGTCATTTCGAAACTGTTTTGCTTAAGCCCTTTTTAGGTGGTGTGACCAGTAGCAGATGCCATTACTGAACACGAATAGAATGAATAAAACCGAGTCTGTTTTTCATTTCTCATTTGTTTTCTCATTTATTCCTTTCTCCCAAATGATCTAACTAATCAGAGCTTATTAATGCGCATAGTATGACCCCAAACAACAGTTTCGCTCTTATGAATATTTTCTTTGCTCTTAAAATTTGGTTCATCTTAGTAGACAAAGTGCAAAGTATTTAATATTCAATACAGTGAACTTTACTTTAAACGTATGTATCATACACTACAAAGATACATTTTCGCAAGAACTGTTAACCAAGATGAATGATTTTATTTTCTCGCTGAAATTTTATATTGGACATGTTTTCTACATTCCAGTTTCATTGAAAGTTAGCCGAAATAAAAGTTGAAATATTGCCAGTGTATCTTAGCAACGGCCCTAGAGGGACTCTTTTCAAAACGACTCTTAATGAGCTAACTCCAGGGACTATAGGATTTAACTGACTTCATACTAAAACACAAGTAAAAGTATCTTGCAAAAGCATTCTGAAATAAAAAATAAATAAATAAAAAACATCAGCACAAATTCATAATGAATAAAAAGTAATGAAAATAGCTGACTTTGATGTATCGAGTTTATACCTGATCAGTTCTTGAGTGTGTAACACACTGCCCACATCACAATCTAGCCACGGTTTCAGTAGAACTTGACTTTTGAGATTCCAATGATACCGGAGGGTCAAAAATATACAATACCAAATCCTCGTAAAACTTGCGAAAAAATAACAGACTTTATATAAACTCTCGTGCGAACAGGGATAACTTCTGCAAACCCGCTTTGGCTACACAGATGATACTAAATCACCACAAACATGGCTTAAAGTCAGATGTAATTACAAAAAACAAATTCTGACAATATACACCGAATAATAATTCACAACAGAATCATTGCCTTGGAACGGTTAGTATAAGCTAACAAAGGGCAGGGCATTAAAACAGTTTCACACGTGCAGTTTTCTCGCTCTTTGTTACACACATGCAAGATTTTTTTGAGACGGACTTTCTGCCAACGAATAGATATAAGCAGCAAGCACATTAAATATTGCAACAAGATGACCACCAACCCTGGAACGCTGGAGCTAAAGAAAGGAGGAAAGTGCAATTTTGCGCCAGCTACGCAAAAGCTTTATTTCAAATGACGAAATAAGCTGAAATGATACATGAGATAAACAAAAGTATATATCATACTGACCAAATACCGGGTATGTCATGAACCCAAATACGATGACTGCATACTTCAACATTTCGAATAATCCTATCATAGGGCGAATTTCTTTGTGGCTCTAATGACAACCTGTACAATAATGCTATCGTTAAAGTGCACCCGTCCTTAGTATTGCTACCGTTTCCACGCCTATACATGTACGTATATAATGGACACAGTTATTTAATTTGAGTTTCGAAAATATGTATGAGTATGTGAACGAAGCTTCTAGCAAGATACTATATTTACACAACGATAGTAATTTATTGAAAATATCCTCGCGTTCATCTGCTGAGAAAAAGTTGACCTCTTGGATTTCCAATTGGCTTGTTAACACTAACAAGACCTAAGGCGAGGTTCATGCGCATGTGAAGTAAATCATAGGCAATCTATAATACTAAATAAACGAAGTAACGCATAAACTGCAAAATTGGTGGCATTTTCAAGCGTAATTTCTATACTGGTTCTTTCGCATATTGCTATCATTGATAATTTCGGTTAGCGTGTGTTTTAGTTTCACGTAGATTTAAAGAATTTGGGAATTAAATTCGTCTTTCATTTTAAATTCTCCCAATTATTTTTCTAGAAACTTCGACTGTTGGTCGAATTTTTTTTTGTCAACAATGGGTGCATTCGAGTGAAATTATCGTGTACTCGAATACACGTTTTAAATTAATCCAGTCGTTTCGGTTCTGCGTCGTTATATCGGCGCGCTGCTTAGCAAGACCAAATTTAGCAGGTTCTAATGCAAAAATCCGAAGCATGAACGTACGTCATTCCCCATAAATAACGATTTATTTTTGTATTTTTGCTCATATGTCTAAACGGATGAAGAACTAAATGGTCATAGTCCCGACGGCCCTGGCTCGAAACGACCCATTTTCTTCCAGAACGAAAGTCAATACGAGTAGCCAATCGAACTCGCCCACTGAAGAATAAAGCTCAACGCATATGGTCTTTCGAAAAGTTGGACGGACACACGGCGCCAAGTGTGTGCGGCTATGGTTACGTACCGCTGAGCCACTTGGGGAACGTCGTTAGGAGAATTCAAACTGAACTGAACTTTCGAAAAGACAAAATTTAAAAATGTCTAAGGTTAACACACATGCGCCAGATAAGAAAAGGCATTTTTTCCAGCGAAGCAGACAAATCAATTTCAATGATTCAACGAAGCTAAATAAGCCTTTAGTCTTCAGTGGGCTTGAATATTTTCCCCCAAAACGGTCCAGGACCCAATTTTTTCCAGAAAAAAATACCCAGGACAGGTCACATAACCAAGATGGCAAACATTTATTATGGTAAAAAATTTAAAAAATCTTCTCTCCCAGAATCACGCCGGGCCGCGTAGCGCAATCGGTAGGGCACCTGACTCATAAGTCAGAGGTCCTGGGTTCGAAACCCGGTCTGGCCACATACTTTCGATTCTCCTTCCGCTGATTCAAGAAGGGCAGTTGTCAGTTACTGGCGAAAGTATGTGCACTTAGTACTGGTTAACCGCTTAGGAGGTCTAAGCCTGCCCAGGAATAGTGTGGTTAGGTTAACTGACCGTCCCGACACGACCTTAGCTGTTTACCGTGGACGTTAAGTATCAAATCAACCAATTCTCCCCCAGAACCACAAATCCTATGATCTTGAAACTTAGCATGTCGCATCAAGGACTCAAAAGCTCAACAAAATTTATATAAATGATGACCCTGGGATGACCTTGATCTGTTTTACGGCAAGGTCAACTTTTGAGTCACTTAGGTTTTTCTATAGGAAAAAGTGAAAAAAGTTGATTTTTTTAGAAACAATGCAGTCTGCTACCTGAAAGTTTGTAGATGCAGACAACTAACTAGAAATGTTTTTCAGAGAAAAACTGCTGTCCCCCCACCAGCCCATTTCCCATCCCCTCTAATGAATAAAAAGATTGTACAAATAAAATATCTATGCAAGTTTGGGCAAAATCCATCCGCTGGTTCTAAAGATATCCTACATAGAAAACTATGTCCTTCAAAAATGGGTCAAGGTCACCAACTACTAAACATGTCTTAAACCTGTCACAATGATACATTCATGCAAGTTTGATGAATATCCATCCACTGGTTCAAGATATCTTATTTTTAAAAGAGAAAAATACGCATTTGTAAGACAGCTTTTGACCTTGAAAATGGGGTCAAGGTCATCAAAACATACTACACTCTTGAGACTGTCCCATAGGTATATCTATAAAGGTAAAGTGGAAATCAAGCAAAAGCTTAAAGAGATACATCAATTTTAGTGAAATTTGCACATATCTAAATCCTCCTGTGACCTTGAAAATGAGGTCAAGGTCACCAAAATTTTGTTCAGCTCTAACTTGTCCAAATCATGTATCCACGAAAGTTTGGCTAAATTCCATCTATTGGTTCAGGAGATATTGTGGGTACAAGAAACTGCCATGTTTGTCCTCCAGTGACCTTGAAAATAAGGTCAAGGTCACCAAAATCTAAACAGCTCATAACATTGTCCCAATCATGTAACCAGGAAAGTTTGGTGAAATTTCATCCATTGGTTCAGGAGATATAGTGGGTACAAGAAATCGTCATCCAAGTCCTCCAGTGACCTTGAAAATGAGGTCAAGGTCACCAAAATCTAATCAGTTCAAAAACTTGTCCCAATAATGTATCCATGCAAGTTTTGTGAAATTCGATCGATTGGTTCAGATGTAGTGGGTACAAAAAATTGTCATCTAAGTCCTCCTGTGACCTTGAAAATGAGGTCAAGGTCACCAAAATCTGATCAGCTCTTACATTTGTCCCAATGATATATCCATGGAAGTTTGGTGAAATTCCATCCATTGGTTCAAGAGATATCGCACATACAAGAAATTGGGTACAAGAAATTGTCATCTAAGTCATCCTGTGACCTTGAAAATAAGGTCAAGGTCACCAAAATCTAATCAGCTCTTATACTTGTCCTAATGATGTATCCATGCAAGTTTGGTGAAATTCCATTCATTGGTTCAAGAGATATTGCGCATACAAGAAATTGTCATCTAAGTCCTCCTGTGACCTTGAAAATAAGGTCAAGGTCACCAAAATCTAATCAGCTCATAAGCTTGTCCCAATAATATATCCATGCAAGTTTGGTGAAATTCCATCTATTGGTTCAAGAGATATCGCGCATACAAGAATCTGTCACGCCGACGCTGACGCCGACGCCGACGCAGACGCCGACGCCGACGGGATCCGCACTGAAAACAATATGTCCCCCCTCACCTTTGGTGGGGGGACATAATTAGGTACATGAAGCTTTAGTGAGTATTCATGGTAAAGGTCATATCTTCACCTGGGCCTAAGGCCATTTACATTGAAAAATTAAAACTCGCTTTTTTTATATAAACTTGACCATCATGAAATATTTCCGCGCTTGCGCGGGCTCTTTTCTAGTAGTCAGAAAATTGATACGATCAAATCCCACATTCCGCCCTATAAATCAGAAGGGAACGAAGGACACAAACACAAATGGACAAAAGTTCACGAAATTAAAATCTGAAGTAGTTCCTTCAAGAGCAGAGAATACATTCAGAAGAAGGAACATGGGCCAGACTACGTAGTTTCGGCTAATAAAACCTCGTCAGTGACCCTGACGATATCTGGTGACAAAACCAGAGAAAGCATACTGTAATTTCTTAATTTTGATTTGGCAGTCGATTCAAAGACACACACACACACGGCAATCTGAATGAACAGCCCTTTTTTAAACAAGTGGTTGCTCATCTGCACCTTACATGTACATATTTTCTTTTTTTAAATTTACATAACAAAACAAAAAAAAGCAGAATGAGCAGTAATCAGGTGACCATATTGCTTCAGACCATAGAAACACGGACAAAACATGTCACATGGAGGAACCACAACTGAAGTACAGTCTTGGAACGGTCAGTAATAGATAAGCCGCGGGGAGGGGCATAAACTAGTTTTACTGGATCCAAGCCCTCACCAACTATAGACCCTGTTTAAGCTTTCCGGGGATTTATTGCTAACCGTTCCTAGGCACTGCCTCTGGTGTGGTTTACTGTTTTTGTCTTTGTTCGTCAGCATTCATTTTCCGTATTTTTTTTTTACATTATTAAGGATAGCCTCGCGGCAATGTGCTGAGAAACAGCTGAACTCTTGGATTTTTTATCTGTTTGTTTCGCTTACTGTATCCTCTCTAGATTATTGGTTTCCTTTTGCATATGGTGTTTTGAACAGGATGTGGAAGGCGGTTTTACCGGTTCTTGAGCATTGCCTTCTCATCAACATTAATCCTAGTTAATGTATTTGCTGTTTTGAACCATTGATCAGTTAGAATGAATTCAGTCGAAAGGAAAACATAAACTAAAAGGAAAGACATGGACTCGGTTTGATTCCAAGGCGTTGATTCCGTAAGGATTTATTGGTATTATCCTCAATTCCTGCAGTATTTGGAGGATCTTAATTTTGGTCAGTTTTCTGTCAGTTTTACGCGTTAAATAGCCTAAGAAGGTCAAGTTAAATTTTTGATATAGTATTATTACCCTATATTCTCTTAATATTTGTTGCAGCAACTTCCCATGAAAGGCTATAGATTTATTAATTGATTTTTAGCATTATTTACTTCAATTTGTGATGGAAAAATACACATTTTATAATTAAACGTAATGGAAATAGAAAACGCTTTTAAAGATACTTTCCCCCAAGCCTCAGCAAGCTACTTTGCATGTACGCACATACTATCATATAACCGTTATAATTGAGGCACGCTTGGGGTGGGAGGGAGGAAGTCTACAGCTGAAAAAGTGGGCAGAATACTTACACTCTTCATATATGAAAATATGCTTAAGTCATCATGATTTAAAATATTGCATGAAATCAGTAACTGTAGCATCTTCACAGTTTTAAGCACATTCATCAAACAAAATTTCAATGTGAACTAAGAACCACTTCTAACTGACCACTTGCTTCGTTTTAAACAGTGACATTAGTAAATAATATCCGGGCATAATTTTCTTATATTCAGACAAGCATGTTTTGAATTTTATTATTGGTGGAGTAAATAACTTGACAAAAGCATTAACCTCTAATCTGTGCACGTGAGTTGTTTTCAGCCAATAACTGTCTGAAGTCGATTAAAGTATTCATGATATAACTTTTACCTGATGAACTATAATTGCTTGGCGTATCCAGTCTTCATTTTAGGTAGGACTGGCGGTCCGCTATTGCCGCTCTTTTTGTGTATTTTCTTTAATGCTTCTATTAGAGTTCTTTCGCAAAAACGTAGCTGTATAAGTAGCTGTATCATGACGCATCGGGACGTATCGGAGAGGGAGAAATCATTATTGCAAATTTGAAATACATCTATATAAAACCGTCCAATGTTAGTTTTCAGTAGATAGAAGCATTTGTTTTACATACGATTATGGCTTGGCTTTCAGTTTTTGTTTAAGAGTTTTAGTGTATGTCTGCCCAGTACTTCATTGTCCTCAGCCGCTTAATAATTGGGTGATTTTTGAAATAGTGCATGTCCGTCCGTCTTTCCGTTCGACTGTCACACTTTCGTTCCCATACTCCTTTCGTTCCCATACTCTTTGAAGTTATTGTAAGTAAGCCAAATTTGGCGAACAATGATATCCTCCCTTGTCAACAATAATATCCTCCCTTGTCCTCAGTTATAGCTTCAACAGGTAATGTCCAAATGTTTTGTTTAGTATTTCGTCGATTGGTTGGTTGCTTTAGGAGGTAGTATTTCAGTCTATAACAAGTTGCCTGCTAGAGATAGGGGACAGGACACACGAGAAAAAAAATAACAGCCAAACAGTCCTCACCCGCACCTACTGCAAGCACGGTAGACCTTGGCCTGCTTTAAGCCAGTTTACCAATGACTTCTTTTTTACCGTTTGGAGTTCTGTGAAATGGACAGAGGAATGGGTTGCAAGTAATAATTGTTTCTGTGAGCTAGGTTCCGGGCTAACTTCTTTAGACCTCCATAGTCCCATCAGTGGTAAATATATCTAAACATATATCCTTGTGATAAAAAAGTGGGCTAATGTACATATATTGTGTCATATAACTCGCTGAAAGTAGGGGTAACATGTTTTTGGAACAATGACAAAAAGCTTCCTGGTTGCCTATTGAGATTTTCAACATAAACGAAAGCGGGACAATGAAAGGGGACCCAAAGGACGAGTTGCGTTAAGGTGCGATAACGGCCCAATTTTTTCGCGAAGTTTCAAAACGGAGTAATTGAAAAAATAAAGACAGTTTTAAACAGGCCAATCCTTATATTTTGAAGATCTGTTCATGTATTTTTGACTATCTTCCTAGAAATGCGTCATTTTTTGCCTCAATCTATCCTAGAAATGGCCAAAACAGCAAAAAGTGACCAGTTTGCGAACTTTAACATCAGCGAAAAGTATCAGCGCAGGCGAGACCCAACTTAAAATTTTGACAAAAGCGTCTTTTAATAAAACAAACATACTATCAAAATATCTACTTGGGTCTTGGCTGCGCTGGGTTTCAAAACTTAACTTTTCCGAAAAAAATATCGCTGAAGTTGGCATGTCTACTTTTTAGCTACGGCACCGGCGGTGCGTTTGTTTACATCAAAGCGGCACGTTGTGTACACATGTAACCTCTTCAGACTGTTTTAAATCAGATTGTTTTGTCACATGTGTGGGAAATTTTTATTGATGAGCGTTATTTATCATTTTGCTTTTGTTTATCATAAGTTTAAAACAAAATAAATGCAGAAGAGAAATCGATAATCTGTAGTACTGTTGGTGTTAAAGTTTATATAATTTAAAATAATGGTCTATAAATAGAATCACGGGTTGGCTGAGTGGTTTAACTAACTGTCTTATAACCGAAGTTTCTTTTAAGTTGAGAGATCGATCCCTACTTGGGGCTTTATCTTTTTGTTTCATGATGAAGCCCACTGGTCTACCGCCCCTCGCACCTTCCACAAATTCGCAAGGCCCATGCAGTTGAAGTAATGTCTTCACACTTAACACCAAAACAATGCTATAGGACCATGTCAAGAAGACCTACCTGGAAAAGGGACAGCTTATTACTGAAGACATAAATACATAGGCGTAGAAAAAAGGTGTGTGTGGGGGGAGGCCCTCCAGTAAATCAGTGAATGCATGGCACCCCAACCCTCATGCCCTGCCCCCTTCGCTTTAAACAATGGTTGTCTACGGTTTGCCGGAGGCTGCCCCTTCCCCCAATAATTTTGAAATGCATAGTGCCCCTTCATGCCCCCCCCCCCCCGAAAAAAAAGAAAAAATGGTTGTTTACGGTTTGCAACCCGCTCCCTCCTGCTCTCTTTCCCCTAAGAAATTATACGAAGTTCATGAAAAAAAAATGTACCTCATGAAATGATCAATCACATATAACCAGGGCTGTGGAAAAATTAAAAATTACACTGATTGTACTTATCCTGGGACAAGTAAATGGTCAGGCTTTACTTGTCTAAATAAAACTTAACTTGTACCAATGAAATAACAGAAGCTACATCTCTCTGTTATTCGGGGGAATAAATAAGGGGAGTATTTTGTGACATCATTTCGACAAAATTACCTGCTTTTCGTTTCCTCTTTCATAGACCTACTCTTAAAGGAAAGAATTTGATACCTCTGGGAGCAAATTCTTGAAGTGAAGAGTAGCGTCTATTGGGAAAGGGTTTCAGAAACAGGGAAGCCACCCTCTGTTTCCAAAAGTAAGCTCCATTTAAAATATGGCAGTTGTATTCAGTCGACTTAAAAGAGATTTATGTATATTTATATAGAATACATGGCATCTGTTATATATAACTGCATGATATAATTGTCTATGGACAAGTAAATTTTTCACTTGTCCTTAGTAAAATGGGGCAACCAGGACAAGTCGGTTACAGTATTTCCACAACCTTCATGTAACACAAAACTATGATCAGAGAGTAATCTGAAAAAAAACTCATTGGAAAGTACTCAGGTAACAAATATTTTATTAGAAAAAAAATAATTTGATATCATTTTCCGTCCCATTGTCAATCACAAAGACTTCCTTAAGCGTACGAAAACAGAAACGCATATACACCCTAACACACAACAGGACTGCAAGAAGCTCGTTTTCTCTGGGTGAGTCATTCTCTTTACAAAATGTTCCTGTGTGGCTGGAATGAACAATGATTCTTCTTCCTGCCCATACTGATGAACGCAATGTGGCTGTGATTACACCTAAGGTAGCATTACATGTAAAAGTAAGTCTGACAGGCATTGGCGTTTTACAGAAAATGTCGTGATGTGAGCTTGTGTTAATTCTCATCACAAAAGTCCTTTGAGTCTCTTTAAATGTAGCTATAAATGCAATGAGAAGAGGCAAGCTTTGAGGTAGCTTTGCAATAAATATAGGGTAAAAAATGATTAGCAGTTTTATTGCCCGAGGGGAGCCGTAATGAACATAGAACCACACTGTCCACCTGAAAGTTTGTTAGAAATAATCCGATGGATAAGCAGAGCTAGCAAGTTACAAAAAGGTACGTAGCCTTAAAAGGGTGCATGGGTATTAACCGTAGTGTCCGCCTTTTTTTACACGTAGGGACACGTTTCGTGACTTCCTGTTTCATTCTATGGAATAATAATAATAATTGTAATAACAATAATAAACATCCAAAATGTTTCTACTTTGAAAGGAAAAATTTGCTCGTGTTGGTGCAAATTTTCCAAAATTGCCCCGTTTTAGCAGGGTGGTACAAAGGAAAATAGAATCTATGGTGATCAGGACTTACCGAGGATAATAAAATATACTAAGGCTATGCTTGGGCGAATGTGAATTTGTTTTCTTTTTTTTTTCGTTTGAAGTTGAGTTTGAGAAAAAGCACCAAGCAGCATATGTGGAAAGCGAAAGCTGAGATGAGCTTATTCATTCAAGCAGTCCCGTCCAAAGTAACGCATGTAGTCATCGAAAGTGAAGGGTCTGGTCTGAATGAACTGCCCGTAACTACAGGCAGATCTGAGTCTTAAGTTCGTTTTTGCACATAAGGTGCACAGAGGAGTGAAAAAGGTAAAGGTTTCTCATAGCCTAGTGGCCGCAGGAGCAGTGGCGGTAACAGGCCCACTCTATCTTGGGCACAGCATGAAAGGCGGAGCCCATCTCTCTTCTAATGCTGCTTTCTTCTTCCCTACTTCGATACACGTGCGAATGTGAACATGCGCGGACCCATATGAACCATGTGGGTGCGGGCGTTTAATCAAAGAAGTCTGTAGAGAAAACATATCACAGAGGTGTTCAAGTTGGTAACTTACCTGAGGGAAACAAGTAAGCGAAGTGTGCAGGGCCTCAGTCAATACAACACATATTAAGCAATATTAAACCATACAGTATATTTATGCAAGTTGTCAGTCATTATCGACAACACAATCAATCATTTTATCCAATACCTGCTCGGGTACTATTCAATCTATCAGTGGGCTATCATTCTCTCAAAGTAGGGCAATGGAGTTCTTCAGGTTGCCATGACAACCTACGTTCTGGCCGGTTCATAGACGACCAAGAAAACAGAGGGGAAAATGGACAAAACCCTGCTTGTTTACACACTGAGCAGGCAACCAAGCAGTTTTCTTGTTATCTCATGATCTAGGTTTTATGGACGGACAAATGGACAGAAAGACGGTGTGGCTGATGGATGAATAACAATAATACACCCTAATCTGGTCGAATATCTGTAGGACACTAATAATGGATTGCCTTGTTGGATTTATTCTAAAAATGTAGCTGACAAATATCATCAAAATTAGAATAGGTAAGTATCCAGTATCCATTTTTGATGAGGGTCGGTTTGCAAAAGCTATAAGAATTTAATAAAAGTGATAAATCATCAATATATTATTTTTTTATTTTCGTTTTTTTTTTTTTTTATTAATTCGTTCAATCCTATCCCATTAATGGCCTCAGCAGTGTATTAATTAAGGTATTAAGTAAATTAAAAATTTTGTGGCATAAACATAACAAAATACTAAAACAAAATTGATTGATTTATTGCCTAACGTCCACAGTAAACAACTATGGTCATGTCGAGACGGTCAGTTAAACTAACACACTATTCCTGGGCAGGCTTAGACCTCCTAAGCGGTTAACCAGTTCTAAGTGCACATACTTCGCCAGTAACTGACAACTGCCCTTCTTGAATCAGCGGAAGGAGAAACGAAAGTATGTGGCCAGACCGGGTTTCGAACCCAGGACCTCTGACTTATGAGTCAGGTGCCCTACCGATTCCGCTAAGCGGCCCGGCTAAAAAAATAATAATCTAAAAAAATGAGTAAGATTGAAAATTTAAAGAGTAACTACACTTAAGGAACTGACTGAATCAGATCCCAAACCCTATCCCCAACATCAAAGGGAAAGTTGTTGCCATGGCAACGTCAATCATAACACGTTAATATATTAAAACATATCTGTGACTATCACATGTAAACATCATATAACAGTTTAAACAAGTCAAATAAAGAATAAAATGCAGAAATACTGCGAAATACGTTAAAAATGTTTTAGATTTGTGAAAGTTTTGAGGTTGTTACCATGGCAACGGCAACCATAACGCGCTTTAGATATTATGTAAATTATATATTCTTTAAATACTTCCAATAATAGATATTACAAATCAAATCAAGAAAATCCAGCATGAAATACTGCAAAAATAAAGTTAATTAAATGCTTTAAAAATGTGCTATTAGAAGTTGTTGCCATGGCAACAACAAATATACCACGCTTATATTATTACTTTTTTTCGGTAATTATTACAGTCATACATCCTATAATAATTTAAACATTTATCTTTTATATGCTACAAAAGTTTTTATATTTGATTTACAATGGTGTTACTTTGACTATTTCTGTGTGTATTTTAGTTGTAAAAGGCTGAGTTATTGCCCTTTAGTACTCAGTAGTCTGACGTCATCATTGTCAAATATGCACGAGCATAAACACTAATTAATATTGTCATAGTTTACACTTGTAGGGATAATCTGAGGCTCTTCAACTTTCCCACTTGTGATGATGCAGAACTGAGACCAAAATTCATAGAAATGGCACGAGTATTGGGTGTTGAATTGAATGAAACAGACATAAATATCATTCATCATTTGCCTTCTAGATCTCCCCAGAAACACGTCATTGTGAGGCTTAACAATCGTCACTTGCGAAATCGCATTCTGTATGCTAAAAAGGGCCCTTTAAACAGTGCTGACTGTCCCTTTAAAGGGGTTTACGTCCAGGAGGATCTAACTGTACAAAGGTCTAAATTGTTTCGGTACATCAAGGGTAGTGCTAATGTTGAGCGGGTCAGGTCATCAGAGGGAAAGATTCAGGTGACCCTTAAGGAAGACAAGGGATCTGGGAAAAAGGTGGCTGTGGAGAACCCTGACGATTTATTTAGGGTCGGGATAGACATTGACGAGGGTGACATTGTCCAGTTTGGCTACCAAGATGTTTAGGATGGATGCGAAAGCGATTATCCATATCCTCCCAATGGCATTCCCAGAGTTGTGTTAAATCAGTTTATCTATTTCAGTTCTAGTTCATGTTTTAATCAACCCATTGATTTTAATGTTAATTCATTTAATAATCATGATTCAAGCTACTCATATATTGATGTTAACGATGACCTTTCAAATTCTCAGGTTAATATCAGTGATGCATTGAACAATAGTGTTTATTCATCGGTTAGTAGTACTCATTTTCAGGACTTATCTCACAGTTCCGAAGAAACTGTGATGTACTCTCAGGACTTGTCTCATAGTTCCCAAGATACACTGATGTATTCTGAAATAAAGATACTTTCGCTAAATACTGGTGGTTTAGGTAGTAAACTGAAAAATCCTGAATCTGAAGAAACTTTTCTGAAGTATGACATAGTGTGTATACAAGAAACTCACTTTGATGCATATGACTCACTTAATTTGGAAGGTTTTAAATGTTTACCTTTAATGATAAGGAATAATTCAAGAGTACGGTCAGGGGGAATTGCCATATTGGTGAAGGAACATTTATTTGACAGTATTAAAATATTAAAAAATGAGGGTGATCATTTTTACTGGTTCACTTTGCTTAACCATTTTTCATATGACATTCTTTTTTGTGTTGCATATATTGCACCTGAAGGAAGTAGCTATAGTAGTATTGAGTGTTTTGAGTCACTGGAAAATGACATTCTGAATTTTACCTCTGAAAACTGTAAGCTTTGCCTTTTAGGAGATTTCAATGCGCATACTGGAAATGAATATGACTTTATTACTATTGATGATAATATACAACAGGCACTTGACTTGAGAAACGCTTTAGATGAAAATTTGGGTACTTGTGCTCTGGAACAGTTGGGATTTCCAAAAGAAAGACACAATTCTGACATGTCGAACATGAACAATTATGGCAAACGTCTATTAGAGCTGTGTAAAACATATGATATATACATTGCAAATGGCAGGTTGGGTCGGGATAAGTCTCTGGGAAGTAAAACTTGTAAAGGTACTTCAGTTGTAGATTATGTGATCTTGTCACCACTTTTGTTCCCGTATATTTCGGAATTTCAAGTGTTACCTTTTGATCCTATGATCAGTGATGCTCACAGTGGGATTCATTTTTCACTTATTTGTAATGAGATAGAAATAAATCAAGAGTTTAATCATGGTCCCACAACTGTGACTAGAGCTAAGTGGAACAAGGCAGAGGCCCCCATCTTTGTTGAGCGCCTAAACTCAGATAACATAGCCTCGTTTATAAGTAAAATATGTGCGCTGAACACTGGTGAGGTATCTGCACTTGATATAAATGCTCTGAATGCGGAATGTTCATCAATTCTGATTGAAGCAGCTAATGAAGTTGGATTTATTAAAGAGTCTAGAATAAGTCCTCCCAAGCATAATATTAGACGGGGCATAAAACCTGTTAAACGTCCATGGTTTAACAATGAGTGTGAGAATTTAAGGCGTCAGTATAAGAGAGCCAAAAATTTAAGACACAGGGTCAATACTGTTGAAAACTATAGATTTGTGCATAATGCCAGTAAAGCCTATAAGAAATGTATAAACAAACAATTTAATTTGTATAAGTAGGATTTTATTAAAAAGTTACGCTCACTTAAGCACTCTGATCCTAAGTCTTATTGGAATTTATTGAATAAGGCAGATAACTCAAAATCTGAAGTAATGCAGAAAGTATCCCTTGAATCCTTTGCAGAACATTTTAAGAAATTAAATTTAAATAATTCTGAAAATGTGGATTCAATGTTTGAAGTAGACCCTTCAAAAGCGAGTGAGCATAACTTTGAGCTTAATTCAGAAATTTCTGAGGAGGAGGTTTTGATTTGCTTAAATCATCTGAAACTTAACAAGGCCTGCTCCTCAGATTTAATTTTGAATGAATTTCTGAAATATTCAAAAACCAAAATGTTAACGGCTTTTACAAAGTTTTTTAATCTTGTTTTTACCTCGGGTATTATCCCTGATGAATGGTCTCAAGGTATGATCTCACCTATATATAAAAATAAGGGGGATAGAGCTAACCCTGATAACTATCGTGGAATTACCATCTTAAGTTGTTTTGGGAAGTTATTTACTGCAGTGTTGAATAATAGGTTGAATAAATATTTGGAAAATATGAATTTGCTTTGTGAGGAACAGGCTGGATTTCGTAAAAATTATGGTACAACTGACCATATTTTCAACTTAAAATGCTTGATAGATTTATATCTGTTTAGGGGAAGAAAGCTCTTTTGCGCTTTCATTGACTATAAAAAAGCCTTTGACTCAGTAAACAGGAGTTACTTGTGGCAGAAATTATTAAATCATAATATTGATGGTAAAATGTTCAAAATTATTCACAGCTTATGTGCTAATGCTAAATCTTGTGTGAGAGCTGGCCATATGAAATCAGAGTCATTTGTAAGTAATATTGGGGTACGACAAGGAGAGAACCTTTCTCCGATCTTATTCTCTCTGTTTTTGAATGGCTTATCTGAATTCATTTCACATGCTTACACTGGTCTGGTTAATATTTCGGAAATGTCCCAAATTTTGCTTAGTAATGATGAAATAGAAGTGTTTTTTAAGCTTTATATTTTGCTCTATGCTGATGACACAGTAATCTTTGCTGAATCCAAAGAAGAACTACAATCAGCATTAAATGCTATGTATCTTTATTGTAAGTCTTGGGATTTACAAGTTAATCCAGCCAAAACTAAAATCACAATATTTAGTAAAAAAAATTTGATCACAATTTTGTATTTACATATGATGGACAGGATCTAGATATAGATGATAGTTTTGTATATTTGGGAACTCTGTTTTCATACAATGGTCGTTTTATAAAGAACAATTTAAGAATGGTGGATCAGGCTAGGAAAGCCATGTTTTCTATTTTAAGGAAATCTCGTAAGTTACAGCTGCCAGTAGATTTACAGTTGCAGCTCTTTGACAGTATGGTTGTACCAATATTACTGTATGGATCTGAAGTCACTGGTTTTGAGAATTCGGAAATTCTCGAAAGATTATGTACTCAATTTTATAAAACTATTTTGAATGTTAAGGGGACAACCCCTAATGTTATGTTGTATGGTGAACTTGGAAGGTACCCTATTAATATTTTGTCCAAATCTAGAATGGTGGGTTTTTGGCAACGTATTGTCAATGGAAAGCAAGACAAGGTGTCTTTCAAGTTGTACAAGATTTTACTTGCTATGCATCAGGGAGGCTTCTTTCATTCAAAGTGGTTGTTAAGTATAAAAGATAGTCTTATTTCAAGTGGTAATGATATTGTTTGGCAGTCTCAAGATAATGTACCTCTAAGCATTTCTAAATCAGTCAAGTTAAAACTCATTGAAAAATTCAAAAATGAATGGAGTGAGTCTGTTTTTACTACTTCTAAATGCTTGAATTATAGAATATTTAAGTCTGAATTAGTTTTTGAGCAATACTTCCATTTGTTGCCTGATGACTTGGCTTCCGCAATTTGTCATTTCAGGTGTTTAAATCATAAATTACCTATTGAAATTGGTAGGTTTTGGGGGGGTTGAAAGGGACGACAGAATTTGTGAACTTTGTAGACTGAGCAAACTTGGTGATGAGTATCATTATTTATTGGAATGCACTTACTTTGGGGAGCAAAGAAGAATGTATCTTCCCAGAGCTGTGTCCAAGCGTCCGAACACTGTCATTTTCGAGAGTATTATGAATAGTAAAGATTTACCTGCATTATTTAAGTTAGGCAAATTTTGTAAGGAAATACTCAATACCTTTAAGGTAATTCATGGTAACTGGTAACTCGCGTCAGTTTATCTATAATTAGTTAACATTCAATTTATAAGTGAACCAGTACAAAGCTCCTGATATTACATATATTCCGAAATTGAGTGTCACATTTAATAGTATGCCATATAAACAGGAGAGGCGACTCCGTTAGGGCCTATCTTACTGGTACTGGCGGAGTCGCCTTGCTTGTTTCAAGTTTTTCTTTAGTGCATACATGTGTTACACTCGGGGTTGGGGATGTTGGCTGATGGGTTTGTTGTTCTCCAGCAGAACATGTTGTGGCCCCTCTTTGGAGCTGTTCTGACGGAATGGCTCTAATGAGGGGTCATTGCCTTTGTTTTTGTGGCGACTTGTCCCTGGATTATCAGTAGATAGTCTCAGGGTTCTATTCCATTTAAATCATTATCAGGAGGTTTGATTTATAATTCATTTGGCATCATTGCTCAGGATAGGGGTGGGTGGCATATTGCTGCATAGAATCCTGTGTTGTCACTTCAGAATTACCACATCTGAGTCAGCTAGTTTGAGTGGTACTGATGAGGGATCAATTCAATGTCTTCCTTAGAAAATGTTAAACGATTCTCAAACCCCGCCCCTTATCTGGAGCTATGCGGTCTCTGATTGTCGTCATTCAATATGCTAGTCTGTTTTGAAGCTTTCTTCAAAATGTTTTTGATGTTATTTGTTATGTGTTAAAGTGCTTTTGGACCTATACCTCGGCTAGAGGTCTTGGTCTTTAATAAAATCTTCAAATCAAAATCTTCAAATCTTCAAATCTTTAACTTCATAAATACTCGATGCGTAGCCCAGAGGGAAAAAAACCGCTAATAAATTCTTCCCCACTCCCTTTTTTTACCCAAATTTCCTGCTTGCTACCACACATTACAAATGACAGATTTTCTCAGAAATGAGCATCAGTACAGGAATAAAAATTATACTTCTTTTAATTAGAGTTACCTAACTAATTTTTTATGACAACAAAATTCATTTCTGACATGGGGCCAAAATCGGCCCTTATTGCACCTCGTCCTTTGTACATTGTATTTTTGCCATTTTCTTCAAGCTTATGACGGCGAAAGAATTTCCGTTTAAGAACAGTGTAAAAACAACTAAACTCATATCCCTTTGGTGTTAAAATTTTGGTTCATGCGTATATGTGTATCATTTGAGTCAAATAATTTGCAATCACAGGGAGAACATGGTTTTGAAAAATGAAAAATTGCTCCACAACATACAGTTTTCAATTTCCGGACCCCCGTCGACCAATGTAGTATAAACAAAAACAGAACAACAAATGGAGTCTCATGCCTATACATTGTATTTTTATTTATTTATTTATTTTTGTCAGGTGTATGATATGGAAAGTCGGTCATTTCAGTTGCCGACTACAATGACATTTTATATTAATTCTCACAGTCGTTTTATGCGAAACTCGATGTAGTTTTATTTGTGAAAAGCAGGCTAAAAACATCTTTTACAACTTCAAAACTGTAGTAAAAGGCTTGCAGCGGTACCGCACTATAAAATATCTCACGATAGAGCAAATGAGCCTTCAACCGCTAGTTATATTCCAATACAGAGAGAATAAGCGATGACTATTGGGTAACTCTCGGTGCATGGGCATACTACTTATTTGGATAGCCCTACTGTGCTTGCAGTAGCTGCGGGTCGGGGTTGTTCGGCTATTTTGTTCTCTCGTCTATCTCTATTTTCTGTCGCCCTCTCTCTGGGAGAGGAAGGCTCGACATAGTCTGAAATAATGTCTCAAAGAGCCATTAAACCCAGTTTAAACCAACCAACCTTATTCCCTTTCGACAGATGCAAAAGCGGGACATTTAGTGGGCCCCATGCCTGTACATTGTATTTTTATCATTTAAATCAGGCTTATGATATCGAAAGTGTGACCAAAATCAATTTTCAAATCCGTTCTATCTGGAACTCAAGCTTGTTTTATTTGTTTAAAGTTGGCAGTGAGAACCTTGCGGCGATACCTCATGATAAAATATTTCATGAATGTTTACCATGATACAGCCATGGGGCGTTTAAGCTTTAAGAGTTTCATGGTGTAGTTTAAACAAGAATAACAGTACCTTGCTTATCCATTTTAGAACAGCATGACATGCATGACATGCAAAATAGGTTCCTAGAGTCCATATGTAAAACAAGAGTTCCGCGAAACACTATGTCGCACCTGCTTTGCACCTTTACATTAAAAACTCAATTAAAACATCATTTTGTCACAAATGCAAATTTGGTCAAAATCCATTCAGTAGTTTATGAGATATCGTTTTCATGTTTTCGCTATTTTTAGTAGCGGCTGGTCAATTTGAAACATCTTGAAGTAGCTTCATGCAAGGATCATTCTGGAACAAATTTGATGCAATTTCATTAAGGGGTTCTAGAAAAATTGTCATTTTCATGTTTTTCTACATTAGTAATGGTGGCTGGCGGCCATCTTAGACGGTTTCCAATCACTTAATTTGAAAGAACCCCATTAATGAACAATTCTGACCAAAATCCGTTCATGTTTACTTGAGATGTTGGAAGTTTAGCAAAGTACGGCTAGTAAACAGAAAGTAGGTCAATGTGACCTTATTCCACTACATTTTTTTTTATTTTAAAGATTTACTCCCTTGATAATAATAACAAAAATATTTGATGAAATGTTTCATGCAATACCTCCGACATGGTCTAACTATACATCTGAAATAGAGTTTAGATAATAATGTGCTAAAAATGACTTTAAACAAAAAATAAGATAAATTTTTAAACTATCGCGGACCGCGCTCGAAATCGCATTATTGGAAAAAAAAATAATTTATTTATACGTCACAATTACGTGCACAAATAAGAAAAATACCTGTAGATGATCACATGACACACGTGGTCTAAATCGATACTCTTACAGGCCATGGGGGAAGTAGGTTATTCGCATTTTAATTTGAAGATTATTTTTCATTCCACATTTGTCGGAAAAAAACATGGATTTTCCCAAAGCTGGTGCGGTGAATTATGAGACTATTACACAATGTTTAACGAAATTTTGTTAAAATATTAAATTTTGAGCCGCGACATGAGAAAACCAACAATTTGGTTGTGGCCTCCAGCGCAGCCTCAGGTCAGCCTTGGCATCCGCCCAGTCTGATCAGAGCCTTCGCTGTCTGCATGCAGGTAGCTTAGACCCTTAGCTACATTTAAAGCGCTTAGCAAAGTATCTGAATGGAATGGACGGATGCCCAGACTAATCTGAGTCTGCGCTGGTCGCACAACCACATTGTTGGTTTTCTCGTGTCGCTGCTCTTTTGTTTCTGAAAAGTTTAAGATGAAATAAACGAGGGAAACAATTTTAAATAAAGCCACGGCCCAACTGATGCTGCTTGCAAAATTTCAGCCAAATATACCAAGTCGTTCTGGATAAAAAGTTGGTTTAATTGTTTTTGCTATTTTTAGTAACTGCAGCCATCTTGGAAACTGGATAAAGCTGATTTTTACCATGCTGAAGCCATGCAGTCTGGTCATGCAGCATGTGAAATTTGAGAACCATAGATTCATTGGTTTTGGAGAAAAAGTCATTTGTATGGACTTAAATGCTAGGGGCAACGTACATGTGAACGGACGGACGAAAGGGTTGACGGACGGACGGAAATCCGGACGCCTATATCGCACCTTGCTAAAACAGGTGCGACAATTATCCCCGTGACCCATCACCCACCCAAAATAGCCACCTATCACCCCCATGGCCCCGGGTCATTCCCAAACATACCAAAAACGGTATTTTGTTCAAGCTACTTCTTGTAAGAGCATACCATGAACATTATTACTTCCCTTGAATCAATAATATGTAAGTGTTGTAATGAGTAAAAACACATTATTTCATCTGCTTATTCTTCCTATTAGCTGAAATTATCAAATTTATATGATATATTGTAAAACATATGAGGTAATGTTAGAAAATGATTTGTAATCGGAAGGTTTCTAAAATAGTTTCTCTTTATCAATTTATTTCATAATTATGCAAACTCAGTTAGTCAACTGTCTATGAAATTGATTTATTATTGGAACAGAAACTCAGAGAATTGAGAACAAACAAACAAACAAAAACAAAGACAGACATAAACAACATAGTCGAGCAGCTTGGTTACAGAATTGCAACAACGGCTGAGACGGTAGAAGAATCCCTTTGCAACGATACAGGTGGGCTCGAGTACCAACGGATCCACTAGCGCATCGACGACCCATGTGTTAGCTATGACGTAATAGGAATCGATACACCACTCGAGATGACTACCCAGGGTCGGATGGGGAAGAAATTAAAAGGCCGCGGACCACCATGCTCAATTACACGTCAACCATCAGTACCCCCTGGGAACTTGGAAGATGGACCATCGGCATGGTGGGGGGCTGAGGCACCTGTGGCTCTGAAGAGGACCGCCGAACTACGTCATCAGCAGTCCACCAAACCAACCAGCAGACAGACAGTGGTCAGGAGGCAGGCCCTTTGCCTTTGACTCCTGGCCCTTTTCAGGACCTTCCAGCCGAGCACTGGTGCCTGGAACATTGTGAAATAGTCGGAATGAATTTAAACTATAGACCATTGGCAATTCACTTTATGCCGTTATTCTAACTTACAACAACTTACTGAACTCACATCGTTCGTCCGGGCCTGAAGATTGGCCTGGAATTCAGGTCAGTTCTTCATCCTGATAGCCACCTGTGAGTTAAACAACTAATCTGGATTGTCCCGAGTAGCCCCTACGTGGCTCTGGTGCCCAGCTACCTTAAAAATCATCGAATGGAAATTGAATTTGAGACAACTAATACGTCCCGATACGTTCAGATACGGCTACAGATGCGTCTTATCCGAAAGAACTCTATTTTGCAGTGACCATCACAAATCACAAACGTTGCAGATAAATGTACTTTTGATAGCAAATCTCATCATGCCTAGGATATAATACTTTGTGAGAAATTTTTAAAGTTAATAGAAATTTTGAGGGTGTAAATCTTTAATAACAGAATCTCACGCGTCAGTGGCACTAAATTCGGTTTATCATGATTGAACTGTTTGATGTGCGGAAGAATGGATATAATTAAGTGGTCGGTTAGAAGTTGGTTTTAGTATATCATTAAAGAAATGGACTTATTTTCAGAAAGGAAAATGCCACGTAACCCTTGTAATAATATCTGTTTAAGTCACCCTAGACACATGATATTTTTGTAAAATCACTGTTTAAACGTATTTCCTACAATACATGTAATACATAATTCTATCGAATAATGCCAACCAAATCATATTTTGCTGCCCGATGAGCTGTAAAATTGGAAAAACAATAGACAAATTTGGATTAATACTGTCAGAGGTCCTGTAATGCTCCGGAACATCCGTTTGAGCTACAGATATTTAGACTTTCAAAATAAAACAAAACGCAATATGGCAAACTATCGTACACATATAGACGTAACAAATAAAGTGCGACAGACGCACGTTTCTGTATTTAACTTCTTAACAAACTTGCAATATTCAAACATGTTTTCCTTTGGGTCCTTAGGAAAATTCAAAACGAGATGATATACTATTTACTCTACTCCATTATTCCCAACATGAAACTCGGATGGTTGTGCTCAAATATTTTAGACTTATACATAATGTTATTACACTTACCTGACACCAATGGAAAACGCATTGCAATGAATATTAGCATAGATCGGACAGTATTCGTACTGCTTTTCATTTTTTCGTGATCTATCCGACTGTGTTTTTATCTGCCTTACTATATTGGTGATTCCCTCGACAGTGAAAGCATAGTGACAGGCTATGAATTATAGCTCCCTGGGAAAACGTATAGTAGTTGGCATGATGAAATAAAGCTTGATACCAATACGTTACCCAAAAGCATTGCAAACAGTGGTTTGTTTGACTTTTATGTATTGTTTGGGTCTCTCATGGTTTAGTCAAAACTATATATTCAAGAGGAGACTCTATTCGTTTCATATCAATCCATTTCACTTCTCGAAACTGTTTACACAACTACTAGTAAGGGCGACACATTGTCTTCAATAAAACGCTAAACCTTCCTTTGCTTCTAATAATAAAACATGAAAATTTCAAGTGTATTTATTTAAACATAAGACTGGCGTCAAATCTTATTTCGGCCGCATGATGTTATTCGTCTTTGTGTTTTCAAACTGATAGATATCGCTTGTTTGATCCAAGACCTATATCTCACACTAAGATTCAAAAGAAGTTCCCGGGAGCTATAGAAAGTTACATAGTCACAGTACTGGCACTGTAAATCTGTCATAATATCCGATTTCCGGTGCACATGATCCGGAACACACGAAATCGGTAATATGATTCACTTCCGCTCCGATGACGCGCCGAAGTCGGGGACAGGCGCCGTAGTCGAGTGGTTAGAGTTACTAGGTTTTGATGCAGAAAGTCGCCGGAAAGTCGTGCGATCGCGCCCGGGTTTCGCCATCCGACGACTGGAAAACTCTCTGTCAACCCAGCAGTAAATGGGTACCATTTTTCGAGTCAGGGAAGGATAAGACAGCGAAACGAGAGGGATGGGCTCCGCCTTTCATCTGCTATGCCCAAGATACAGTGGGTCTCTAACCCCCACTTTCGGAATTGTCATAGATGTTCTCTTAGATGCTATCAAACAGTTGCTGAAATCCAAGCTGTAGAACCATAAAACCCAGTTTCCAATATGTCATGTTGCAGAAGCGATTTAAAACGATGAGGAAATTACTATTTGTATGGGTAGATCAAAATACAAACGGCTGCTTAAAATAATCTCCATTTACTCATGGTAGATGAGAAAATAAAGGTCTGGAACCGACACAATCCATCTCCTCATTCTATCTTAAATACCAAATGGGTCAGGAAAACAAGAAAAAAAGACAGCAAACAAAGCAAAACGAGACAAAAGAAAGCTACAAGCCAGCGCTTTTATATCAGATGGTCGCGAGGCTATCCTAAATAGAAGTGAAAGCCGACTAGTAAGAAGCCAACAATTACATAGTAGAGCACAACTAAACACTGCATTGGAACGGGCAGTAATAAATATATGGTGCCTTAAAGTGTTTTACATGCGCATAACCCTAGTCGTGGGTTCTGATGTCATTCATGAACATACAACTTACTTTGTATGCGAAAATATTATAACCTTATAACCAGTGGTGCAATAGATATTAGCTAACTCTTCTTCTGTAAATCGAGCATCTTTCTTAACAAGTATTGTTATAGATCTAGTCGCAACAGCTTTTTCAGACAAATATGTCGCTGGTCTGCCAGGATGGTGCATATCTGCCACCACTCCATAGATTTATCACCTGATAGTTGTCCTACACGGTACTGCTTATTCCCCATAAACGTAATCTAAGTGAGCTTGCATCTCCATTGAACTGAAGCCCCGCAAATCTTACAATAAGCCCTTTGCTCTTCTTGGAAAGTATTATCAAAATTCGCCGTTCGTCGCTGACTTACTATGTTGAAATTGATGATTAGTAGTTTATTGTGATAAACAAAACTTGCCTGTACATGTGGGTGTCACAAATATCCTAATACAGTCTCAGGATGGGACGTGGCTTGGGAAAGGTCTGACAACTTTGCGAGCTCTTTTACACAATTTTTTTCGGCTATGCACACATTTGACTGAAATATGTGTCTGTCATAGCAATCCGAACGATGTACAATTTACATTTGAAACGATAGATAGATAGATAGATAGATAGATAGGGCTCTCCTCTTCAATTGCATGACGGTGACTTGGACCTCAGAGTCAATTACAATGCTCCTAAATTTGCTACATGAGATTGACACATGATAACGAGTGTCAGGCCTAATGTGGCACAGTTTGTGGCTCCCGTTTACTCGGGCTTCAAGAAGCATCGAGTCTTAGTGGTTTTACTCTAAGGCTTACAATTATATATCTTATACATTGATGTATCACTAACGAGTCAAAAGACCCGTTTTAAGACGGAACAGCGTCTTGTTTTTAGAGCTACATCACTGTGTCGATATTGTGCTATAATTACTTTTTGTCGTTTTCTCGTCTCGGTTGTTCTTCGGTGTCCTAGGTGTATTAAGAAAGACTTATTTTAACCGGCCAACTAATTCACTTTCGGACGGGTAAGAAAGTGGACGTGTATCAAATAGTTTATCACGCCGTTGTGAATCAGATTGGCTATATTTTATAAGCTTTAAATGAATTCAAAACAATGATTTTGGTTTCATGGACACTGTTATAATATTGCTGATGATGTCTAAGCATGCAACATAATGCTTTGCACAGAACAACATTATTTGAAATGTTTGCTGTGTATGTGCAGCATATTTAATATTGCCAACGACGCAATACAACACTTGGGTACGCTGTGCAAGATCGTTAATTGAAATGATTATCTATCCACTTATATGGAAACGGTTTTAATACCAAACTTAGTTCCACAGATGCTCATTTCTGTCTTTAAATTCTTCTGTCGCCAAATCCCTATCATTTTTAAACAAATTTAAAGAGTAACTACACACCCGGAACTGACTGAATCAGATCCCAAACCCTATCCCCAACTACAAAGGGAAAGATTGACAAAGACATCCCAACAAACAATAAATTACAAGTGATAAGTCAGCAGCTCTTTCCCAAATAGGTGGCAACTCAGCTATCTTTATTGAACTAAATAATTTAGACCAACAGAAGGGTTACAACAGACTAAGCAAATATTATGAAAAACATTTAACAACTATTTTTACCTATTTTCTATTTTTATTATAGAAGGGTAAAAACGAGAACACAATGAATTAAATAGCACTGAACATAAAACAAATGGAACCGCCTTTGGACGGTAAGTAATAGCTACTGGGGGGTTTGAACCGGTTTTGTTGCTGGGCCAAAACCTTCACCCTCACCCTCCGCCGCGGTGCCCACAATTAGTTGGTAGTTCGTTTCGTATCGAGGTCCCCTAACTCACGGTCAACAATTAAAATCAAGAAAAGACCGTGATAAAGCAAGGATGAGGACTCAACAGCCAAAACGTGTTGAGACGCCTTGAGATCCCTGGGGCGTCAGCAAGACCACTGGAACACTCGAACAAAAGAAAACCACCAGTTGAACCCCGGTGGGCCAAGAAACAGAAAACACTACCGGCTCTAACCAACTAGTATATAGCTTTATGTAGGGGCTATCATAGAATCTGAACTACGACCCACCGGCGTGCAATTAAAGACGACAGCAAAGTTGTCAACCATGATTGGGTTAACCACTAAGCATGAAGACTGTCGCATTGCATCTTAGTTATAGCCAATGCGTTTAAATTCCATGATAATTTTCTTAAATTGATCAGGGAATCCTGTTTTTCCTAAGATTTTGCGTAATTTATGTGCTAAGTCACCATAACTTTCAGGTTCCGATAGGCCTTGTAGCAAAAGTGACCTTATCCCTGTATTATATTTAGAAACCAATTCAAAGTGTCTACGATAAAATATAGAAAAAAAGCTTTCCAAAGTTTATGATACCGATACCTCTGCTGTGTAAGCTTGGCAGTCAAACTTTTATTACGAGAATTGAAATCAGCCAAATGACTAGACACCCTAGCGAAGCGAATAAGCTGAGACATGTAAACACCATAAGAAGTGGTGCGGGGAACATCACCATCCAAAAACGGAAAATAAACAATGTCGAAATCAAAATCATCGCGTATGTCATAAATTTTAGACGAAACAAATCCGTCTAAAATTGATAAATGTAAATCCAAAAATGGGACCATGGTATCAGCAGTATTTGCTTTATTTAACTGCAATTCAGCAGGACAAATTTGACTAGCCATTCCTTCAAAATAAGGATTGTCAATATTCAAAAGGTCGTACCAGTATCTAGAAGTTGAGTTGAATGCTTCAATGACATGAGCTTGAGTATTATCAGAAAGAGACATCATAAAGTCTCTTTCATAGCAAAATAGAAACAAATCTGCTATAAGAGGAGCGCAGTTAGTACCAATTGGAATTCCTATAATTTGTCTGTGTAATTTAGTATCAAATCTAATAAAAATGTTATCAAGAAGATATACTAAAGCATCACAAACATTTTATCAAGGTGACGGGCAGGCCTTGACAGGAAACAGACATCACTTTAAGAGCGACATTTAAATATTTTGCGAGACTCACCAGCCGCAGACGCCAGCCCACAGACGCCTACGTATATCCAAGCGAGCACACGCGTCCCAAACCGACGAAGCTAACTTATACCCTGTGTCTCAAGAAGAACAATAGACAAAGGGCATCAGGAAGAAGAGGTCTCTTCTAGCGAAAACCCGCAACAAGCCAAAACAAATAGAAAATATAAAAGCTCAGCTTCGTTTAGACTTCTATGTTCATGACAAGACATTCTTTCTTTAGAATAGATTAGAAAGTGCACCAGATATGTTGGTACGGATAAGGATTTTCATGTTTAAGATCAACAATCATATAATCGGGGACATATTGTGCCTCTGAACAATGTGTACAATTCCAGTACATAATTAATTGTAGAGTAAGCATGGCTATACCAAACTCAGGGCTACTGATATGTACTTTTAAAATTCTTTTTGAAGGCAGATCCTCTGGATACAAGGTACGCTCCAGAAAAAAAAAACCTAAAAGACGCGGTGTACTTCTTACATGTCGCTACAAAAACCTAAAATAGCAGACTCGGTTTAATTTTTATGTGTCGCTACAAAAAATGTCGCCACAAAAAAGAAGATAAAAGAGCAGATTCTGTTTACTTCTTATGTGTCGCTACAAAAAAAGCAGATTGGGTTTATAGTGCAGAAGCCCATAGGGCAAAAAAAATTTTTCGTTCCACCCCCTCCACAGAAAAGGTTTGATGGTTTAATGTTAAAGATGGATCAATTGCAAAAGTTTTTAGCCTGGGTGCCAAGTTCGAATCAGGATTCTTCATACCTAAATTCAAGATGGCGTCCAAGATGGCCGCCAAAAAGTGAATTTTTCTGCTATTTCATGTAAAAGGTATTAAACTTCACTTAAGTGCAATGTTTTCATTATATCTTATTAAAAAGCAATTGGAAAAGTATAATAAGACTTTTGAACATCAAAATCAATTGATTTCTGGTTATTAAATCCAAAATTGTTGCTAAAAATGACATATTTTACTACAGTTTTGAAGCCCATAAGGACAAAAAAAATATGTTCCACCACTTCTACTACTAAAAAGGTTTGACACACTTTTATCAAAGTTATGTACAGTATATATGGGAACTTTTCAGCATGGGTGCCAGCTTCGATTAAGGTAACAGAAAAAAAACTGTCCACTTTTGTAACCCTAGGGTACTACTCAACATTGTCGAAAAATAAGGGGGTATGGTTAGGTTTCGCAACTTTGAGGTGTTATGGTTGAACCTAGATATGTCATTCTATATATCAAATCAAAGGTAACGTACAGAGTTTTAATTATAATCATGCAAACATATTATTGCCAATAATAATATGTAAATATGGTCAAAAATTTTATGATAACCCAAGGAGATGTCATATTTATATTAAAATCTGCAAATATCGTATTACATGTATTAGTGCTAGGTGAAAAAACTGGCTTAAACCTCATAGTCAGGTGGCGGATTCGAGAAGAGGGGTCTTGAAAATGAGTTTGTGGGCACTTTTGCGGCATGATGGGCATCCATGCTAAAAATACTTACCGATATGTCCTCGTTTATCTTTTGCCGGTTGCCAAGCCTGACTGCCCATTGTGTACCTAATAAGCGAGGTCAAAGGTCATTAAGTGCAAAATCACGAAAAAACTGCTTAGAAAATGATTATTGTACATTTGAGGTATGAATATCACTGCAGTTAAATGCTGAACATTTTGAAAACCTCAGTCAGCAATAGTAAAGCATACTTGAATAGTTTCTGTTCAAGCAAACTGTGTATGTGTCCGTCCGTACACCTGTTTTTCTTAATGTATATGCATTCATAGAGCTAACTCTAATATTTTATAAATCGAGGACTGCACAGAATAAATATATGAACAACATGTTCCATTTTAGACAATTATATACTTTTAAGCAAGCTATCCTATAGTTCTAGCTCAACATTTACATCACAAACAGTTGGCTTCGTTAGCATGTGTTGTTTACAATACATAAATTGTTTACAGTTGCCATCTGCAATTTAATGCAGAAAAATAGCCATAAAATTATTTGTAACGGTGTTTACACATAAAGATGCAAAAACTTTAAAAATGTGAGTTGTGAAGCAGATAAAATTCATTGTAGATAAACCAATCTCATGTAGTTTACGTTACCAAATTGGTAAATTAGTCATTTAAATTACTATTTAGCGATTCAATTAAATAGAAATGCATAGTATCATTTATGTTCCGTGTTTATAGATGTTTTCTGGTTTATAAAGTTGACAATAGTTAATTTGAAAACTACTTTTAGACATAAAATACACATAAGCATGATGTCGAGAATACGTTTTCAGATATACAGGAGTATTTTAAATGTACAATCCAGAATATCGAAACTTGTCGACCGACATTTTGAAACTCATCGCCTCATGCTTTTGATTCTAAGAGACATTGCTGATAGACAAGCAAACTTGTGCAACTACTGTAACATATACGTTTTTGTATAAGTGTTACAGCATCGCATGTAATTTACGTTAAGACAGACAGGTCTGTGGGAAACGAATAAATTTATTCGAATCTAAATGTTGCTATTGCCCATATGACATTATATTGGCCCTCGTCTGAATCTCCTCTTCTAGATATTCCTCATGGGACTGATGAACATATAACTTGCATGGAAAAAGTATGAGAAAACTACCTATTATAAAAATCAAATGATTTCATTTATAAGTACCCTGTCATTAAGCGGCTTTTCAGAGACTGCTAAGATGGCTCCCATAACTTCATCAGAGTATTGTTTTTAGTTAGTTTAATTCAGTGGCTACAGAGCTTATAGAGGCTATCTGAAATAATGACTCAGCTGCTCCAGGTTGCATAAAGCGTGTTTTACCCTTTTCAAAATTTCTCAGGAAAACATCAAATCAAACCTAGTTTGCTCTATTCAAACCTTGTATGTCATTATTTCTTGAAGTTTCATATTATTCTGATTAACGCATTCGAAGCTCATACATTTGCTCCTCACAACTAAGTCATCATATGTTTTGTTTTGCATAGCCATTTAGTGGACTAAAACTGACTTCGTTAGCCTATGTAGTTTACGTTATAGGAAGTGTTTAAATTTCGTACCTGAAATCTATTAAACTTTTAAAAAGGGCATAACACTGACTTGAAACTGCGTCTGCATATAAATATGCATACGGAACATGTAAAATATTTAACAATATGCTGCTTACTATATAAATACAAACGGAACCAGATGAATCAAGGAGGTGGGGGAGGGAGGGGTGAAAACTGTAAATATAGTGCCAGCCATCCCCAATGGCAAGATTTATACACTATTACTCCAGCTATCATAATACTACATTTGTCAACGGTTATGATATCATAAATGAATGAAACCAGGAAAAAATCAAGGCGTAAATATATATAGACTTTATGTATGTATGGAAGAGAAGGGGTGAAAATATTATGGCCACACTACAAATCACTAAGGGGACTTAATCATCGACACAGTCTACTACATAGCATTTCTGAAACTTTTGTTCAAGCTCTCGCAACAACAAGACCTTTACTGTAGTGCAAGCTTCAGACATCAAATGGCCTACTGTTACACCAGCTGAGGTAACTCGTCTGAATAGGTTGTGATAACAGTCAAAGCATTTAGCGAAACAGCAAAGGCGACTGTAGTGCGAGAGTACAGATCACGTTTGCCACTGCTATTCTGGCTAAGCACATTACAAGACATCTGTGTTTTAACACCTCAGGCTTCTATTAGTCATCTTGTGTGATTAGCATGCCAGTTCTGGCCACCAAATGACCTCTGCCAGTATGCTAAAATACCTATGTAGTGGCAGCCATAAACGCACACCCTATAATGCTTATATCCATGTGTGGTAATACATACTTCGTAACGTACGTAACACTGTAGATAAGGCTTTACAAAGACGTCTATAGATAAAAGGGTACCATCTTAATCTCCCAGACACAACTGTAAACACTGATGACAGGTCAGGCTATTGAAAGACATCAGCATATATCATGGTACCTGCCTATGCGGCTGCAAAACCTATGAATGGACTATGGTACCTGCTCTATTTAACGAAATACCCCTAGAGATACGGTCATGGTAGTTGTTTTTTTTTTATAAATATAGGCAGAATTCAGTGTACTTACTGACCTTTGACACATTTATGATTAAATGTGTTGTCGGCAATATGGCAAAAACATTTATGGTATGTTTACTTACTTCCATTGCCATAGTTGCCTCTCATTTCGCGAAAGTCTCTATTAGTTCAATAATTCACTCACAAACTGGTATATAGAAATGCACCAAATGATCTTTGACCCAATTTTGACCTTATATGACGTCTGTTGAGCTGACAACCGGGCAAAATGGTTTTAGATAGGTTTACTGACTTCAATGAGCCCGGTTGCCCGTCATGCCACGAAAGTGCCCACAAATCCAAAATTTCACTCTTAAACCACCTGATAATCAACTAATGAGCTTGACTAATATTCAGTAAACCATCATAAATATTGAACATGAAAATATTACAAACATGCAACATTTGAGCTGTGTCATGAGAAAACATGCTATTTGCACATGGAAAACAAAGACGCAGACTAGCTGCGGGGTAACCACCTAGCTGATCAGCGCCTTTGTTTCAATACGTACCATAGATAGTAAAATCATTTCAGATTCCAAAATAAAGGCTACAAAGGTCTGCATAACAAAAAACCCAGTGTTAAATGCATTAATAACTTGAAACTACTACCTACCAGGGTTCAAAACTGCTATTTTCATCATATTTTACAATTAAAAACAAGATTTTATTTCTTCTTGCTGCATTATTCACATTGGACTTTGGAATCCTCCCTTACTGAAGAGTTCCACGTATGGGAAGTCATTCCAACAATGATTTTGAATACATTCTTATCAACTGAAATCAAAAGATTTTGCAGGAAATAGCTAAAGGTGGTATCTATATTTTGTATTTTATACACTTTCCATCAAAACAGACATAGAAATGATAAAAAATCCAACCATAAAGTAAAGCAATGTATAGTACATGTATAGAGGCATACACGTATTGTATAAGTAAGAAGTATGCAAAGACCAGGAACTGAAACAATCAAAATCCAAATCCAGCCCTCAAACCATAGTTGGAAACAACTAAGATTACAAATAATCAAGATACAGAGAACATATGGCCAACCGAGTGAGCAGCTTGTTCCCAAAAGGTGGCCACTCAGCAACCCAAACCGAACCAAAAATAATAAGAACATACATAAGGTAAAACATCACAGAAACTCTGACACCAAAAACAGGCAACAGAGAACCACAACAGAACTACCGCCTTGGAACGGTCAGTAATGAATTACTGGGGGGCTTAAATCGATTTTACAGGCCCAACCTCATCCTCAGTTTCTGAAGTGGTACAAAACATTTAGTTGGTTATTCGGTTCGCATGATAACCCTCTAACTCGTCAATGAATCATCACGGTAAACACATAAATCAAATTTCAACACCTTGAAGGAGCAAAGACGAGGACTCAACAGATACAACGGGCCGTCCGACAGGTGGAGATCCCTGTCCTGCCAAACAACCCAACTGGAAATCTGAAGCAAAAGAAGGTCACCAGTTGAGCCCCGGTGGACCAAGCAACAGACAAAAAGGCTCCGGTCCCAACCAACTAAAATATATAGCTTTAGGTCGGGGCCATCATAGAGTCTGACGACCGATCCCCCGGTGTGCAATTAAAGAGTGCAGCAAAGTTATCAACCGTGATTGGGTTAATCACTAAGCATGCAGACTGTCGCATAACATTTAAATTATAGCCAATACGTTTGTGACGTATTATTATTTTTCGGAATTGATCAGAAAAATCAGTCCTACCCTTAATCTTTTTGAATTTGTATACTAAGTCACCATAAAATTCTGGTTCCGATAGGCCTTGGTGTAAAAGAAATTTTAATCCGACATCAAATTTTGAAACCAATTCATGGTGTCTGCGATAGAATTTAGAAAAAGCCTTTCTAAGCTTATGATACCGATAGCCCTGTTGAAGAAGTTTAGCAGTTAAACATTTATTACGAGCATTAAAGTCATCTACATGACTACACACTCTAGCAAATCTTATAAGTTGAGAAATATACACTCCATAAGAGGGACGACGTGGAACGTCCCCATCCAAAAATGGAAAATTAACTATATCAAAGTCAAAGTCATCACGTTTATCATAAATTTTAGAAGATACAAAACCGTTAGAAATAGATAGATGTAAATCCATCTCATTTGTCTTAACTTCATAGCGCTGTAAAATCATCTAACAATATCAGATTGTTTCATTGACAGCTGTTACAACTTACTGATGCCTACAGAAGTTAAACTAAGCTTTGAATATACAAAATGCTATGACTTACAGCAGAAATACCTTACCAATCCACAGTTTAGCCATAAAATCCAAAATTTACCCGACGAAATTTGTCATATTTGGCATTAACTTTGGGTTTAATCACGAGAAATCTATTGATATTGGTGTTCTGTTGTCTTAGCATGCTTTCTTATTGCTACTGGCTAAGATTTGATGAATAAGTTCGCATTTTAGTGAAATTTTACACATTTAATATGAAATACCAGAAAAATTTACTTTTCGGCGGCCATGTTGGACGCCATCTTGAATTTCAGTATGAAGAATCCTGTTCCGGACTTGGCACCCAGGCCTAAAAGTTGGCCCACTGTTTTATCTTCAACATAAGGCCATCAAACCTTTTCTGTGGAGGGGGTGGAACGAAATTGTTTTTCTTGCTGGATATTTTGAATGGGCTTCTGCGCTATTATTTCCTATGAACCGCTCAATCCTAAACGTTTTTCAGAAATAGGTAGAGGACAAATATCTGCAGGAAATGGACATCCGCCTCCATGTACACGCTCAACGACGCAATTTAATTGACAGGGCAGCCTCAGATATCATATACGTCTTAACTCTGGCGTCCCCAACCGACCAATCTCAACCACAATGACCGAAGAAAGAAAGAAGCAAGGGCATCTGGAAGGTGATATGTGATGCAGCGTAAATTTGCAACACAGCAAAATATACATGTAGCCAAACATGTATGAGCTCAATTAACTATGACAGCTCTGCTTTAGCAATTGAGTATCATATAAAAATATACCAAGTACCAGAATCATAAGTCTGGAAATTAGGTAAAAATGACTTGGACCCTTATAGATTGTAGTCATCGTCAGTTGCTTAGCATAATACACCCGCAATGTCTTTTTCCTGAACGCCCGATTGTGTTTCGGCCGTGGTCATAAATTAAAATATTAAAGAGTTCATTCAAGAGCAAAGAACACATCCAGAAGCAGGAACGTGGGCCAGACTACGTAGTTTCGGCTAATAAAGTATCCTTAGTGACCCTGACAATATCTGGTGACGAAACCAGAGAAAAGATCACTGTAATTTCTTAATTTTAATCGATTCAAAGGCTGCTTAGTATCAAAAGAATCCAAATAATGTAAAAGACGATGATCTAGAATACGAGTCTAAACCATTCTTAATTTTCAGATTCCTCAGAACATATCCTCTGATCTCAAAGGACGAAAATAAAATGTAATCAGCACTATTGATGATTTACGGGGAATACTGTCTCAAAGAGCCGTTAAACCAGTATTTCAGTCTATATCGAGCCGTCTCCAACACCGAAGGAGAAAGAAAAGAGAAATGACAGATGAGAAAATAAATGTCCAAACAACACCCACACGCACCTACAGCAAGCACAGTAGGCCCTGCTTTTATTCGAATCAGTAGAATGCCCCGGCACTGAAAGTTACACAGCCCCATAGCCGATAACATATACGCTAAAGTTTTGCGTTAAGTGTGTATATTGCCAAATACAGCGAGACACTTAGATATATGATAAGGCATGTGCAGTGTTGGACCATTCCATTACTGCTGATAAACAGGTTGAATTAAACCGTGTCTCCTATTTGCCTTTCTATGATGTGATCCTTGTTTCCACAGTATCTCCCTTCTAACTTTGCTTCACTGCAACGTATAGTGTGCCGAGAGGGCGACCGGCCATAAAACGACTCACCGTACATCATCACAATATTTTTTCTGGCCCTTTGGGACTATTGGACTTATTCTAAGTTTTGCTGAAACCGGCGATGGGACATGTATAGTGTAGCACAATTACATTCATGCACATGAACAGACTCAAATAAACCGTGTCGGCTATTTTAGTTTACTTGATACGTTCCCTGTTTCCACAGGCTCTTTCGTCACAATCCATTTGTTCTTTCGTCGATAGGGAATCCCTGAGATGGTTTCTTCTTCTGAATGTGTTCTCTGCTCTTGAAGGAACTCTTAAAGATTTTAATTTTACTTCAGTTCAGCTGTTGTTTGTGCCGTGTGGCTGCAGTAAAACGTCTCCCTGTACATCACCCATAGTGCTGATTATATTTTGTTTTCGCCCTATAAGATCCGATTATATGTTTGAGGAATCTAATATTTTAGATTGGTTTGACTCTTATTCTAGACCATCGTCTTTTATATTAATTGAACTCTTTTTCGATACTCATCAGTCTTTGAATCGACTGCCCAATTAAAATTTAGAAATTTCAGTGTTTTTTCTCTGGTTTCGTCACCAGATGTTGTTAGCCTGAGGGTCACCGATGAGACTTTTTTTGTCGAAACTACGTAGTCGTTCCTTCTTCTGAATATGTTCTCTGCTCTTGAATGGACTTTTAAAGATTCTAATCGATAGTGCTAATGACCTTAGATAGTTTTGCTTTTAGTTTGAGTTCTTTGCTTATGTCTGCAAACTGTCTTATTGAAAGTTGTCAATATCTCAATTCTGAACAGTTGGCACCATTGTTAGTGCTGCTACTGACTTTAGATGAAGGTCATAGACATAGAAATTTATTTAGCATTTTCATTTAAGTTTGTTTTATTTGCATTATAAACGTTTATTAATTTAAACTTTTGATATGTCATAAACTTGCATTCTTTAACTCCTGTGGTGACAGAGATTAATTGCATCATCTGGATGCTTCTGATAGCCAAACGTTAATGTTACAGACGTAGAAAGTGATAAACATTTATTACATTTTGTGCTGGCTTGCTCATTATCTTATATGTGACTAAGATTACTTCTCTGGCTTTACACTTAATTGTTGTGATCATCTGGATGCTGCTGCTGACTTACGGACAGTCGGGCGTTGTTATCTCTTGCCACTCGGCAAGAATGCCATGTCTTTGTCTCCACTGTGATTTGGGTATTGTAAAGCCGCCCGAACTACGCGCACGCTAGAGGCTATTATATTTTCCAGGCATCTATTTCAAACTTAACTTTTTAATTTCTATTAGTGCAACTTCGCACAAAGATAAATTCAAGCTCAATGGCACTCTTACTGCAAAGTTTATGTCCTAGCTGGTATTGTAGGCAGCTTATCCCCGCGACAGATCTAGAAGTTGCGAAGGATCTTCTTGAAATTTACTGCAGAGTAACTAGTCTTTAAAATGTACATTGATTTACGATGGGTTAAATCGTATCAGCATCCTATATAACTTTATAATACATGTAGTATTGCCTTAAATGCAACTTTTCATAGATACGAATTTTATCTCTAAATGACAGTTTAGTTAATATGGCCATGTAATGGCTAATGGCTCATAGTGCTAAATACTTTCTTGCAAACGAAAACAGACCGTCTTGACTTTCGTAAACAGTTTTGCGATAGATTGTGTCAAATCACAAGGTCACAGTCGATTCTTTGTTTGATACAGGATCTTACACGAGTGGCCATTTCAAATGGAATTTATGAAACGAGCCTTCGGCGATTTCATAAATTTCATATGAAATGACCACGAATGTAAGATTCTGTTTATCGCATGACTCTTTAAAATTGGTTTCTATCGCCTAAAATGAACATTACTTCTAAAAGAAAACGGATCGCTAGAACGCTTGTTGTCAATGAAGTTACATGTACGCGGCAAAATGTTATTACACGTGCGGTCATACGAATGTTATGACACGACGTAATCCAATGAATAACAGCGACGTCATATGATTAACTTGAAAATGTGTTTATGAAACACTATGCCCCCAACCATATGCTTGCATCTAAAGAAGGTTCATCCAATACTGCTTGTACCTTTGTACCATAGGCTTCAATGCACTAAGTCGAAAAAGGGGCTTAACTCAGTCAAAAATTTACGATTTTTTCTCAAAAGTTAATCAGTTCATCTACATCTTGGACAATATTTTCCTGCAAAAAATCATGAAGGTTCTCCAGATATTTTGTTCACAAGGTTCCATAGGCTAATAATGCACTAAGTCGAAAAAGGGGTATAACTCGATCAAAAATTCATGATTTTTTTTCAAAAGTTTATTAAGGCCATCGACCCCTTAGGCAGTATCTTCCTGCAAAAAATCATGCTCCTAGCATCAGGGGTTCTTGAGATATTTTGTTCACAAGGTTCCATAGGCTTACAATGCACTAAGTCGAAAAAGGGGCATAACTCGGTCAAAAATTCACAAATTTGTTTCAAAAGTTAATCAGGTCATCTACGCTTTGGGCATTCTCATCTTGCAAAACCTCATGATCCTAGCATCAGGGGTTCTTGAGATATTTTGTTCACAAGGTTCCACAGGCTAAGTCGAAAAAGGGGCATAACTCTGGGGATACATGGCCGGCGGAAAAATAAAAAAATACGGGTCTGCTTATTTTCCATACTGATCATGTGTATAAAGTTTCCAGTTCCTAGCACTTACTAATCTTGACTGTATGTAAGGGTACCTTTGTACCCTAGGCTTCAATGCACTAAGTCGAAAAAGGGGCATAACTTGATCAAAAATTCACGAGATATTTTCAAAAAAATAATCAGGTCATCTATATGTTAGGCAGCATCTAGCTGCAAAAAATCATGCTCCTAGCATCAGGGGTTCTTGAGATATTTTGTTCACAAGGTTCCATAGGCTTGCAATGCACTAAGTCGAAAAAGGGGCATAACTAGGTAAAAAATTCACGAATTTGTTTCAAAAGTTAATCAGGTCATCTACACCTTGGGCATTCTCATCCTGCTTAACCTCATGATCCTAGCATCTGGGGTTCTTGAGATATTTTGTTCACAAGGTTCCACAGGCTAAGTCGAAAAAGGGGCATAACTCTGGAAATACATGACCGGTGGAAAAATAAAAAATATGGGTATGCTTATTTTCCCTACTAATCATGTGTATGAAGTTTCAAGTTTCTAGCTCTTATTGTTCTTGACTGTATGTAAGGGGACCTTTGTACCATATGCTTCAATGCACTAAGTTGAAAAAGGGGCATAACTCGATCAAAAATTCATGAATTTTTTCAAAAGTTAATCAGGTCATCTACACTTTAGGGGTATCTTCCTGCTAAAAATAATGCTCCTAGCATCAGGGGTTCTTGAAAAAGGGGCATAACTCTTGATTTATGTGACCCGCGGAAAAAAGAAAAAACACGTATTGCTTATTTTTCATACTGATCATGTGTATAAAGTTTCAAGCTCCTAGCTCTTACGGTTCTTGACTTATAGATAGCGGACAGACGGACTGACGGACGGACAGACGGACGGACAGACAGACGGACAGGCCCAAACCAATATGCCCCCACAATTTCTTCGAAATTGGGGGCATAATAAAATTATGAAAACTGAGATGCACGGCTAAACTTTTGACATTGTGTCATTTTTATGAAAGTAGGTTAGGGACGTGCCGTAGGCGCGTATTTTCATTTTTATTTTGCACTGACGAGATTCGAAAGGCCATGGGCTATAAGAATCTGCGTTAGAATGCTTCTCAGTAAAGTTTGATGGACATGAGAATCTGTTTTATTTCATGTAGCTTTTGTTTTGTTGTTTTGATTGCTAACAAGGTTAATTCCCGAGTATTCTAATGCTTACATGTATATACGACGAACGACAGCGAAAGAGCTATTTTCATAAGAGATTATTCAGCAACATACCAAGAACAAGGAAAAAACACTATTAACTAATTCTTTTCATTTAAAAACAGAAATATAATAATTCCCTTTCTTCTTACGGCACACGGATAATCCAGCAACCTATATGACTGCAGCTTACATTGCATCTTTGTATGTTTTCCAAAGTGTTTCCTCCACAAATAGATGCAAAGAAGCCTTACGTCTAAGAACAGCAATAATGCAGTGTAAGAAACATCATTATTGGAGATGGTCTAGTCTGGGTGATGGTGCTGGGTTACTTTCAGTGCGCAGGAGTTCTACTTATTTGGATAATAGTTATGCAAGGGCCTACTATGCTTGCAGTAGGTGCCGATGGGAGTTATTTGGACATTTTTTCTCCCTTCTATCATATCACTTTTCTTTCTCCCTTTCTCCTCTGAGAGACAGCTCTATATGAATTAAAGTATCATCTCATAGAGCAGTTTGCCCCCAACAGAAACAACCAAACAACATCATTTTTAGCGCCAGTGTCAACATACATGTTCGCTTGCTCGAAATGATTAAATTCTTTACTCTCAAGTGGCTACCAGTATTTCTTTTGCAGCGAAGCGATCGCAAAACGACAAGATCTTATTAATAATCGAGATTAATTAGTACATATACTGAATAAATAAAGAAATGTATTTGATGCTACCTACATATTATGTGTCAGCATATATGTATTAATAATTGATTGACTGATTATTTGGGTTTAATGGCCCTTTGAGGCAGTATTTCAGTTGATATCGGACCGTCTCCCAGAGAGGGAGAAAGAGGAGCAATGATAGATGAGAGAAAAATGTCCAAACAACCCCCTGCACCTACTGCAAGCACAGCAGACCCTTGCCCTACAATTTTCGAAATCAGTAGGACGCCCCGGAACTGTAAGTTACACACAGCACCATCGCACTACCCGACCAACCCCATTTATTAATGTAAAAATTGATTTTTGTGCATTTAAAAGTAGACTGTTAGTATAAGATATGCCGAAGGTTTGTTGACAATAGCAATATGATCACCTGCGTAGCTGCCCACATATTTTTTCATTTTGTTTCGTGATAAGAAATAAAATACAACCAAAACTAGAGCAAAGGAGCAGGGACTCACGTATACTCCGGCCAACACCACCGCGTATGAAAAATAAACGTTACATTAACCATCAATGATAAGAAACAGACAGCTGACAATCAATCATACCCATAATAGACCAGTCACATATCAAAAGGTTCCAGTCTTAGTTATTGCCGTAAGTAAAAGGATACAAACTTAAAAGTAGAACTTTAACAAAAATGTTAAATAAATTGCAAAGTCTGTGACAGTGACCCATGGTCGGAAGCAGTACTCAGATGTTGTCATCCAAGCAGTGTCAACCTAAAAGTAAACGTAGTCGTACATTAGAAGATTCCATCCAAAGTATACATTGAAAATGTTAGCAAACAGGTACAACTTCATGAAACACTTTAATGCTAGTATTAAACAAATGTCCACACCTGCAATCTTGACCTTAGGTTTGCAGTAGATTGCAGATGATGCAAAATAATATGTATCCATCCTATTATAACACTAAAATTAAAATCTTAAAGAGTTCCTTCAAGAGCAGAGAATACGTTCACAAGAAGGAACATGGGTCAGACTACGTAGTTTCGGCTAATAAAACCTATTCAGTGACCCTGACAATATCTGGTGACGAAACCAGAGAAAAGCATACTGTAATTTCTTAATCTCAATTGGACAGTCGATTCAAAGACTGATTAGAATCAAAAAGGGAACAAATAATATATAAAACAATGGTTTAGAATACGAGTATAAACCAATCAAAAATTCCAGATATCTCAGAATATATCCTCTGATCTCAAAGGACGAAAATAAAATATAATCTGCACTATGGTTGATGTACGGGGAGACGTTTTAAACACATCTGAACAAATTTCAATAGAAGTTTTCAGAGAAAACAGAGCAAACGCAAAGCGTACCACAAAACTTGAAGGCATCTCATGAACAAATTTCTAAGTCTGTAGGAGAAGCAACTGGGTGATGCAAAATTGATTAATATGTATTCTGTAGTAACTCTAAGCACATATGAACCAGTTCCAGTAATGACTTTTTAGGGAAACAGAGTAAAAGCAAAAACGTTACGCAAATTTTAACGCAACTGTTGTACCAATTTTTAAGTTTGTGACCTTGACCCTAGGTCATCAGAAGCATCCATGTGATTCAAACTGATCAGTGTCCATCCTGTAGAAACGCTAGCAAATATGAACAAGTTCCAGTGAAGAGTTGGAAGGAAAACAGAGTAAAAGAAAAAGATTTAACGCAAAACATTAACGCAAGTGTTAACGGACGGACAAACGGACGAATGAGGAAATGGACAGAAAGACGGACGGACTAATGGATGGACCGGACGAAAGGACGAAAACTATATACCTCTCGACATACTTTGTATGCCGAGGGTATAAAATATATTGTGTTTGCTATTGGACTGAGTATGTCTGTTATCAAAATATGCATTTACGTTTCGTCGGCTGCGTTTCTTCTTCAGAATCTGTTGATGTAATGATCCGTTTACTGGGTATGCTTTTTGTGTTTTTACAGCATACAGAAGGAATCTTAAGTGTAGCCTGTATCTAACCAAAATGAAATATCAAGCCATATATAGCAAGTTTGTTTAACTATTATTCAGCAGTTTGTGTATATGCCTATACGCGTCTCACTTTCATCTCCACCCGCTTGAGTGAATAATAAGGCCCTCTCCAGCTATCCCAAAAGACACCTTGCGAAAGAACCACAGTATTTCCGTAGTCCACCTTCTCTTTAGTAAAGCAAATTCCGTTTAGATTTGACTCAGTGCAGTCATTGAACCACCAAGCAGCGTTATATCTCTCTGTAAAAACTGTAGGTGTGTTATCATTATCATTGTCTATTGTAGAAAAAGACATGCCGTTTGAAGGACCCATGCTGTTTCCTGCAAAACGAGAAAACTAGAAAAATGTGTCTGTAAGACATAGATGAAGTGTCCGTGATGCACGCCCGCCCCCTTCCCCCACCCCCACCTCTCACGAACCCAAAGATTCGCACAACTCCAATGAGACATAGATGAAGTATCTGTGATGCACTCCAACCCCTTTCCCCCACCCTCATGAATCCCAACATTTGCACAACTCTAATCTCTTTAAAGGAACAGACGTTATATGCCACACAACGTTTGGCTGAAGTCTCAACAGGAACATAATTCTCTGAAAAATAAAACAATGAAACATCTAAAATTCCATGACCATTTTCAAATCGTTAAAGTATCCATAGTCCTATCAAAGGTAAAAACCGTCAAAATACAAATCATTATGAAATCTGTACAGCCTTCAGAACTGATGAAAATATGTCGGTTGATGTGCTTTTTTGTAGCATATAACTGGCAAAAAAGAAGGAACAAGGTATTTTGGAAAAAATGATGTCTCTCCATAAAAATACTGGTTTTATCTCTGGTTCCCCGTTAAGCAATGCAATAATGCAACAACGGCACAATCAATGGGATCCTTGCCTATACCTGTACCTTATATTTTTACCGCCTGTACGTTGTATTTTTATCATGAAATAAAGCTTGTAAAATTGAAAGTAGGTCATTTTTGTTGGTAACTAAAATGGCCTAGTTACTTTTTCAAATCTACTTCATGGAAAACTCAAGGACGTTCTGATTTTTCAAAGCCGGCCGATCACGATAATAATCAATGGCGACACTTTTGTGAAAAGTTTGCAGCGATACCTCACGATAAAATTGTTCACGCTGATAGAGCAATGGTGCCTTTAAACAATCTGCATAAAATCGGAGTTATACAAATCAGTGCTATAAAACTGTTGCAGTGGTGCATATACTAAGTCTTAGTTAGCAAGAGTCACGATTCTGTCAAGGAATCGTTTTTCAAATTCCAAATCTGCATGCGCATCTCAGTATCATACAAAACAATTTGGATATTTTTCAAATCAATCCAGAGAAAGTTGTATGAAGAGCTGCATAGGACATGCACTCCTATCGCTTAAGAAACGAGGAATAAATCTGTACATAATTAGTCAGGTACATAACCTTTGAAAGTTAAAAAAAATATAACTTGAAGCAGTTATAATTTTTTTGTGACTATTGCAAAAGTAACCTGTTTAAGTTAAAGTGTCCTTTTTAACCTTCATATTCTGGAGTTATAGCAATTTTTATGGACAAGTGGGTAATTTTCTCTGAAAGATCTCTTACATAACTTTATGGTTAAGCAATAAAATTCTGTACGCATCGTCTAGAAATTGGAACGCAAGGCCCTTGAAGATCAGGAAATTAACTACTTTTTAACTTAAAACAGTTATTTTTTTGAGATTGCAAATCTGACCTTGGCCTAAATAATTTCATACATAACCTAAATAAGTTATTTTCTACCGCCTCACTTTGAAATTAGTGGTAAATAGGATACTTTTTAACTGCTTCAAGTTATATTTTTTTTAACTTTTAAAGGTTATGTACCTGACTGATAATGGACACAATATTAACTACCATCATCACAATGATCAAAGCATCAAACTAAAAACATCATTCTAAAGCCTAAAGGGTTCAAGAGTTGAAAACGTTCTAAACTCAAAACATTGGCTCAACTCTCTCTAAAAAAACAACAAAAAAAACAAACAAACACGAAAACTGTGTGAAGAACTGATTATTAAGTCCAGCCATTCTCTTTTAGCAAAACTCCCCAGAACATTCTTAGTTTGAAAAGGCCTTAATTTTGCCAAATTATTTATCTTTGCTATACAGGCAAGTGCATGTACATCTTTACTACATACGTAGCATCTGTACAAAGCCTGAAGTTGATAGTTTTAACACTGCAGTTGGAGTTGCCATCCTGTTTCAGGCAGATCCTGCAACGTATCAAGTCTTGAAGGTTAAAAACAGCTGTAACTTTGACACAACTGTTTTCTCTTCCATACATCATCAGTATGTCTGTAGCAGCCGTGCAATATTTTGAATCGATTGCTTAAAAACTACGCGCAATGTTAATGATTCAAACTTTTCGTCTGGTAAAAGTAGAAACTCCTTAATTTCTAAGCTGGAAAAGCCCCATATTATGTCATGTTATGTTTCTTTTCGAAAAGTCACTCACATTTTCAGTTAGCCTGACTTAATGGTTACGTGTATTCAAAAGGTACAAGTCTTAATGTGGCTGTTAATATTCTGATAGCTAAGCATTTAGCCTGGTGTAATCTGGCTTACGTTGAGAATCAATTCATCTGAACAACAGTTACGTCTTTAGTCTACCAGTGGTATAAAAACTGGGGGAAAAACATTTCAAAGCGAACATGGAAATCTCTTTAGAATAACTCGTAGCTGTATTCGTAATATACTTTAAACATGTTAAATCTTAAAGAATTCCCTTAAGAGCAGAGAGCACATTCAAAATAAAGGAATATGGGACATACTTTGAACTTTCGGACCTAAACTCTCATCAGTGACCCTGACAATAATTGGCGATGAAAGCCAGAACAAAGCATACTGTAATTTCTTACTTTTTAAAAGGCAATCGATTCAAAGACTGATAAGTGTCTAAAAGGGTCCGAATAATTAATCCAAAGGCGATGACCTTGAATAAGAGTCTAAACTAATCAAAGATTTCTGATAACTCAGAATATATCCTCTGATTGCAAAGGACAAAACTAAAATATAATCTGCACTGTGGACGATGTACGGGAAGACGTTTTACGGCCGCCAAACATCGGAACACCAGCAAATATCAAAACTGCTTACTTTTCCAACAAAATCAGCCACCCAACAAAACAACAGTTTTATTTTTGTTGAGAATGTAACATATCATATAGTAGCCACAGTTGTGATTACTGAACTACAAGTATAAGCTTTCACAAAAAGCTTGCCTTACAGTTAGCAACAAATTTTACGAAGGACCTTATCAATATGTTACGCATTTCACTCATTATCTTACCGTCATGGCGTTTTGAATTGTATGATCGCTTAGATAGGAAGTCCTTGATCAGCTGGCATCTGTGGTCACCACTTTCAATTGAACTCCCTCTGGGCACACAACGTTTAATCAACATTGATGCAACATTGATTCAACGTAATGATGTTAAATTAACATTGTTTCAATGTTGAGTCAGCGTTGTTACGCATTTCACTCATTATCTGGGTCGTCATGGCATTTTGACTTGTATGAACATGGTAATCAGCTGGCATCTGTAGTCCCCACATAGAATTGACCTCCCTCTGGGTATACAATGTTGAATCAACAATGATGCAACGTTGATTCAATGTAATGATATTGATTCAACATCGGTTTCAACGTAATGATATTGAATCAACGTTGTTCTAATGTTATTTCAACGTTGTGTATGCGCTGTTCTGTGTTTAGAAATGTTTCGGCACTTAGCGACACTACAAGACTGTGTCCGTGACGATCATTTTTTTTTGTACGTGAGGATCTTATCTGTTGTAGGGGAGATCATCCTTGACGACGCATAAAAGGTCAAAAGCCAATCCTAGATAATCCTCACCGCCAAGGCGGTGATAAATGATACATTGTATTTGAACATAAATGAAAATGGAGGGCATTCAGGGTTTCTAGTATTGTCTGCAGAGAGGCGCCAGGGACGAGTGGTAAGAGTGACTCGGTTATATTGCAGAAAGTCGCCGGGAGGTCGTGAGATCGCGCTCGGGTTCCGCCATCTGACGACTGGAACAATCTTTCTATCAACCCAGCAGTAAAGGTTTACCTTTTCGACTCAAGGAAGGAAAGGGCAGCGAAAGTAGAGGTATGGCTCCGCCTTTCATCTGCTGGGCCTAAGATAAAGTGGGTCTCTAACCCAATGCCCCTAGGGGTTTTGAGCTATGGGAAACCTTTATATAGTCTGCTAGCAGTGTGGCCACCAGTATATGTGTCCACTTTGCTTTCTGTTATGCTTTGTAATTAAAAATATAAATTGGGTAAAATAGGTGTTTCCTGACTGTGTATAAAGTATTACTTGTTCTTCCTTGTCCGAGTTGGTTCTTTCGTCGGTCTGTTGTGTGGATGGCGATTGCTTTGTTTGGGTAGTGTCATTGAAAAGCTCAGGACGAGGGTTTGGGTCCCGTTAAACTAGGTTAATTCGTTCACTCAGTAATATATTAATGACCGTTCCGACCTCTGTTTTTGGTTCTTTACTGTTACTTGTTCTTCTTTTTAAGGTCAGTGCTTTCGTTCGCTTGTTGTACGAGTGGTGCTTTTGGGGAGGGTAGCTGAATGGTTACCTGTGTGGGAGAGAGCTATCTTTTCGATTAACCATGCGTGCCTTCCGTGAATTGCTGTAAGTTTATGTGACGTAACTACTTCTTTCCCATTTGATTTTAGGGCATGATATAAGATCATATTGAATTTTATTAGTACCTGATCATGCCTACCTGTTTCAAGCGTATTCAACCGCTTTTACAAATAGGAAACGGGACTATAAAATTAGGATAAACTAAAACTGTTTCATTCCATTTCATGATCCTTGGTCACACACTAGCAAATTCTACTGTTGCCAATAAAGGTAAGATTTATTCAGGAATTAAGATCATTTAACAGAGTAACATATACTATCTAAAAGCGATTTTTGAAATTAAAATTTAAAAATTAATCAACAATTGAGGTATTTAAGAGCACACTTAAATGATATTTATGTATATATCTATATGGATTTAGTTTAAGAAAAATAACATTATCACAGTGAATTTGACTAGAACTTAAGGAGTTTTGGAATGAGCTAGGCTGCTAGAAGTAAAAAACTAACACCCACACCCATTTTCACTGATTCGAAAGATTCGATCTTAATACCCATGGATAGCCCATAAAGCCTAAATGGCTTATTTCCAATGGGGTCCATTCAGGTACGAACAAGACTTTGGCACGGAAAAGTATGAAGTATTGCACAGGTTAATACTGAAAGCTCTATAAAAGGGAAGATTTTTATCACCGAAGAGTGCTCGAAGAGGAAAGACAAAACCAAAGGTCATATCTGTCACACACACAAGTGGACCAAGGGAGCGAACCCGCAGGCCATCACATACTGACCCGTCAGGGAACTGGAACCGGAGTGTCACTTTAAGCTTCTCCACGAACCACCCCCGTATCTCGAGGAACAGTGTGCCCAGAGCATACGGTGGGCCAAGTGTGTGTGCTACAGGCATGATAGCACTGTGAGTGATTAACTCGGCTGTTAGCACTGCTATCACAGACAAAAGAGGAATGTTATATGCTCAATAATATAAGAACAGCTCTTGCTCAGTTGCACAACAATACTCAATCAGATATTTCTTGAGGGCTATTTTAAATTTCTGTGGGCTTTCCAATTTTTTCAACCACTCAGGAAGAGAATTCCAATCTTTGATACCAGTATAATAAAAAGTTGAGTCCTCGACGCCTTTACAATTTGGAACTAAGAAGTTGTACCCACTAGACCTAGTATTATGGTGATGTACGTCTCTCAAAGGTACAAAATTTTCTTGAAGGTATGAAGGACACAAGTTGTTGAAGATCTTATGCACATGATTTAATCTTAGTTGTTTTACCCTAGTTTCAACATTGAGTAAATTCAGGTTCATAAGAATATCCGATGTGATCCTTGTTCTAGGTCCTAGTTGATTAATGAATCTGATGACTTTATTCTGAGCTATTTGCAGTTTCTTTTTCAAACCTTTGTTGAGGCCAGCATACCAAGATGAACATGAATAATCAAAGTGGCACAATATCAAAGCCGAACATAAGTTTTTCCTAGTTTTTGCTGACAGACTATTACTTTGTCTATACAAAAATTTAAGACGAGCGTTAACTTTTGAAATAATGCTGTTCACAATGATTTCACCAGATAGAAGATTATCTATGTTAAGACCAAGGTATTTTACAGAAGTTGTAGAATCAATCGTGTGGTCATTGCAGACAATATGGAAATCCTTCACTTTCCTAAGTTTCCTTTTGGATCCAAACAGTATACATTCAGTTTTCACCCAGGTGAAGAGACAATTTGTTATCAACAAGCCATTCTGAGCATGATTCAAGAACTTTTCCGAGTTTATTTGCAATTTGATCTGGATCTTTGTGAGAAAATAGAATTGTACTGTCGTCAGCATACAGCAAAAGTTTGCAGTCAGGGTCGATACTAATCACCATGTCATTCACATAACACAAGAAGAGTAATGGACCCAAAATTCGTAAATAGCGTACTTATTATCATGGTCTGACAATTGGCTGAATAGTGTTTTTCCGCCTTGCCTGTACAGGCAGCATATTATTTATTTGCTAGGAGCCAGCACAATTCTGAACCATGGATTATTAAGCTGCCATGATTGCTGTTTTTTTCCTGTGCCACAGAATTAATATATATTAGCCGCGACACGAGAAAACCAACAAAGTAGTTGTGCGCCCAGCGCAGACTCAGATCAGCCTGGGCATTCCCCCAAGTCTGATCAGAGTCTTCGCTGTCCTCCTGGAGCTAGCTTAGACCCTTAGCTTCCCTTAAAGTGCCTAGGGAAGAGTCTGATCAGATGGACGAATGAGCAGGCTGATTTGAGTCTGCGCTTTGAGCACAACCACTTTGTTGGTTTTCTCATGTCGCGGCTCATATACTGCACTCTTTTGTTTCTCTTCACGGCTCATGTCAGTTTTCCTTTAACAGATTGCATGGGTTGTATTTTTCGATTGACGCTTTCCTTAGAACTTTGCATTTGATGAATCAAATAGATACTTATTTCGCAATAACATAAGCGTTGCATACATGTAAAAGAGAGCGTAAACTAACTTTATGTTCCTGAAGCGAGAGCGTAAAACCAAACTTTAGAGACACTGTGACACTTTGTACCTGCGTTACCCGAATATTCATGTACTGTAAGTCTGTAAAGCTCTGCAGGACTACCGACTTCAAAGAACTTGTAATTGGCAAAACTTGTATTCCCGTCCCAGTCTTCTAAATCTATACGCAGTTCGTAGTTGCTCGCATAGTGTCCTTGGTTTAATATTCTGTATAGGGCCAGGTTACCTACAATAACCAGAATAAGTTAGAGTAATAATTGAGTGGAGATAACCGATTTGATAGAAAGATTAGTATCTGAAGTTAAGCTGAAATATTCATTGGTATTGCTTGCTTCCAAAGGATCTAATCTTTTAGAGCATATCCAAACTCGCTGTTGCTGGTGGTACGTTCTGCTTGGCGACTGTAAATCGTCTCCTCGTGCTTAATAATAGTGGAAATTATTTTCCGGAGCTTTGGAACATAGGAGCTTTGCGTAAGCCAGTGTCAGAGAGTTTGGCCGGTGATGTATAACTGAGTCCGACACAATTAGGCCAAGACTGCTAGGTGGGTTTCGTTAGTATATTCAGTTTCTTCCACATCTTATCTTTTAGAACTTATTTTGATAATGTACAATTAAAACTTACCAGAAAATATGTTCTTCAGAAGCAATTAATCATCCATAGTAACGACACTGACATTGTAGGTATTTAATCGCCGGGCCGTGTAGCGCAGTGGTAGCGCGTCTGACTCAAGAGCCAGAGGTCCCGAGTTGGATATCCGGTCCGGTCACATACTTTCGTTTCTCCTTCCGCTGATTCAAGAAGGACAGTTGTCAGCTACTGGCGAAAGTATGTGCACTTAGCACTGGTTAACCGCTTAGGAGGTCTATGCCTGCCCAAGAATAGTGTGGCTAGGGGCTAGGGTAACTGACCCTGCCGACATGACCATAGTTGTTTACCGTGGACGTAAAACAATTAGACAAAAAAAACAACAAGGTACTTAATGCGGACCAATATGTTTGATGCCTTGATCCATTGATTGGATAAAAAGCCTGTCACATGGACCAAATGTCTAATATAATTATGATACATACCAAAATACAGGGCGAGGAGTATTCGTAAGTAAAATCGATTAAAAGGCCCTTTGTTCTATCAGTGATGATTATGGGGTAGGTAAAGTCGGGTAAATTCGGACAGCGGGTAAATTCGGACAAACCATTGCAAACAGTGACAATCCAAATGAGACGGCTCATTATTAGCCGTCTAATCAGGATTTTTACTGTTTGTCCAGTTAATTTTGTTTTAATTCAAAGAAATGACATATAAAGGAAACAATGTCATTGTCCAAATTCTTAATGGCTGCATCATTGCAGTGCTTCTGTTGTAGTGGTTAACTATCATAGTCATTGTTTATCGGCTTTCTTTCAGCCTTTGACTTTTGTATTTCGTTTAGAATGGCCTCGCGGCCATCTGCTTGGGAAGGACCGGCCTCTTGACTTTTCGATTGTCTTGCTTCGCTTTCTGCGCCGTCTTTATTATTTTCCTTAGGTGCTTAGGACAGGATGCAGAGGATGAATATGTCGGTTCCTGCGCATTGCCTTATTATTTTTTTTTAATATTTTCTAGACCAGTAATATAATATTCAACATAAGTGATGTCCACAAACATAATAATGATTGATAACAATCTCAGTGATCATTATTATATGATCATACAATCTAAACTGCATGTGCTCTTATGATATAAGGCTCTTCTTAAAAGGTGTTTTTAGGCTGTTATAAAGAAAACTGAACTATTTTTTATAATGAGCGAAGATGTTTAATGGATTTGATTAAAGGTCGTACGGGCTGAGTACAGAACGTCTAAAAGGATGTATCATACCAAGTCAGTGTTCACCAGACACATTGCCGAAGCCTAGACTATAGTCATCCCAATCTCTGTAAAAATCAACAGAGCCATCTTGACGACGTTGAAACACCTATTGACATATAACGAAAAATATACTATAGAGTTTCTATCGATAACTGAACTACAGACACTGGACAAAAGTGTTTGTTAAATGGAGACGTTGCTATAACCTTCAGTGCATTTCCACTTAAAGGCACCATTGCTCTATCAGCGTGAATAATTTTATCGTGAGGTATCGCTGCAAACTTTTCACAAAAGTGTCGCCATTGATTATTATCGTGATCGGCCGGCTTTGAAAAATCAGAACGTCCTTGAGTTTACCATAAAGTGGATTTGAAAGAATAACTAGGTCATTTTAGTTACCAACAAAAATGACCTACTTTCAATTTTACAAGCTTTATTTCATGATAAAAATACAACGTACAGGCGGTAAAAATATATGGTACAGGCGTTTAACAGGTGTTAGAAATACAATGTACAAAAAAAATAGGCAAGGATCCCATTGATTGTGCCGCTGTTGCATTATTGCATTACTTAACGGGGAACCAGAGATAAAACCAGTATTTTTATGGAGAGACATCATTTTTTTCAAAATACCTTGTTCCTTCTTTTTTGCCAGTTATATGCTACAAAAAAGCACATCAACCGACATATTTTCATCAGTTCTGAAGGCTGTACAGATTTCATAATGATTTGTATTTTGACGGTTTTTACCTTTGATAGGACTATGGAGACTTTAATGTACTAAAAAATTGATTATCTGAAAAGTATTAAATATGTCATCATGAAAACGTACTAATATGTGCCTAAATGATGTATGCAATATACAAAATATGTTGTATGTTTGTGATCTCTTGATCCAGACGGGTAAATTAAAGAATCTCTTGTTTTCATTGACGTTAATTATGACGTAAGCAAAATTTAACACAAAATATACAAAATCAGATGACAAAAGTGCACAATAGTTGCTATAGATATCACCAATGCGAGAACGTTTTTTACTAATAACTAGATATTAATGTTACTTTCATGAAAGCGTCTGCTCACATTAGTTTCTGCCCTATAAGCAGAAATGTACTAAAATTAATGGCAACGTCAAAATATAACACTTTTGTCTACCCTTCGTTGTTCTCTAGATTACGGAAGAGTTGGTTATAGCTTGACAGTAAATCGTTACACGGTATCTTTTGATTGTTTTTCTTTTCTCTGCATTTGATCAGACTCTATGGGGTATAGTGACACTGAATAAATTAAATACAGAAACGAGCGTCTGCCGTACTAATTCAGTAATAGTACATTTAAACCCGAGAATTAAATTTATTATAGACAATTTCCACTGTATGTTTTTCAGGTAGCATCTTATTTAAAAGTAAAAAGTATGCAAAGACCAGGAACTGAAACAATCAAAATCCAAATCCAGCCCTCAAACCATAGTTGGAAACAACTAAGATTACAAATAATCAAGATACAGAGAACATATGGCCAACCGAGTGAGCAGCTTGTTCCCAAAAGGTGGCCACTCAGCAACCCAAACCGAACCAAAAATAATAAGAACATACATAAGGTAAAACATCACAGAAACTCTGACACCAAAAACAGGCAACAGAGAACCACAACAGAACTACCGCCTTGGAACGGTCAGTAATGAATTACTGGGGGGCTTAAATCGATTTTAAGGGCCTAACCTCACCCTCAGTTTCTGAAGTGGTACAAAATATTTAGTTGGTTGTTCGGTTCGCATGATAACCCTCTAACTCGTCAATAAATCATCACGGTAAATACATAAATCAAATTTCAACACCATGAAGAAGCAAAGACGAGGACTCAACAGATACAACGGGCCGTCTGACAGGTGGAGATCCCTGACCTGCCTAACAACCCCACTGGAAATCTGAAGCAAAAGAAGGTCACCAGTTGAGCCCCGGTGGACCAAGCAACAGACAAAAAGGCTCCGGTCCCAACCAACTAAAATATATAGCTTTATAGAGTCTGACGCCCGATCCACCGGTGTGCAATTAAAGAGTGCAGCAAAGTTATCAACCGTGATTGGGTTAATCACTAAGCATGCAGACTGTCGCATAACATTTAAATTATAGCCAATACGTTTGTGACGTATTATTATTTTTCGGAACTGATCAGAAAAATCAGTCCTACCCTTAATCTTTTTGAATTTGTATACTAAGTCACCATAAAATTCTGGTTCCGATACGCCTTGGTGTAAAAGAAATTTTAATCCGACATCAAATTTTGAAACCAATTCATGGTGTCTGCGATAGAATTTAGAAAAAGCCTTTCTAAGCTTATGATACCGATAGCCCTGTTGAAGAAGTTTAGCAGTTAAACATTTATTACGAGCATTAAAGTCATCTACATGACTACACACTCTAGCAAATCTTATAAGTTGAGAAATATACACTCCATAAGAGGGACGACGTGGAACGTCACCATCCAAAAATGGAAAATTAACTATATCAAAGTCAAAGTCTCAAAGTTTGAGAGGAACATGGCATACACTGCATGCCATGCTCCTATACCAATGACGTCATAGATCTGTTACCATAGCGATTATGAAGTTACCAATTGTCTTGCTTAGTATCTTGGCAGAATAACGTCTCAATGAATCATGACACATGACGTCATTTGTTCCAAAGCAACGCGTACAGTATATGCTATGCTCCGTCATTTTTTTCAAAGAAATGACTAATTTTTTCCACCAAAACTTAAGATTTCTCAAATGAAAAATAATTGTCATGTCGTTTAATTCAGTGTTTTATATGAATCGTTTTTCTGCCGACCTGGCGAAAGCAGATAGTAAAGTTTTTTAGTTTTCCCAAGCATTCGAGGTTGACAGGTGCACAGATCAAAAAAAAGAAAAAAAAAAAAAGGTAAACAGCAACAGTCACACATAAAGGATTGCGTTAGTATTCTTATCCTGGTATAATTAAAGCAAACTATATTTTTTCGGCTCTTTATAATGGATGGATGGATGACGTGCGATTTTAAATGCTTTTTAACAGTTTTTCAGTCATACATGTATCAGGACGATGGGTGAGTGATACTGAAAGGCTTTGTGAAATAGAACCCTGTTTACGATTGAAAAGATCCCGCCTACAGCGGGGCTCGAACCAAGAGCCGCTAGATCAGCAGTCCAGCGCTTAACCTACTGAGCTACTGGGACCTCCTACGCTTTTTGAAATAGAAAGAAATGAGAAAAAGAAATAATTTACACGTGTTTTAAGCTACTTTGTAACAATACTATTTAAAGCTCACCCGTGTTTACGAATAGACCCTTGTGCATCAGCTCCGTTTTTTTCAATCGTAACAACCAAACGGGTTTCATTTTATATATTTTACAAAAAAAATAATGATGATATAAATAAAGAAAGAAACTCCTCATTCCTTTACATTGAGAACACCGAAGCTGACGTCGCTGCAAAAAGCACTACCTATGTCTTCAATCTGCTAGTTACGAATGAGTTTAACTCTACCAGCGCACAAAATAGACCAATATATACACATTATTATAATAGTAACTTGATCTGGCGTACTGTATCACGTCGAGTTGATGCGCTCATACCATCGGATCACCCGAGACGCTTGCAATATATGATTTGCAACAAAAACGAGTATGTACATGTATATTGATGTCTTGCTCTGCTATGGCTCACGATTGCGTCAATTGGCAGAGTTCAGAGAAACATTTTCGCGGCCTGCCAAGAGCTGCTAAAAGCCTTTTCGTTTCAAACATTTGGGTTCGGGATACTAGAAAAAAGTTACATATTTAAATGTGCATTTATCGCAGTGAATGTAGTATTTATATTGGAACAACTGCGCCGATATCACTCTGCTGGCGGACTATTGTCCTCGCGGTCATCGTCAACAAACAGATCATTGATATGTTACTGCAAAAATAGCTCGACAGGGACTAGCAATGATAAACATAAATAAACATAAATAATTTAAAATAAAACAATTAAACCAAAATGCTTTACGAAAGATTCTTTTTCTACAGAAATGTGCCTTCGAACACATACGTTACAGGAATTTGGCATGATGCATATAAAAGCTTTGCCATTGCGATATATATTGCGAAGATTATAAGAGTAAGTTCTAAGGCAACATGGTAGCGTATGCGATAAGGACTTTTCTAAGAGATGAATCCTTCTGCTCGTAAGTGTAAATAGATTTGTTCATGGTCTGCGTCCATATAACAGCCTGCAATATTTACGTAAGAAAGAGTGAAGAAACGTTTTTTGAAAGAAAGAAATTAAACAGTTTGAAAGAGAAAATGTACCTTGTTGGCAAGCATTCGTTTGATATACGGGCAATTATTTAATTCAAGGTTTGCGCAGGTGTTGGGATAGGCGCAAGGGGGAGGGGGGGGGGGGGGGCAGGAAGGTCATGGCCAGTTTTTCACAGATCACCATATATTAAATCAAGAACGAACTGTGAGGCTGTGTGCATAGAACCGGTTTAAGCCGCTAATCTCCTGTCCTTTTCAAGGCGGAACTTCTGATGCAGATTATATATGCTGTATATTTAGCTTTGAAATGACAGGCAAAGCAGTCATCTTGCTTCCATATGTTCAGTTCCATTTTGGAATGAGTCTGTCTGTAATCGAATATGTACTGTTCCATACTGTTGGTTGTTTTTCGTTCTTTCTTCTTGTTTCAGTGTCTTGCATGGGTTGTGTTTTGTAACTGTGACCTTTCCTGTGTTTCCTTCTTGGGATGTTTGAATTACTGTGAAACACTGAGTACGACGGACCATTAAACTATATGGATGTTTGCAATAAAAATTAACAGATTGCAGCCATGTGGGAAAGGGACAACAAAAAATTACTTAACACCAAAGACATCACCAGCGGCAGCCATGTAAACAGCCATTTCCCACTTAGGTGGTCACTGGTCTAGCCTTAACATCACAAACAATATATTGATAACAATAATAGCCAGAAACAACTTAAAGCAACCAAGAAGAACCAAAGCAAAAGTGTCGCCTTCGGACTGCCAGTAATGAAATAAATGGGAGACTTATCTGGATCGTGTTCTGCCTTTGCTCATCAGACACTTAGTTGTTCTACCCAACCAAAACAATTACCACCCACACAACATACCAACGAAAGCATCAATTTTGACAATAAGAACAATGTATACGAAAAACATTAATCAACTAATTTTACCTATTTTCTAATTTTATGGCCCTCTTTGTAAAAGTGGGGCTTTACTGGATTTGGTCTGTCCGTAATTCCGTAAGTCCATAACGCTTTAATTCCGTAAGATGTTTGTGTCACAGATTTCTCATGAACTATAGAAGCTAGAATTTTTAAACTCGGTATACATCTGGACAATGAGTTGTTGTACTGTGGGCTTGAGAAGGATGCTAATTGTTTTTACTCTTCCCTTTATTCGTCCATTTTTCTGTCTTTACAGGGTAAATTTGTGTAACAGTTTTCTCGGGAACTGTGCAAGCTACAAGTTTCAACCATGGCATACATATGGAGAATAAATGATTGCTGGTATCTAAAAGTTTCGGTACAGCAAAAAAGATCATCATTGACGTTTGATGTCATGTCCATTTTCAAGGTTGCATTTTCGGAGGATGCTCTGGACAAACCAGTAGCTTCAACAAAATCCTTTTCGCGCAAATCGTACTGGGAATGAACGTCTATTGAATTTATAGTTCCAACCGTTCTTTCGGTTGTCTGTTTTGACAAAAAGATAAGCATAATATGATATTGATATTCTCTTTGAGTGATTTGTAGTCAATGCAATATACCTGCGTTTAAAATGATTTCAGTAAGACTTCATAACGTGCACTCCTCAAAATTATTCGTTCATATAACCCAGCCGAGACTGCTTATTACTCTCAAGTCAAAAGCCATTTTGTTTTTCTGTCTGTTCCCATATGCAGATCTACAGTCAGCCTATATGAGTCTGCATCAACTAATCCTATTATATACAAATTAAATACCTGTAAGTATTTGGATTGAAATTGTTTATTTTATTCGATTTTCTTGACAATTATACACAACACACATAGGTTGGCAATGTCCCAGTTAAATGGCTGACACAACTTTCATCGGGATCCGCTACTCAAATCACTTATCTTTAGCTGCTCATGCATTCATTTAACATCGCTGATTGCAATACTTTAATGCTACCAGAAGGATGAATCTTGAGAAAAGTTAAATAATAGCCTACCAATCATCATATAATTTACTTTGGTACAAATGTTAAAGCAACAACTCAAACATTTACGTCAGTTTTCCCGTCGTCCACAAAACCATCATAAGTTCGCTATGACGGGTGAATATAAGCTACGCTCCGACGTTTCAGTGACCGACTTATTGTGTAAGATGATAAAGCTGAAGTAAGGTTTTATTTACTGCAACTATTGCAGGTACCTGTTTTAGATCTTTGTAAAACGTCTACTGAGTACGTCTTCATATTTCTTATCACTAGTACAATCACAGTAGAGTCCTGCTTGGTCAGTTGCTAGGGTCCTGACAGGTCATGTATATATTCCTTTGCCAGTGCTAAGCGGGCTCAGATGAACTGGTTCTGCAGTTTCTACAATAAGACGTTTTTATTTCTTCTGACGGATCTTACTTTCTTGAAGTTATTATCATACGAATAATTACTTCAGAGTGTTATAAAATTTTGATCAGCCGTTAAAAGTGTCTACGACGGCTGAATAATAGCTCATCTTGAGGATGTTATGCTAAGGCAAGCTGAAATAATTTCCAGATGTTGCTCCTATGTCCTAGTCTTAGAAAGAAAACACCTGTGCTTACGAGTAAGATACAATTCAGTGCGGATTAAAACAATTATAATATATTCGTGCTGTTAGCTTTAAGTATCAGGCTAAGTACGAATTATGATGAAAGTAAAGTTCGTTCCTTAGATGTGTTCCCTGCCTCCAGAAGATTTTCCTTAATATTTTACGGAAATGTTAAAGGCGCTTAAAGATTTTAAAACATTTTAACTTTCGAGATGAAGCAACAGCAAATTGCGTCGCATTTTTTTTTTATCTTTTTAGCGCCTTTAACACTTCCGCAACTTATTCAGGAAGATCTTCTGGACACTCAGAAAGGAGTTGAAAAATGTTCTTTGTATTGAAATTTTATGACGGAAATATTCATTTCCAGGAGCAGCAACTCTGATATTGTAAATGTTGCTTCCCTTCTCATCTTCTCAATAGTATTCCATTCTAAAAAGGAAAGAATACGCTCCTATCAGAGTAGACCCATTTTTGACAATGTTTTGTCGAGCAACAAAGCAAACAGGAAGCCATAAAAATATTTCCCTTCGTAAAATAGGAGTAAAAATGACATTAAGTAAATGAGAAGGCAACGATGAGGAAGCGATGCTGTCCATTACCACACCTACCATAAAAACCGAATTGAGAAAGGCAAAAATAAGAAAACGATGTGGACGTCTAGAATCATGTAAAATAATTATTACATGTACATGTAATCCTTAGTACTGGAATAAAACGAGCATTTTATGAATGAACAGGGAGACTTTAGGGCACCACACGGTACGAACTTGTATACTGCAACCTAACCCTTAATGCTGACATCGTTCAAACTTACTACTGCAGGAGTAATAACTCACAGAAGGCGTTTAAGGATATAGTGGGAATATATGTTATGATACAATATGATTTCCTTGGGATATAGGGTTTAAAAGATTCAAAATATTAATATAAAATATAATATTTTAATTTAAACCCTGTAACTCTATGAATCATAATATTGTTTAATCACAAGAAATAAAATGTTTGCTTTTTTTCAGCGCTAAGGGATACTTTTTCATGATATGTCCAGGTATATGGGATTCTGGGCGGTTCCTTCCAGGGCCTTATGAACGGATGCCCAGGCTAATCTGAGTCTTCGCTGGGCGCACAACCACTTTGATAGTTTTCTCGTGTCGCGGCTCAAATTTATTATCTTCACGTAGCCCATAGAAAACCTGGGTATTGCTCGCGTTTACCCAAGTAATTATGCGGATAGTGCCCAGTAAAACAATGGCAGCACATATATCTGCAAGAAACAAGAAAAAATTCTAAAAGCTATATGAACACTATCCAAGTAGGGCTACTGAGCCTAAAGACTGATGAACACAAGTGTACGATGCCATTTTCATTTCTGACGTTTGTCATTACACCGAGAATAACTTACCTCCTTGCACCGAAAATAATTACCTCCTTACACCGAGCATAACTTTCCTCATTACACCGAGAATAACTTACCTCCTTACATCGAGAATGACTTACTTCATTACACCGAGAATAACTTACCTCCTTACACAGATAATTACCTACCTCCTTACACCGAGAATGACTTACTTCCTTATACCGAGAATAATTTACCTCCTTACACCGAGAATGAGCAACCTCCTTACACCACGAATAACTTACCTCCTTACACAGAGAATGACGTACCTCCTTACACCGAGAATAACTTACCTCCTTACACCAAGGATAACTTACCTCCTTACACCGAGAATGACTTACCAATAACAAAATAAACAGTAAAAGTAATAATGAGGAAGATTCGGACAGACGTTTTCCATATATCCATTTGTCTACCAAACTACATTAATTTCTGTTTGGATCTGTCTGATTAAGATGCTTGAATACACAATCTGAGGACGCAACTCTTTCAATTTTATTTTGACTGCCTGCTCAATGGGAGTCAAGTGTTAAGGGAACGAATTGGCTCTAAAAGGAGCGATTTCGCCCTTAGGAGTAGACCTTTATTTTTGAAGGGTCACCTTTTCAGGGAAGCAAATGGGAAGCCAAAGAGGTTGCCCGTCTTTGCAAAACTGGCACATGAGCCGCGATACGACAAAAACAACAAAGTGGTTGTGCGCCCAGCGCAGACTCAGATCAGCCTGGGCAGCCGCCCAGTCTGGTCAGATTCTTCGCTAAGCGCTTAAATGGTAGCTTAGTGTCTAAGCTACCTTCATGCGGACAGCGAAGAGTCTGATCAGACTGGGCGGATGCCCAGGCTGATCTGAGTCTGCGCTGGGCGCACAACCACATTGTTGGTTTTGTCGTGTCGCGGCTCACATGATTTTGGAGGTGTACCTGTGGACCTTAAACAGTTGTATTTCTGAAACACATTGAAATTGCTTTTTATCTCAATATTTGAAAATCGTATTTGCCCATTTTATGGTTTTCAAAAGGCCACACGATATATTAATGTTTGATCAAACATGTCAAATATGAGTATAATTACATCTTTCAGAATCTGTGCAGCTTGAAGCGTAATGTACTAAACGTATTCTTTTGCACAATGACGCTAATGAGATTCCTTGATCATATACGCATTATTCAAAGTAAACATAATTTCAAATTGTAATTTTCAACATCGGTTTTAGTATGTAGTAATTTATAGAGGTTTAACAGTGCCTAAAAGTAAGTCATTTAGTCACTAGGCAACCTCGACCCAGTAGCATATATTTAGGGCGCGTTTACACGACCAAAGTTTCTATGACAAAGTAGGTTTGTCACAGAAAAAATTGCTCGTGTAAATGCCAAAATATGACAATGTTTCTTTGACAAATATACATGGTAAAGTTACTTCGATAAATTAAAATACCTACCTAGATAAATTAAACGCAAAATGTTTGTCACACTTTCTTTGTTAAAGTTTCTGTGACATAGAAATTTTGCTCGTGTAAACGCGCCCTAATTTGATAAGGTCAATGTGGCAATAATAAATCTCTTCGTTAAATCTGGTAATGAGAGCCGTGAGGTGGAAGTAAAAAATGTCCATATTACTCCATCATAGTGCATATATATGTTTTCTGGTTCTTTGGGATCACTGCGATCAACCTAAGTCACCTCGAAGATACTACTCCGCAGAAGCCGTTGCAAAGGAGTTTGACATTGTTACAACCCTATATATCTTCACATTAGAACAGCCTCAATTAAATCAAGCCAGCTATTTTTGTTGTTTTTAAGATTCCTCCCTGCTTCCAGAGGATCTTCTTTAGGAATTTGGTTTAAACAATATTTTTCAAATTTTAGTACACAGTATAGAAAAAATGGACGAGGATTTGATCGAAAGCCATAGGCTTATGAGGACCATCTTTTGAAAGAATTTATTTAATATGCACTGCAAATGGTGTTAAGGGCGGTGATGCGGCTTCTTTGCATCTTTCCGTACTTCATTATAGCGCAAACTGTAACTGAGCCACGACACGAGAAAACAAGCAAAGTGGTTGTGCGCCCAGCGCAGATTCAGATCAGCTTGTGCATCCGCCCCGTCTGATCAGAGTCTTCAATTTCCACATGGAGGTAGCTTAATTCCTTCGCTACCTTTTCAGTGCACAGCGAAAACTTTGGTCAGACTGGGCGGATACCCAGGCTGACCTGAGTCTGCGCTAGGCACACAACCACTTTGTTGGTTTTCTCGTGTCGCGGCTTATATTTTCCGGTGCTTTGGGCTCATTCTGAGTCAATTCCGCGGAAACCGTTGCTAGGCGTGTGCAGTGTATTAACATTACATTACTGTGCATTAACACACTAAATTAATCCGAGTATGCTATTTTCGTTTCTCTGACTTGCCCATTGTTTTAGAGGATCTTCTTTCAGAATTTATTACATAACATAATCTGGTCAAAGTGCCAGAATCATAAATCCGAACTTTAAGTCACAGAAACATTTACAAGACCGAAATATTTAGATAAACAGTCTGGAATGAATGGGTGACTTTCGATTCTACGTCCTTTTCAACAGTCTTTCAGTCATAGCAGGATCGTAAAATAACGCCTTATCGGACGGCAGAATCTCACTGACCTTAAAAAAGGTCAAAGAATGCCTTGACAGTTAGTATAGGCAATTTGCTGTTTATAAAACAGATCGTTTTGCAGATTTTCTCTTTTATTGCTAGTGATAAAATTGATTTTTGTCTCCACTGGTATTGTCAAACATTTTTTTTATTGTAATTAGGTATTATCATTATTGTTACCGTTGTTGCTGTCCAAAGTGTGAATGGGATCATACTTAAAAACGTGATTATATTTTTTTAACTATTTGTTCAGGGTTAACAGTTTCAATATAACATCACTGTACTATTTGGTACTTGCCTGGGAAAGAATAACCCTTGTCTAGGAAAACAAGTACGTTTACTAGTCCTTATAATCACACTGGTCTGGAACGTGGCACGGGCGGCGAGGTCAACGTACTATACAACTCGATTTAATCTTACTCTAATGTTTTTACGGACTCGGAAGTTTGTTAGAATTCACTAATACTTAGACCAGATTTCTGGAGACATTTGGTCTCGTATGACGTTGCTCCGCCATCTCGTTATCGTGTTTCTTTGTAGCTTTAAATTTGTTATCGAGCATTTCTTGATTATTTTTACTTTGGTTCCCATTTCAAGAGTCTGGTTCCGATGGCCAGTGAGACTATATTTCGGAAACAAATTTAACCTGAGGAGAGGAACAAGCGGGTTTCCTGTGCGTTGTCATCATTGCCTGTGTTGAGTGCCAGACCGGTGAGATAACAGAGCGGACGAATATGCCGGCTATTTAAATTTATGGTCCGTTGGACCCTACCTTGAAACCTGCTTCTTTTCGGCGGAGGTGTTTAACAATTGATAATTAGATAGTCATCCCCCGCCCCCCCCCCCCGCCTCAAGAAAAAAAAAAAAAAAAAAAAAAAAAAAAAAATAGCATGAGCCCACAAACAGGCCCGTAAACTCTCACTAAAATAGGCCCGTAAACGTTAACTCTTTCATTTTGGGAGTTTTCTTTGCATGCTCTTCAGCAGATGTAGATGGGTATGGAAATAGGTGAGGAAATTGTTTGGGCCACAGGGTTGCTGCGGCTACTCAGGTGGAGGGTATATCGAGTGCGATTCTCCCATTAATGAGACCTTTTTACTCTTATTGTTTTTTGTTTCGCCTAAAAGACTGAGACCGGCCATCTAATTTCTCTATCCTGGTGATTTTGCTCTCCGCGAGTCCAAAACTTCTGCGCGCTTCAACAGATTTTCGGAATATTTTTAATTTATCTATAGCTTATTCTAGGGCGCCCCGGGGTATGCTCCAAAAATGGTAATGGTCGACTGTTTTCTGACGATATTATGACAGTTGAAATTTGTCCGGTTGCAGCCACAAAAGTGAAAGTTTTTGGTTAAAGACTTTTTCCTTTGTGTAGATGCTTATATATATTGTCAAATCGTTTAAGGTTGGTTTTATATTTAGTATGGACCTCTCTCTTGGAAAATTGGGTCATATGATACTAAGAATGGCCCCATACTGTTAACAAGTCTCTGTGACCCGCATATCATGGTTGAGTGACTCTGCCTTGTGTCTTTAATATTTCCTTATGAATAAGTACCACACTTGGGTTAATTGGTCACAAAAGTTAAAGCTGACCATATATACTATCCAGATGTTCTAACCGGCCACTTAGTTTTTATGAATTTTCCTCAATGCTATTAGCAATCTCAAAATTCGGTTTGCAGTCACAAATAGGCGATTAAATTGGTAAACCATACCACTAAAAGTTTAAGAGTTTATTTAGTACACTGTATCCAGGATGTACAGACGAATACGGGTACCCCCATTTTCAAAATTAACAAGACTTTGCATTGAGTGGTGGGGTAAGTTTTAACTTTTGACCCAAAGTGACAACTGTCATGCAGGTAAAGTATTCATTTCCGCATAAATCTGTTTCTTGAGTCATCTGCTTTAGGAATGAAGTGGTTTTGCGCACACAAATCGGGTATTTCAAAAAGAGATTTTTCACAAATTCTGACGAAATGCTAAATTTTGTGAATTTTAAAAATGGGGATACTTGTGTTAATCGGCGCATCCGGGATGTAATGTAAAGCATTTTGTCAAATCGTTTGATGGCTAAGTTGGTTGACGCATCTGCCTACTCGGGAATGTAAACAGAACTGTAAGAATATTTGGGAGTTTGAAAAAAGTCGATAAAAGGTAAGTGGCCGGTTAGAACTTTTGGCTAGTATATAACTCGTTGGCCATGGTGGCCTATATTTCATGACTGAGTGGTTTTGCTCTATATCTGCAAACCTATTAAATACATCTGTATCATATAGGGCTGAATGTGTCTTTGCGATACTATGACTGACCCCGCTCTCTTTTAGGTCACTGTGACCTGTATTTCCTGAGTCATTGATTTTGCCCTATATTTCGAGCACTGTTTGATAGGAATATAACATACTTTGGACAATGGCTAAGTCTAACACTTGGAAGGACTTAATACCTTTTGGAGGTAACCGGGTCTCATATTTCATGGTCCAGGTATTCGGAGGTAACTAGGTCTCATATTTCATGGTCCAATGCTTTTTTTTTTATTATTATTTATAGCTTTAACAGTAAGTAACACATTATGCTTGAGTTAATGAATTATTGTGATAGTATGAATGACCATATATTATTCGTACCTCACTTCGACCTTTATATCATGGTCTAGTGAGTTTGGCCGTTCATCCTGAGTTAAACAGATAGGCATTTTAAAATGGCGATATTTCAGACAAAAATAGCGTCCTACGGAAAATTCTAGTCCATTTCCACATAAAACAAGAAATATAAATATTTTTGTTTAGGTATGCATTAGGGTGTAATGCAGCAGAGCAGGATCGTCTGCCAATGATTATTTGTGGAGATTTGGGCTTATCACAAATGACTATTAGTTGAGTATATTTGACATGGATATTCGAGAGTTTCTTTCTTTTTTTTTTGTATTTTCTTGAATAATGTGTCCCATCGGACGCGGAACGCCGAGTCGGGGTCGAATCGGCGTGGGTGTGTAACGCATGTGTGTTAGAGGAGGGGATGGAGGTTGGGGGCGGGGAGGGGGCACTTTGAATTTCCGAGTAGAGGATTTGTTTTCAAATTTACTTATCTGGTGCTGTAAATAGTTTGTGTTTGTGAAGGCTAACGCTTGTATGTATCATTAGAGAATCCTTTTCTCCCTTTTGAGGTGTCAAAATGTGTGTTCAATATCTTATGTTTGTTACAGTTATTAGGCCAAAATTGGTTTGTTTTTTGGGTAATACCTGGAATAAAATTCTGACAAAGAAAATAGTATTTAAAATTATATTTATCCTGTACTTTGTTAAAGATCGTATACTTATAATTGGTCTTATATGGGCAGACTATAAACAGCACTTTCATATCAAATGATAAAAATGTCTACTGCGGTCACGTTTGCTAGTATGAACTGTCAGGGCCTTTCGAACAAAGCTGCGAGAGCTGAAACTGTAAATTTTCTTAGAACTAAAAAGTTCTCAGTATATATGTTGCAAGATACCCATTTTGTTACAAAAGAGGAAAATTATATCAGAACACAATGGGGCTATGAATGTTATTTTAGCAATATTTCATCAAATTCAAGAGGTGTAGCAATATTGTTTAATAATAACTTTGAATTTAAGGTTCATGATGTAGAGAAAGATGATAACGGAAATAAACTAATTTTGGACATTACCATTGAAGGTAAACGATTGACCTTAATTAATATCTATGGTCCTAATAGAGATGATCCTGAATTCTGTCAGGGCATATTACATTCTATTGTTGCATATAATAACCCGGTTATTCTTGCTGGCGATTTTGATTTAGTAAACGCGAGCAAGTTCTAAATATGATGTTCGAATGCAACTTACTAGACGTATGGAGAGACCTGAATTTAGAAAAATATCAATATACATGGAGACGAAAACATACAAATAAAAAGGCAAGACTCGATTTCTTCTTAATTTCAGAATGCTTCTTAACGGATGTACATGAAACAAAAATATTATCTGGATACAAAACGGACCACTCTTTAGTTTTGCTTAAGTTAGATGTAGGTAAATTTCAAAAATGTACATCGTATTGGAAATTTAATAATTCATTATTACGAGACGCAAAGTATGTGGAATCAATTAAGAAAGTAATAAATAGCACAAAGCTTCTATATGTAGTAGAAAATCAGTCGCTTAATTCAAATATAAATAATTTGCCATCGCAAGATATTAAATTTTCTATCGATGATAGTTTATTTTTTGATGTCCTCTTAATGGAGATAAGAGGCAAAACTTTTGCGTATGCATCATATAAAAAAATGGTAGAGGAAAGTAAGGAAAAAATTATATGAAGAAATTGACAAGTCAGAATAGGAAGAAAACATTAATTTTACTTTATTAGATACTAAACGTAAATAATTGTATGACATTAGGCAGAAAAAAATGGAAGGAGTAAAAGTAAGATCAAGATGGGTAAGTGATGGAGAAAAAATGACAAAATATTTCTGTAATATGGAAAGTCGGAATTTTACAAGTAAATATATGAATAGCTTAATTAACGATAATGGAGACCTCCTGAAAAATCAGTCAGATATACTAACAGAAACAATGCTTTTCTATATGACTGACACAGCCCGTGAGATACTTAGGAAAAAACGTCAGAGGACAACGCCCTGGGTCACCAGAGACGTTCTTGATCTCTCTGTGATGAAGGAAAGATTCGAAGAAGAGCCGGCATGAAACAGAACGAGTGAAAGAATACAGGACAGCCGACAAGAATGTTCAAAAGACCCTGAAGAAAGCAAAGGAGGACAGTTCAAGGAGATTGAAACTTGCCTGAACAAAAATATCAGCGTAACAGATGGTGAAGTATCTAACTTCAGGGAAACAGGGTAGATCAACAAATATCCAGGACTCGTCTGGAACATGTCTGAAAGAGCACCAAATTCTCAGCAGATGGACAGAATATTGCTCAGAGCTATACAACCATGTGTCATGGTCACAATACAGTTCTGGACTGCACTTGGCACTCAGAAAAAATCTACAACCGATTCTTCGCGAGGCAGCTTAGATTGTAGTAGCTGCACTGAAAAAGGATTAGTCTGCCGGGGTTGATTATATTTCAGTATTATAACTTGTTCAAGCAGGCAGGAAGACCATGAACGGTCTATAAAACGTTCTGAAGAACAGAAGAATGGCCGACCCCAATGACTCCGTCGCTGGTTACTATGCTCCCTCAAGAGGGCCAACTCTGTCAGAACTACAGAACCATCAGCCTCAAAATAAAGTCATGCTGAAAGTCATCTGTAACAGGCTCAAATCGCAAGTTGAAGAGATTATAGATGAACAAAAGGCTGGCTTCAGTGTCGGAAGAAGCACAACAGAAGAGATAGGCCTATCCTCTGTAGAAATCACTCAGGTGAGCAGATGGTCATTTTTGAGTCTCCTGGGCGTTTCTCGAAATGTCTCCGGGCCAAAATCTATGGTAAAATAAAGGTAAATTTTAATGCACAGGGTTGCCAAACTCTACTATTAAAGGAGAGCGAACCTCTTTTTTTTTCTCCTGGGCTCCTGGACTATACGATTTTTCAGGTCAAAAAAGGATTCTCGTGGGTGTGTCGGTTACCAGGTTTATCTAGATTGTGAATATAATGAATATACGTGCACCGAAAACGTTTGCATAAATTCTATGGAATTTATATAAGTTTTTTGCAAGTTTAGAGAATATTGGCACACCGTGAACATTTGTACGCTTGCAGTACATTTGATATTAATAAAAAGTAAAATATAGAAATTAGACCATGACAGAAATTAAAATTCCTAGGTATACATGTACTGAAAGAAAGGAGGACAGATTTTAGACCATATAGCCAACATTAGCCCTCTGTTCTAGAGAATTGTATAAAAATGTGTGATGATAACTAATTTTAATCAAAAGAGAAGGAACAGAGATAGAAAAAGCTAGTTTGCTTTTTTTTCTCTTTTATCCTACCCTCCTGTTAATACATGGCTGGCGTTGGTGAATGGATACCTTACCTTAGGATTTGTATAGCACCTGCACATTCCCGCGAGCTGATCGGGATTACCCTTTTCGTATGTTTTTAAAAAAATACGAGAGAATTGAGACAGAGGAAGATAGGGAGCCTAGACTAGCACGCGCGGATGTGCAGACCCGGATATGTCTTTTTCAGTGTGTTATTAAGATTCGTAGGATCCAAACCCTCGCCCTTTGCTTCTGATTAGGTTCGAAATAATTAGGTAGCTCTTTGGTCCGCATGATGGTTTCCTAATCAAACACATAAGGGATAAGACCCATTATAAATCAGAGGTGAGGACTAGACACAAGCATCGTATTGCGACAACTTGAGGTTTCTATGGTTTCGAACCACACCACAGAAATACTAGAGCAAACGGAAAGCACCAGATGCACCCCGAATGACCAAGCAGTATACTGTACAAGACAAGCTCCGGCACCATCCAACTCAAACAAATAAATTGAACTTTATGTCGGGTTCATCATTGAGTTTGATTCACGACCAACTGACATGCTATTAAAGCAGGACACAAAGTGATTAGTCACAAATGGGCTAACCACTAACAATCAGATTGCAGCATTAGATGCAGCATTACATTTATGTTATATCCAATTAGTTTTTAATGTATGAGATTCGTTTTCTGAACAAGTCAAAATAATTAGCCTTTCTTAAAGTTTATAGACTACGTATGCAGCACATAAACGTATAATATATGTTGTGTTTATAGTGCAATTTGGTAGCCATTGCTAAGTTACTACAAAACTGATGACAACGTTAGCATAACTTGGGATGACCCTCGTGAAGAAAAACCCTGATCAGACTGCTTCCTCACAAACAGTCGTATATGTGTTTAGAATGTTTGCACTCGCTCTCAGTCCTTATATACAAAAGTGTAATAATTAAATTTATCTGACTGCACACAAACCTGTTGGTTCCCTCCAACCCCATCAAAATATGCCTACAGCTTCAGCATTGGTAACGCAGACAAGGTATTTATGTCAAATTCAATTAATTGGAAGGCGATAAACTTCTAAGGTGTAGATTAGTCAACCCATATATCTTCGTACAGCAGTGGAAAGAGGACTACATAATAAAACACATAAGTAACTAAATTTGACGCGTATACAAACTTCAATGACACAGAAAACACCGTGTAATTGCGCGGTGAAGTCAGAGACACTGTTGTTGGACATTTCATGAATGGACCCTGCGGCTCATCAACAAATAGTTATCGTCTTCAGCCAGGGTGAATATTGATCTTTGTTCTTGTGCTCTCTCGGTAATATTAATTTTATTCTTTTTAGCTGTGACTGCTACGTATTATATGTTTGCTATATCAGTTTGCATGATCATGCATTTATGCGTACCTGATTTTTTGTACATTCGTCATGCGAAGAATGGAATAAACTTTAATACTCACATTTTTAATACAGGGTGTATACTTTGTGTCTTGGGTATCTTGACTATGTGGTTGTTGCATATACGATACCTATTAATCCTGTTAACACGAATGGTAAAGTTTCAGGGTAAGTCGCTCTACGTTTTCAATGTTGTCTACTTTGTCAAAATGACTCAACCCTTAAAGGAAAGAATTTGCTCCTCAAGAAGCTTATTATTTCCTTTAAATGTGAACTATTTTGGGAGGGCTTAGTTGTTCACAGAGGCAACAAGGAGTCACGTGAAAATGACCTCTCCATGTAAAAATATATGTTATGCATATACACTGTATGGGCGAGCTTAATACGTGTATTTTTCTAATAAGACTCGTAGCTGCAGAAGACTGCGGTTTGTGTCATTCTACGATTTGCTGTAAGGTGGTGATTATCACAGATTTTGGACAAAGACAAAATTTGCATAAAATGCTGAAAAGGCAACAGATGTTCTCAAAACTTAGCAGTTGTCTTTTTTATGTTATTTTTCAAAATTTAGAATCCCAAAATGCAGGACTTGTTGATGTAAAAATGGGTTTAAATAAGGAAAGATCAAACAGCAATTTTCTGCGCAAAAATATAAATAATAACCACCGATATTGAAAACGTATTTCGGTCAGAGGGTACTTTGATACTTGAAGAAGGGCGTCCTAGCAATGATGTAAACTCCTCTGAGCCAGGGGCTCCAGGTAGTTTATAGGATGATAGCCTCCGGCGACCGGCCTCCGGCGTCCATCTGTCGTCTGTTAACATTTTCAAAGGACATCTCCTCTGTAACTACAGAGCCAATTTCAATACAATTTCTATATGAAGCCGTCAGGCAAAAGGAAAAAAGAATTTAAATACTTGGTCCATGTCACTTGACCAAGATAGACGCCATGCCCATAAAAACATCTACTCCTCCAGAATCACTTGGCTGATTATTTTAAGACTTGGTACGAAGCGTTTAGAAATCTAGTACTACAAAATTGTTGATACATGATGACCCTAAGTTGACCGTGACTTAAATTACACTAAGGTCAAATTTGGTCCTTTAGGCTTTTGAAAGATGAAAATGTGCATTTTTCTGTTTATTTTATGCTTTGTAATATGGAAATGCAGTCGACTTCAACCCCTTCGAATTTTGGAGATCAATGTCATTTAGTGACCGTGGCCAAAGGTCACTTGTCAGGCTTCTTTCAACATTTTCAATGGACTACACCTCTGAAACTGCTGGACCAATTTCAGTTAATTTTCATATGCAACCCTTAGGTAAAGAGGGATAGAAAATTTATACACATGTAGTTCGTCCAGGTCACATATCCGAAATGGCCAAAATGCCCATATATGGTAAACACCTTATAATATATTCTTTTCAAGAACCACAACGCCGATTGCCTTAAAAATTGGAATATAGCATGTGAGATTCTAGTACTACGAAAATGATATAAGTAGTGACATAGGGATAAATTGGGCCTTTTTTATGGCATATTAAAATCTAATAGAGTTCCTCCAAGAGTAGAGAACTCATTTCAAATGAAAGAACATGGGCCATACTTTAAAGTTTCGGCTACTAAAGCCTCATCAGTGACCCTGACAATATCAAGCGACAAAAGCCAGACTTAAGCATACTGTAATTTCTAAGGTTAAATAAAACAGTCTCAACTCAAAGAGGGTTCAAATAATAATAAAGCTTTGATCTAGCATAAAATCCTTAACCTATCATTTTTTTTCTAATTTTTCAGAATATACCCTCTGATTTTAAAGGACAAAAATATAATCTGCACTTTGGTTAATGAAAACGGGCCGACGTTTTACGGCCGCCACACGGCACAACACCAGCTGCAGTGTAGTTAAATTAAAATTTAAAGAGTTCCTTAAAGAGCAGAAAACACATCAAAAGGAAGGAACATAGGCCATACTTCGAAGTTTCGGCTACTAAAGCTTCATCAGTGATCCGGACAATATACGGCGACAAAGCCAGAATTAAGCATACTGTAATGGCTAAGTTTTAATAAGACAGAGAGTAAACTCATAGACTGATAAGTATCGAAAGGGGTCCAAGTTACTAAAACGCGTTGATCTATGATAAGAGTATAAACCATTCAAAAAAAATCTAATTTCTCAGAATACATAATTAAGGTCCCTTATGCTTTTGAATGTGAAAAGCTGAAAAAAAATCTGTCGCTTTTTTGCTCTGTGATGTTGATTGCTATCGACTTGTATCCCAATGAATTCTACGGGTCAAATTCATTAAATTACCTTGGCCAAAGGTCACTCGTCCGTTGTATGTCAACATTTCAAAGGCTTTCTAATCTAAAATTACTAAGCCAATTTCAATTACTTTAATCATACGCAGCCCTCAGGAAAAGAGGGAAAAAAAGTTTATCTAGGTCACATGACCAAGATTGCAATTATGCCCATATATGGTAAAATTCTTAAAAAATCTTTTTCTCAAGAACCACTGAGCCGATTGCATTGAAACTTTCTATGTAGCATTCGAAACCCGGGTACTAGAAAGATAATATAAATGATGATCCTGGGTTGACCTAGACCTATTTTACGGCAAGGTAAAATTTGGACCCTGAGGCTTTTGACAAAATAAGCTGAAAATGTGCAGTTTTCTGTTGCTAGTAGACTCTATGATATGGAAATGCAGTCAACCCCTATGTTCAAGAGGTCAAGGTCATTTAATGACCTTGGCCAAAGTTCATTTGGGTTGAATATTGTAAAGTTCTTTCTCTGAAAAACAAATTGCCTAATGCCAAAACTAATATTTTTCAAATAAAGTCTGTGTCAGGTTTATTGATCTTTATTACTTATTTCTCCTTCTCATTTATTAATTATATACCATCAGTTCTTTTAAGAGCCAAACTTAAAACATCTCTTTATGATGTTAAAGATGTGTTCTGAGTGTTATAATTGCTTTCCAACTCGTTTTGTTTTCACATTCTAATTGTCTTTTGGCAAGCAGTATCAGTAATTTCAAAATTATGTTATATGTATGTTATTGTCTATATCTGTCCTGAATAGCATTCTCATGGGGAGGACCGTAATTAATGTTGTTAGAACTTGTGGTCCGACCCATTTGTCAGTTGTTTTTGGCAATAAAATATGTTTAAACTAAACTAAGTCTGTGTTGGATGAAAGAAAGAGAGAATGATGTAATAGTTAAATGATCAGAGTCAGATGACCAAGATGGCCACCGTGCCATATGTGCAACAGCCTTGAACAACAGCCTTCTCCAGAACCTATGGGGGATTGCTTTAAAGCTTGGAATGTATTATCTTGGACTCTAGTACTACAAAGATTGTATATACGATGACCCGGGGTGAACCTCCTTATCGGCAAGGTCAATTTTGGTCCATTTGGTTTTTAAATGGGGAAAACTAGAAAGAAGTGCCTTTTTCTGTTGCTATTTTACTCTGTGATATGGAAAATGCACTCGACTTTTATATCTGTTATGTTGCAAATTTCAGTGTTTACATTATAATGTTTTCAGTAATCAGATTCTCGAGGAAAAGAAAAGATGCGTGTATAAAAGCGGAGCGTTTACTAAGAAATATGGTAATTTTGATGAATAAAACATCAAGAGTCAAACTGACATTAGTGTGTTTGTGAAACACTATGCCCCCAACCATATGCTTGCCACTAAAGGTGTCAAAGTTAGATGTTTAAGTCTTAAAAGGGGCACAATTTTGTCACTTTCTATGGTAATTCCTCCTAAGTTAATCAGATAATCTACATACTAATTACCAGCTGCATGCTAAATATCCTAGCTCAAACAGTTCTCTAGATTTTTAGTTAAAATTCTTGTTTTTGGTAAATGCCTAAGTCTGAGTCTAAAAACAGAAGGGGTGGTTTGGTTTGGCAGTGGTGCACAGTAGCTGCAAAGTACTGACTATCATAGGAATAACTCTCTAATTATTGAATGCAGAGTTATCTAGCCTTTACAAAAATATTTTACATATCAAGAACAAACAATATACCAAAAAATCAGCTTCCTTTGTCAAGCGGTTCACAAGCTGGGAAAATCCCCAGTTTAAACAAGGGGCATTCCGTCATTTTGACGGAATTTGCCCAAAAGTTAACCAGTTCTTGCATATCTCACCATCAACCTGTATATAGAATATCACCGTCCTTTCTCAAAACACTTTTTAAATACCCTGGTAACAAGATTTTTAACACAGGGGAGGTAATTTTACAAGTACAAGTTCCACGGAGCAAAAAATATATTGATCTGCTTATTTTTCATAATCTATTCATATATCAAAAATCAAAACCCAGTGGTTCTTGAGCCACATAGCTGCATAAGTACTGACTATCAGGGGTAATAACTCTGCAATCACTTAACCCAAAGTTACCTAATCTTTTTCAAAATATTTTATACATCACGAAATACTAATTAACCAAAAGTCAGGCTCCTAAGTCACGAGATTCAGAAGTTGGAAGAATGTAAAATTCAACAAAGGGGCATAACTTGCTCGTTTTTGACAGCATTCGCCCAACTGTAATCAGGTGATCTACACCTTAGCTCCTAGCAGTATGCCAAATATGAGCACCCTAACTCAAACGGTATTCCCAGGATTTTGGGAACAAACTTTTACGTAATTTTCAAAAAGGGGCATAATTCTGTAAAGAACATGGCAGACGGTGTAGAAAAAAATTACGTGTCTGCTAATTCTTTATGGTCTACCCACCTACGAAATATCAAGGCCCCGGCAGTTATTGTTCTTGAGAAATAGAGCACTCCTAATTAAGTTTTATACAGATAAGAAAAGGAAAATAACTCTATCAATAGTGGCTGCATCATAACACAATTAACATCTGAATGATCACATCAAATAATAATAGTACACCAAATATAAGGGTTCTACGTCAAACGGTTCAAAAGTTGGTAAAATGCCAAATTCAACAAAGGGACATAATTCAGACATTTTTACAGAATTTGCCCAAAAAGTAAATAGGTGATCAAAACATTAGCCCCAAGCAGTATGCCGAAATATGTGTCTTCTAGCTCAAACAGTATTCCCAGGATTTTAGAAACAAACTTTTATTTGTTTTTCTAAAAAGGGTCATAATTCTGAAAGTTCATAGCAGATGGAAAAAATATACGTGTCTACTTATTCGTTAGAGTCTACCCACCTATGAAATATCAAGGCTTCAGCAGTTATTGTTCTTCACAAATAGACCACTCATAATTATGTTTTATACAGATGAGAAAAGGGAAATAAGACTGTTAATAGTGAATGCATCATAACATAATTTACATCAGAATGATCAGCAGATCAAATACTGATAGAATACCAAAAATTAGGGTTCTACGTCAAACGGTTCAAAGTTGGAAAAATGAGAAATCAACAAAGGGGCATACAAATAATGAATTATGTAATTTAGTCATTTTTGACGGAATTAGCTCAACAATTAATCAGATAATCTATACTTTAGCCCCAAATAGTATGCTAAATATGAGCATCCTAGCTCAAACGGTATTTCCAGGATTTTGGGAACAAACTTTTATGTATTTTTTCACAAAAAGGGCATACTTCTGTAAGTACATGGCAGACGGAAAAGAAAAAAAAATACGGGTCTGCTTATTCTTTATGATCTACCCACCTATGAAATATTAAGGCCCCAGTAGTTTTTGTTCTTGACGAATAGACCACCCACAATTATGTTTTCTATAGATGAGAAAAAAGGGCAATAAGTCTGTTAAAAGTAGATGCGTCATAACGCAACAAAAATCATAATAATCAGCGCATCAAATGCTAATAGTATACCAAATATTAGGGTTTAACGTCAAATGGTTCAAAGGTTGGAAAAATGCCACATTCTACAAAGGGGCTCAATTCGGTCATCTTTGGTGGAATTCGCCCAAAAGGTAATCAGGTGATCTACACCTAAGCCCCAAGCAGTATGCCAAATATCAGCATCCTAGATTAAACGGTACTTACAGGATTTTGGGAAATATTTTAATTTAATTCTTTGAAAAAGGGGCATAACTCTGCAAGTACAAGGCTGATGGGCAAGAAAAAAAAGTCCTCTAGTTTTTGATAGTCTACCCACCTATAAAATAGCAACGCCCCAGCAGTTACGGCTCTTGAGAAAATGTAGTGCTATGTACGGACGGAAGGAAGGATGGACGGACGGACGGTCAGGCCCAAACCAATATGCCCCCTCAACTTCTTCGAAGTTGGGGGCATAACAATGAAATGAAAACAATATAAAAAGAGACGGTATGTTTACTAGTAACATTTCTACAATCAGTAATCTGGCCAAGGCCTTTTGTCGCATTTTTTTCTGTTTCTTAAGCATGGGAGAGTTCACGGTTGAAGGATCAATGGTCGGTTATAAATAAGGGTGGATCCCAAGTCACCAGGCGGATTGAGCCTGCTTAAGTAGTTCGGTCCGGGTTCGATACCTGATACAGGCGAAAATATTTTCAACTGTAAACAGGGTCCTATGGCGCACAGCCCTTCATTATCACCTTATGTATCCTTATAACACTGAAATAGTGTTGAAATGGACGTAAAATCGCAAGTAATCCATCCAGTCAAGTAAGGACCTTCGGGAGCATTCGTTATGCATTGTAGTATTTCATTACTCGTACATATCGATTCTGCATTGGCATTTTGTTTTATTGCTGCATATTAGAGATGTAGCATTTTAACGGTGGATGATCATGATGTTAATTTATTTTCGGACTTACTTCGTGTAGCAATTATAGAAGAAAAATCACAATTGCCATTTCTTACCGTTTTTGATAACCTACTGATAAAACCTTTTTGTTGCAATTACGCCTCTTTCGTATGTTGTACTGTTTATAGATATCAGGATAAATTGTTTATGACCTACAGTTTGGACTAGCGAGAATATGACCGGATTTGTTTTTTTAAAGTTATGCCATTGTTCTGCTAGAGCAATTTTGGAATTTTAATAAAAATATGAGGATACTATAAAATAGTAGGATTTAGTGCTGGGCACACACACACATACACATAGACACACACACACACACACACACACACACACACACACACACACAGAGAGAGAGAGTAATATAAGGAAATATAAAAATAGTAAGGTTTAGTGCTGGGCATACACACACCAACACGCACACATACGCATTTTCATACACTCGCATGCACGCACAGCAAATGAGCCGCGACTTGACAAAACCAACAACGTGGTTGTGCGCCCAGCGCAGACTCAGATCAGCCTGGGCATCCGCCTAGTCTGATCAGAGTCTTCGCTATCCACGTGGAGGTAGCTTAGAACCTTAGCTACCCTTTGAGCACTTAACGAAGAGTCTGGTAAAACTGGGCGGATGTTCGGACTGATCTGAGTCTGCGCTGAGCGCACAACCACATTGTTGGTTTTGTCGTGTCGCGGCTCAATATTATAATAAAAACATGAGTATAGTAACAATATTAGGTTTCTGTTGCTGGAGTTTTCAAACAGTTCTATTTAAATGTTTGTTGTTTTTGTTTTGTAGATTATGGTTAATGAGATTTGAATGTCAAACAAATCGAGGCAGATATATTCTTCTGATTTTGATCTCCATCCTTTTTAACTGCACTATGTATGGAGAACCAGGCTCATACAGAAAATTACTATTGAAATTAGCGTTGCTGCATTGAGTTGTAAACCACCATGCTCCTACAAACATGTTAGCACAGTTAGATCCACCTGCCGAACCTTTGTCTTTTGTAGCGAAGACTGTACCACTAGAAGAGCTCAGTAGGTCGCCTGTTAAATAAAGCGTAAACAAAGATTAAACTCATCTTTATGTTTACTGTTCACAAAAATAGGAGATATTAAGCCATGCAAAATGTAGCATCCATGTATATATAAAATACGAAGTGTCGATAAGATAGATATCCGTTAACTTTTCATGACAGTTTGGAAGATACATCCTGTCAGGTGATCTTCATACAATTCGTTTCATACATGGGGTCAAGACCAAAATGTCGCAAATTCGATCAAAATTCAATTCACTCAAGTTCTTCGACTAAGCTAATGTTTTAATGGATTGTATAACGTTGTATGCTAAAACATTTATTTTTCTTCAAAATTAAGACCAGAAAACAAAAATCGTACAGGTACATCGAGTCACCGAACAATAAAGCCGTTTATAACATGCACTCTTCATTTTGAGGAAACAGTCTGTTCAGCAAATTTTCAGCTTGTTAAATGAATTATGGCGAGTGTTGTCGTGAACACTTTGCACTCTGAAAAGAATCTGTTGCCAGATTCGTGTGAATTAAGGTGTCGACCCCTGTCTAATACGAATTCCATGCAGATCATGTGGCAGGATATACCGTCCAAAATGTAACGCTAAATGTCGTATAAAGTATTTGTCTGATGGATACTTGCCTTTTCAGATGGATTTGATTTTTTTCTAATTCAAACAATTTTTAATAGCTTAATACCCCCTTTTTTCTGAACCATATACATAATGATATTCTTCAGAATTAATCTTGGCGGTTTATTGGTTATGAGATGAGATCATTTTTGAACTATCATTAGGCTACTGGAATTGTCATTATTTTATAATCTATCAATAAAACTCGTTTCACTGGCACACGTAGGGAGGACAATACTTCATGTCGCAAAATTTGTGATGTAACATCTTAATGACGTATGGTTTTTGGCGCAACATTGTTCAAATGTCGCATAGGTTTAAAAGTAACGTCAACCGAAAGGTTAACTAAAGTTAAGTTTACTAAACCGGCAGAACTTTCAAGTTTTATACATATTATATAATAAAATACGTGTTGACTTTCGTTTTGGTTAACATGATAATTTATTGAACAGTAAAATACGTGTATATGCAGTGAACTGTTCAACATAACTTCGTGTCCACTTCGACAAAAGTAAAAAAAAGTGCATACTGTTTTTTATGCTATAACTCGCAACTCAGTTTATTAATGTTCATGGTATGTGATGATACATGTACTCGTAACTTTACGATATTAAAATACTTACATGTATTCAGTCTAAGATGCATCCATATAGTATTACGTTATTTAAGATTTTTTTTTCCTTACCCTCGAATTATCGCAAATTATCACATGGTGCTGGAAAGCAGATCGCGAAATAATAATTCACGACGGCTGCAGGCCGGAGTGAATTAAAACTTGTACCTGCCGAACAACACAAGTCATTTGTTATTCTGCGATAATTCACGGGTAAGAAAATTGATTGCGATTGTAACATTATGCACGATCAAATTGCATGGATATTATGACGTTTCGAATGGATTCCTTTGTGGCGCCAAAAGTTAAATGTTTTTGTCGGACGTCATCTAGGCGCGAAATGTACACGCCGTGCGTTAAGAACGTGAATTATCACAAATTACTACGGGGAAAACGTTAACATCATGTTAGAATTACTATAAATCAGTTCATGTTAACAGTGAGTGAAGCGTCATAGATTGCTTCATATAATACTGTAACACATTAGTAAAATCGTATTACTTAAATTATGAATTACTTTAACTATGAACAGTGAATATAACAAAATAATTTAATTTCGTTGTACTGGTAGAACGGAAAAAAGAAAACAATAAAAACAAATCAACAACAACTAACAACAAAAAGTCAAGAAATACGCGAAATGCTGTGTCTTGCATTATTTAGCTCATTTTGCCCAAATTCTGCAGAATAATATTTATCCCTTTGCAATGCATGGTTGTATTATCAGTGGCATACGTACTTAACTTCTCTTGCACACCAGATAAGGATATCCGCGTGCTTCACCTGTACCTACAAATTTTATCTCACCCATGTTATTTCACCCAGAACCGGATAAAAATCACGAGCAGTCATTGCATTGGTTGTATAGGAGCTCACGTACCTGCGTCGTCAAGTGACGTTGGTTGTTTAGATGATTAAGTCACGAAGACGGTAAAATGAAGTTAGCTTATGCACGCCAGTCGTTCGCGTAAACAGCCGAATGGCGGTCGTTGAAAGCGGCGCATTCTGACAAAATCAAACTGAAACGTCTAAAGCGCTAGAGTTACGAATTTTAACAAGTTATAAAGTTAAAACAAACCGTGATGTGCAAGAAAAAGTATCTTTCATGGGTGTGAGGTGCGGATAGAAAAATCCGTCACTCGGGATCACTGTTCTTCATCACTCGGCAAGCCTCGTGATGCCGAACAGTGACCCTCGAGACGGATTTTTCTACCCACACCTCATACCCATGAAAGATACTTATATTACGTACCTGCAGTCCCAGAATATTCTGCAACAACTATTGGAAAAAGCTTTGCTGGATTGCCTAGTGTAAAATATCGATAATATGCAAATGTACGATTGCCTTCCAAGTCCTCAATGTCCACAAGTAGCTCGTAGTGGCCTTGCAGCAATATTGTATATAAAGGTAGATTTCCTTTAAGAACAGAACGTACACATTGTTACTTATTAAAATGTCACAAATTTAGAAAAAAAAGATAAAAATAAATATTTAACTTGTGAGAAAGCCGAATTAAATAAGAAATGTCCAAAACGTCAATTAAAAAAACAAACACCTTCCAGTTTAGGTCAGAGCGATTCTGTACAACCTAAAGAAGATAGTACAAATATTTTTATCCTGGCAATGGATGCGTCGATTTGTTGATTGCTGTAATAACAATCATATGCATATGCAAGTCTTAATACAAATATTATTAGGATCAATTTACGACTGGCCGCTAAGCTGAGTTAAAGTCGTTCATATACATGTATGAACGGTGTCTATACACACTTCCATGGTGCTTTGGCTCCAGAAAGTTTCGAGTAGAACCAGATACAATAGAGAAGTAGTTCAACCAGTATATCTTGTATCATTTAGCGTGTCTCTGGTGTTATTAAACACAAATGAGCCGCGACACGAGAAAACCAACAATGTGGTTGTGCGCCTAGCGCAGACTCAGATCAGCCTGGGCATCCGCCCAGTCTGATCAGAGTCTTTGCTGTCTGCACGAAGATAGCTTAGACCCTTAGCTATGGTTTGAGCATTTAACATAGAGTCTGATAAAACTAGGCGGCTGCCCAGGCTGATCTGAGTCTTCGCAGGGTGCACAACCACATTGTTGGTTTTGTCGTGATGCGGCTCATATATTTTGTGTTCATTCAAATAGTTAGGAAAGAGCTACACAACGTAATGACAGAAAATCCAGTCATTCGGAAAATGGACTAGCCCAAAATGCTGCAGTCATGCATTCCGAAACAAAACTATTTTCAGTCGGTTTAAACAGGACAGGAAGGCGAAACTCGAAAATCATCTCATACATAGAACATCCAAGAAAGAATGCTATTGCATTCGTATGTTGTGGGACGTCATGGGACACAAGTGACATGAGGCATCATTACAAAATAAAGGTGCTGATTTCAGCAGAAGGGCTTATAGTATATTGCTAACAAAATACGGTCATAGTGTGTGGAATTGCTTTTCCCTCCCTATGGGTACATTCTTTTTCGTCCTCTTTACGCTCAAATAATAATTCAAATATGATGATATGTGATATCACTGAAGAAATCAATATATATACATAGTGTGTCTGAAAATAATACATGCACATTTTCATTCGCCTTATAGATAAAGACTATGAAGTAAACGCATACCTAGCCAGTGTTCACCAGAAACATTACCAAATCCATACAGGTAATATTCCCATCCTCTGTAAAAGTCTACAGACCCATCTTCTCGACGCTGGAAAACCTTAGAGTTGAATGTGCTTGTTAGTGAATTAAAATTAAAATCTTAAAACGTTCATTCAAGAGCAGAGAATACATACAGAAGTAGGAACATGGGCTAGACTACGTAGTTTCGGCTATAGTGGAGCGGCTTAGAGTGAAAATTTAAGGAAATACTTCACTTGATGATACAAGCATGAAATTTTCACTAAATGCTCCTTACATGACCCAGATTTAAAAATGATCGTGGGCCACTTAAAAATCATCCATTTTCAAGATGGCCGCCAAGTTTCAAAATGCTATCGTATTAATTTATAACATGCTTATAGTCCGCAGGCATATGTAGTGCCCGTGGGCATGTGTGTAATTTTTTGGCAATATATACATGTAAGAACTTCATCAATTGAGTGTTCAAAATGGAAAAGTGCATGTTGTCAATTTTTCTAACGACTCTTTGGCCAGAAGCATCGATTATATACGTTACCTATGTGTATTTAATTTAAAATCATATAATTTCAAGGTACACAACTTTTTTATTCTTAAATGCAGTTTCTCCATAGAATCATCGTGAAGTATTAGAAAATACGTTTTAGTACATTTTTTTCATCATTTATTACTACTTGTAGTAACGTATATAACTTTAGTTTATAAGTTAGTCCATTATAATACGAGTTACGGAATTTCTTCATTATCACTCAGAAAACAATTATGAATTTAATATCCTGGCACATCTTAAAAAACACTATTTCTTGGAACTATCAGCTTATGACTAATTTAGGGACTTCATGAGGCACGTTTTATACGCGACGAAACTCAGAATATTGCAAATGCTAATAAATGGAGACTTGGCAAATTCCATACACGCACAGCAGGCTTTGCTGCATGTTTTTTTGTTCTAATAGCATATATCTGCACCTGTAATGATTATGCCCAGCTACTCAGTCTTACGAGTCTTAAGACAGTAATGTACGTGACATTTTGTTGTATAATCAAAAACTGCAAAACAGATACATTTCATTTGAGAAAAAATGCTGCAATTATAAGCCAGCAAATAATTTGTATACATGCTTCAAATAAAGCAATATATAGTCGGTTGGATAATGAGTCGATTTAGCATGGAACCAGCTTTAGGGCTTACTTTTAATTTGACGAATATTTTACGTTTTAAGGGAGTTCTACAGAATTCTAAGCAACAAAATTAAGCGCCAATCAAAACGACAGCATGTTTGATGCGGGATATTTCTGGGCAAGTACCAGTTGTCCTAAAGAATGTATTGTCCTGTAGTTTCACTTTGCAGTACGGTAGCAAAACAAAGAGAAGGATAACAGATTGAATAACGTATACAACTAATTACTGTATATCTATAAATTCCTCATACCTCATATGCTCAAACAGTAATACATTTAGTTCTGAATTAAAAATTAGCAAATGATAAGGTATGCATATTATTGATGTCAAAGACAAAACTTGATATATCTATTTTCAGATGACCTCCTTGACGTTGAAGATATTACTATAATTATTATTATGATTAATCATTGTTTAGCAATAATTACAGGGGTTAACTGCTTATTAATGAAGTCTTACCGCTTTTCTGAATGAGTCTTAACCGGATATTTCATATAAAGTAGGAAAATGTAGCTTTCTGATACCATTTATATCAATACAATGATAGAAGCATACATATTAAAAGTTGAATGATCAAAACTAAATTTGTCTTTCGTTACACTTAATGTATTGGTAAGAATATATCAGAACACAAACAGGGGATGTACAGAATTATCTGTCCAAAAAATCTTGGTAATGTTACAATGAGAGATACACGTCATGAACAGACTCATGAAAACACGCTTTATATGTGTCTCCGGAAGTATATCATTTTCCATTACTTAATTGACATAGTGATAATATGGGAGCAACACAAAAAGTAACGTTGATTACAATCAAGCACGATGTTAATAACTATCAAGTGAGCCAATACTTTATCAGTTGCCTCAGCTGACAGCCATTTTTGTATGTAGGTTACCTGATTGTCTCGGTAGAAAACACAGGTAGGGAAACAGGTATCTCTCGTATAATTCTACCCCTTGACATGGATCAGATAGGTCAACTTATACATATTATACTGGTCTCTCAAGATTTTAAATTATGCGTTTTGTGATGTTGCCGTAAGTCACGCTAAATGTTAGGAAAATTCTAAATGCTTCAGATGTTCATGTTGAGTTCTTGTGAGTGTAAAAAAGTAAATATTTGCTGTCTTAATACCAATGGTAAGTTAAATGCTTTCTGGCATCCAAGAATTGAGCCTTTCAAAACAAGTTACTCAAATAAAAAACTTATTCCTAATACATTACAGATATGTACCATAATGTTACTGTTACAAAGCCTTTCAAATACAGGACAACCCCATCAGACTTGGGGGCATAAACAGTGGTTTTTCTTCATGGCTGCTTCACATGTGTAAACTTAAGACCTAAAGAGTTACACTGAAGGCTATATCAATATACAGTTAGATATTTTCGTCAGTTTTGGGGAAAATCCTAAAGAAAAGTTAACTTTTCTCTTCAGCTGGCAATGCCACAGCTAACTGCTACCTAACTTATTCAAAATATACAAGCAGTTCTTTCAACATGAAGTGACAGAGTATATTGATTAAGGACCATTCATATAAAATTCATTCCAGCGATTCTTGTTTGTTAATTGTGATTTAGTCTCGGTTATGTACGTTACTGGTCTTATTTGACTGATGACTATCTTTTTCTAAATATGTCAGTATTTCTATTTATTTAAATAAAAAAAATCATAATAATTTTAATTGCTCTTTACATTTATAACGTTAACTGTTCCCTACCTTTCATTTGTAACAGTTTGCTGCTGTAACACGCTGTTACCCCACCCGTTACTTTGGTCAGTTTCGAGGTAAAACACATAAAATGATATAGCAGCAACCAGTTTTGAGCTGCTGAAAGACTGGTTTAATGGTTATGATAACAATATTAAATTGAAGTTCATGTCTAAATAAGGACCTCATTTTTATTACATATGACCCTGGATTATTCTCCCAGGAACGGATTTCGATTCTGCTACGTAATGTAACTGTTTGGGTGCCATTCAGATACAATCCAAAGTTATAATAGTCTAATGAATATAAGAACGGCTTTTTACATGCGTACTTGTACACTTTTTCAATTTAAGATATTATACAAACTACAGCTAGTTATACTTTCTCATCAGTGTTTCGAAAATTCATAAGAAATAAGTTACATTCTGTCTTCAACTGATATTGCCACAACTAACTGCAACCAGATTGATTCAAAATATATCAAGGAATTCTGTCAAAGTTGAGATGAGCATGAGTCAAATAAGAGCAATGGATTATGCTCATTTAGGACCACATGTAAAAATTTCATTCCACCGGTTGGTCTGTTTCTCATTGATCATTTGTATTTTAGTTACAGTTATATACGTTACAAATATATCATGCTTTTTGATCATCATTTCCAGACTTCAGTTTGCTTTTTATGTATTAGAACATTTGAAAAGGGATATTTATGACACAAAGTATTTTCTACATTGCGTTTATTGCTTTTAGGTGCTGTAATGGACCAGTGTTACCCCACCCACCACTCTGGCCATTTTTTTCGGTAAAGTTTTAAAAGGAAAAACTGGCAACAACCATTTTGTAACTTCTAAGTGACTGCTCTAAGTGACTATGATCAGGGCATAAAATAAACATCCATCCCAACGGGCCCCGGGACTATTACCTTAAATAATGTGTTGAAAATGTCAGACATTTTGTTTTTGTGGCGGCCATCTTGAAAATGACATAATTTCAAGTGGCCCACGATCTTAAGTTAAAGAGCATGCCAGGTACTTGCTATCCTGTAAATTTCATGCTTGTATCATCAACTGAAGTATTTTCGCTATATCCCGCTCCACTACTAATAAAGCCTCGTCAGTGACCCTGACAATATCTGGAGACGAAACCAGTAAAAACATGCTGTAAACCCATAATATATAATACCGGCGAATAGTAAAATACCGTTACATGTAAACATAGCAGTCATAGACAAACAGATAATTCTGCCATTGCTAACTTCGTTTAACACCGGCTCGGCTAGCCGGTATTAAACGAAACTGGCAATGAAAGAAATGTGATGTTTGCGGATGTTTTCCGGTATTTACCGAAAAGCTATAATTGTCATATCTATTATGGATCACGATCTTTAACATTAAGGGGTATGAGTACACATTCATGTTTTTCTTTTGAGTTTACAAAAAGAGAAACACTTTTGTGACTTCCCGTTTGCTTTGCTGGATGACGAAATCCTTATAAATGTGGTTTACTTTAAAGGAAATAATTTTTTCCTATAGGATCAAATTCTTTCCTTTTTGAGTAGAACTCCCTTCAGAAGGAATGCCAATCTAGAATTGTTATGTTGCTTCCCCTGAATGCCTAATCAAAAACCTCCATGAATATCTATAGTAGCATCCATACAAGCAAGCAGATAATACAACAAATGAATATAAATGACAGACTGCTATCGAAATGCTTCATTTTCTACCACTACGTCAGTGCTGCGTATAGAAGAACTCATTTAGTGTTAAAAAATAAAGCAAAAAACTAGAATAATGTGACACAGTCTTTTTCACTACAACGTAAGTCCCCGTTTAGGGGACGTAAAAAGCTTTCCTGCACCTGATCATATCATAACTATATTTTACAAATATCTGGTTTTAGAACGCTGTCAACTCATAAATACATATACAGGCAGTTAAAGAAATAATTTAAATGCATTTAGAGTCTATTTAAACGAGTTTTCTGCTAATAAACATCTATATCTACATACCAACCAACCGCCACCATCGGTTTCCATGTCACAATAGACATCAAGTCCTTCGTATGTTCCCATAGGTCTTATGTTGTAGATTCCAGATGTTGAGAACCCCATGTCCCTGACGTCTTGACAGTCACGCGCAGTATAGTATTTCTCACAGCCTGAGCGAGTGAAACAGTTGTTTAGGATTTTATCATCTGTATTCATGTACGTATTTAGTCCATAACGTTTTCTCGGCCATGCCAAATACTATATGAATATGTGATATAGCCGAACATACATAAATGAACTTAACACGTATGGAATGGTATAAAATACGCAAACGTAATAGGACTCTTAAAGCCACCCCCCCCCCCTCCTCCCCTCACACATAGGCGAATCTATTTAACGAAGCCTGGCGAACACGGAAAATTTGTAAATTCTAGCGAATTCTGGCCGGAACTTTTTTTTTTTTTTTTGCATCGTTACGAAAGTAAACGTAGGGGAACTATTAGTTGCGAATGAATTACGAAGTGCGACGAACGGCTACTGTAATTCGCTAGAATGCGATGGGTCGCGCAAACAATGTCTGTCCTTTCCTTTCGCGATTAGAAACGATTAGAAGCGCAAACACGAACTTAAGCGCAACTTTGCGCATATTGGTGCATGCCTCCGAATGTTTCCGAAACGGTTTTCCGCATCCGGCCGTTAACGGACGCTATAAACTTACTAGTATTGCTGTGACTACTGTTTGATATAAAACTGTTTTTCGAGTCAAAAGCATGAGGAAGAGGATACTAGAGCGAGGAAGGCTGCTGCTATAGAGTCAGAGAAACCTAAGGGATCCGAGGTGCTGTCTGTCTGGTGAAAAGCCTGGTAATGCTGAAGAGAAAATACCCAGTATTGCTTCAGTGTTAGTTTTTAGTGTTAGATTTACTTTTTATCCTCTCCAAAGGGATACCATATACATTTAGTCGCTGATTTGTCTGTCTGTCTATCATTCCGTCTGTAAGTCATTTTGTTCGTCACGCACAACGGTCTCCATAACTCTGGGCTCAATAATTTTGATTTCTCCCTTGTCATATTTTATACTGACAAAGAGCAGTATCTGCGTGACTGACCCTTGTTAAAACTATTTTCAAGATCTTGTATTATTGTCCTGCTCATATGTTAGGTGTAGGTTCAAGTCATCTGTAGTCTTTATTTAACATGCTTGTATGTCAGTACTGAAGTGAAGGTTTTTAATATTTGTTGCCCAGCAATGGCACCCATTTTGTCATTTTTTTCAAAACTTTTTTTCAGTAAATGTTTGTAATTATGTTAGTATATACACAGTAAAATTGTTTCCAAGTGTTTGCTTACTTTTAGTAATATTTGTGTTGTACAGTTTGTGTTCAGAGGCGGTGATATACAGCAGTCCGCCCAAAGGTCCCCTACCCAATCTTCCGAGAAGTCTGTGGGCTTGGAACTTGACAGTGAACATGGGAAAAGACTCTGACTGATGAAGAATTCTTAATGGGCCATAGCAGCAACATACTGCAGTATCAGGCATTGTTTATCTTCCATTTTGACGAAGGAATACCTAGTTACATCGAAACCAACCACCTCCTTTATATATGACCTACAGGCATATGTCAGCACAAAATTTTGAAGAACTCCAAACTATTAAAAAAATTAGGAGCACCAGACTCGCATTGATTCGTCTGTCGTAGTTACCATTCGTACTCATTCGTATGCAAGCGTATACCGTTCAATCGTATCCACACGAATACCACAAACGATGTACGACGTACATATACTAATGAGAACGAATTTTGCTGAAGTCCTATTCACCAGTATACTCAATTTGAAGTCGGCGGATTTTCGTCTATGTGTGAGGAGGCCTTAAATATAAATTCTCATTTGTTGCTATGTGATACAGAAGAACAAGCGTAAGTAACTGCCCTTAGTACGGATGATATGATTCAAAATATGTTTTCTTTTCATTTGTTATCATGTGACAGAGCCGAGCAAACGTGATTGGACTTAATACGTTTTTATCATGCACCTGCTACAAAATTCCACTGATAACAGGGGTATGATAACACAATGTGATCACATGTCACTGTAGAACTGCGCTTGCGCGAATGTTAAGGTCATGTCTTTAGAAGCGATCTCTGAAGACGATTAACTGTATACTGACGCTGGCCATGATATCAACATTCGATTGGTTAATTGACGTCACCGACTTACGTCATAACGCATTCACGACGTCAGCAAGTTAGAACAAAACTGCGTTTGCTTACGATTTGTTTGCCGCTCTTCTCGCCGTAAAATCTTCTAATGATGCATGATAAATAGAAAACCATGTAAGTGTCTTTTGATATCAAGTTTATCAGGCGAGACCAGAAACAGCGTAGGAATGGCGAGGCTTGCCGATAAACTTGATATCAAAAGGCACTTACATGGTATTCTCTATATATCACACACGGGCTCTAGCATGTCTATGTTAGAACCGATAAAATTAAATGCATAATTTTACTCCCATGTGATATAGCCGAGCAAACATTAATTGGTGGCACATTTCAATACTGGTCATGAACAGACTCAATTAAACAGAGTGTGCTATATTCATTTCTTTGAAATACTCCTTGCTTCTAAAGGATCTAACGAAGCAAAACTTATTTATCTTCTTTCCGGCTGATGTTGTGCCGCTTGGAGGCCGCCAAATGTCTCCCGCATATCATCATAGTGCAGTTTATATGTTCTGGTCTTTTGAGATAAATGTGTTTATAAAGATTCATTCAGAAAAGAGTTCTGCTTAAGCTAGTGTTAGGGGGGAGGGGGGGGGGTGGGCGTGGCCAGGGTTGCACATGTCATTACTGAGCATGTACACACTCAATTAAATCGAGTCAGGTAGTTTCGTTTCTTTGATGTTTTCCTTGCTACAAAATCTAACTGATCAAAGCTTATTTATTTTAACTGCAACTAATGTTGTACCGCGTGAAACGTCTACCCGTGCAATATCATAGTGCAAATTAAAGTTTCTGTCCTTTCAAAACAGTTAGTACATTTAGGGTCATTTCGAAACTGTTTTGCTTAAGCCCTTGTTAGGTGGAGTGACCAGTAGCAAATGCCATTACTGAACACGAATAGAATGAATTAAACCGAGTCTGTTTTTTTTCTTCATTTCTCATTTGCTTTCTCATTTATTCCTTTCTCCCAAATGATCTAACTAATCAGAGCTTATTAATGCGCATAGTATGACCCCAAACAACAGTTTCGCTCTTATGAATATTTTCTTTGCTCTTAAAATTTGGTTCATCTTAGTAGACAAAGTGCAAAGTATTTAATATTCAATACAGTGAACTTTACTTTAAACGTATGTATCATACACTACAAAGATACATTTTCGCAAGAACTGTTAACCAAGATGAATGATTTTATTTTCTCGCTGAAATTTTATAATGGACATGTTTTCTACATTCCAGTTTCATTGAAAGTTAGCCGAAATAAAAGTTGAAATATTGCCAGTGTATCTTAGCAACGGCCCTAGAGCGACTCTTTTCAAAATGACTCTTAATGAGCTAACTCCAGGGACTATAGGATTTACCTGACTTCATACTAAAACACAAGTAAAAGTATCTTGCAAAAGGCAAAAGCATTCTGAAATAAAAAAAAAAATAAAAAACATCCGCACAAAATTCATAATGAATAAAGAGTAATGAAAATAGCTGACTTTGATGTATTGAGTTTATACCTGATCAGTTCTTGAGTGTGTAACACACTGCCCACATCACAATCTAGCCACGGTTTCAATGGAACTTGACTTTTGAGATTCCAGTGATACCGGAGGGTCAAAAATATACAATACCAAACCGTTGTAAAACTTTCGAAAAAATAACAGACTTTATATAAACTCTCGTGCGAACAGGGATAACTTCTGCAAACCCGCTTTGGCTACACAGATGATACTAAATCACCACACACATGGCTTAAAGTCAGATGTAATTACAATAAACAAATTCTGACAATATACACAGAATAATAATTCACAACAGAAACATTGCCTTGGAACGGTCAGTATAAGCTAACAAAGGGCAGGGCATTAAAACAGTTTCACACATGCAGTTTTCTCGCTCTTTGTTACACACATGCAAGATTTTCTTGAGACGGACTTTCTGCCAACGAATAGATATAAGCAGCAAGCAAATTAAATATTGCAACAAGATGACCACCAACCCTGGAACGCTGGAGCTAAAGTAAGGAGGAAAGTGCAATTTTGCGCCAGCTACGCAAAAGCTTTATTTCAAATGACTATATGAGCTGAAATGATACATGAGATAAACAAAAATATATATCATACTGACCAAATACCGGGTATTTCATGAACCCAAATACGATGACTGCATACTTCAACATTTCGAATAATCCTATCATAGGGCGAATTTCTTTGTGGCTCTAATGACAACCTGTACAATAATGCTATCGTTAAAGTGCACCCGTCCTTGGTATTGCTACCGTTTCCACGCCTATACATGTACGTATATAATGGACACAGTTATTTAATTTGAGTTTCGAAAATATGTATGAGTATGTGAACGAAGCTTCTAGCAAGATACTATATTTACACAACGATAGTAATTTATTGAAAATATCCTCGCTTTCATCTGCTGAGAAAAAGTTGACCTCTTGGATTTCCAATTGTCTTGTTAACACTAACAAGACCTAAGGCGAGGTTCATGTGCATGTTAAGTAAATCATAGGCAATCTATAATACTGAATAAACGAAGTAACGCATAAACTGCAAAATTGGTGGCATTTTCAAGCGTAATTTCTATACTGGTTCTTTCGCATATTGCTATCATTGATAATTTCGGTTAGCGTGTGTTTTAGTTTCACGTAGATTTAAAGAATTTGGGAATTAAATTCGTCTTTCATTTTAAATTCTCCCAATTATTTCTCTAGAAACTTCGACTATTGATCGAATTTTTTTTTGTCAACAATGGGTGCGTTCGAGTGAAATTATCGTGTACTCGAATACACGTTTTAAATTAATCCAGTCGTTTCGGTTCTGCGTCATTATATCGGCGCGCTGCTTAGCAAGTCCAAATTTAGCAGGTTCTAATGCAAGAATCCGAACCATGAACGTACGTCATACCCCATAAATAACGATTTATTTTTGTATTTTTGTTCATATGTCTAAACGGATGAAGAACTAAATGGTCATAGTCCCGACTGCCCAGGCTCGAAACGACCCATTTTCTTCAAGAACGATAGTCAATACGAGTAGCAAATCGAACTCGCCCATTGAAGAATAAAGCTCAACGCACATGGTCTTTCGAAAAGTTGGACGGACACACGGCGCCAAGTAAGTGCGGCTATGGTTACGTACCGCTGAGCCACTTGGGGAACGTCGTTAGGAGAATTCAAACTGAACTGAACTTTCGAAAAGACAAAAATTAAAAATATGTCTAAGGTTAACACACATGCGCAAGGTAAGAAAGGGCATTTTTTCCAGTGAAGCAGACAGGCATTTTTTCCGGCGAAGAGACAAATCAATTTCAATGATTCAACGAAGCTAAATTAGCCTTTAGTCTTCAGAGGGCTTGAATACTTTCCCCAAAAACGTTCCAGGACCCATTTTTTCCAGAAATAAAATACCCAGGACAGGTCACATAACCAAGATGGCAAACATTTATTATGGTAAAAAATTTCAAAAATCTTCTCCCCCAGAACCACGCCGGGCCGCGTAGCGCAATCGGTAGGGCAACTGACTCATAAGTCAGAGGTCCTGGGTTCGAAACCCGGTCTGGCCACATACTTTCGTTTCTCCTTCCGCTGATTCAAGAAGGGCAGTTGTCAGTTACTGGCGAAAGTATGTGCACTTAGTACTGGTTAACCGCTTAGGAGGTCTAAGCCTGCCCAGGAATAGTGTGGTTAGGTTAACTGACCGTCCCGACATGACCTTAGCTGTTTACCGTGGACGTTAAACATCAAATCAACCAATTCTCCCCCAGAACCACAAATCCTATGATCTTGAACATTAGCATGTCGCATCAAGGACTCAAAAGCTCAACAAAATTTATATAAATGATGACCCTGGGATGACCTAGATCTGTTTAACGGCAAGGTCAACTTTTGAGTCACTTAGGTTTTTCTATAGGAAAAAGTGAAAAAAAGTTGATTTTTTTAGAAACAATGCAGTCTGCTACCTGAAAGTTTGTAGATGCAGACAACTAATTAGGTAAATGAAGCTTTAGTGAGTATTCATGGTAAAGGTCATATCTTCATCTGGGCCTAAGGCCATTTACATTGAAAAATTAAAACTCGTTTTTTTATATAAACTTGACCATCATGAAATATTTCCGCGCTTGCGCGGGCTCTTTTCTAGTAGTCAGAAAATTGATACGATCAAATCCCACATCCCGCCCTATAAATCAGAAGGGAACGAAGGACACAAACACAAATGGACAAAAGTTCACGAAATTAAAATCTGAAGTAGTTCCTTCAAGAGCAGAGAATACATTCAGAAGAAGGAACATGGGCCAGACTACGTAGTTTCGGCTAATAAAGCCTCGTCAGTGACCCTGACGATATCTGGTGACGAAACCAGAGAAATCATACTGTAATTTCTTAATTTTGATTTGGCAGTCGATTCAAAGACACACACACACGGCAATCTGAATGAACAGCCGTTTTTTAAACGAGTGGTCGCTCAACTACACCTTACATGTACATATTTTCTTTTTTTAAATTTACATAACAAAAAAGCAGAATGAGCAGTAATCAGGTGACCATAGTGCTTCAGACCATAGAAACACGGATAAAACATGTCACATTGAGGAACCCCAACTGAAGTACAGTCTTGAAACGGTCAGTAATAGATAAGCCGCGGGGAGGGGCATAAACTAGTTTTACTGGATCCAAGCCCTCACCAACTGTAGACCCTGTTTAAGCTTTCCGGGGATTTATTGCTAACCGTTCCTAGGTACTGCCTCTGGTGTGGTTTACTGTTTTGTTTTTGTTTATCAGCATTCATTTTCCGTCTTTTTTTACATTATTAAGGACAGCCTCGCGGCAATGTGCTGAGAAAGAGCTGAACTCTTGGATTTTTTATCTGTTTGTTTTGCTTACTGTATCCTCTCTAGATTATTAGTTTCCTTTTGCATATGGTGTTTTGAGCAGGATGTGGAAGGCGGTTTTACCGATTCTTGAGCATTGCCTTCTCATCAACATTAATCCTAGTTAATGTATTTGCTGTTTTGAACCATTGATCGGTTAGAATGAATTCAGTTGAAAGGAAAACATAAACTAAAAGGAAAGACATGGACTCGGTTTGATTCCAAGGCGTTGATTCCGTAAGGATTTATTGGTATTATCCTCAATTCCTTCAGTATTTGGAGGATCTTAATTTTGGTCAGTAAGGACCTCTGTCAGTTTTACGCGTTAAATAGCCTAAGAAGGTCAAGTTACATTTTTGATTTACCCCATGTACCCCATTTTGAAAAAAAGCGCAAGGCTTAGGACAAGGTTGGGGAATGTTTTGATACTGTGACTAAAATCATGAATTCTATTTTAGAAGGATGCTTTATCAATGTTGCATTCTCAGGTTCAGTTAATCAATTTTACATATTCGCAAAAGTGATAAGCTTATGCTGATTAGATTCCAAAATGTGGTTCTGTCCGAATCATAGAAAACTGCTTAAATGCTGTGATTTTCGGTAACGGGAGAACCTGTATCTGTCACTTAATTCTTGTTAATACAATGTTCAGATTTTGATTTAAGTTTAATCTGATTTATGTTATCAATACATCAGTCTGATTAAAGATGAAAACATCTCCTTCCTGATGCCCTCGTCTATCTTGCCTGTTTCTAACGGGGATTGAGGTTGCTCGGTAGGGGAACCCCTATTCGTTATAGCAGACGTTTTAACCAGATATCTGCAGCTACTGGTTCTCGTGGAATGCGTCAATGAGGGCTGCTCATTGCCTGCCGAGTCCTGCCCATCACCTTTTTTCTTTCAACTTTTTGGGGTTTAAGACATTGAAGAAACTTAAGGTATACTCCTTCGTATTTCATTACGACATAATCACAAAATTATGAAACTGGTTAGATGTATACAACATTATTAAGATTTGATCAAAACAGGTCCGGCGAAAACATCTTTGTTACGGAGGCAGAGACGATATATCAATGCATACCCTTCTTGAATAATCACAAATATTTTGTCGTTATAAATTGATTGACTCCCATAGGCGTTTCTGCAAGCATGTTTTGAATTTTATTATTGGTGGAGTAAATAACTTTACAAAAGCAATAACCTCTAATCTGTGCACGTGAGTTGTTTTCAGCCAATAACTGTCTGAAGTCGATTAAAGTATTCATGAAATAACTTTTACCTGATGAACTATAATTGCTTGGCGTATCCAGTCTTCATTTTAGGTAGGACTGGCGGTCCGCTATTGCCGCTCTTTTTGTGTATTTTCTTTAATGTTTCTATTTGTAGTGACCATCACAAATCACAAACGTGGCAGATAAATGTACTTTTGATAGCAAATCTCATCAATCCTAGGATATAATACTTTGTGAGAAATTTTTAAAGTTAATAGAAATTTTTAGGGTGTAAATCTTTAATTACAGAATCTCACGCGTCTGTGGCACCTAATTCGGTTAATCATGATTGAACTGTTTGTTGTGCGGAAGAATGGATATAATTAAGTGGTCGGTTAGAAGTTGGTTTAGTATATCATTAAAGCAATGGACTTATTTTCAGAAACGAAAATGCCACGTAACCCTCGTAATAAAATCTGTTTAAATCACCCTAGAGACATGATATTTTTGTAAAATCACTGTTTAAACGTATTTCCTACAATACATGTAATGAATAATTCTATCGAATAATGCCAACCAAATCATATTTTGCTGCCCGATGAGTTGTAAAATTGGAACAACAATAGACAAATTTGGATTAATACTGTCAGAGGTCCTATAATGCTCCGGAACATCCGTTTGAGCCACAGATATTTAGACTTTCAAAATAAAACAAAACGCAATATGGCAAACTATTGTACAAATATAGACGTATCCATACCAAACAAAGTGCGACAGACGCACGTTTCTGTATTTATCTTCTTAACAAACTTGCGAAATTCAAACATCTTTTCCTTTGGGTCCTTAGGAAAATTCAAAACGAGAGGATATACTATTTACTCTACTCCATTATTCCCAACATGAAACTCGGATGGTTGTGCTCAAATATTTTAGACTTATACATAATGTTATTACACTTACCTGACACCAATGGAAAACGCATTGCAATGAATATTAGCATAGATCGGACAGTATTCGTACTGCTTTTCATTTTTTCGTGATCTATCCGACTGTGTTTTTATCTGCCTTACTATATTCAATTTGGTGATTCCCTCGACAGTGAAAGCATAGTGACAGGCTATGTTCTCTTCAGCAAGAATTATAGCTCCCTGGGAAAACGTATAGTAGTTGGCATGATGAAATAAAGCTTGATACCAATAAGTTACCCAAAAGCATTGCAAATAGTGGTTTGTTTGACTTTTATGTATTGTTTGGGTTTCTCATGGTTAAGTCATAACTATATATTCAAGAGGAGACTCTATTAGTTTCATATCAATCCATTTCACTTCTCGAAACTGTTTACAAAACTACTAGTAAGGGCGACACATTGTCTTCAATAAAACGCTAAACCTTCCTTTGCTTTTAATAATAAAACATGAAAATTTCAAGTGTATTTATTTAAACATATGCCGTATAATATAAGATTGGCGTCAAATCTTATTTCGGACGCATGCTGTTATTCGTCTTTGTGTTCTCAAACTGATAGATATCGCTTGTTTGATCCAAGACCTATATCTCACACTAAGATTCAAAAGAAGCTCCCGGGAGCTATAGAAAGTTACATTGTCACAGTACTGGCACTGTAAATCTGTCATGATATCCGATTTCCGGTGCACATGATCCGGAACACACGAAATCGGTAATATGAGATTCACTTCCGCTCCGATGACGCGCCGAAGTCGGGGACAGGCGCCGTAGTCGAATGGTTAGAGTTACTAGGTTATGATGCAGAAAGGCGCCGGAAGGTCGTGAGATTGCGCCCGGGTTTCGCCATCCGACGACTGGAAAACTCTGTCAACCCAGCAGTAAATGGGTACCTTTTTCGAGTCAGGGAAGGATAAGACAGCGAAACGAGAGGGATGGGCTCCGCATTTCATCTGCTATGCTCAAGATACAGTGGGTCTCTAGCCCCCACTTTCGGAATTGTCATAGATGTTCTCTTAGATGCCATCAAACAGTTGCTGAATTCCAAGCTTTAGAAACATAAAACCCAGTTTCCAATATGTCATGTTGCAGAAGCGATTTAAAACGATGAGGAAATTACTATTTGTATGGGTAGATCAAAATACAAACGGCTGCTTAAAATATCTCCATTTACTCATGGTATATGAGAAAATAAAGGTCTAGAACCGACACAATCCATCTCCTCATTCTATCTTAAATACCAAATGGGTCAGGAAAACAAGAAAAACTGACAGCAAACAAAGCAAAACGAGACAAAAGAAAGCTACAAGCCAGCGCTTACATATCAGATGGTCGCGAGGCTATCCTAAATAGAAGTGAAAGTCGACTAGTAAGAAGCCAACAATTACATAGTAGAGCACAACTAAACACTGCATTGGAACGGGCAGTAATAAATAAATGGTGCCTTAAAGTGATTTACATGCGCATAACCCTCGTCGTGGGTTCTGATGTCATTCATGAACATACAACTTACTTTGTATGCGAAGATATTACAACCTTATAACCAGTGGTGCAATAGATATTACTAACTCTTCTTCTGGAAATCGAGCATCTTTCTTAACAAGGATTGTTATAGATCTGGTCGCAACAGCTTTTTCAGACAAATATGTCGCTGGTCTGCCAGGATGGTGCATATCTGCCACCACTCCATAGATTTATCACCTGATAGTTGTCCTACACGGTACTGCTTATTCCCCATAAACGTAATCTAAGTGAGCTTGCATCTCCCTTGAACTGAAGCCCCGCAAATCTTACAATATGCCCTTTGCTCTTCTTGGAAAGTATTATCAAAATTCGCCGTTTGTCGCTGACTTACTATGTTGAAATTGATGATTAGTAGTTTATTGTGATAAACAAAACTTGCCTGTACATGTGGGTGTCACAAATCTCCTAATACAGTCTCAGGATGGGACGTGGCTTCGGAAAGGTCTGACAACTTTGCGAGCTCTTTTACACAATTTTTTTTCGGCGATGCACACATTTGACTGAAATATGTGTCTGTCATAGCAATCCGAACGATGTACAATTTACATTTGAAACGATAGATAGATAGATAGATAGATAGATAGGGCTCTCCTCTTCAATTGCATGACGGTGACTTAGACCTCAGAGTCAATTACAATTTTCCCTATGCATTTCACTGTATAAGATCATCAGGGGAATAATCCCCTAATATTTACTTGATATTCTTTTAAGACCCTATACCAAACATGTCACCAGCTTTTTAAGGGACACTACTGACTTCCTAAACAACCTTCCGACATATGTACCAACTAATACCATATTGGCTTCATTTGACATAGAATCACCTTATTCAAATATTCCACACAATCTCGGTATAGAGGCGGTAAATTATTGGATAGACAAATACCCCGGTACCCTTCATTCAAGATTCTCAAAAGATTTCCTACTTGACGGAATCAAACTAATACTTGAGAATAATATTTTTTGTTTCAATAGCACTTATTTCAAGCAAGTAAAGGGCACAGCTATGGGTACCAAATTTGCACCAGTGTACGCAACCCTAACTATTGGGTACTTGGAGGAAATATTATATGATTCTGTAGAAACCATTTATGATACAGAATTTTATATTTACTTCAAACGGTACTGGAAAAGATTTCTAGACGACTGCTTCGTCCCCTGGACTAAATCTAGAGAAGAACTAATACATTTCCACGACATTTTAAACAATCTACACAATGATATTAAATTCACATTACAATCTGATACAGTTGAACAACCGTTTTTAGATGTTATGGTCCGGAATTTAAGTGGAAAGATTGAGACAGATATCTACTATAAGGAGACTGACAGTAAACAGTATCTTTTTTTTTTCTTCCTGTCACCCCCGACATACAAAAATTAACATACCCTACAATCTGGCACGAAGATTAAGAACAATAATTTCAGAAGAACATATACTAGAAACTCGAATTAAGGAACTGAAGACGTTTTTAGTCAAACAAAAATACCCTGAGAATATAATTAACATGGGAATCGACCGAGCTACGAATCTTGATAGAACTACATTAAGACAAGTTGCGCAAAAGACGGAGGAACCCGTTATTACTTATGTGTCCACACATAATCCGCGAAATGCAGAGATATTTAATATAATAAAATATAATCTTCCAATTTTACAAGAAGATCCAAAAATGAAAAGTATTCTTTCAAAGTTTACGATGATTAAAAGCAAAAGGCAACCAAATAGTTTGAAGCGAATTCTAACAAAAGCCACATTTAGTCATGCATCTGAACACAAAGTAAAACGTTGTCAGAGGTCAAACTGCGGCCTCTGCACTCATCTATTAGAAGGCATGGCATTTGATTTTAATTGCGGTAGAAAATTTTACGTACATGAAACAATGACCTGTGAAGTAAAAAATGTGATTTATGTCATGAAATGCAGAGGCTGCGGCATAGAATATATAGGCGAAACCGGAAACTATTTACGAAAACGGGTCACTGTACACAATCAGCAAATCCGAGACCCAAGTACTAGAATGCTTCATGTAAGTGAACACATAAGTACATGTGCCAATCGGCAAGATCCGAAATATTACATCTTCCCATTCTACAAAATGTATTTTGAAAGCGTGTCACTAAGGCGCGCGAAAGAAAAATATTTCATTAACCTCCTTAAACCTGAGCTAAACAGGTATTCCTAATCTGTACCATCAACGTATATCGTTATTGTATACATGTATTAATAACAACTTACTCTTATATTAGTAAAATGAACTATACGCCATTATTACACTATACTGTATAGATGTTAATGTGACAGTGTATTGTACTGTAATGAGCGGAAGTAGACGTTACGGCGCATGCGACAAGAACGCTACGTTGCTAACGTCGTTTCCATGCGACACAAAGTCGCCATATTTGTTCCTGATGATCTGTACTGTAACAGTGAAACCGGTAGAAAACAGCGAAATAAATCATACGTTACTGTGAAATCGGACTCAATTGTGTTTTTTATATATATATATATATATATATAATTTCAAATTCGAACTGGGGCCGTGAAACGGCCGCCTTGTAGCAATTTTGCTTTGTTAAACGACCTTTTTTCAATTTCTTTGGTCGTTTAATGTGAATTTGAATAGTAAATTGAGAAACGTTTTCATGATTATTTTGTTTTTTCTTGATTTACCTGTAGAAATGTTGAAATTTTGATTTTTTTCTTGTATATGTAAACTCTGAAGAAGGCGAAAGCCGAAAGCGCTCAGTAAATATTGTTTTGCACTGTTGATGATTTAATCCTACCATATATATATATATATATATATATATATATAAAATAAGGTTTGACGTTACATGTTTAGATTTATTAAAATAAAACTATGCAAAAAAGTGTCAACGCGTTTCGCTCAGCTCGTCAGGACTGTTGCATAGCAATAGTAACGTCGTCACGTACGTTAACTGTCACGTGACGTTATTTAGCGTTATTTGCCGTTATTTTCATATACATACATGTTACGCATTTAATTTAGGCTTGAAACAGTTAAATAAAATTGTTTCCTTTGCTAACCTGGCAGAAATACTTTCAGAACGCAGTTTGAAAAAGGGAAACATTCGAAACTTTGGATTAATTGTGCTGCAATTGTATATATGTTCACTTAAAGGTATCTGTCTTGTTGAAGAGTCTCGTATTTGTTGCGCGTGTACGGTTCTTCTCGTGCGAAGTTTATCACCCGTTTGTCCTATGTAATATTCTTTACATCCATTACAGGTTATGGCGTAAATAACATTTCTTACGTCACAAGACATAGTTTCATTAATATAAAATATTTTACCATTAAAGTTAAAGGAGTTACCTTCGTCTAAACATTCACAAAGTCCGCAATTGGGACGATTGCATTTTGATACAAAATGTGTAGTGCTTGTACGATTATCTGTAAATTTTGCTTTAGTGATTAGTTTCTTGAGGTTTGGAGGTTGTCGTTTACTTTTTATTATTTTTGTACCTGAAAGTGCCTCATACATTGTTTGATCAGCCGTTAGAAGGTGAAAATTATTCTTCAAAATGCCATACATTTCTGTACTATTTGGGTTATACGTCGAGACGTAAGGAATAACTTCCTCGTCGCTCTTGGTGGGTAGGATAAGTAGTTCATTACGTGGTATTGATAAAGCCTTTTTGATGTCCTGTGATATAAGTGTTTCTGGATAGTTACGTTTCTGTAAAGCAGTTCGTAATTCTGATAATCTTCTTTGCCGTACATTGCTATTTGAAACGATAGTACAAATTCTTCTGGCCAAATTATATGGAATACTTGTCTTGGTATGTTTGGGGTGGCATGAGTGAAAATTAAGGTATTGCTTGGAATCGGTTTCCTTGAAATGTATATCAGTATTTAAGTATGTGTTTGTTTTTATTAATAATATATCCAGAAAAGGAAGTTTTTCGTCGCTATATTCTATGTTAAATTTGAGGTCTGGGTGTAATTCATTCAAAACCAAATGGAACTTTGTCAAATCGGCTTTGCCTCTGGTCCAAAAAATGAAGCAATCATCTAGGAACCGTTTCCAGTTTTCTTTGATATAACTAGAAAACTCTGTTCCATAGTTTATTTCTACTTGCGAGTATAATGTTTCCTCTAAATAAGCTAGTACAAGCGTAGCATATGTTGGCGCAAATTTTGTTCCCATCGCCGTTCCCCTAATTTGATTATACATTACGTCATTGAATGAAAAGTTATTATTTTCGAGAATTGTCTTTATTGATTCAGTTATGAATTCTTTTGAAAACCGTTTGTGTATTAGTTCTGGATGTTTTGACAACCAAAAGTCTATGGCTCTAAGACCTAATTCATGAGAAATATTCGTATAAAGGTTTACGACATCAAATGAAAATAAAAGGGTATCTTGTGGCACAGTTGTTGGAATATGTGAAAGGAAGTCAATATCGTCTCTAATGTGACTTTTTACTTTTTGAATATATGGTTTCAGTAAAATATCAATTAAGTTACTGAGACGATGTGTCTCGCACGCAGGACCGGCTACTATTGGTCGGAATTTGAGATCCTCTGGGTCTGGTAACTCCAGATATTCACTATTAATTTTGTTGCATTCATCTTTAATAAGTTTGCTTTTATTTATCTTAGGTAAGCCATAACAAAGACTTGTTTTGCAATCAAAATCTAGTAAGTAATTTATTTCATGTCGTGTTATATCTTTTGCCAATTTAATAACGTTTCTAATTTTTTTCATTGTCTCCTTTGTGCATTGGCTATCAACTTGCCTATAAACAGAATTATCATTTAACATATCTAATATTTTTCTTTTGTAAAATTCGGTATTCATGATGACAATACCGCCGCCTTTATCTGCCTCTTTTATGATTATTGGCTTTTCATTTGATAAATTTTTGACTGCTTGTCTTTCATTACGGGTTACATTAAACGAGGTTTTTCCATAGAAAACTGAAACTTAGAGAATTCTTTTACACAAATGATAACATAGAACAGGATGATTCTTTAGTAAGAAACAAAAGTTATTTTGAACCATCAAAAGGGAGAAACCCGATGCTTGATGAATACATAAACATAACAAAAGTAATACCATATAGGCCAACGCAAACAAAAACCTCGTTTAATGTTTAAAAAAAAATGAAAAATGGTCGTTTAATAAAGCAAAATTGCTAGAAGACGGCCGTTTCACGGCCCCAGTTCGACTTCGAAATTGCAACTGGCCGCCAAAATGAGAAAAATCGTATTTTGTGATTTGTAGCGCTGTATTTATAGCGCTACAAATTCATTGTATGTATTGGCCATTCACATATGAGGCAAAACTCACCATGATGAAGGAAACAGCTCATTATACATATGAATGCATTGCTACAAAAGACAAAAGCAAGAGTGGAACACTATGTATGGGGGAAGCAAGATGCCCCTGCACAAGTATAGGTTGAAAAGAAAAATATTAGATATGTTAAATGATAATTCTTTTTATAGGCAAGTTGACAGCCAATGCACAAAGGAGACGATGAAAAAAATTAGAAACGTTATTAAATTGGCAAAAGATATAACACGACATGAAATAAATTACTTACTAGATTTTGATTGCAAAACAAGTCTTTTTTATGGCTTACCTAAGATAAATAAAAGCAAACTTAATAAAGATGAATGCAACAAAATTAATAGTGAATATCTGGAGTTACCAGACCCAGAGGATCTCAAATTCCGACCAATAGTAGCCGGTCCTGCGTGCGAGACACATCGTCTCAGTAACTTAATTGATATTTTACTGAAACCATATATTCAAAAAGTAAAAAGTCACATTAGAGACGATATTGACTTCCTTTCACATATTCCAACAACTGTGCCACAAGATACCCTTTTAGTTTCATTTGATGTCGTAAACCTTTATACGAATATTTCTCATGAATTAGGTCTTAGAGCCATTGACTTTTGGTTGTCAAAACATCCAGAACTAATACACAAACGGTTTTCAAAAGAATTCATAACTGAATCAATAAAGACAATTCTCGAAAATAATAACTTTTCATTCAATGACGTAATGTATAATCAAATTAGGGGAACGGCGATGGGAACAAAATTTGCGCCAACATATGCTACGCTTGTACTAGCTTATTTAGAGGAAACATTATACTCGCAAGTAGAAATAAACTATGGAACAGAGTTTTCTAGTTATATCAAAGAAAACTGGAAACGGTTCCTAGATGATTGCTTCATTTTTTGGACCAGAGGCAAAGCCGATTTGACAAAGTTCCATTTGATTTTGAATGAATTACACCCAGACCTCAAATTTACCATAGAATATAGCGACGAAAAACTTCCTTTTCTGGATATATTATTAATAAAAACAAACACATACTTAAATACTGATATACATTTCAAGGAAACCGATTCCAAGCAATACCTTAATTTTCACACATGCCACCCCAAACATACCAAGACAAGTATTCCATATAATTTGGCCAGAAGAATTTGTACTATCGTTTCAAATAGCAATGTACGGCAAAGAAGATTATCAGAATTACGAACTGCTTTACAGAAACGTAACTATCCAGAAACGCTTATATCACAGGGCATCAAAAAGGCTTTATCAATACCACGTAATGAACTACTTATCCTACCCACCAAGAGCGACGAGGAAGTTATTCCTTACGTCTCGACGTATAACCCAAATAGTACAGAAATGTATGGCATTTTGAAGAATAATTTTCATCTTCTAACGGCTGATCAAACAATGTATGAGGCACTTTCAGGTACAAAAATAATAAAAAGTAAACGACAACCTCCAAACCTCAAGAAACTAATCACTAAAGCAAAATTTACAGATAATCGTACAAGCACTACACATTTTGTATCAAAATGCAATCGCCCCAATTGCGAACTTTGTGAATGTTTAGACGAAGGTAACTCCTTTAACTTTAATGGTAAAATATTTTATATTAATGAAACTATGTCTTGTGACGTAAGAAATGTTATTTACGCCATAACCTGTAATGGATGTAAAGAATATTACATAGGACAAACGGGCGATAAACTTCGCACGGGAAGAACCGAACACGCGCAACAAATACGAGACCCTTCAACAGAACAGATACCTTTAAGTGAACATATAGACAATTGCAGCACAATTAATCCAAAGTTTCGAATGTTTCCCTTTTTCAAACTGCGTACTGAAAGTATTTCTGCCAGGTTAGCAAAGGAAAAATATTTTATTAACTGTTTCAAGCCTAAATTAAATGCGTAACATGTATGTATATGAGAATAACGGCAAATAACGCTAAATAACGTCACGTGACAGTTATCGTACGTGACGACGTTACTATTGCTATGCAACAGTCCTGACGAGCTGAGCGAAACGCGTTGACACTTTTTTGCATAGTTTTATTTTTAATAAATCTAAACATGTAACGTCAAACCTTATTTTATTTATTTATCTATCGTTCCGGGTATATTTTATACCCTTCCTCTATATATATATAAACCTAAGTTAAACGCTTTATAAGCGATTAGACTAATAACGTAAAGTCACGTCATGTGACATTATTAAGTTAACGTCGTAACGTTACGGCGTTTCTATGCAACAGTCCTGACGAGCTCAGCGAAACGCGTTGACATATTTTTGCATAGTTGATCATTAAATAACAAAACATGTAACGTCAACTCTTATTTCATTTATTTATATATATATATATATATATATATTTATATATATATATATACTACGAAAACACTCTATGGATGCACAAATATATTTGATATATTTTATTCCTAATTATGACTAACCGGTTTCATGAATTTAATCAATTTTCAAATTTATATATATATAAACGAAGTATAAAACGACTTCACATGCTCATTTTTTGACTTTAATTGTCACATAAACAAACGCGTTTCGTTAAACAACTCTTCAGTGTTAAAGTGACATTAAAAATGCACCAGTTCAGGAGAACCGACCGTAAAATTTTGGACAATTCTCAACACTACCACCCTTACCCGCCAGATGTCAAGGTTACATGCGCACTTAAATTTTTGCTTTAAAGGATTACGCCACAGTTTTATTTTTACTATTTACAAGCTCTGAGCTTGATTTAGTATCATTTGGCATAGTGGTAGATATTGTTATAAAATTTCACAGCACTACTTGATCTTAGAAAAAGGTCACAGACTTAGAATATTTATCTAACTGAAATACGAAAATTAGATGCAGGATCATTGATCCAATATTCGCCATCATCAAAAACTTAAAAACAGCTTTGAAATTCCTAATCCGTGCATTATCTTTTGTCTCAACCTGCAGCAACTTTTGTACTTGTACTTACGATGACATACTTTTATGAACTACTGGAAGGGCCCAACGAGAATATGACCGGATTTATTTTTTAAAGTTATGCCATCGTACTACTTGAGCAATTTGGGACACCGTTAAAACTTTATGTAAGCTTGCTGATCATTTGTTCACTCTTTGAAGTTGCAAGCACGTACATGTACACCCAAATTATAATACAAACTGTGAGGATACAATAAGATAGTAGGTTTTAGTGTTGGACACACACACACACACACACACACACACACACACACAGAGTCAAATAAGGATATATGAGGATCCAAAAATAGTAAGATTTAGTGCTGGACATACACACACAAACACGCACACATACGCATGTTCATACACTCGCATGCCAACACAAAATATAACCAGAAAATATAAGGATTCAAATAATAGTAGGTTTTAGTGCCGGAGTCTTGTAAGATGCTGCTCAGTTCTATTTAAATGTTTCTTGTTTTTGTTACATGTAGATTACGGTTCACTTTCTGTTTCTAGATGTGAATGTCAAACAAATCGAGGCAGATATATTCTTCTGATTTTGATCTCCATCCTCTTTAATTGCACTATGCCATCAGAACCAGGCCCATACAGAAAATTACTATTGAAATTAGCGTTGCTGCATTGAGTTGTAAACCACCATGCTCCTTTAGAAAAGTTAGCACAGTTAGGCCCATGTACCGAACCTTTGTCTTTTGTAGCGAAGACTGTACCACTAGAAGAACTCAGTAGGTCGCCTGTAAAATAAAGAGTAAATAGAGATTAAAGTCATCTTTATGTATACTGTTCACAAAAATAGGAGACATTAAGCCATGAAAAATGTAATATCCATATAAATATAAAACGACAAGTGTCGATAAGATAAATATCAGTTAACTTTTCATGACAGTTTGGAAGATACATCCTGTCAGGTGATCTTCATACAATTCTTTTCATACATGGGGTCAAGACCAAAATGTGGCAAATTCGATCAAAATTCAATTCGTTCAAGTTAATCAACTAAGCTAACGTCTTAATGTATTGTATAACGTTGTATGCTAAAACATGTATTTTTCTTCAAAATTAAGACCAGAAAACAGAAATCGTACAGGTACATCGAGTCACCGAACAATTAAGCCATTTATAGCCTGCACTCTTCATTTTGAGGAAATAGTCTGTACAACAAAATTCAGCTTGTTAAATGAATTATGGCGAGTGTTGTCGTGTAAATTTTGCACTCTGAAAAGAATATGTTGCCAGATTCGTGTGAATTAGGATGTCGACCTATGTCTTATACGAATTCCGTGCAGATCATGTGGCAGGATATACCATCCAAAATGTAATCGCTAAATGTCGTATCGAGTATTTGTCTGATGGATAATTGCCTTTTCAGATGGATTTGATTTTTTCTAATTCAAACAATTTTTAATAGCTTAATACCCCCACTTTTTTCCTGAACAGTATATATAATGATATTCTTCAGAATTAATCTTGGCGGTTTATTGGTTATGAGATGAGGTAAATTTGGAACTATCATTAGACTACTGGAATTGTCATTATTTTATAATCTATTAATAAAACTCATTTCATTGGCACACGTAGGGAAGACAATATTTCATGTCGCAAAATTTGTGATGTAACATCTTAATGACGTATGGTTGTTGACGCAACAGTGTTCAAATGTCGCATGGGTTTAAAAGTAACGTCAACCGAAAGATTAACAAAGTGAAGTTTACTAAACCGGAAGAACTTTCAAGTTTTATCCATATTATATAATAAAATACGCGTCGCCTTTCGTTTTGGTTAACATTATAATTTATTGAACAGTAAAATACGTGTATATGCAGTGAACTATTCAACATAACCTCATGTCCACTTCGACAAAAGTAAAAAAAAAGTGCATACTGTTTTTTATGCTATAACTCGCAACTCAGTTTATTAATGTTCATGGTATGCCCCATGTCATGCACTCGTAACTTTACGATATTAAACTACTTACATGTATTCAGTCTAAGATGCATCCATATAGTATTACGTTATTTAAGAAAATATTTTTCCTTACCTTCGAATTATCGCAAATTATCACATGTTGTTTGAAAGCAGATCGCGAAATAATAATTCACGACGGCCGCAGGCCGGAGTGAATTAATACTTGTACCTGCCCGACCACAAGTCATGTGTTAGTCTGCGATAATTCGCGGGTAAGGAAAAATTATTGCGATTGTAATACTATACACGATCAAATTGCATGGATATTATGACGTTGCGAATGGATTCCTTTTGTGGTGCCAAAAGTTAAATGTTTTTGTCGGACGTCATCTAGGCGCGAAATGTACACGCCGTGCGTTAAGAACGTGAATTATCACAAATTACTATAGGCTCGATGGGGAAAACGTTAACGTCATGTTAGAATTACCATAAATCAGTGCATGTTACCCAGTGAGTGAAGCGTCATAGATTGCTTCATATAATACTGTAACACATTAGTAAAATCGTATTACTTAAACTATGAATTACTTAAACTATGAACAGTTCATATAACAAAATAATTTAATTTCATTGTACTGGTAGAACGAAAAAAAAAGAATACAATAAAAACAAATCAACAACACCTTACAACAAAAAGTCAAGAAATCCACGAAATGCTGTGTTTTGCATTATTTAGCTCATTTTGCCAAAATTCTGCCAAAATTCTGCAGAATAAAATTTATCCAAATGTATAACAAAAATAAGCGTTCAGACACCTTTGCTACCGTCTCCTTGTTTGACAAGTAATCGGTTCGGATTTATGGTCAACATTTCCCTATGGTATGCATAGTTGTATTATCAGTGACATACGAACTTAACTTTTACGTACCTGCAGTCCCAGAATATTCAGCAACAACTATTGGAAAAAGCTTTGCTGGATTGTCTAGTGTAAAGTATCGATAATTTGCAAATGTACGATTGCCTTCCAAGTCCTCAATGTCCACAAGTAGCTCGTAGTGGCCTTGCAGCAATATTGTATATAAAGGTAGATTTCCTTTAAGAACAAAACGTACACATTATTGTTACATATTTTAATGTCAGAAATTTAGAAAAAAAAGAAGATAAAAATAAATATTCAAATTGTGGGAAAGCCGAATTAAAAAAGAAATGTCCAAAACATCCGTTAAAAAAATCAAACACATTCCAGTTTAGGTCAGAGCGATTCTGTACAACCTACAGAAGATAACATCATTTTTATATGTACAAATATTTTATCCTAGCAATGGATGCGTCGATTTGTTGATTGCTGTGACAGCAATCACATACAAGTCTTAATACAAATATTATTAGGACCAATTTACGACTGACCGCAAAGCTGAGCTAAAGTCGTTCATATATGAACGGTGTCTATACAAACTCCCATGGTGCTTTGGATCCAGAAAGTTTCGAGTAGAACCAGATACAAAAAAAATAGTAGCTCAACCAGTATATCTTGTATCATTTAGCGTGTTTATGGTGTTAAAAAACATATTTTGTTTTCATCAAAATAGTAAAGAAAGAGCTACAGAACGTAATGACAGAAAATCTAGTCATTTGGAAAATGGACTAGCCAAATTTGTTAAATCTGTTTTCCCAAAGTGCTGCAGTCATGCATTCCGAAACAAAACTAACTTCAGTCGGTTTAAACAGGACAGGAAGACGACACCCGAAGACGTTTAAACATTCATTTGATCAAAAACGTTTCTAAAATCATCTCATACATAGAACATCCATTAAAGAATGCTATTGCATTCGTGTGTTGTGTGACGTAATGGGACACAAGTGACATGGGGCATCAACACAAAAAAGCTGCTGATTTCATCAGAAGGGCTTATACTATATTGCTAACAAAATACGGTCATAGTGTGTGGCAATGCTTTTCACGCCCTATGGGTACATTCTTTTTCGTCCTCTTTACTCTTAAATAATAATTGAAATTTGATGATATGTGATGTCACTGAAGAAATCAATATATATACACAGTGTGTCTAAAAATAATGCATGTACATTTTCATTTGCCTTATAGATAAAGACTCTGAAGTAAACCCATACCTAGCCAGTGTTCACCAGAAACGTTACCAAATCCATACAGGTAGCATTCCCACTCTCTGTAAAAGTCCACAGACCCATCTTCTCGACGTTGGAAAACCTAAGAGTTGAACGTGCTTGTCAGTGACTTAGCCCCATAATTTTAAATAGCGACGAAGCGTCAAATACCATAAAACTTCAACAAACATCGAATTTTTCCGTTGCCAACTTCGATTAGTACCGACTCGGCTAGCCGGTGTTAAACAAAATTGGCAATGGAAGATATGTTTTACGGTAATTACTGAAAAGCTTTATCTGCAATACCGATTATGGATCACAGTCCTTCACATTAAGGTGTATGGGTACACATTCATGTATTTTCCGAGTTCTCAAAAGGAGAAACACTTTTGTGGCTTGCCATTTGCTTTCCTGGATGACGAATCCCTCATAAATGTGTTTTACTTTAAAGGAAATGGATCAAATTCTTTCCTTTTTGAGTAGAACTCCCTTCAGAAAGAATGCCAATCTAAAATTGTAAAGTTGATTCCCCTGAATGCCTAATCAAAAACCTCCATGTGTATCAGTGGTAGCACCCTTAAAAGCAAGCAGACTATAAACAAATGAATGTATATGACAGAGTGCTATCGAAATGCTTCATTTTCTACCACGACGTCAGTGCTGCTTATAAAAGAACACATTTAGTGTTCAAACATAAAGCAAAAAACAAGAATAATGTGACACAGTCTTTTTCACTTCAACGTAATTCCCCGTTTAGAGGACGTAAAAAGCTTTCCTGCACCTGATCATATCATAACTATATTTTATAAATATCTGGTTTTAGAACGCTGTCAGCTCATAAATACATACACAGGCAGTTAAAGAAATAATTTAAATGCATTTAGAGTGCATTTAAACGAGTTTTCTGCCGATAATTAAGGAATGAATTTCATTTTTCTGAGGTTTATCGAAGTGTAAAATACATTGGGTCACGTGCAAAGTGACTGAACGCCGAAGGGGTTCATGTAAACTTTGCTAGTGACCCAATGTAGTTCACACTTCGATAAACATCCATGCAAACTTTGCTAGTGACCCAGTGTAGTTTACACTTCGAAAAAACATCAGAAAAATTAAGTTCATTGCTTATATTTATATTCGTTTCAGTCAAATGTTTTATGAAAAATCTTATATAAGCACTAAAATTGAAGCAATAAAACATGTACACGCTGTTTTTCTGCTAACAGCACAACGACAAGCATGACGTCATGACGTTGCTGACGTCCAATCAGGTTATAGAGAGCCATTGTTTATTTTACGTCATTGACGTCGCGTGTCTCAATGTAATTATTGAAATGTAAACTACATTACGTTCCAATAGTTTACTATAGGTTTTTCCAGGAAATACACCATTAATGTAAATATACATCTATATCTACATACCAACCAACCGCCACCACCGGTTTCCATGTCACAATAGACATCAAGTCCTTCGTATGTTCCCATAGGTCTTATGTTGTAGATTCCAGATGTTGAGAAACCCATGTCCCTGACGTCTTGACAGTCACGCGCAGTATAGTATTTTTCACAGCCTGAATGAGTGAAACTGTTGTTTAGGATTTTATCATCTGTATCATGTACGTATTTAGTCCATAACGTTTTCTCGGCCATGCCACATACTGTATAAATATGTGATATAGCCGAACAAACATAAATGAACTGAATACGTATGGAATGGCTCAGTACATAAGATTCCATATGTTGCTATGTGATAAAGCCGAGCAAACGTAATAGGACTCTTACATATAAATTTTCATTTGTTGCTATGTGATAAAGCAGAACAAGCGTCAGTAACTGCCCTTAATACGCATGACATGATTCAGAATGTGTTTTCTTTTCATTTTTATCATGAGATAGAGCCGAGCAAACGTGATTGGACTTAATACGGATATATCATACATGGGCTCTACCATGTCTATGTTAGAACCGATAAAATTAAACACATAATTTATGCTCCTACGTGATATAGCCGAGCAAACATAAATTGGTGGGGCACATTTCAATACTGGTCATGAACAGACTCAATTAAACAGAGTGTGCTATATTCATTTCTTTGATATACTCCTTGCTTCCAAAGGATCTAACGAAGCAAAACTTATTCATCTTCTTTCCGGCTGATGTTGTTCCGCTTGGAGGCCGCCAAATGTCTCCCCGCATATCATCATAGTGCAGGTTATATGTTCTGGTCTTATGAGATAAATGTGTTCATATAGTGTCATTCTGAAAAGAGTTCTGCTTCAGCTAGTGTTAGAGGGGCGTGGCCAGGGTTGCACATATCATTACTGAACGTGTTCAGACTCAATTAAATCGAGTCAGATAGTTTCGTTTCTTTGATGTTTCCTTGCTACAAGATCTAACTGATCAAAGCATATTTATTTTCACTGCAACTGATGTTGTGCCGCGTGAAACGTCTACCCGTACAATATTAAATTGTCCGTCCTTTCAAATCAGTTAGTCCATTTAGGATCATTTTGAAAACAGAGTTTTGCTTAAGCCCTTGTTAGGTGGCGTGACCAGTTGCAGATGTCAGTACATGTACTTAACACGAATAGAATGAATTAAATCGAGTCTGTTTTCTTTTCATTTCTCTTCTCATTTTTATTCCTTTCTCCCAAATGATCTAACTAATAAGAATTTGTTAATGCGTATAATATGATCCCTAACAACAGTTTCGCTCTCATGAATATTTTCTTTGCTCTTAAAATTTGGTTCATGTTAATAGACAAAGTGCAAAGTACTTATGCAATACAGTGAACTTTACTTTAAAAGTCTTTATCATACATTATAAATTTTAAGGTACATTTTCGCAAGAACTGATAACCAAGATGTATGGGTTTATTTTCTCGCTGAAATGTTATAATGAACATGTATTCTACATTCCAGATTCTTTGAATGTTAGCCGAAATAAAAGTTGAAACATTGCCAATGTATCTTAGCAACAGCCCTAGAGGGACTCTTTTCAAAATGACTCTTAATGTGCTAACTCCAGGGACTATAGGATTTAACTGACCGTTCCAAGGCGGTAGTTCTGTTGTGGTTCTTTGTTGCCTGTTTTTGGTGTCAGAGTTTCTGTGATGTTTTACCTTATGTATGTTATTATTATTTTTGGTTCGGTTTGGGTTGCTGAGTGGCCACCTTTTGGGAACAAGCTGCTCACTCGGTTGGCCATATGTTCTCTGTATCTTGATTATTTGTAATCTTAGTTGTTTCCAATTATGGTTTGAGGGCTGGATTTGGATTTTGATTGTTTCAGTTCCTGGTCTTTGCATACTTTTTACTTTCATACTAAAACTCAAGTAAATGTATCTTGCAAAAGCATTCTGAAATAAAAAAAAATAAATAAAAAAAAACATCCGCACAAAATTCATAATGAATAAAGAGCAATGAAAATAGCTGACTTTGATGTATTGGATTTATACCTGAGCAGTACATGAGTGTGTAACACACTGCCCACATCACAATCTAGCGACGGTTTCAGTGGAACTTGAATTTGTAGATTTCAGTGATACCGGAGGGTCAAACATATACAATACCAAACCCTTGTAAAACTTGCGAAAAATAACAGACTTTATATAAACTCTTGCGAACAGGGATAACTTCTGCAAATTTAAAGAGTAACTACTTTTCAGGAACTGACTGAATCAGATCTCAAACCTTATCCCCAACATCAAAGGGAAAGATTGACAAAGACATCCCAACAAACAATAAATTACAAGTAAAAAGCCGAGTCAGCAGCTCTTTCCCAATTTCCCAAATAGGTGGCAACTCAGCTATCCTTACTGAACTAAATAATTTAGACCAACAGAAGGGTTACAACAGACTGAGCAAATTATACGAAAAAGTTTAGCGACTATTTTTACCTATTATCTATTTTTATTACAGAAGGGTTAAAATGAGAACACAATAAATTAAACAGCACCGAACATAAAACAAATGCAACCGCAACGAAAGTACCACCTTGGGACGGTCCGTAATAACTACTGGGGGGGGGGGGGGCGGCGATGGTAAATCGGTTTTACTGGGCCCAAACCTTCACCCTCACCCTCCGCCGCGGTGCACACAATTAGTTGTTAGTTCGGTTTGGCTTTGGCTACACAAATGATACTAAATCACCACACACATGGCTTAAAGGCAGATGTAATTACAATAAACAAGTTCTGACAATATTCACCGAATGATAATTCACAACAGAAACATCACATTGGAACGGTCAGTATAAGCTAACAAAGGGCAGGGCATTCAAATAGTCGCACACGTGCAGATTTCTCGCTCTCTGTTACACACATGCAACCTGTTCTCGAGAAGGACTTTCTGCCAACGAAAAGATATAAGCAGCAAGCAAATTAATAATTGAACCAGGATGACCATCAACCCTGGAACGTTTGAGATAAAGTAAGGAGGAAAGTGCAAGTTTGCGCCAGCTACGCAAAAGCTTTATTTCAAATGACTAGATGAGCTGAAATGATACATGAGATAAACAAAAATATATATCATACTGACCAAATACCGGGTATGTCATGAACCCAAATACGATGACTGCATATTTCAACATTTCGAATAATCCTATCATAGGGCGAATTGCTTTGTGGCTCTAATGACAACCTGTCCAATAATGCTATCGTTATACTGCACCCGTCCTTAGTATTGCTACCGCTTTCACGCCTGTACATGTACGTATATAATGGACACAGTTATTTAGTTTGAGTTTCTAAAATATGTATGAGTATGTGAACGAAGCTTCTAGCAAGATACTATATTTACACAACGATACCCTTTACCATCTGATCTTTGTCTACTGTAAACTACTTATATTTCGCGGTTACTGAATATTGGCGATATTGGCGGTTATGGCAAAGAGCGCCAATATACAAGTCCGCCAATATTACATTAATTAAATACATGTACGTGTATACATACGCAACGGAGGTTCAGATGAAAATGAGTATTTGATGAGTATTCTAGATGTTTTTATACCTTTCAACGAAACTAGAAATTATGGCATCACATTAGAATCGTCTCAATGAGGTGATTCTAATATATGCCACAATGGTTAGTCAAAAGGAAAACCTAAAAAAGTGTTACAAAATTACATCAAATTTTCTTCATTATCTGGAGCCATAGTATATCATGACTGCCAAAATTGAATGCGCCAATTTGTCAATTTCATTAAACCGCGAAATTTTGATACCGCAGATATTAAGTGTTTTACAGTATACAGTGTGCAAATAAGACATTTGTGTGCTTTCGACTTCATTTCTTTAAGAATTATATTAGATTCAGAACCATTGCTGATAGACACTTTTTCGATAATACAAAATTTAATACGATATTAACCCCTTCTCAGGTTGTGTATGCTTAAGGTTTTTATAAAGAAGACATATGTCATTGTCGGAGATAATTGCAGTGTCACAAATTAGTATCTTCATAAACCGGATCGATAGATATATCTTTTCGATCAGCGCGACGATAAGTTTGTATATTACACTCGTAGTTAAGAAATACCAGGATTTCTTATCAGTGTAAATATGCTATTTCCCAGTTATCTACGAGGCTTTATTTCCTCATGGGAAATAAATCACTGTAGATTGGTTACTTTCCCCATAATATTCAAACATTGATTACTAATGTACGGCCGGATACCGGCTTTTAGAACTAATTTTCCAAGTTTAACTATCCACTGCAGTCGAAACTATAAAAACGCCTTGAGAGTTGCCTATTATAGTCTTGCTAAATCAACGAGCGCTCAGTTACAAAATGTAAAGCCTATAATAAACTGTGGTGTATTTCTGGCGTGTTCAACATAATGATTCTGTGAACTTCTCAGATTTAGGTAGGGTTGCATTGCCTTTTATCACATTCGTTTCTTTATCGGATCTTTAAATCTCCCTTGGTTTATAAAACACATATTTTAAATGGGAAGATTAATGAACTCTGAATATTGGTCAATATACAAAATGATTATCCGACTTTTTAGCTCACCTGAGCCTTTAGGCTCATAGGTGAGCTTATAGTATAGCCAGGCATCCGTCGTCCGTCCGTCCGTCGTCCGTCCGTCGTCAACATTTTCAAACATCTCCTCTGAAACCACGGGGCCGATTGAAGTCATATTTCATATGGAGCCTACCTAGGTCGGGGGAACGAAAGTTTGTTCCGGGTATCTGGGTCACATGACCAAGATGGCCGCCATGCCCATATATGGTAAAAACCCTTCAAAAATCTTCTTCTCCAGAACCAAAAGGCCTATGACCTTGAAACTTGGTATGTAGCATTGGACATGCGGGCCCATTATAGTTTATACAAATGATGACCTTTTGGTGACCTTGACCTAATTTATGACATGGTCAACTTTGGTGCGTTAGACTTTTATATGGGAAAACGCTTAAACAGTGGATTTCTCGGAAATTTATTACGTCTAAGGTACAATATTTGGTATACATGGTCAACTGTATGAGCGAATGAAGATATTATGTCACTAAAGGTCAAGGTCGTTCCGTCGATCCATCCATCGTCAAGATTTTCAAACATCTTCTTCTCTGAAACCACTGGGTCGATTGAAGCCAAATTTCATATGGAGCCTACCTAGGTCGGGGGAACGAAAGTTTGTTCCGGGTATCTGGGTCACATGACCAAGGTGGCCGCCATGCCCATATATGGTAAAAACCTTTTAAAAGTCTTCTTCTCTAGAACCAAAAGGCCTATGACCTTGAAACTTGGTATGTAGCATTGAACATGCGGGCCCATCGTAGTTTATACAAATGATGACCTTGTGGTGACCTTGACCTAATTTATGACACGGTCAACTTTAGTACGTTAGGCTTTTATATGGGAAAACGCTTAAACAGTGGATTTTTCACAAACTATTTAAGTCTAAGGTACGATATTTGGTATACATGGTCAACTGTATGAGCAAATGAAGATATTATGTCACTAAAGATCAAGGTCATTCCGTCGGTCCATCCATCATCAAGATTTTCAAACATCTTATTCTCTGAAACCACAGGGCCGATTGAAGCCAAATTTCATATGGAGTCTCAGTGGGGTTGGGGAAAGAAAGTTTATACCCTGGGTCTGGGTCATATGACCAAGATGGCAGCCATGCCCATATATGGTAGAAACCCTTCGGAAATCTTCTTCTCCAGAACCAAAAGGCCTATGACCTTGAAATTTGGTATGTAGCATTAGGCATTCAGGCCCATCATAGTTTATACAAATGATGACCATGCATTGAACTTGACCTAATTTATGACACAGTCAACTTTGGTACGTTAGGCTTTTATATGGGTATAAAGTTAAACAGTGGATTTCTCAGAAACTGTTCAAGTCTAAGGTATAATATTTGGTTTTTATGGTCAACTAAATGAACAGCTGAAGATATTATGTCACTAAAGGTCAATGTCATTCTGTCAGCCTGTCTGTCATCAAGATTTTCAAACATCTTCTCCTCTGAAACTACCGGGCTGATTAAAGTCAAATTTCATATGGAGCCTACCTAAGTTTGTTCTGGGTATCCGTGTCACATGACCAAGATGGCCACCACGCCCATATATGGTAAAAACCCTTCATAAATCTTCTCCTCCAGAACCAAGTGGCCTATGACCTTGAAACTTGGAACGTCGCATCGGGCATTCAGGCCCATCATAGTGTATACAAATGATGACCATGGGATGACTTTGACCTAATTTATGACGCGATCAGCTTCGGTACCTCAGCCTTATATATGGGAAAACGCTTAAACAGTGGATTTCTCAGAAACTATTTAAGTCTTAGGTACAATATTTGGTTTTTAACGTCAACTAAATGAACAGCTGAAGATATTATGTCACTTCAAAGTCAAAGTCATTCTGTCAGCCGGTCCATTGTCAAGATTTTCAAACATCTTCTCCTCTGAAACCACTAGGCCGATTGAAGTCAAATTTCATATGGAGCCTACCTAGGTTGGGGGAACAAAAGATTGTTGGGGGTATCTGGGTCACATGACCAAGATGGCCGCCACACCAATATATTGTAAAAACCCTTCAATAATCTTCTTCTCCAAAACCAAAAAGGCCTATGACCTTGAAACTTGGTATGTAGCATCGGCCATTCAGGCCCATCATAGTTTATACAAATGATGACAGTGCAGTGACCTTGGCCTAATTTATGACAAGGTCAACTTCTGTACCTTCGGCTTTTATATGGGAAAACACCTAAACATAAGATTTCTCAGAAACTATTTAAGTCTAAGGTACAATATTTGGTATATATGGTCAACTAAATAAACAGTTGCAGATACTATGTCACTAAAGGTCAAGGTCATTCTGTCAGCCTGTGTGTCATCAAGTTTTTCAAACATCTTCTCCTCAGAAACCATTGGGCTGAGTGAAGCCAAATTTCATATGGAGTCTCAATGGGATGGTGGAAAAAAAGTTTGTTACCAGGGTCTAGGTCACATGACCAAGATGGTCAACCATATCCATATATGGTAAAAACCTTTCAAAAACTTTTTCTTCAGAACGAAAAGGCCTATGACCTTGAAACTTAGTACGTAGCTTTGGGCACTCTGGCCAATTATTGCTAATTATACAAATGATGCCTGTGCTTTGACCTTGACCAAATTTATGACACTGTCAACTTTGGTATGTTAGGCTTTTATATGGAAAAATGCTTAAACAGTGATTTTTTCAGAAATTATACAAGCCTAAGGTACAATATTTGGAATGTATGGTTAACTGAATGACCAGATGAAGATATTGTCACTATAGGTCAAGGTCATTCTGTCAGCCCGTCCATCTGTTGTCAAGATTTTCAAACATCTTCTCCTCTGAAACCACTTCCCTGATTGAAGCCAAATTTCATATACAGTCTTAGTGGGATGGGGGAACGAAACTAGGTTCCCAGGATCTGGGTCACATGACCAAGATGGTTCCCATGTCCATATATGGAAAAACCCCTTCAAAAATCTTCTTCTCCAGAACCAAAAGGCCTATGACCTTGAAACTTGATATGTAGCATTTGGAAGTTGGGCCCATCATAATTTTTACAAATCAGAACTGTGCATTGAATGTGACCTAATTTATGGCAAGGTCGATTTTGATGCATTGGAAAATGCTTAAGCAGTGGATTTCTCAGAATCCATTAAAGTCTACGACATGCCCATATATGGTCAAACTCCATCAAAAATCTGCTTCTCCAGAACCAAAAGCACAATGACCTCGTGGCATGGTATGTAGCATTGAAGACTCGGGCCCATCATAATTTATATAAATCATGACAGCGCATTGACCTTGACCTAATTTATGGCAAGGTCAGCTTTCAGTCTTTGGTATGTTATGGTTTTATGTGGGAAAATGCTTAAACAGTTGATGTTATGGAATTTTTTAAGCCTAGATATAATAATTGGAAAATATGGTTATTTAAATGAATACATGAAGACAATGTCATCAAAGGTCAAGGTCATATTTTGAACTTTGCTCAAGGTCACTGAGATTTTAAAATTAAAATATGCACACCTTTTAAGATACTGGTTTCAAAAATGTAACAAATGAGCGAAATGACAAATTGTGTCTGTTGACAGAAGGTGTCAGGTGAGCTACAGAACCATTGGTCCTCTGGTTAAGACATAGAAACATTTGTCAACCCGATCCACGCCTTAATAAACGTTTGGTTAGAATGCCTCAGAACAAATTGTATCATAATCGTTTCCACTGTTAATGATTTTCTTCATTCTTGATTTTTACTATTCAGCGTGTGCTACGCAGCACTCACCGTACCTACGGAAGATTATTAGGGGCAGGCATACTTTTGCTTTTTGTTCGCTATCTTGGAATTTCGACTTAACAACTCGAAATTTCGACTTATTATCCGAAATTTCGACTTCTTATCTCGAAAGTCGAAATTTCGACTTATTATTTCGAGATTTTGACTTAGTATCTCGAAATTTCGAATTACTAAGTCGAAAGTTTGACTTAATGACTCGAAATTTCGATTTATTATCTCCAAATTTCGACTTATTGCTTTCGAGATAATCAGTCGATATTTCGATATAGTATTACTAAGTCGAAATTTCGAGATACTTAGTCGTAATTTCTAGATACTAGGTCGAAATTTCGAGAAACTAAGTCGAAATTTCGAGAAATAAATTTCGAGAAAATAAGACGAAATTTCGAGATATCAGGTCGAAATTTCGACGGAATAAGTCGACGAAATTTCGAGATAGTACGTCGAAATTTCCAGATAATAAGTTCAAATTTCGAGTAAATAAGTCGAAATTTGTGTTAATAAGTAGAAATTTCGAGATATTAAGTCAATATTTTGAATTATTAAGTCGGAATTTTGAGATTTCGAGTTAATAAGTCGAAATTTCGAGATAATAAGTCTAAATTTCGAGTTTAACTTAATAAGTCGAAATTTCGAGGTAATTAGTCGAAATTTCGATTCAATTAGCCGAAATTTGAGTTAATAAGTCGAAATTTCGAGATACTAAGTCGAAATTTCGAAATGCTAAGTCGAAATTTAAAGTTATTATGTCAATATTTCGAGATAATAAGTCGAAATTTCGAGTTAATTAGTCGAAATTTCGATATAATAAGTCGAAATTTCAAGATACTAAATTAAAATTTCGAGATAATAATTCAATATTTCGAGTTAACAAGTAGAAATTTCGAGATACTAAGTCGATATATCTCGATATCTAACACAAAATATAAAAGTAAGTCTGGCCTTAATACTCTTCCATACTCACCAGATGTAGTAAAGATATTTGAACGTAAGGCTTACTCTGAAAAAACGAATATAACTTACGCCAATCAGATGTATCACGTTTGTCCACGCCTGGTAAAAGCGCATTTCCGTTTCCGGCAGGATGTTGTTCAAGCTATTTGCCAATAAATTAAAGATGTAACATTTTTATCCCATTTGTACCTAATAAAACATTAGTATAAAATTCAGCTTCGTGAAAGATAAATAAGTGGCAATAACTGAGTTTACAATTTATGTTTTGCATAATTGCATAAAGTTTGGACAACTGGTTAGAAGTGATAGAAGTGTAGAGGATAACAGGCTGGACTGCCAATCCAGGGGTCGCAAGATCGATCCCCCGCCTCTCTGGTCAGATGGATGAGACTTAAAACCAAAGTCCCGTCTCCGTAGGACCTAGTTTTTAGTGGGACGTTAAACCCCGAATTCACCCACCCATTGGACTATTGTTAAAATGGCACCATCGCCTTTTTACTTATTTAGTAAAAGTTTAAGAGACTTATACCCCTTTTTCGACTTTTTTCTATCTGAAGAATGGTGTAAGCTAAAAATTCAAATGGTGCAAACCGTTACACACTTAGATAATAATAATCTTTGAGCACTGTGTATGAATATTGAAGCCCCGGTAGCTCAGTGGGCTGACCGCCGGCCTGAGATTGTTGATCTAACGGTCTCAGGTTAAAACCCCGCTGTAGGCGGGAACTTTCCTGGTAACCCAGGACTTTATATAAGGACGTTTCTTGCCAAGCATCTAAAAGACTGAGTCTGTCATTCCTGTTCTGAAGGTGGTAATTATGGTATCTAGCATCAAATTCAGTTAATCATCCCGCAGACCGATGAGTGGTACAAATGACTCACTTATTGTTGTACTGTGCCTGCCAATTATGGGTTTTCTTAACTTCTCAATGTTCGCAATACTATTGCTATTCAAAATACATATACCTAGTAGGTCGTTAAGGAGTTCATAAGTAAACGGATAGATGATTTTTGATTTAACGTCCTTTCTAACAGTATTTCAGTCATATCTGGACTATGGCTCAGGTTATACATGGGTGTGTGCAATGGAACCCCGTTTACGATTGAAAATATTCTCGTCCTCTGTGATGAGAGGAGGGATTTAAAGAAAGAGAGATATAAATCAGAAGAAATACAGGGAAGCTATCAGGAGGGTTCAGAAGGCTATTATGAAAGCAAAGGAGTAAATAGATCCATGCGAGAAGATCAAAACTCGCTGAAAAAAAAACAACTAATAATTAAAGCATCAAGAGAACATATTAACTGCTGAAAGACCTAACTTCAGAGAAGAAGGGCAGGTCCACAATTATCCAGGACAAGTCTTGGAAATGTCAAACAAGAACATGAAGAACACTAGTCTAAGAGTTTCAGCAGATTGACAGATTGCTAAGAGCTATACAACTTGAGTAAGGCCTCACGGCGAAAATGCAATTCTGGATTGCAGGCAGCACCGATTTGAAGAGCTACAAACGGTCGTTCTGAGAAATTTGAAGTTGCAGTAGCAGCATTGAAAAAGGATAAATCCACTTGTCAAAAAGTAGATAATATATCAGCAGAACTTGTTTAAGCATGTGCGAAGACCATGATTAAATGTTTAAAGCAGTAGTCCTGCTCAAAGAGACCCATTCAATTTACTATTTAAAACGACTGTAAATTTCTCCTCTTAACCTTTTAGATAGCTTAAACACTTTTAGACATGCTCAATTAGTGTGTAAACCGAGTGAGTTACATAGGCACTGTACATGCTCCTGTGTGTATTGATTTGTTTCGGGTCACTAAAACTAAAACAGGCTAACACTAAAACCAACAGTATCATTCCCACTTGTAAATGAGTCCTGAAGTCAATGGAAATCAGCATTATAATGTCTTAACATTCATAAAAACACTCTACACTTAGATTTTAAGAATATGAAATTTGGGCAGGATTACTGTTTTAAACATAGGTATGTATCAAGATCTGGAGAAAAGTAGGATGGCCGACCCAATTGAATCCGTCGCTGATTATTGCATTCCGTAAATGGGTAACCTAAATCTCTGCCAGTTCTACAGGACCGTCAGTATTGTCGGTCATCCGAGCAAAGCCATGCTGAATGTCATCTTGAACAGTCTTAAACCCAAAATAAAAAAATAATCTCCGAAGAACCGATTGGTTTTGTAGCCAAAATTGCCACCACAGAACAGGTCTATAACAGCAACATTAAGCTACAAGCACAGAAGTTGAGAACTGTAACAAACTTCAAAGTTTTTTGGAACAATTGTCTCAGATAATGGCTCAAATCCGGAAGTTCTCTCAAGGACTACAAAAGCCCCTGCAGCTCTGATAAAGTAAAAGCAAAATTGAAATGATAACATCATATTTCCTGGACTAATAGTGAAATCGCTGCGCTCCCTTGTCATGTTTATAATTCTATGGGTTTGTGAATCGCGGACTTTGACAGCATAGTTAGAGAAAAGAACGCAGGACCAGGTTACTAATATGGGCGTTTTAGAAAGATACAAACAGCCGTTGGAGAATATAAAAAATCCTAACCCTGGTCAAGAGATGGAAACTGAGATGGTTTGGCCTCATTTCAAGGTCTTCTGGCTTTGAAAAGACGATTCTACAGGACAAAGTGAAGGTTAAATGAAAGAGCAATAGACAGATTAACAGGTGAGAAGACTATATTAAAAGTTTGCAAGGATGAGGAGAGCCAGCACAAGTAGGGAAGCTATAGACAAGGCCAGGTAGAAAGGAATACTTGTAAAGTTATCTGTGGTGCCCCAACGACCTTGCAAGGTTATGTGATTGGCTAGGCTAGACTAGTGAACAACATAACTGAAGAGGTGTTAGTTTATATTTGACATGTTGTTACTGACTGAGGTTTAACAATAATTGACTAAAATGGGATAGACTCATGCTATCACAACCTAAATTACCTATTCCATAATAAATTTAGTAATCATTATGGTAGACGGCAGGGGTTGTATACATTTAGAATTTGTAAGCTGCACTTGATTTCAACACGTCCACAAATTGTTACTTGTTGGAAAGGTATTCATATTCATGTCAATCACGAGTGTTTTATTGTTATATTTTTGCATTTACCAGTAGCATTAGTAGTTATATCATAGTGTATATGTATGATCTGTATTGCGTCACCAACTAGAGATGGCAATCATTAACAAGGCCTACGTCCAATCTAGTGGCACGTGTATATACTTGTATGTATATGTATATGTTGTCATAAAATTATGAATAAATAAATGATAAAAACCTGAGGTTTAATGACTTTAGAAACGTTGAGTATAAGCCATAGATTCTCGACTGGGTGATGCCTTGTTCTGAATTAAGCCTTCATGCGAGGCTAGCCTGTAATTGAAGAAAATTCAATCCATTTTCTAATGTTTTGTGTTTATAGAATGGTAAGCAATTCTCTTATTGTAGGATGAGGAACAAGCAGGTACTAATAACTAAAGGGGTAGTCGAGTCGGGCGATGGTGATCTTTAACTTTAAGTCTATAGTGCTTTATTACTGCGCGTTGTGTCCGCTTGTATTAAGTCAGTTAGTTCTCGTTCGTTCTGATGTATGTTTTACATAATGTAACTGTAGGCAACACAAACGACTGCGTGTCACCCCGTGACTGCAAATATATTTCAGTTGTTGATTTCCTCCCGATCCGATTTATATTATTCTTTAGGGTAGCGACAGTCAAGCCACATGGAACAAAAAATGTCACGACTGGAAACTTCCATTATTTTGATCACCTACTGTAAGCTTCAGCAAAATCATAAAATCATTTTCCACTCTGATCGTATACATTTATAGAGACTTTTATAAATGACTTTGGTCACGGGGCAGGGACAAATAAACCTGAGGAACAAATTTGATTATCAAAAGAAGCTTTTGTTACTTTTATCGTTATGTGTATGCGACAGAAAATTCAGTTTTAATTACGAGGGTCATTCATTTCATTGTGTCAGTAATAACCCACCATACCGCATGGCTGTAAGGAGCACGTGGAAACTGCAGTGATTTCACCGGGGACTGATTTTCTATAACAGGATGAAATTTCGGTCTAATCCGTTCAGTTTTTCAAAAGTTATTGAAAGTTCAATTTGGTTCAGTCATATTCACTCAACCCTTTCTGTATGCAAAATGAAAAACAAAACAAGCTTTGAAATTATCCATGACAACGCACCTGCTCACAAGTGTGTTCTTGTCCAAGATTTCTTGAAAGAGGAGAACGTAATTCAGCTCTTTCATCCACCTTATTCGCCAGACCTTAGTCCCTGCGGCTTTTCCTGTTTCCTTTAGTAAAGAAAACCCTTTCTGGTCGTCGTTATGAATCCCGTAGTGCACTTGGTAGTGCAATTTACCAGTGTCTTCAGGGTATACCTGTAACGGCCTACTTCTCAGCCTTTACAGAATGGACTTCGAGACTTGAAAAGTGTGTTTCCGTCAAGGGAGAATACTTCGAAGGGTTGAAGTAAACGAAATGTGAATGGAATCAATAACACGCTCTGTAGAGCCCCAATGACAACATTAAATGAACGCCCCTCGTATAATTTTGAATAAATTGTTATCATAATTTTATGTATGTGTAGAAAACACGAGCAGGGGAAAACTTGACTAACCCCCAGCCTCACTCCCACCCGGTCCTGAGCTCTAATTCCTTGCTTTAAAGTTCTTTAAATCTGTTTCCAACTCTGACTTTTTATACATTTTTCATGATTTTATACGTGCATATTATCCTAGGGCAGAGGCGGTTAACCTCTTAATACAAAATGTCTATGGTAACACAAAGCTTTCGTTAACTTTATTGATTTATTTTCCCTTTTTGTGATTTTCAAACTTAATTGGGGCTAGAGGCAAAATACAACAAGACACAAACACACACACACAAAAAAAAAAAATGAAAAAAAAAATGTACATTTACAAGTGCCAGAATATTTATATATATATTATCGAGACTATCCCAAATGAGACCTTTTCACGCATACGCAAAATGTGAATGAAACCCGTAAATAAATACTTAAGTTATCGAAATAAAACAAATTACAGATAGATGGCCAGGACGGAATGACGGATGTACGACAGATGGAAAACAGGCATGGGCGGTCAACATGAAAACAAATAAACAAAGTGAGGCGCCGTGGTCGAGTGGTGAGAGGGATTCGGTTATGGTGTGGAAGGTCGCGGATTCAAATCCCGGCTTCTGTCAGCTAGCGACTGGAAAACTCTCCAGCAGTAACTCGGTACCTTTTTCGAGTAAGGGATGGATAAGGCAGCGAAAGGAGAGTGGTGAGGTCCACCTTAAATAGGCTGTACCCAAGACACAGTGGGCCTAAGTCCTAACTGCCCCTGCGGCGACTAGGCTATGGAAAACCTTTACATTTGTTTATCTGCTTGTCCTGCATGTATCTTACTACTAGTGTAACAGTTGCTGCTTCATGTTACTATTTATTTATTTATTTATTTATTTATCTAAATAGTGTCGTGGGCAGGATAAGGAATTTGATTATATCAGTTCATGATCATTGCTTTTCTATCTTAATTTGAGTGATAAAGATACACACGAAAGGTGTGAATAAGGTCGCCAGGAAACTTTTAAAATTTATTCTGAATAGTCGAACAAATTTAGAAATCAACGTTGAGAATAGGTCATTATAAGAAGCGTGATTTTAAAATGAACCGAACGACTTTTGAGTCTAGCAAATGCTCAGGCCAGCTTGCGTGTTTGTAATCTCCGATCGAAGGGGTTATTGTTTGTGTGAATAATCAGTGGACCTTTGGTGGAAATAAGCTTAAAATTGATTTCATGTCTTTTTGTTTTACATGCATTCAAAGATCTAGCTTTTCATAGCGTATTGTCAAGTATCCATTTTTGAGTTTGGGTCTTATGAGCACAATGGTCCTTTTGTTGACTAATAAAATGAATGTGTATTTTGGTATATTCATTTTCCTGATAATAATTGTTTGCATTCGACAGTCTGTAATGCCGTATTTTAAAACTTCTAAAGAGCAACACATTAGCCGGTAGCGTTGTAATATTCAAACTAATACTTATGGAGACGCAGGTCTTGTGTAAGTCAACAAGAAACAGCCGGGTAACGAGAAAATGCGCCCTAACCTTGTACGGAACCATAGATTTGTTTAAGCTTGCTCACAATACTAATACCCGTTTTACTTCAGAAATGAGTGCACACCGCGATATGTGGATGTACAAAATTAGGACACAGTTTTTCAAAGTATCGTTAGCCTAATGAGCTTGCTAAGAGGTCAAATCATGAAGTGTTTTGAGACTTTATAGCCAAATGCACTTTTTATACACTATATATTTTTTGTTAAAATATGTAAGAAGCTTTTGAAATGAAAAGTTTCTTACATTTTCAACACATATACGGGCGTATATAAGATTATATACGATGAAAATCTTATCGTCGTTAGTTTTGATCAACTGGGCCCTAGCATTCAGTCTACACAGATACCCAAAATGAACTTGAATTTTCGCAGTAAATATATGCGAAACAGCCTTACAATGGATACAACTTTTAATAGAAACCGTTCCAAAATGGGATTTATTCTAAAGGCAAAACTTTGTCCCAGATGGCCACGAATTAGAGAAAAGGCAATGATCAAAGATTCAGAGCTGCTTCCCCCACCTCCACCCCCCCCCCCCCCCACACACACACAAACACCACACACACACCAAAGGTGTTGTACACTTGTTATTTCCGACCTAAAACCTGTAACTAGACCTATCAGAGGATCTGACAATAGCCCCGCTGCACCGGTTTAGTAATGCACTGCCATGTAAAAGGAGCAAATAAATAAGTTGCAAAGAAAACTTTAACACAAATTTCAACATCTTTAATACGAAAGAAAGAAAACTGGATAAATGAAGAATGAATAAGAACCATAATCATGTTTGTCAATCATACAACCCATTGTTTATCCGTATACCGAATATGAAATGTCTAGATTAAACAGTTCTTGGGGAAACTGTGCCAAATTAACCCAGAAAGAAAGAAAAATGGATAAATAATTGTAAATTATGAGCAACCCCAGGATACAACAGCTCATCATCCATATGTAAACCAAGGTTCAAGATTCTAGCTTCAATACTTTCTGAGAAAGATTTGACACAAATATTCAATGTTAACATGCATAATACGGATGGAATGGAAATGGATAAAAAATTGAAGAACAAAAGCAACGTGGCTGAGTCTCAATCTCCCAATACAATCACTCATTCGCCAAATGTATGCCATGTTTGAAGATTGCAGCTTGCACAGTTCTTGAGAAAACTGTGACACAAATTTACCCTGAAAAGACAGAAAAAAGCACAAATTAATGAAAAAATAAAAGCAATGAAACCAATTTTCAATCACATAATACAACAAATCATTATCCATACGTATACCAAGTTTCAAGGTTCTACCTTTAAAACTGCTTGAGAAAACTCAGATACAAATTTTCAATGTTAACATGCAAAATAAGGAATAAAAGAAGCAAGGATGAATAATGAAGAACCAGAGTAATTTGCCTGAGTCTCAATATTACGATACAATCACGCATGTTTCAAATGTATGCAATGTTTGAAGAGTGTCACTTGCACAGTTCGTAAAAACACTGTGACAAAAATAACCATTAAAAGACAGAGAAAAAAGACAAATAAAGGGAAGAATAAGAGCAAGAGCCCGATTCTTAATTTCATGATACAACAACTCAATGTCCATATGTATACCAAGGTTTAAGATTCTAGCTTCAACAGTTCTTGAAAAAACTATGACACAAAAACTTTATGGAATTACGGTGTTACAGAGTAACGGAATTACGGACAGACCAAATCCAGTATAGCCCCACTTTTTCAAAGCGGGCTGAAATACGTAAGATGTCTACGAGACTTTGTATTTATCCATTATTTTTTTATTATTTTGTTCAAACAAAAGTCTACGAGACTTTATATTGATGAGTAAAATTTCACTCATTTTGTTCAAACAAATTAAATATGTCTGAAGGTTAGACCTCGGTGAAAACTTGTTGGGTACTAGCTCCATCCAAAATTAAAACATACCTCACGCTAAAGTAGAACAGAGTAACATCAATGCGGGCAGTTAAGTAGTGTGGTGAGCTATCCTTTTACATGTGTCGACCGGTACTGCATGAGCAGTGAAATCAATAGGTGCATTATTTTGATACGCAATATTGTTGTAGATCACCCAATCCCTGCTCAGGGCTGGATGTGGATTGAATAAATTCATGATCATTTCGTGTTTCTCTACCTGTTTATGATATTTATTCTTCTAGAAGGCATAAGCAGTTAACACCAAAGGACTTACATAAAGCTGCGAAGGTTTAGGTCACCAAGCGCAAATAGGAACTATGCTTCTCTATGCACATCTTAGAGCGGTATGATTGTTTTTGGACTTGGTTCAGCAATGTCATTGTTTCGTTTCTTTTTTTACTTGTGCTTTGGTCTTCGACAATACGTTGGTGATGAGGTCAGTGAATACTTGCTAGGGATGAACTGGCCTCTTGGTTAACTATCTATGTTGTTTCTGCTCCTGTCCCCTTTGGAGTCATGTATTGGATGTGGATTTTCATTAAATGTGTACCTTAGTATTTTGCTATTCGTAGTCCGCCCATAGATGGTCCAAAAAACCGTCACATTTCTAATTAATGAGCCGCGACAAGTGAAAACCAACGGAGTGGCATGTGCGCCCAGCGCAGACTCAGATCAGCCTGGGCATTCGCCCAGTCTGATCAGAGCCTTCGCTGTCCGAATAGAGGTATCTTAGACCAATAGCTACTATTTAAGCGCATAGCGAAGGGTCTGATCAGACTCGGCGGATGCCAAGGCTGATCTGAGTCTACACCGGTCGCTCAACCACTTTGTTGGTTTTCTTGTGTCGCGGCTCAAGTTTAATCTCAGCGCATTACTCAGACAAGACTGCATAACTGCAAGGATTGGTCAGTGACTGTGATGTCCTCTTGCATTACTCATTGATCTGTGAAATCCACAGGTTAAGTTAGTCCTGACGACTGACAACTCGTCCATGTCTTCATTGTTAGTGTAATGTTAGTCAGGATCCAACAATTTTACATGGTATGAATGGACACTATAAAACTACCAAGCATCCAATCAAAGTGCCCACCTGGAGGATTTTAACTTACATGTTTCGAGTGTACGTTACAGAACAATAAATACGGCGCCTCGACTTTCATATTGAGGCTGCCTTGATGTTGAGAAGATTGCACGAATCATATGGCATAACTTGCTCGTGACATTTGTTTTGTTATATTCAATGGCATACATTTTTAATAAACAGAATGTCACATTCAGTACTACCAATTACTGCATTCTTCTCATTGTTCTGGAATACTCATGGTCAGAATACTACAGTTATTGCTCCACAAGGGTGCTCGTATGAGAATAGAAAAGCAAGGTGTGATTTTCAAAACTGGAATCCGCCATTACAGGATAAAGACTTTCTGCTAGAGCCAGTGTATCATTTGACACTAGAAAATATAAACGGAACAATTCCTGCAGGGGTAAGCGCTTTTAATTTCTATATATATATATTTTTTTTAACTTTTACTAACATATTTTAGTTGCTTACGAGATTGTTAATTTATTTATTTTCTTAACGGTGTAGGTCTTGATAACACGTATAGCAAGGCATATATTTTTAGGTAAGTCTCAGAGAGACTTGTCAAGTCTCAGAGAGACTTGTCAATACATGCATTGGCCATCCCTCCCCCCTCCACCCCCCCTCCTCCACACACACACACACACCGCACCCCGTCTTCCACTGAACTGTATAGACAAAGTATTTCACAAAATACTGCAAACATTCGACTAGACTTGTCAAAGCAGATTGACGCTTGTCATTGTAGCAGGATATACTTTTCCCAATCTTAACTCATGTATTTTGTAATTTTGAACATTTGTGATTTTTGGAGCTGACTTCTGCTTGATCAGAATTCGTTCATCGTCACCTGTTATTGCATTTTTTGTCATTTTCAAAATAAAGAGCCTTCACTTCCACAATACTGGCTGTTATGACATTCCACGGAATAAAGAACTGCAGTTTTTTTTTATCACGAATTACACGTCGGGTGACTTGTGGCCTCTGAGTATTTATTTACCTGTGGTTATTATATGTTTCACAGATTCCAGCATGAAATTCATTCCAACTTAATAAAATCATAGTCCCCTGATTCAGAAGTTAAAACAAGACTGAGCGCGACACGAGAAAACCAAAAATGTGGTTGTGCGCCCAGTGCAGTCTCAGATCAGCCTAAGCCTCGCTCGGTTTGATCAGACTTTTTGTTAAGTGCTCAGAGGATAGCAAAGGGTCTAGGCTACTTCCATGCGGACAGCAAAGACTCTGATCAGACTGGGCGGATGCATGGTGTGCGCTGGGCGCAAAACCACTTTATTGGTTTTCTCGTGTGGCGGCTCAAATAAAGTGCCCGATAGTTCTGAAACTTGATATGTAGAATCAGTTATTAAAGTACTTCGAAATTTGTTCAAATAATGGCCCTGGGTTGACCTTGGTAGTTTTTTCGCCAAAGTCAAATTTGTTTTCTGCTGCTTTATACTAGTAGCTGAGTCGGTTAGGCGCTGTCCTACATGTACTGATCTAGTGGTCTCAGGTTCGAGCCCTGTTGAAGGCGAAAATAATACCGACCGTAAACGGAGTTCCGCTGCCTACAGCCTATCGTTATAATTCTCTCATATTCCTGATATGATCGAAATTCTGTTGAAAAGTACGTGAAATCGCATGACATCAATCCGTCCAGATTCAATCGACCGATGGTTCCAAAACTTGGTATGTGATATTGATTACTGAAGTCCTACCACGATTGGTCACATGATGACCTTTGGGTTTTCACGACCTTTTTAAGGGAATGTCAAATTTGCTTTCTGGTGCTTTTTTATGAGAAATTGCTAGAACATGAAGAGTTAAATGGTAATTACACAATATTTTGGCTTAAAAATGGTATATACAGCTGTCTAATGAGTACATGCATATATGTGAGTAAAAGATGTGAAGGTCATTTATTTTTACGAGGTCTCTCATATTTTGAAAACTTCAAACATCTCTTCTAAACCTGCTGGAACAATTGTTACCGATTTTCATTTTTTGCGAAAAGGATAGCTTATTCAAGCTGTCCTGGTCAGATGACCAACTTGGCCGCCACGACCATATATGGTTAAAAAATTTAAAAAATCTTCTTCTCAATAACTATTTGACGCATGGCCTTAAAACTTGGAATGTAGCATTGGAGACCTGAGTACTACTTAGACTGACCAAACGATTACCTTTGGCCAGCCTTGATTTTTTTGGACGTGAAGTTAAAATTTTCTTTCTGGTGCTTTTATATAAGAAAATGCTTAAACATTAGTCTTAGTTTATGGAACTTGTATAAATGATTTTGGTGCAAAAGTTGATAAATACAATCAATTAAATGAGTGCATGATTTTGTTTTAGTCATTGAGGTTAAGGTCATTCTTTCACCTTTTACCAATGTCGCTATATTTAGACAGTTTTAAACTTTCAGGTGTATTCAAATAATTACGATTAAACTTCAACAGTGTCATTCTGTCTCTTGATCACATAGTGTCAACACCTCCAGTCAGCCAATAAAGATCACAACTGGTAATTCTGGTCCTATGATTGGTTGAATAAATTTTCACACCTTTACCTGTACAGGTTAATATGCCGGATAATGACAGGTAAGTATGCAGCGTAATGGGAACCAGGCCCCCCTTTGGTAGAGAAGCCCTGTCTTTAATATGTTATGTTTTCATATGTGTTCAGCTCCTTTATACATGTGTTGCAGCCAAGCTTAATTGTAGAACTAGAAACATTGAGATTTAAAAAAATAATAATATTATGATTGGTAAGTCGAGTGTTCTTTCAATTCCACAGGCATTTAGCGGACTAAACGGGCCGTTGGAAAACAGAAAGACATATATTTCCTTAAACTGTAACAAAGGCAAAACGAGACTGACCCGGAATATATTTACACAAAATCTTCACTGGGTGATGGAACTTGAAGTTTGGAACTGTTACATTGAGAATGACTTACCCTCACGATTACTTGAAACTTTAAATAGCCTGAGCACTCTTAACATACGTATCGGTGGAATTGAGGGACTTGTTGTGCATGACACTCTCGAAGGATTGGCAAATCTTAATAGCATAGTTTTACAGGCTCCAATAAAAAGTGGAACACTGCCTCCCGGATTCTTTAGGGGTTTGCTCAATCTTACTTCTATTACTCTTCGAAATACTGAACTGAATAGTGTTCCTTCGAATTTATTTAATGGACTTGTGAAGCTAACTTCGATTTCTCTCCGTTTTAATAAATTGCACACACTGCCACAAGGACTTTTCGATGGGCTAAGATCACTGACCAACGTTATCTTGAAGGACAATCCTTGGAACTGTTCATGTGAACTCATGTGGTTACTTGACTGGACGCATATTGCAGGTAAGTATTTGGAAGTGGTCCTTTTCTTTGTTTTTAGTTTGCTGTGTATGATGTGTGTGAGGTCTGAGATAGATGTCAGTACTTTTTTCTGTCATTGGTCACTTTATTTATTTATTTTATTTTTCTCTGATTTTTTTTTTTTTGTATTTTTTTATTATTTTTTGTCATGTAACACCAATGAATGTCCTTTCCAATCCACATTAGAAATTGAAATTTTACAGTTTTACAATAGTATTATATGACGTCACATTCATGCCGGGTACCTCGTGTGATCTTTTTCGACGTCATTTTGGAAAGGAGGTGCTTATATTATGCTTAATATGTACGATATGTACAGAGACATTGAAAATTTTGGAACCCCTCCAATTTAAATTAGGTTTTGGCTTTACAAAAACACATGCCATGATTGTTAATGAAAACGTTCAAAAACCTGGCATGAATTAAAGCTAAAGCAGGGGTTAAAATAATTGTTTTTAGGGAGTTTGACCTTTTTGTACCAAAATTTCCAGCATTGTGCTGAAGTTAAATGATTGGTTATCAAGCACAAGATAATTTTGGTTCTTTCTGCTATGCGATTCTACCAAGACTCTGCCTGTTCAAGTGCAATGACGTTACAATTCTGGTCCTTTCTCCTTGAAATCAGCGAAAAAAGTCAGATTTCGCTCGATCAAAAGTCTTTCAAAGTCTGTAATTCTGTCCGGTTTGAGATAAAGTCATGAATAACTATATATTTCTTTTAGTATCTTAAGCTTGCATCATGCCATCACACCATCGCAATTCATTCAGTCTTAGTTACTTATCAGCAGCAAATATACACGAAAATATGCGAAAATTTGGAAACTAAAGCCTGATATGTTAACGGCATCGTTGCCATGGCAACTATATTCCTAAACAGTACTTAAGAGCTTAGTCATATGTCAAATGTTTGCTTTTTAGGTATTATATATTTAGAATACTGTTTTGACACAAAGTTTATTAAAAATGCTCGTTTTCGTTATTTAATGATCACCCCAGCGTAATGCATAATCAAATGCTCATCCCAAAGCAGGTCTTGCCTATGCACCGTCTGGTCTGAATACACACAGTTTGTATAAACAGTAGATGTTAAGGTCATCATCTGCGGAATCAGGGCCAAGGTGAATTCAAGATTGATTCAACCTTGTGTGCCAAGTGAACTGTGGCGGCCTAAAACCTGTCCACGAACTGCATCATAATAAATCTTTTTCATAAAATCAATGAGATTATTTAGGGCCATTTGCGGTGTTAGAGGGCCGTGTAGGTGTTGCATAGTGGCCACTGAACAGACTCAGACTGTTGTGTTGTCTGAAAAACGGGGGGGGGATTAAACTCGAATGCTAAGCCCCAGTACAACATGCGTAACGTCTTAAAGGTCGTACGACAGACCGCTCATTCTCCGATTTAAATTCTATAAACTCGCCACGATGTATATGATGTTAGAGTGATTTTTCTCTATATGTGCCGTAAAAAAAGATAGAGGAACAATACGTGGGAAAAAGAAGAAAATAGAATGATATGCCACCTTGGTATCAGATTTTTTTAAAAAAAAGGCTAACGTATATTTTGGCTCTTCTTTTCAATTCTTTGGATTGGTTAAGCTTCGATATACTCTTTTAAATGCAATTTAAAAATATTGTATTGTTTCGGTGCATAAACTAAGGGTTTTACACTCTCGAAGATGAATGTTGACGGTACAAATTGGTTGATGTTGACATATTGCAGATGTAGGCTTATGCAAAGATCCTCCAGTAGTAAAAAATATAGCGTTTGAAGCTGCAATTAGTTTGTTAGAATGTACGCCGTCTACGCCAACCCTTCTGTCAGTGCCAGTGTCTCCTTTGGCAGAGGTAAGTATTGCTGTATTACCAACACTGTGTTTTGTCATCATTAAGTAACAATGATTACACCGTTCTATATAGCTACAGCATAGTCATAGCAATATACAAACGAGTGAATTTAATGCATTGACATTGTTTAAATATTGGTACTTGTACATGTACGACGCTGTTTCTGTGTTTTGTGAATCGGTACACATACATATACCATGCACTGATAATATTATTTGTGCTTAGCATACGTATAAATAGTATGACCACTGGTTGTGCAGAGCATATATCGAAAAATGGTATTCCCTAGTAATTTCAACAGTATGTAATAAAATTAATATTAATTTCAAAGGACCTCTGACAGTATCAATGCACTTGCCTATTTTCCAACAAATTATTGCTGGTTCCAGCAAAAAATGCATTGGCTTGCCTTAATAGGTAAAAGTATGTACAATAAAGATTAAACAGTGAATTTGAAAAAAAGATCTTTTCTTTCGAGTAATTGATTTTAGGGGGTATTTTCGGTCTCTAAAGAATAAGATTTGTTTCTTAAATGAATATGCTTTAATTGTTTTAGATACTACAGTTGCTGATATTATGTCATATTTTAATGATAAAAATATTGACTTAAGCATATTTTAAAGATAAAGGGTGCAAATACCTCGTCCCTCTTTTCAGTATTTCAGCTGTAGACTATCTTCCCCGAGCCTCACACACACACACACACGCACACACGCGCACTGTTAAGGTATTAAATGTTACCGGTAGATATAGAGGATATTTGACTTTTTCAGTGTAAGATCGATTTTTATTTCACCGAATGAAAACCAAAAGCAGTATTTTTACAAGCGGCGAAGCCACGAGTTAAAAAACACTTTTGGTCTTCATGAGTGAAATAAAAATTCATCTTACACTGAATCAGTCAAATTTTCTATTTCTTTTATGCTTGACAATCGCAATAATTCTTTTTATTTAAGAGAGTCAGTCATCACGACAGAAACACATTTTTTTTTCTAGCCGTTTTGCGTCAAATTTGATGCTCCCAGCGATTAATTGGGTATGAGTTTGGTTGTAAACATTATATGCAACAGGAAAACAGCTTCAAATATCATTTTCACAAACAGATCTCAAAATATTGGCCACGAAAGAATGCCTACAGGAGATTTAGGCGGCCTGACTCGCATGCAGTAAAATGTTACGTCAGCGCTTTAAGTGACGTCATTAACGTCATAATGACGTGCAAACATGCGTGACGTAATTTTGTCAAGCCGAATAAGATTAAGCCAAGTAATCAACAAAAAAACTTGAGGCTATTTCCCAAAAATCTTATTTTTGAAAGATTGAAATCGAAAGTGATAATTTCACTGTTTGAAACAGTGAGATTATCAGTTTCGATTTCACTAAGAAATCTCTATAATTCATTGAAAAGCATAAAAGAAAAAAAACAGATTATGCCAACAAGAACCATAAAAGAATGGCAACATATAAGTGATATGTGTTTTGAGGTGCATCTTATTTATCAAGGCCTGTCTTGTCTTTTGCGGGGAATATGCCATCCCCTTTGATGGCTAGTTTTAAGAGCGAGTAATTCGTTCTTCTCGTCTGGAGACATGATGTAACTAAGAATAAATCCACCCTATTTTCGAAAATTGGCGATATTAACTAGTTTTAAAGTGAAAGTGTTTTTTTTTTTTTTTTTTTTTTTTTATTTTGCTTTTTCTTCAGTTATGCCTTTATGAACTTAAACCTATTTATTATTTATTCCACCAATACATGTACCGTTCATAAAACACAAGTCATATTCGTTTTCTTTTGCACAGTAACTGCTCTGTCTGTCATGAGCAATTCAGTATCTGCATCACAAAACCACGCAAGTTTAATGGCTACCTCTTCTTCACAGCCTACGGTATCATGTACATCGACTTCCACGAAAATAGAAAAGATATCGTCAACAACTGCATCCACACAAATAACTGCGGTGTCTGTGACATCAACAACCATTCCTATGATATTGACAACCGATTGTGTTCCTGAGCCTACAAATAAAGTTTCAACAGCTGTAATTATATCGACAACTATGTCAATTCCTACAGCATCGACAGCTTTGAGAGCAGTTGAAATGGATATAACAAACACTCATTCAAGTCTGACAACAGTGGCATTTTCTCGGTCAATATTTATGAAAACAGTTTATTCTTCTGCACCAACAGGATCCATTAGTATAAACAGCAAAGACAAGAATGAGGCCGTGTTAGAAGATTTTCGCAATATAGTTCTGATATCATGCAGTGGTGCACTCACTTTGCTTATAACTGCAGCATTTCTCATCAGATATGTTTATCGAAACAAGCGTATAGGAAGGTGAGAAACAATTTGATACATGCTGAAAAATAGTTTTCGAGTTCTATTACACAGTTCATCAACACATATTTCTAAGTTGGATAGGTAGATGGTTTGCGGTTTCTTGACCCTTTCAGCAGTTGTTTAGTCACACCGAGAGGATGGAAGGTTGATGCATGTGATGAAAGCCATTTGCAACAGAACCCGGTTACGGTTTAAAGAATGCAAGATCCTGCGGGATCCAAACCAGGACCGCTAGCTTAGCATGTCAGCGGCAAACCAACTGAGTGTCTGGTGTTCTTTTTTTTGGCTGATTTATCATTACCAAAGAAGTTCACATATAAAGCTTGCTGGATTTTGGTGTACTGTTGGGTTTGATTAGACTAATGGATGTTCCGTCTATGAGTTCGTCCTTCTGTATATAAATTAAAATTTGCCTGAGGCAATTCGCGTTAACGTTGATTTCAGTAAGCGTTAGCCCTGATCGAGAAAGCGGTTGGTACCATTCACTTCCTTTGGCTCGTTCTGACCTTGCAAGTTGAAATCATGCACCATAAACATCAGTTATTTCGGGCTGGTACACTCAGCCCACGGTAGATGCATAGTGACTAGAGATTTCAATCTTTTCAAACAGCAATTATTGTCAGACAATGGGAGGATGGTAATAAAATTTTGGGTTCAATGGAACCCGTTTCAATTGTAAAGGTTTCCAGCTCCAGCAGGAACCAAAACCCGGGACCGCTGGATCAGCAGGCCAGCGCTTAACCTACTGAGCTGCAGGTGAACCCATAGGTCTTGTTGATAAAATAATTTGATTGAATCTGAGACCGGCCGTTAGCTTTTAACTAAATATTTTAGTGAACCTTTTCTTTCTTAATACTATACCTTCAAATCTTTGCTTAGTCTGTTTATGTGTTGGTGGCTGGATTGATGACTTAAGTTGTTTTATGGCCCTTTCGATAGTCTGTCATCCTTGAGGCTATTGAAGGATGGTAATGGATGAATGTATGCACTAAACTACATTTGCATTTGCAGTTAAAATATCCCCCCCACACACACACATCCCTCACATAGCAGGATTAACCCAGTTATCTATCAGGGCTGCGTTGGTGTCTCGAGTGGACTGAGATCGATGCCTTCCTAGGTAACTGCGTGTATAATATTGACAGATCCCTAGGTGCCGTCCAATATATTAACCATACCGGTCCATCTGTAAAGAAGATCAGACCGAGTCGATGTCCTAAAAGAATAATAACAATCCTCTCGTCACACGGCAGTGAATATTGGTATGTGAATATAAATTCAATTATGATAGAGGTTATATTTTTTTCTATTCTCGTCCAAGATGTTTCAAACGCATTCATTTTATTTGTTTTACAACATATGAGCCGCGACGCGAGGAAACCAACAAAGTGGCACTTGCGCTCAGCAAAGACTTAGATCAGACTCGGACAGCCGCCCAGTCCAATCAGAGTCTTCGCCCTCCGCACGAGGCTAGTTAAGACGACACTTGGCTACCCTTTTAGCACAAAGCGAAGAATCTGAGCAGACTGGGTGGATGCTCAAGCTTATCTGAGTCTCCGCTGGGCGCACATGCCACTTTGTCGTAGTCTGTGCTCGAATCCGGCCAAATTTCGAACTCATCCAAGTCTTATGTATGTCATCATCGGTATCATAAGCTTAGAAAGGCTTTTTCTAAATTCTATCGCAGACACCATGAATTGGTTTCAAAATTTGATGTCGGATTAAAATTTCTTTTACACCAAGGCCTATCGGAACCAGAATTTTATGGTGACTTAGTATACAAATTCAAAAAGATTAAGGGTAGGACTGATTTTTCTGATCAATTCCGAAAAATAATAATACGTCACAAACGTATTGGCTATAATTTAAATGTTATGCGACAGTCTGCATGCTTAGTGATTAACCCAATCACGGTTGATAACTTTGCTGCACTCTTTAATTGCACACCGGGGGATCGGTCGTCAGACTCTATGATGGCCCCGACCTAAAGCTATATATTTTAGTTGGTTGGGACCGGAGCCTTTTTGTCTGTTGCTTGGTCCACCGGGGCTCAACTGGTGACCTTCCTTTGCTTCAGATTTCCAGTGGGGTTGTTTGGCAGGCCAGGGTTCTCCACTTGTCAGACGGCCCGTTGTATCTGTTGAGTCCCCGTCTTTGCTTCTTCATGGTGTTGAAATTTGATTTATGTGTTTACCGTGATGATTCATTGACGAGTTAGAGGGTTATCATGCGAACCGAACAACCAACTAAATGTTTTGTACCACTTCAGAAACTGAGGGTGAGGTTGGGCCTGTAAAATCGATTTAAGCCCCCCAGTAATTCATTACTGACCGTTCCAAGGCGGTAGTTCTGTTGTGGTTCTCTGTTGCCTGTTTTTGGTGTCAGAGTTTCTGTGATGTTTTACCTTATGTATGTTCTTATTATTTTTGGTTCGGTTTGGGTTGCTGAGTGGCCACCTTTTGGGAACAAGCTGCTCACTCGGTTGGCCATATGTTCTCTGTATCTTGATTATTTGTAATCTTAGTTGTTTCCAACTATGGTTTGAGGGCTGGATTTGGATTTTGATTGTTTCAGTTCCTGGTCTTTGCATACTTTTTACTTTTCTCCATTTTAACACTATTGGATTTTTTTTCAAACGCTCAAGGGCAGCTAACTCCGTAGTCTGTGCTCGAATCCGGCCAAATTTCGAACTCATCCAAGCTCTTATGTATGTCATCATTACCTGCAAGTATGATAAGGATCTAAGCAAAAACAATTGAGAAAACGTGATGACGACATTTTCCCCATTATAACCCTATGGGATTTTTTTCAAACGCTCAAGGGCAGCTAACTCCGTAGTCTGTGCTCGAATCCGACCAAATTTCGAACTCATCCAAGCTCTTGTGTATGTTATCATTACCTGCAAGTATGATAAGGATCTAATCAAAAACTGTCGAGAAAACGTGATGACACCATTTTCCCTATTATAACCCTATGGGGGCTATCTGTTGCCATGGAAACCAGAGCCTGAGCTGATCGGCACCAAAACCTAATGCAGCCTTTCCCCCACCCAAATAATGATTCAGATAAAATTTGATTGCGATCGGCCCACTGGTCTCTATTTATGTTTGAAATTGTTGACGCACCCACGCACCCACGGACGGACGACGGCTCGACTCCCATCCTCTAAGCTCACCTCTGAGCCTTCGGCTCAGGTGAGCTAAAAAGTGGTCGTGAGCTTTTCACGACCACAAATATGCAATTTTCATATTTGAGTTTAAACAGTGAAAATGAGTGTATTGCTCTTTCTTTTAAAATTTGTAATACCACAACAACTACTTCTTCTTCTTCTACTACTACTACTACTACTAATGATAATAATAATATTAAAACACGTGTACTTTCTTTCACTTTACATTGGATGGGTAGGAAGATCTGATTCATTTAAGTCTCATGATATCAGATATCAGAAAAAATATTTCTCATTGACTGTAAATTGTTGCATAATAAGTAATTAACATTTGTTCTATTTTTAAACGAATGCACTGTCATCATGTAAAGAGGCTAAAATTGTCAAATTAATTTTTAATTTTGCATCTATTCATTGTCCGAATTTTTCATTTCTTTACTTTTTCAGTTACGCTTGACCTAGGTGTGTGCAAAGAATAAACAATTAAAAAGCTGTGTTTTAATATTTAAGTCAGCGTTTGAACCAGGATTCAGGCAAAAACACAGGGGAATTCTTTCTGGGTCATTCTCAGAAAACTTAAAGTTCAAGTTCAAGCTGTCAGCTCTCTCAGCAGAAGTGAATTATGCTTTACTAAGAACTGCAACCACAAGCCCTGGACAAAAGTTTTCAGCGATTTTAAACGATTTATCTTCAAGAGTACATGCATTTTATGAGCTTACAGCTCTGGTACTTGACAGGAAAATAAAGCTTACTTAGCTTACTCCCAACGAGTGATTATGTTGAAAAAAATACTGATCAGGAATATTCTAGCTTGTGCATCGATTCTGCCACGAGAAGATACTGGTTGTAAAGACCACTGCAAAGCGTAAGTGGCTAACATCGACTGAGGTCAGACAGACAAAACAACGGTTGGTAATATTTCTTCCAACACTTTGAAATGTTTAAAATAATATACACATTTTGAAATTCAATCAAACGACAATAACTGGAATATATATGTCATATAGATAGTGTTGGAGAATTCAGTCAGGTTTGTCACGCATGCATTTAAAGCCATGTCAACTTCTCGGCGGTTAAACTAAATATGTGATGAAAGTTTTGTGTATTCTGATAATACACGTGCTTTACTTGGAAAAAGCATAAAATGATGGCACTATGTGGACCAAAACTACAAAAGACTGGTGGTAATGTCACATATGATAGTGCCTACGTAACTCTATCCCAGTTTATATTTCGTAGTCTTCTGAATTGTTATGTCAGACATATATGATATACAAAAGCGACACTGAAAGTTCCTTTCTTCATAGATTTACATTTTATACTGTATAGTTCATAGCTCATTATTGTACACAATGAATTATGAACTAATGAACTGTACGAAGTATAAACTGTTTAGCGTGATGGAGTATCAACAATGAAGATTGGGGTATTAACTGTGACGAGTGAAATTTGAACTATGACATATGAACTATGTAATATGACCTAAAACCATGACATGTGAAGTATGAAATGCGAAGCATAAATTTTAAACTTTAAGTATGATGAATGAACTAAGAAGTGAGAAGCTTGATGTATAAAGTATGAATTATAAACTTTGAAGTTTTGACTACGAAATATGATGCATGAATTGTGAATTGTAAAGTGTGCAAGTAAACTATCAAGTGTAAAATATGCAGAGTGAGGTATATAGAATGAAGCTTGTAGAATAAATTATTAACTGTTAAGTGTTAAGTACGAAGTGTAAATTTTAAGTATGAACTACAAAATGTTAAGTTCGATCCATAAAGTTTGAAATATGAACTTTGAAGTAATCAATGAAATGCGAAGTATGAACTATAAACTGTGAAGAAAGAATTTTGACATATGTATTGAAGTGTAAAATTTGAATTGTGAAACAGAACTTGAAAATTTGTAAAAATTGAGTCATGAAATCTGACTATAATTCATGATGTGAGAATTATAAACTCTGAAGTTTGAACTGTGAATTTGAACTATGAATGATAAAAGTTGAATTGTGATAAAGAAACTACGGCAGTTTGCACTGTGAACAATAGCGTGAGAAATGTGAGCAATTTACTAATAAACATAGCGAACGAATATGAACTGCGAAGTTTTAGTTACGAACTATGAAGTTTGAAGGATGACTTATAAACTATGAAATATGAAAATGTGAAGTTATAACATTGGGATAATTCTGAAGGACTTGAGGCGAATATAAAGTTTATGCTTTACATTTCAAAGTTCATACTTTAGAATTCATACTTCACGTTTCATTGTTAGAACTTCATAAAACCTATATCACCGTTCATACCACATACCTCACAGTTTTTACATCACACTTTAAATGTCATATTTCACAGTTTGCAAAATTCATCCTCCACACTTCATCGTTACTTTTTACATATTTCGTAGTTCATACGTGAGACTTCAAGTTCATACCTCACAGTTCACACTGTACACTTCAAAGTTTATACTCCACAACTCATATTTCCTACTTCAAACTTCATAGTCTCTAACTTACAGTTCATAAATAATATTGATAGGTCATACGTCATCACACTTCACAGTTCATACTTCATAGTTCAAACTTCATATGTCACTGTTCCAATTTCACAATAATTTTCACTGCTGTACCTCCAATATTCACACTTCATACTTCACAGCTTATACAACACATTTCATCCTTCATAGTTTATTCGCATTTCTGACCTTAACGTGCAGGCATAAAAATCGGCTAAATAATGGCTGAGTGTCTGTACGAATGTTTACTTTTACCGCTACAAGTGGGAATCTTTTCAACCGTAAACCGGGTTCCACTGGACACAGCCTTTCCTTATCACCTCCTATTGTTCTGATTTGATTGAAACACCGTTGATAAGGATGTAATTACATCCTTGAGTTTATTTGATGGCAATATTGAAACGAAAGATTGCGGTAGATTTCACCCTGGATGTATGTCACGGTTAACTGAGCGGAGGATTGCGGTAAGTTGATTATAAGGCAATGACAAGGAACCAACACATTCGTTTGCCACTTTCCGCCATAAACCAAATGAGAAAGGAAAACCTAAAGCCGCCAAACAAAGCAAAACAAGACAAGCAGAAAGTCAAGAGGTCAGCTCTTTTCAAAGCAGATGGCCGCGAGGCTATCCTAAATCATGAACAAAAAGTCAAAGACTAATAGAAAGCTGACAAACAATGACAACAAACATTAACTATAGAGCAAAGCCATGGAACTGTCAGTATTAAAATGACTGGGGTCTTTAATCAATTTACATGTTTCGATTATTTTGTGGTAAACATACATAATTTGAAAATAGGCGCTGCCTTTAGGCGAGCACATCGATTTCTACAGTGTATGGGTGATATGATAAAGCCTCTTTGGCCAAAAATGCATAGTTGACGTGCAGACCCTGATCTGACTATTCATTGTACGATTCTGGATTCAGTCTCACAAGTTGTCGTTTGAAATATGTAATACTAGAATGGTTGTCCAGGGACAGCTTGTCGAGCCCGCTGTTTGCTTTAGTGACCTATAAGTCTGTCAAAATTAGTTTAAACTTTATTTATTGGTATAAACATCATACACTTATGTACAGACAATGGTTAACAGAACGCACGTTTATACAAAGGGATTCAGAAGGAAGTCTGTCGACTTTTGTATATCTGTATCCCTATGTCAAAATTAACTGCTTCAATCTAGAAAGAAGCCAAACAACATCATGCATCATAGCATGCTTAGACGGCACATTCTTTTTCTTAATTTTTCATGATGGAATACAAGCAGAACTAACGCCGAGACAAGCTCAGTTTTTAACAACCCGCATAAATACTCACATGACAATTTTACTTATCAATAACATCAATTGTGCCAAATTATTTTATAATCCATGCATAAATATAGAAGTAATGGCCCGGACAAGCTCAATAAATGATAATTTTATCACTTGACCTTCTAGTGTTACCTTGATTTTTAACTAACTAGAACAAATGTTTCAAATGGCACTTCTACACAGAAAGGAGAACAATTGTCCCAAATTATTTTGAAATCCATACATAAACGTAGAAGTAATGGCTCACACTAGCACAATTTATAACAATTTTATCTTTTTACCTTCAAGTGTGACTTTAACCTTCAACCTACCTAATATAATTGTTTCAAATGACACTTCTACTTATCAAGGAGAAAATTGTGCCATATTATTTTGAAATCCATACATAAATGTAGAAGTGTTTGCTCGGACAAGCTCAATTTTTGACTATTTTATCATTTGACCTTCAAGCGTGACCTTGACCTTCAACCTACCTGACAAATTTTTCAAATGGCACTTCTACTTATCAAGGAGAACATTGTGTCAAATTATTTTGAAATCCATCCATAAATGTAGAAGTAATGGCTCGGACAAGCGCAATTGATGACCATTTTACCGTTTGACCTTGAAGTTTGACCTTGACCTTGGACCTAACGGAACAGTCGTTTCAAATGGCACTTCTACTTATCAAGCAGAACAATTGTGTCAAGTTTTTTTGAAATCCATCAATAAATTTGGAAGAAATAGCTTGGACAAGCTCAGTTTATGACCATTTTACCATTTGACCTTCCAGTGTGACCTTGACCTTGGACCTACCTGAAGGAATGTTTCAACAGGCACTTTTTGTTCAACAAGGAGAACAATTGTGCCAAATCATTTTGAAATCCTTCCATAAATGTAGAAGTTATGGCCCGGACAAATTCGGACAAACGCACGCAAGCACTAATAACGTACGACCATACACCGAACTTGAGTTGTGACAACTATGTCTCGCTCACCGCAAGCGGACTCGACAAAATTTATTGCAACTCAACAACTGCGAACTCCGTCTGACAAACGGATGAGAAACTGACCGAGAACAACTTCCCCCACCTAATCTTTCCCCTCGGAAAACTGGCTATATTCATTTCAGTTTCTTCTCTGTGGCTCTTTCTGTTTCCTTCAAACTTCACCCAACCCTCAGCCTCCTTGCATTTTGTGAAACATCATGTATTGATCTACGCACCAAAACGGTAAACGTTGACGCCATCTTGACTTTTTGGAACGGAACGTTTGACGTCATTACGTAACGTAGCGACAGAAATACGTCACTGCCGTTTGGTGTTGCTAGGAAAGAATTTCCATTGAAAGTAATGTATTTTACAGGCAAAAACATGCTTTACTAATCCTCTACCATAGAACTCCCGCTGTTTCAAAGCGCCTTCGGAGCTATGAATTGCAGGCGCTATGCTCCTGAAGCGAGTGCTCGCTTTAAAAAAGGTACCGTATAGTTTTAAGAATTGGGACAGATAGGCTTGAACCAAAATTGTGTACCTGATCAGGCCCCGAGGTTATTGTATTAATAAAGCTTTTTTCGTGCTCAACTCAGCTAAGCACAACATTTCTCTGCCGATAAATATGAAAATGCCAACTAATGTTGGCATTTTCATAAAAATAAGCAAAGAAAACTACATACTCGGCTAAACTGAGCAAGAAAACAACTGTACTCATCAGCAATAGTAATGTGTTGTACAGCCAAACTGTTCTATTTTAGATCAATTAGGGGATAATTGTACTCAGAATTGTCGTTTGGGGAGGTAAATCGTCGGTTTTATGGTCGGAAATTTCGTTTTACGACAACACGCTAGCGGCGACGTGAAACGCAATTTGCGACCACAAAATCGACGATTTACCTTCACAAATGATATTTTGCAATACAGTTATCCTCATTATAATGCACTTTTTACATTTTCACCTTTAAAAGTGTGCTACTTTGCACCCATAGCAAACGCTTTCAGCGACGTAAAACCAGACGTCAGCCAATGAGAAGCGACGTTACGTAATGACGCCGGTTATCGGTAGTATATCGTAGGATATACAGTTGCAAATTTTTGACGTTATCCAATCAAACGTCACGTTACATACGTAAGTGCATTAGATTACAGTTATTAGTTTGGGTGTCATAGCTTTAGTCTTTTACCACGGTAGTTTAAATAAAGATAAGTAAGTCTCGCTAAATGTAAGTTTTATATCTCACAAACAGACTACGTATATTAAATGCTTCAAAGAGCTCTGACGAAATGAATCCGTCCGTAAAATAACTTTTATGTACTACACAATATATTTGGGTTTGTCTCTCTCTCTCTCTCTCTCTCTCTCTCTCTCTCTCTCTCTCTCTCTCTTTCTCTCTCGTATTCCTTATATTTCTTTTCAATCAGTTTCCTGTCACTAATGACTAAGCTCAGCTCTTAACAGTCAAAACTAATGCCAGGGACGTTGTTATGGGCAGTTGCATGATGATACGCACTTTAATGTTATATGTTCTGTGACGGGAAGTGTCTTTTATTATTATTATCTATATTCTTTTTATTTATTTATTTATTTATTTATTTATCTATTAATTTTATTCTATTTTTTTTTATTTCTATACGATTGTTTTGGGGCTTTTGGATTATCGCAGTATGAAATCCCATAAATTCACAAAAATTCAGCATGCAAATACGCAGATGCGTGTTGAAAATTTTGTAAGTTTGACAAAATTTCAATATACACATGCGTACTAGTGAAAAGGTACCTACGTTATTGGCTACCGTGACTCTATTACCTAAATAACTAAGCAGCTCAGACTTTGTTAAAATTTTATAGCCGAAACCATTGATTGGTTTCTTAATTCAATGTCGGATGCAGCAGAGTCTAACGGAAACAATTTGATGGTGGGTTCATCAAAAATGATATATGGGCTGATTGTTTTTCTGATCAGTTACAATCATAAGTAACAAAAGCTGAATGGTTAGCCGTGAAGTGGTTGATAGCTTTGCTTTCTCTTTAAGTTCACACCGGTTGGTCGGGCATCAGACTCAATGATGAACCGGAACTGAGCCGCGACACGAGAAAACCAACAAAGTGGTAGTGCACCCAGCGAAGACTCAGATCAGCCTAGGCATCCGCCCAGTCTGATCAGAGTTTTCGCTGCCCGCATGAAGGTAACTTAGACCCATAGCTTCCCTTTAAGCGCTTAGGGAAACTCTGATCAGACTGGGGGGATACCCAGTCTGATTTCTGCCCGCGCTTCGCGCACAACTACTTTGTTGGTTTTCTTTTGTCGTGACTCAGATAATGAAGTTATTTTACTGCTTGGTTGTTGCCAGAGCTTGTTTGACGTGAAAACGTCTCTATATAGGAACGGTTCCACATTTGAGCCGCAACACGAGAAAACCAACAAAGCGGTTGTGCACCCATCCAAAAGTCAGATCAACCTGGGCTTCCGCCCAGTCTGATCAGCGTCTTCGCTGTCCGCATGGAGGTAGCTTAGGCTCTTAGCTACCCTTAAAGCGCCTAGAAAAGATTCTTATCAGACTGGGTGGATGCCCAGGCTGCTCCAAGTTTGCTTTGTTTGCACATTCAACCACTTTCAAATTGTTGGTTTTCTCGTTTCGTCGCTCATTTGCTGATTTTGATTATCATTGGGAAATGTAGGAAACTTCTCTGTTGATTTTGGGCATTTTTTAAAATGTAGATACATCAGCATTATAAGGGCCAAATTGGTGTGTTATCATCGTTTGTATCCCACACTGTCCTAGTAGCAGCGTAGAATACTAAAGATGATAGGTACTCAATTTGCGCCAGATTGATAGGTACTCCAATTCGGGCATAATTGGAATATTTTTCAACATTAGTATTCCACATTTTAAAAAAAGCCCAAAATCCACATTTTTTTAAAAATGTGTGTCTATCATCATTAGTATTTCCAACTGTCAGTGGGGTGGTAGTCGGGCTAGGGTGCTAGTTATAACTTCAAGTGCCGGGGCGTGCTACTGTTTTGGATAAAAGTTGGGCAAGGTTTACTGTGCTTGCTGTATTTGCGGTCGGGGGGTTGTTTTGATTTTTTTCTCCCGTCTATCATATCTCTTTTCTTTCTCCCTCTATCAAGGAACATCTATTGATGTTCCATGGTGTACCCATTCCGTCAGCCAGACGAAATATATTTTATCTGTTAAGAAAATATATCTTGTCTGGCAATAACATCTTTTAGAAGAAGGGCACTATCTTTTTTCAATTTCTGAAATTATGACTTTTGCTTTTTTTTACAGCCATTGAGGGATCTTCTGCAGCTTTTCGCTCTCAGTTTCTGTTTGCCTATTGTCCTTTCATCCTCCTCTGCATGAGTATGGTAAAATTCCCTCCTAATAAATCTTAGTTTCTAAGTCCGTTTTGCATCTTGAATTTCTTGAAGTTCTTTTTCACGCGTCTCCACAAATATGTGGCCTTCGTATCCTTCTCCTTTCTGAATTAAAATTATCAATTAAAAATCCAAGTTTGCCCATGTTAGTTAAAAATGTTCAAAGCTAAAATTTAAAGCTGCCATTTCAAATGTAGAACGGGAAGTGAAAATTTTAAAAGAATTTAAAGCTGCCATTTCAAATGTAGAACGGGAAGTGAATATATTAAACTACTACAATGATTTGAGTTAGTGAACCATTATCAGTTTGAGTAAAGTATTGGCGGATGTAGACTAAAGTTCGACTTCCCTTACCTATCTGTGTACCTAGATAAAAGTCGCGCAAACGTAGGCGTATTTTCGGGAAAAAAGTCGCGCAAATGTATGCTACAAAAAGTCGCGCAAACGTATGCATTTTTCAATTAGAGTCGCGCAAACGTGCTGCTTCCACTCGGTTTTGGGCAAAATTGGTGTGTATCATCCTTAGTTGAATAGTAACGTTGATAAATATGCCGATTCGGCCAAAAAATGCAGTAAATATCATCGTTATAATTCAACACTGTCACCAGGGAAATATGGAATACTAACAATGACGAATTCACATTTACATTATATATTGATTGTCCCTCGTATATCTTGATACTATAAACATTCCTTTTTGGAGCTCCTCCACATCTACAAAAATGGCTTAAAATAGTCCTCTGTAGTCCACAGTACATGTAGGAGGTTGTTGCTGCCAGATACAAGTTCGTGCTCAATTTTTGTCATATCTGGCAATAAGGAATTCCAGTCCGAGCAGCTGAGAGCCAGATTATAAGTCGCAATGGACCAGAAAAAATAACTGAAAGTAACTTTTACCTACAAGACATTTTCCATGGGGTAGGATAAAAAAGCAATTCTTACATGCATTTGTTCATTTTCCATGTAACGAATTGCAATTTAAATAAAGAAAATGCCCTGTGACTGTAGATTTTTATGGTGGAAAACTTGATACATGTATCTTTACAAAATTTTGTGTCTTGGATGAACAGCACATGTTAAGTTACCCCAACCACTTTTTCAAATTAGAGGTTTGACTCATTCGGATTATTTTTTCTTGCAAATGGAAGACGGCAATCCAACACTAATGGACGAGAAATGCTTTTCATTTATTATTTACTACAGAAATAAAAAAGAGAGAGAGAGAGAGAGAGAAAAAAAAAACCGTTGCATTTTGTTGGATTTTGTTGTTGCTGTAGTGGCCAAATTACATGCATTATAAAAGCAAAAAACGTTTCATGAAAAGTCGCCTTTCGAACGACCGTCATTTTTCTAATAATGTATTATTTTCCAATCAGAATGTATAAGTTTGGTGCTTAGTGACCGCCCATAAATCTACGGTTGGAAATGTTACAAGCAGATAAGTAGCTCTCAATTTATTATGATCCTATATGATGCAATTCTTTTCTATCGATATAAACGCATTATTTTGCTTGAAATAACCGTCATTGTTTATACACATATCCATTTCGACCATGCGTGCGCTGCCCGTGCATGTCAAGAACTATTTAGACGATGAACAAACCAACCTGTAGCGTATGTACTCTTGTTTCCACAATGCATTTTAGAGTTAAATTGCCATGCAACGTTTTTCAAATGAGTCACAGTCTCACTGTTACTTATTGAGGGCTAGGTTTTACTACGGTTTTAAAACGTAGCAGACGGATGAAACGGTAGTAAAACGTAATTAATGAGTATTACATACAGCTATATACGGCTACACACCGTGGCCCAGCTACGTTTGAGTTGCAATGTTCAGCTCAGATTTGACATTTTGACATACGTCGCGCATACCTACTAAAACGTAGCAAAACATGGTCAAAACGTGTCAAAATATTCAAAAGCGTAGTCGAACCGTAGTTTTAACGTACAAAAACGTAACATACCATACCTCGAGGTCCTCTAAGCCCCGGTTTCAGTTTCACGTATTGAGCGTGAGATTTTACTACGTTTTTAAAACGTAGCAAACAGGCAGCATCCATAGTAAAATATAGTGAATACGTGTTATGTATGGCTTTATACAGCTACAAAAGTGGCCCAGTTTCAAATGAATTGGATTTTCTTTTAAAACAGGGCCACACACTAATGGTTGAATATCGGTATACATGGTGTATACCTAGTAAAATGTAGTGGCACGTAGTCTAAACGTACTGAAACGTTGACGATACGTTTTAAATACGTAGCAATACCTGGAAGTCTTCTCCGTACTACTACTTCTTATATACGTTTTCCTACGTCTTACTACGTTTTATTCTATGTTTTATGAAGTTTAGACAGGTTTTGCAATAGCTACAAAAAGGTCATACCCCGGACACTACCTAGTAAGTCCTAGTAAACGGTACTGAATCGTAGCAGGCTAGCTAATTGTTCTCATCCCTTCTGAAAGCGTGGCACTTAACTGTTTGATAGCCGGGTAATACACGGTGGTAATCTCGATAAACGGAACCACTGGCTCCGCATCTTAAATCTTATGGAGAACTTCCGTGTCACGTGCGGCTCTGAAAAGTGTGACAGCCAGAGGTGGGTCGGGCGTTTCTCGATTTTTATCTCTTGTTTCAGGGATTAAATGAAAAAAGAAAGCAGAATGCTATCAGATGGCCATGTGATTTTAATTGACGCTACGTGCAGAGAAGGGTGTGTAAATGTCACTTGGCTTTCTTTGAAAAATATGTGTTCCCATTCAACGGCATCGAATGTGAGAAAAGTCACTACACTTTTCAAATAAACGGACAAGCTTTGTGGACTTAAAAGGTACCGGTAACGCGTTTCATCAGTAAATATAGTTCCCCAATTACCCCGATCAGTTTTCTGAACTAAACGGTGCAGAACTGCACGGAATCTGCTCCAAATGGGCGTGGCTTTGTTTATGTAGTGTGGCTCCGTTTATGAAATGCAGTTCTAAATTTGTGAACCAAGTTTCATTAAGACCACAATGGCTCAGTTTCACCCCGCACTTCGAGACTAAACAGGCTGTCAAAGTCAGTCCGTGCAGACTCGATAAAGCAGACTCACTAACATACATGTACAACAGTTGAACACCAATTAAGTAACATTAGAGTACTGGGTCATTCTTGGTATCTTTGCATGAACTCTAAATACCAGTCTTAGACTATCACAGTTCAGAAACAAAACTTTTGCTTGTGTATGTATGTGTGTGTTAGTTCCTTCCTTTGGGTTAAACTTCTGTTTCAACAATCTTTCTGATATATCACGACAGTTTCTGGTTGTGACAGGCGAGCTCAATGATCACTTTCAGAGTGCTGCCTTGCTGAAATACTATACTTGGGATACTTAATGACATAATACAACATTATCCTGAACCTGGTCTAGCTGACCGGTACTAGCTGTACCCCATAAATCTGTGCGCTAAGTAAGAAGCAGCTAGGTTTTCTAAAGACTTTGGTTTGTGTTTCACTAAGTTGTTAGGACAAAAATGAAATATAATTTGCACTATTGCTGATGAAAATTAATTTTTTCAACATCGTGTAAAGTCTTTAAAAACGATAATAGCTGTTTCTCACCTACAAGGATGGTCCTCAGTTTCATTAAAACGTTTTTTTTTCTTTATTATTATTTTTTGTTACTCTATACTTGACAATCCGTACTCTCTAGAATCTTTGGTTAAACAGATCGACGCAGATATAGTCTTCTTATCTTCATCTCAACCGTTTTTAGTTGCACTATACTTTGAGAACCAGAGGCGTACAGAAAATTACTGTTGAAATTTGCATTGTCGCAGTTACTCGTAAACCACCATGCACCTTCAAACATTTTGGCACAGTTTGACGGTCCAAATGAAGACCCTTTGTCTTTTGTAGCGAACGCTAAATCACTAGAAGAGCTCAGTAGGTCACCTGTTCAAAAAAATTAATAGATGCATCATTTTCATAAAGAGTTTTAAGAGGTAAATCAGGTACAAAAACCTTTACTCAGCAATTCAATTTAAACTACAGGTACATGGATGATGTTCTATTTCTGAATACTTCAAAGATTTCGGAACTGATTGACCTCATCTATCCATTTGAACTTGAAATTAAGGATACTACAGACTCCAGCGCATCACCCTCATTCTTATATTGCTATCTCTATACTGACAATGGAAAGCTTGCTACTAGTCTTTATGAGAAATGATTCGAATTCAGTTTTTTTCCTAAGATAACTTTCCATTTTTGAGTAGCAAGTTTCGTTTGGATTTATGTCTCGTATTTAGATCACTATGAGAGAGCCTGTTGCAACTATAAAGACTTTGTTGATTGAGAAAACTACGATCCAGTAAACTGTTGTCACGGGGTATCACAAAGCGAAGCTAATGTCAACTCTTAAAAAGTTCTGTGGGAGACACCATGACCGCATTTATCCCTACAATGTGGCACTTTGACAACTTAATACTTTCGGCCAATACCGAAAGACTATACAACAATACTTAGCCGGTCTGTATGCTATGAAATGCGAAAAACTTCTTTGCATGAGCATATTTCGCATATGCATTTTCATGCATATGCAAAACAAAATCATATGTCGGAGTTGCAGAACACCATAAACATTATGCAGAAAAGCTTTTTCTAAATTTTATCGTAGACACTTTGAATTGGTTTCTAAATATAATATAGGGTTAAGGTCACTTTTTCAACAGGCCTATCGGAACCTGAATTTTATGGTGACCTAGTATATAAATTGCGCAAAATCGTAGGGAAAACAGAATTTCCCGATCAATTTAAGAAAATTATCATACGATTTAAACGCATTGGCTATAACATAGATGTAATGCATGCTTAGTGGTTAACCCAATCACGGTTGACAACTTTGCTGTCCTCTTTAATTGCACGCCGGTGGGTCGGAGTTCAGACTCTATGATAGCCCCTACATAAAGCTATATATTAGTTGGTTGGGGCCGGATGTTTGTCTGTTTCTTGGCCCACCGGGGTTCAACTGGTGGTCTTCTTTTGCTCCAGTACTCCAGTGGTGTTGCTGACCCCCAGGGATCTCCGGGTGTCTCGACACGTTTTGGCTGTCGAGTCCTCATCCTTGCTTCATCACGGTCTTTTCTTGATCTTAATTGTTGACCGTGATGACTCTCTGATGAGTTAGGGGACCTCCATACGAACCGAACTACCAACTAATTGTGTGCACCGCAGCGGAGGGTGAGGGTGAAGGTTTGGGCCGAGTTAAACCGGTTTAAACCCCCCAGTAGTTATTACTGACCGTCCCAAGGCGGTACTTTTGTTGCGGTTGCATTTGTTTTATGTTCGGTGCTGTTTAATTTATTGTGTTCTTAGTTAATCCTTCTATCATAAAAATAGAAAATAGGTAAAAATAATTATTAAATGTTTTTCATATAATTTGCTTAGTCCGTTGTAACCCGTCTGTTGGTCTAAATTATTTAGTTCAATAAAGATAGCTGAGTTGCCATCTATTTGGGAAAGAGCTGCTGACTTGGCTTATCACTTGTAGTTTATTGTTTGTTAGGATGTCTTTGTCATCTTTCCCTTTGATGTTGGGGATAGGGTTTGGGATCTGATTCAGTCAGTTCCTGAAGTGTAGTTACTCTTTAAATTAGCATAAAGTTGCACAATATATTACATTAGCGACAATTTTAACACACACAGACACACACAGACACACACAGAGACAAACATACACACACAAAACACATTAAAAACAGAGTGAGCAGTCTAGTTACAATCATCATGAGCAAATAAGCTTGCGCAGGCGTAAGTTTACGTTGCAACAAACAGTTTAAAGTAGATCGATTTAATTTTCATTTATACTGTTTCCACTGAGAGTTCGAGCATCATTGCGTGTAAATATTTTGGCAATCATTTTATGGGTCCATTTATCGGGGAACGTCTGAGTTTACTTTTGAATTTAAAGTTCGGGATCAATCACGTTTCTCAGGACCCGAGCTTATATGTTCAAATATAGGACCTGCCTAAGTTAACAATCAATAACTGACCGTTCCGAGGCGGTACGTCTTTTCTGGTTCCTCTATTTATTTTGTTTTAAAGTCCGCATGTCTATGATCACCTGTATAGCTGCCTGCTTTGCCTATTGTTTTATGGTAACTTCAAATACACAATAGGCAAAAAAGATGTCTCAATTACTTGTTCTGGTTGCAAAATGTGCTTTCGTTCACCAGTTGTGTGAGTGGTTTTATTTCTCGTAGCTGAATGACACTGTCTCTGGGATGGTTGGTTGGTTGATTTGATGCTTAACGTCCACGGTAAACAACTAAGGTCATGTCGGGACGGCCAGTTAACCTAACCACACTATTCCTGGGCAGGCTTAGACCTCCTAAGCGATTAACCGGTACTAAGTGCACATACTTTCGCCAGTAACTGACAACTGCCCTTCTTGAATCAGCGGAAGGAGAAACGAACGTATGTGGCAAGACCGGGATTCGAACCCAGGACCTCTGACTTACGAGTCAGGTGCCCTACCGATTGCGCTACCCGGCCCGGCGTCTCTGGGATGGAGCTGTTCATTCGATGTTTTGTGTGTGTCTATCATATGTAAACAGGCACGATATGGGCTCTGTATTGATAATAAATACCTGATCATCGTTTATATTTTTACCTCGTATATATATGTACTTTATCTGCCGCTAGAAAAAGGGATGGGATTAGATATTTGACCCTTTACATTGACTTATCTACCAGATGCTTTACATTTAAAGTACAGTCAAGAGGATAATAAATCAGCTATTTATTGCATGACACTGATGTTTCTCACTACGAAAGAGGTTACGTAGTAGGGGTTACGCCTTTAAGAGGTGTTTGATTCCTTTTAGTCGATTTTTCTTCAGCCCTCTTTCTCTGTGTTTCTCCATGTGTCTGTTTCTTCTAATTTTCTTTTTATTGCGCATTTATGGAATGTTTTTGTTTCGCAACTGCTTGTATATGTTCGCTTTGACCCTGCTTGTATATTTTTGCTTCGGCTCTGCTTGTTCAGTAAGATTAGAAGGACGTTTGAAACAAGATAAGGCCAAAGCCGATGTTCAGTATTGAATGTGTACAGGTATTTATCGGCATTCGAGAAGCTTATAGTATCCTCCCATTACGAGTTTAAGGGCCATGGAACTGACATAAACAGCGATATCAACATTATGAGAATGCTTGAGTAGATGGAATCGTGAGTGTCGTTCAGAAAGTGATTGTGAGCAGTAAGATCAACAAACAATTGCCACTGCTGTTGAAAGTATATATTATTTGCAAGGAAGACGGACTAGAGAGTTGTTAACCCACCTTCTGCTCGATATATACAGATTTACTCTTATATTTTGTAACTGGATACTAAACAAACGTTCGCTTTGCTCGATTCCGGGAAAATCAGACAAGTGAAAAAGTAATAATCGCTAAGAACTCGTTCCAATAAGGTCAGGAATCAAAATGAAAGCAGAAAAAGTCAGATTTTTGGAAAAAGGCTAAAAAGAAAACGAAATCATTGTTTTATTTATAGGGAAAGGAAAACACGCCAATTTCAAGCAACGTTCAAAATATTTCAGCAGAGACTTATGCCGAATATGCAACTCTGACGCCCTGTTAAAGGTAACACAATCTACGGTTCTGCGTTGGGAAAGTTATTATGCATAGGCAATGTGTATCTGGTTGTTGAAAACACTCATTCTACAATAAAAAAGGTTTTAATTTTGAGATTCCACGTTACTACAAAGTGAAAACTGCACAGCCGCACACGTGCCAATTTCATATACATGCAAAAATGTAATAGCAGTAAAAACCAATTTAACAACTTCAGCAGAGTGGCAACTTAGAGCATATTATGTACGATTTGAATAGCAATATAATGACGATCATGAGGTATGCAAAACCTTCAAAGTTTATTTGTACTATTGTGTTTAATTTCATTTACTTTGTATTGTAAGTACATGTAATATTAATGATCGTCAGCAGTCACTGTCAAAACATTGATATGCCGCGACATGAGAAAACAAACCGAGTGGCTGTGCGACGAGTGCAGACTCAGATCAGCTGGGTATCCGCCCATTCCATTCCAGTCAGACCCTTCGCTAAGCCCTTAAATGGTAGCTAAGGATCTAAGCTACCACCGTGCGGACAACGGAGACTCTGATCAGACTGGGCGGATGCCCAGTCTGATCTGAGGCTGCGCAGGGCGCACAACCACTTTGTTTGTTTTCTCGTTTGCGGCTCAGATATGTTATTTGAACATAATGAAAAGGAACAAAATGAAAAAAATGTCATGTTACCCTGGGGTCTAAATAAAGATGGCACTCATAACTTATACGTACCTGCAGGCCCAGAATATTCAGCAACAACTATTGTAAAAAGCTTTGCTGGATTGTCTAGTGTAAAATATCGATAGTTTGCAAATGTACGATTGCCTTCTAAGTCCTCGATGTCTATACGTAACTCATAGTGCCCTTGAAGAAGTATTGTATATAACGCTAGATTTCCTGTAAGGAATAGAGAGGTACACATTGCAACACATTTTATTTTTACCAATCAAGAAACTGTTTCAAATACTTGTTTCTAATAATATCGAAAATTCACATACATGTACTAGCATTTTGCAGTACAGTTAAATGAAATTTCTATTTATCGGCAGCTAACCTAAGGCAATATTCATATCCCAATATCAAAATCATTGACCTGTTGCCAGCCATCAGTGAAAACATGCATCGACCAATCAAATGTGGCGAATCCGGGCAAATAATCTACGTGCGTTTTGTGACAATAATTCTTTTCATGAACTATATTCAGACAGATTTAAATCGCGGAGAGCGGTGTACATTCACGTTATGTCGGTTATCATGACTGAACGCATAGATGACCAAAAATTAATATCGAAATAATCAGAAGCCCAGATAAGGTGGGGTTTTGAAGATAATACGGAGATATTTTGTCAAAATTTTCAACGAAAGCGTATGTTGTGATCCCCAGATCCCAAATGGAATCGTCTAGGCAAGACGGTTTTCATGAGTGGTCATATCAAAATGTGTGTATAGAAAAATAAGGACTCCGTAACTTAACCCAGTTACACATTCTTAACTGGATCACAGAACAGGTCAACCGTGACTCCCACTGATTTTTGGTTCCTGAGTAACACAAGCACATATCTGATATCAGTTTAGGGTAGTAATTTTATTAATAGTACCTTTACTTCTTGTTAAGTGGCAGCTGTTAAACATGTTACCTGACTTAAATTCCTATTATCGACTGTTTTCACCACTGTATTATTGAAAATCTCTTTAGCTCATCAGACATGCTTAACATATTTATGAATTCCTTTCCATCAGTGATTATAACAGATTTTATTGAATTTAATTAAGTAGTCAAGCGTGAAGACGAAGAAAAGGATGTACCCGTGTATAGCGAAATCATACGTTTGTTTTTGGCTTAGAGAAAAGAACCCAGTCTGAAGTTTGACATATAAGCGGTTCTTTGTTTTTGAGGTTTAGTGCTATATACTGTACAATACCCATATTAAACGTATACCTAGCCAGTGTTCCACAGAAACATTACCAAATCCATAGAGGTAATATTCCCACTCTCTGTAAAAGTCCACAGACCCATCTTCTCGTCGTTGGAAAACCTGAGAATTGAATTTTAGGTAGTATAGATAAATATGGCAATCGTTAAATGCCGTTAAAAATCGACAATCGTAGACCCACATCAATTTCTGCCGTTGCCATATTTGAGACACAGCATGTGACTTCATACGATTTGGATTGGTGGCAAACAAATGCTCTGATCAGACTGCAGTTAAGTGCAGTCTGAGCAGATCCTTTACCTATCACAGCCGTCTATGAATTTGCCCCAGGCAATACATCCGTATGTGAGGCCTCTATAGACCCGAAAATCACATAATATGATAAAACTGCCACTTTGCTGACCATATTGTGTCTCAACTTTCTTTTAACATAGGCTCGCCCAGCGTTATTCTTCCATCGCCAACTGCATTTACATCAGCCTTATACCTTGTTTTTCATAAGTCCCAGGCTTTTGATACTACATGCACCATCATGATACCACTTTAGGCAATCCTAACAAATACAGGGTACTGAGATTAGCTTTAACGAAAAAACTGGATGTTCGTTGTAAAAACAATTTCTCCCAATCCCCTCATCAAATATTAAGGTATGCCTATGTTTTGTACAATAGCAAACAGTTTAGTGTTAACAGACATTAAATCTCTGTGTCTGTCTGTCTGTCTGTCTGTCTGCCTGCCTGTCTGTCTGTCTGTCTGTCTGTCTGTCTCTCTCTCTCTCTCTAACTTTTGTTTACTTGTTTGCAATATTGGTTTGATATTCTTTGTACCCAGAGATGGGGTCAATTACATTGGAAAGTAATTAATTACCATTACCATTACATTGCAGTGTTAGCATTAGCATTACCATTACCATTACACAGTTCTGGGACAAGTAATTAATAGCGATTCTCTGTAACCATTTCACATTTTACAATGGGGTTTCGGCACGCATAGTCTCATATTTTCCTCAAACTTTCTAAGTTTGTGTGTTGTCACCTAAAACATTTAAATGAAGGTTGATTCGCTCTGTTATGTGTCCGTTGCCATGGCAACGGCCTCCAAAGATTTTGCCCAAAAAAAAACAGCCAAAAAATAAGTGAAAATTACCAAATTTTGAACATTTATATATCTAGGAGCACATTACCTTTAGTCTAGAAGTCTTTTGAATGAAAAACTATGGAATAGAACAAGAGTGAAGTGAAAAAAATAAACCAGATCTGTTTGTTCTTTGGTACTGATTTTAGCCCTTGATGTGGGGTGGGGTATCGAGGTATCGAAAACCCCTATTTTTTAGCTTTTTCAAGTGCGTACTGCCAGTTCGCGCGGTCACTCTGATATACAAATGCATGACAGCATAAAAGAAGAAGATCTGTAATATCATGAACTGAAGAAACATGTTTGGGAAGTTACCTCCTTAGGACCGTAACCATGAGAACGAACAATACCCTATCAAAAAAAAAACAAGGAAACACAACAGTGCACAAAATAACATATTTATTTCCTTAAACAATTGAAAGGCCACATTTATTGCATGTACAAGTGTTGTGAAAATATCAGTTTAATTCAAAATTTATAAGCTTCAAAAGGGACAGTACTGGGGTCATCTAAACATTCATTCTTGGGGCTCCGAAAGGGATTTTTAAGGCTAAATTTCCTTCAAATAACAAACTTTCTTCACAAAACTGCAAAACAAGGCATTGGTTTCTCTTTAATATGTTGTGAAAACATATCTGTGAAGTTAACAGATATAAACTAGGGCAATGGAAATTTTGGGGTCATTTAGGGGTCCAAAAATAATGGGTTAAAAAATAGAAATCTATGAAAACTCATGATTTTTTTTGCAAAACAAAAAATTCATCGGTGCTTACAATAACAATGGCTTTGAAACTGTAAGTCAAATACTAATTGGTTTAAAATAGGGCAATGGGGTGCATTGTGACTTTTTTATGTTCCCTTAAGGGGCCATTAAAGGGGTTGAATCAGCAAAATTGCCTCGAAGTTACACACACTTTCGGTATAAACCAGTATCCGTTACTTATTTGTGAGTGTAAACATCAGTCTAAATGTAAGGCACATAAAATTAGGTGATGGGGATCAATGTAATTGCATTTTTGTATCCAGAAGGGCCCAATAAGGGGTAAAAATCAGAAAACTACACCAACAAATTAAGTTTCTCAGAAAGCAGCATACTGTAATACACTGGCACAGAAACTGTTGGTCCAGTGACAACTGATGTAAAGCCATAGCCACGGCTGCCCTGTGGTTCCTTTTTTATGTGAATTTAAGGGGTCACAAAATGGGCAAAATGCAATTATATACCTCAGGCACTATTTTTTTATTGTATACCAATAAAAAGACAACAGCGGATAAACCTATATTGTACTGCCCAGCAAAGAGTTACTGCTTCAACACAATACCTTAAATAAGTTTGGAGTTATACTCCAGACAAAAAAAGCTTCAGTACCTAGCTCAGTTGTGGACAAAAATGCCATAACAGGAGGAGATTGCAAACATGTTTATTTTAACTAACTCTGTCGATAATTATATCTGCAACTGCACATTTAAATATCCCCCACTTTTACCATAACTCTGGCGATAATTATATCTGCAACTGCACACATAACTATACCTCCACTATAGGATGTGGAGTAGCCTGGCTCCAGTCGAATCTGTCTATTACTCTGTTGACCGTCAGATTCGACTCTGTGTTTCCTTGCAGGAGATATATTAAACATAGGATCTGTACCCAGACCAGATGTGGAGGTGTAAGGTATGGATTCATTCTCTTCAGCCTCCTTGAGAACAGTCTTATGGGAATTTGAACAACCAATCCCTATGCTGGCTACTTTTGAGAGTTTGAGCGAACATAGATCTGCTGACTGTGCCTAAAAACTGGAAAATGGTCACATTATATGTGTTATTCTGTTTGGCCTGAGGGACAAAAGAGCTAAAGGGACACCCCGTTGGCCAACATTTGTTTGCTGTCCATTGACTAAAACTCTTCTGGAGAAACAACACTTCACCAGATGCATGTAGAATCATAGCACAAGTCTAGTCTATTCCATAACCTTGCTAGGTTGTCGGAGCATCACAGATAATTTAACAACAGCTCCTTTTCACCTCGTCCTGTCTCCAGCTGCCCTAGTTATGCTAGCAAAGTCTATCCCCATCCATTCTTCAATATTATCTGCCTGCCTCGTCATCTGCCTGACTCAAGACCAAATCTGGCAGCCTCTGCCCACATGCAAACTATCAGTAAGACTTTGATCCTTGTACCTTAACAAATACAATGCATCATAAGAGGATATGCAAAGACAAGACTTGACCTTGTACAGAATAACTCGCCTGATAGTGACTTGCTTATCACATAAAAAAACCCGAAAGACCTTGACTTCAAGGTCATCTAATGGATTGGCTAGTATTTTGTAAAAACTTAAACCAGTTTCTAATATAAGTGCAAGTATAACAGTAGATGCAGCCAATTATTATGAAAAAGTATGCCATTGGAAAACTTTAACCCAACAACGAATCCTAGGTATGACCTTGACCTCAAGGTCACTGAAACAGGTGGGGTGGTACTCCCATATAAAAGCTACTAAGAAGCAAATTTGACCTCACCGTAAAAACGTCAAGGTCAACCCAATAATTTGAACAATCTAAGTAGTACTTGTATACTTGATTCTACATACCAAGTTTCAAGGCCGTCTGCCTGTTGGTTCTGGAGATTGAAGAAGATTTTTTAAGGTTTCTACCATATATGGGCGTGGCGGCCATGTTGGTCATGTGACCCAGACCGTTTGAACAAATTTTCTTTTCCCCGTCCCCTAGAAGCTTTGCATGAAATTTGGTTACAATTGGCCCAGTGGCTTTTGAGGAGATGGGTGAAATTGTCAAAATATGATAGACCAGGATCAAGGTCAAAGAATGACCTTGACCTCTTGTACGCACAAATTTTCATGCACTCAATAAGATGACTGTATATACCAATTTCAGGTTAACATCCTCAAAAGTTTCCGAGAAATTTTATGTTCTAGCATTTTCCCATATAAAAGCTACAGAAAGAAAATTTGACCTTACCGTTACTACGGTCTAGGTTATACCAAGGTTATAATTTGAACAATCTTGGTAGTACTCCCGTACCCAATGCTACATACCAAGTTTCAAGACCATCGGCCTATTGGTTCTGGAGAAGAAGATTTTTAAAGGTTTCTATTATGTATGGGGTTGGCGGCCATGTTGGTCATATGACCAGCACTGTTTGAACAGTTTTTTGTTCCCCCGCCCCTAGATGCTCTATATGAAATTTGGTTATTATCGGCCTAGCGGTTTCAGAGGAGAAGTCGTTTGAAAATATTGACGGATGGACGACTGACAGACGATGAAGCCTTACCATCCTATAAGTTGCCCCGGAGCCGCTGGCTCAGGTGAGCTAAAAACCTAATTACTAGGTCCATGACCTTGACTTCAAGGTCACTGAGTAGGGTGCGGATGGTATTTTGTAGAACCTTGGACCAATATGTAACTACAGTGCAAGTATAAAAAAAATCCAACAATGGATTTAAAGACATATAGGTCTTAAAAAATCTTTAACCAAAGCATCCAATTACGCCGACACAGTCGCTGACACGGACACCAGGATGACAACAATAGCCCTTCATGAGCCCTTACTTCCACTTTTGATAAAATTATTACCCTTTGCATATCTCTGAAGGCATTCTCTTTTTCTGCTTTGAAACTTTAAAACCATAATATTTCTTCATGAAATTTCAAATAAAGCATGCATTATCACATATTGTGCAGAGAAAAACAAACAAAACCCAAGATCAGGTTTGACAGAGTTATAGTCATTTATTTATTTCTTATAAAGAATTTGATGTCCGTCTCACTGCTTTGAAACTGTTGAGGGTTTCTTCATTACTTTACATAAAAGTATACAGCATCATCCTGAATTACGGCTTCTTGTGCATTGCCGTTAGTGATTGTTTTACACTTAAGGTGGTGATTTATGGTAAATGCAAAAATCTAAATACAACCATGAAAATGTAACATACCTCCCCGAAACTTTGCAAATATTTTCCTTTTGTGGTTCTCTACAGTTTAGAATACAAAAAAGTCATGCTGATGATAAAGGGTCTTTTAAGATAAGGGGTAATTTGAAGTGCAAAAATCATAAAAAATACTATCATTATTGAAAATGCATTTAGGTCTGAAGGTACTTCAATGCATTGACTTCAATGTCAGTTTAATTGTTTGTTCCATCTCTTCCTCAGATTATCAGGTTGAAAAAAGTGGCTTGTTCTCAAATGTTCAACCATGTTTCAGGTTCATGTATAATTTTAGCATCATAAAGCCAGGCATTTTGGAAGTCAAAATCGTGAACAACAACATGGAAGTTTCTGCTAAGTTTTGTGCAGATCTTTTGAATTTTCAGCATTTTATGTTGTTTTTTTTTTTTTGTTTTTTTTTTTGTATTCACCTAAAATCTGTGATTATCACCATCTTAATTCAACCGACCTACGTAATGAGGATTTGGAGTTACCTGCATGGCAAAGTTCTATAGTCTTTATTGTTTCCTTTCCTACTGCAAACCCCAATGGGTGTACATCATAATTGCCTTGTTCAAATGTGCTCTTGTTTTAAATCCTGACTGACCAAATCTGACTGCAGGGTCAAATCTTATGAGGATATTTGGTATACTCTATAATATAAACTATTATAAATTTGCGGAAGAAGATTTCTTTTAAAGGCTAGTCCGCAATGGGACCTATAGTAACAGCTGAAGGGGTGGCAATGGGGCTTGTTTTAAACAATATTTTATGAATACAAAGTATAGAATAATCAGGATTTGACTGAAAGCCCTAAGTTATGAGGACTATCTCCTGATAAAAATCAAATACTGCACAAAGGTTGAATGTACACAATAGTATAGACTTCAAATAAGCACATCTTCGTCTAAACAGTCTGGCAATGAATGAAAATATTATTTAGACAAAGACTGTTTTATGTTTGCATCAGAAGTAACCGCTTTATAATGAGCTAATAATATTAACAAAAGAAATATAAGACCTGAGAAAGAGAGGGAGAGAGAGAAATATGATTTCTTCATCCAGTTAGTCCAAGCTGTATATGCATATAACATTCCATTTAGATCCATTGGATGCACTTTGAAAAGAAATGGGGTTAAATCTTTTGGTGTGTATTATTAAACTTTGAACTCGCGTAAAGATGTTTTCGTTTATCGCCGGTGACACCCCCTCTTTCCCATACATTAGACCTCTCAGTGTACATTCTTTTGCCGTGTCTGCAATGTGATTCTGTCTTGTAGCAGTCTAATGAGGACTATTCTATTCTATCCCATAACCTTACTAGGTCATTGGGGCACCACAGATGACTTCAAAACAGTCCCTTTCCACCTCTGAGGACAGCTGAATATAAACTGGTTTGTGTTTTCTATCTCGCCATAAAGATCTAATGGACTTTCCATTACATTTCTGGTATTAAGGTGCTCATTCAGAGAACTATATTCCAGTCGCAGTCTCGTGTGTAAAATTTGATCTAGATGAGTTCCAGCATTGTAAAACTTTGTTGTTGAGATTAAGTGTGAGTTAAAGTTAAAACAGAGTCACTCTGTCCGATATGTAAACTTTTCTAATCTCTTATGTTTGCCAGTAGAAAAGAATTAAAACATATTTTATGTTATCGGACTTTTAATGTATTCAGCCTAGTCGAGAGCCAGGTCATCTCAGCATGTATTTACAGAATAGCATCATTTTGAAATCAGCTGACCAGGCATACCATTCAACTTTTCCTTTTAAAGCGTTTGCTGGGGTAATGTGATTGGAGTCAGATGTGAAATTTTAACTTGAGTGTCATTTCTTATCAAATCTTTACAACTTCTGAAAATAATGATCTATTAACAGCATTTTTTTCAAATTCGTGCGGGTGGATTTGATCCAGGAAACTTTCCGAAAGGGTAATATGAACCTTATTTTCATATCTGGAAAACACTCTATGTTAGCTCCTTTCTTAGTCTCAATCTTACTTTCGCAAAAGGAGCCAAACTTGTCTAAATCTTACTTTCGCACAAGGAGCCTTCCTTGTCGTAAAAAATGCAGAAAGAAGTTTCCTTTTGCACCCTTACACCCCACAGTGAAGCTAAAATTACAGTTGCGGCTATACTTTATTTGTTAAGAGTTACAATAGTTGATTGTTGTCATAATAGTTTTTCGAATGTTTCTCCGATTCACACGTAAAACAAGGTGCCAAGTGCATTGAAAAGAACAACAGACGCCATTGGCTGTGCCAAATTACGCAGACTAAATTGTATACCAGTTTGACAACATTTTTATTCTTATGTGTCTTTCTTTATATGACTGACAAATTTGGCCATGTTCGACCTCACGAAAATATACAGAACATCGTTGTAAATGGAGGAGAAGAACATGAGAATGTCCTTTTTCTACTGCAAATCTTTCCAACAGCGAGGCATTTATTGGTGAAAGCGTTTGCCAGTACATGTAGCTAAAACTTAATACTCCATTTTGCCACTTTATATTGTGAAGAAAACCATGCATTTGTTTGATTTTACACCCCCCATACACACACACACACACAACCACCACTTTTTGGACACCTTGTAATCTCAGTGCCATATTTGGTGTCTGTAAATTTACAAATAATGTTATACTTTTTTGCCGTACGAAGAATATATGAGATTTGTGGGGCAAATTAGCAGATTTTACCCCTTTTTGGCCCCTTATGGAGCTATAATACAAGAACAGAGCACCCTATCAACATTTTTTAGACCTGTTTACATTTTATTGCCAGTTTCTTAACCATTATATCAGTATGCAGTGCTGTTTTTTGTTATTTTGTGCATCAATTCAGACATTTCGGTCACATTTCCTCCCTTTTAACCCCTTTTTGGGACCCTTAAAAGGCATACACATATGTCCGAGGAGTTCCCCATAACGATATTTTGTATCCCTTAACATTAGGCTCATGTTTTTACGACCTTATAAAAAGAAAATAGTCATGAGCTTTCAACTGTGCAAATAAAATTATTTATTTGAGGGCAAATTAGCTTACTAAAACCCCTTTTGGAGCCCCTTTAAATAATATTAATAGACTCTCAGTTCTGTTCCTTTTGTTGCTGATATTATTTAATGTAAGTCTGATACTTTCACAACAATTGTACATATAATTAATGCAGCATGTCCTTGTTTGTGGGAAAAATATGTGATTTTCAACAGGGTTTTATTTTCTCATTTTTTTACACAGGATATTGGTTGTTTCCATGGTAACGGCCAGAAGGACGCAACTTCCCAAACATGTTTCTTCAATTCATGATAGTTGAGGCTCTTCTCTAATTATTGTTGTAGGCAGATATGCCAGACTGACCGCGCGAAAGGACATGAAGCGCTTAAAATTGTCTTAAAATTAGGGTTTCGAAAACCTGGATACCCCACCCACCATTACAGCATGTAGCAATATTAAAGAAGTTACAAAACAATTATATTTATTCTTCCTTAAATTCACATTGACCAATATTTCTTCAACCAGTATATGTTTAGATGAAATGTAGTCTCATTTAGTCTATATTGAAGTTCAAAAAGTGCAATTTTTCATTTATTTCTTGGCCATTTTTAAGGCAAAATCTTTGGTGGCCGTTACCATGGCAACGGGCATGTAGCAGACGGAACTAGGTATCAATTATTTGGTTTTGAGTGACAACAAACAAACTTAGAAAGTTTTATCAAAATCGATGACTATGCGTGCCGAACTTTGGTTGGTGGTTACAGAGAATTGCTATTAATTAAATTACCATTACTTGGCAAATTTAATGCATTACCATTACTCATTATATTTTTCCATCACAACTTTTCACTTATAAAATAAGTGCAGGGAAAAATATATTAAACTTTTATTTTCCGTGTTACAATAGATACAGAGATGAAGAGTTCTGTTTCCTCTTCACATTTACTCCATAGAAGGAATTTGTATATTAATTGTAGTTTGTTTGTTTTTTCATCAGATTTCATGTACAGTGGATTCCGAAGCGTTTGCTGTTTTTATTCTTTGAGAGGGGTGGATGTGCTTGAACTGGTTTTTAAAGATTGATATTCATCTGTGTGTTTCACTTGGAAAAAAGTGAAAGTTTTGAATTTAACCTTACGGTGTCATAAAATAGGATTATGGCCAATACACACTTTTTCTGTCACCTTATGGTTCATTGACTGAGGGACAAAAAGATGTGGTAATCCACTGACACTAATTAACAAAAGTTGAAAACACCTGACTGGTCCACAAAGATAAGGTCATGGCTGGTTGCATGTTTTTCTCTTGATATATATGTAAAACAAAATAAAACTGATTTTTCTTTGATATCCGTCTGGTAAAAAAATTAAGGTAACAGTTTGACTTTGGAGGAGTTATGTGTTTTTCACACCATTGTCTAATAGTAGAATAAGATTACAGACATAAAAGTCATAAGATGGTCTTTGAATATCTGATAAAGAATATTGTGGTAACATGCACATGAAAAAAGAATGAGGTTTTACCTTCACATGTGTTGTGGCGTTTGATGCCACGTTCAAGCTTTCTGATATATAGCTTAATTCACTCAGTGTTCAGAGGGAAGGAGGAATGATGTTGTTAGTATTTCTTTTGAATTACCTCAGATTATAAGTGATCAAACCAATTTTTATGCCAAAATAACATTTTGTTTACTGCAGAAATCAATGATTAGTCTATTGTTATGTTTTTATTATCAAAAACACCTGTTGACTAGAGGGACAGGATCATAATCACATTTGGTATCCAGAAGCAACAAAAAAAAATGTGAATAATAACCAATGTATCATGCACCTGTAGAAAATTTATTAACAACAGATATCTTTGAGCAGTAAAATGGATTGCTATTCTTTTCCATTGTTGCTGTTGTATTACTATTAATATTTATTATTATAATCTTATTGTTGATTAAATTAATATTCCTTTTTCACTATTACTGTATACTAATAACTTTAGTTGCTTTGGTCTTGAAAAGCCGCTGTCAGTGATGCTGATGATCATAAACTACTACAAAGTAATGAAAATGTAATGCTAAAAAGGAATTACATCATTACAGCGTTTTTCTACTTGTAATTAATTAAATATCCGTTACATGTAATGAAAAAATCCTTCACTACTCATTTCTTAGCATTACTTTGAAAAAAAGTTATGCATTGTAATGCATTACCATTACTCATTACCATTACCCCATCTCTGTTTGTACCTATCCATTCACATATACTGTAATTTTCAGATTTGCTTCAGGAGATGACTTTTATATAAGCATTTTGCTTACTGTCACATCCTGTACCATTATATACTTTTGTATTATATATATGTAATTTCAATGAATAAAACATATTGTTTAAACCAAATATTAAGGTAAACTTATTTATTTATTTATTTTTATTCTTTTGACATAAACTGACAATGTCGTATATTTGTACCAAGATACAACTTTATTTTTGAAAATATCGGCATTTTTTAAAAATTATACAGATGACCACTTTCTATTCTAAAACTTATAAAAAACAGATTGCTGTAAACAAGGTCTCGCTTTTCAATAGCCCCATACTTTTGAAACTCCATCAGTGTATGCACCGTACCACTCCAGGTTACCTCCACAAACTGGGCCAGTGTGACATATTTATTGTATTTTCATTTGTTCATTTGTCTGTTCTAAGTATAGACATTTTGAGTGCCAATATCTGTGTATCCGCATGGCAGATGCTTTTGGTGAATGCATTAGAAGTAAGTATGAATACAGGTTGTAACCATATGATCCAAACAGAGACACCAGGATGAAGAGATGAAAAGTTTTAATCGCTAAAGCTGTTGCCATCTTATACATAGTTTTTATGCTACTGAGAGCAATATGCCGAGCGTAATGACGAAGGTGGACTTGTTATATATTTTAGGAAACACGTCCAAAGAGAAACATATACAAATTAAAATCTTAAAGAGTTCCTTCAACAGCAGAATAAACATATACAAAGTCTCGATAAATAATTAAAACAGTGAACTATTCAAACCCGATAAGACCATGTAAAGGAAAGGACATAAGATACTATAAACAATAATAATAATAAGAGGAACGACAAAATGGAGTCGGAAAGGCCTACGACAGCCCTGAAATATGTTTCAATATTTCCTATATTGTAAGACATGTGTATCTATAGTTTATGCAAAACTATGTGGATTTTAGAAAACACTTTACGCGTGAAGAAGTAGATACAACTTTTTAGAGTGTATCTCAACGAGCTTACTGCCAACAAACATAACTATATCAACATACCAACCAACCGCCACCATCGGTTTCCATATCACAGTAAACAACAAGACCTTCATATGTTCCCATAGGTCTTATATTGTAGGTTCCAGATGTTGAGAAACCCATGTCCTTGACATCTTGACAATCACTCGCAGTATAGTATTTCTCACAGCCTGAGGGAGTGAAAAAACTGTTGTTTGGGATTTCAAAATCTGTATGATATACGTATTTAGTCCATAACTTTTGCTAGGCTATATCACATACTGTTTTAATATGTGATATATTCGCAAGAACTGTAAACCAAGATGCGTGACTTATTTTCTCGCTGAAATTCTATAATATACATGTTTTCTACAGTGCAGGTTCTTGGAATGTTAGCGAAATAAAATTTGAAACATTGCCAGTGTATCTTAGCAACGGCCCTTAGGCTAGCGGAACTCTTTTCAAAATGACTTTTAATGATCTTATCACTCCAGGGACGGACCAAAGTATATAACTGATCTCATATTAACACACAAGACCATTTATCTTTGAAAAACATTCTGAAAGAAAAACTACAAAAAATCTGCACAAAATTCATAATGAATAAAGAGCAACGAATATAGCTGACATTGATGTATTGAATTTGTACCCGTGCAATAATTGAGTGTGTAACACTGCCCGCATCATCCTCTAGCGACAGTTTCAGTGGCACTTGATTTTTTTGATTCCAGTGATACCGGAGGGTCAGAAATATACAATTCCAAACCTTGTAAAAATAGCGAATCTATAATAGTTCGTACGAACAGCGTTAACTAAAATACGCCTGCACTTCTGCAAGCACGCTTTGGCTTCACAAATGATACTACATCACCACACCACATGACTTAAAGTCAGATGTAATTACAATAAACAAATTCTGACAATATACATCGTACACCGAATGAAATGAAGTAATACGCGACAGAATGAAGTGAATGAGATAATGACGACCAAGAACCATTACCAAGTCGATTTCCACATCCTGTCCTATGCACTTAATTGGAAAAGATTTAGTCGGGTAACTTCGTACAGCGGGTAAATTCGGACATATCATTGCAAGCAGTGAAAATCCAGATGAGACGGCTCATAATGAGCCTATTCATCAGGATTTTAACTGTTTGTCCAGTTAATTCTGTTCTAATTCCAAACAACTGACATATAAAGGAATCAATGTCACTGCCCGAATTTACCCGCTGTCTGAATTTACCCGACTCGACCCTATAGACAAACAAAGCAAAGCAAGACAAGGAAAAAGAGCTCTCACCAGATAGCATCAAAGAAATCATGAATAGAGAACAAAATGTCAAGAACTCATAGAAAGCAAACAAACAATGACAGTAATAATATTTCACAAGGACAGGTGCTTAAAACAGTTTCACGTGCATATCTCTCGCTCTTGGTTACACACATGCAAGCTGTTCTGTCCTTGAGAAGGAGTTTTTGTCAAGCAAATTAGGATTAAATATTGAAACAGGATGAGCACCAACCCTGGAACGCTAGAGCTAAAGTAAGGAGGAATGTGCAATTTTTCGCCGGCTATAAAAAAGCTTTATTTCAAAGGACTAAATGAGCTAAAATGATACATCAGATAAACAAAAATACATATCATACTGACCAAATACCGGGTATATCACGAACCCAAATATGATAGCTGCATACTTCAACATTTCGAATAATCCTATCATAGGACGAATTGCTATATGCTCTAACGACAACTTGTAATAATGCTATCGTTACAGTTCATCCGTCCTTAGTATCGCTACCGTTTCATGCCTGTACATGTACGTATATAATGGACACAGTTATTTAATTTGAGTTTCGAAAACATGTATGAGTATGTGAACGAATCTTCTAGCAAGATACTATAATAACACAACGATACCCTTTCACCATCTGATCTTTGTCTACTGTAAAACACGTATATTTCGCGGTTACTGAATTTCGGCGATGTAGGCGGTTAGGGCAAAAAGCGCTGAATTATAAGTCCGCCAATATTACATTTATTAAATACATGTATATTTACACAACGGAGGCTCAGATGAAAAGGAGTATTTTGATAAGTATTCTAGATTTTTATACCTTTCAACGAAACTATACATTATGGCATCACATTAGATCCGCCTTAATGAGGCGATTCTAATAGATGACACAATGTATAGTCAATATTGAAAACCTAGAAAAAAGTGTTACAAATATCAGATTTTCTTCATTATCTGAAACCATAGTATATCATGACCGCCAAATTTAATATGCGCCAATATGTCAATTTCATTAAACCACGAAATTTTGATACTGCAGATGTTAAGTGTTTTACAGAATATAGTATGCAAATAAGACTTTTGTGTGCTTTGAACTCCATTTCATTAGATATAGAACCATTGCTGATAGAAACTTTTTCGATAATACAAAATTTAATACTATATTATCCCCATCTCAGATTTTGTATGCCTAAGGTTTTTATAAAGAAGACTATGAACCGAGACACAAGAAAACCAACAAAATGGTTGTGCGCCCATCGCAGACTCCGATTAGCCTAGCATCCGCTTAGTCTGATCAGAGTCTTCGCTGTCCGCATGGAGGTAGCTTAGACCTTTAGCTACCTTTTAAGCGCTGAGCCAAGAGTCAAATCGGACTGGACGGATGCTCAGGCTGATCTGAGTCTTCGCTGGGAGCACAATCACTTTGTTGATTTAGTCGTGTCTCGGCTCGTATGTCTTTGTCGGAGATAATTGCAGTGTCACAAATTAGTTTCTTCATAAACCTGATAGACAAATGTCTGTATCATTTCGATTGGCGCGACGACAAATAAGAATATTGGTAAATATACGAAAATCATTATCAGTCTTTTTAAGTCACAGAAACATTTGTCAAACTGATCTTTTTTTTTTATTTTTTTTTTTGATAATGTTGTCTCATGGTACAAAAGTTTCTGTATAGTAATACATAATAATGTTTCAAGTACATCTAGCCAACGCACCCATTAGATTTCCATCGACTCCAAAAAGGAAAAATATATCAAAATATAAGTCAGATGTTGTAGTTGTAATGTACATTAACTGTTATTTTACTTATTTATATATACATACTTATACACATGCACATACACATTACATATACAAGGGTTGATCCAGAAGTAATGTCACTGCGTCCACTGCGCGCTTATTCATCGTGGCTTTATAACAAAAATTATATCAATCTACACCGTAATTCAATTCTGATTTACAGAATAAATATAAAGTTGAAATTTTTTTCCGTTCCAATTATTTAGACGTTCAAAGTATGCCACCGACGCCATCGCGCCGCACGATATAATAACGTTAATTACATGAACATAAGTTTCAAAGACAATCACAAATCAAAATCAAACTAGCGCTCCAAATTCGATGAAAATTTGTTACGATGACGAAATATATTTCTGCCGCTCACTGTTGAAATTTTAATATCGTCACTGCAGTTTGAAGTTCTCTAGCTAGTGCTAATGATTGTAACTGCCACGAGTAAAAATGTTTGATTTCTGTCAAACGTGCGACAGCGGATGTATGCGCTTTTGCCTCAAATTTGGAATATCACCATCAGAGACTCTGGAGCTGTTTAGTTAGACATGTAGTGATATAACAGTTATTATGAGGCGTGTGTAAAGGTGCAATCAGCGCGATATGGGTGCAGATGAGTCGCTAGAGGTTAGTCAGAAAACCGGAAGACCTTTATGTACAATGTCAGACAATAACGCCACTCTTGTTCGGATCCCATACATGAAGATCGATGTTCTGCAATTCGAATATTGTGTAAATTCTTAAACTTGAGCTGCGGGGCTGTTCAAGTAATATTAAAAGATGAGATAAACATGGGTGAACAGACATTAGTGCTTTGCTGGAACAACGAATATGCTTTTTTGGACATGAAACAATATCGAAACTTCGTCTGGTGCGTCAGCGACGTCATTGACGTGCGGCGCGATTCGTTACCATGCATTCTGTCTATCTCGATATCTCAGTTACTGTGCACTGTAGTTTTATGACATTTTCAGACCGTACTGCAAATAGATTAAGATACTTGGATGCGAAGTTTTGTTACTCTCTCTTTATTCTACACGATTTTATAACTGCAGTGACATTACTTCTGGATCAACCCTCGTATATACGCATATGTACGCATATATACACATACATACATATACGTACCTGTACATACTCCTGCACAACCATACACGCATATATGTATATATATTCCAAGTTGTCAAACTGATCTTACGCCTGAATAAATTTTTGGTCAGAATACCTCAGAACAAATTTTATCATACTCTTTTGGACTGTTTACGGCAAAAGGAAATGGCACGATGAATTTTCTGCAGGCACTCAAGAAACTATAAACGAAGTGGCACTATCAGACGTGTTTTCAGTGCGAGTTTTCGTGAGGACAAATATTGTAGTCAACACTTCTCATGCGCTTTAGCAACAATAAAAACAAAATGCCAAATATTGATTATATATATTTCATCCTTTTTGATCTTTACTATTCAGCGTGTGCTACGCAGAACTTACCAGCTGTAGTGAAGATATTTCAGATCTGTCTTTTGAACGTAAGGCTCACACTAAAGAAACGAATATAACACAAATGTCAATCGGATGTATCACATTTGTTCATGCTTGGTAAAACGCATTATCGTTTCCACTAAGAATTAAAAAAATCAAGTTTTTTGCCAACAAACTAAAGATGTAACATTGCCATCCGATTCGTACGTAAGGAAATCATATAAGTATAAAATTTCAGCTTCGTAAAAGATAAATAAGTGGCAATAACTGAATTTTCAATTTATATTTTGCATATAAAGTTTGGACTGTTGTTTAGGAGCGGCGGTAGTGTAGTGGATAACACGCTGGACTGCGGATGAGACTTAAAATCGAGCTTCCGTCTCCGTATGATCTAGTTGTAGGTGCGACTGGGGTCCCGTCTCCGTATGACCTAGTTGCTAGTGGAACGTTAAACCCCGAATTCACTCACGCATTGGACTATTGTTAAAATGACTCCATCACATTTTGATCTTTATTAGTAAACATTCAGGAGACTTGTACTTCTTTTTTTCGACTTTTTCTATTGTATATGTACCCTCTAGGGTGTGAAAAATCTGAAGAACCTCGTAAGCTAGAAATTTAAATTGTGCAAACCGTTACACACTATAAGTTATTTTGATTACATTTTAGCACAATCTATGACTATTAAAGCCCCGGTAGCCCAGTGGGTTAAGCTATGGCCTGAAATTGCTGATCTAGCGGTCCTGGGTCCAAGACCCGCTGTAGGCGGGAATCCTTTCCATCATAAACGGGGTTTCATTGCAAATAGCCTTTCATTATCATCCAGCCATACTACTTAAAAGGACGTAAATTCACAAATCATCAATCCGTCCGTCTATAACTTTTCTATTTGTTTGAGTTAAACTCCTTTAACGACTTACACGGTACATGTATTTTGTATAGCAATTACGTAGTGAACATTCAGAAGTTAAGAAACCCATACTTGGCAGGCACATTACAAGCAACAATACGCGAGAAATGTACACCACTCTGACATCGGTCTGCGGGATGATGACCTGTACATGATGATAGATACCATGATTATCACCTACAATACAGGTCTTTGAGATACTTAGCAAGTAACGTCCCTATAAAAAGTTCTGGGTCACAAGGAAAGTCCTCGACCTCTGTGACGAGAAGAAGCATTAAAAAGGGCGGTATAAATACGAAGGAGTACAAAGAAGCTATCAAAAGGGTTCATACGTCCGTTATGAAAGCAAAGAATGACTAAAAAGATCCGTGCGAGAAGATCCAAACTTGCTTGGAGGAAAAAACACACACCAAAAACAAAAGCAGTTCAGCAGCTGAAGGGCCTAACTTCAGAGAAGCAGGACATGTCCACAATTATCCAGGACAAGTCTTGGAAATGTCTAACAAGAACACTAGAGTCTAAGCAGCTGGACAGCTTGCTCAGAGTTATACAATGAAGGCTTTATGGCGACAATGCATTTCTGAACTGCAATCAGCATCAATTTGAAGAGATAGAAATGATCGTTCTGATGAATTTCAGGTTGCAGTATAGCAGCATTCAAAACGGATTAGTCCAATTGTCAATGAGTAGATAATGTACCAGAGAACTTGTTCAAGCAGGCGCGGAGATCATGAATAATGTTTCAATATAGATCTGTAAGAAGATCTGGAGAAAAGTAGAAAAGCCGTCCCTAGTGAATCGGTCGCTGATTATTGTATTTCGAGAAAGGGGAACCTACATCTCTGCCAGAACTACAGAACCGTCAGTATTATCGGTCATCCGAACAAAGCCCTGCTGAATGTCATCTTGGTAGATCAATCTAAAGGTTTGCACACATGTTGCAGACATATTAAATTCTTGAAAAGTATAGACACATCAAAAGCTACTGGCTGTGACAACATTGGACCGCGTCTACTAAAAACAGCTGCACTTTTTATTGCTGACTCTATTACATACATATGCAATCAAAACATAAAAAATCTCAATTTCCTGACAAATGGAAAGATGCAAAAGTAACACCACTGTACAAAAATGGTCCTAAGGATGAGTTAAATAATTATAGGCCAATTTCAGTCCTTCCTGTTATTTCAAAAGTACTTGAAAAACACACCCATGATTCTTTAATGACTTTCCTTACAGATTTCCAATTACTTCATAAAACTCAGTCTGGCTTTAGACCCAGTCATTCATGCGAGACAGCTTTAACAAGCATGGTTTGTCACTGGCTTGAGTCCATTAATCAGGGATCCTTAATTGGTGCTGTAATGGTTGATTTCAAAAAGGCTTTTGATCTCGTAGACCATAATATATTATTGGAAAAATTAAAATACTATAAATTAACAAATAATACCATATCATAGTTCCACTCATATTTAAATAACAGAAAGCAAAAAGTATGCCTAAACAATACTATGTCAGATGATGAAGTAATTATCAGTGGAGTACCACAGGGCTCCATTTTGGGCCCGCTGCTCTTTCTTATTTTTATTAGTAATTTGCCATTATACACTGAATCGTCTAATACTGATATGTATGCAGATGATACAACACTTTATGTCTGTGGTAAAACCACTGAAGATATTAAAAGAACTTTACAAATAGCTTTAGACAGTTTGGCAAAATGGTGCAAATACAACGGCATGATCATAAATACAACTAAAACAAAGGTTATGCTGAATAACTCATCAAAAGCGTGCTAGCTTATCAAATGAACAACTGTCTTTGACTCTTAACAGTATCAACTTGAATATGATTTCAGGTGACAAAATTCTTGGGGTAATAATTGATAATAATCTGACATGGTCTCAACACATTGATAAAATATGCAAGAAAATAACGTCCAATTTGTGCTTGGCTTTGCAGAATAAAAGACTATCTGTCCACATAACACAGAGTTCAATTTTATAAAACATATATACAGCCGCATATAGACTATTGTAACATTATATGGAGTGGTACTTCTCAAATAAATCTGAACAGAATTTTTCGTCTGCAAAAAAGAGCTTGTAAAATAATTTTAGACTATAATGTTAATAATGTAATGGAAAGTATGCAGGACCTGAAAATATTAACTGTATTTGATAGATTGTACCTAAGAAAAGCAAAGTTTATGTACAGAGTCTCGAGAGGTGAAATTCCACAATATGTTAATGAACTGTTTAGGCAAAGACCACAAAATGAAAATGAACCACAACTAAGATCAACTTCTGGATTGACATTCATCCCTCCAAGACCTAATAAAGAAATCTTTAAACAAAGTATTGCATATTCTGGACCCATCATTTGGAATAGCCTGCCATCTACTTTAAGATCAGTTGATAACTTGTACAAGTGCCACTCAAATTTTATCAAATGGAGTCAAGACCCCAGAGTTTAATGCATGTATCCATTTGTACAGTATTGTTTTCAAATGTTTATATCTCTGTGTATATTTGTGTGAATGCAGCTTTTGTTATGACTGAAATGATTTTTATTACAGTGGACCCCCTTTACAACGATCCCGTTTGTTCCCTAATATTTTGATGTTAAACTGAATTTGCTGTTCTAAGCAATTCTGTGCATATCAAAATGATGTTATAAATAATTTTGCTGTTGCATTGAATGCCATTGTAAAGAGGGTTGACTGGTATGCAGTCAGACCTACTTGATATAGTGGAACATGGAAGGGTCTATACCCATACACAGTAGAATGGTAATTCTACTGTGGATGAGCATACTGTGGATGGACGTAAAGGATGATAGATAATTATCCATTTGTTGTTCCCATGTCATTCTGATGGAGGCTCAAGGAGCCCAGATAAAATTGACACATCAGTAAATGCTTCCCAGGATTTTATGATTATTATCTATAAGTCAGAATGACTGGCGTATGCTGCTTGTTGGTCTGTCTATGTTTCACCATTTCTTCTATCTTTGTAGATATGTATATAATAGAGGGCCTCATGGAAGATTAGTTTTGTAACTAAATGTGTTACCCTCTCAAAATTAAGTCGATTATTATTATTATTATTATTATTATTATTGGAGATATGCATGAAGATCTTTGAAGGCAACAAGTTAATTTTTGACAAAGTTAAAGGCTTTCGAACTAAGACAATTTCAGTGTTTGAGATCAGTGTATAATCAACTTCTCTCGCAGTTTATAATACATAGCTTTGCACATGTGTTACAGACATAATAAAGATGTGCATGAAGCTATTTTAAGATAAAAAATGTTTTTAGCAAATTTTCGGGCTTTGAAACTTAGTTTTTTTTTTTATCTTTTGTTGTTTTAACAATATATGGTATATTGTAACAAGCTTGTTTTCTCAAGACATGCTTCACCTTAATATGACTAATCAGTTTTCACAGTTTGAGACAATGCACGCTTCTTTGAATTTGTTATGGTGGTGGGGGTTGGGCAGAGGGAGAAAGGAAGGGTAGCAAGGATTAATGGGGAGCACGGAGGCATCACCTGGGTCTCACAAACACTATTTGCTAGATTCTCTCTGTGACACGGCTCCATATAGACCGAAATACTGCCTCAAAGCTTTGCCAAAAATACAGCGAACCTTTAATCACCATTGCACATACGGCCACTAGGCTGTGGGAAACCTTGGCAATTACCTTCGTTTACAGTTTCAAAGACTGTAGACTTAAAACAAAATAAACAGCCATTCAATAGTTAACAAACAAAGGTTTGCCTTCTGTTTTGTCTTGCTTTGTAATTAAAATAAGAAATGAGTACAAATAGATGTTGATGCTGTTATTGGGGTATCTGAATTACCGTCTGTTTGGGAAAGAGCTGCTCATTCGATTTATTGTGCGTGTCGTTCGTAAACTTGTATCAATTACTGCATGAGCTTCTTTCCCTATTTGTTTTGAGAGCGGAATGTGGGATTTGATTAATAATTCCTGGTCATTGCCTATCTTTTTACTCTGCATTGCAGATGTTAACCAATTGGTCTTCAGTTAATCTGTAAGTTAATTAACCTGTAAAGACGGTATAAAATCTCACACTTACCGGAAACGAAATTTGATACAATAACTGAACAGAGGAAAGCTAAAATAAAGGTATTCTCGGAAAGCGTCATCATTACAAACATGCGAGTCGATCCACCCCAATGTGAGTTTTTCTTTAAAAAAAAGTATAGCAACATCACAATATCGATAGTAAGTAAACTTTTAAGTTGTATGGATATGCGTCCTTATTTTCTCCAAATTTTGCAAAGAGAAATGATTTTGTGACTTTTTTCCCTGGAGAACAAAGATTTTCCAAAATACGATTTACCCCTAAAAGAGGGATGTTTTGTATGAAGGAGTAAATTCTTTCTTTTAAGAATCGACCCCAATGAAAAAGAAAGCTAAAACGAACATGACAGGATTGCTTCCCCTGAAAGTGAATCCATTCAGTTTAAAGTTTCCTTGAAAATAAATAAATAGATAAATAAAACACTTTTATACGACAACAAGGAAACATGGGTTGTATGGCTTTTCTTCTAGTGACCTTGATACTAAACCAGTACTATTCGAACAAAATCAGGTCAAACACTCCAAGCGTCTTCAAATGAAAGTAAACAGAGGCTATGAAATCAAACGAAAGTTTAACCTTGAGATCCACTTAAGTCTTGAGATGCGAAATGCGCGTTCAAGTAAGGTTCAAAAGAGCTTAGAGAACGACGCATATAAGGCTTTCATTTTTCTCAGGTTCTGGTTATTATATAATATACAAGATCAGATATTGGAAATGATGATATCTGGAAGAAATTTTGCTGATGCGGTGCCCTTTTCAGACAGATTCAAGGCATTTTGTCATTATACAGTGTTGCAGAATCTTGCTGTTTTATGAAATTCGAATGGTTTCGGCACTTCATTTACGCAACAGCAAAACAGAGAAGACAATGACTTCGATAAGTTTATTTGACAATTTTAACTCATACGCAAACATAATCGTTGACATTCCCACGAATGTGTATCAATTACGCAACCCCTGAAGGGACATTTCCTTTCCGATATGTATCAGAATAGATAATGAAACAAGAAAACTAGAACGGAAATCAAAACAAAAAATATCTCGTTAAAACGACTTATAATATCATTTAAACGACATATTATGTCGTTTGAACGATATGAAGTAGAATAGAAATTAAAACAAAAAACCAGAGAGGAAATAATATCAAGAAAAACAGAAAGGAAATTGAAACAAAAATATGTCGTTTAAACGACTTATCATCTTCTTTCCTTTCCAATATTTATAGGAAGGCAAATTGAAACACGAAAATTAGAATGGAAATAAAAACAACAGGTATCTCGTTTAAATGACTTAATATATCGTTTAAACAACATATTAAATTAGAACGGAAATAAAAACAACAAATAACTCGTTTGGACGACTTATTATATCGTTTAAAGTGCAACTGAGTGATTTACTCTTTCGAGCGCTTCAAAAGTTCTTCGCCTCGTTAGGAGTACGCAAAGAAGAGGTCATCATATATGCATTAGTGTCACCATAGTCTCTTTGACTTTCTGTGCATTAAGCCCATCGATGTTTAAGCCTTGCAATCCTTTCCTAGAAGACAGTTGCTTCTTGAGCTCCAAGATACTTCAAGAAATTGACGCCATAATCACGTTGAAAGTGGCAACCGCGCATGTTTTATTTCTGGTTGGGAAAACTGTAGAATTCAGACGGTGCCAGATCGGGTGAGCAAGGGGCAATGGACAAAAGTTCAAGAACACATTTTTTTAGTTTCTGTCATTGTCGCTTGTGCTGTGTGTATATATGATAATGATATTCGTGAATGGCAGAAAAACACTACACTTTTAACTTTGGTTGTTGACAGCTGAAAATATTTAGGCATTACTTTCTACAAAAATGGCAACTGGAATCGATTTCAAAATATGTTGCTGAACATGGGTCTTACCTTTTGCACGATCTATACAGAATTCTTGGAAATATAAGCTTAAATGTTCCCAAGAAGTTTGAATTATTTGACTCACTAGTAGGCTCAGTCTTGTCGTAAGCTTCCGAGTTATGGGGCTACCATCAGGGCACTGATATTGAAAGAATCCATACAAGAGTCTGTAGATCTGTCGTTGGTGTAAAAAGGTCAACGAACTTATCAGCATTTTTATTCTGAATTAGGAAGAAAATCGCTTATTATTTTCCGGCAGCTGAGAATGATAAAATATTGGTTATAATTAAGGAAATCGAATAATGCATTGAAGATATCTATGTTTGTCATGCTCTCGAATGATGTAGAACAAGGATATATCTATAACGGGTTTAACTGGGCGTTCCAGGTTATACATGTAAGTATTTTAGAAAAACTAGGACTTTCAAACATATGGAATTTAGAGATTCACATCGAGATTTCTATCTCCAGCATTACAAATCGAATGCTAGATCAACATAATCAAATTCTAACGTCCGAAATTAATATTTCTAACCGCTTGAGGTTATACAGCAAATGTCAACTGACGTTAGATTATGAAAAATACCTAGATATCCGTATGTTTATGTACACTGTAAATCGTTGTAGGTTGTCTACACATAAATTTGAGATCGAAAGAGGGCGTTATATTTGATTAGACAGAGATGTCAGATTTTGATAACGATGTAATATGCAGATGGCTGAAGATGTATATCATTTTTACATGGTTGTCCTCAATACTCTGACATAAGAAGAAAAACAAATCAACCATATTATTCATACTGGCCAAACATTTACAAATTTGTAACACTGATATCTTCTTATTCTGTGGACTAGATAAAAAGATTAAGAAAATATTTATATTATGCCACGAATAGAAGAGATGGAAACCAGAATTTTTGACTTTATAACATTGATACATATATAGAACTTCATATTTAAATTAGATCGACGGTCATCTGCCACAATGCTTTGTTATGTGTGCATGCTTTATAGGTTAACTTCCCTGTAAATTATATAAATATTTGTATGACCATAAACAAGTAGAGAGGCGCCGTAGTCGAGTGGTTAGAGTGGCTCGGTTTTTGTACAGAAAGTCACCGGAAGGTTGTCTGTTCGCGGCTCACCGTCGCCATCAGACGACTGGAAAACCGTGTCAAACGAGCAGTAAATGGGCACCTTTTTCGGAATGTGGAAGGTAAACAGCGAAAGGAGAGAGATGGGCTCCGCCTTTCATCAGCTCTGCCTAAGATACAGTGGGTCACTAACCCCCACTGCCCCTACGGCTATTAGGCTATGGGAAACCTTTACCTTAAATTACCTAAACATGAAATGCTGTTTAGTTCCCAATAAACTTCTTCGTATTAAATAGTATTTTATTTATTTATTTATTTATTTATTTATTTATTGTTTGGTGCCGCGGGTAGGGTAAGTAATTTCATGATCATTGCTACTCTACTTAATTTGAGTGATAAAGATAAACACGAAAGGTGTGAATAAGGTTGCCAGGAAACTTAATTTTGTTCTTAACAGCGGAACTGATTTAAAACCTAATGCTAGGTTTAAAAACAAATGTTAGGTTGAGGTTACGTTATTATAGGAATCGCCCCAATTTAAAATGTCACTAACGACTTTTGAATATAGCTGAAGCCCAGAGAAGCCTGCGTGTTTGTAATTGCCGATCAAAGGATTTCTCATTTTCATGAACAATCAGTGGATATTTGGGAGAAATAAGCTTAAAATGTCTTTCATGTATTTTTGTTTTACATGCATTCAAGGATTTAGCTTTTCAGCACCAATTGCCAGGTATCCATATTAAGCTTGGTTCTTCGGAAAGTGATACAGGACAATCGTGGCCCTTTTGATGAAGCATAACAATGGATGTGTATCTTGCATTATTTACCATATAATAAGTGTTTGCTTTCTATCTTCTGTAATGCCGTATTTTAAATCTTCAAAAGAGCAACACATTGGCTGGCAGCGTTGTAATTTTCGAACTAATACTTATGAAGACGCAGATCTAGTGTAAGTAAACAAGAAAATGCGCTCTTACCCTTGTACGAAACTTTAGACTCGTTTAAGCTTGCTCACAGTACTAATACCCATTTTACTTCAGACATAAGTGCACACCATGATAGGTGTATGTAAAAAAGGCCCAGTTGTTAAAGACATCGTTACCCTACCGAGATGTTAAGAAGTCAAACCGTTAATTGTTTGCAACTTATAATCAAATGTACTGACATTTTTTTTTTTTTGAAAATATGCGAGAAGCTTATGCACTGCAAAAGTTTCACACATTTTCTCGACAAAAACATTGGTGTAGGTGAAATATTTACGTTTGAAATTTTAACGAAACGTTAACTAACGGCGTTTTTAGTTTTGAACTGGGCCTTGTCATTCAGCCGACACAGATACCCAAAATGAACTTGAATCTTCGCAGCCGATATATGCGAGACAGCCATTTTTACAAGGACAACAGCTTTCATGATCTCGGTTGCTTCCCTTGATAACGAAGTCCTTCCAACAAGAGTAGTCAAAAGACAACAAAGCGCGTCTTACAGGGGCTTGGCTCTCGCAGCGATGCTAGTTTTACAAGGCTCTTATCCAGATGTATATCAGTGTCAAGTATAATGACTGCCATCTATATAGGGACTGAGAAATATGATTGAGTCAGTGAAGCATAAAATAGAAGTCAAATCCATACTTGGAGGGCGATGTTAAAATGTTCTTGTCTACATATAAGTGTGTGCCGAGTATCATGGCTCTTTCCCATACAGGGACTGAGAAATATCACAAAATCAGTGAAGTATATCATAAAGTCAGTGAAGCAAAAATATAGGTCGAATCCATACATGGATGACGGTGTTAAAATGGCCCTGTCTATATGTAGGTGTGCGCCAAGTATCATGGCTCCGAAACATATAGAGACTGAGATATATCACTGTTACGAAATGGATCTAATCGTCCACTATGTCGTCGAGATTATTTTAATCCTTTCAATCAGTAAGGCTATAGTTTTTAGGGTAACTGTGGTAATAAAACATTTACGGAAATTGTGGCTACGTTATGCATGGGTTGTTTGTGAATACCTCTCGTGGACAGCGTATTGCATGATTTTAAGGTGAATACCTGCACGAGTCTTTTGATTGTGGAAAGCGTGTTGCATGATTTTAATGTGAGACGCATAGTATTTATACGCCTATCTTTTAATGAAAAGTTAGACGTGGCTGTTTAATTCTTGATGGATGTTATATTGTTGTGTGCCCAGATTCTGTGTTAAGACCTAGAAGGGCACATCAAGTCCGGCAGTCAGCTGTTAGGGCTTAGAGCCACGTCTCACCTGGAGATTCGATTTACGTCTCCAGGTTAATACCAACCCGGGTAGAGGCAGTTACAACGCAGTTTGTGCATGGTTCCCAAGCAGAGGCGGGAAGCACAAAATGTAGGCGGAAGTGGTTAGCACAGTTTTGCCAGATTCTGTGATAAGATCTGAAGGTCACATCAAGTGTGGGACAGTGTTCGTCCACTAAGGTGTATTAATATATATATAGACTGGTCCCTGGTACGATCCAGGGAGCGACCAGTATATAATCGTGCACGTGTGAATATAAGTTGGTGTTCCTCATGATATATGGACTGGCCCATGACATGATCCAGGGAACGACGAATTGAAGTCTACCACCATAAGGCTTTGTTTTTTTCTATGAGCTCAAACTAACGTTTTTTTGTTCTTTGTGTTTTCCTTTAGTTCATGGCGCTGAGCAAAGTACGGTGTTGACGTCAGACGGTAATCTATTTGCGTATTGTACGCAAATCGATTACATATTTGAAACAAACACCTTACTTGGGCCAGCGACATGAACTGATATGTGTTGTATATTATTGTAATTGTGACAGTTGTAAATTGTATTGTTGTATATAGAATTTACATTATATATAAACTTAAAAAATTCTAACGTTGTTAGAGTTTCCTTGTTAGTGTATTACACTAGTAGATAACCCTTTAACCGGAAGTCACCCTCCGCCGTCCTGGCGACGCATAAGGCTCTACACCCGTGTCGACCGTGTGTAAAACCTTCTGCGTAACAATCACAAATTCAGTGAAGCAACAATAAAGGTTGATACATGAAGGGTGATGAAATGATCTTGTCCATATGTAAGGATGTGCCAAGCATCATATATATCATAGTCCTAGCCAATATAGAGACTAAAATATCATAGAATCAAAGAAGCATATGATAAAGTCCATGAGGCAAAAAATATAGGTCAAATCTACACTTGGAGGATACTGCTGACATGATCTTGTTCATGTGCAGGTGTGTACAAAGTATCATAACTGTAACCCATATAGAGGCTGAGAAATAACATAGGTCAGTGAAGTGAAAAAAGTAGGTCATTGTCCTACATGGTTGGTTAACTCAGATTCACTAAGATGCAAGTGCTGACCAAATATCATTACTCAAACCCTAATGGCTACCTTGAAACTAAGCTAAACACAAATACGTGACATACATTAACTGTAAAAGGCATTAGACCATGACGAGTGAGTTAAGGTTCATGGTGCATAAATGCAAGTGATCGTTTGCTGATGAAAGTGTGTACGAAGTTTCATTACTTCAGTCTTTATACATTGTGAGTAAATACCTAACCACAAATGGTTAAAATAAGTTAAACTGCTCACAGACACGAACGCGGACACGGACGCGAACAAGAACGCGAATGCGGACACGAACACAACGCTGACGCATACTCTGATGCGAACCCTGGAGGGGGGGGGGGTATAGCGTAAGCTCTTCTTTGCTTCGCAAAGGCGCGCTTCAAAGGTACTTACTCTAAAAGCATAACTTCGCTCCTAGATGACCTCAATGAAAAAAAAAGGCCATAAATAAAAAAGCAGAGCTGCTTTCACCGAAGGTGTACACTTGTATTTTCCATCTTACTTTATGTTAATATGTAATATGTCTACTAGACTATGTATTGATAAATTAAATAGCATTTTTTTTATTCAATGACATACAAAATCCGATATCGTCTAAAGGTCAGACCTCGGTAAACACGTTTTGGGTTTTGGTCTCGTTTCATTTCAAAATATTCGTACCTCACACTAAAACAGAACGGAGTAACATCAAAGGGAGCAGTTTGGGCGGTGTGATGAGTTTTCATTGTACGTGTGTCGACCAGTAATGCATGAGCAGTGGAATAAATAGGTGCGTTATTGAGAGAATGCATTATTTTTGTAGATGCCCCTTTTCCTGCTCAGGGCAGGATGTGGATTTTTCCGCAGAATAAGTTTCTGATCATCGCCTATTTCTCTACATGTCTATGGTAATAATTTTCTGGGCGGCATAAACATATAAATTAACAGGAATTACATGTAGCTGTGAAGGTAAAGGTCAATCAGCGCAAATAGATTTGGTTCTAGACCTGTATTTTTTACTGACCGTGATTTACAAACGGTATTGTGTGTTATGGAATTCATCATTGTTACTATTTTGTTTGTCTTCTTTTCTTTCGTTAGTCATCGACACAATTCAATGATAATGTTGAGCTTAGTGAATACCTATAAATTGTAAACAACAGCAATTATATTGGATGTTGATAAGTCTGCACGAATCACATGGTAAAACTTGCTCGTGACACTTGTTTTGTTATGTTCAATGGAATACAGTCTTAATAAGCAAAATGTCAAATTCTGTACTACCAATTACTGGATTCTTCTCCTTGTTCTGGAATACCCATGGACAGAATAGTACAGTTATTGCTCCAATAGGGTGCTCTTATGAGAACAGAAAAGCTGTGTGTGATTTTCGAAAGTGGAATCCGCCATTACTGGATAAGGACTTTAAAGAGCCAGTGTCTGATTTGACACTAGAATATATAAACGGAACCATTCCTGCAGGGGTAAGCGGTTTTAATTTTTATAACTTTTTTAAACTTTTACCAACATATTTCATTTGTTAACGAGGTTGCTTTTTATTTTGTTTACGCTGTAGGTACTGATAACACGTATAGCCAGTCATATATTTTTAGATTTGTCAGAGCATGCATGCACAATCCCAGTCCCCTAACACACACACACACACACACACACACACACACACACACACACAAACACACACACACACACACACACACGTACTCCACTGAACTGTATAGACTAGGTACATGTAATTCACAAAATACTGCGAAAATTCAACCAGACTTGTCAGGGCAAACGGACGCTTGTCATTCTGGCAGAATATAATTATCCCTTTCATAGTTCGTGCAATTTACATCTTTTGAATGTTTTTTGATATTCGGAGCTGACTTCTGGTTGATCAGTATTCGTTTATCATCATCTATTATTGCGTTGATGTCATTTTCATAATAAAGAGACTTCACTTCCATAATACTGGCTGTTAAGACAATCCTCAGAACGAAGAGCTGTACTTTATATCACGAATTACACGTCGAGCGACTCATAGCCTCTGACTATTTACATGTATTTACCTAACGCTTATTTCATGTTTCACAGATTCCAGTATGAAATTCTTTCCAATTTAGTAAAATCATAGTCTCCTGGGACCGTATTTACAGGGATTTCCGACATAAGCTACGGTACAATAACCAACGAACGTTAGCGACGATAGGCGAACGCTAGCAGACGTTAGAAGCTGTTTATTGGGGATTCATTATTTGTTTTCCAAATTTTCACTTTTATTTAATTATTTTACACATTCGCCGAATCCAACAAGAGCATTCGTAGATGAATAACATTTGTATAGAAATAGGCAAAGGAATATACAGTCATATAAAGCATGGAAATGTAAACTGTATGAATGTATTCTGTACAACACCATATGAGCCGCGACACGACTAAACAAAATGTGGTTGTGCGCCCAGCGCAGACTCAGACCAACCTGGGCATCCGCCCAGTCTGATCAGAGTTTTCGCTGTTCGCATGCTGGTAGCTTAGACTCTTAGCTACCCTTTGTGCACTTATCAAAGAGTCTGATCAAACTGAGCGGCTGCCCAGGCTTACCTGAGACTTCGCTGGGCGCACAACTACATTGTTGGTTTTGTCGTGTCGCGGCTCATATAATAGGCCACTGACATAATATATATGTTTTACATCTCACGTAGCCACAGTAGCTTGAGTAGGTTAAACGCCTACCTGCTGCTGGTGATTTAGCGGTCCCAGCTTAACTGTTAAAAGGGGCGTAAAATGGCAAGTCATCCATTTGTCTATTGACGTCTAACATTACAAAGTATTTAGAAAATCAGTTTTCCGCCGTGCTAATCACGCACGCAACTCAACTACAGATGGCAGTAAATGCCGACAGTGTCTATAAATGCATGCTAGCCACCGAAATGCTTTAATGTCATTTACAATATGCTCCACATACACCCGTCTGGAGCGCAGTTTCGTCTTAAACAACCGCTGTCGCCTCTGCTCAAATCTGGCAACATTTCTAATTCATGTAGCAACTTCCCTGTAGGGTGTTATCGGCGGATATTCTTTAGGGTATATACTATCCCCAAGCAGTCGCAGTTCTAACAACGTACAGATTCGACTGGAGCCAGGCCAGTTCCTTTATAACAGTATTTCAGTCATATCAAGTCGATGGGCGAGTGATAATGAAAGGCTGTGTGCAATGGGATCTCGTTTACTGTTGGAGATATTCCGCCTTTGGCTGGTACCGTGTCCGAGATCCACTGGATGTAGAATTGTGTGTGTATATATATTCTTGTATTACGATGTTTCACACCTCAGCGAAACTCAGCCAAGGCCGCAGTACCGGGACACTGTGAGTCAATCGGACTTCATTGAGATATAAATCTTTCCAACCGTTACATGTATGAGAAGCGGAATATAAAAAAGTGAAGTTGAACACACACACACACACACACACACACACACACACACACACACACACACACGTACTCCACTGAACTGTATAGACTAGGTACATGTAATTCACAAAATACTGCGAAAATTCAACCAGACTTGTCAGGGCAAACGGACGCTTGTCATTCTGGCAGAATATAATTATCCCTTTCATAGTTCGTGCAATTTACATCTTTTGAATGTTTTTTTGATATTCGGAGCTGACTTCTGGTTGATCAGTATTCGTTTATCATCATCTATTATTGCGTTGATGTCATTTTCATAATAAAGAGACTTCACTTCCATAATACTGGCTGTTAAGACAATCCTCAGAACGAAGAGCTGTACTTTATATCACGAATTACACGTCGAGCGACTCATAGCCTCTGACTATTTACATGTATTTACCTAACGCTTATTTCATGTTTCACAGATTCCAGTATGAAATTCTTTCCAATTTAGTAAAATCATAGTCTCCTGGGACCGTATTTACAGGGATTTCCGACATAAGCTACGGTACAATAACCAACGAACGTTAGCGACGATAGGCGAACGATAGCAGACGTTAGAAGCTGTTTATTGGGGATTCATTATTTGTTTTCCAAATTTTCACTTTTATTTAATTATTTTACACATTCGCCGAATCCAACAAGAGCATTCGTAGATGAATAACATTTGTATAGAAATAGGCAAAGGAATATACAGTCATATAAAGCATGGAAATGTAAACTGTATGAATGTATTCTGTACAACACCATATGAGCCGCGACACGACTAAACAAAATGTGGTTGTGCGCCCAGCGCAGACTCAGACCAACCTGGGCATCCGCCCAGTCTGATCAGAGTTTTCGCTGTTCGCATGCTGGTAGCTTAGACTCTTAGCTACCCTTTGTGCACTTATCAAAGAGTCTGATCAAACTGAGCGGCTGCCCAGGCTTACCTGAGACTTCGCTGGGCGCACAACTACATTGTTGGTTTTGTCGTGTCGCGGCTCATATAATAGGCCACTGACATAATATATATGTTTTACATCTCACGTAGCCACAGTAGCTTGAGTAGGTTAAACGCCTACCTGCTGCTGGTGATTTAGCGGTCCCAGCTTAACTGTTAAAAGGGGCGTAAAATGGCAAGTCATCCATTTGTCTATTGACGTCTAACATTACAAAGTATTTAGAAAATCAGTTTTCCGCCGTGCTAATCACGCACGCAACTCAACTACAGATGGCAGTAAATGCCGACAGTGTCTATAAATGCATGCTAGCCACCGAAATGCTTTAATGTCATTTACAATATGCTCCACATACACCCGTCTGGAGCGCAGTTTCGTCTTAAACAACCGCTGTCGCCTCTGCTCAAATCTGGCAACATTTCTAATTCATGTAGCAACTTCCCTGTAGGGTGTTATCGGCGGATATTCTTTAGGGTATATACTATCCCCAAGCAGTCGCAGTTCTAACAACGTACAGATTCGACTGGAGCCAGGCCAGTTCCTTTATAACAGTATTTCAGTCATATCAAGTCGATGGGCGAGTGACAATGATAGGCTGTGTGCAATGGGATCTCGTTTACTGTTGGAGATATTCCGCCTTTGGCTGGTACCGTGTCCGAGATCCACTGGATGTAGAATTGTGTGTGTATATATATTCTTGTATTACGATGTTTCACACCTCAGCGAAACTCAGCCAAGGCCGCAGTACCGGGACACTGTGAGTCAATCGGACTTCATTGAGATATAAATCTTTCCAACCGTTACATGTATGAGAAGCGGAATATAAAAAAGTGAAGTTGAATATGGATTGGTAATCTTTCTAACTGTCGTTGTTGTTGTTTCTATTGTCATGACGATGTTCTCCAGAAAAAACATCGTAATTCGAATTTCCCAATGTGCCATTTCAACTCCCATCGCATCCGATCAAATTATCCATACCAACATTTTCCGCATAACAGGCGCCCTTGTCTACAGAAAAAATATCGGGTTTATCGTAAACAATTAGAGACAGTCACAGAGGTCCCGGGTTCGATACCCCGTCCGATCGCATACTTTCTTTTCTTTTCCGCTGTTTCAAGAACGGCAGTAGTCAGTTACTGGCGAAAGTAAGTGCAATTAACCGATTAGAAGTTCTAAGCCTGCCCACGAATAGTGTGGTTAGGTTTAACTGACCGTCCCGACATGACCATAGCTGTGTAACGTGGACGTAAAGCAACAAAACAACAATAGATACGGTCATCAGTGTTTTTGAACAATTATGCGAAGTTGTGGGACTGTTTTGCAGTTGGCCAAAAAATAACGCGCCAAGGGGAACAAGTCACTGCTGCGCTGCTGGAAAATCCGACTTGCGAATGGGCCTTCGGCTACAGGTAAGTAAGGGACAAAGTGGACTTAGTATCCTTGGCTAGCGAAGATGAGCATAACCAACATTCTATGCGATTGTTAAAAATAAACAAATTCACCCTCGGATCAGTCCAAAAATGCAAAATTTTTCGTAAAAATACCCTTTTAATCAAGGGCTATAATAAGCCGTTACGAGAATTGAAACAGAATAGAATTGTGATAATTTTATCCTTACAAAACTGATAGTTATCTGCATCCTACCAAAATTTTCTTTTTTGACTGATGGTATACTCAAGTGTGTCTAGTTTATTGACCCATATGTAACTTTGGACAGAAACCCCTAATTACTGAGCTATGGGTCGACAGAAGTGGGTGGGTTAATTCTACATGGTTTTAGTCTGTCTTGTAATATTTTCTCATTTGGTAGGAAAGTACAACAGACAGACAGCATGTTATACAATGATTAACAGGACATCTAAAATATGCTTCCATATCATTTTACTTGGTTTAATTTTAACATATGACAAAAAAGACTTCCTTTTACATCCAGCATTTTTGATATTTTAGATCTCCGGTTTTAATATTTCTTGGCGTCATTGCTAAATAAACTGACCAGTAATCATCCAACTCATGTCCAGGCAGCACCTTGACAAGGACAATCGGATGATGTGACCAGAATATCACCATGACCTAGTTTTCATGGTTGACTGAATACATATACTTGTTTGGAAGATGGTTTCCATTCAACTTTATAACCTAGTAATATAAAACTGTGTCCAAAGTAATATCTTATCTGCTAGATTTTGCCCCCCCCCCCCTTTCCCACCACCACATAATTATGATGAAAGGAGACGTATTGGTTTCATTGCGGATCCCGTCGGCGTCTATGTCGTCGTCAGCGTGACAGTTAACTTTGTACCCATTTCTTGAATCGATGGGTGGAATTTAACCAAACTTGAATCCGTGCAATTTGATCAAACTTGCTTGGAAACACAATAGGGACAAGCCCAACAGCTGATTTGGTTTTGTTAAATCTGACCCCATTTTTAAGGTCACAGGAGGTCTTAAAGTGTTAAATTTTCTGCCTCTGTGTAGGCGTGACGATTTCCTGTACCTACGATGTCTTTTGAAACAATAAGCGCAATTCCACGATACTTGCATTGATATATCATTAGGACAAGATTAAGAAGTGATCAAATTTTGGTGACCTTGACCTTATTTTCAAGGCCACAGAAGGACTTAATATGTGACGCAGACACAGACGCAGATGCCTACGAGATCCGCACTGAAGCCAACATATATTCCCTCAGCATTAATGGCGGGGTTGTGGAGCATAGTATAGATTTTACCTAGTAAGTTTCGTAATTCTAGGTCATAAATTGAGAAAACTCATCTCCCAAGCAAGTTTATGTGTACAGTCAACTATGAAAACTCGGTCATTGTGGAATTTAAGTGTCACATCAGACACGGCCTTTTGATAAAAGCTTCCAATTACTGCTTGCTTTTTGTAGAAGCTACTGCTTGTATTGGACTGCAGTATGTGCGGCATTCGGACTCTTTTTTTATAAATTTTATTTTTCCTTCGTCTTTTTCTTTTCCTCCCTCTCTTTGCAAGTATGTGAAAGCGCTTGATACACGGTGATATCTCAAAGGACATTTTAACACAAAACAAGCGTTCATATACACAATGAAAATAGGTAAACAATGAGAATACATGTATATAGTGTTATACTTTATGTTGGTAACGCTTGATAGTGATACATTTATACAATGTATGGGGTGCGCCGCGCGAATTTCTGGATACGATCTGCTGATACTAAGACTAACCTGCGCATGGGTACATCTCGCTATAGCGAGCGCAGTTCCCCTAAACATTGATGAAATCTTGCAGTTATCAGATATTGCATATGTCCTGACTAACCTGCGAATGTGTGCAGGCTGATATGGTCGTCGGCAGCTGAAGATAGTTTTCCTCCTACGGCGAGACAATATAAAAAGCAGATATAGCACTTCTTCAGATGGGCTAAATAAATAATGATTGCTCCCTAAAATTAGCCTTCTAACGTATGCTATCGTCGCTAACGTTCGTTCGTTATGGTACCGTAGCTTATGTCGGAAATGCCTTATAAAACGACTTAAGTGGTTGCTATGCTGTTGCTAAGGCTGAGTTTCTAAGAAGGAGATGCCCTACAACTATGAGCCTTTTTTCAGACTGTTGCTCGAGAGCAAATTTCATAGTTGTAGGGAATCTCTTTCATAGAAATTTAGCCTTAGCAACAACATAGCAATGACTTAAGTGGTTTTATAAATACGACCCCTGATTCAGAAATTAAAACAAGTAAAGTTGAGCCATTAGTATAAAATAACTATTTTAACTAGGAACAAGTAAGATGGTTGACATATAAATTCTTCGACTTGTGGCTTCGCAAAGAATAGCTCAACCTTTTTAAAGACGTGATTGCCCAACTAACAAATCTTCTTACTGATACATTTCTAGCCTAGCCATTCTAAAGGCATAGGCGAAGAAGTTATATTCAGTATCCATTTTATTTTTCTCAGATATTTGTTCATTATGGCTCCACTGATAAAGCATTGATAATAAAAAGAACAGATTCAAGGTTATTTGTCGCACTAAATTTGGTATGAATACGTTCATACAGACTGGCCGGATAAAAGAAGCAAAACTTAAATTCTTTTTCTGTAAACGGAAACGTTCATTATCAGACTAGTGCTACTTTTCTTATGATACTGTCGCATCTGACATTTAGTTCTGTAGCCGGACCTCGTGGTGCAGTCAGCAGCGCGTCTGACTTAAAAGCCAGAGATCCCGGGCTCGATACCCGGTCCGGCCACTTACTTTCGATTCTCCTGCCGCTGAGTAAAGAAAGGCAGTTGTCAGTCACTAGCGAGAGTATGACTGTGCACTAAGTACTGCTTAACCGCTTCGGAGGTTTAAGCCTGCCCAGGGATAGTGTGGTTAGGATAACTGACCGCCTCTACATGCCCATAGCTGTTTACCGTGGACGTTAAGCAAAAAATAAAAAGCTCTGTATAGCACGAAGTCGCAAAAACTCCAGAAAAAAGACATACACTGGGGCGGATCCAGGAATTTTTGATAGGGCTTCAAATTTTCAAATTAGCTGAGGGCGTCGATTTTTGCAGTTTGACCAATTTTTCCTGAAGTCCCCACGAAAATAGGATAATTTGGGCGGCTGAGAAGGGGGTTCGTTTGAACCCCCGAACCCCCTCTGGATCCGCCACTGATATGCTACTTCGAATGCAGTTCCCTGAATCCCAGCACGATATCGTGCAAATCAGGATGGCCCGGGCATTATTCAATCATTATCCTCATGGTTAAAAGATAATCAGACAATCAACACCGTAGTATTAACAATAGAAAATATCATGACTGTATATCAAAAATGCGAATACGAGTTTTGTTACCAAATCTATTTTCTTTCTAACAAGGGCTTTAACTCTGTTTATGATGCTGACAAAGAAGAAACGGACCTGACCTGCTTCTTTTCCTTAAGTGGCGTATTTATAAAATTTCAGCATTTTATATGAGTCGTTCTAAAGTTATCATTCTAAATAAATGAGAATCGGTAACGTGCAAATAATCGGATAACTCTGTAAATAAGAAATATATATAACGATATTTTTTTCTGTGAATGGTGCATAAATGAAATTTCAGCATTTATTAAATTATCATTTTCAAAGAATGCGAATTTTTATTGGGTAAAGAAAGAGAATAATACTGTTAAAAATAAACATAACGTATATTAATCTTAAAATAATTCGAATGTTTAAACGATCAAATACTAACAGTACTCTAAACAAATCAGCTCTCTATGACGGAAAAATGTCAAAACTGGCAAAGGGCCCTAACTTAGTAAGTAATATGACAACTGAACATCCAAAACCAAATGCAGTATTGAAGGTATCTGAAAATCGCATTTTAAAAAGTTAAAGTGGCCGTATCAGTGATAAAAAAGGTACATAAATTGGCGAGGATAACTTGTTTCTAGCTTTAGCATTTGTAAAAATACGACTATGTCCCATATTAAGCAAGATTATTGCTTAAGAGTTAAGATGGTTATGCAACAATGGTTCTAACTCTTCCATGTAATTTTGAGATCAACTTTTAACAATTTAAAAATGATCAAATTTATTTGAAATTGACCTTTGTCACCAAAGAGTCTAAATATAAGAAACACTTATAGGTACTTTTATTTTCACTCTATACTGATGCTTTAATGAAATATAGTGAAGAAACAAATTCGATGAATTTAGGTCTTTTGTTACATAATAAGTCAAAACTGGAGATAGGACTTTTGTAAAAATTTTGCAACCTCATCAAAAACCACTGTGTGGCTGATTCTATAGTCAGAGGGGAAACAAATTGGTGGGAAACATGTTTTCTACATGAGACAATGGTTAACGCTTTTTTATTCAAATGTGGAGATAGGTCCCTTGCTAATACTAGGGAGACTGATCAAAAGATTACCTTGGGCTGGCCTTGACTTTTTTTCCTTTGACGTGAAGTTTAAATTTTCTTTCTGGTGTTTTATATGAAAATGCTGAAACATAAGACATTGTTTATGGAACTTGTAGAAAATTTTGGTGCAAAAGTCGATAAATACAGTCAACTAAATGAGTGCATGATTTTAGTCATTCAGGTCAAGGTCATTCCTTAGATTTTTATTAATGTCTCTCATATTTAGACAGTTTCAAACAGTCTGATGTATTCAAATGATGACCATTGTCTGATTTTTTTTTTACCTTTTTACTCAGGTGAACGATTTAGGACCTTATGATCCTTTTATGTATGGCCTTGATTGGACAGCGTTAAGCATACACAGTATTTTATTTAAAATTGTTGAAACATTATGTTGGCCATTCTAGCATGTTTTCTATTACCTTGATGTTTTCATATGAGTTAAACACCTTTATGTGTGTTTTATCCAAGCTAAATTGTAGAACTAGATACATTGAGATTAAAACTAATAATTAAAATAATATTGTGATTGCTAAGTCAAGTGTTTTATTCACTCCATAGGCATTTAGCGGACTAAACGGACCGTCGGAAAACAGAAAGACATACCTTTCCTTGAAATGTAACAACGGCAAAACGAGACTGACTCGGGATGTATTTACACAAAATCTTCACTGGGTGATGGAACTTGAAGTTTTGTACTGTTACATTGAGAACGACTTACCCTCACGATTACTGGAAACTCTAACTAGCATGAGCGCTCTAATCATACGTCACGGTGGAATTGAAGGACTTGTTGCACATGACACTCTTGCAGGATTGACAAGTCTTGAGTGGTTGTCTATACAGGCACCAATCAAAAGTGGAACACTACCTCCCGGATTCTTTAATGGCTTGCATAATCTTACTTACATTGCTCTGCGAAATACTGAACTGAATAGTATTTCTTCGAATTTATTTAGTGTACTTGTGAATCTTGAGTGGATATCTCTCATGTTTAATAAACTGCACACACTGCCACAAGGACTTTTCGACGGGCTAAGATCACTGACAAACATTTTCTTGAAGAATAATCCGTGGAACTGTTCGTGCGAACTCATGTGGTTACTTGACTGGACGCATATTGCAGGTAAGTATTTAGAAATGGTCATTTTCTTTTTTTTTTTTAGTTTGCTGTGTATGATGTGCGCCAGGTCTGAGAGTGTGTAAGTATTTTTTTTTCTGTCATTGGTCACTTTTTTTTATTTATATTTTATCTATTTATTTACTTTTTTATTGCTTTTATTTTGTTGTGTATGATATGAGTGCGCATTGAGAAAACCGGGAATACGTGGTCGATCATTAAATAATAGAAACGCCTTTGTAGATTAGTTGATTATATTCAAAAATTAGTATCAGTCATGTAACACCAAAGAATGTCCTTTGAGCTTTCCAATCCACGTTTGAAATTGGAATTTGAACGTGTTACCATAACAATATATGATGTCACGTTCATGCCGGGTACCTCGTGTGATTTTTTGCGACGTCATTTTGGTAAGGAGGTGCTCATGTACGATATGTAAAGATAAATTGAAAATTTAGTAGCACTTTCCATTTAGATCAGGTTTTGGCTTACAAAATCACATGTAATGATTGTTTATGAAAACGTTCAGAAACCTGGCATGAATTAAAGCTAAAGCAGGGGTTAAAATAATTGATTTTTAGGGTGTTTGACATGCTATTCCAATATTTCCAGCATCGTGCTGAAGTTAAATGATTGGTTATCAAGCACAAGATAATTTTGGTTCTTTCTGCTATACAATTTCCCAAGGCTCTGCTTGTCCAAGTGAAATGACGTCACAATTCTGGTCCCTCCTCCTTGAGATCAGCGAAAAACGTCAAATTTCGCTCGATCAAAAGTCTTTCAACGCCTGTATTTCTGTCCGGTGTGAGAGAAAGTCATGAATAACTACATATTTCTTTTAGTGTTTTAAGTTTGCATCATACCATTACATCATCGCAAACTTTCAACCATTCTTTGTTACTTATCAGCAGCAAATATACATGAAAATATGCAAAAAATTAAAAACTAAACCCTTATAAGCTGACGGCATCGTTGCCATGGCAACTGTATTCCTAAACAGTACTTTAGAGCTTAATTATGTGTCATATGCTTGCTTCTTAGGTATTATATATATCTAGAATACTGTTTTGACACAAAGTTTTTTAAATAAATGCTCGCTTCCCTTATTTAATGATCACCCCTCGTAATGCAATTGAGAACTGCTCATCCCAAAGCAGGTCTTGTCTATGCACCGTCTGGTCTGGATACACACAGTCTGTATAGACAGTGGATGTTAAGGTCATCATCAACAGAATCAAGACTACGGTTGATTTAAGATTGATTCAACCTTGTGTGCCAATTGAACTGTGGCGGCCAAAAACGTGTCAACCAACTGCATCATAATAAAAAACAATGAGATTATTATAGGCCATTTGCGGTGTTAGAGGGCCGTGCATGTGTGGCACAGTGGCCACTGAAAAGACCCAGACTGTTGTGTTGCCTGAAACAAGGCGGGGGGGAGGGGGGGTTACAACATGCGTACCATTTTTAAGGTCGTACGACCGCTCATTCTCTGCGTTAAATTCTATAAACTCACCACGATGTATGATGTATGAGTGATTTTCCTCTTCAATTGACATGTTGCAGAGGTACATGTAGGTGTATGCGAAGATCCTCCAGTAGTAAACAATATAGAGTTTGAAGCGGCAATTAGTTCATTAGAATGTACGCCGTCTACGCCAACCCTTTTAGCAGTGCCAGTGTCTCCTTTGACAGAGGTAAGTTTTGCTGTATCATCAACACTGTGGTTTGACGAGCTTACGTTACAATGATTTCACCATTCTATATAGTTACGGCATAGTCATAGCAATATACAACCGTGAAACAACATTTTTTTTCGATGTGGATTTTATACATTGAAGTTGGTTAAATATTGATACATGTACGACGCTGTTTCTGTGTTTTGTGAATCGGTACACATACATATCCCATGCATTGATAATATTATTGGTGCTTAGCATATGAATCTCATGACCACTGGTTGTGCAGAGCAGATATCGAAACATGGTATTCCCTAGTACTTCGAACTGTACATAATAAAATAAATAATAATTTAAAAGGACCTCTGACAGTATTAATGCAAAGGACCTGGTATGATAAGGGCCATTTTTGGCCCCCATTCAAATTCTCTTAAAATTGCTTGGTTTCTGTTGCTTGTCATTTGTGCGTATGGGAACAAACAGAAATAATATGTTTCACTTTTGTTAATTCTCAGAATAACATGATTTCTGGCATGCCTATGTTGGTTCAATAATATGAAGGAAAAACTGCAAGAAAAACTGAGTTTATCGATTTTTCCTTCAAAGAAATAAGTCATTTACAATAGCTTTCGAAAGCTCTTGATGATAGGCTTTTGATGAAATGCTTATGCGTTGGATACCACGGCTAATAACCTGTTCACTGCACAAGGCCTCTCAAGGTACCTCACCCGCTCAAGTTTGCATTTCCAGAGACGCTAACCAAAAAAAATCCAGCAGTTCAAAATAAAATGTGTACCAAATTATTCCTTGTGTTCTACATGTAACTAAGAAAATGAATACACATAACATATGTTTATTTTGTCTATGAGCGGAGATATGGGCATTTTTGTATTCAGAAAACAGAGAAAATGTTCCAAACGCTGCCAGTTTGGTAACAAAAAGTTAAAAATAAACATAGAGCCCGGTCTCCAGCACATTTAATATTTTCATGGCATGTGAATATATCAAAATTGTGTCTGCATATAAAATATAAAGTGTGCTGAAGGCCGGGCTCATACATTTTGAAAGCCGCAAAGGCTACCAAATTCGTCATTTTCGTCAAAATCCGCTGGGGGTATGGGTATGTTCAAGATTATAAACACGAGTATTTAATGCAAGAACTGGTTGATTTTGTATTTGCTGATACATTTTAGGTTAGAACTTTCCTATGAATGCATTTTTTTATCGAAATAGAACTTAAAAAAAAAACAAGTTTTCTGGGGGCCAAATATGGGCCTTATCATACCAGGTCCTGTGCCTATTTTTCAACAAATTATTACTGGTTCCTATGGCAGCAACAATGAATTGTCTTGTCTTAATAGGTAATATTATGTATTATACAGATTTAACAGTGATTTTGAAAAAAAGATCATATCTTTCGATTGCATTCCATCGATTTTATTAGGAGGGGGTATTTTCGGTCTCTACAGAATAAGATTTTTTCTCATATATTAACGTTTTGTCTAATGAATATGCTTTAATTGTTGTAGACACAAAAGTTACTGATATTATGCCATATTATAACGATAAAAATATAACATAAAGGTGTAAATACCTCGCCCCCTTTTTCAGTATTTCAGGTGTAAACTATCTCCCTCGCGCCACACACACTGTCAAACTCCTTACATTTTTTGACAAAAAAGACGGAATTTTTTGCATATAAAACTTTTGAAATTTTAACATCTCGTTTACTAACGACATCATTAGTTTTGAACAACTGAACCTTGGCATACTGTTAAGGTATTTATGTTACCGGTAGATAAGGAACAAATTATGCCAACAAGAAGCATAAATAATGACAACGTATAAGTAATATGTCTTTTGATGTGCACCTTATTTATCATGGCCTATCCTGTCTTTGGCGAGGAATATGCCATCTCCTCTGATAGCTACCTGTAAGGGCGAGTAAATCATTCTTCTCGTCTGGAGACATGAATGATTAAGTAAGAATCAATCCACCCTATTTTCGAAAATATGCGATATTAACTAAAGTAAAAGTGTTTTTTTATTGTTTCTATTTTTTCTTCTTCTTTTTTGCTATTTCTTCTGTAATGCTGTTAAATGCACTTGGACCTATTTATTCCACCAATACATGTAACGTTCATAAAAAACAAGTCATGTCCGTTTCTTTTGCACAGTAACTGCTCTATCTGTCATGAGCATTTCAGTATCTGCATCACAAAACCAGGCAAGTTAAATGGCTACTTCTACTTCACAGCCTACGGTATCATGTACTACGACCTCCACGAAAATAGAAAAGGTATCGTCAACAACTACACCCACACAGATAACTGCGGTGTCTATGACATCAACAACCATTCCTATGATATTGACAACCTATTCGGTTCCTGAGACTACAAATAAAGTTTCAACAGCTGTAATTATATCGACAACTATGTCAATTCCTACAGCATCGACAGCTTTGAGAGCAGTTGAAATGGATATAACAAACTCTCATTCAGGTCTGACAACAGTGGTATTCTCTCGGTCAATATTTATGCAAACAGTTTATTCTTCTGCACCAACAGGATCCATTAGTATAAACAGCAAAGACAAGAATGATGCCGTGTTAGAAGATCTTCGCAATATATTTCTGATATCTGGCATTGGCGCACTCACTTTGCTTATAACTGCAGCATTTCTCATCAGATATGTTTATCGAAACAAGCGTATAAGAAGGTGAGAAACAATTTGATACATTTTGAAGAATCATTTTCGAGTTCTATTACACAAATCATCAACACATATTTCTAAGTTGGATAGGTAGATGGTTTGTGGTTTCATGGCTCTTTCAGCAGTTGTTTAGTCACACCGGGTGGATGGAAGGGTTATACATGTGATGAAAGCCATTTGCAACGGAACACGGTCGCGGTTTAAATAAAGCAATATCCGGCGGATTCAAACCAGGACCGCTAGCTTAGCATGCCAGCGCCTAGCCCACTGAGAAAGCAAATTTCCCTTTGTGAAAAACTGATTGACTTTGATTTCAAAATTTTGTTAAATTTTCGAATTTATTCAGTAATCACACTCGCATTTTATCAAACTGTTTACATTTGTTTCATACAAATTTTTGATTTCTCTGAACATTTGATTTCCAACAGCATAATAAGTGACGCTATGGGCGTGGCCAGAGTTGCCTTTTTCATTACTGGCCATAAACAGGCGTAGTTAAATTGAGTCTTTTTTTCTTCTTCTTCTTTTTTCGAGGCGCATCCTCGTACAATTTCGATATTGTTCCACATCTCACAAGGTTACATTGGTCAATTAAAGCGTATGTCAAAATTTAGCCAATAATATCAAGGGTCAATGAATATTTAATCTTCGTTTTTTCACGTCGTACTGCACTGTGAATACTAGCACTCTGTCTTATCTTAATTTAAAATGTTTCTCTTGTATGTAATTCTACAATAGAAATGTTATCGAAAACAGACTCAGATATTCAAAAAAAAAATTTCGTCGTAGATCTACTTTCGATTTTTACTTTCGGTTTAATACACACGAACACACAAACAGTGCAACATGTTGAAATCACTTCAATTTCAAGATTGACCGCGGTCCATTTTGGAATTCCCGATAGGACAGTTTAATCCCAGTGTCAAAATTACGGTTGTGGGTGCCTACCGACATAGCTTACTTATTCATGAAAATTATTGTCAAATCTGCAACTAGTGACATATACATGTAACAAAACACATTTTCATTTAATCTGCGCCGATTATCTTTTTTTAAAGATTTTTCTTGTTTCCTCTTTTTTTTCTTTGCTGTTAGTTAACAGTAAATTCAAAACAGGGCTCTGTTTAAGCCGTGGGCGGGGATTCATGGTACATGTATAACTGTGTTTTCTTTTATACTTTTCAATGGATTATAGAGATTTGTCGGAGAAATTGAAAATGATAAATTAATTTCAATGTTTCAAACAGTGAAATTATCACTTTCGATTTCACTGTTTCAGAAATAGGATTTTTGTGAAATAGCTTCAAGATTTTTGTTGATTAATTGGCTAAATCTTACCTGGCTCGACAAAAAAATTCCGTCACGAATGTTTCCATGTCATTACGTCGTTAATGACGTCAATTAAAGCGCAAACGTAACATTGTTACTGCATGCGACGTCAGGCCGCCTACGTCTCATGTAGGCATTTTTTTTGCAAATATTTTGAGATCTGTTTATCAAAAAGACATATAACAAATGTTTATTTGAAGCTATTTTTCTGTTGTAAACTGCTTTGCAGTTGTAAAGTTTACAACCAATATCATACACAAAAAAGACGGTGGAAGCATCAAATTTGACACAAAACGGCTTGAAAAAAAAAGTTGTGTTTCTGTCGTGATGGCTCACGCTCTTGTTCAAACAGAATTATTGCGATTTTCAAGCATACAAAAAAATAGGAAATTTGACTTTTTCAGTGTAAGATGAATTTTTATTTCACTCATGAACAGCAAAGTGGTAATTTCACTCGTGGCTTCGCCACTCGTAAACCTACTGCTTTTGGTGTTCATTCGGTGAAATAAGAATCAACCTTACACTGAAAAAGTCAAATATCCTCTATTTATCACCCTCATTACTGTTTCAATAGTCCTTGCACATTACGAAATATTTCGTGCTAAGGTTTGTGTTTTTGTAAGGGTGACACAACTACTATTCTGCCGATGTTATGATTTTAGGGAAAAAACCCACGTCTTTCTTATTCTACAATGTCAATAGCATTTCATAAAACTTACCTGAAGATAACGATATGCCAGAGTTATTTTCAGCATGAATCGAGTGAAGAACGGTGAGGACAACAGACATGCTTTAGACCTTCCGAATATCCGTGAATCAGGTTCTCCTTAATCATGTTTTCTTCAGGCAGCTGAATAATAGGTACTTTTATAATTATTATTACTACTACTAGTTAATGCCTGTTGTAGCCTCAGGAAAATTGTTGTCTTAAGGTGTATCAGTATATTTCCATATATTTTTTTTTTCATGCCAGTTTTAAAAAGGACTTTCTGTTTGCTTCCTCGGATAAAGAAGTCCATCGGTCACGAGATTTTATCTTAAAAGGAATTATTTTCCTCGAGGAGCAAATTCGTTCTTTAAAAGTTGAACACCATCGGGAAGAGGAGGAGATAAAATGAAAACGGCAGATTTTCTCCCCTAACTTAAAGTGTATCGTTTATATTAACTGTTTAAAGAATAGCCAGGTAGCCTAAACTGCTAAACAATATACTTGTCAATAAGTCTGTCTTTACAGATATAATTATGCTTAATTTCTTACATGCGTCATGTAAATAAAAAATCACATACATGTACACTATACAACATGGGACGTATGATTTTATAGAAGCAATTTAGTTTGTTTCAATGTGAACTCTCTCTCTCTCTCTCTCTCTCTCTCTCTTTCTCTCTCTCTCTCTCTCTCTCTCTCTCTCTCTGTTTTCTTGTTTTTGAGGGCACCAATATTTAACGGCATTTAATGTCCGACAGTACATGGACGCAATGACGATGACTAGTTTTTCCTTACTGCTGTTTATGTTTTAAATTTAAATGTTTTCAGGTTTTATTTGAATTAGAATTTGTCGTTCTCCGCATACAAACTTGTTGTTAAAATAACAAACTGATAACACATGCATGTGTATGTATACTTTCTTCCCGTGACACTGGACTAGGAGTGTTTGACTGAATATATCAGTATTGTTGTTGCTGAATAATGTTTTATAATTGTTTGTTCATTTTTTAAACAGGGTACGCAATGCCACATTGCCATATGCTGTAAAACACACCAGTTCATTGTCGAAATGTTTTATTCTTCATGTTTGGCTTGGATTGCTTTAAGCTACAATTGGAAACTGCGTGTTATAATATTCAGTCAGGAGTTGTTGATCGTTGTCGATTTGAATACCTTAAGTTTATGCAAAGCGAATGTCGCCTACATCGACTGACGTCGAACAAAAAAAAGAAGCTAGACGTTTTCTTATAAACACTTTGAAGGGTATTATATTTGAATATACAGCCATCTCTCGATATCACCAAGTCTAAGTTCATTTGAAATTACTTATATTTCGAAGTAAATTTTCTGATCCCAGAAAATTTACTTTGAGATACCAGTAGTTTGAAATAACAATGTAAATGTAAACCAAACTGGGAAATATGTCTAAATAATATTCTTTAATATGAAAAGGCATTTTTGGATACCAGCGTCTACTGTGCTGTTTATTCTTCAAACGACTGACCAAACCTTATGTGAAAGGCATTGTTCAGAAGATTGCGTCGCTTGTTCGCCACATACTAGGCATTTACGATACTTTTTAGAGGTCATGTCAGCGTGGCAGTGATTTAAGATCAATAATTCACATCAATTTGTCTGCTTATCATGATAGTAAATGGAACAAACATACATTTTTGCAATATTGCGCTGAGAGCTTGCCGACAAATTGCTTAACAGAATTGTATAATAAATGTTGATTAAATAATGACCAAGTATGTAAGAATGTTTAATACCTCACTCATTATTCTTAAATCCTAATATAGTTTTACCTCTCATTTCAGAATTGAGGTGAGGGGAAACATCTTCAAGATAATCAACTTCACTTTCTGTTTTCTTTTTTGAATCCCTTCTCGATTAGAGTTACATGAAACTGTTTAAGACTTGACCTCACTTATGAAGGGTCTCATTGTCCATGGAAGCAATCAGGGAGTTCCAAAACTATTACTCAATTCGAAACTGGTGGGAAAATATAGTCTTATACGTCTTAACGGACCATGCAATGATTCATTAATTATTGGAAACAAATATGATTTAGATCAGCCTGCGTATCCACGCTGTCTGCTTTAATTTTCCCCTTTGCAACTCTTGCAAGAGGTAAACGATAATATATGTTTATGATTTCTCGATTTGGCGCTGGGACTTATGGGAATTTAACTAGAGTAAATGTTGGAGAAGATGGCAGACACAATTTGAAGAAATTACTATCATAGAAATCCGAATGAATTTTTTCCAGATTTCCCAGCAAGATCTGTAACTGATCGGAGGGCAAATTTGTTGACTATTACGGCAATGCTTTTTTCTAAAACATGAGGAATATATTCAGTGAGTGACGAGTGAACTCGGGTTTAATGTCTCACAAACACAAGTGTCATATGGCGGCGGTAATTAGTAAGAAGCAAAGACTTAACAGATACAGAAGCATAGAGAATTGAGCCGCGACACGAGAAAACCAACAAAGTGATTGTGCGCCCAGCGTAGACTCAGATCAGCCTGGGCATCCGCCCAGTCTGACCAGAGTCTTCGCTGTCCGCATGGAGGTAGCTTAAACTCTTAGCTACCCTTTAAGCGCTGAGCAAAGAGTCTGATTGCTCTGGGTAGATGCTCAGGTTGATCTGAGTCTGCGCTGGTCGCACAACCACTTTGTTGGTTTTCTCGTGTCGCGACTCAAATGAGCTATACTACATGTAATTGTTTTACTTATATATTGTTAAATCTGCGAACAGCATAGCTCCAGATGAGGCAGCTCACATCTCGATCAACACTGATTGACCTCTACACTGTACGAATTTCCGTAGATTTTACGGTAGAATGACTGGCAACCAGCTGCCAGTCCATTTCCCGTTATTTTAATGGACGCCCGTAAACTTGGCAGGAGTCATTACGCAGAGTGGGGTAAAATAAGACAGGCATTGTTTTGGTCATAAATTCCTTCAACACTTTAAAGGTATTTTCGAGAGGGGTCAGTGAACATAGCTCTACCATGTTGTGATTTCAAAAATTGTTCTACAGGGAGAAAATGGAATGGCTGCTGGTTGCCAGGTATTCTTCCGTAAAATCTACAGGTTTTTTACAGTGTAGTCTTTAAGGTAGACGAATAGTGAATAAAAATATTGGTGGGGCATTCATTTCATTATACCAGCTGAATAACCCAAAGGGCTATAAAACATTTGGATAAGAAAAGAAAAATTTTCACCTTTTTGTTTTCCTAAAAACCAAACTTTTGTATTTATACATACTTTTTTACACATTTTCCATTTAAATTCATGTCTCTAGCACATGGATGCACTTTCATTTCTGCAAACCATATAATCTTTAATATAGGGTATTTGAAACAAACTGGTAAGAAAATTTGCAATGATCTTGATAATAAGTATATTTTTACATTTTTTTAAAAAATGCAAGAAAATTGAATTTCATGAAAAACGGCATGAAAAATATATTCAGTCGATGGGGCATGCTTATGCATATTGTTTTAGTAAAACTTACATTGTATGATACAGAATAAAACAAAAAAAAACATTTCACCGTTTCGTTTCCTAGAAAAACAATGTTTAAGTTCAAAAATATCCCCCAAAAAGACTGCCCAAATACTGCACCTGCTGCAAGCACAGCCGGTCCTTGCCTTGTTATTTATTTTCCTGTTGTTCCGGGTCTACCATAGAGTAATGCCTCAAAAATGTGCAGATGGATTTGAAATTTGTAAAGACTGTGATCATTTTGGTTCCCAAGGAACAGACTGATCACGGTTTCCACTGTATGTACAGACGTATCTGCCCGAAAACTTAGGATCTTTATGGTAGACATTGTAAGCGTGTATATATTCCATAGTTGATTGATTTCACCATGAACAATAACTCTGTTATGTGTTCAAACAAGTCAATACAGAGTTATTGTGTATCTAAATACCTTAAACTCTTTTCTAATATGCTGAAATTTTGCTGACGTAAATTTTGTCGTCAGGTATGGCGCTTAAAGAGTAACCTCTGTAGGAACATACGATAAGAAGGCAAATATTTCTAGAACAGGGATCTTCATTATAGAGGGTACATCAGATGGACCGGTTTAAACATAGTTAGGCTTGTTGGATATAGGCTGAACTTACATGAGAGATTTCCATTATGTCCGTTTTCCCACGGTCTCTGTGTATCACTAGTGGCGCTACAAGGGAACTGTAAAACATCTTCCTTGCAGAGTATAAAAAAATCATTAAAGTGCTGAAAGTGGCGAACATTGCGAAAGAGAAAATGCGAGATCTTACGAGAGATGGGCAAAAATGCCTTTGCAATGGATTCTTGCAGTAGAATATTTGTTTGTGCCGTTACTAATGATGAGATTTTTTCTGATATTAGACAACCATACGCTTAGAAACAGCAATCTGCATATTACAAATGAGCGTTCTAGTATTTACGACTGTCAAAACTTGCACTCAAATTTAATGCAATTTGTGTGAAAGTGAGGTGCGTGTATATTGTATAAAACTCAATCTTTAAACAACCTCTACAATTATCATTCGAAAGCCAAGTTCTGTCATCAAAAGAAGTATATGAAAATGTTAAGTTCTAGAGAAGGTTTTGTTTTGTACAAAATGTATAACTTAGTTTTGTTGCAGGCATTAGTCCGGGTAACACTCTAAGGGTACCGTGTTTCTTCGGTATATGGTTTTATGTTCCTTCTAAAACATTCCAGTATTCTAGATCCGTCTTATAAGACGGATTTAGATTTCTGGGATTGTTTTAGAAGAGAAAGCCGCTTTTGATAGCTGAATTACACAAAACAGATTTTAGATACAATTTTGGATATGAAAACCTCCATCTTATAACCGGATAAATACGATAAACAAAAAATTACCACAATACAAGTTGTCATTTGGAACTTTTTTTGCCATTTTTGCGACCGGAAATTACGTCGCTTCCATAAGCAGCGTAGCCTTTCCAAACGATGACCAACTCATAAAGGGCACGTTCGGCATAATTACTCAGGTAAACTCGCGTATTTCCCAGGTATTCCTCGGGCCACTCGAAGATCCTGGAGTAGCACGAGGAATACCTGGTTATTGCTCGGGTTTATCCATGTCACTATGCCAAACATGTCCAAAGTAACATCCTTGTTCCTAGAGAAAAGACCTGTGCCTTTTAAGAGTTGACTAAGACCAATATTCGTGGGTCAATTGAAATGATTTGGGCAAAGAAGATGACTCTAGCAGAATGGTACTTTCTATGCTGAGAGCGGAATCCCTTCCTGAAGTGATTGTGTAAAGTTCCATGTTTTCCGCCATTTTTGAAAAGGGAATCAACTTTTATAACTTCCTGTTTGCTTCGACAGATAAGGAAGCTTTTCTCCTAGGGGAGCAAACGCTTTTCTTTAAATGATAGCCCCTCTGGTTAAGGAAGCTAAAATGAAATTGAAAGCGTTGATGTACGTATACCTTTTTCACCTTAACTTTTACCATTACTGCTTTCCCACTTGCCACACGACGTCAAATCAATATTTAATCTATGTTGATTCAACATCAGGACGTTAAATCAACATTGATGCAATATTGATTCCTAGTTGTGTATATCATTCTGATGGTTCTTAGGGACAAGTCATATATTTTCAGGTGGGGAGATGGGGGGGGGGGGGGTCGGAATTTTTTTTTGTGATGTGCTGGGGGGGGGGGATAAAAAAAACGTGGAGTAGTGGGGTCATATATTTTATTAGGTATATTGCGGGGGTCAGAATTCTTCCATCGGTCTCCATTTTGAAAAAATGTCTCAGCTTCTGCGGGGGGCGGGGGGGGGGGGGTATCGAAGCACCCCAGCTCCCCCCCCCCCCGTTACTTTTAACATTTCAGACTCTATTCTTTCATATTTAAAAACGTAAAGGCAGTATGGGAATGCCACAAAACTGGGGCAGCTTCTGTAAAAAAAAAAATATTTTTATAAGCTTGCTAGTAGAACAGTGTACAATTGTCTATAACATCATGTCGAGAAGATGATTTTATTCTCCACTAAATTTAATGCCTGTGTTTGTAATACCAGCTTGTCATCAGCAAAGGTACTATGGCTTCTGGGGACTGCGCCCACGGACTCCCGCCTCCCCATTATTATTATTAACAGTTTATTGAGCATTCGACAACAGTTTTCAAGATTCTCATAAGAATAAGGAGTGGAAAGAATTGCAGACACAATTTAAACAAACCATTAATCTGCATGATTAATTAACATGTCAGAATAAGTCAATGTTCTTTGTGTTTCATACTGGTTTTGATTGAGATCAGTCCGACACAAAATAAATAATATGGTGTGTGTGTGGGGGGGGGGGGGGGGGGGGTCGGACAAATTTTGGTGAATCATATGGATATCTACCCCCCCCCCCCCCCCCCGCCCCCCAACCTGATTATTAATGACTCGTCCCTTATGTTGTGTTTAAGTGTACAATTGCGCTTGTCTCTGTGTACGAAGCCTTTACAAGCACATTACCTCAGTGTTTTGTATTGTGCATGCGCATGTAAAGTCTCACCGGTATGACAGGGCGGACGTAACCGGCGACGTTCCACGACAAGTGCTGCAGTCATCGAACGCAACCATGCTGACACTTTTTTTCCAGTTCAGACCACACCTGTTGTATTGGATTGATTAAACTCATCGGACATGTGCCGGCTGTGGGAGACAAACCCACGACATCTGCGTCAAATACGAACGGTCATACCACTGGGCCAGGCGCTCCGCACAATTCAGTTACCTCGCCAGGGTAAGATTTTATGTGGATTCAACATGACAGTCATTGTGACCCAGGAAAGTCAGACTATCCTTGAGGAACAGAGCTAAACTGTCAGCTGGTTATAGCTATGTTTTCAAGGATGTTATGAAATGAAAAGAGCTGTTACGAAACGAAAAAGAGTCGTGGTTACCAATCGACCTGGTCATCAGGTTGTTTGGTATCTATGACTCATTTTCTTTTCATAACAGCTCTTTTCCGTTTCGTAACAGTCCTTGTATATACATAGTTAACCACCAGGAGTGATACTGTTGCGCTGAGAGTTAGGACAATCGTCATATTGAAAACAAAACAAGGATATTGATGCAGTTATTATTTATTGAGCTTCAGGAGAGAACCATTGTTTGACAAAAACGAACAATATACTAAACACTACTCAAAAGAAGTTTTGCAATGCAACATGTATATATCATTGCAACTCCTGTTATCTCAAACTACTCGTATCTCATAGTAAATTTTCTGGAAACAGAAAATTTACTACGAGATATTAGTAGTTTGAGATATCGAGAGTTGAATGTACTATATTATACGTAAAAGAATATCCGACTTCTATTCTTGCTGGAAAACAAGTGTCAATTTCTCTCATGTAAAGCAGTATTCATCCTTTATACTTTGTACGTATTGTAGACGTATTCGACCATACTCTGGTAAGCGGCGTCTTGGGCCCAGAGGTCAAAGGCTATGCCGGCAGAGAAGCAATCTAAGACTTGATAGGAGCCCCCAATCTGAGCACTGAACTTGGCAACTACACCTGCGGAAGAAAAAGCGTTTATTTTGTCATGACAATCACATGGAGCATTCGTGTGTCGTCATACTTTAATTTTGACTGACGCTTGATTCAAACTAAAGGCTTGCAGTAACGATCGATATTATTGGCTTAGCGCTTCAGTTTTGCTGCAATCAGTGCTACACCCCCTTTTTTAAGGTCAGCCCTCGCTATACTGGTCGTTGTCAGTCATATACAAAACACACTTCATGACCTTGCCGAATGCGTGTGTCCAAAATTTCGGAGCACAATATGTCCGTCGCTACAAAGTGTATTTCTGAGTGTTTCTATGGTTTTATAACCTAAGGTGTATGATACATGTTTTCGGCCATTTTTACAAAGGGTAACAACTTTTGTTGTGACTACCTGTTTGCTTCCCTGCACGACATAGCCCTTCCAATCTAATCGTTAAGGAATGAAAAGGTCCATGAGGTCGCTATAGTGAAATATTTGAATTGAGGTTGGGAAGAATTAAATACCGCGATTGCATTCGACTAAACCAGAAAACTTGCCAAAAGAAATATGTGGCCGACGACGAAGCCGCCTATGTTTTATGGTTCACTTCTGCAAGTCGCAGACCAGACACAAACTGAAGATTTGTAAGATACACCTTAAAATACTGATGTTATACACAGTCAAATTAGAATTATACGGATAGTCTTTCATCCGTATGTGTGTGCGTCATCATTTATTTCGTCATAATTTGTAATTTTCTAACGGTTTATATGTAAATAAAAGCAGAAAGACAAAAGAGTACACAACTAAACCACCCCCGTGTACCATACCTCAAACTCCTGAATAAACAGCAAAGACCTGGTCTAATACCTTGAGCTTGACGAAACTCCGATTTTATTTTTGGATTGGTCTCCGTTACGTCTGCGGGTATTTCAGAAAATGACAAAATGAAAAAAACAATACCAGGAGTGCAATTTCGTTGCTCTAGCAAAGACCCAGATCAGACGGCTACAAGGAAGAACCTTATCCGGCACTATTCCCGATTCACATGGCTCTGTACTTTGCGTTTATTTATTTCATTTTATTTATTTTTTTTAGTTTGATATTCAACAATCGAGAATAAAATATGTGTAAGTAATAAGCTGCGAAACCCAAGAATAATGGAAAATCTTTCTTTACGATCAGTCTGCACACATGCGCAGTTTGGCCAGGGTACACGCAAAAAATAAACTGAACAGTGCACATATTTAGGTGACTGAGTACACTTTAATCCCTTTTCAATTTTGCCATCGGGTCAAATTTTAAAGGAAAGAATTTGATCCTCAAACAGCCAATTTTTGCATATGTTTAAGAAGCGTTTCATCGCCCAAGGCAGCAAAGAAAGTCAACACCGCATCGCAAAGGTCTCCAGTAATTAGTACAGTATTAGTATTTTTTTTTTACCTTACATTAAGTAATTCCGATTTTGTGCTAATCCGAGTCTTCTCTGGCGTCATGGTGGATATTCTTTATTTTGACACTAACAAGCCATGTCGATTAGTATTATCAATTTTGATTAACTTTGTTAATATTAGCAGTGGTAGTAAACATCTGCTAATTCACTCTCTATGAAAACACATGTCGTGTTATCTCAGATACAAATCTAGCGATTTCTCAACGTATGTTTTGTAAAATTGAGATAAATTACCTCAGAATTACTATTACTTATTACAGGTCTAAAATTTACAAATGATAGCACGTCTAATACTTAATTAATGCAAAATTTTATTGGGCAGTTTGAAGTAGACTGGGATGTATCTTTATGCCTTTGATCGTTTGAAGATTACAGTTTCTTTGATGTTTTCAGTAACTCACTGTGTAATTGAGATTTTTTATTCAAGATCTATTTTCTTCGGGTAGTAAATATGATTGAAACACTTGACCTCCAACAGATTTCCTAATCTAGATATCTACAATAACTATTGACTTTGGTTGTGATTATTTGAAGAGTCGGATGTAAATTTCTTATGACATAATTATGCAAGAATTCATTTTAAAGAAAGCCTTGAATTATTATTTTTATGGTTACTTAATCTTGGGTGTGGAAAAAGTCTTGCGAAAAGGTATGAGAATCATCCCTCGCTTTTGCGTGATATTTCAATAGATTCTTCATGCGAATGGAGAAAGGCTCCGATCAGACTGCGCGAATGGCCAGGCTGATCTGAGTCTTTGCCGTTCGCACTTTCCGTAGTATAGTTGAAATTATATACTCCGCGATTTCAGAATAGTTTCTGAATGAACACTTTTATCAATAAAATGTTTGAAACAATCTCATCACCAAACAGAATACGCACATGTACTTTTCATATTTTTAGACAGAGCAGTGTCTGGAAAGTCACGTGCTACTTGTGAATGACAAGTTTATTTTTGGGTTTTTGTAAAACCACTAACGATTGGCTAAAGCTTTTGTTTCATCTACCCGTTACTTGTCTGGGTTGACGTACGCTAGCGGTAAAATAACACACGTCACATCAAGCAAACTCGATGCGATCTACATGGCAAAATAAAGAGTATTTCTTCCGCAGGCTTACCATGGTGTCCGTGTCAACGAAAGCCTGAATAAATGAAAACAAGAAATATCTTGCAATAAACCCATGCAATCCTTGGTTTGAATTCATGTTTTTCTCCATAATTTATTCAAAAGCAGACAGCTGTGGGAGTTAAGTACTGGCTTTTATGAAAAAAAAAAAAAGAAAAAAAAAACGTCATGAAAGAGATCAGCTGTTAAAGACTCTGCTTTCTCCGAGATTGTGGTCTGGGAAGCAAGTACCTCGGGATCAGAGTAATCTTAAACAATATTTCAGTATTTTATTTGTATGAACATTTGAAGTACACGAACATTTCAATCTGTGGTTACGTATATTTGAGTTTTACAAGGGAGAATTCTGTAGGAATACATGAGACTTTTGTGACTCTCATAATTCAACGTTTAAATTGGTAACGTATAATATGCTAAATGTGATTTGAACCACGGGTAAATGTAGCATATCTGTTTGTAACGTGAAATTTATCGATATACATCTTGTCATAATTATGACGCAGCTGTTAGTCAGTGGCTAAGTGGTGTTATAAAAACCGTATGACCATACATGTAATAACACTTTGGCGCGTACACGTAACGTCACTGACTACGGTCATGTCAACAATGCGTTTTCTTATTAAAATAATGTTCAGTTTTAAGATGCTAAAATCCCATTTTAAAGGGTCATATGATAAACAGAATCTTACACTCGTGGTCATTTCATATGAAATTTATGAAACTCGCCATTGGCTCATTTCTTAAAGTTAATATGAAATGACCACTCGTGTAAGATCCTCTATATGTTGGACATCATGACGTACATATGAAATCCCCGCCAAAAACCGTTAATTCTAAAAGTCATATGAAATGACCACGAGTGTAAGATCCTGTGTATAGAGAAAGGGAAAAAAAAGAGAGAGAGAAATCAGAAGAGAAGAGGGAACTTCATTGGCGATGGATCCATAAACCGTAACCGTCATAGCGCAAAACAAGCAAAGTACAAAAGTTACATCTGCAAAACTTCCGGAAAAAATGTTTAATCCAAGCTATATGAGCCGCGACACGAGAAAACCAACAATGTGGTTGTGCGCCCAGCGCAGACTCAGATCAGCCTGGGTGTCCGCCCAGTCCGATCAGACTCTTTGCTTAGGGCTTGAAGGGTAGCTAAGGGTCTAAGCTACCTCCATGCGGACAGCGAAGACTCAGATCAGACTGGGCGGATGCCCAGGCAGATCTGAGTCTGCGCTGGCCGCACAACCACATTGTTGGTTTTGTCGTGTCGCGGCTCATATCATATTGAGACCTCACATCTTGAGGGCAAGCAGAGTAGATCCAGATGAGGTGGCTCATGATGAGTTGCCTATTCTGGACAGACGCTGTTAGCAAATTCAACTATTTTCATCTTTTGGAGTTAAAGGTACTTACGTCTTTGATGAGAGCTCCAGTAGCGTTCTGATAATCACCGTAGAATTTGTCCAACTGGGTAAGTCTGTTCTCTAGATCTGTTTTCTTGTCCCATACAGCGTCACCGCAAACTACAAACAGTAAGCTAAACTGATTATTATTTTATTATCTTTTTTTTTACTTATTTATTATTTTTCTTTTATTTTTTATTTATTTCCTTTTTGCGTGTTTTACCACCCTTTCAAGAGTATTTCATTTATGCTGAGCCGATCGTTCAGCAGAGGTGAGTATAAACCGGAGCCACTGGGGTAAAACACATGACCTTCCAGAAGCAAGATTTGGATTCCTCACTTGTGCGCCGCGCGAGGCTCGAATCCACAGCGGCGAGAGACCTAATGTTTAAGAGTCAGCGTTCGTATCCACCAGTCCACGGAGTAAAATTAAAGTAATAAAACAATATTGTATTAATTTGTATGAACAAATTTGCACGAACAAATCAACACATGTCAACGTATATTTTAGTCATACAAAGAAGATTTCTGGAGCGAGTCACATGACGTTTTTGATAATTCAACTTGAACATCCGGAAACATAATATATCTTGGTGGAACGAGATTGCATACTGTTTATATATAGGTTTCTCAAGATTATATATTGTAATCTTTAGGTGGAGGATACAGTCTAAAGGAAAGCAGCCCTATTATTTTCTTCCTGTCTCCCTTCTCAAAAGGGGTAAACACTTAAAGAAAAGAATTCGCTCCAAGTGGAGCAAATTCTTTCCTTTAAATGTAGACGTCTTTCCGGAAGGGGTTCATGGTCCAGGGTAGCGAACAGTAAGTCATGAAAGTTGTTGCCTGTGCAAAAAAAAAAAAATGGTTGAAAAACAAGAGGTGTACCCACAAACCTTAAGATAATATTAATTTTGTGTTTTTATTGTATCTTTAGATCTCAATATATTATGTTTCCGGATTTTCAACAATATGTTATCAATACATGTGTCCAAGAAGACATCATCGTAATCTGGTAGCCGTACGGACAATGGGAGTTAGAGGCCCACTCTTAAGAATAGCATATGAAATGCGGAGCCCATCCCCCTCCTATCGCTGTTTTCTCCTTCCCTGGTTCCAAACAGGTACCCATTTATTGCTGGGTTGACAGAGAGAATTTTCCAATCGTCGGATGACCAAGACGGGGTCGCTTTAACCACTCGATCACGGCCCTCTCTCTTTCGTACCTATTAATAAGCTTTTTTTTTTCGCAAATATCAAGGGTCAATGAATGTTTAATCTTCGTTTTTTCACGTCGTACTGCACTGTGAATACTAGCACTCTGTCTTATCTTAATTTAAAATGTTTCTCTTGTATGTAATTCTACAATAGAAATGTTATCGAAAACAGACTCAGATATTCAAAAAAAAATTTCGTCGTAGATCTACTTTCGATTTTTACTTTCGGTTTAATACACACGAACACACAAACAGTGCAACATGTTGAAATCACTTCAATTTCAAGATTGACCGCGGTCCATTTTGGAATTCCCGATAGGACAGTTTAATCCCAGTGTCAAAATTACGGTTGTGGGTGCCTACCGACATAGCTTACTTATTCATGAAAATTATTGTCAAATCTGCAACTAGAGACATATACATGTAACAAAACACATTTTCATTTAATCTGCGCCGATTATCTTTTTTTAAAGATTTTTCTTGTTTCCTCTTTTTTTTCTTTGCTGTTAGTTAACAGTAAATTCAAAACAGGGCTCTGTTTAAGCCGTGGGCGGGGATTCATGGTACATGTATAACTGTGTTTTCTTTTATACTTTTCAATGGATTATAGAGATTTGTCGGAGAAATTGAAAATGATAAATTAATTTCAATGTTTCAAACAGTGAAATTATCACTTTCGATTTCACTGTTTCAGAAATAGGATTTTTGTGAAATAGCTTCAAGATTTTTGTTGATTAATTGGCTAAATCTTACCTGGCTCGACAAAAAAATTCCGTCACGAATGTTTCCATGTCATTACGTCGTTAATGACGTCAATTAAAGCGCAAACGTAACATTGTTACTGCATGCGACGTCAGGCCGCCTACGTCTCATGTAGGCATTTTTTTTGCAAATATTTTGAGATCTGTTTATCAAAAAGACATATAACAAATGTTTATTTGAAGCTATTTTTCTGTTGTAAACTGTTTTGCAGTTGTAAAGTTTACAACCAATATCATACACACAAAAGACGGTGGAAGCATCAAATTTGACACAAAACGGCTTGAAAAAAAAAAAAAGTTGTGTTTCTGTCGTGATGGCTCACGCTCTTGTACAAACAGAATTATTGCGATTTTCAAGCATACAAAAAAATAGGAAACTTGACTTTTTCAGTGTAAGATGAATTTTTATTTCACTCATGAACAGCAAAGTGGTAATTTCACTCGTGGCTTCGCCACTCGTAAACCTACTGCTTTTGGTGTTCATTCGGTGAAATAAGAATCAACCTTACACTGAAAAAGTCAAATATCCTCTATTTATCACCCTCATTACTGTTTCAATAGTCCTTGCACATTACGAAATATTTCGTGCTTAGGTTTGTGTTTTTGTAAGGGTGACACAACTACTATTCTGCCGATGTTATGATTTTAGGGAAAAAACCCACGTCTTTCTTATTCTACAATGTCAATAGCATTTCATAAAACTTACCTGAAGATAACGATATGCCAGAGTTATTTTCAGCATGAATCGAGTGAAGAACGGTGAGGACAACAGACATGCTTTAGACCTTCCGAATATCCGTGAATCAGGTTCTCCTTAATCATGTTTTCTTCAGGCAGCTGAATAATAGGTACTTTTATAATTATTATTACTACTACTAGTTAATGCCTGTTGTAGCCTCAGGAAAATTGTTGTCTTAAGGTGTATCAGTATATTTCCATATTTTTTTTTTCATGCCAGTTTTAAAAAGGACTTTCTGTTTGCTTCCTCGGATAAAGAAGTCCATCGGTCACGAGATTTTATCTTAAAAGGAATTATTTTCCTCGAGGAGCAAATTCGTTCTTTAAAAGTTGAACACCATCGGGAAGAGGAGGAGATAAAATGAAAACGGCAGATTTTCTCCCCTAACTTAAAGTGTATCGTTTATATTAACTGTTTAAAGAATAGCCAGGTAGCCTAAACTGCTAAACAATATACTTGTCAATAAGTCTGTCTTTACAGATATAATTATGCTTAATTTCTTACATGCGTCATGTAAATAAAAAATCACATACATGTACACTATACAACAAGGGACGTATGATTTTATAGAAGCAATTTAGTTTGTTTCAATGTGAACTCTCTCTCTCTCTCTCTCTCTCTCTCTCTCTCTCTCTTTCTCTCTCTCTCTCTCTCTCTCTCTCTCTCTCTCTCTCTCTCTGTTTTCTTGTTTTTGAGGGCACCAATATTTAACGGCATTTAATGTCCGACAGTACATGGACGCAATGACGATGACTAGTTTTTCCTTACTGCTGTTTATGTTTTAAATTTAAATGTTTTCAGGTTTTATTTGAATTAGAATTTGTCGTTCTCCGCATACAAACTTGTTGTTAAAATAACAAACTGATAACACATGCATGTGTATGTATACTTTCTTCCCGTGACACTGGACTAGGAGTGTTTGACTGAATATATCAGTATTGTTGTTGCTGAATAATGTTTTATAATTGTTTGTTCATTTTTTAAACAGGGTACGCAATGCCACATTGCCATATGCTGTAAAACACACCAGTTCATTATCGAAATGTTTTGTTCTTTATGTTTGGCTTGGATTGCTTTAAGCTACAATTGGAAACTGCGTGTTATAATATTCAGTCAGGAGTTGTTGATCGTTGTCGATTTGAATACCTTAAGTTTATGCAAAGCGAATGTCGCCTACATCGACTGACGTCGAACAAAAAAAAGAAGCTAGACGTTTTCTTATAAACACTTTGAAGCGTATTATATTTGAATATACAGCCATCTCTCGATATCACCAAGTCTAAGTTCATTTGAAATTACTTATATTTCGAAGTAAATTTTCTGATCCCAGAAAATTTACTTTGAGATACCAGTAGTTTGAAATAACAATGTAAATGTAAACCAAACTGGGAAATATGTCTAAATAATATTCTTTAATATGAAAAGGCATTTTTGGATACCAGCGTCTACTGTGCTGTTTATTCTTCAAACGACTGACCAAACCTTATGTGAAAGGCATTGTTCAGAAGATTGCGTCGCTTGTTCGCCACATACTAGGCATTTACGATACTTTTTAGAGGTCATGTCAGCGTGGCAGTGATTTAAGATCAATAATTCACATCAATTTGTCTGCTTATCATGATAGTAAATGGAACAAACATACATTTTTGCAATATTGCGCTGAGAGCTTGCCGACAAATTGCTTAACAGAATTGTATAATAAATGTTGATTAAATAATGACCAAGTATGTAAGAATGTTTAATACCGCACTCATTATTCTTAAATCCTAATATAGTTTTACCTCTCATTTCAGAATTGAGGTGAGTGGAAACATCTTCAAGATAATCAACCTCACTTTCTGTTTTCTTTTTTGAATCCCTTCTCGATTAGAGTTACATGAAACTGTTTAAGACTTGACCTCACTTATGAAGGGTCTCATTGTCCATGGAAGCAATCAGGGAGTTCCAAAACCATTACTCAATTCGAAACTGGTGGGAAAATATAGTCCTATACATCTTAACGGACCATGCAATGATTCAATAATTATTGGAAACAAATATGATTTAGATCAGCCTGCGTATCCACGCTGTCTGCTTTAATTTTCCCCTTTGCAACTCTTGAAAGAGGTAAACGATAATATATGTTTATGATTTCTCGATTTGGCGCTGGGACTTATGGGTATTTAACTAGAGTAACTGTTGGAGAAGATGGCAGACACAATTTGAAGAAATTTCTACCATAGAAATCCAAATGAATTTTTTCCAGATTTCCCAGCAAGATCTGTAACTGATCGGAGCGCAAATTTGTTGACTGTTACGGCAATGCTTTTTTCTAAAACATGAGGAATATATTCAGTGAGTGACGAGTGAACTCGGGTTTAATGTCTCGAAAACACAAGTGTCATATTGAGGCGGTAATTAGTAAGAAGCAAAGACTTAACAGATACAGAAGCATAGAGAATTGAGCCGCGACACGAGAAAACCAACAAAGTGATTGTGCGCCCAGCGCAGACTCAGATCAGCCTGGGCATCCGCCCAGTCTGACCAGAGTCTTCGCTGTCCGCATGGAGGTAGCTTAGACTCTTAGCTACCCTTTAAGCGCTTAGCAAGGAGTCTGATTGGTCTGGGTAGATGCCCAGGCTGAATTGAGTCTCCGCTGGTCGCACAACCACTTTGTTGGTTTTCTCGTGTCGCGACTCAATTAAGCTATACATGTAATTGTTTTACTTAATATATTGTTAAATCTGCGAACAGCATAGCTCCAGATGAGGCGATTTACATCTGGATCAGCACTGATTGACCTCTACACTGTACGAATTTCCGTAGATTTTACGGTAGAATGACTGGCAACCAGCTGCCAGTCCATTTCCCGTTATTTTAATGGACGCCCGTAAACTTTGCAGGAGTCATTACGCAGAGTGGGGTAAAATAAGACAGGCATTGTTTTGGTCATAAATTCCTTCAACACTTTAAAGGTATTTTCGAGCTGGGCCAGTGAACATATTTCTACCATATCGTGATTTAAAAAATGTTCTACAGGCAGACGCCCGTAAAAACAAAGGAAAATGGACTGGCAGCTGGTTGTCAGGTATTCTGCCGTAAAATCTACGGATTTTTTGACAGTGTAGACTTTAGACTCTTTTCTAAGATGAAGGATGTTGTTTTTTTTTTTTGTTTTTTTTTAATTTTGCTGACGTAAATTTTGTCGTCAGGTATGGCGCTTAAAGAGTAACCTCTGTAGGAACACACGGTAAGAAGGCAAATATTTCTAGAACAGGGCTCTTCATTATAGAGGGTACATCAGATGGACCGGTTTAAACATAGTGATGCTTGTTGGATATAGGCTGAACTTACATGAGAGATTTCCATTATGTCCGTTTTCTCACGGTCTCTGTGTATCACTAGTGGCGCTACAAGGGAACTGTAAAACATCTTCCTTGCAGAGTATAAAAAAATCATTAAAGTGCTGAAAGTGGCGAACATTGCGAAAGAGAAAATGCGAGATCTTACGAGAGATGGGCAAAAGTGCCTTTGCAATGGATTCTTGCAGTAGAATATTTGTTTGTGCCGTTACTAATGATGAGATTTTTTCTGATATTAGACAACCATACGCTTAGAAACAGCAATCTGCATATTACGAATGAGCGTTCTAGTATTTACGACTGTCAAAACTTGCGCTCACATTTAATGCAATTTTTGTGAAAGTGAGGTACATGTATATTGTATAAAACTCAATCTTTAAACAACCTCTATAATTTTCATTCGAAAGCCAAGCTCTGTCATCGAAAGAAGTATATGAAAATGTCAAGTTTTAGAGAAGGTTTTGTTTTGTACAAAATGTATAACTTAGTTTTGTTGCAGGCATTAGTCAGGGTAACACTCTAAGGGTACCGTGTTTCTTCGGTATATGGTTTTATGTTCCTTCTAAAACATTCCAGTATAATTCTAGATCCGTCTTATAAGACGGATTTAGATTTCTGGGATTGTTCTAGAAGAGAAAGCCGCTTTTGATAGCTGAATTACACAAAACAGATTTTAGATACAATTTTGGATATGAAAACCTCCGTCTTATAATAAATACGATAAACAAAAAATTACCGCAATACAAGTTGTCATTTGGAACTTTTTTTGCCATTATTGCGATCGAAAATTACGTCGCTTCCATTAGCAGCGTAGCCTTTCCAAACGGTGACCAACTCATAAAGGGCACGTTCGGCATATTTACTCTGGTTAACTCGCGTATTTCCCAGGTATTCCTCGGGCTACTCTAAGATCCTGGAGTAGCACGAGGAAAACCTGGTTATTGCTCGGGTTTATCCATGTAACTATGCCAAACATGCCCAAAGTAACATGCTTGTTCCTAGAGAAAAGACCTGTGCCTTTTAAGAGTTGACTACCAGACCAATATTCGTGGGTCCATTGAACTGATTTGGGCAAAGAAGATGACTCTAGCAGAATGGTACTTTCTATGCTGAGAGCGGAATCCCTTCCTGAAGTGATTGTGTAAAGTTCCATGTTTTCCGCCATTTTTGAAAAGGGAATCAACTTTTATAACTTCCTGTTTGTTTCGACAGATGAGGAAGCTTTTCTCCTAGGGGAGCAAACGCTTTTCTTAAAGTGATAGCCCCTCTCGTTAAGGAAGCTAAAATGAAATTGAAAGCGTTGATGTACGTACACCTTTTTCACCTTAACTTTTACCATTACTGCTTTCCCACTTGCCACACGACGTCAAATCAATATATAATCTATGTTGATTCAACATCAGGACGTTGAATCAACATTGATGCAATAGTGATTCCTAGTTGTGTATATCATTCTGATGGTTCTTAGGGATGAGTCATTTATCATCAGGTGGGGGGATGGGGGGGCGGGTACATTTATGGGGGGGTCGGAATTTTTTTTGGTGATGTGCTGTGGGGGGGGGGGGGCGGAAATAAAAAAGCCGTGAAGTAGTGGGGTCATATATTTTATATTTTATTAGGCATATTGCGGGGGTCAGAATTCTTCCATCGGTCTCTATTTTTTAAAAATTGTCTCAGCTTCTGGGTGGGGGTGGGGGGGGGGGGTGGGGCGAAGCACCCCAGATCCCCCGTTACTCTTAACATTTCAGACTCTATTCTTTCATATTTATAAACGTAAAGGCAGTATAGGAATGCCACAAAACTGGGACAGCTTCTGTCAAAAAAAGATATTTTTATTAGCTTTCTAGTAGAACAGTGTTCAATTGTCTATAAAATCACGTCGAGAAGATGATTTTATTCGCCATTAAATTTAATGCCTGTGTTTGTAATACCAGCTTGCCATCAGCAAAGCTACTATGGCTTCTTGGGGCTGCGCCAACGGACCCCCGCCTCCCCATTATTATTATTAACAGTTTATTGAGCATTCGACAACAGTTTTCAAGATTCTCATAAGAATAAGGATTGGAAAGAATTGCAGACACAATTTAAACAAACCATTAATCTGCATGATTAATTAACATGTCTGAATAAGTAAATGCTCTTTGTGTTTCATACTGGTTTTGATTGAGATCAGTCCGACACAAAATAAGTAATATGGTGTGTGTGAAGGGTAGCTGGGGTGTGGGGTGGGGTAGGGGGGTCATAAACTTTTTTTCACCAGTCTGGGGGGGGGGGTCGGAAAAAATTGTGGTGAGACTGGGGGGGGGGGGGGGGGTCGGACAAATTTTGGTGAACCATATGGATATCTACCCCCCCCCCCCCACACACACACACACCTGATTATAAATGACTCGTCCCTTATGTTGTTTTTGAGTGTACAATTGCGCTTGTCTCTGTGTACGAAGCCTTTACAAGCACATTACCTCAGTGTTTTGTGTAGTGCATGCGCATGTAAAGTCTCACCGGTATGACAGGGCGGACGCAACCGGCGACGTTCCACGACAAGTGCTGCAGTCATCGAACGCAACTATGCTGACACTTTTTTTCCAGTTCAGACCACACCTGTTGTATTGGACTGATTAAACTCATCGGACATGTGCCGGCTGTGGGAGACAAACCCACGACATCTGCGTCAAATACGAACAGTCATACCACTAGGCCAGGCGCTCCGCACAATTCAGTTACCTCGCCAGGGCAAGATTTTATGTGGATTCAACATGACAGTCATTGTGACCCAGGAAAGTCAGACTATCCTTGAGGAACAGAGCTAAACTGTCAGCTGGTTTAGCTATGTTTTCAAGGATTTTATGAAATGAAAAGAGCTGTTACGAAACGAAAAAGAGTCGTGGTTACCAATCGACCTGGTCATCAGGTTGTTTGGTATCTATGACTCATTTTCTTTTCATAACAGCTCTTTTCCGTTTCGTAACAGTCCTTGTATATACATAGTTAACCACCAGGAATGATACTATTGCGCTGTGAGTCAGGACAATCACCATATTGAAAACAAAACAAGGATATTGATGCAGTTATTATTTATTGAGCTTCATGAGAGAACCATTGTTTGACAAAAACGAACAATATACTATACACTACTCAAAAGAAGTTTTGCAATGCAACATGTATATATCATTGCAACTCCTGTTATCTCAAACTACTCGTTTCTCATAGTAAATTTTCTGGAAACAGAAAATTTACTATGAGATATCAGTAGTTTGAGACGACCTTCGAGTTTGAGATATCGAGAGTTGACTGTACTATATTCTACGTAAAAGAATATCCGACTTCTATTCTGGCTGGAAAACAAGTGTCAATTTCTCTCATGTAAAGCAGTATTCATCCTTTATACTTTGTACGTATTGTAGACGTATTCGACCATACTCTGGTAAGCGGCGTCTTGGGCCCAGAGGTCAAAGGCTATGCCGGCAGAGAAGCAATCTAAGACTTGATAGGAGCCCCCAATCTGAGCACTAAACTTGGCAACTACCATGGTGTCCGTGTCAACGAAAGCCTGAATAAATGAAAACAAGAAATATCTTGCAATAAACCCATGCAATCCTTGGTTTGAATTCATGTTTTTCTCCATAATTTATTCAAAAGTAGACAGCTGTGGGAGTTAAGAACTGGCTTTTATGAAAAGAAAAAAAACGTCATGAAAGAGATCAGCTGTTAAAGACTCTGCTTTCTCCGAGATTGTGGTCTGGGAAGCAAGTACCTCGGGATCAGAGTAATCTTAAACAATATTTCAGTATTTCATATGTACATGTATGAACATTTGAAGTACACGAACATTTCAATCTGTGGTTACGTATATTTGAGCTCTACAAGGGAGAATTCTGAAGGAAGTCATGAGACTTTTGTGACTCTCATAATTCAACGTTTAAATTGGTAACGTATAATATGCTAAATGTGATTTGAACCACGGGTAAATGTAGCATTTCTGTTTGTAACGTGAAATTTATCGATATACATCTTGTCATAATTATGACGCAGCTGTTAGTCAGTGGATAAAGTGGTGTTATAAAAACCGTATGGCCCTACATGTAATAACACTTTGGCGCATACACATAACGTCACTGACTCCGGTCATGTCAACAATGCGTTTTCTTATGAAAATAATGTTCAGTTTGAAGATGCTAAAATCCCATTTTAAAGGGTCATATGATAAACAGAATCTTACACTCGTGGTCATTTCATATGAAATTTATGAAACTCGCCATTGGCTCATTTCTTAAAGTTCAAATGAAATGACCACTCGTGTAAGATCCTCTATATGTTGGACATCATGACGTAAATATGAAATCCCCGCCAAAAACCGTTAATTCTAAAAGTCATATGAAATGACCACGAGTGTAAGATCCTGTGTATAGAGAAAGGGTAAAAAAGAGAGAGAGAAATCAGAAGAGAAGAGGGAACTTCATTGGCGATGGATCCATAAACCGTAAACGTCATAGCGCAAAACAAGCAAAGTACAAAAGTTACATCTGCAAAACTTCCGGAAAAAATGTTTAATCCAAGCTATATGAGCCGCGACACGAGAAAACCAACAATGTGGTTGTGCGCCCAGCGCAGAATCAGATCAGCCTGGGTGTCCGCCCAGTCCGATCAGACTCTTCGCTTAGGGCTTGAAGGGTAGCTAAGGGTCTAAGCTACCTCCATGCGGCCAGCGAAGACTCAGATCAGACTGGGCGGATGCCCAGGCAGATCTGAGTCTGCGCTGGCCGCACAACCACATTGTTGGTTTTGTCGTGTCGCGGCTCATATCATATTGAGACCTCACATCTTGAGGGCAATCAGAGTAGATCCAGATGAGGTGGCTCATGATGAGTTGCCTATTCTGGACAGACGCTGTTAGCAAATTCAACTATTTTCATCTTTTGGAGTTAAAGGTACTTACGTCTTTGATGAGAGCTCCAGTAGCGTTCTGATAATCACCGTAGAATTTGTCCAACTGGGTAAGTCTGTTCTCTAGATCTGTTTTCTTGTCCCATACAGCGTCACCGCAAACTACAAACAGTAAGCTAAACTTATATTTATTTTATTATCTTTTTTTTACTTATTTGTTATTTTTCTTTTATTTTTTATTTATTTCCTTTTTGCATGTTTTACCACCCTTTCAAGAGTATTTCATTTATGCTGAGCCGATCGTTCAGCAGAGGTGAGTATTTATCATGCATAAGCTGCAAAATTCACCTGATAACAGAGGTATGATAACATGATGTGATATCATGTCACTGTAGAACTGCGCTTGCGCGAATGTTATCAAGTCATGCCTACAGAAGCGATCTCAGAAGAGGATTGGCTACATACTGACGTTGGCCGTGATAACAACCTTCGATTGGTTAAATGACGTCACCGACTTGCGCCATAACGCATTCGCGACGTCAACAAACAAAACTGCGTTTACTTTTCTTTTGTTTGACGCTCTTTACATCTCAAAATATTGTAATGATGCATGATAAATAGAAAACCATGTAAGTGTCTTTTGATATCAAGTTTATCAGGCTCGACCAGAAAAACGTCGGACTGGCTCGGCAAGCCTCGCCATTCCTACGCTGTTTCTGGTCTCGCCTGATAAACTTGATATCAAAAGACACTAACATGGTCTTCTCTATATACCGGAGCCACTGGGGTAAAACACATGACCTTCCAGAAGCAAGATGTGGCTTTCTCACTTGTGCGCCGCGCGAGGCTCGAATCCACAGCGGCGAGAGACCTACTGTTTAAGAGGCAGCGTTCGTATCCACCAGTCCACGGAGTAAAATTAAAGTAATAAAACAATATTGTATTTGTATGAACAAATTTGCACGAACAAATCAACACATGTCAACGTATATTTTAGTCATACAAAGAAGATTTCTGAAGGGAGTCACATGACGTTTTTGATAATTCAACTTGAACATCCGGAAAAATAATATATCTTGGTGGAACGAGACTGCATACTGTTTACACTGGCGCTCACGTATTTGTACACATTCAAAACGCGTCGGGGACGCAGTTGATGCGCGCGGGATACGCGGTAATTATGAACGCGAATAATTTAGTAGCCAATGAAAATTCGTTCTCAGTTTTGCGTATACCGCGAAGCGACGCGTGCAACGCGCATTTTATGCAAATTTCATGGACCCAATTAAAATTGCGCACATGATACGGGTAGTGACGTAGTCCTTTGCGTCTCAACGCGCGCGTACGGGAACCAATCAAAATCGCGTATTGAATGCGCATTTTAGGGAGGTCAACTTTCAGTAAATCATGTGAAAGAAAGAGCCATTAGTCTACATCAATCTTGATGTCGAATGCTCATTTGGTCTTACTTGAACCATAACGGGAAAGAAAGAAAAAAAAAGAAGCCTAGAAACTCGACCGGCAACTCAAAACTAAATGCGACTGAGACCGTCCCATGACACTTCGCCATTGAAGTGGAAATAGCCTAAATCGCACTCTTCAGCCATAAATTCCTTTCGTATCAGAAATTAAAATCATGGAATCTGAAATTAATATGGCCTTTATGGAAAATAAGTGCCAGGCGGCAGTCACTTTGAATCTTAAAGAATTCAAGTCAGGGTGGGGGGATAAAAACCTCTGATCAGTGACCTATAAATAGCAGTGACCTGGAGGGCTGATTGGAGTTTTACGAGAGCATGTTTGGGAGAGGAGTGGTAGGTGACTGCTCTGATCAACATGACTTGGAAACGGTTGTCTCTAGGGCAGTGTCCTCAGTCCTATCCTATTCATTGTAAAAAGAAATACCCTTGATGATGCTGGGTGGGGGTGGGGGGGGCAAACCTTTCTCTTTCTCAGTTTGCAGATGACAGTGCTATCTGGACCTACCAATCCTCTCCCAAACATGCTGTCGTAAAACTCCAGTTAGCCCTCCAGACAATCGAGATATGGTCCACGCTCTGGGGCTTCAAAATACCCACTATTAAGACAAAGGCTATAATTTTCCCTTAAAAAAAGACTTAATATTGAATCACTTTAAAAACTCTCCCTTTTTGGGACAGAAATAGAATTTTGTGACCATATCACCTTCCTGGGTATGATCCTAGATAGCAAACTAACATAATTATGGGGTCAGCATATTAAAAATCTGATTGAAAAATGTAATAAAGACCTAAACCTCATGAGGACGGTTTCAGGCACCTCCTATGAAGCAGATAAAAAAATCCTATTGACATTATATAAGGCCCTAATCCTCAGTAAAAGTTGATTATGGTGCGCAAGCTTATAACTCGGCACCCAAACATCTACTCTCAAAGCTCAAGACCTCATCCAAAACAACTTTGCACTCCGTATTGCTACGAGGGCATACCACTCCGCCCTTATTAATGCTTTAGAAGTTGAATGTGGAATTAAACTAGCTCCTACAGCTGAAGGTGCCGGGCAGCGTAGCGCAATCGATAGGGCACCTGACTCATGCCAGAGGTCTTGGGTTCGAGAACCCGGTTGGGCCACATACTTCGTTTCTCCTTCCGCTGATTCAAGAAAGGCAGTTGTCAATTATTGACCATCGGCACTTACAACCATACCAAACCTTCAAAACTGGATGTTTATCCCCTAATAAATGAAGCAGTAACCAGAAAATGGCAATCCCAATGGACCAATAGCAACAAGGGCCACACCTTCCATTTCGTCAAACCAAAGGTTAAACTTCAATGTGACGCATATAGTCTCAATAGACGTTTCGACATAGTCTATTCCGGACTAAGGCTAGGACACTGCGGGCAGGGCTGCCTTCACTACAGTAACCAGTCCGCCCTATGCCCCCACTGCAATGATGCAGAAGATCTCAACCATATCTTCTTTGACTGTGTGGCCCCATAACAATCAAAGGCGAGACCATAGAATCCACCATATTCAAGTTAGGCTATCACACAATAGACCTGAGACTGCTCCTGTCTCCCCCAAAGAAACATGCAAATACAATACAGAAGGTAGTCTTTGAATACCTAGACAAAACCAATATCATTGCCAGGATGTAGATAGATTCCAATACAATTGGGGAAAAAGATCCCCCTAATTTTCTCTAATTCGAGCCCCTGTTGCTAACCACCTACAAACCCATTTCCCAAAATCCCTGGATCCACATTAATACCCTACTAAGTGCAATGCTCATGACAAAAACTCCCATTACCCAGTAAAAGCCCCAGAACCCATCTGTACGACTACAATCTGACTTTCCCTACGGTTGTATAAATAACTTTTGTCTATTGACAATAAAGGGTAAAATTAATGTGTATCCAACCTCCTTAAACTCACACCCAGGCTAAGTTACCTGGAAACTAAATGAACCATAATAAGGTTCAGCACATTTGCTTCCTAGAAACAGCCAAAAGAAACTGCCCTCTTTTCCCGTCAATCCGCAATAAGAGATAAGCTATAGTCCTCTGGTCCATTAATAATACTCTCCATTTCTTCCCACCCCCAAATTAATGTGTATCCAACCTCCTTAATCTCACACCCAGGCTTAGTTACCTGGAAACTAAATAAACCATTATAAGGTTCAACTAATTTGCTCCCAAGAAACGGCCAAAAGAAACCGCCATCCTTTTTGAACAACCCGCAATAAGAAATAAGCTACTGTCCCCGTGTCTATTAATAATATTCTCCATTTCCCCTCCAAAAAATAATGTGTAGCCAACCTCCTTAATCTCATACCCAGGCTTAGTTACCTGGAAACTAAATAAACCATTATAAGGTTCAACTAATTTGCTCCCAAGAAACAGCCAAAAGAAACCGCCGTCCTTTTTGAACAACCCGCAATAAGAAATAAGCTACTGTCCCCGTGTCTATTAATAATATTCTCCATTTCCCCTCCAAAAAATAATGTGTAGCCAACCTCCTTAATCTCATACCCAGGCTTAGTTACCTGGAAACTAAATAAACCATTATAAGGTTCAACTAATTTGCTCCCTAGAAACAGCCAAAAGAAACCGCCGTCCTCTTTGAACAACCCGCAATAAGAAATAAGCTACTGTCCCTGTGTCTATTAATAATATTCTCCATTTCCCCTCCAAAAAATAATGTGTATCCAACCTCCTTAATCTCATACCCAGGCTTAGTTACCTGGAAACCAACTGAACCACTATAAGGTTTATCACATTTGCTCCCTAGAAACAGCAAAAAGAAACTGCTCTCTCCTCCCAACAATCCACAATAAGAAATTAGCTACAGTCCTGTTGTTGACTAATAATATTCTCCATTTCCCAAAATATTAGAACACTAAAAAAACTCCCATGAAAATACAGGACCCTAAAAGTTTAAATATGCAATATATTTTGGAACCAACTAAACCAAGATAAGGTTTAGAACAAATGCTACAGTCCTAGGTCCCAAAAGGAATTTTTACCCCACCTACCTCCCTCCCAACAGAATTAAGCTATGGTCCTCTCTGAGACAAACAGGCGCAATTCATGATGTAACCCAGGCAGTCTCAATTACTCATGAGGGCCACAAAAACATGAGACAACTGCATTCCAGATCACCCTCAATTTCTTATCCCCCACTGCCTATTGCATTAGTTAATAAGGGAATTTGCTCCCCACCTAAGAATTTGCTCCCCATTTCCTCACCTAGACCTGCCCTGGGCCCAGGCAGGACAGGGGGCTTGTTCCGGCAGAACTAGCAAAGTGAAGTCTGATGGAGGCCTGCAGTTCGGGGAAGATGCATTATGGCTTGCCTCTCATGCCATGCGTTTCCAGAAGCCCTGAATTGTATTGCTAAAGCCAATTTAACCCACAGTGGGTCGCGAGGGCTGTGTGCATGGGAAGTGATTTATGTGGATCTGTGCACAAGTCCATTTGGGTTCTATCCCATTGCTACTTAATGTTTCTGGAAGTTTTTGCTCCCCACCAAAGATTTTGCTTCTCCCTTTTTCTGAGACGTCACCTGCCCAGGACCCAGCACAGGTCCACTTCGGTGCAACCCCACTAACACATGAATCTGGGCAGTCTTTTGCACCCGCCCCCCTCCCCACCAAAGAATTTGCATCCCATCCAAGAATTTGCTCCTTGTTCCCTCCTCCTCCTCCCCCTTTTTTTTCCTCCATAGAACTGCCTTGGACCTAGCCAGGACAGGGGGGCTTGTTCCAGCTTGGGTGTAACTTCGGTTAGAAAACCAAGTTCTTCTTGTAGAGAGTCATGTGTTTTTTCTTGCCGGGGTTCTCGGTTTTCAGTCACCTTGATGATCATTTATCTCTGGCCCCATATGCTGAAAATTTTTGCAGCATTAAATTTCTTTCTGGAAATCAAGGTTTATCTTGGAATGTAGGTTACTATTCTGCCATCAGCCAAAACTACATGCTACAAATGAAATATTCTTAAACTTTATTTTGTTTACTTTTACTCTGTGTAGAGGATATCTGTTTCGATTCGGCACAGATTGCTCTGCAATAAGGTAATCCGAAGAGAACCCACTTGTCTGTTCAGACTATACCATTTCCAATTTAATGCAAGTTACTTCATAGTAAAATAATGTTTTTGATTGGGTGCAAGTTACTTTGCAGTAAAGTAAATGCAGCCTGCTCAAATGTTAACATGACCTAAACATGCCCGAGGTCAGTTCAAAAATAAATTTTAATGCGGCTTTGCTTCGGTTTGCTGTTTAGACAGGACTTTTAATCCGAAGTAAAAGTTAATTCGGATTCGATCCAAGGTACTCTGTAGGATTAGTTTAATTACTCCGAATTAGTTTTTAATTCGAATAAGATTTGCTAGTCTAAACAGCTAATTCAAAGCAAATTCTGATTCGATTCGGATTAAAACTCTAGTCTAAACAGGATTATAGAAGGTATAGAAAATTCAGGCATGCGAATGTTTTTACATTGTCTCAAAGGCAAGATAATTGCTTATTTGTGGCCTTGGTTGTGGAGAGAAGAATACCACCAACCTTCCTGCAGAGACTGTCCAAGTGATTCTGCTTCCTGACGAGGATCTCGGCAGGAAGCAGAGTCACGTGGACAGTCTCGGTAGGAAGCCAATTTTCGAGGACAGAAGTCTCTGCAGGAAGCAAGAGATCGCGGACAGTCTCAGCAGAAGCCAAATATGATGTGAAGTCTGCCGAGACTGTCCGCGAGTTCGTGCTTTCTGCCGAGACTTCTGTACATGATAATTGGCTTCCTGCCAAGACTGTCCGTGTGACTCTGCTTCCTGCCGAGAGGCTCGACAGGAAGCAGAATCACGCGGACTGTCTCTGCAGGAAGCCATTTATCATGTACAGAAGTCTTGGCAGGAAGCAAGAACTCGCGGACAGTCTCGGCGGAAGCCAAATATGATGTACAGTCTCTGCAGGAAGCGAAAATTAGAGGAATCGATTATACCCTGTGGTATTGTTTAACTCAATATAATAGTCTGGGTCCAAATTTCACTGGTCAGTTTAATTCTTAGCGCGGGTTACCGTGTGTGTTCTGGCCCAGATAAGTTGTGACTTTTTTTGTTTGTTTGTTTGTTTTCTGGGCTTAGAAGTTAAGAAAAATAGAAGTTATGTATAGTTTCTAAGCCTAGAAGTTCTATTATAGAGTTAGTCTAAATAGTAGTTAATGAGTCCCATTGAATTCAGAAATCGAGACGTTACGAGTTGTCATGTAAAAATTGACTACTTTATGGTTCCCGTCTTCTGCGCATCGATTCGGTCAGATTCCCGGTAGAGAGATCGAGACAATATTTAATTAACTTAGTAACTTATATTGTTTTAAGCTATCTTAAAACTATTTTAATTAGGCCAACGTACAATCTGCGGTTGTACGCGTATTGAACAAGTCATGAATATTCATGTTATCATCGTTTGCGTCTCTCGCGTCGAGACGCGTCAGGGCGCGTCTGGACGCGTCTGATGCGCGGTTCTAGGTGATACGCACGCAGCACGCGCATGCAACGCGGTACGAACGCGTTTTTGGTGTACAAATACGTGAGCGCCAGTGTATATATAGGTTTCTCAAGATTATATATTGTGATCTTTAGGTGGAGGATACAGTCTAAAGGAAAGCAGCCCTATTATTTTCTTCCTGTCTCCCTTCTCAAAAGGGGTAAACACTTAAAGAAAAGAATTCGCTCCAAGTGGAGCAAATTCTTTCCTTTAAATGTAGACGTCTTTCCGGAAGGGGTTCATGGTCCAGGGTAGCGAACAGTAAGTCATGAAAGTTGTTGCCTGTGCAAAAAAAAAAAAAAAAAAAAAATGGTTGAAAAACAAGAGGTGTACCCACAAACCTTAAGATAATATTAATTTTGTGTTTTTATTGTATCTTTAGATCTCAATATATTATGTTTCCGGATTTTCAACAATATGTTATCAATACATGTGTCCAAGAAGACATCATCGTAATCTGGTAGCCGTACGGACAATGGGGGTTAGAGGCCCACTGTATCTTTAGTACAGCATATGATTTGCGGAGCCCATCCCCCTCCTATCGCTGTTTTCTCCTTCCCTGGTTCCAAACAGGTACCCATTTATTGCTGGGTTGACAGAGAGAGTTTTCCAATCGTCGGATGACCAAGACGCGGTCGCTTTAACCACTCGATCACGGCCCTCTCTCTTTCGTACCTATTAATAAGCTTTTTTTTTTTTTTTTTTTTTTTTTTGCAAAGGTTAACCCACTTATGCCTAGCGTCCCATAATAACGACACAATGCCAACAGTCCAGACCAAGATCCGAAGCCGCAATACGCGGCATCTGATCAGGGTCTACAGTGTTTGCATACAATTTACGATAATTTCAATTAAAAATGTTTAAAAAAAATAAATAAATAAACAATCTGCGGGAAGCGGTGTCGGACCTGCGGGGGTTAAGTCACACGAGTTATAATTGGTAGTAAAAACTATATCGCCCATGCTAATGCAGGTGTGACAAAAGTAAATGTGACAAAAAAACGACAACGTTAAACATGTGAAAAAGTGGCAAAAATTAATCAGGAAATTATGTGCAAACATTGTGCACATCTTTAGGCCATTACAAAACACCTGTGAAGTTTCAAAATGATTGATCAAAAAGTGTAGGAGGAGAGGTGCTCACAAGACACCCACTATGCAAGGTATTATTGGATATGAAATCAGTGGCAAAAATTAATCTGGGAATTATGTGCATATAATATGCACGTACAGACCATGGCCAAAACATCTGTGAAGTTTCAAAATGATTGGCCTAAAAAGGTAGGTAGAGTTGTGCTCACAAGACACCGACTATGGAAAGTATTATCTAAAAATTGGCTAAGTTAAACATTTAAAAAAAAAGAAGCAAAAATTAATCTGGGAATTATGTGTAAACAACATGCATATTTACAGCCCATGGCCAAAACATATGTGAAGTTTCAAAGTGATTGGCTAAAAAGTGTAGGAGGATAGGTGCTCACAAGACACCCACTATGCAAGGTATTATGTAAAAAAATGACTAAGTTAAACATGTGAAAAAAGTTGTAAAAAATAATCTAGGAATTATGTGCAAACAATATGCAGATTTACAGACCATGGCCAAAACATCTGTTTAGTTTCAAAATGATTGGCAGAAAAGTGTAGATGGTGTTGCGCTCACAAAACACTCACAATGGAAGGTAGTGCGTAAAAAATTGAACACAGGACACTCACAATGGAAGGTATTGTGTAAAAAATTGACTGCGTTCAATATGTGAAATAAAAGCATCGCAAACGACTGCGTGATACCCCGCCACTGCAAACCTTTTTCACACATTGATTTTTCCAGATTTATGCATGTATATAGCCTGGGGGCAGGGGGAAATAACTCCCATGGGGTAAATTTGCGCATCACTGAAGGCTTTCATCCCTCTGATCACTTGCTGAAAGTTTCAGAAAAATTGCTTCAAACTCTGATTTTATATGGAATTTTTTATGATTTTATACATGTATATAGTCCCAGGGCAGGGGCAGATAACCCCCGATGATAAAATTTCTGTGCTCATTAAAAGCGTTTGTTACTTCGATCATGTTTGTGAAGTTTCATCATGATACTCCAAGTAGTAAAGGAACTAGAGATCAAAAACCATTTTTCGTACATTGACAAGTGCCATAACTCTGTCAGAAAGGGGTAAATTTGAGCATCACTGGAGGCTTTCATCACTCTGATCATTTGCTGAAAATTTCAGAAAAATTGCTTCAAACTCTGATTTTATATGGAATTTTTCATGATTTTATACATGTATATAGTCCCAGGGCAGGGGCAGATAACCCCCGATGATAAGATTTCTGTGCTCATAAAAAGCTTTTGTTACTTCGATCATGTTTGTGAAGTTTCATCATGATACTCCAAGTAGTAAAGGAACTAGAGATCAAAAACCATGTTTCGTACATTGACAGGTGCCATAACTCTGTCAGAAAGGGGTTAATTTGAGCATCACTGGAGGCTTTCATCACTCTGATCATTTGCTGAAAATTTCAGAAAAATTGCTTCAAACTCTGATTTTATATGGAATTTTTCATGACTTTATACATGTATATAGTCCCAGGGCAGGGGCAGATAACCCCCGATGATAAGATTTCTGTGCTCATAAAAAGCTTTTGTTACTTCGATCATGTTTGTGAAGTTTCATCATGATACTCCAAGTAGTAAAGGAACTAGAGGCTAAAAACCATGTTTCGTACATTGACAAGTGCCATAACTCTGTCAGAAATTAACGAAATTTGCCCATTAACAATCCCAAGCGAGACATTCTTGGTACAAATGCATATGCATAATTTGAAGAAAATCCGTTGATAAATACTTAAGTTATTGAACGGAAACGAAGTGCGGACGGACAGACGGACGTACGTACTACGGACGGACAGACACACGGACGGCCAACGTGAAAACATAATACCCCGTCACTAACGTGTGGCGGGGTATAAAAACTGGGAATTATGTGTAAACAATATGCACATCTACAGACCACGGCCAAAACGTCTGTGAAGTTTCAAAATGATTGGCCAAAAAGTGTAGGAGGAGTTGCGCTCACAAGACACTCACTGCGAAATGCCTTAGGACAGAAGTGACCATCAGCCATAAATGGGTTTACCTGAAACGTTGCGACTTGTGCAAGATCTACACAGACAAATATACTATGAAATACAGTTGCACTATGGTCTGTCTGTCTTAACCATGGTAATCCACTCCCTAAACTCATGGATTATCTTTTTGCATATGCAGACAAACCATGGTTGGTTGGTTGGTTGGTTGGTTGTTTTGGGTTTAACCGCTCTTTGAGACAGTGTTTCAGTCTATATCGAGCCGTTTCTCAGAGAGAAAAAAGAGAGATATGATAGGACAGAGAACAAAATGTCCAAACAGCCCCAAGACCTGCACCTACTGCAAGCACAGTAGCCCCTCGCCCTACTATCATCCAAATTAGAAGGACGCTCCGGCACTGAAAGTTACCCAGCACCATCGTCCGACCACTACCGCACCCGACAAATTACTGTATAAATCTTTCGTATTGAATAGAAATTACTTACTTTGGCGGCCAGCATACTCCTCGGTACTCGTGAATGGTGAACATGACGCACATTTACTTAAACACGCCCTTTGTTCGGCGGTAAAGTTAGCAGCGGCTCGTCTCTCCCTGTCTAATGTGGGTTCTCTGACGACAGTTGCTTCGGCTACCATACCACTTCTCTTCTTACCTGCAAGAAATTTAAATGAGCCGCGACACGAGAAAACCAACAATGTGGTTGTGCGCCCAGCGCAGACTCAGATCAGTCTGGGCATCCGCCCAGTCTGATCAGAATCTTCGCTGTCCGCATAGCGGTAGCTAAGGGTCTAAGCTACCGCTATGCGGACAGCGAAGATTCTGATCAGACTGGGCGGATGCCCAGGCTGATCTGAGTCTGCGCTGGGCGCACAACCACATTGTTGGTTTTCTCGTGTCGCGGTTCAAATATTAATATCAAAGAGTTCATTTGAGCCGCGACACGACAAAACCAAGAAAGTGGTTGTGCGCCTAGCCTGGGCTTCCGCGCAGTCTGATTACTCTTTGCTGTACGCATGAAGCTAGCTTAGATCCTTAGCAAAGCGAAGACTCTGACCGGAATGGGCGGCTTCCAAGGCTGAAGTGAGTCTTTGCTGGGCGGATTTGCCACTTTATTGATTTTCTCGTATCGCGGCTCATTTTATAAACTCAGGGGTTGACGTGCAGCAAACATTAAAAGTTTTATAAACATCTTAAAATTCCCCAACCCCCTCTCTACCCCACAATTCAATATCTAACTTTTTCTTTAAAATATGCACATCATACATATAATTGCATTTTCAATGTACAGTCAAACCTGCAGAAGTGGTCACCTCTATTTAGGGGCCACTTGGCTTTAGCACCACCTTTACGGGTTCCACTGAAGCAAAATACAGTGCAAATGAACCTGTATTAATGGGTCACCTGTCTTAAACAGCCAATTTTTGTGTTCCCTTGAGTGACCCCATAAGACAGGTTTGACTGTTTGCATAAAATATGTTACAACTTTGCACTGGACATTCATCTTACGAACAAACGTGATACCATCGCCAGATCATTCCCTTCAAATTAAAATTGCAGTATCTATGTATCCTATTAAACTTTTAAACGCACCAGGGGCGTTGATTTAACGAAAGTGAGGCGTACGGGTAAAGTCGGGTAGATTCGGACAGTGGCATTGTTTCCTTTATACGTCAGTTGTTTGGAATTAAAACGAAAATAACTGGGCAATCAATAAAAATCTTGATGAGACGGCTCAAACAGTAAAAATCCTGTTGAGATGGCTCAAACAGTAAAAATCCTGATGAGACGGCTCATTTTGAGCCGTCTCATCTGGATTTTCACTGTTCGCAATGGGATGTCCGAATTAACCTACCTACTGTCCAAAGCTACCCGACTCTACCCTATTTAGAGCCTAAATTGTAATATCTCAGGCACTACCAAAATACCTCCAATAAACAGTATCAAGGCGAATGGGTATACATTCAGTGGAAGTTACTCTATTATTTCCCTTTTCAGTAGGGATTGGAGTCAACTCTTTACAAGAAGGGATTTGCCATTCTCACCCATTGGACAAGAATATCCCTTTCTAGAGGTGTCTGAGATTTTTCTATCTCGGCCTGCTATCTTGGCCTAGGCTCAAAAAGCTGTCTCAAAATGCCAATCATTGCTATATTACAGCCCAATTAATTACACAATTAAATTCAACAAATCAACTTGCTGCTACCTGTCATGTAAATTGCATGCAAAATAAAATTGACAGCAAATGATGTGCATGAGGTGTCACTGTAGAGTTTTGATTAGCTGCCAGTCATGAAAAATGCATGCACAAGGTGAAATTAACACACATGTCATATCTATTAATAGGAAATTAGCTTGAACTTTATAGTAATGGCCTCAAGAAGAAGTAAAGGTATTCAATGACTTTTCTGTTTCATAAAATATAATGGGTGAGAAAAATAATCAATGATGGGGTTAAGGCCTGAGATTTCCTTGTCTCGGCCTCAACCCGAATAGATTCTATTACTCTGGAGGCAACTTTGCTCCTCTTTCGTTTTAGAGAAACCACCATTTTAAAGAGCCACATTATCACAGGGTATAATCGATTCCGCTAATTTTCGCTTCCTGCAGAGACTGTACATCATATGTGGCTTCCGCCGAGACTGTCCGCGATTTCTTGCTTCCTGCCGAGACTTCTGTACATGATAAATTGCTTCCTGCAGAGACTGGCCTCATGATTCTGCTTCCTGCCGAGGCTCTCGGCAGGAGGCAGAGTCACGCGGACAGTCTCGGCAGGAAGCCATTTTTCGAGGACAGTAGTCTCTGCAGGAAGCAAAATTTCGCGGACAGTCTCGGCGGAAGCCAAATATGACGTACAATCTCTGCAGGAGGCGAAATTTGGCGGAATCGATTATACCCTGTGATTATCTAGAGAAGCAAATAGGCCGGGAATACATGCAAGTTTATATAATACTACTTTCGGAAAAGAAACATTTTTTTATTTTCATTATCTTTTTTTCATGGGGGGGGGGGGGGCAGGGGCGTTTATCAGGATTAATACTTTTTTTTCTTGGCTTTGTATACAATATGCCGAATACAGAAAAAGTGTGCAACTAAAGCCGGCCATACTCAGAATCTGCAGTAAATACCAAATTTTAGCAAACTAAGCGGCTTACAATAGATCAACATAAGACCGTTTTCCCTTTTTGATGGGGAATTAACGATTTTCCGTCATTAACACAATGTCATACACAATGTACAATAAAATATAAACCAATACTCACGTCCCAATCCAAGTTTGTCAAACAAGCTACTGATCACGTTCTTGACGTAGTCAAAGGCTTTCTAGTAAAGAAAGAAATAAAGAAGAAATGAATAAAACGAAACATGAAAATATAGTTTAAGGTCACTTCGGGGCTTCGGAAGTAAATGCCTTAAAAATCTAAGTAATGGGATAAGCAGATTGTAGCAGAGCAAGCAGAGACAGTCTGATCGGGATCAACATGTTTTTTGCCGTTCCATCTACATCATTTTGGCGCATTACCACATTTGAAAACCAAAGTGTCATATGATAAAAAGAATCTTGCATTCGTGCTCCTGTTTTATTTGAATTTATTAAACTCATTGGGGGAAAACCGATAAGATGCTCGGCATAGCCTCGCATCTTATCTTTTTCCCACACTCGTTTAATAAATTCAGTAATACATGAGCACTCATGACAGATCCTCTAGGGGAGAGTTGGATAACTTCGGACAGCAGGTAAATTCGGACAGCGAAATTGTTTTTTTTTTTTTTTTATGTCAGTTTGTTTGGAACTAAAACAAGAATAACTGGCCAAACAATGAAAATCCTAAGTCAGAAACTTCTAAGGAGCATTTGACACCGTAAGTCGATTTCTTCCAGATGTTGAAGTAACGTTTATCATATGACGTCGCTGTTATTCAGTGGATAACGCCGTGTCATAGAAATCGTATGACCATACGTGTAATAACACACTGGCGTGAACATATAACGTCATTGACAACGTCCGTGTCAATACTGCGTTTTCTTATTGAATTAATGCTCATTTTGAAGGCAAAAAAAAAATCCATTTTAAGAGTCATATGATAAACCGAATCTTACACTCGTGGTTATTTCATATGAAATATATAAATCTCGCTTAAGGCTTGTTTCTTAAAAGTTATGAAATGACCACTCGTGTAAGATCCTCTGTATATTGGACGTCATGACGTAAACATGAAATCCCCGCCAAAGACTGTTAATTTTAAAAGTAAAACACGGGCCAATACCTTCAGTGCGTTGCCGATGGCGCTGCCTATTTTTGCAAAAGTGTTTCCAATAGCGTTTATCCCGGTTTTCAGGGCGCTGATAGCTGGGCTCCCGTACTTATTGTACAAAGTTTCCACACCGTCGGCGATTTTGTTTGCGATGCCCGACAATTCCGACTCTAACTTCGGCCCCCAGTTTTGTGGATTTATATCGTTTGCAAAATTCTTGAGCTTGCCCAATATTCCGCCGTCACTGAAACAGAATGGTACAAATGTTATTTGTTTAAGTCTCAGAATGCCAACAAATGCCAGATCGGTAAAGTCCGCCTGATACCGAAAAACGTCATATTCTGCCGTCCTCATTTTTTATGTTTAACACCGGGGAAGTTCTGCTAAAAACCGACAATAATCAGAGCCTGTCTTGTCAACAATGTACACGAAGTTGACTAGCTGTCGATGACCTGTCATAATACATATAGAGGGTATTTGTTTCAGATGTGTACAAAATATATTTTATAAAATGTGTTGACTCAACACAACGAAAATTTGGGGCGGCCATGGCCGCACCGGCCGCAGCGCTTCCGACGGCCTTGTACTACGATCTCTTGAGCTGTTGCTGGTTGTAAATTCCACGATGAGCTGGCTTGTTGTGGCCCATCATCTATGGATTCCTCTTGTAATTTTATGAGCTATTACCTGAGATTGACAGTAAAGCGGCATGTACGATCAGCGAAGGCTCATTTCGCTGATTAAGACCAGCGAAGGCTCAGTTCAGACTGTGCATACGCGTAGTTTGGTCATAGGCTTCGTTGGTTGCGTTAGTTTAAGGCACTTTTCACACTGAGCATACGCGCAGTTTAATCATAGCCTTCGCTGGTTGTATTAGCCATCTATGGGCTATGACATCCATAAAGTAAAAATGAGTTGTGCCTGAAGTTTTCATTTAAGATATTGAAATATTGATGGTTAATCCATTGGGTACCCGCCTAGTTTGGACTGCGCGGATGCGCAACTTGGTCTGAACCTTGTTTGGCGCACGCGCCATATTCAAATGTTTAACAGTCTTTACAAGCAAACTAAACGAAAGGAATATAAATGGAAGAACAACTGTAATTGCTGATGTTTAATAGGATTATCATCTTGATGTAGATTTAACATTCTACAGTTTTTTTTTGTTTTTGTTTTTTCTAATGGAAAAATTTCAGTTAGACAGATATCCAAAGAAATGCAAGTAATGCAATGAATTTTGACAAAAACAAGGAATTGAATTGGCATTTAATTAATGCTTTGAATTGGCATTGAAGTAGTGCAAAAACTGGTGACGTAATCATTTTTTTTTAATACTGAAAAAAAAAGAAAAAAAGAATGCATTTATTAATGCATTAGCATTAACGATTAATTTGTCCCATGTCTGCGGCTAAATATATTGAAAATGCGCAAACATTCAGGATTGCTATATATGTGTTACTCATTGCTTCGTTTTATTGTACTAAATATTATATGCATTGATTCTTGTAATAAAGCTCAAAACTATTAGTCTCTTTTAATTCATGTGTTTACTGTATTACCTGTTAGATGAGGAAATTTATTTTCATAAATACGCCTTAGAATTTTAAATATTGGGACACCTAACATAATTTCTGTAATTTTCCAGAACATTGAATAGTATGGTTAAATGCAAACAGAATAGACCTTGATCCGACTGCTCTTCGACGATCAGTCTGAAGTAATACAAAGAGTCGATATTATAATCACTCTTCAAATACGCCATAGGGTAAAGTCGGGTAAATTCGGACAGCGGGTAAATTCGGACATACCATTGCAAACGGTGAAAATCCAGATGAGACGGCTCATTATGAGCCGTCTCATCAGGATATTCACTGTTTGCCCAGTCAATTTTGTTTTAATTCTGAACAACTGACATATGAAGGAAACAATGTGACTGTCCGAATTTACCTGCTGTCCGAATTTACCCGACTTTACCCTAATGAAAATACCAGTGTAATAGCCACGGTTATAATACCGCCGGAATTAGCTTATCGCAAGACACTGTGACAATATTAATTGAGGGTGTCCTCGAAACTGATATCGGATTTGGCAGTCAATCCGTAAGACAGGTAACCAAGCGTACTAACTCTACAGGGTATTGGAAATTCATCCGGTTTCGGTAAAAAAGGGGAGATTTTCCCCTTTGTGATGAATTCTGTGGATGAAATATCAGCAATTTCACGAGTGCAAAAATGTGTTAAAAGTCTCTTAATCCTGAATAGTCTTTGTAGCGAGATCTGACAAAAGCCCTGCCTGTCGGGAATATTCCTTTCCCTGTCGTTCCCAGTTTTCCCCTGTCACCGGCAATATTAAATTTTGCATCCAAACCAGACAAGCTTTTCTTTTAGAAAAAAAGAAAACATTTATTTGAGCCGCGACACGACAAAACCAACAATGTGGTTGTGTGCCCGGTGCAGACTCAGATCAGCCTGGGCATCTGCCCAATCTGATCAGAGTCTTCGCTGTCCACATGGTGGTAGCTTAGACCCTTAGCTACCCTTTAAGCTCTTGGCGAAGAGTCTTATCAGCTTGGGCAGGTGTCCAGGCAGATCTGGGCCAGCGCTGGGTGCACAACCACACTGTTGGTTTTCTCGTGTCGCGGCTCATTTTATACTTCCAATCGCCCAGTCTGATCAGAGTCTTGGATGTGCGCTTTAAGGGTAGCTAAGGGTCTAAGCTACCATTATGCTTACAGTGCAGACTCTGCTCAGACTGAGCAGAAGCCAAGCTGTTCTGAGTCTTTGCTGGAGACAAATGCAGCGGTGTTGGTTTTGTTGTGTCGCGGCTCAAATATTATGCAATAGTCAAGTTATTTTTCTTGTGCCCAATCAAGTTGTACTCGCGAGAGTAACTAAACACAAGTCACCATACTTGAGACCGTTCGAAGCTGCCACGCAGCTTTTGATGACCCATTGTGATATCTTGACCTAATCGTTGGTAGTGCCTCGCCCGGGATGTACCAAGTTGGTTGGAACTTTTAATGGGTATCGTATTGCATTGTTGTATTGCAAAAAAAAAAAAAAAAAAAAACACTTAATGTTTATCGACATTATGTAGGCGAATGTGTATACCTACATGTTTTTTGTGCCATTTTTACACACACACACACACACACACACACACACACACACACACACACACACACAAAAAAAAAACAACAACAACAACAACAACAACTTTTGTGTCTACTTGTGCCTTTTGGTGTCGCAAAGCCTCAAAAGCAACGAAATACTTCAAAACAGGGGTCTACTCTCAATGGTCAGAATTTGCTCTCCCGAGAGCAAATTATTTCCTGTTAGAGTCGAGCCCATTAACAACGGAGGCAAAACATTAAAAAACGAGTTGCTTAGCCTGAAACATTCGTGTTAATGTACGTTATTAAACGGACCGAGACACGACAAAACCAACAAAGTGGTATGTGCGCCCAGAGAAGACTCAGATCATCCTGGGCGTACGCCCAGCCTGAACAGAGTCTTTGCCGTGCGCTTAAAGGGTAGCTAAGATGCTGAAGTACCTTCATGTCGACAGCGAAGACACTAATCAGACTTGGCGGATGCCTAGGCTTATCTGAGTCTGCGCTGGGCCCACATGCCTCTCTGTTGGTTTTGTCATGTCGCGGCTCAAATTCTATACTTACGGGTCACAGTCCATGGTACCAAGACAAGCGAAGCAGTTATCGGCAGACTGGTTAACACTCACAGCGCATTGGTCGGCCGTAGATTTGAATGCCTCAGACTCATTAAGGAGAAGGTTATACTGCGTAGTAACCCACGATGCACACTTGGTTGCGTAAGCTGAAATAAAAATAGTCCACTTTCGATATCTCAAAGTCGAAATTCATCCCAAACTACTGATATCTCAAAGTAAATTTTCTGGTCCCAGAAAATTTACTTTGAAATATCAGTAGTTTGAGATAACAAGAGTTGAAATGTAAATAAAAAAGCGTTTATCCCAAACTATATGCATTCATATAAGAGGTTACTTGTTCGAGATATCGAGAGTTGACTATACTAATCTGTAGACTGTCATTTGAAGATTGGATGGATGACTTGCAATTTTAGGTTCTTTGGAACAGTATTTCACTGAGTCATGTCAGATCAATGAGAGGGTGATTGTATGAAAGAATGTGTGCAATGGGAACCCGTTAATGTATGCAAAGATTTCCTCCTTCAGCGGGAATTGAACCCGGACCGCTAGCTCAGCAGGGGCTTCCATGTACATGCATGTAAAAATACTATGACAGCAATATAAACCGTTAATGAGTGGTCACAACATGTTTTCATTGACATTCAAAAGGGTCTTTGAATTATGCCTGTTACCTCTTCTTATCTGGATATCTGCATATATGTTTTATGCAAAGAGTTAATGAACCGCGACACGACAAAATCAACAAAGTGTTAGTGCGCCCAGCGCAGCGTCAGATCAGCCTGGGCATCCGCCCAGTCTGATCAAAGTCTTCGCTGTCCACATAGAAGTTGTTTACACCCTTAACTACCCTTTAAGCGCTTAGCGAAGAATCTGATCAGACTGGGTGCATACCCAGGCTGATATGAGTCTTCGCTGGGCGCACAACCACTTTGTTGGTTTTCTCATGTCGCGGCTCAAATGCTTTGATCAGGCTGTGCGGATGCTTAGGACGGTCCGAGCCTTTGCTGTCTATATATGGTACCTTACATACCATTTTTTTTCGTGTTGTGGCTCAGTCGCTTTTCATATTGGTCTTCGAGCGTTTGGTTATTAACTGTATCACAGCCGTTTCAAGAATATGTCAATCAAATGACGTGTCGCGGCTCAATTATATAGAGGATCTTACATGAGTGCTCATGTATTATTGAATTTATTAAACGAGTTGGGGAAAAGATAAGATGCGAGGCTACGCCGAGCATCTTATCGGTTTTCCCCAACGAGTTTAATAAATTCAATAATACAGGAGCACAAATGCAAGATTCTGTTTATCATATGTCACTAAGATTGCATTTTATTAGCAAATTTTGCACTAAAACGTCACAATTTTGCCATTAGAAAACGCGACGTTTTATGGACGTCAACGTATAACGTTACGACGTAATTTACATATTTCTTTTATACTTTTCAATGAATTATAGAGATTTCTCGGTGAAATCGAAACTGATAATCTCACTGTTTCAAACAGTGAAATTATCACTTTAGATTTCACTGTTTCAAAAATATGATTTTCGTTAAATAGTCTCATTTATTTGATGATTAATTGGCTAAACCTTATCCAGCTTGACTTTAATTACGTCACGTATGTTTGCACGTCATTGCGACGTTAATGACGTCACTAAAAGCGCCAACGTAACAATCTATATGCACGCGACGTCAACCGCCTAAGCCTCCTATCGGCAATCTTTCTGAGCAAATTTCTTGAGATTTGTTTGTCTAAATGGAATTTAAAGCTATTTTTCAGTTGCAAACTGTGTTTACAACCCATACCATACTCAGTAAACACGCTGGAAACATCAAATTTGACGCAAAACCGCTGGAAAAAAAGTTGTGTCTCTGTCGTCATGGCTGACGCATGGGAACAAAGTGATATTTTTGCGATTTAAAGGCATAAAAGAAACAGAAAATTTGACTATTTCAGTGTAAGATCGATGTTTATTTCACTCATGAACACCAAAAATGGTATTTTCACTCGTGGCCTTGCCACTCGTGAAAATACTGCTTTTGGTGTTCATTCGGTGAAATAAAAATCGATCTTACACTGAAAAAGTCAAGTATCCTCTATTTAATCCACTAGTGGATTATCGTTTTTAATGCATGGCTTTATTACATCCTTAGATGCGACGTCATATGATACACTTTTTTTCTCTTTGGTATTGAGGGCGGGATGTGGGATCTTATTGCATTATTTTCTGATCATTGCCTATCTTTTTACATTGTCCCAAAAAATCTACCCACATGGCCCTATTAGTATTTGCGTTTCCATTAGGCTACAAACTGATAGAAGACAATTTAAAATCTACTTACTATCTGACGACGCACCCCAGGCTTTCAAGGTTAGTGCATACGAGGCACCAACAAAGGCGGCGACGAGAAGTGTGCGCAACATCTTAATCTCCTGAAAGTTTAACATAGGAAAATCAGCATTATATAAATAAATACCTTATTTTTTTTTTTATTTTTTTTTTTGAAAATGGTCAGTCATACAAAAATAGACAGTTATCGTAAATGGCCGTTGCATATTTGGAATAACTCCAGTCCTGCTCGTAGTCGGTGTTAAACGATGTTAACAACAGCAAATATAATTGAGCCGCGACACAAGAAAACCAACAAAATGATTGTGCGCCCAGCGCAGGCTCAGATCAGCCTGGGCATCCATCCAGGCTGATCAAGCGCTTAAAGGGTAGCTTAAGGTATAAGCTACTCAATGCGCCAAGCGAAGACTCTAATGAATCTGGGCGGATTTCCAGGCTGATCTGAGGCTGCGCTGGGCGAACAACCACTTTGTTTGTTTTCTCGTGTCGCGGCTCATATATTAGAATTGTCAGAATCATTTTCCACGCTGTGGGTCTTTGAAAATGAGAAGCCTCTTTTTAGACTGAAGCTGCTGGATAACTGCTTTTTATTATTATTATTTTTTTTTTTTTTCATTTTATTTTTCTTTTCTTTTCGGACGAGTATTGATGCCAATGTCATTGTGCTAAAATCGGATTTGACCTCTCCTGCAGAATACAACTTTGCAACTCATCACAGCTCTGTAGCTTAGAAGTTTGATTTCTTGGTCACAGTTTAAAAAAACTGACAATTAGCTTTTGAACGTCCATGGGTTGATGCAGCTAGTTGAGATGCTAAAATCCCATGAAGTGCACAGCGCTTCATGAAGAATTTTAGCCATGAGCACTAGCTTCATTGCCCCATGAGTGTTGAAATGTAAAATTTTAGTTCTTTTAGACCCACTCCATTTTAAGCCAAGTATGGTTCATATTATATCTGGATCCAGTTAACGAGATGTTAAATTTTCAAAAGTTCACAAAAAAACGCCGCCATTTGTTTATAAAAAAAATAAATACGTGAGGAACTTTTGCAGTGGAAACGTTTCTAACATATTTTCTGCAAAAAGTATGAGCACACTTGATTTTCTGTGTATTGTAAGACCACTTTGTTATTACGACATGTCTTGCTCAGACCAAATTGGTATTTTCCTTATGGTTTTACATTCGATATTAAGACCACCTCACTACATAAGGCCACTTTTAGAGAGTCTGAAAGGTGGTCTTAATAAAGTGATTTTACTGTACATAAATTGATTAATAATTAAATAGATACATTCAATTAGAAATAATTATAGTGAATAAATGAAAGTAGACATAAAACTTTCAATCAATTAATTGTAAAAAAGTGAAACAATCTGTAAATACAGGGAGAACACTTACTTTTCAGTTTTGCTCTGAAGAGTCAGGTATCTGCTACCGAGGTAGTGTTGTTTCATCTCTGCCAGAGTCCAGTATTTATACAGGCCCTCTGTTCCTACAGGCCACACAACTGTTCCACAGCCGCCTCCATCCCCAAAACCAAATGTCTGGTAGCGCATAATTTGCATATTGTTTACTTTGCAACACGTGGCAAAAACATTGTCCGGCTATTTTTTTCAACTCTGGCACCAGAAAAAGCTACCTTCACATAACATACAATCAAAATTACCGTAAAAATTCTAAACTTTAAATAAACATTGGGACACCTAAAATTATTAACGTAACTGTCCTAAAGTTCTACAGTTTGGTTTTCATTGTAGTTATGTGTCTTAAAGATGAAACTGGAATGGCAAACAATGTAGACCTTGATCAGACTGCTCCTGTGGGAGCAGTCTGATCTGGCTCTTTACTGTATGTTACGATCTTTCTGCCCAAATATTTAGGATTTCTGCCGTATGTTTGTTTTACATTGGCGCAACCTTGTTGGTTGCATGTCAGGTTTTTTGCAAATTTTAAAGTTAAAGGATACACATTTAGGGGAAAGCAACTCTGCAATTTCTAACAACGTCTCCAAAGGCCGTCAAGTCTTAAAGGGGTATAATTTTCTCCAAAATGAGCGACACCTTTTATTTTAGGAGTAGATCCTCTTGAAGATAAATGTTCGTTAACAGGATGTCACAAAAGTTGTTTCCCTTCGTAAATATACCAAAGTCTAGGATGTTAACATTTACCGTGCGGCAAAACAATGATCCATCTGTGTGGACGTGTGGACATTCTAGAATTTTTTCATTTGCATATGCTTCAAAGTGCTTAAACATAATTGAGCCGCGGCATGAGAAAACCAATAAAGTGGTTGTGCGCCAGCACAGACTCAGATCAGCCTGGGCATCCGCCCAGTCTGATCAGAGTCTTCACTGTCCGCATTGAGGTAGCTTAGACCCTTAGCTACCATTTGAGCACTTAACGTAGAGTCTGATCAAAGTGGGCGTCTGCCCAGACTGATCTGAGTCTTCGCTGGACGCACAACCACTTTGTTGGTTTTCTCGTGCCGCGGCTCATTTAAGTGTGTGAGCGGAAGACTCTAGGCAGCCTACTCATCTGCGATCCTGAAGCCTAGGAATTCAAAAATATGTAAGTGAAAACTCTGATCAGTTGGCACAAATGTGCAGGTTGCTCAACGATTTCACTGTACGCACATGAAATTGCACTTTTACGCCACCCATACATACATACATACATACATACATACATACATACATACATACATACATATATACGACGTTTCCAAAGGCCGTCAACTCTTAAAAGAATATTATTTTCTCCAATATGAGCGACGCCATTTACTTTAGGATTATATCCAGTTTAGGATGACTTTTCGTAAACAGGATGTCACAAGAAGTTGTCCCTCTTCTTAAATATGACGAAAAACTAGGGTGTATACATTTACCGCACTGCAAAACAATAATCCATCTTTGTGGTTGGGACGACATTATAGAACTTTGCCATTTGCATTATCTTCAAAGTAAAATAAACATTTCGGAAGAATCTGGGCAGCCTACTCATCTGCGTTCCTGAAACCTAGAAAATCAAACATATGTAAGTAAAAACTCTGATCAGTTTGCACAAATGCGGACGCTGCTCGACGATATCACTGTACGCACATGAAATTGCACTTTTACGCCATACATACATACATACATACATACATACATACATACATACATACATACATGTACATAGGATTGGACTTAAGGCCAAGCGTATAGTTGCCCTCTCCTTCAAGGCCAGTAATATGCTTTTTGTTTATTACATAGAGGATCTAACATGAGTGCTCTTGTATTATTGAATTTATTAAACGAGTTGGAGAAAACAATCAGATTCGAGGCTTTGCCGTGCATCTTATCGTTTTCCCCAACGAGTTTAATAAATTCAATAATACATGTACATGAGCACGAATGCAAGATTCTATTTATCATAGACACTGAAATCGCATTTTATTAGCAAATGTTGCACTTAAACGTCATGATTTTGCCATTAGAAAACGCGACGTTTTTATGGACATCAACACATAACGTTACGACGTAATTTGCATATTTAATCCACTAGTGGATTATCGTTTTTATTCATGTTTTTTTTACACTCTCAGATGCGACGTCATATGATAAATGTAGTTTCGAGAAGATCAATTAAGAAATGTAGCTTGTAGCGCGCGTCCAAGATTTTTCCAGCATGAGGAAATTGAACGTTTATGTTTCCATACAACCGAATTTCTAAACCAAACTGTACTAGGAAGTTATGCAATTATTCCCCACTAAACCGAGTATTGTGTATCAAATCTGGTTGAACCCATATTCTAGATCAACGCGTTTTATTCATTTGGATCCCCTTTGATATTAACCAGGCTTTAAATCGACTGCCTTATTAAAATAATGAAACGGCAGCATTTATTTCTCTGGCTTTCGTCACTATCTCATGTCAGGGTCACTGATGAGGCTTAATTAGCCGAAACTTCGAAGTATGACCCATGTTCCGTCTTTTGAATGTGTTCTCTGCCCTTGAAGAAACTCTAAGATTTTAATTTGAATTCACTGGTGTTGTGCAGTGTGGCGGCCGTAAAACGTCTCCTTGTACATCATCCATAGTGCAGATTATGTTTTATTTTTGTCCTTTGAGATCAGAGGATATATTCTGACTCATTTTTTAGATCATCGCTTCTTATTCATTTCGGTTCCTTTTAATAATAATCAGTCTTTGAATCGGCTGCCTTATTAAAATAAAGAAATTGCTGTTTTTTTGTTTTTTTTTTTTTGGCTTTCGTCAGCAGATCATGTCAGGGTCACTGATAAGGCTTAATTAGCCGAAACTTTGAAGAATGGCCCATGTGTCATCTATTGAATGTGATCTCTGCTCTTGAAGGAACTCTTAGATTTTGATTTGACTTCATTTGCAGCTTCTGTTGTGCATGGTGACGGCCGTTTAACGCCTCCCCGTACATCATCTATAGTGCAGATTATATTTTTTTGTCCGTTGAGATCAGAAGATATATTCTGAGAAATCAATAATCTTTCTTGATTTAACTCATATTCTATATCACAACCTTCTTATTCATTTGAGTCCCTTTTGATATTAATCAGTCTTCGAATCAAAGGTATTGCAGTATCGTTTCTCTGGCTTTCTCCAGATCATGTCAGGGTGAATAAAGAGGCTTACAAATGTAATTAGCCGAAATATCGAAGTATGGCCCATGTTCTGTCTTCCGAATGTGTTATCTGCTCTTAAAGAAACTCTAAATTTTAATTTGACTTCACTGCAGCTGGTGTTGTGCAGTGTGGCGGCCGTCAAACGTCTCCCCGTACATAATCCATAGTGCAGATAATATCTTATTTTTGTCCTTTGAGATCAGAGGATATTTCCTGAGAAATCAGAAATCTTTTTCTTGATTTGGACTCATATTCTATATCATCGCTTTTTATTCATTTAGGTCTCTTGGAATTAATCAGTCTTAAACGACTGCCTAACTAAAATTAAGAAATTGAAGTATATTTTCTCTGGCTTTCGTCTCCAGATCATATCGGGGTGAATGGAAATGCTTAATTAGCCGAAACTTCGAAGTATGGCCCATGTTCCCTCTGTCGAATGGTTTCACTGATCTTGAAGAAACTCTAAGATTTTAATTTGACTTCACTGCAGCTGGTGTTGTGCAGTTTGGCGGCTGTAAAACGTCTCCCCGTACATCATCCATAGTGCAGATAATATTTCAGTTTTGTCCTTTGAAATCAGAGGATATTTCCTGAGATATCAGAAATCTTTTTCTTGATTTAGACTCATATTCTTATTAATTTGGGTCTCTTGGTATTAATCAGTCTTTGATTCGACTGCCTAATTTAAATTAAGAAATTGCAGTATTTTCGTCTCTGGCTTTCGTCTCCAGGTCATGTCAGGGTCACTAAAGAGGCTTAATTAGCCAAGACTTCGAAGTATGGCCCGCGTTCTGTCTTTCGAATGCGTTCTCTGCTTGAAGAAACTCTAAAATTGTAATTATACTTCTTGAAGTTTGAGTTGAGTTTGAGTTGAGTTTCTTTAAGGACTCTTTAAGAGTTTGATTTCACTGCATCTGCTGTCGTGCAGTGTAGCGGCCGAAAAAAGTCGCCCCGTACATCATCCGTAGGGCAGATTATATTTTATTTTTGTCCTTTGAGATCAGATGATATGTTCTGAGAAATCAGAATATTTTCTTGATTTTTGATCATGTCCTAGATCATTTTGACTAATTCCACTTAAGGGTATAGTGGACGCGGGATTCCTGGTACAGTCAACTCACGATATCTCGAACATTGATATCTCGAAGTACCCGCTTGTATCAAAGAATTTAGATTGGGCAATTTTCTTTTTATAATTTACCTTTCAACTCCATATATATCAAACTGCTGATATCTCAAAGTAGATTTCTGGGACCAGAAAATTTACTTTCAGATATCAGTAGTTTGGGCTGAAATTCGACTTTGAGATATCGAGAGTCGACTGTGTATGGGGTTAAGAAAATAATATAGGACGTGTTTTACCGGCGAAAGTCGAAAGGACAGCCCCTTCACTCAGTGTACATTTCACTTGTACAGGCGTTTCCGCAACAAAGTATTCTAAAATTCATGCACAAAAATGTTTTTTACCGAAATGAATATATAATTCATGCAAACTTGAAGTCCAGTCCTACGGCATGACAATATGTTTATGGGAAGCCAAAGGCAAAAGTATTTAAATTATTATTTACATGTATTATATTCTGGACTCGCCTGTCGGGGTATTCAAAGGTCAGTGCTCGCGTGCGGACACGCTTGCACTTCTTAAAAATGCGTGATGCTGAGGACAAGGTTCACATAAACCCATTTATGCTTATGGTTCCACTAAAAGGACAGAGACAAATAGTGTTGACCCAGATCAGACGCCGCGTAACGCTGCATCTAATCACGGTCAACACTTTTTGCATAAAAATTTGAGCAATTTCTACAAAAAAAAACTATTCAACAAAAATAATAAGCCTGCACCCATAAGAAAGAATGGACTCTTGTAATTTCAATGAATAGAAGAGTCCAGTGGCAAACATGGATTCAGGCATCTGAGAACTGCGCATGTTCACACGAGGTTGACAAAAGTGCATATAATTTGTGCTGATGAACAATGGGAGGGTCATCCAAGAATTAATTACAACTGGACAGTAGTAGTCAAGAGCAAATTTCGGCTGTTTGATCCATACTACTGCCATTGTTTTATTATTATTATTATTATCATTATTATTATTATTATTAAGTAATTCATGCTGAAATATGATCTTCAGATATGTTACAGGCAATTAAGTTTCTTAACAATAAACATCGCTACATAGATTGATGGCGCCATCGAATGTAATTCATCAATAGTGGGTCGAATTTATCAATGTTCAGGAGATGATTTTTATACCACCCTTACCAGAAAATGCCACCTTTAGCACGAACTCTTTCGCAGTAAGAGAGGTCTACACTGGTAAGGGTGGTATAAAATAGTTATACCATGGTTTGTCGGCCTGTACGGGAGATAATCTACTCGCTAAAGCTCGGGATTATCTCCTTGTACATGTTGTACAGGCCGACAAACCATGGTATTACTATTACATAAGCTTTAAGCTTCCTATCATATCCTGTACCATATAATCATGTGTATACGTGTAAATGTACATGTTGTATACAAAGATTTATCAACAAAATTGAGCCGCGACACGAGAAAACCAACAAAGTGGTTGTGCGCCCAGCGCAGGCTCAGATCAGCCTGGGCATCCGCCCAGTCTGATCAGAGTCATCGCTGTCCGCATGGAGGTAGCTTAGACCCTTAGCTACCCTTTAAGCGCATAGCCAAGAATCTGATCAGACTGGGTGAATGCCCAGGCTGATCTGAGCCTGCGCTGGTCGCAAAACCGCTTTGTTGGTTTTCTCGTGTCGCGACTCAAATATTGTTTACACCAATCTGTCAACGTTTCAATTGTTTATGAGTTCAGACTTACGGTTTGGTACTTTGACCGCTTTTACTTATTCGAAAAATATTCTTAATTGATAGGCATTGATGACAGAAACAGACAGCTGAAGCCAACCGTCGGAAAATTCTACACCAACCTGTAAAAAATTAATATAGACATTTAAAAGGTATGCAAATTAGATTAAGCCACGCCCGCTTTTGTGTTTTACCACAGGCTCATTTGCATAATATAATTTTAGTTGAAGTTGATGCCAAATGCTTGAATTATTTGCATTAAAATAAAATATAGTAACTTGTCACTCCTGATCTATATCTGGAGCAAACATTATTGAAAAAACAAAACAAAAAAAACAATATAATAAATATATTTCTTTTAAGTTTTAATAATATCAATTACTAATATGTCGTCATAAAAAAACTCTTTACAAGTTTTCAGCAAATGAAGATTTTAAATCATCACTTTTTAAACCTTTGAATATTTTCCTGGCAGTTTCTACGTTCTTCTGGATAAAGGAATACCATTCATTTCTAATAGTTTCAATTGCTATTGAAAAGCAGTTCACTAACACTTTAAGGCCAGATCCCATTTGATGCAATTTGATAGATTTGAAATAGAAATAGAGGAAGTTGGGCACACAAGGTATATACTACCAATAGGTCTTCTGATTTTACTGTAGCAAATGACTAAGTTCACTAAGACACCTGCACATCTACAGGCCATGCTAAAGACGCCCGCAAAGCTTCAGAATGGTTTATGAAAAACTGTAGGAGGAGTTTCGCACACAAGGTATGTATACAAAAGGTCTTCTGATGATGGAAAATAACCAACTTCGCAAAGCGAAAGAAAATAGTAAAAAAAAAAAATGACGATAAGCCCTACGGCACATGCACATCTACAGACCATGAAAAAGAAGCCTGCAAAGTTTTAGAATGATTCATGAAAAACAGCAAGACGAGTTGTGCACAAAAGGTATGTACTCTAAAGGTCTTCTGATGCTGAAAAAATGACTAAGTTCGCAAAGCTTAATTAGTAATAAAAATATTTGAGAATAACCCCTAAAACACATGCACATTTATAGACCATGAGGAAGATTCCTGCAAAGTGTCACAATGATTCATGAAAAACTAGAGGAGCATTTGCTCACACAAATTATGTACTCTACAGGTTTCCTGATGCCGAAAAATGACTAAGTTCGCACAGCTAAAAAGTGGTAAAAATTATTTGACGATGACCCCTTAACAACACATGCACATCTACAGACCATGAGAAAGATGCGTGCTAAGTTTCAGAATGATTCATGAAAAACTGTAGGAGATGTTGCGCACACAGTTTACCCACTCTTCAGGAGAAGGGTGGGGATGGAACCTTGGAACCACGTAAGCACGGAACCACGGAAAGCCGAATATCATGTCCCCTCGCTTTCCTTCGAAAGGGCGAATTACAATATATCAATAACAGATATTTAGCGACAAACAATGCACATAACCATCAAGAAGAACAAACAGAGAATAGCGGCCCTAGGACGGCCAGCAATACAACTTCTGTGGGCCTTAACTTGTTTGTGGTCAACCAAAGTACATGTATTTGTATAATATATACTTGCCCTTAAACGCTGACACTTAGTCACGTTCGCTGGCTGTAACAGGTTTTTTCGATGAGTCATGGACATTTTTCAGCACTGCAGGACAATCCGTTTCGCTGATGGGTGCATTTTTGTAACAGATTCTTTGATTAGAGCTATTGGCTTTCCATCGCTGCTGGGCACAGGATCGGGAAAATGCTACAAGACAAAAAGTATGCAAATAACACGCCATACGTTTACAGTACGTGACAAAAAATTATTTATTTTATTCCAAATTCCCATGGATTAAAACGTATATTTCCAAGTTATTTGTTTTTCTTTAGTGGGTCTAGAAATGAAGTTATTGTCATGAAACGTAAGTGACAATAAAGCAAAATAAACTTGGCATTCAAATATATTTTATACAATTCCATACAATATAATGTTACAAAAATGTAGCTTTAGAAAAGTCATCATGTTCTTATTTTATTTATTTTTTTTTTTGCATTAACGTCAGTGGCGACTTGGCCACATTTAAACCAAATATAACACCACTAGGAGAGGTACGACTTTGACATCAGCGAAGGTACAATAATGAAATATTTGTTTTAATTGCTCAACTTAACTTACTTTCTACATGTACTAGTATACTTTTATATTTAGTTGGATTCACAGAAGCAAAGTAATTAACGTGCTTGCACACTGAAACACATGTGTAGGTCAATATGAAATTTTATAAAATGATCGAACATTTTTGGCCACTGACTGTAAGTTAACCACGTATTGAGTAGAATTTGTGCCTTTAACCATATGATTGTAAAGCATAATCGAGATTGACTTGCCTCCACTAGAAATCATCGAGTGCTGTGAATAGAAATACCTCATTGACGAACGGAATGATCTTTAATGTTGAAATTTGTTTCCTCTGGTTGCTATGGAAAGCCATTCTCGGGTGCTGTGGCAAGAAACACCTCAAACGAAGGGTGTGTTTTATGTTTAGAGTTTCTGACCTGGTTTCCCTAATAAAAACATTCTAGTACATAGGGTGGTGTGATGGGGCGACAATTCTATGAAACTCTTGAAGCTTGGGGCGTTTTACGTCGGAAAAGGGTTTGCTGTACCGTCGAACCCGTCTTAAGGGGTCACTGTATTAAGGGGTCATCTGTCTACAGCAGCCACTTTTTTGGGGTCCCTTAGACCAAAATACTGTGCAAATGAACCTGTATTAAGGGGTTACCTGTCTTGCGCAGCCAATTGTTGTGGGTCCCATGGGGTGAACCCTAAGACAGGTTTGACTGTATTTCTAGTAGATGCTGGATGAGAACCTGTTTCTTTTTCCTTTGTTTTATTGTCGTTTCTGTTACTATTTCTTAATATTTGATGGAGGTGGTTGGGTGGTGCGATGGTGCTGCGTGTAATTTCCAGTGCCGGGGCGTCCTACTGATTTGGATAATAGTAGGACAAGGGCCTACTGTGCTTGCAGTAGGTGCGGGTGGGGTTGTTTGGACATTTTTCTCTCGTCTATCATTTCTCTCTTCTTTCTCCCTCTCTCTGGAAGACGGTCCGATATAGACTGAAATACTGTCTCAAAGGGCCGTTAAACCCAAAATAATAAATCAATCAATCATATCTGATCTTAGAATCTACAGAGAAATAAAACCTTCAAATCAGAATCTATCCAGTAGGCCGTAAATTAGTTATCTGACCTTTGTACACCTTCTTATAAACGAGTTATTCATAAAAACAGTCTCCTGTCTTGGGGTATTTCCTTACTCTTTTAGAGTATTATCAACAATGAGATATAAACAAGTTAAAATAGTCTTTGTTCATGAAATCATAAGAACGTTCTCTGTGAGTATTAAGTATTCGGGGCATAACAAAACGAACAAAGTGGTATGTGCGCCGCGCGAGGACAAGGTTCATTCTGGGCAGCCGTCCTGTCTGATCAGAATCTCCGCTGTTCGCTTAACATATAGCCAAGGACCTTAGCTACCTCCATGCGCACTACGAAGACACTTATCAGACTGGGCGGAATATATGGTTTCGAGGTAGTGCATTGCGCAGTGAAAAGAATAAATTCTGTTTAAAACGCCTAGGCTTGGGCAAATGCGAAGGCTGCTCGAAAGTATTATCAGTCCTAGATCTATTTGTTAATTCTGACTCGTGCATTTTCTTTTACTCAGCCTGCGAATAAGGGCAAAATAATCAGAGATATTCTGATTGTTTGTGGGAAATGATCATAGATATGATTGTTTGTGGGAAATGATCATAGATATTATTGCTTGTGCAAAATGATCAGAGATATCATTGTTTGTGCAAAATGATCAGAGGTATGATTTTTGTGCAAAATGATCAGAGGTATGATTGTTTGGATGCAATACGTTTGCGTGACTTTTTCGAAAGTTTCGTTTGCGCGACCAATATGAATGCGCGCCGTTCAACCTACGAAAGCGCGACTTTTCCCCTACAAATGCGCGACTAGTTTAATTCATTTAACATCGGTTATTTGGATGTTCCGAAGTGTATCCTAGTTTGCCAGATAAAATATATTCTATCCCTTGAAAAACATATATCGTATCTGTTGCCTCTTCTTCATCTCGTTGAGGCAGAAGTGGGATTTGAACAGGTTATTTTTTTTCTTAAGGCAAAGTAAGTTAAAATTCGTTAAACACCATCTTTATATTAATGTTAAAATCATCGAATGTTTATCAGAGGCTGGGCTTTGAATGACATTTTAAACATGCTCATGTCTGTCTATTTCACCACTGATATACTTATTCAAGAGGAGCGCCAACTTTCAGATACGTTTTTGTCTGCACAGCTTTTTTTTCGGGGAAAACGTCGCCCAAACGTATGCCATAAAAAGTTGGGCAAAAGTAGGGCATTTTCAGTAATTTTCGCACAAGGGAAGAGAAACTCTGCCATTTACGTTACTGACTCCCTTCCTGAAAGGAATCAATTCATAAAGCAAATAATGTTCTTCCTTAGTAGCAAATTATTTCTGTTAAGAGTTGACTATTTTTTCGGAAGGGCTTGTTGACTATTTTTTGTCGGAAGGAAGTTTTCCTTATTGTTCCCTTCTATAGATAGGCTAGCTGTATTAGATGTGTATAGCCTTTGCAAAACATGTTATCTGCTATTTTCTCTTTGTGCCCAGTGTAAGGACTATTATTGCATATTTTTAGGTGCAGGATAAGAATACTGTCTGTGATAATTAAGCATATATGACTGTGCCGACTTGTAACAGTATGTAGATAGATTATATAGACAATGTACATAATCTTTGACAAAAGGGGGCGTCTTCATTTTTACTTGTAAGCAGTGTAAAAAATAAACTAGAAAAACAACAACAAAAAAAAAAAAAAAAAAAAAAAAAACAGAAAATATAAACTATGGCGCCTGCCAACTTTTACCCTAATGTAGATAGGCTTGTAAGATATATAGCAAGAACAACTTCTAACCGACCACTTGCTTTGTCTTGAACACTGTCGTTTGAAGATGGTATCCGGACAGACTTTTCTTATATTCAGTACTCCAAATGTGTCATGTAAACGTTGTAAAATGTTTGAGCTCAATACCTTTAATATCGTTTTCCTGGCAGCAAAGGGTGCACATGTACCCCCATTTCGAACTTCGCAAGGATTATGACTGTGGTGGAGAAGGTTTTTTAAATTGTGACTAAAATTTTGAATTTTGTATTGAAATAATGCCTTATTATGAATTCTCAAGTTCTTTTAAACATTTTCTAAATATTCGCACAAATCATAAGCATATGCAGACAAGATTCCGAAATGTGGTTCTGTCCGAATCGTGAAAATCTGCTGAAATGTTGCGATTTTCGGAAACAGGGGTACCAATTTCTTTCACTTATTCAATGGTACACGGATAAGATTTTTATTTCAATGTTACTTGATTTACTTTACCAATACTACAACTTAATTAAAAATGGAAACCTGTGTACGATTGTCCTTTTTATTTAGCAGAAAACAGGCTATAAATAAGTGGTCGGTTAGAAGTTGGTTCTAGTATATGTAGTCATTTTAAAACATGTCGTCTTCTGTTTTTCCTTTGTACCCAGTGTAAGCAAGCACTATAATCACATAATCTGAGGTGGAATAAGACGTTTATCTGTCATCATCATCAATGTGATTATTCCGACTTGTTACCTTCTGTAGATAGGTTATAGACATCGTAATACTCATTACAAAAGGCGGCCTTTTCAGTAGTCACATGTAATAGTCCAGCGCCAATTTCTCTTAGGGACCAAGAATCAAAAGTTCGTTGCGCCTGTCAGAGAGTGGTTTTTCCCCCTTTCCCCCCGGAAAAATGGCTATAGGAAGGACGGCTATATAGTGGATTGTCCGGACCTCATAGAGCCACTTTTCCCCCATAGTCCTTTTTCCCCCCACCGGGAAATTGGTTATGAGTGAATTTGGTATGGATTTTGGTATTTTACAGAACGGAACGAAACGGAACGAAATGAAACAGAGACATTTTACGGAATTAATCGCATAAGAAATGTATCAGTTCGTCAAGGGAGGTAATAAACGTGATTAATTGGAAAAAAATCAATATGCAAATTTAGCAACCATATTTTTTTGATAATCAATAATTACTAATTTGTGGAACGAGCAGAGTGTGATCTCTTCTTATCGCAGATATAAATACTCACTCAGACGCATGCAAGCTTACAGGAAGATGTACGGACGAGTGCTTTGTCCAGTCATATTTGATTTAGTAGGGAGTTTATAACATTAAACAATGATAATCGGACGTGTGTCCCGATGGGAGTCGAGCCCACGACTCCTGCTTGGAAGGCAAACACTAGTCCAGGCTCTCCGCTGCGCGCACGCACAGATGAACGCTTGTACAAACACAAAGTTATACATATTTACGCACACAACTGCATACACTCATAGCCTTTTTTGGCTAACATGAAAAATCAATATGCCTACCTGTATCCCCCCCCCCCCCAAAAAAAAAAAAAAAAAATAAATAAGACAGACTCTTGGACACATGCATGCGATTCCCTCACTATTATGATTGGAGAAGGAGCAAGTTCCACTATGTAGCGTGTTTTCCTGTAGTCATATTAGCAGGGGGAAAATCCACTATAGAGGGGAAAAACGGCTATGCAAAAACACGTATAGTAGATTTTCCCCAGGGAAAATTGGCTATATAGTCATATTTCCGGGGGAAAATTCTACTATATAGCCATTTTTCCGTAGGGAAATTCTACTATGGAAAAATCAAAGTCATTTTTCCGGGGGGGGGGGGGGGAAACTACTAGGGGGGAAAAGCTACTCTCTGACAGCGCCCCTACGTATAGTTTGTTTGAGTCGGGAAATTCTACTATGGAAAAATCATAGTCATTTTTCCGGGGGGGGGGGAAACTACTAGGGGGGAAAAGCTACTCTCTGACAGCGCCCCTACGTATAGTTTGTTTGAGATGTTAAAAATGCGAGGAAAATGTGCATATAAAGAAGCAATAATTGAGTCGCGACACGACAAAACCAACAAAGTGGTTGTGTGCCCAGCGCAGACTCAGATCAGCTATAATGAATAGTAATTACTAAGTTTTGATTACTTGGTAACATTATTTCAAATAAAGATATTTATTCTAAAATATTTAATGTTGATTTCAACATTTAAATTTCATGAGCATGTGTGAAACAAAATATAAAAAAGCCAAAAACGGATATTGTTTTAACCGATCCACCCATTCAACAAAATGCGAATTTGTAAAAAAGCGAATGAAAATAAAAGTAATCCTACATGTATGATTAGTTAAGATGGGCTATCTAATTCCATCAGTTCATATGAATACACATGTGAGCCGCGACACGACAAAACCAACAATGTGGTTGCGCGCCCAGCGCAGACTCAGATCAGCCTGGGCATCCGCCCAGTCTGATCAGAGTCTTCGCTGTCCGCATAGAGGTAGCTTAGACCCTTAGCTACCCTTGAAGCGTTTAGCAAAGAGTCTGATGCAACTGGGCGTATGTCCAGGCTGATCTGAGTCTGCGCTGGGCGTACAACCACATTGTTGGTTTTGTCGTGTCGCGGCTCATGTATACTTGCAGATTTACATGTGCACAAGATGTATGTATAGCACCAGTCAGATATTTTTTCATACATTCAATCGGTTAAAAGACATCTATCTCACATTCTTTCTCCCCCGCTTTTCTAATTGTTCTCCTGTTGATTTTAATGAAATTTGTGTTCTTTTGCTGAACTATTCTGCATATCGTTCGAATTAATAGCAGAGACACTAAAGTTGTCGTCCTTGAATTTCAGGTCGTCTTGACAATCGGCCTCGCTGCAGTAGGGGTCGTGCGACCACACGGAGACAAGATGACCACTTAATCCACAGCTGACAGTACTTTTCTTTGAAGTTGCCAGTACTGAGAAATTCTGATAACTGTATAGTTATCATGTACTGTTATCATGTACAGTTATCATGCACAGTTTTGAATAGACCAATCATTACAGAGCTGCAATTAAACAAACTTAGTAAACTCTGCTGTTTTCCTTTAGGCCACAGAAATATTTGTTAAGGGTATTCATTTGACTACCTCGCTTAAATGAGTCTCCACAACATATTTTATATGAAAATAATCCATTAAATCATATGATTGCATTAGATTCACCTCAGAGGTTATTGATGGTTACCAACTTTTTGTTCAGAAAATGAGCACTGAATTAAGGTCACAGTATTACTCTGCCATTTTCATTTTTGCCTCCCTTCTCGATGGGGGACAACTCTTGTAGGCAGGAATTTACTCCTTGCTCCTTTAGGAGCAAATTCTTTCCTTTAAGAGTAGACCACTGGGAATAGCAACATCATCCAGAGAAGCAATTTGTTCCTTTTGCATAAATGGCAGCAAAAATTGGATGTGTACCCATAAATCTTAAAATATATGTTGTGGTTACTCATCAATTAGGTGAGTCCCTACAACATAAGTTTTAGTAGAACAATGTTAAAATTAAGCACTGAAACTTGTTCGTAATCCATATAAAAAGGCACGCCAGCCAGGTTATTTCAGTACCACAACATTTGTTTCAGTTGAAAAAAAAAAGTTATGGGTTCTGATGAACCATAAACAGCATACCTGGTATTAGAAAAAAACACTAAAACATACGTGATTGAAATAACCCAAACAAAATGTACTTAAGGAATACCCTGAACAAACATTTTCTTTATGATTAAATAGAACAGCAGAGCTTACCCAACAAAATTTGTTTAAACTGCTGCCCAATTTTATATCTTTTCTCTCCTGTGTACAACCTTAAAATGAGACAAACACTCTGATTCAAATTTCCCTCTGATTACTCAAGCCGTTTCTGATTGGTCAGGTAACTGATGACCTAATTGCATCAGACAGGAAGGTCCATTTTCCAGACAAGGTGAGGCAGGTTGAATTAGATAAAATTAATGAAGAAGATAAAGTATATTTTTTATTGGTTTAATTATTTGTTTTAGGCGAAAAGTTAAAAAAGCTGTGGATTTAAAAAAGATATATCTATTTCTTTTTGAGATGTATTAGTAAATATCAATACTGATTGTTAGATGTACAGGATAATTGGACTCGCCCTTAAGGGCTCGTCCATTATCCTGTACACCTAAAAATCAGTACTGATGTTTACTGATACATCTCAAAAAGAATGGATATATCTATTACATCCGGCTTCCGAACTCTTGAAATTTGAATTCAGCATTTACGGGATCGTCATCGTCCTGTGGCAAGTTTAGCAGCTGCGATAATTGGCACGCACATCCTTCCTATCAGCTCACAAACAACTGTCCACTGGCTATGTTAACGCGGCACCAGGCCAAGGCGTCTTTAGGTAGGCCATGTCTTAACAGCAACCCATCGTAATGCCCGACTGCAGTGGTGTAACCTTGCTTTAGCAACCGCTTTATTCTTCTATGAATCTCGGCTAACTTTCCTAAAAGCTGATGGGCGCTCAATAGTTATCTTCGGCAGGGTGAAAGGGATGCAAACCAATGTGTGGTGGAGGTTGATTGATAGCGGACGTGGGTCAGTGATGCTGTGGGGTGGCATTTTGCGCGACGGAAAACATTGTTGTTATAAAAGTGAATCAGAATGCTCAAAGGTACTTTGACAATATTCTTGCTCCTGTAGTGCTTCCCTACATCAGCCATACGTCAACGGCACACCTTATTCCAGCAAGACAAGTCCCGCCTCCACACTGCTCGTTTTGAAACCCAGTTCCTCATCTGAATAATGAAGATGGATACAGTTGCCTTTACTTTCATCTGATCTGTCTCCCATTGAACACAGTTGGGACGAGCTAGACAGACGCGTTAGACGTCGCCCTAACCACCTCACACTCGCTCAGTTGGAACAGTCACTAGTCCAAGAATGAAACAATGTTACCTTACCATATACATATCTTTAAAAGGGAGACATATCGATGGTATACGCTTTCTTTAGATATACTCGTTTCCTCCCTTGGCAAAACTCGAAATCATTTTACCGGGCTTGTTAAAGGAGGTTGAAAATACATAGTTGATATTTTGTGAAGGGACCTTACACTAGGTGCTTAAAATGAGCCGTTACAAAGCTAAATAATCAAAGCGGCATTGGGCTTAGTGAAGCCTCAGACCATCAAGTCTGCTCAGGGTCCTCACTGTCCGCATGGAGCTAGCTTAGACTCTTGACTACCCTTCAAGCGCAAAACGAAGACTCTGATCAGACTGGCGGTCTAAGCTAGCTCCGTGCGGACAATGAGGGGAGTCTGATCAGACTGGGCGGATGCTCAGGCTGATCTGAGTCTTCGCTGAGCGCACATGTCACGTTGTTTGTTTTGGCGTGTTATTTACTGTAATTGTCCTGAAATGAAAAATTTGATTTTACAATTGAGCCGCGACACGAGAAAACCAACAATGTGGTAGTGCGTCAAGTACAGGCTCGGATCAGCCTGGAGATCTGCACAGTCTGATCAGACTCTTCGCTAAGGGCTTAAAGAGTAGCTAAGGGTCTAAGCTACCACCATGCGGACAGCGAAGACTCTGATCAGACTGGGCGGATGCCCAGGCTGATCTGAGTCTGCGCTGGTCGCACAACCACATTGTTGGTTTTGTCGTGTCGCGGCTCAATTAGTGATCTGGTAATGTGTCGAATGTAGCGTATTCGTACCAATTTTAGTACGACAGACGCCTGTTTCTGTATTTAACTTCTTCAGTGTCGCTAAACCCCAAAAGTTTAAAAGAAAAAAGACGATGGCAGGTCTCGAAAGGCAATTAGCATCCCTCTCCGAGCCAAACTATATGACAAACCGTGTAGGCCCTGATCATGATGCTACTTGAGGAGCAACCTAAATGCATTTTCCCTTAGACCTATATGTCTCAGTACTTAGGACTTGAATGTTAAATATTCAATTTAGCCTCCTTATTTCAATGTTGTTTACTTCCCAGAGATCTTCAAGTGTCGCAATACGTTGTGTCTGTCGTGTCCTCATCTCATGATTCATCATAGGCCTTATCCGTGATTTGTTTTTTTCCTGTGATGATGTAGTCCTTCACGCGGACAAAACAGTTAACTAAATAAATGATTCGAACCACCGCAGAAGCAGAGAGAGAGGTTTGGATCCAGTAAAACTTATTCTAGTTTAAGCGCACCCGACCCTACAGAAATCTTTCTCTGACCGTTCCCTGTACTTCAGTTGTGGTTCCTCAGTGTTACATAGTTTTATGTCCGCTTGTTTATTGTCTTTGACAGTCTGGTCACCTGACTAGCTACCCATTCTGATTTCTGTTTTGTTTTGTTTTGTAATTCAAAATGAAAAGTGAAGGTAAAAATATATGTTGCCGTTGCTTTTAATAAGGGTAGCTGAATGACCATCTGCTTGGGAAAGAGGAAAAAGGGCTGCTCATTCGGTATTTGTTTTTGCTGTGAGCATTTTTCTCTATTGGTTCAGAGAGCAGGATGTGGGATTTGACTGTATTAATTCCTGATCATTGCTTATCTTTTTTTCTTAACCGGTTCATTTACATGTAGATATAGAATGCGACAAGGGATTTTTCTGAACAGATCTCACTTAGCAGAATGCGCAGGCAGATCTGAGCCTTTCCTGTTAGCAAAGATCTCATGGTCTTTTTTGAATAGTAAGTAAGTAAGTAAGTAATGTCTTTATTTAAAGAGGGTAATACACAGTTGGCAAAACCAATCTTCCCTGAGGCCCTCAATCGACGCCAATCATACACGCATGTATTATTCCGTATATTTTAACAGCTTATTTCTACGGATATCATTTTTCGGTTTTCACCTAAAATTGTATACGGAATTAAAATCTAAAAAAGTTCCTTCAAGAGCAGAGACCCTGACAATATCTGGTAACGAAACCAGAAAAAAAGCATACTGTAATTTCTTAATTTTAATTGGGCAGTCGATTCAAAGACTGATTAGTTTCAAAAGGATCCAAATAATATAAAAGACGATGATCTAGAATAATAGGTTTTGGTTTCTGTGGAAGTACAACATACAGTTATTTCGGCGTACATACAAATCAACAAATGAGACCAAGAAATGCCTTTTAAAAAGATATTGCACGACTTGTAACAGCCAAATAATTAATTAAAGGATTGATCCAAAAATAATGTCACTGTGTTCATTGCGCGCTTATTCATTATAGCATTTTTATATAAAAATTATATCAAGCTACACTGTAATCAGTTCCAATTAACAAAGTAAATTTTAAGTTGGAATCTTTTTCTGTTCCACTTATATAGACGTTCAACATACGCCAACGACGCCATCGCGCCGCACATTAAAATAACGTTGATTACATGAACATAATTTTCAAAGGCAATTACAAATGAAAATAAAACTAAAGCACCAAATCAGATGAAAATTTGATATGATGGCGAAATATATCTCTGCATCCCACTGTTGAAACTTTGATAGCGTCATTGTAGTTTGAAGTGCGCTAGCAGTGCAAATGTTTGTTACTGCCGAGTTGAAAAACGTTGATTTCTGACAAATTAGCGGCTTAATTAAACATGCGTCAGCGCATATCTACGCAGTTTTGCCACAAATTAAGAATATTTCCCTTGGAGGTTCAATAGCGGCTTAATTTAACATGCGGTGACATAACAGTGGTTATAAAGTTTGTATAAAGGTGCAATCAGCGTTGTAGTGATGAAGATAGTTTGCGGGAAGATGTCTGAAAACCGGAAGGCCTTTATGGGCAGCGTCAGACAATAACATCACTCTAGTTTAGACCCCATATATAGAGATCGATGTTCTGCAATATGATATTGTGTACATTTTTGAACATGAGCTGCGGGGCTGCTCAAATAATATTGCAAGATGAGATAAACATGGGTGAACAAACATTAGTGCTATGCTGGAACAGCGAATATGCTACTTTGGACATGACACACTATCGAAACTTCGTCCGAACGTCAACAACGTCATTGACGCGCGGCGCATATCGTTACCAAGCATGCTGTCTACCTCGATATCTCGATAAATATACACTATATATTAATGACATTTTCTGACCATACTGCAAATAGATTAACGTATCTAGATATAACATTTTGTTGCTTTATTTTTATTCTACACGATTTTCTAGCTGCAGTGACATTACTTCTGGATCAACCCTCGTATGAGTAAGTTTTGCAGCTTCTGATCATCAGCCGAACAGCGCCTTTGCTTGATTAGTTATGTTAAGCACTCATGAGTGTTTATTTAATTAACGTCATTGAATATGACACCGCCAGGTCAAACAATCAATAACTTGTTAATCTATGTAAAAAAAAAAACAAAAAAAACAAAAAAACATTATTTTATTATTTGAATAATGGCAAATGACACTGAACAATGCAGAAAGAACGTTTCATGTAGTTAAAATATCAACGATATATATATATATATATAAAACCGCAGAAATACGCAGAATTTAAACATTTGCGAAAATAACCCGCTATACGGTATGTACAATTACGACCTATCTGGTCAAATTCACAAGACGCCATTCTCACTGGATCGCGTGCTATATTGCATCTGATTGCATAAATCAGTTATGTATTATTCACGCGATTCTTGTTGTAGACTGTAAAATCAATTGATTAATGCTTAGCAAACGTCAACTTTGACAGAATATTATAGCAATACCAGATTTTGTCTTTTATTACTTGTCCAATACTGAAGAGCGTCTAAGCACTTTTACTGTATAGATAGATAGTTTTCTATTCATATTAAACAAGATTTATCACGAAATCGATGTGAATTTAATTTTTAAATTTTATTTTCGAAAATCGCTTTTAGATAGTATATGTTACTTTGTTGAATGATCTTAATTCCTGAATATATCTTAATCTTAGTCTTAATCTTAATCTTAGTGAAAAAAAGTAGTTGAATTCTTTCTGTTTCGTTATATAACAGGGAAAACATACCAAACTATTGTCTACGCCAAGTGACTTTCCAAAGTTACATATACACATATGGTGACAGGTTTTTTTTAAACAAACGAATAAATAGGGGTGACTAAATATTGAAATTGGGGCACATGGATACACCCTTTGAACTGCATGTTTTCTGGCCATCTGATACAGACAGCCGTATCTAACTGACGTTTTCTGAATCCGTATCACTATCCCTTAAAACGAGGCTATGCCTGAGTTCCAGCTTCAGGCGCATCATTTCTTAACGTGCATCGTAGAAACGAGAACCAGAGAAACAACACAAGTGACATAACGTCATGAAACACGTCAAAAAGCGCGCTTTGATAGCTCAGTTGGTAGCGTTTGTCTCATGACTAGCTACATACCTCTGCCGCGCAGGTTCGAATCCGGGTCGATACATAAGCGCTGGAAAGAGTAATTGGTTCGCTGTTCTCTTAAGTATATAATAAAAATTTATCATAATAGTAACTTGATCTGGCGTACTGTATCAAATAAATCTTGTTTAACATGTACATGTATTTCCAAAGTTACATATACACACATGGTGACAGTTTTTTTTTCAAATACGTGAATAAATAGGCTTACAGTGCTCCAGTGGTGTTGCTGACGCCCCGGGGATCTCCAGGTGTCTCAACACGTTTCGGCTGTCGAGTCCTCATTCTTGCTTCATCACGGTCTTTCTTGATTTTTATTGTTGACCGTGATGACTCTCTGATGAGATAGGGGACCTCCATACGAACCGAACTACCAACTAATTGTGTGCACCGCGGCGGAGGATGAGGGTGAAGGTTTGGGCCCAGTAAAACCGGTTTAAACCCCCCAGTAGTTATTACTGACCGTCCCAAGGCGGTACTTTCGTTGCGGTTGCATTTGTTTTATGTTCGGTGCTGTTTAATTTATTGTGTTCTCATTTTAACCCTTCTATAATAAAAATAGAAAATAGGTAAAAATAATTGTTAAATGTTTTTGCGTATAATTTGCTTAGTCTGTTGTAACCCTTCTGCTGGTCTAAATTATTTAGTTCAATAAAGAAAGGGTGGGGGGGGGGGGGCGGCAGTGTCTGGAGCAGAGCTGCTGATATTGGATGCACACTGCCCTGACTTCCTTTCTTTCTCATCTATCCTGACCGACCAGGGTATATGGCCAGAACATCCCAGCCCTTAAATCCAGCGGGCACAGGGCGTCTCGGTGGCCTCGCACTGGAGTCAGTGGGACGTCACTGTGACGCCATGTGCCTGCTGGGAAGGTAAATGTGATTAGATCATTGTCTTGTTTCTATGATATGTTGTAGATGCGCTAAAATGTATTTGGCAATCTGAATAAAGAATTGAATTGAATTGAATTGAATTGAATTGTATTCTTCCTCTTGAAGGAAGGATTTATTTGTTCTTAGGATACGCATAAACATTGTGGACACAATGAAACTGTACCTGTGGTGTTTTGATTGGGGATCCATTAATTTTAATTACCATAACGTTAGTTTCCTTTTCTGATTTCCTTATTCCCTTTTCATTTTTAGGAACTAACTTTATGATCATTTAATTTTATATGAAAAGATCGCTTTTTCGACTTAATAGTTTTAGGCACATTTGTCCGCCTATAGGGTACAGGACATATGTATTTAGCCGTTTTCTACAAATCTGAATGCATATGTTTGGGGAAATCATTGTTTATACAAGAACAATGTGGATAATATATTTCGATGGCGATAAAAAATGAATCACAACCTTTGAAACTATGTATTTCCAAGCACCAAAAACGCCACGAAATTTGTGTAATCATGTTTTAAGACTTATTATATCAAGTTACTATTATAATAATGTGTACATAACAATCCATCATGAGTGTCCATGTAGGATAGGAAATCTCACCCGAGGGGTCGGAATTTCAACCAGGGACGAGACTTGTTGATTCCATGGTTGAAAGTCCGACCCTGAGGCCGATATTTCTCCAGCCTAGATAGACTGGCTCATAATGGATAATTTTCTCCCACTTTTAGTGGATTTTAACCCTCAAGCCGGATAAGGCTTCAAAACAGGATAATTTGAACTTTTTAACCGGTAATCTAAAGTAAATTTTGAGCAGCCCAGTGTTTTTATCGGGTCCTAAAAAGGGTGTAAACACAATATGCATCTTAAAAATAGACGGAAAACACGATATGTTGACTATTTCATCTTCCAGAGGACAAAACAAAATGCAACTTAGCATCACAGGTCACGTGCATCAAGTTTGCTAGCGACGTTCATAACCGGTTTCAATTAAGATTTAATGACGTCACAAAACTGTGATCCGTTATCAAACGTCGTCTGAGATGATTGCGTGTCCATTTTGTTCATCTAAAATTTAGATATTTGTCGACAATTGAAAAAACTGGTAGCTAATATAAGAAAGCTGTTGCTAGGTGTAAGATTATAACAATCAATCCATCATGAGGGTCCATGTAGAATAGGGAAATCTCAACCAGGGACGAGGCTTTAGGATAGGAAAATATCTCCCGAGGGGTCGAAATTTCAACCGGGGACGAGGCTTGCCGAGTCCCTGGTTGAAATTCCGATCCGAGGGTGAGATTTCCCTATCCGAAATGGACTGGCTCATGATGGATTATTTTTCTCCCACTGTTAGCGGATTTTTAACTTCAAGTCGGATTACGCTTCATAACAGAAAAATTTAACTGTTTTAACCAGTTATCTGAAGTAAATAGTGAGCAGCCCAGTGTGTTTATCGGGTCCTAAAATGGGTGTAAACACAGTTTGCACCTTAAAAAATAGACGAAAAACACGATATGTGCACTATTTAATCTTCCAGAGAGCGAAAACAAAATGCAACTTAGCCTTCACGTCACGCGCGTTAAGTTTGCCAGCGACGTTTTATGACCGGTTTTAGTGACGTCATTAAAATTAATGACGTCACAAACCTATGATCTACTATCAAATGTCATCCGACATGCTTGTGTGTCCATCTTGTTCATTTAGAATTAAAATATTAGTCAAAAATTAAAAAAGTCTGGTTGCTAATATAAGAAAAATGTTGCCAGGTGTAAGATATAGAGGATATTTGACTTTTTCAGTGTAAGATCGATTTCTATTTCACCGAATGAACACCAAAAGCAGTATTTTCACGAGTGGCGAAGCCACTTTTGGTGTTCATGAGTGAAATGAAAATTCATCTTACACTGAAAAAGTCAATTTTTCTATTTCTTTTATGCTTGAAAATCGCAATAATGCTGATTATTCAAGAGCGTCAGCCATCACGACAGAAACACAACTTTGTTTTCTAGCCGTTTTGCGTCAAGTTTGATGCTTCCAGCGTGTTTATTGGGTAGGATATTGGTTGCAAACACAACTGAAAAAATAGCTTTAAATATCATTTTGATACACGGATCTCAAAAAAGAAATGGCAAGAAGAATGCCTACAGGAGACTTAGGCGGCCTAACGTCGCGTGCAGTAATAATGTTGCGTTTGCGCTTCGAGTGACGTCATTAACGTCGTTATGACATGCAAACATGCGTGACGTAATTTGTGTCAAGCCAGATAAGATTTAGCCAATTAATCAACAGAAAACTTAAGGTTATTTCACAAAAAATCCTATTTCTGAAACAGTGAAATCGAAAGTGATAATTTCACTGTTTGAAATAGTGAGATTATCAGTTTCGATTTCACCGAGAAATCTCTATAATTCATTGAAAAGTATAAAAGAAAGAAGTTATATGAGCTGAGTGTCTATCTTATATATGCAAAGGTGGTAGAAAGGAGTTTCTTATATAAGCTCATAGCCTTTCTTTTATATGCTAAGGTGGGAGGAAAATAGAATCTATCATTGGTCTCTGATGCGGACAAGGAAATCCCAACCCGAGGTCACACAGAGTGAGTCGGAAACGAGGCATGCCGAGTTTCCGACACACCCTTTGTGCCCGAGGGCTGGGATTTCCCTGTCCGCATCAGAGATCAATGATTGATTATTTTTCTAACCTACAATAATAGTTATTTCAAATTAAACGGGGATATAATCCTTTTTCATGCGAAGGAGTACAAGTGTAAGTCGTAAAACCGTGTCAGCCTCATGGCTTCTTGTGTGAACCAACAAGTAATAACGAGATCCTTGAGACATCCGTGTGTTTTGATTTTCTACCTGCAATTCATATTGAAGAACAAAATTTGGATTAAGAGGACTACAGAAAGCGCGTGTATGACGTTAATTGTGACGTAACCTCAAATGTCAGTTTGGTAATGTCTTCAAAATGGCGGCACCCTATAGCCGAGTACATACTACATGTCATACAGGAGAATGGTCCCTCGTGTCGATGTAAGCTATGGAACACTACCATTCCTTGCTGACAAGTATCATTGTGAATCCAAATTTGATAGTGAGGTCTGTTAACGATCCTCCGAGGAACCAAATGCACAGACCAAATGATACTAATATTAAGAATCGATACAAGAAATACAAACAGAGGATATACCACTGACGAACAAATTCTCTATCGGTAACATTTTCAAATAATTTGTCAAGCGCTATTGCATAGCTGATGCCTCTGCAGATAGTTTAGCCATAGACCTTCTGAAGGCAGTTAAGATGTATTGGTATTATGACTTTTAACTGCTCGGGTCGGGATATACAGTAGAGTAGTAGATGTATTGTACTTGTACAATGCGTTCATGGACCGTAGTTGCGTTATAAATGCATTTAGAACTATTTGTTTAACAGCTAGCATATTTTAGCATGAAATATAAAGTATGGTGTTACAAACAAGTTATTAGTATTATTCATTTGAGATTGAAATACACAACACTGCGTTGAAGCCATTTTCCATTTTGATTTCTGCATTTTCATGTTTCGCGGTAAAATGTTCAGGAAAAACAGATTAGCAGTATTATGTTTCACTAAATTGCTATGGATTGCAAGTGCTACGGGTAGAGACTGTGGTGTCGAAAGCGATGAAATACAATGGCTAGAAGGAAAAAATGGCAGCATAGTTAATGTGGAATTATCAACATCAAAGGTAATTTTACATTTTATATTATGTTCTTTCACAAATTTATAAATGTCTGGTTAGCTCTACTCGACTACCATGTAGAAGAGCTTATCTCTTCTCATCATCGGAGACATTCCTTATTCCCTCCGTCTCTTCTAGTAGCAGACACCATTAACCGTTAAAGCATTCCCTCTATTACCACTGAGTGGAATTGCTCGTAACCTACCTGGGATGTTTTCCTCAGAGATTACTTTTGTCTACATGAGCTGCGACACGAGAAAACCAACAATGTGGTTGTGCGCCCAGTGCAGACTCAAATCAGTTTAGGCATCCGCCTTTTTTAATAAGAATCTTCGTTAAGTGTTCAAAAGGTAGCTAAGGGTCTAAGCTACCTCCATGCGGACAGCGAAGACTCTGATCAGACTGGGCGGATGCCCAGGCTGATCTGAGTCTGCGCTGGGCGCACAACCACATTGTTGGATTTCTCGTTTCAAGGCTCATTTCGGGCCGTCGACTTTAGTATATAGCATATCGTATATGCAGTCTGTATGCCTAGTATTTAAAACAATTGTGGTCAATAACTTTGCTTCCCTGTTTAATTGCACGCCGTTGGATCCAGTATCACACTCACCGGTGATCTGACATAAAGTTATTTTGAGTGGCGGGATATGGGATCTGATTTCATAAGTTTCAAACCATAATCCATCTTTTTTCAATTATTTTCGTTGGTTCGGGCCGGAACTTTCCTTGTCTGTTTCCTGGCCATTTGCATTTCAAATGTTTTTTTTTTCTTTTTTTTTCTGACTCCTGTATTTCATTGGACCAGGTGTTGTTTGACGCCCCTTGGAACTCCAGTTGTCGCAATTTTTTATTCATCCCGTTTTTCTCGTTTTTTTTTGTTTTGTGTGATGATCTAATGATGGGCTAGGAAACGTTCCTGCGGACCTATCAGCTAAATACTGTTTCGAACCAAATCCAGAAGCAAAGGGCGAAGGTGCGATGGTTTGGAGGCAACAAAACGAGTTTAAGCTTGGAGTAATTATTACTTTCGTTCCAAGAAACTCTTGTGAAACCTCGCTGTTGTTCCTTTGTCTGTTTGTGGTCTGCTAGTAATGTGGACACCTACACGTATATAGCTGCTCCCTCTGCTGCCTGTTATGATCCTAGAAGTTTCATATGTTTCGTATAACCTTTTCTTGTTGTCAATATTGATGCTTTCCTTGGTCTGTTGTGTGGGTGGTATTTCTTTTTATTTTTTGTTGGGTTGAATCATTGCGGAAACTAAAGGCGAAAGTTTGGATGTAGTAAAACTATTTTAACTCTTTCGGTGCCAAAGTCGCAAAAATGCGACTTTGCAAACAGCGTATATCCAGATCAGCCGGCTCTTAAAAGAGCCGTCTGATCAGGATCTACACTGTTTGCCATTCAAATATGAACTTAAAAAGCCTGATTTTATGAAAAATGTCTTTAGATTGTTAAAATTTCCAGTTACAAATCTGTCGCCTGATGATTTGAGCAGACGAAAATTTGTCGTCTGAAAAATTTGGCGCCGAAATAGTTAATCTCTCCAGTAATCTATTTCTTACTGTAGCAAGACGGTGCTTTTGTGTTGTTGTTTGTTATTTTTACTTGCTCTTGTTATACACAGTTCCGAGCCACACCCAGAATGTCTTTCAAAATCACGTGATAGCGTATACCTGGCCAATGCAACGACAACTTAGCACGTGACATAGTCTCACAAACAAACCGCACGTGGTTAGTATACATAAGTCCGTGATTTTACTTTACAGTTAATGGAGGGTTGTATCCCTGTTTACAGAAAACAAACTAACACCACTTTTAATAAACTTACACTGCTTTGCAAGAACAGAGCGCATCGGAAATGAATGATGCGTCAACTTCCATGTGTAGGTCATGAGGCGGCTGATTTTTCACCATAGATCGCCAACATTTAGCAGACACTTGCCTTTGTCATTTGTTTTTTCCGCCATCTTTGTGTAAAGCTTGTGAGACGTAGTAACAGTAACCACAGGAGTTTGAAATTCTGTCAATAGAATACCAAAAAAGGCATATTCTACAAAATCACACCCAGTTTTTAATATATACTATAATAAAGATACAGGAATGCAATGCCTTTTTACCCCACCCACCACAAAAATTCGTTCTCAACACGTTTTCAGGTAGTAAACAGCAAAAAGCGTTCCAATGTACGTAGCGGTTACTTGTAACTAAATGTTTTCTATCATCCGCCACCTACAATACATCAGTATGTATTTCAAGAAAGCCACAAAAGAAGATAAAATTTGGCGACTAACAGCGAATCTGTTTTCTGAGAAACCATGTCCACTTCACGTGGTCGCGTGCAACAAGATTGGATGTGGCTATCGGCAAAACGGTCGTGCGGTTTCGAATCCTTATCGGCAAGACGGTCGTTCGGTTGTCCGCACGACGGCAATTTGCTATTCTATGGGCGATCCATTGATCATCCTGAATATTACATTTTTTTTCGGTCCATAGAAATACCGAAACGCACAAAAACACCGAAACGCACCTGTAATTACCGGAACGCACTATAAAATAAAGGGTTTTCCACAAGATAATGGTTATTTGGGTTTAATACGAAGTTCTTATCTGGCTTATTTGGTGAAAAGCATTATTTGAGCCCTATATTGATATTTTGTATCAGAATAGCACAGATGATACCCTTTATTACATGTATCCATGTTTTTAAAGAAAATAACAAATGTAGCTATAAGTAAATAAAATGGTTATAAGGCCTAAACAGATTAATACTCCGGTTCGCGGAAACACCCCAAACCACACCCAAAACATCCCAAACCACATAAACTGCCTTCATAACACCCAAACCAGCCTCCACGGATATAAATTAGTCGCCCAAACCAACACACCAACATCTCAGGTCAGTTGGCGAGTATTATTCAACCTATAGTTTCTTTCTTTTTCTCTCTCATATCCCCTTCCGCCCCCCTGATTAAAATTATTTAACATTAAGGCTTATGTTTAAAACAGTTCCGTTTTCAGTAACTATCAAGACCGGAAAGCAGCCAATCATCGGAAAACGCCGAAAAACGCAGGAAAGCACTCATATTCTGCAGGAAAACACTGCCATGTGAAGTTGTGTGTGAAGTTATGTCTCTCTCTCTTTCTCTCTCTCAGATTTTTTACATCCGGGAATAAGTTATTGTTATGGGCATCACTCTTTAAAGTTCCAATGCCGGCATGTACGCAGATTTTGGAAGAGAATGTGAAAATTTCAGGTATTTCTTACAGAGGTGAACGACTTGGGGGCCAATTTTAGCTGCGTAAACTCAGTTTCAACTGACAAACTGCATGATTTGAAATAATTTGGCCAATTGCAATACCCTGCTTTTCACCCCCACCCCCCTCACACCCCACCCCCAACACACACACCTCCCCAACCCCACCCCTGCCACTATATCTGCATTTGGTCGTGCTAAGTTTTCTTTTTTCTACTTTTAGTTGTTCAAATGGAAATTTAAAGAGTAAATACACTTCAGGAACTGACTGAATCAGATCCCAAACCCTATCCCCAACATCAAAGGGAAAGATTGACGAGGACATTCCAACAAACAATAACTTACAAGTGATAAGCCGAGTCAGCAGCTCTTTCCCAAATAGGTGGCAACTCAGCTATCTTTACTGAACTAAATAATTTAGACCAACAGAAGGGTTAAAGAGAAAACACAATAAGTTAAACAGCACCGAAAATAAAACAAATGCGACCGCAACGAAAGTATTGCCTTGGGACGGTCAGTAATAACTACTGGGGGTTTAAACCGGTTTTACTGGGTCCAAACCTTCACCCTCACCCTCCGCCGCGGTGCGTTGGAAGGTTTTAAAATGGCCCACGCTAAAATTTTCTTCATACTTAATATTTTATTACCCACCAAGGTATCGTGGTTGCATCATATTACACTCTCAGAGAGGCATGGTCAGAAGAGGAATTTCTGTCTTTCTTACTTGTATACTGCCAAATGTGATAGGATTATATGTCATTTGTGTTTCATGTATGTTTGTTCAAGCAGCTGAATAAAAAAATATAATATAAAAATATTTTATTACCTGGGGTAAATCAATTAATAAAATGGAGGGCTTAATGCCACACCCTGCAGAACGCTTTATCAGACATGATGGATAAAGCTAAGTTAAAACCTGTCGAATTAAAAGTAAAGTCTGAATGCATTCGCTGCCTACTGAAAAAAATTGCGGGTACCATGAGAATTATAAATTTATATGTTGATTCATAGCAATTTTAATAGTATGGATTTGTTATGGAATAAGTGATAACACAATAAAGAACGACTTAAGTGTTCTAACTAATTTTAATGACTATCTCAATTCACAATACACGGTATAGCATTGGTGAAATATTTTAGAGAAGTGTCTATCAGAGAGGCAGCAAAGGCATTTATACGACCATTTTTATGATAAACCAAAATTTGAAAAATCTGTCAAAATAGGCTATAAATAATCAAGCCTGAAAACTAATTCTAATGTTTAGATCTGTTACTGTATTTTTCAAGCTATATTTTTTATTCAAAATTAGGGTAAGTATGTCCCCTCTTTTTGCGCAATGTTTCAAAAGATTTTGAAACCAGTAAAATAGCTTTTGAAACTGAAATACATGTATGGTGATAGGTCAGGTTTTTCGGTGAATGTCTGATTCATAGTAAAGGTAGGATCTTTCGTTGCAGCACTTGTTTATCGGTGACGTTAATTATTAATGAGGTCCTACATCAATACCCATTCTGTTTGCCTGCAAATGTAAATATCAATTTATCTGGCTGAGATCTGGAAGCCGGGGATACTCCCCTGCCCCTCCCGCTCTCCCCACGCACACCTCTGCAAACTGATTTCAGTATTAACATATATTTTTCATGCTGGGGCGGTAGTCGGGCGATGGTGCTGGTTATAACTTCCAGTGCCGGGGCGTCCTACTTATGTGGGTATAAGTAGGGCAAGGGCCTACTGTGCTTGCAGTAGGTGCGGGCGGGGTTGTTTTAAATTTTTCTCTCTTCTATCATTTCTCTTTTCTTTCTCCCTCTCTCTGGGGGACGGCCCGATATAGACTGAAATACGGTCTCAAAGGGCCGTTAAACCCAAAACCAACCAATCTTTTTTTTTCATGCATCAGTACCCTGAGTTTTTTCGTTTTGAAAATAACTTTTGGTTTGTATCTGTATATTGCTTAGGTGTAAGGAAAGATGTTCCACTTTTTGTTCATAACTTCTGCCTGTATCAAGTGCCAGTGTTTTTGGCTTCTATCTTTACATTGCCTAGGTCACGGCAGGGTGATCCATTATTTTTATTGCAACTACTGAGTGCATCAAGTGTTAGTGTCCTAAATTTAATTTGTTTAAATCTTTGTCTTGTGCCTATACACTGAACAGGCGTGAGGCAAGACTTCAACACCTGACTGCATCAAATATCCATGCCCTGAAGGATCAAAACAAAAAACAATAAAAGGCGAATGATCCAAATCATGTGGGCACCACAGTTTACGATGGAGATAAGCTGACACTTAGCAAGCTTGGAAGCCTACTCAACCCAACATCAACATATTGACAGCAAACAAACCACTTATGTTGAGAAACAGCACCATAGAAATAAGTTTTCAATTGTGAAAAGGTGCAACTTATTTGGGGCTGACAATAAACTCACTTGTTGACTATCGGCATCGTTGGAACTGTCTACTTCAGAACTGTCAATCCATATGTATTCGTACGTTGTACACATGTAAGACAGGGTGATCTATTCTGTGATCTATCCTTGACATTCCTGTTGCTGACTGCAAGAAAGCATGAACTTTTCTCTTAGGTTGTGTTGAACTTGTCTTTACTGATTGCTCAAATTATTTATTGGTCTTCAACTAGAAAGTCCTAGTATTAATGAAAAATGTTTTGAATAAGTTAATTATTTGCTCTATATTCTCCTCTACATTTTCATTTTAAAGTCTTTGGACAGGTAGTCCTTAGAGGTGAATAAACGTTAAGCGGTTATAGCTGTTAAATGTTTCGATTTGTAGGCCAACAAATAAAAATGGATGAATTTTGTACAAATTGATTAATTTCACTATCTATGCATTTATATCATCGTATAACTTGTTGCAGCTTTACCTTTGGTTATTTGTCTGACTCAAGAGCCCGAGGTCTCAGGCTCGATACTCAGTCAGGCCACATACTTTCGCGTCTCCTTCCGCTGATTCAAGAAGGGCAGTTGTCAGCTGCTGGCGAAAGACGAAAGTATGTGCACTTACTACTGGTTAACCGTTTAAGAGGTCTAAGCCTGCCTAGGAATAGCGTTGTTAGGGTAACTGACCGTACTTACATGACCATTGCTGTATACCGTGGACCTAAAGCAATAAATCAACAACAAAAACAACAACAGCATTTCGTTACTACACCGAGCCACAAATGAAACGATAAGACAAGAAACAAGATGGAAAATAAAATAGCATCATAACAGGGAGCAAAGCTCATGACATGTCTGATAAGAATCAGAATTGGGTTAGATCGAAATAAAGCTCCACCTTTGACATCAATCAGTGAGAAAATCAATGCTTAAAAAGTGAGTGTCAATTAAAACTGCTAGGGCTCTAAAATAGTTCTGCTGGGCTCCAAATAAGATATGCTGTCAGTCTAGGTTAAGTAATTACAGGGTCAGTTTTGAAAAAAGAAAGAAAAGAAGCCCACCAAATCCGTCTCTCGATACTGAGACGACCATTTTCTGATCTTTACTTCAGGTGTGGTGGATGGCTAAATTTAGAATTTAGCTCAAAGGGATAACTTTTCGGGGTGGGCCATTAAAACTATTTACAAGAAGCAGATCAATGGCATGCTAAAACACGAGCCTCTTGACTGATAATCTGAACAAGGGTCTTAAACTCCTCAGCGGGTTTGGCAGAAACCGCCGAAGAGGGGAGACTATTCCACATAGAAATAGTCCTGATAAAAAAAATTCTTCAGGACATCACTATATGCAAGGTATCTAGTGTATTGTGAATCACGGGATGTCCTAGTTCTTCTCAAATGATTTGATCTGAAAAGTTTCTGGTGTTTGCTGGGTTTCGAAAAGGTGACATTTTCACTGATATGGTTTTAACTCTGAATTATGATAATACAGAGATTATAGTTCACTTTAATGTAATTTGAACATGGGGAATCAAGAACCAAACATACAGTTCAACAAGATAATGCTTTTTCTAATGCATTTGGGTCCCTGATGACCCACATTCAGAAGCACTAAATTATAATTTACTGGGATCAGAATTTCTTTAAATGTATTATACCCATACTAGGGGTATACAGCCTGTTTTATGGTAAGTATAAAATCTTGACAACAACTGGATCATACTTCAACTGATAATTAATTTTTGATATAGGTGTGGTTTTTACTGATTTTAAGGGGCTATACTAAACAAAAAATATTTTATACATAGCCCCTACTTGAAACATGAATATACACATTTCTAAAATGTTCCACGCCAATTCACCGACTTAAGTTTATAAATGATTATAAAATATGAAAAATTGAGTGTACTAGGGACTCATTTTCAGTTACTTAAATCAATCCTGTGCTATGCTATTGTCAATCTGTTAAATCAATCTATCTACATATACATCTACCAATAAAGTGCATGGCCAATATTGGCATAGTCGCACTGTGAACAACCTTAAAACATTTGTGCTGGAAGGTTCTTATGTACAGTTAAAACCAGATAAAAACATATTGTTCACAATCACGGTCTTAGGATACCTGCACTGACAAGGAGCTTGAAGTCATCCAAAGTCGGTGCTGATATGACATTGGCAGGCAGGCCATTCCAGAGACGGCTTGTTGATGGAAAGAAGGGTCCCTGGTAGGCGTTGATGGAGCAAAATATTGGAAGGAATAGTTCATAGTGTCCTCTAGTTGCTACTCCTGTGGCTGTCAGGTACTGGCCTGGATGGATTTCAACGAGGTTATTGACGATCCTTTACATCATTGTGACTTTGCTCTGGTGTCGCCTCGATTCAAGGTCCTCCCAACCAAGTTCTGGCCAAATTGAAGTGACACTGCTGGTTCGGCGTTAGTCGGTTAAGCAAAATCTGGCGGCACGCCTCTATACAGACTATGTTTGGCTATGTTGAATTTTGTCACTGGGTCCCATACCGTCGAAGCATACTCGAGCTGTGGTCGGCTTGTGGACTTGTAGCATTGGGCCTTAACATCCTTTTGATGCCTCATCTTGACGGAATACCTTTTCTACATACACATATATAATTGATGCAGCCTATTCATGTCGAACTGGAACATGCCAAAAATAAGATTGTGCCCCATAAAGGTACAGCTTGGATCCGGATATCAGATGTTTTAACAACAGAAAGTCGGTCATAAAATGTTTTGACCAGTTTTTAGTTATTTTGAATCCTCCATATGAATTACCGAAACTGTGTTGTATGAAACCATTTCTAAGAAAGGCCATGGCATCTATGATGGAATATATAATCGCCGGCGTGCGAATAAGGCCCGACCGTGTTGATGATAATGATTCTTATCCGCACGACCGTCGTGCCGATATCCTCGTCCAATTAAATGCGCCCGCTCATGCGCTGTCAAATGTAAACAAGTGACGTCATACTGAAGTGGACATGGTTTCTCAGAAAACAGATTCGCTGTTAGTCGCCAAATTTTATCTTCTTTTGTGGCTTTCTTGAAATACATACTGATGTATTGTAGGTGGCGGATGATAGAAAACATTTAGTTACAAGTAACCGCTACGTACATTGGAACGCTTTTTGCTGTTTACTACCTGAAAACGTGTTGAGAACGAATTTTTGTGGTGGGTGGGGTAAAAAGGCATTGCATTCCTGTATCTTTATTATAGTATATATTAAAAACTGGGTGTGATTTTGTAGAATATGCCTTTTTTGGTATTCTATTGACAGAATTTCAAACTCCTGTGCAGTAACTAAGTAGGCGGAGCTTAGCGGCTTTTCTCGGAACTGTGTATTGTTGGTGCTTTCGTTCACCTGTTGTGTGGGTTGAGTTTTAAGTTGGGTTAGCTGAATGACCACCAGTCAAAAAGATGGATTATTTGGTTTTCCGTGCAAGGTTTTCGTAAACTGATGTCAATTTAAGTACCGTATTAATCCTAATAAACGCCCCTGCCTCTTTCCGAACATTTCGATATATTAATTTGTTTGCATTCCCGTTTGCTCCTCCGCATGAAGTAGCCCTTTGAACTTGGGTCTACTCTTAAACAAAAGAATTTGCACCTGGAGGAGTGACATATACAGAGTGACTGAATAATCATGGACTTTTTGTATTGTGCCATTTATCCTTAAATTTCTTGCGGACAAAAATTGAAAGACTCACTCATAAAATTTCCCTTCTTATAGTTTAATGTTAAAATATGAAAATATGAACTGGGCACGCAGTTACTGTATATCTGAAAGAAATTGCCCCTTCTTGCTTCACTACATATCACTTTCTTAAAGGTTTTTACAAATTTCATAGACATTTACATTTGGACCGTTAAACCTTTGACAGAGATTTTCTGATTACATGCAGCCCCCATAAAGAAGCCTTCTGGGGCCGTATTTATAAAACAACTTTAGTCGGTTGTTGCTATGCTGTTGCTAAGGCTGAAATTCTATGAAAGAGATTCCCTATAACTATGAAATTTGGAGAAACAGTCTGGAGAAAAGACTGTTCCTCCGGAGCAAATTATAGAGCTGTAGGGAATCTCCTTCATAGAAATTCAGCCTTAGCAACAGCATAGCAACCATTTGATTTGTATTGTAAATACGGTCCCAGTACTCAGAATTTTTACTTTTCTGTCATGCGTATTTGTTAATGTAAATTATTCATTTGTAAAGAATTCTGAGCAATAGAATGAATTTAAAGATCCCAAAATTATATCCGAATGAAAGGATATGCCGTAATTCTACGAAAACAGTATAAAGCAATATAATGCAGTCAAAGATTCCAAAATAAAATCAGTATATAAGGATATGCCGTAAATCTACGAAAACAGGAAAAGGGTACATTATAATCATCAAAATAAAGGGCGGTTACTTTGAAGGTATCTTACATTTGTGCATTGTGTACAACGATGGTTACTAGTTGAAGCATTTATAAATGTTTTCGCAACAGTTAAGGAATATCAACGGTTCTTTTTTTGTTTAAAAATAAGCCCACAATTTTTGGACGAACTGTCCTTCTTTTCTTTTTTTGTCGAAGGCAGGATATGGGATCTAATTGTATTAGTTCCTGATCATTGTCTGTCTGTCTACATTTTTGTTATTTCATTAGACCAGTTACAGAAGATAACTTCCCACTGAAGAACACATCACGATTGTTTTTATGAGGATATTTGTTTGTTCTCTTCAGTGCCTATGACACAACTATTTTGTTATAAGACTGTGAAATTCTGGAAAGTGTCTGAAGCTATCCTTTAGCTATGACCAGGTACTATGTGTCATAACAGGAACAAAGTCGACAGGTCAACGGGTAGAAAAAGCAGCAAATAAAGGTCGTCTGAAACCACAGATCATAGCTGTAAATTTTACTATCTCTAATCAGAACTATATAGCTTCATTTGAGACAGTGACGTAGAAATACAGGAAGAAATCGTGCCTTATTTTGTATGATAAGCCATTGAAATGAAAGATAAAAGTAAAGGTTATTATACAATTTTGACGCGATGACATTGGTATCTGTTTTGTGAAAATCATATTGACAAGAACCTCTTTTATTGTCAGGGAATGAACTTTTATTGTTTCGAGTTATCTGCCCTCTGATAAAATAATAGGCCGGTGAGGGGGCTGGGGGAGACTAAAAAAAATAAGTGTTAACACAATCGAGAAAGAGACAGACTGACAGAAAGGATGATTGAAAAAAAAAAAAAAAAAAAGAAATTTAAAATTAGAGCATGCTATCTGCATGAGATCGCCTCTCAAAAAATATATATAATGGTCACGCATGCGACAAGATGGTACAAAAGAAGCATTTTCTGATAAAGCATGCGTTATTAAATTTGTTGCTAAGCAGAACAATTATGGCCGATTGCACAGATCAAGGAAACGTTTTTTTTTTCCAAGACTGAGCAATCGGCAATAAAAGCTCTGCGTAACAACAAATTTAGTAATTGCTATGTCAGAAAATGTCACGTTTATACGCTTTCGGTACATGCTTGACAATTCTCTTTTCTTTTTATATATTTCCGAAAAACTGCTAAAGATATCACGCTCAAATATTCGATTTTCTTTTTTTTTTTTTTTTTTCGTTATTTCACTTCGCCGTCTTCTTTTTCTCCTTTTTCTAAGTTCGGGTTCACCTTAAACCAGGGAGAACAATTAGCCTTACTTTTCAGTAGTTGCCCTGATATATAGCACTCTTCGATTTAAGTAATAAAATTTAAACAAAATGCTTTTAAATCTAAAAATATAACCCGAATGCGTTTACTTGAATGTTTCTTTCAGAATGATAAATAATAATAAAAATCTTCTTCTCCAGAACTAATAGGTCGATGGCCTTAAAATTTGGTATGTATCATCGGGTACATGAGTAGTACCAAGATTGTTCAAACTATGACCTTCGGTTGACCTTCACATTTTTTACGGCAATGCCAAATTTGCTTTCTGGAGCTTTTATATGGAAAAATTCTAGAACTTAAAGAGAAAATGGAAATTGTTAAAGCGTCTAGGCTAAAAATTGGTAAATACAGTCATCTTAATGAGCACATCAAGATTTGAGACTACAAAATTTTAAGGTCGTTCTTTGACCTTTTACCCAGGTCTCTCATATTTTGACAGTTTGAAAATTTGTGCTAACAGTCCCGTTCACATGACCAACATGGCCGCAATGCCCATATATGGTAAAAAACTTAAAAAATCTTCTTCTCCAGAACCGATCGACCGATGGCCTTGAAACTTGGTATGTATCATTGGGTAATTTGGTGCTACCAAGATTGTTCGAACGGTGACCTAGGATTGACCTTGACCTTTTTCGGCAAGTTCAAGTGTGGGAAAATGCTAGAACAAAAGGTTTCATGGCAAGTTTAAAAGATTTTGGCCTAAACATCGGTGTATATATGGTCGTCTTTATTTGTACATGAAATTTTGCGGATACAAGAGGTCATGGTCATTCGTTGTCAGCTGACGCATGTCTCTCATATTTTGACAATGTCGAACATCTCCCCGAGAGGACCATTTGTAACCAAACTTCAAACACAGTGACCTGGGACTGAGGGAACGAAAATTTGTTCAAGCGGTCCAGGTCACGTGACCATCATGCCGCCACGCCGATATATGTTTTTTTTTCTCCAGAATTGATTTACCAATGGCCTTGAAATTATGTATGTAGCATTGAGTATTTGAGTACTACCCACATTGTTCAAATGATGACTTAAGTTAACCTTGACCTGTTTAACAGCCAAATATGGAAAGATGTAGAACATAAGAGTTCATAAACAGGTTTGAGGACTTTGGCCTTAAAATTGATAAATACAGTCATCTTTTTTTTTTTTGAGTAAATGAAGATTTGCAAATACATGAGATCAAGGTCATTCTTTGACCTTTGACCTAGGTCTCTCATTTTTATTCAATTTCAAACACCTCCCAAAAAGCTTCTGGGCCAATTGTAAGCAAGTTTCATATACACTGAACGAAACTTATAACCGCCTATCCTGTGTTTAGCAACTTGTTCTGCAAATGAAACTTGGTGGTCAAAAGTAGTACGTGACATACATAAGTAAGCCCCGTGCCAAAACTCTTCAAGCTATATCATTCCAAAAGGTCGCCTACTTCTTGCATAGGCGCAGTCCGGACAAAGGTTCCTTCATTTCAAAACGTCACAAATTTTACTGCAATATAAATGATTTCAAATGTCGTAGTTCTGATTCTAAAGGGTGTAATCAAATACCGTCATCAAAGACTCAAAAGTAATATAATGTTCTATGCGATCAGACTTGCCATTCGGTCTACGCAATAACGCGAAGAAAAAGTACTATCGCTAGTAAAATCCCAAAAGGTCAGCTGTAAGCACATAACCCAGATTCAAAGTTCGCGCTGCTCTGTAGACATAATAATCGGCCGTGCGGCATTGAAATTTTCGGCCATACAACGTCGTGACTTGCGTCTTCGGTAACATTTTGACCAATGCAATTTATCCCAGAAACGCCATTAAATTGGAATTTTAAATTTTATCCACAAAAGTGTGCGAAATGGGTGACAATTTCCGGTTGCAACATGGACTCATCAGGCTCTTTAGGGTATGGTCTTGTAGGTCAAGATTTAAAAAGGCCTATACATTGATTTCGACCCGATGTTTTAGACGATTTTCGAAATCTGTTTTAATTCTCGGAAATGCATTGTTTAGAATTGCGTAAAACCTACGTCTCTTTAGAAATCTCGATTTTGTGTGTGTTTCTGGGTTTGGTTAACTACACTGTTCACATTCGCACTTAAACCTGCACGGAAATTCCGCTTAAGCAACGTTTCCTCTCAAAAAATTGCATTTTTGCATATTTCTACCCAAAACTGCCCCAACGCATTACTGTACACAGATGTTTCAAAATATCTAAACTACAGTCCATAACCATGCACATGATTTTTGATTTTATGCATTTTGGTACAATCGCCTGTTGACAGAAAATATACTATTTGAAAAACATATAATATTCGTTCAGTGTAGAGCCTCCAGGGGCTGACAAAACGAAAATTTATTCAAACGGCCAAGGTCACAAAACCTACATGGCCACCATACTAAGGTGAGCGATTCTGGGCCTCATGGCCCTTTGTTATGAGGAGAGATTGTTTCTTAAATCGATCAGACAAATCATTTAATTCAGACCAAAATATATATATATATATTTTTTTTAATTTATACAAAAACTCACCATAAAATTTAGATTCCGATAGGCTTTGTTTAAGAAGAGACTTTAGATAAATATTAAATTTTGATGCAGAGTCATAGTTGCGCAGATAAGTTTATAAAAAGGGATGTTTGTGATAAGAAAGCTTTGTTGTAGAAATTACAAAAGCCCAAAGACATCTTACCTACGTTTTTGAAAATGTATACAATACATGTAAATATGTTCATGTAAATGCATCAGTGGCACCCCAAAAATCGGATGCATCCCAGGGGCAAAATGTTTTCCCGACCCTGAAAAAATGTTTATCCAACGCCAATGGACGTTGACTCAATATTGGACAAACGTTGTCCAAACACTTAGTACCCACTGGGAACGCCGTGCCAATGGCGATGTAGCGTGATGACTCTGCCTCGAATTTGATTCGATTTGGTTTTCGGACTGATTGCCAACTGGGATAAAGCTACAATCGCAATAACATATTTTTAAAGTTTGGCAGCTTAAAGCGTTAAATAATGGTAGATGTTATAGACAGTTGGTAATGCAGACTTCTGCTTGGATTTCTCTTTCTGTTTGATTAACACTAGGATGATTGAATTAGTTAGAGCCACAATTGTATTAGATGAAAATAGGCGGAGAGGTTGAATTGATTGGAATTGTATGTAAATATATATTATTTGTCTGATAGCATGGTATTTCGGTGAATATTATCTTACAGGAAATGTGAAAGCCTTAAAACATCTGGATGTAGATTGAAAGATTCCTAAGGGGCTTCGCCGTTTAACCATCAAAATTTGTAACAATAGTTTATTATACTAGTACTTATGTTGTTTACCGTACTTTAAGACAGACTGCACATATACCTGTTTATCATGAACAAAATGAGATGCTGCACATGTGTAACTTCTGTAACTTCTAATCCTTGGTGTTTTATTTATATTTTCTATGTCATATTATTATTTTTGTGAGAGTAATAAAGTTAGGATTAGTGAAGTAATAAAATGTATCCCTAATAGAGGCATAGAACCGTCTACCATACGAAACAAATAGAGATGTAATCAAATAATGTTTGGCGTCAAAAATCAAAATTTCAAATGTTAAAAGAATTTTATTAGTAAATTTCAGACATTTAAGCCTCATTACTCACTTGTTTCCACATTTGTATTATACTGTTCACAAAACGTAGGGATATTAAGCTATTAAAAATTGTATAAATTAGAAAAAAAAAACAAATCCATCTGAAATGGCAAGTATCCATCAGACAAGTACATGTATTGGACAAGACGTTTTGCATTACGATTTGGAAGGTAAATCCGGTCACGTGATCTGCGTGTAATTCGTTTTAGACAGGGGTCTACACCCAAATTTCACACGAATCTGGTGTGGAAACAGATTTGTTTCATATTACAAAATTTACACAGAAGCAATGGTCATGCTTCATGCAACAAACGGAAAATTGGTTTTACACACGGGTTCATCAAAGTAAAGAGCGCAAGCCATAAACATCTAAATATTTCGATAACTCGATGCACCTGTACGAATTTCGTTTTTTGGTTTTCTTCCCAAAATGACAGCTTTGAAGAAGGAAGAAAATCTTTTGGCATACAAAACTTTAAAGAGCATAAAAAGGTTAGCTCAGTTGAAGAATTTGAAAAAATTTTTGTTCGATTTCACCAAATTTAGTTCTGACCCCCTGTCTGAAACAAATTGTATGCAGATCACGTGACAGGATATATCGTCCAAACTTTCATGAAAAGTGTCTATAAAGATATTCATCTTATCAATAGTAAGCGTTTTATATGGATATCATATTGGTTGTAGATGATACGATTTTTCATACCTGACTATCCCTACTTTTTGTGAACAGTATAGTATAATATTTACGGATCCTTAGTCCTAAGTACGTTCCGTTCCAATGCTCTTTCGGCATACATGTAAGTGCTCTATAAATCTGGCCGAACTCAGGTAAAATAAGGTTTAAACTACGGAGCATTATTAGAAAAAAGATGAAATGTAAAGTGGGCGTGGATTCAAACCCAGTTATCCAAAGTAAAAGATAAACAGTGACCAGGAAACCAGTACAAGCAGATCCCACACCCTGCCCTAATGAGAAAATGTGTTTATGAAACACTATGCCCCCAACCGTATATTTGCCTCTAAAGAAGATTTATCCCCTAATGTTTAAATAAGAAAGGGGTTTTAATCGATTCATCTACATCTTAGCCTGTAACTGTATGCCAAATATAAGGAACATAGTCTAGCGATTCTTCAGTCTTCAGATATTTTGTTCACAAAGTTATTCATATAGGTTCTTCGTATTCAAAATGCCTATGTCCGAAAATGGAAAAAACATTCTGTCAGAAATTTATGAAACAGGCTCAAAAGTTAATCAGGTCATCTATATCTTGGTCCAAACCTGCATGCCAAATATAAGGATCCTAGCTTATTCGGTTCTTCTGATATTTTGTTCACAAGCTTGTTCCTATACAAAATGCATATGTCGGAAAAAGGGGCATAACTCAGTCAAAAATCCACCAATGTTTTTCAAAAATTAATCAGGTCATTGACACCATGAGGACCATGTGATCGGTGGAAAAAAGAATAAATACGGGTCCGCTAATTTTTCATGTACATGCCACATATAAAATTTCAAGATCCTAGCCTAAACGGTTCTTGAGTTTCCCAGCTGCCAAAAAGCGTTACGGACAGACAGACGGACGGACGAACCGACGGACGGACAGACCCAAACCAATATGCCTCCTCAACTTCTCCGAAGTTGGGGGCATATAGAACTAAAAAAGGGAAAGAAACACAACAAAAATGACAAAAAATCACGAAATCACGCCTAAGGCGAGCCCACCGTGATTCAACTGGTGAGCTTCTCTGCTCTGGCATTTCATCGCTACTATTTCAATGAATCCTAATAATTATTTTATTTTAGTTTTAATTTTGATTTCTGTGTTTCTGAGATAATACACTTATGAGCTAGGAATCTTCCACGCAAACTGAACAACGACATGTCTGATGAACCAAAGCAGAACAAAGGGCGAGGGTTGGTCGACTGCAAACCGGTTAAGTCCCCAAAATATATTCTTTGTTATGTTAACATAAAACAGAAAGTAGGTGAAAATAGATGGTTGATGTTTTTCGAAGAATTTGTTCTTATTGTCAGATCAGGTGCCTTCGCTGGTCTTGTATGGGTGACGGTTGTTTTAGTTTTGTCGAATCAAAACTTAAGGCTAGGGTTGGTGGACCACAACCCTGTTAACCCTCCCCCGCCCCCTTCAGTAATTTCATCGCTGGCCGTCCCAAGCCAGTACTTTGTTTTCTTATGCGTTGTATGTTGCTACATGTAGGTCTACTATTGATAAATTGTTTGTGATGTTCAGTCTAGCCCGGTGACCACCTCGTAGGGAAATTGCTGTTCACGTGGCTGCCGCTGCTTATGTCTTTGTTGGTTGTTTAATTTCGGTTTGTCGTTTCCCACATGGTGTCTTTGGTGAGATCTGGGATTAAAATGTATCAGTTCCTGAGAATGTTCCTACTTATTAATCTAGTCGCGGTGATTTAAATATTTGACAATAAAGGATTACATACTCATCCTCTACTAGAGCCATTCCGCTTTTTAAATTATATGAGCTGCAACACGACAAAACCAACAAAGTGGTTGTGCGCCAAGCAACGACTCAGATCAGCCTGGGCATCCGCCCAGTCTGATCAGAGTCTTCGCTGTCCGCATGGAGGTAGCTTAGACCCTTTGCTACCCTTTGAGCACTTAACGAAGAGTCTGGTCGAACTGGGCGGATGCCCAGGGTGATCCGGCGGAGTCTGCGCTGGGCGCACAACCACATTGTTGGTTTTCTCGTGTCGCGGCACATATCTTTAGTTTGACCAACAAAGTTGCAGATATCCGAACATATTAAATCCTCCACACCACGATGCACCAAGCAATGCCATGACGTTGCATGAGCGCTAGTCGTAGGTCATGTTTCTGTCAGTCGTTATATTTCTTCCATGTAGAACTGCATCTGAAGGGGCAAATAGAAATACGTTTTAAATAATAACTGTATTATTTTACTTAGAATCTTTCCACGTGAATGAATTTCACAAAAACGATATAAGGAAGTCGGCTATGACCGTAGCGTTGAAGTTTGGCTAATAAACCAAACTGATAGCAATAAAAAACTTCCGGTATCGACGCCGATGGATGCATTATGTTAAAAAGGTTGCACCATTATTGATGCAACGTTATTTCAACGTTGAATCCTTCTGGTCGCATTGTGCTAACACATCCTCCCCAGCCTAAACATCATTCCATATATCGGAAAAGTCATCTAATCCGTCAAGTTGGATACTCCATGAAACATTTATTCCATAAATAGAGCTTTTCGTTGATTAATTGCATGAATAAGTGATAAGGGAAACTACGATTACGGCACTTCAGACGCCCTTTTTATTATCGGCCTGCAAGTTTTGGCGTCTTAAAAGTACAACTTTATATACTTAGACACCTTGACCGATTATCTATCAAGTTATTTAATGGGCTATTTGACTAGTCCTGAGCAGTTCGATCTGAGTATGCGCTCTATAGACGCTATGAATCTTTCAATTTGGACAAATACAGTTGTTCCGTTACGGGATACAATGTGCACTTGCAGCTCTATCCTAAGAATGACTCGGAACGCAACATGTCCAGTCTTCTCAAAATTCAGTCTGAAAAGAGATAAGATACACAATAATCAAATAGTCTAATACAGACTTTGAGTTAAATTTTGTGTACTTAGGTGCAATAAGATGTACGTTCGTTTTGCATGCAAACCCATTATAATAATCCATCAAATCACATGGTTTAAATAGGTAGTTTAATATTGATAATAATAATAATAATAATTATTATTATTATCATTATTATTATTATTAGTAGTAGTATAAATGAATAAAAAATGAAATAAAAACTGATATTAAATAAATAAAAGTAAATTCAATGAGCCGCGAGATGACACGTAGTTTGAAGCTGCATAAATCACTGAAAATACAATTGATCTTCCCCAAACTTAACAGATGCCTTCTCTATATGGTTTGTCATAATTTAAAAGCCCAAAATGCAGGATCTGTGGATGTTAAAAGTGGTGTTTTTATAAGGAAAGATCAAAGGGTTATTTTCTGCGCAGAAATCTAAAAAATGATATCATTATTGAAAATATACTTAGTGCTGAGGTTACCTTGTTGTATCACAAAGTGCTTCCTAGCAATTATTTTTTTCCAACTCCTCCACACATTATCAGGCTGAGCAGATAAAAAAGATATAGCCTGTGTCCAAATGTTTGTCAGAACACACAGGTTAGACTATTTTGACAAGGTTGAACAATTTCATTTACACACTTGCCATAGTATCAGTAATGTATTATTTATATTGTTCATGTTATATAGGTATGCTTGCCTACCCTATATTTAATGAATGCATCCAGTGTACATGCTCCTTGTACATGGTTGGACATTTGGGAAAAAGCTACTGTTTTCATCTGGTCTACCTTACAATTTGAGAAAGAGTTGGAACAAATAATTGCTAGGTCGCTCTTCATAATGCTACAACGTACATGTACCTTTAGCGCTACGTAAATTTTCAATAACGATGTTATTTATTTTTAGATTTCTGCGCAGAAAACTGCCCTTTAATCTCTTCTTATAAAACACTTTTTAAGCTGCATGTATCTTTTTTTGTATTCTAAACTGTAAAGTACAACAAAAATAAGACGTCTGCTAATTTTCTGGGAGACACGTTTTTTATTGTTTTATGCAGATTTTTGCATTTACCAGAAATCACCACCTTAACACTTGACTAAACTCAAATTCTCATGCATCGGTAATCAATAAATTTTCGCAAAAATTAGTACATCAGAAAATATTCGCAATATCTAAATTGATTGTAATATCCTTCAGTATTCTAAATTCGTTACGCTAAGCTTCCAAATAGTATTCGTGGAAAGAAATCAATAAAAAACATATAAATATGTCACTTACCTAATACATTTATTTATTTTCTCACTGTAATTAGAATTCAATAAGTCTTTAACCTGTTATTTAGTTAAAAATACTCAGAAGTCACATGCCCTAGCTCCGATGCAAGCGGCCATCTTGAATGTTCCAAATTTGTGACGTCATCTATACAGCTGCTTTCCGGTTACAATTAGGCCACATAAATTGAATTTTTAGTTGCTTTGACTTTTGTTATCACTCACATTAGGAAAACCATGTATGATCATGCTTAAACCTTAAAAACTATGTGAAAATGATAAATCAGAAACAATTAAGGTTGAAAACAACTAAAGTTTCACATATGGTCTGTGTTAACTGGCCAACTCCTTGTTTTCTACTCTTCACCAGAGATACAGTGAGGACAGAAAAATGTGTCACCCCTCCTAATGACAGAAACACTGGTGCAGTATTTCAAATGAGCCCAGTGAGAACAGCCAACACCATCACACTTGACCCATTTGGTGAATATGACTGACACACTGTTTCTGACTTCAGCAGGGGTAAATTTAAAGAGTAACTACACTTCAGGAACTGACTGAATCAGAATCCAAACCCTATCTCCAACATCAAAGGGAAAGATTGACAAAGACATCCCAACAAACAATAAATTACAAGTGATAAGCCGAGTCAGCAGCTCTTTCCCAAATAGATGGCAACTCAGCTATCTTTATTGAACTAAATAATTTAGACCAACAGACGGGTTACAACGGACTAAGCAAATTATATGAAAAACATTTAACAATTATTTTTACCTATTTTCTATTTTTATGATAGAAGGATTAAACTGAGAACACAATAAATTAAACAGCACAGAACATTAAACAAATGCAACCGCAACAAAAGTACCGCCTTGGGACGGTCAGTAATAATTACTGGGGGGTTTAAACCGGTTTTACTGGACCCAAACCTTCACCCTCACCCTCCGCTGCGGTGCACACAATTAGTTGGTAGTTCGGTTCATATGGAGGTCCCCTAACTCATCAGAGAGTCATCACGGTCCACAATTAAGATCAAGAAAAGACCGTGATGAAGCAAGGATGAGGACACGACAGCCAAAACGTGTTGAGACACCCGGAGATCCCTTGGGCGTCAGCAACACCACTGGAGTACTGGAGCAAAAGAAGACCACCAGTTGAACCCCGGTGGGCCAAGAAACAGACAAACATCCGGCCCCAACCAACTAATATATAGCTTTATGTAGGGGCTATCATAGAGTCTGAACCCCGACCCACCGGCGTGCAGATGCAACATTTTTCATCATCAGTTATTTCCATGTCACTGTCATCAGTTTCATCAAGAGTATCAGTTATGTTGATATGGGAAGGCCCTGGCAAAACAACATTCGCTTTACTGGACTTTGCTTTTGACTGAGTTAGTTTGATGAAGATTTTCCAACCTGCTGGATGTACTTTCCATTTTGGGATTTTTTACCACCTTTATTTGACTTGCACTGTTCTGTTTGATGTGCGGATATTTTGTCAGCTATTTCAGATTCAGTGATTGGCTGACCAGACACTATACTTCCAAGGTGCTTTCTAGGTTTTTTATTGTTTTCTCTCTTAACTGCCAATAATGAACTGATTTTTGTTGCAAATAACAAACTTGGTGAATTGTTATCGGTTTGGTTATCATTTTCAGCACTTTTAGCAGCTACATTAACAACCTCATTTTTTTTATTTTTCTCCGTCATCTGGTGTAATAAACACTTCTGCTGGCATGGTACTTTCTTTACTTATACTTGTTTTATTCAAAGGAAATATTCCTGTTTTCAGAAAGGAGGCATGAAGATTTTCTGCAGACATGCACAAGAGGTGGTACGCATAAATTTGTGACATTCATTGTGGTACATTTTCTGAAACGGACCGTAACAACCTACGTCCAGGGGTTGTAATATATGAGAAGTGTGAGCCGGCAATACAAAAAGCACAATTTCATGTAATTTTGCCCACTCAAGTAAACCAACTGAGATATGTGACTTATGTCCATCTAGTAGCAGAAGGAGATGTTGCCCTGGCTCACGCTGTGGAATATAGTTAATGAAGTGACCTTGTAAGTTTTCCCGAGATATTGTAGAGTTTGACCAGCCACTATCCGACATAGTTCCAGCAGCTCCTGGTGTTGCTCCAGTCATCAGTTCAGGTAACATAGGTTTACCAGCAAACACAAAATAGGGCGGCCCTGCAACTCCACTCGCACTACCACAACCTAGAATTGTTGTTGTCTTGGATCGCCCAGCTGTCACAGACTGAGGATGATAATCCTTACCAGCGACAATGTATGGTGGCCGATGGTCCTGAGTTATGCCTTTTTCATCCACGTTATATATCAAATGAGGTTTATCCTTTAAATCATACTTCACTAAAACCTTCTCTAATTCAACAAAGTAGCTTTCAACAGCTGCACTAGACGCTGACTTAGCACGCTGAATATCTAGTGACCGTGGTTTTAGAACTCGAAGTTCCGGCCATCTGCCAACAAATTTAACAAACCAGTTTAATGTTAATGGCTGATCTTTGGAACGTTTCCCAAGATCAAAAGCATAGTCACTGGCGACATCAACAACTTCTTGCCGACTGTACCCATAGCCCAATTTAGCAACCTCCTGCAAATGTTTAACAAGTTTAGCTTCCTCCTCGAGTGAAAGTACTGGTGTTCTGCCAGATGTACTGGAATCTATATCTATCTTGCCCAGAACTCGGTCCCTAAGGGTCTGCATCGGCACTTGATATATCTTTGAGGCCTTGGAAACTGAAAACTGTTTCTCTTTAACAGCAAAGTAGGCATCAGTCAGGGTGGAAGGTGAGTATTGTCTGTACTTGACATTGGCCTTAAATGGGTTAGCCTGAAAAGAGACAACCACTTCTTCGATTTTCCTCTTTATTACTTTTCTTTATTTAGTTGTCAATGTTTTAAGTTTATTCTGAGCATTTTTGATAGTATTCTTAGTAAAACAGATGAAAAAATCAACAGATTGTTGTCCTCTGATAAAGTAGACAATAAAATGGGCAAACTATAGCAGAGAGCCATGTTGGCTTGCATTAATATAGTGTCAGGGAAGCAGGAAATTAGCATAACTAATTCACAGCTCATAATTATGAAGGTATCTATTACATTTAGCCAGATTTTGTATACTTGTCTACCGGGAAAATCCTGAGTTTTTGTTTGCAAAAGCAAAAATTTCATTATAGGTGCATAGGGACCCTACACTGCTATAAACCACAAAATTCATTTTCATTGGCCTAAATCGGTAGTGAAAATCACGTGACTTAAGCTGCCATATTGTAAACAAGCAGACGCAGTCTTCTGGGTAGAGGTCAGTTAAGCTTTTTAAAATTTTACACTGTGTTAATTATCTCTTTGAATGGGAATAGCACAAATATGGATTTTTATCAACTTTTCTTGGTGACTGCATATATCTTACCTGTTTGAAACGCATTTTGACAAAGTATTTTGGATTCAAAATCCGATGACAGTTGAGAAACGTTTGACAGCTTCTTGTTGTCTGCAGCGACAAAAGCACGCGAGAAGAGCGCGAGAATAGTTACGTCACGAAATTAGAATATTAACGAATTTGGAATACTCGACGATGTATTTTTATCGGACTCATATAGACCATATGCATTTCGCAGTTTTTTTTTAAATTATGTATCGCAAAGCTTTGCTCTGGTAGATGAAACTCTTGCGAATCTTTCCCGCTAATATTGCATGAAGCACCCGGGGAACGACGTGATCTATGACAAACTCCTGTTCAAAGTGTTGCTTTCTGTTATATTAACTAACTGAGCTGCGACAAGAATAAACTGACAAACTGGCTGTGCGCCCAGCGAAGACTCAGATCAACCTGGGCGAGCGTCCAATGAAGACTCACCCAGTCTGATCCGAGTCTTCACTGTTCACATGGAGCTAGCTTAGATTCTGAGCTTTTCCAAAATGAGGTATACCCTTGTAGGCAAACATTTACGTCCAGGTGAGCAAAGAATTTCTTTAAGTATTGGCTCCTACGCAGAAGTGCAGCAAAAATAGAAATGATCAAGTAGGTTCCCCCTTAACCGTACCTTTCCATGTTAAAAAGAGTCACCGCTGGAGAAGGAGAAGGATTGGTCAGTGAGCTAAAACTACCATTCTCTTAGAGGTATATCACTTGGAAATCGGCGCGACGAAACAATAGAGTTGAAGCCATACATAGTGGGTAAACATATTTGCTAATGGTAGAACTCTGTATTTGTCTTGTCGCTTGATTAACACTAGGATGATTAAATTATCTGGCACGACAATTGTATTAGGTGCACTAATGTATCTCCGACCGATTTTGTTGTAGCGAGACGGGGCTACATGAACCAGTGCAATGTGATTTCTACCGGTATTTTGACAGTGAGGCATAGTAACATGCTGAGATATGACAAAAGATGTTAAAGGCTAACAGCCTGTGGCACAAGAAAACGACCAGAGCGCATACCATGACATTTTGATGATTTTAGAGATTCAGCTCGCATTAAAAAAACGGCTTACCAATACTATCTTTCATTTCCTGCTGTTCGGGTCTGCTGGGGTTGAGGTTGAGGTGGCGGCGGGTGAGGAGGCGGGAGGGTAGGGAGCTGGAGGGGATATCGTTGATGTTTAGCAGTTTTAACGGTAACTAGAGGCCAATTATTTAGTGCAAAAATTATGATGACATGCAATTCTGATATTTGATTTGCAGAAATTTAGCTTTTTAATTATCCCTCGCCGAAGGCGGAGGGATATAATTTTTCCATGTCTGTCCGTCTGTCCTTTTGTCTGTCCGTCCTTCCGTCCGTCCGTCTGTCCGTCTGAAGCCATAACTGCGTAACCACTGCACGGAATTTCATGAAAATAGAGTAAATGTGTATCATTATAACACGCTGATGCTCATTAAGTTTCGTCAGACTGGCTTCAGTAGTGCATGAGTTATTGCTCTTGAATTGATTTAAAATCAGTAAAATAAACCATAATTAAGAACCAATTATGGGAAATTCATGAAACAAAAACCATATATGTATCAATTTAGCACGGGTATGCACATAAAGTTTCATATGACTTTTGGTAAGTAGTGCGTGAGTTATTGCTCTTGGAACAATTGAAGTTAGACAAATTCAGCCGTTACTCAGTAATCAGCAAATTGAATTCTATGAAATATACTAAATATGTATCAACATAACCCATGGGGGCATCATATGTTATATCTGAATTGCTTTATTAAGCAATGAGTTATTGCCCTTGGATTGGTTTAAAATGAACATGTTGAGTCATAACTAAGTAACTAACAAATGGAATTTCTTAAAACTTAAAACAACTATGTATTATCATGACACGTCTATGCACATTAAGTTTTGTCATAATGACACCGGCAGTCCATGAATTATTGCCCTTGAATTGATTTAAATTCCACAAATTAGCCAGTGAACAAAATTTCCTAAAACTGAATTAAATTGTATCATCATTGTGCAGTGATGCTGAGGCATTTCTTTCAGCACGGCCCTGCTCATGCCTCACTTATGTCAGAGTTATTGCCTTAGATCTGATTTGAGAACAACAAGTTCAGTCGTAACTAAGTAACCAACTTTTAATAAGCCATATACAAATGAGAACCACTTAGGCGGGGGATACAAATTCACCGAATGTATGCTTGTTACCACTAGCTGTTGCGATTTACAACGTTGTGATACATTATCTCGACCGGATTGGATTACTTGTATACAGCTGTCTAAACTGAACCCAGATCGACTGGTCGACATGATCTTCTGTTAAATGTGGTGGCGGAATATATGAGGGGTTGTTGACTTTTCATGCTACTGACTTTCTACGTGCAGCTACCTACACATATAATACATGAGCAAAAATTACATTCTATCGCCTTTACATCGGTCAGTTGTTTTTCTTTCAATAAGAAGTGTGTGTACACAACGTTTTGTGCATTCAGAGAATGTAAGTGTAAGGGCTACCATGGACTCTAAAGTTGCGTCCAAGGATAGCCCAGTAAAAATGCCCTTTTGCATGATGATACTCCCTCTCATACTGCCTCATCTACAACATAATTTGTAAACTCCTTCAAGTGGCAATTACTGTTCCGACCTCCATTTTATTTTTTCCAGTACTGACAAAATGCTCGCTGAAAACAAATATGACACCGAATGAGAAATATGAGAAAATATGATATTTTGATTTCAGCTGTAAATCGGATTCTCAGCAGTAGGTCTACTTCATGGGTCGCAGAGGGAATACGAAAGCTCCTTCGAAGATGACAAAAGTGTATAGACCAGGATGGAGAGTATTTTAAAAAAGAATAAAAATATTTTTTGATGAAAAAAAAAACATTGAATGGTTTTGGTGAAAGAGCAAACAGTACGGGTATTCTCCGACCATCCCTCGTATTGCAGCGTTGTTCGTTGTCCTAGTATAATATTTAATCGTTCCATTTACCTGCATTCTGAACTCGGTAAAATATTGGCTGAACAGATATAATTACCTTCGAATCATAGGTACCTAACTACATGTACCAGTGTAGGAGACCCCCTAAATCATTTTGGACGCTATAATCCTTACCCTATGGATTTGGATAATATACTCACTTTCAAGTATTGTTATGTTTAATATATTTTCTGGCAATACATTGCATATTCTCATTTTCCCCAATAAGAGACGTATGATCAGTGTCTACACTGCTAGCTCAAGAGCTTATGTGATATTTCTTTGAATCTTCCACGGTATACAGTCAAGTCTGATACTTGGTGTGACATTTATTACATAAAGAAATGATAATGGAAATTACAATACGGGCATTCCGGACGAAATTTTATGATCGAGCCGCAATTATCTGCCGTCTTTGAAGTGCCGCTCTACTATGTATATCGGAGCACATCATAATTACCCGTCTTATTCTCCTAATATGCATGTGTAGACATTCGCATATACCAGCACTATCAGGCTATGTCATATTGAACTGTGAGGTGAATGATTGTTCTGGCAGGCCCTAATCTGATTAAGGCCAACACGGACTGCCAGGCATGTATATTCTAGTGCTTACATTTAAAACGGTGTATCGTTTTATTGCAAAGCAATATTAGATGGAGGGCACCACAAAAAGAGTTTGCTACAGCATACAAAGCAAAAAAAACATTAATGTTTGAAACAATACTTCATCATTGTGCCGATTAAATATTTTCTGCTCCTTTGGCAAAAAGAGCTCAACTGAAACAGGCGCAAGGGTCAGTGGCAGTGCTGCAACATTGCACTGTTGTACATGAAAGACTCAAGTAAACCGAGTCTTCTACTTTCTTTTCTACCGGGTCTGCTATGTTATTTTCTCTAATCTGTTCCTTGCTTCCAAAGCACTGTTTTCCGAATCTATTTTGTGGTCACGGCTTCTTTCAAAATTCGCATTATCCGGGTAATGACATATCACTACTTCGTACTTTTAGGAGTGAAGAACTGTTAAAGACTATGGATTAATACCCTTGTCGTTTTAAGGACAGTGCAATACTCAACACGCCGCCTGTCTTTCAATTTGCGACCGACGGTTTATTGCCTGCACAATAGACGTTCTAAGGATATAGCAATAAGACAGGTCTAAGAGTTGCCAAAGCTCCGGTGAACTTGACATGTGTTCAAACTCAGTATAGCACTTTAAGTGCCAAATTTTAATTAGGAGTACGTTGCTGCTATGTAAAGGCATCGTATGAAAAAGGACCTTTTGTCAAGTACAGATTGTTAATACTAAAATCAGCCCGCACAACAGCCCAGGCTATTCAGAGTCTCCACCATTCAGATTTTATTACTTTCCAGGATTCATAGAGTATGCGAAAGGAAAAGACTCTGACTACACTGAGCCGATGTTAACATTCTTTCTCTTCTAGTACTTTACTTGTTCTGTTGACTGAATTATCACCATGGAGGTTTTCATGTGTTACAACTAAATGACCTTTTTGCATTTTAAGTCTGGGAAAACGACTTGAAAGCTATTTCTTCCACGACAAAATTGAAACGCGACACGACAAAACCAACAAAGTGGAGTGCACAGACTCAGCTCAGCCTGGGCATCCACCCAGTCTGATCAGAATTTAAAGGGTAGCTAAGGGTCTAGGCTACCTCCAAGCCGACAGTAAAGAATCTAAAAGGCTGTTTGGATGCCAATACTGATCTGAGCCTTCGCGTGGGTCACATGCCGCTTTGCTGGTTTTTGAGGTATCACGGTTCAAATGAAGTGCAAATAGGTCCCTAAACACTCTTTTGTCGTCAACTGGCTTTTGCGCTGACAGCTTTCAATAGCGCTGTCATTCAACATCAGTGCAATGATTGGTACTGCCAGCTGAGATTTGCTTCTAAGAAATGATTAGCCAGACACATATATCACTGCATATTGGCATGACATTTGCAGACTCTTAGGTACCAAGAGTTATATAGACCTGTGTAATTAATGAGTTTTGGAAATGGGACAAAGTCAACACAAAGGTCCTGACAAATAGGTCTGTGAAATTAAGCAATTTTGTGAATGGTACAAAGTCAGCACAAATGTCCTTATATCGAATCGATCTTTATATGACCGCGCGTTGTGTTTAGCTATGTATCATAATCATAAGTTAATAACTTTTTCTGTTTTAATTGTTTATTTATTTAATTAATTATTTATTGGAACAGGTATTCCACAAATTGCCAAACGTACATCTTACAAACCTATCAAAAGCTATCGCTTACAGGTACTCTGTATGAGTAACCCGCTCAATGAATATGTTATCAAAACGCCGCGGTCTTGTGAGTTGTCTGTATATTTTCTTTTAGTTTAATTTATGATCTCTTGGTGACAAAAATTAATAAAAGTTGTCGAGATAAATATTAACGGACTGGACAGAGTACTCTAGGCAGATATTGCAGTCCCTATAGTTATCCTCTTCTAGCCGTTTCGTGTTTCTGTCAATAAAATTATTACAATTACTATCCTAGAGATTAACGAGCCTCTTGCAGAGCGTATCACAGGCAAACTATTGAAACGACCGATCCTGAAAGCAGAGCAGTGTCGTTACCCTATCAACAGTATAGTAAGAACTTTACTCTCACAGCATTCGAATCCTCACCCGATTGTCTCCTTTAGCGACGACACTGAATAGTCTTGCGACACCGTACGTTTTCATAGAACTAATGCAAAAGTTATTTATACCTGTGCAAAAGTAATATAAGTAGCAATGATATACATGGTCATTTTGTATGATTATATATCTTATGTTTCGGTATTATTTAATGTGAAAGTTAGTCTTCAAAATTTCATCCGTCGTGGTATATATAGGCTTTAAAAGAGGAAGGCTTATTTCAGAACGCTTTCTCATACGGTTTGTTAAGAGCCAATAACACTAGTCAGTTAAAACTTTTGTTTTTACACCGACGGGGCTCAGTTCTGTCCTCACTTTCTTCAAGTGTTTACAGAGACGTATTAAGTATTTGAGCTACAGAAACCACAAAGCAAACCAGAAGCATTCCTCTCTTGTACACCTCTTGGAAATAATTTGATTCGTAACCATATCTACAGTCATATCACTGACAGACCCAAAACCAACACTGGCTCATGATCGACTACTTTTCTCCCGCTTTTAGAAAAAGTTTTTTCAACAACAACAACAAGGAAGGAAGACGTTGAATATTTATATGGTAATCTGTAAAAAATGTCGTAGTAAAGGGGGGGGGGGGTATCAATAAGGTGGGTTTTCTGCATCCTACCAAAGTTTTCTTTTTTTAACTGATGGTATACTCCAATGTGTCTAGTTTATTGAACCATTTGAGACTTTGGTCGAAAAGCCCTACTTACTGAGCTATGGGTCCACAGAAGTGGGTGGGGTAATCCAACATGGTGCTATCCTGTCTTGTAAAAACATTCTCATTTGGTAAAAGAGTACAACAGACAGACAGGATTTGATAAAATGATTAACAGAACATCTTAAATATATTTCCATATCATTTTATTTGGTTTAATTGAACATATATTGTCATAAAAAAGACTTCCTTTGACATTCAGCATTTTTGTTATATTTTTGTCCTCAATTTTCAATATTTCTTGGCATCATTGTTAAATAAACTGACCAGTTATCATCAAACTCATGTCAAGGAAGCACCTTGACCAGGACAATCGGATGACATGACCAGAATTTCACAATGACCTAGTTTTCATGGTTGACTGAATACACTAACCTGCTTGGAAGATGGTTTTCATATAATTTTATGACCTAGAATTACGAAACTGTGGTCAAATTACTATTATTCTAACTGCTATATTATGCCCCACACCACGCCACTAAAGGTGAGGGAATACATATTGGCTTCAGTGCGGATCTCGTTGGCGTCTGCATCTGTGTCTGTGTCACAGATTAAGTCCTTCTGTGACCTTGGAAACAAGGTCAATGTCATCGAAATCTGACTACATCTTAAGCTTGTCATAATGATATATCCATGCAAGTATTGTTGAATTGCTTTTATTGTTCCAAAATTAATAAAATGATTAACAGAACATCCTTAAATGTGTTTTCATATCATTTTATTTGGTTTAATTTTAACATATGATGTCTAAAAAGACTTCCTTTGACATCCAGCATTTTTTTGATATTTGTGTCCTCTATTTTTAATATTTCTTGGCGTCACTGCTAAATAAACTGACCTGTAATCATAAAACGCATGTCAAGGAAGCACCTTGAGCAGGACAATCGGTTGATGCTACCATAATATCACCATGACCTAGTTTTCATGGTTGACTGAACACATATACTTGCTTGGAAGATGGTTTTCATTCAACTTTATGATGAAGGGAGACGTATTGATTTTAGTGCAGATCCCGTCGTCGTCTGTGTTGTCGTCCGCGTGACAGTTAGTACCCACTATATTTCTTGAATCAACGGGTGGAATTAAACCAAACTTGCATCTGTGGAATTTGATCAAGCTTGCTTGGATATACAATTGGGACAAGCCAAAGAGCTGATTCGGTTTTGTTTAATTTGACCCCATTTTCAAGGTCACGGGAGGTCTTAAACTGTTAAATTTTCTGCATCGGAGTAGGTGTGACAGTTTCCTGTACCTACGATATCTTTTGAAACAATAAGAGCAATTAAAAAATAGTTGCATGGATATATAATTATGAGAAGCTTAAGAGGTAGTCAGATTTTGATGCCCCCCTTTGTTGTAGCCCAATTTGATTGGCAGATCTACAACCGAGTTTTAACACAGTTTTCACCTAGAAAATAGCTTGAAAATATAATCCCTTGACTATATTTTTCAACAAAAGACAGAAACAAAATGCATCTTAACCGCTAACGTCGCAAACATTAACTTACTATCAACGTCGCATAATAACATTTAGGGGCGTCATTAAAATTAAATGACGTCAAATTTCTATGAAGTTATCAAGCTTACGTGTCCATTTTCTTTATCAACCATGAATCAAAATCAAATCGTATGTACTGTTGTTTATGAAATAACATTGTTGACAATGAAATATATGTATCTTCCATGGGTGTGAGGTGCAGATAGAAAAAAAATCATTCACGCGAATCTCTTAATACGCAGAAGGTTTTATACACGAGTGTTACGGGTGTAGAGCCTTATACGTCGCCAGAACGGCGGAGGGTGACCTCCGGTTAAAGGTGTTATCGACCAGTGTACTACATTAACAAGGAAACTCTAATAACGTTAGAATTCATGAAATTTATATATACGATGCGTCGTATGATAATGTACGTTCTATGTACAAACAATACAATTTACAACTGTCACAACTACAATAATATACAACACATATCAGTTCATGTCGCTGGCCCAAGTAAGGTGTTTGTTCCAAATCTGTAATCGATATGCGTATGTTACGCAAATCGATAACCGTCTGACGTCAACACCGTAGGAAAATACAAAGAACAAAGACGTTAACTGAGCTCACAACAAAACAAATTAGGCCTTTATACCGTTGCCGGCTATATGAAACTGGTCACTCCCTGGATTGTACTAGGGACCAGTCTATATATTATGGGAAAAACCTACTAATTCCATATCGCGCACTTATGGACAATTTTTAGCGAGTGCACTTGACTCGCTAATACACTAGTGGACGAACACTACTGGTTCACACCGTCCCACTTTCTATTCAGCAACCAATCACCTCGACGACAGCGGCCGACTTCGCCTAATTTTCGCGCATCCCGCCTTGGCTAGGAATCCTGCGCAAGTGGCGTTGTAATTGTGCTTCTGTCCGGTTGGTATTAACCTGTAGCTCTACTATGGTATCTCCAGGTGAGAGGTGGCTTTAAGCCCGAACAGTTGACTTGAAGTGCCTAAAAATAACGAACTTACACTTAATACATTATAACAACATAATAATAATACGTAAGACCTGGGCCTGTCTTGAATATACCATACAACGCCCTCTACGAATGCCGAGCATAACGCGCACCCGCCAGCCGTGTCACTAGACACAATTCGCGCACACGATGTAAAGCTAAAATTTTGCTTACCATTTCCGCCAATGAAGAAACGTAGATCCTACCACACATGTGCGTCGAAGGAACTGACGTCAAACATTGTCAAGAAGTATACTGACGTCAACAAGTATCACCATGCCATATCCCATATAAAACATGAATGATCAAAACAATAACCTTTTTACATTAAATAGAATTACCAAAATTCTAACTTGTACATGTATTAATTCACTACTTTAAACTAAGCGCATGACCATTTGCCATAGAATATACCCTTTGAATAGCTTAGTAAGTGTTTCTAACACATTTGGGGTCATTACGTTTGATCTTACATCATGACGCCAATGATGTCATACCATATGACGTCATCTAGTGAAGGCAAATCAAACGCATGACGACCAAATGTTACCGTTATAACATATGGAAAAAAAACTTAATGCGGTGCATGCGCATGCTTTGACGTCAATTGACGTCGAGTAAGAAAATTATTTCCATTACAAATCAATCTTATTCTATAGGCCACGTAGATATGAAACTAAAGTAAAAAATGCTGACGTCGCAATACTATGAATGCAACTGACGTCTCTTGACGTCAAATATACGTACATCAGTGCAACCTCCATCAGTGCTACAAACTATTTCCGTTATTTAGAAAAAACTTCCTAAAATACAAATTCCATGCGGAGCATGATCATTATCATCATAATCAGTCGATACATTTTAATCATACCATATCAATCAGAAGTAACATTTTTCATTCTTAGCCAAATCTATTCACAATAAATATAATAAAACTTTACCTCTCAGATCTTAACAACTGAATCCAGGCACTATATAATATCCTTTCTCTTTGAATTTCAAGCCACTTCTTAATTTGCCTTTAAATCAACGATTATAAATAGTAAATCTATAGCTTGGTAATCTCACCTTAAAATCATGAAACTCGCGTTTATAGTGAACAGGCCATGTGGGTATTCATCAATAATTAATGCGTGACAAATAGCCACAAGTTCAGTAAATGTTTTACTACCACCGTTACCCTAAAAACTGTAGCCCTACTGATTGAAAGAATTAAAGGAATTTCAACTTGACATAGTCGACGATCCGATATATTTCGTAACAGAGTCACTGATCGGCATCACGAGGCTTGATCCCGAGTGATGGATTTTTCTTTGAGGATATGGATGGGGTTTAACGGTTAGCGATTAACGATTAAGTCAATAAATTCTGAAATAAACTGAAATTGTGAAACTGGCTTAATCGATTACCAATTAAAGAGCTAAAACTTTAATGATAAGCGATTTTTATAACACCCTTTCATCCTCCTCCCCCACCCACTTACACAATATACACATACACAAACACACACACACACACACACACACACACACACGACCCCCTCTTCTGTCTGCACCTCGCAAGAAGAACTTGTTAAAGTGCATTATTTTAGCGTCTCAAAGTGTTTCATTAGATTTTGAAAGGACCGCCGCTAACAACGACCGAACTTCGGCTATTTACGTCAGTGCCCGACGTGGCATAAACTGACGTCATTGTGTGGTCCTCTTGACGTCAGCATCTGAAAAAACTAGCGTCACTTGACTACACTGGTACGTGACCTCCTGTACAACCAATGTATTCGCTACATGTAATTATTATCTGATCCTGTATGAGATTACATTGGTGGGGTAAGCATTGCTGGTACAGATACCCTTACCTGGTGTGCAAGAAAGATGTTTCGTTTATGTACTGGAAGCTTACCTTAAAAATTTAAGAAGACAAAAAATACGGTCTGGAAACTGGTTCCATGGTTACTAGGAACACGAGCTGTAAAAAGAACCGGGGAGCCAAGGTTAATTGATTCTTTTAAAACACTAGACAATCACTAAAGGTGATGCATGCCCCCGCTATATGCCTCACTGGATGAGTTATGTATTAAGACATATTTGTGTGAAGTTACATCAAAATCTGTCAATAAATAAAGGTGCCAGAGGTATGACAAAGTTTTTTTCTTCTAAAAATAGCAACTGTGACTTTGACATTGGATCTACAACCCTGAAAGGTCAATTTGTCCGAGATATTGTCATACTTAATATTTGTGTGAAGTTCTATCAAATAACAAATAAAGGCGTTAGAACCGTGACAAAGATATACATATACCTATAATAGCATATGTAGCCTTGACCTTGGACCTACAATGCTGAAATGTGAATTTGTTCCAGATATTGTCATGCTAAATATTTGTGTCAAGTTATGTCAAAATCATTCAAAAGGGATGACAATCTATTTTCTAAAAATAGCAAATGTGACCTGGACCTTGACCCTAAAATTCTGGATCGAGAACTTGTTTAAGATATTGTCACACTAAACATTTGGGGGAAATTACATCAAGATTGTCAACGAATAAAGAGGCTAGAGGGATGATTTTTTTTTCTAAAAAATAGCAACTGTGACCTTGACCTTGGACCTGAAACAGTAATTTGTCAGGATATTGTTATACTTAACATTTATGTGATTTATGTGAAGCTATATCAAAATCGATCCATAACTAAATAAAATCGCTAGAGCGATGCCCAAGTTTTACTGAAAATAGAAACTGTGACCTTGCCCTTGATCCTGTCAACCTGAAACGCAAACATGTTCGAGGTATTGTCATACCCAATACAGCTGTGATGTAATACCCAAATTGGTTAATAAATGAGGCCACTAGAGCAATGACAAAAAGGCCACTAGAGCAACGACAAAAGGTGAGCTTGTATATGAGCCATGGAAATATGGTCAAAATATGTATTTCATTCAAGAGGACATAATTCTTCAATAAAGACCTAACTCAAAATTCTATTTCCTTTGTGCACATGTTCAATGCATGTCTAAACTGTGTTGCAAGTTTCAAATCCCTACATCAAAACTATTGGAGGAGTTAAAGAGACAAGAACACAACTACAAAGTGTGAAATATGGTCAAAATATGTATGTCATTCAAGGGGACATAATTCCGCCATTATGAACTGTATCAAAGTTCCGCTTCCTTTATACACATGTTCGATGCATGTCTGAACTATGTTGCAAGTTTCAACTCCCTGCATTAAATACTATTTGAGGAGTTGCAGAGACAAGAACAGAACTACAAAGTGTGAAATATGGTCAAAATATGTATGTCATTCAAGGGGACATAATTCTGCAATAAAGACCTAAATCAAAGTTATGTTTCCTTTATGCACATATTCAATGCATGTCTGAATTTTGTTGCAAGTCTCAACTCCCTGCATCAAATACTGTAGGAGGAGTTGCGGAGATAAAAACAGTACTTCAAAATGTGACGGACGGACGTACGTACGTACGTACGGACAAGGGCAAAACTTCGTGGCGGGGGCATAAAAACATTTTAATTTAGCACATACACAGGGACTGCTGGTAATTATAGATTTTCGTTTTAATTTGTCTGTGCGCTTGATTAGTAGTCTGCTGATTGAATTTGTATTGCAACATATTTGGAGTTATAAGCCCATAGGACTATGGCATGAACTGTATCATTTAATTGAGTATTTGTCTAACAGCACCTTCCGCAACAGTAAGTCTGGCTAATTTTACCCAAAAGAGAGATCCTTATTTTCAGTTTTGTTCTAAAGCAGTATCATATATTATTGGAATATATTGTCGGTTAGCTTGAAATAAGTTTCATGCCACCACAGAAGACAATATCATTGTGTCCAGTGTATGGTCCAGGTTAATGCTGAAATATGCTTCATCAGATACTGGCGCTGTTCTACTACATGACTTTTTTTTTCCATTTGATCGCCGGATTGTCACTGTAACTTTGTTTAATGATGATAAGTTAGTAAATAAGTAAACAAATATAGAGGATCTTACACGAGTGGTCTTTTCATATGAAATTTATGAAACCAGCCTTCTGCGCGTTTTATAAATTTCATACCAAATGACCACGAGTATAAGATTCTGTTTATCATAAGACCCTTTAAAATGGGATTTTAACGTCTTCATACTGAGCATTATTTCAATAAGAAAACGCATTGTTGACATGGACGTTGTCAATGACGTTACGTGTACGCGCCAAAGTGTTATTAAACGTGTGGTCATACGATTTTATGACATGACGCTATCCACTGAATAACAGCGACGCCATATGATAAAGCCATTTATTTATTTATTTATTCATTTATTTATTTATTTATAAATGTATTTTGATGTGACACTTCGAAGTTTAAGTCCGTTTTTCTCAAACTATGAAACCTGCAATCATCAAACTTGACATCATGTTTCGTCTAAGGTTGGTCTGTAGGACTCAGGCACACATTTGAACCCTTGATCTATATTTTTCGCTTTGTTGCCTTTTTAAAATTGTATATCTAAAAAAATGCAATCAGTTGAAATGCTTTGCTGCAGATAAATAAATTCGGTTTAAAACTCCGGTATCTATTTATTTATTTATTTATCTATTTATCAATTTATTGTGATTCGATGCTTCCACATCTGAGACCATTTCTCTCAAACTATTATACCTGCATATCTTCAAACCTGATATGCAGTTTTTTCCTTGGTTGGTTTGTAGGACTAGTGCACATAGAAAAACTGTTGAACCCTTGATCTATATTTTACGCTCTGTTGTCTTGCAAACATTTTACATCTAAACATTACTACCAACTGAAATGCGACGCTGCAGATAAACTAATTCGGTTTAAACCTCCGGTAGCATGGTTTCTGATGATTCCAGTGTCGTTCATGGTATTTCGCCGAAATTGGTCAATCTACATTTATTTTACACACGTTAATTATTATATCTTATTATTATTAATTAGAAGGACTCTATGAAATGACCATTTTTGTATAATTGAAATATTTACTCTTTGGTTAAATGTCTTGGAGCTTAGACATCTCTCTGACATGAGCGTGTTGTGTTCCCTTAATAGGCTGCAACTATTAGGCCCGATTTCACGTCATTAAATTATTTTGGTCATTGACTGTCGATGGACATGCACTGACTAATACGTATACTGACTTAGTACGTGTGTTTTCTTATTCCAATTTTCACTTGCTGAAATAGTCGACGATATAGATAAAACGTGAATTAGCATAAGAAACAAGAAAACTAAATGGATCTATTTCAAAGAACAAGTTCAGACAGTGAAATGATTTGGACCCAACTGTCTGTCCAACTGTCTGTTCGTCCGTCCGCAGTGCGTTGTATGCAGCTGTAAAGCTTATCAAAGATTATGCTTTATTGGTTTAAATGGAATGAACATAAAAATGAGCATACCCTGCCGGCATTGTTATCTAGGTTTTTTACAAAAGCATGTTTTAGTATACCATAAATCTGGCATACAGTTACATATCAAGTGATAGATGACTTATACCTTTAAACTGTTTGGTTGAGTAAACCTCTATTTTACAACTTCGGGAATAACATTGTTAACAAAATATCTGAACAACCACTCTTGGCTGTTTGGGCATACAATGCACTTCAAACTCTAAATGGCCAAATTATTTTTCTTTTAGTTATTCTTGACTCGATTACGCCAATTTTTCAACTTGGAACAATCTTTTTAACAAAATACATAAAGAACTGTCTGTAGGATCTTTGAATTAAACATATACGTACGTCCTACTGATCGGTATTTAAACATTTTCTGTTAACATTCGGCTGAGTTTTGTCACTTCGACGCAAATTTGTTTTATATTACAAAAACTATATATCTGAAGAAAACAGATGAGCTGCGATCTTTATTTTCGGTCCTTACTTATAAACCGATGTGTAGTTGACCTGATTGAATTTTGAGCGCATTATTGAGACATAAGGGAGGTTAGGACGTCTAACGATGATTCGTGTGCGTACGTCACCAAAAAAAGAACGTACTCAATGGTTCAAACTAGATTCCCATTGACATTGTATTTCCGCATAGTGGCCCATGAGGCTGCATGCCAAACCCTGTTAAAGGTGTTTTTTTTCTTGAATCTATGAAGAGAGAGTACAGATTCTTTTGATGTTGAATTATTTTGACGCAAGTTTCTACGGTTGAAGATCAGTTCTCTTTCGGCTCTGAACGCAACCTGTTTTTCGGCGATTATCTCTTCAGCTTGGGTTTTAAGTCTGTTTAAGACGAGTTTCAGCATTACTTTGCTTCACAGAGGTCGGAAAAATCCCTGGTGACCGAGGGCTTTTTCCTGCAACGGTCATTCCCAAGTTCCCACTGGCTGTGTAAGCCACTGCTGTAGTGTAAGTGGTATCATTATATCCATGTCCTTGATATCATCCCTCAGATCGATGAAGGGTGTCATTTTCCCACAAATGGTTGCTTGAAATATGCATGCCATATTGAGGTCTCTTAACGCCTGAAGGTCAAACCTCATTCTTGACTTGGTTGGCTTTCTGGCCTCTTTCAGACGAACTCAAAAGGTCATTATCACCAAGTCAGAGTCACTTCATATGTCTGCTCCAGGAAAGCTCCGTGTCCTCCTGATTGAAAAAGCCAGCTCACCAAGGCGGTTACTATAGAAAGTGCATACCTAAACTAATGCTGTATAAACACATTTACTAAAGATAGAATTTCTCTAGTATTTGTCTTGTCAGTTGATTAACACTAGACTGATATAATTACTTAGGACAACAACGTTACAGTATTAACCGAAACCAGGTCGAGCGGGTGAAGTGTTTGGTATTAGAAGTAAATACGGCTTTTTTTCTCATAACATGGTAAGCTTGGGTAATGTCTTCCTAAGGAAAAAGTTCAGAGGGAGCCTTTCATAGATTTTGTGCCTCTGTGACGACATTAAGATTTGCTCCTGTCAGGCTGTTCGTCCGTCTGGCCGTTCATCACAATTTATTATATAGAGCTAGTGTAATCAACTTCTCCCACAGTTTTAATGATTTATGTTGTGGACATATTGACGATATGTATGTTGGTTTTTGATCTAGCTAGAATTTATTTTGATAGAATAACGGCCTTTAGAAATTAGTCATTTTAGGCAATTTTTGCATTGTATGGTATGGAGTTTGTGTAATCAAATTTAAATAGTAACTACAATTCAGGAACTGACTGAATCAGATCCCAAACCCTATCCCCAACATCAAAGGGAAAGATTGACAAAGACATCCCAACAAACAATAAACCACAAGTGATAAGCCGAGTCAGCAGCTCTTTCCCAAATAGATGGCAACTCAGCTATCTTTATTGAACTAAATAATTTAGACCAACAGACGGGTTACAACGGACTAAGCAAATTATATGAAAAACATTTAACAATTATTTTTACCTATTTTCTATTTTATGACAGAAGGATTAAACTGAGAACACAATAAATTAAACAGCACCGAACATAAAACACTCCGCCGATAGTTTTCAATGGATATTTTTCAAACCTTGCAAACTTGTTGTGGACATAATGAAAATGGGGTTTGTGTAATCAACTCCTCAAACAGTTTTATAAGGATCTTTTTAAAACCTTGCATACTTGTTGTGAAGAAAATGAAAAGTTTCATGTTGGATGGATTTTGATGGCGAAAAAGATAATTTTGATGGAAGTAAGACCTTTTGAACTTACACATTTTGGGCATCTTTTTGCACTATAGGGTATGGAGAGAGCTTTCAATGTGATCTGTTCAAACGAAAGTGGTCAAAGTACCCAAATCATAACTCGCAAGTCATTTTAAATTTGACAAAGTACCCAAATCATAACTTGTAAGTCATTTTAAATTTGACAGTTCCGGAATGTTCTAGATACACAGACATGAACCTCGAAATGGAGATGTCATCAGGTGCTCGCGAGTAGCTAGCATCACTTGCACATTATGATACACCCGCCATACTGTGTACATATATTTGGGGCATAACGAAACTGTGCATGTGGCTTTTGATAAAGATAAAATCTATTGTGGCAGAATTACAGCCTTTTGAACTTAGTAACTTTGGGTTGTTTTCTGTAATAAATAATATAGAGACAACGTAATTGTTAATTGATTCTTTGTAGATAGAGTTTGTGCTTAAAAGATGCTTTATGAAGGTACACTGTCCTGTGACAGGCGCTATACGGGGGGTGCGGGGCCACATTATAGACACAATTTCCTAGTTTATTGAATCTTTAACTTGGTGCTTGATGACACGACCGCTTGCTATGAACGGTCGACACTGTTTGGGATATGTTGGTTTTGTGTAAATACTTTAAATCGAAAAGTCTACAGTAAAGAATAAAGTAGAAATCATGGCTGGAAAAAAACGACAAATCAGTGAAACGAAAGATAGGACCCAGTTTATTGAGTCTGTTTATAAGCAGAATTATAAAATTGCAACACTTCCCGTGCATGTTTTCGAACGGTATATTGATTGATAGATTTGTTGCTTTACGTCCATGGTAAACAGCTTTGGTCATGTCGGGACGGTCAGTTAACATAGCCATACTATTCCTAGCCAGGCTTAGACCTCCTAAGCGATTAACCAGTACTAAGTGCACATACTTATGCAAGCAACTGATAACTGCCTTTCTTGAATCAGCGGAAGGAGAAACGAAAGTATGTGACCAGACTGGGTATCGAACGCAGGACCTCTGACTCTGAACGGTATAAGCATACTCCCAGTTATTTACTATAATGGTACCTTTTTTGAGTTTTGTTGTCAGTTTTTCTTATCAAGAAATTTTGTAATGTCGATTCAGTGTTGACTCTGATATGTATTCCCACTGTCCACGGATTGCTCCAGACTCTCCCAACATTTAGAACATTTATACTAAAATGTCAGATTTGATCCTCTTGCCTGCTATTCATTGCAGAATTTTACTGATAGCTTGCGTGAATAAGTATTATTGAAAGCTACGATTAAGGCATTCAGACGACTTGATATTATAGAACAGCAATTGTCTGAAGTCTGTAAACTACCGTTACGGTAGTAAATCTATGCAGTAGGGCAGAAACTATTGACTTTACTTTTTTTCTGTAATAACGTTTAATCAAGTGAATGACGACACTTTCAAAAAACGCTACGCCGATACTTCCGGTTTTGCCTTTCATCCTGTAAAAGAAAATATTTCCTTTAAGAGTTGGCCCGTTTTTGCAAGAAGTATGTCATCTGTGGAAGCAAACAGTAACTCACAAAGCCTGTTTACTTTTGTAAAGATGGTAGAAAACAGGGAAGCGTACCTTTTAACCATATACACCGTACTCAGTGACAAACAACACATATCATTGTATGAGCCGCGACACGAAAAAACAACGATGTGGTCGTGCGTCCAGTGCAGACTCAGATCAGCCTGGGCATCCGTCCAGGCTGATCAGAGTCTTCGCTGTCCGCATGAAGGTAGCTTAGTCCCTTAGCTACCTTTTGGGCACTTAATAAAGAGACTGATCAGACTGGCCGGATGCCCAGGCTGATCTGAATCTGCGCTCGGCGCACAACCACTTTGTCGGTTTTCTCGTGTCGCGGCTCAATTTATCAAGTCTCCTTTTGAACTGTTTGCCTGTTCGGCATGTATATCCAATAGCATTGAGTTTTTAAGGTGTAGTATCAAGTGATTATGAGCAATACCACAGGAAAATGTGTCTTGAGGGATGTAAATGGGTATGTATCCAAGTATTTCTGCAATTTTATTTTCATAAAAGGGGAATAACTCTTCGCTTCCCTCGTCGACAAAGACCTTCCAATTCGGGTAAAAAAGGTTAAGGTTTACCCTAATGTATCACCGTAGGGACAGTGGGAGAAAAAAGACAACACTATCTTGGGAACAGCATATTAACAGCGGCGCCCAACCCTCTCCTTTCACTGCCTTGTCTTTATCTGATTTGGAACAGGTACCTATTGTACTGCAGGGTTGACAGAGAGACTTTTCCAGTCGTCGGATGGCCGAGCCCGGGCTCGAACTCACGACCTTACGGCGACTTTCTCCAGCTTAATCGAGAGTCTTTAACCACACGACCACATCGCCTGTCTAGCCACTCGACAACGGCGCTTCTCCTAATGGGTAATATTTTTTGGGGTCCTTTCAGAGCTGATCCCCATTAGGAAGTGAGGCATGAAAGAAAATGTCGGAGTTGCTTCCCCTGAAAATGTCCCCATTCATCTTTGATACTAGCAGCTTCAGGGATCACAAGGTGTTCTTCTGAACTGGAAGGGATTCCATCAAGTTACGTTGATACAAAGGTTAAACTATACTGTCTTGTAAATAACTTAAGGCATTTGCGGTCAACTGCCGATATCTCACGGTCGAAGTTCATCTACTGACATCTTAAAATAAATTGTCTCGGTCCTGAAAACTTATTTTAAGGCACCAGTACTGTAAAACACTTATATTTGGGGGTTTAAAAATTTTGGCGATATTTGCGGTCAAGGCAAAGAGCGCTAAAATATAAGTCCGGCAATATTTGATTTTCAGTACACTTACGTAGGTCCAACCGAGGCTCAGATAAAAGGGAGAACCTAATGAGTATATGAGATGTTTTCTACTCCGTACTGTGAAGCTACACATTGTGGCGTTCCCTTAGAATCGCCTCGATGAGGCGATTCAAATAAATGCTACAATGAATAGTTGAATAGACAAAGGAGAAAAAATGTTTCCATTCTATATCAAATTTTCTAAACCTGAAGCCTTGGTATATCATAAGCGCCAGAATTAAAATGCGCCAATATGTCATTTTTATTTAAATGCGAAATTTTGATACGGCTGATATTTAGTGTTTGACAGTAGTTTGAGATAACAGAAGTTGAAATGTAAAGAAAAATAAGAAAAATCAATGCATCCAAAATATATTCTTTGGTATAGCAGGGTACATACAGATATCAAAATTTGAATTAACGAGAGTCAGCTGTATTTTCAAAATACTTTTCGGAATCCGTGTTCAAATTTGATGGGCTGTTTAATGCCTAGCGAAAAGACAAACCTTTCTCCCACCTTTGCATATATAAGATAGGCTCTTAGCTCATATAAGAAACTTTTATCTTGCACCTTGCAACATCTTTCTTATATTAGCAACCAGACTTTTTCAATTTTTTTTTTACTAATATTTTAATTTTAAATGAACAAAATGGACACGCAAGCATGTCGGATGACGTTTGATAGCAGATCATGGGCTTGTTACGTCACTCACTTTTAATGACGTCACTAAAACCGGTTAAAAACGTCGCTAGCAAACTTGACGTGCGTGACGTGAGAGGCTAAGTTGCATTTTGTTTTCGCCCTCTCGAAGATAAAATAGTCCACATATCGTGTTTTCCGTCTATTTTTGAGATGCAAACTGCGTTTACACCCATTTTAGGACCCGATAAACACACTGGGCTGCTCAAAATTTGCTTCTGATCAGTGGTTAAAAATTTCCTGTTCTGAAGCCTAATCCGACTTGAGGTTTAAAATCCGCTAATAGTGGGAGAAAAATAATCCATCATGAGCCAGTCCATGTAGGATAGGGAAATCTCACCCTCGGGGTCGGAATTTCAACCAGGGACTCGGCAAGCCTCGTCCCTGGTTGAAATTCCGGCCCCTTGGTAAGATTTCCCTATCCTACATGGACACTCATGATGGATTGTTATATTCTACATGGGGGCCTCCGTATCAGCGGTAAAGGAATATGTAATGCACAAACTCTTTTCGTCCTTACCGTCTGTAATGATCAGTGTCTGTGGCTTGCTTTTATAATTGCTGCTTTTCTTGTCAGTATTTGCATTATCTCTGTTCACACAACACAAAAAGTCTTATTCTAAAATATGGGTGAACACAACGACGAGCAGTCTCACAGCAGCTTCAAACCATGCGATAAACAAGAACCAATAAATAAGTATTGATCTATGTCTAGTGGGGATTTCATAATACTGTTGTCACTCAAATTAACCCCCTTGAAGCCAGATTTCATACTCGGCTTCTCAAAATGCAGTTTCGAAACAAATAGGTCAGATATGGAAGAAAAAACAATAGTAATAGTTCCCCTAAAAGTTGTTAACAGAATTTTAAATAATTTCAACGGCAAGTAAAATTCGTTTATCACCACTCAGTCACATAAAAATAACAGCTGACGTACTCTCAGGCCTTAATAATACCCTGCCCCCTTTTAGGGGCTGCTTTATTGGGTTGCTGATTGTTCTTGCGCGTAAGGTAGAATACCAGTTCAATTTAATGACAATCTTTTTGAAAATCAGTAGTAGACTAGTAAATAATTCAGATTCATACTGAGTTTGCGTGTGGTATTTTTTTTCCTCTTGTAAAGCACATATCAGATGTATCTAATAAAAAACGTTTAAAACGATGGCGTGGTAGTTGAAAACTACTAACTAGGTCTTTATAAGCTCATTGGAAATCAGACTTTAACTCCGAAATGTCATTTATATCGAAGCATTAAGTGCATAACGGTCCTTTATACTCGTTTGTCATGACTGATATTTTCGCCGAAAGCTTTTAATACCACTGTCACTCAACATCAATGCGCTGATGGGTTGCCGCCAACTGAGATTTCCTTCAAATCGTATATAACCCAGACACATATATCACTACATGCTGATATGGCAATATGTAGGCGTTTGTTTAGCTACATGTAATAAGTAATTTGGCAAGTTAAATAAAAAACAAGTTTCAGAAATGTCACAATGCCAGCGTACAAATCCTGAGAATATGGTGATCTTAAACTGTTCCTGGCCATTTCTTCTGATATTCAGATACATGACTGTGTTTTGCATTCCTACGCATACACCTACAGTAAGAACTTCTATGCTCAAGGCGAGGATTTTCCCCATTAGACCGGCACGACAGGTCCGAATTTTCAAAAGTATAAAGTGTGCATTTTTTTCTTAGCAGAGCTTTCAGACTAGGTGGATGCCCAGGCTGATACGAGTCTTTGCTGGGCGCACAACCGTTTTGTTGGTTTTCTCGCGTCGCGGCTCACTTATTAGGTTTTAATTATGTTATATAATATTTAAGGTTTTCAGGAACGTCGTTTTAGACATCATGTTTAAAAGCACCTACTTGCAAACAAACTTAAACTGACAAATATATGAATCCGATACAAAAATGTAAACTTTTGTTATTGGATAAAGCGTTAAATAAAAACACTGATAAAGCAAAATCTTCTTTCGTTTCAGTTTATTGCGTTTTCATTGAATCTTAGTATAGATCTAAGGTCCTAAAATAAATATAGCCCCAATCTTTTAGAAAACATTGGCATATCGTGTGCAGCATGTACCTTCTGAGTTCCGTGTCTAATGACCGCTTGTGTAGCCATCAAGTGAGATGCACTGAAGTCCAAACAAATGGTGTCCGGAACAATAGTAATGAACTTGAGTGTTCTTGACAGCTCTATCAGTCCATATATTTGTCGCCGTCTCGCCAATAAAAATATCGTGTTTGTATTGTTGCTAACATCAATAAAACAATTACTATCTTATAGACTAACAAGCCGCCTGAAGAGAATGCCCTAGACAATGTCATGTCTAAGGACAGAAACTTAAAAACAGTGTTGTAACAATATTTATTTTGCTGCATTAATTAAATATACGAGTAGCGCAGTCGGTAGCACGTCTGACTTATCAGACAGAGGTCCCGGGTTCGATACCCGGTCCGGCCACTTACTTTCATTTCCTCTTCCGCTGATTCAAGAAGGGCAGGGGTCAGTTACTAGTGAACGAAAGTGCACTTAGCACTGGTTAACCGCTTAGGAGCCTGCCCAGGAATAGTGTTGTTAGGTTAATCTAGCCGCCATGACCATAGCTGTTCACCGTGGACGTTAAACAATGACACATCAACAACAACAACAACAAAATTTACTTGCTATTATTTGAACAACATAAATCGGTTTGGATTTGTACTGCATCATTTTTTTTTCTATTTATTATTTTTGTTTAACTTCCAAACAGCTGATGTTAAGTCCCATGTGACGGTTGCTAAATCTCCCCCTTGCTTCATAATAGTGCAGATTGTGTGTTTTAAGTTATATATTTGTTTTGTTTCGGTGGTGGGGTGGGGTTCGTCATTAAGCTAATTTAGAGTCATTTTGGAAATACAGTTGTTTCTTGAACTAGTGCTAGGAGGAGAGTTCGGTGCTGCACATTGCATTACTGTTCATAAATAGGCTCAGTCAAAGCTTGACTGCTATTTTCATGTCTTTGATGTATTCCTAACTTACAATAGCGCAAATTTTTCAGGACCTACTAAAAGATTGCTATCTGGGCCATCAATACGAATTCTGTTGTAGTCTCCATAGTCCTACCAGCGGTAATAATCGTAAAAAATACAAATCATTATAAAACCTGAACTGTCTTCAGAATTAATGAAAATATTTCGGTTGATGTGCTTTTTTGTATCATTTAAAATTAAAACTGGCAAAAAAAGAAGGAACAAGGTATTTTGGAAAAATGATGTCTCTCCATAAAATTCTGTTTTCGTCTCTGGTTTCCCGTTAAGCAATAAAATAATGCAACCGCGGCACAATCAATGGGGTCCTTGCTTGACACTTTTGTATACATTTTATTTTTATCAAGTGTTTAACGCCTGTACCTTGTATTTTTATCTCCTGTACCTTGTGTTTTTACCATGAAATAAAGCTTGTCGGATTGAAATATGGTCATATTAGTTGGCAACTAAAATGACCTAGTTATTTTTTTCAAATCTATTTTACGGTAAACTCAAGGACGCTATGATTTTTCAAAGCCGGCCAGTGTAGATAATAATCAATGGCGGTACTGTAGTGAGAAGTTTGCAGCGATACCTCACGATAAAATATTACATGCTTTGGGGCCTTTGATAAAATAAACTTTCTCTTCATAATGTTTGGAAACTTTTATTTTCAGGATCTAATACTGCCGATAAACCTATCGGATCTGTTGAAAGTCGTCATTTTCGTTTATTTCTTTCCTTGCGCAAACAACACGATGAAATTCCTGGACTTAAAATATTTTGTCACGTGCCCATAAGAGCAATACCTCCAATGTCATTCTCCACTGTCAGTTCTTCTGTAGTCGTGAACTTTCACGGGGCTCCAGTCAGGTAGAATAGGTAATCAATATTCCACATTGCAATGCAATACAGCATTACGTCAGCCGCGTTGACAGGGTTTCGCGCGAAATAAATTGCGCTTACCAGTGTGCGAAGTAGAGTAGGGGTATTTGTAGCAAAACGACTAATCTTATACTCTTCAACTTATTATTTCCTTATTATTTAAGTGTTTTCCGACAACTTGAAAAAACAATTGTATCGGGAAAAATATAAACGCATTAAAAACTCCAAATAACAACCTATAAGTATTTATATTATTTTTTATCACTGACTCATGTTTCGCTAGAACTTAATGCAAATTCGTTTTAGTATATCTGATAGACTAACCAAGAACAGACGCACGACGTCGTGCACAATCTCAAACTTTAGATGACTACCACAAAGCAAACGAGGAAACTGTCAGTTGCTTATGAGCATGCTACAGGCAGTAAAACCTCAGCAGCTTCAATACCCAATTTGGGACGTTGGTGTTTCTGTGTTCCATTGCAATTACACAAGTGCAGATTAATTTTCCTAATTTTATCTATAGCGCTGTCTTATTCATGATCTGGGGCCAGTTTCACAAACGATCTAAGCAATAACTTTTGGCTTAAGTTATAACTTAAGTCAAAAGTGTATACTTATGTGGTTTCAAAAAAAAATCTTGGTTGAAACTCTTTGCTTAGATTTTGCTATAAACTTAAGTCAACCAGCGAGGTGACTTAAGTTCTAACTTAAAAATTAATGTGTAAGGTAGCTCTGCTGATGATAGGCTGTCATAATTCAGGATATACCACAAAATGCGTTTATAAATGAAGACTGTTTTGTTCATTCATTATTCGCCTCGAATTCTAACATGTATTTTATGTTGTATTTAAACCTATAATCGGAACACAAGCAATTTTGCTACCGCACGTCCAATATGTGGTTTCTGTTCCGATTCCTCTTTGTACATTTAGTAGACACTGTACATGATAGGGTTTGATTTCGTCCTCCTTCAGTCTTCTACTGTTCGTGCTCCGAAAACGCTATGTTCTGTGATTGTGGCCATTTCTGGGTAAATTCTCAGCTCTGCCACAGCTGAACCAAAACTACTTAAACTGTTTACATGAGTCATATAGACGAGTACTTCTTAAGGTGGTGAAGACAGGGCTCGGACAGGACCCATTGAGTGCTTACCAGGTAAAACGGTATGTACACGGCATCCCAGGCCTGTACATTCAGGACGTTTTCTCACGACACGGCCGATAAGTTTATGAAAACCTTATACGAACGCATTCGTATATACACACTGATGTGTGTCTCTTTTTATAAAATAATTAATTAAAATACATCATCATCATCATCATCATCATCATCATCTCTCTCTCTCTCTCTCTCTCTCTCTCTCTCTCTCTCTGGAAGGGGTGTGGTTTGGGATGTTGGTAGCGTAAAAGCGTCAGCGAATAAAAATAACTATATCATGTGATTGTACTACATCATATAGTCCCTTTTTCTATATTCATTACACCTGGAGACAATCGGGAAACACTAGACTCTCAAGTTACATAGTTAAATAAATTAGAGAGAAAAAATGGAGCGATGAAAGAAAGTGTGTGTCCGTATGTTTTATTTTTGCTCATGGGGAAAACAGCTATCGAAATATTATCTCCGTCTTTCTGCGCGTGTCAGTCATGCAATGTGTGTGTGTGTCGGTATGCGCATGCGCTCGTGTGTGTCTGTGTGTATGTGCGTGTGTGTAAAGTTTGTATTCCGACAAGCGTGCATTTGCGTGTATGTGCATGTTCAGTGCACGCATGCACGCAATGTAAGTATGTGCAAATTTTCATGTATCTTTGTGTGTGCGTTTGAAATTGCATAAATACTAGCTATGGCGAAAGGGAGAATTTCCACCGAAAAGTTAATGTTTTATATTCATATTTCCAGTCAAAAGTAAGGCTAGTTCAAATTTGTGTGTGTCTCTTCTGTATGCTTGTCCCTCTTTCTATCGATACGAAGAAATTATAAACTAAACCTGCATGCAGGTTCCATGTAGAGTGACGCCTAACCGTAGCAGGTCCTTGCTCTAGCTTGGGACGTCAAAATGTTGAAAGTTTCGAGGTATCTTTGTCATACTAATGTGCGAGTTTGTGGATGGTCTGCATGATCATTCGTGCGTAAGTGTATTTGTACGTGCGTGCCTACATAAAGGTGCATATTTTAGATCGAGGAATTCAGCTATGATGAGAGTGGGAAATGACAAATTCCCACAGAATTCTCCTGTAGCCATATTTCGGTGGAATACAAGAGTTAGGTAAAGTGAGGAAGTGCCTATCCGATGTAGATATATTCACTATATAGTCGACTTTTATTTAGGAAGCAAGAGCAGTGCTCCAGATAAGATGGGGTAACAGGGATAATTCTGAGATAATTTTCATTATCTATGAAGGAAAACATATGCTGTGACCTTTATTAGAACCGTCTCGGTAACACGGTTCTAATGATGGGTCAAAACTAGACTTATACAAGTCTCCTCTTTAAAGCATATTTTACTTTTCTGAATATTTTCAATCTTTATCAAGCTCCAGCTATAGATTGGCTCGAAGTATTCAGCTGCCCTTAAAACGGGATCAGAGAGGCATATTGCTGAATATGAGACTGAATATCAGTCTAGGTCAAAACGTATGTTTTTTTTTTATGGAGAAATATTAAAAATTATCCCTAAATTATCCGTGCTCCCCCTTCTTATCTGATGAACTGAAAGAGAGTCCCTACATTTTGGCAATGACCATTGTAGACACTGCTGATAACGGCTACATATCTCAGCAGTTCTAAACATTTCTTTTCTATTGATCAAGTTTTCGACCAGACGACTCTATCACTTCCGCACTTACTGTGTTTGCCGCAACTGAACGGGGCATAAACGGTTGGAGATTTAGTTGGTTGGTCGTGTTTGGTTTAACGGCTCTTAGAGACCGTATTTAAGTCTATATCGAACCATCTCTCAGAGAGACGGAGAAGGAAAAGTGATAGGATAATGTCCAAACAATGCTCGCCCGCACCTACTGCAAACACAGTTGGCCCTTGCCACACTATTATCCATAATAGTAGGACGCCCCAGCACTGAAAGTTACCCCAGCATCATCTTCCGACCACGGCCATACCCAAAAGGTTGGAGAAGCTTGAAACATAGTTTTCGATAACGACAAGCGTGTCAGGGAACTTTTATACTCCGTTTAACTTCAGAATGCATAAAAATTAAGGAACACATCCAACGATATTAAATTAAAGTACCGTAAATAAATTAAAAAAAGAAATAAAATAAAACAAACTGACAAAAAATGAAAGGGAAAAGTGGAGATTTGAACCCGAAACTGTCTGTGCTAGAGTGCAAAATGCTATCCACCACACCACCGCCTCAGATACGTGATCATGTTGTTTGGTACATAAAAGTATATTGCAGACTTTTAACACAGCTAAAAATAGACTCCTAAAAATAGACAAGACTTAAGTCAAAACAAATTAAGTTTTTGCTTAGATGAATTTGTGAAACGGCTAAAGTACGAACTTAAGTCATTCTTACTTTTTTACTTAAGTTATAACTTAAGTTGTAACTTAAGCACAAATCTAAGATATGTTCATGAAACTGGCCCCTGGTTTGTCTCAAGATTAGGTATAATGATGCGTAAACGTATCATTAACCTATTTATGTCGTTTTAACTGTCAGGGTTTTTGATAAACAAGACCTCATCTAGGTCATATTTTCTGAAATAGTGAAGCTGTTTGGACGCGGAAGAATAATACAAAAATGTATGCTTATATGTAATACAGTGTATCACCTAACCCTAGAATCTCTCCCGGTTTGGGAGGCAATACATCGGTGAAATAATCTTGTGGTTTTCAGCTAGTTGTCATTATTATCTAATACCACTTTCCAGAGTTAATTATTCTCCAGATGTCCTAGTATCAAATTAACACTTCAGCCAGCAAATTCCATTTCATTGTTTCAAACTAGAAACAGTTATTTTTCTTTATATCTATTAATTTTCCCTAGCTATACTGGGCCAAAAGCGGTTGTTTTAAAAATCTAATACATAAACTAAATGATTATAACAATCAGAAAAAATAAACCAAAAACCTATTAACAGGGTGAAAGAATATTTTCAGAGGTCTAGCCAAGGGTACTAAGTCCACTTTGTTCTTCACGAACGCCAAGGGTTCTAAGTCCACTTTGGTCCTTACGTACGTAAGAAACGAAGAAGATTTAGTACCCTTGGCTAGCGAAGATATTCGTCGTAGCAAGCTAAGGGTACTAAGTTCACTCTGTTCCTTACGTACGTCCGAATCAAAATGGACATAGTACCCTTGGCTAGCGAAGATATCCATCTTAGCTAGCCAAATGTATTAAGTCCACTTTGTTCCTTACGTACGCCAAGGGTACTATATTCACCTAAGCAAGCCAAGTGTACCAAGTCCATTTTGTTCCTTGTGTACGCCAAGGGTAATAAGTCCACTTTGGTCCTTACGCACGTAAGAAACAAAGTGGACTTAATACCCTTGGCTAGCGAAGATATTCATCGAAGCAAGGCAAGGGTACTAAGTCTACTATGTTTCTTACGTACGACCAGGGTTCTAAGTCCACTTTGTTCCTTACGTACCCTTTATCGACGGCGTGTTTTTGTTAATCGAATTTAACTCTGTGGTATTTCACTGGATCAGAATATCGTGTTTACCGTGAACAATTACCAAAAAAGAGCAGACGGTCAAGATTCAAAGGGTACTAAGTCTACTTTGTTTTTTACGTACGACCGGGGTACTAAGTCCACTTAGTTCCTTACGTACCCTTTATCGACGGCGTATTTTTGTTGATCGAATTTAACACTATATTTCACTGGATGAGAATATCGTGTTTACCGTGAACAATTACAAAAAAAGAGCAGACGGTCAAGATTTAACCAGTTCATCATTGTTTTAGAACAATTATGCAAAGTTATGGATTAACTGTGTTTTAACACTGAACTGGTCTAAAAATAACGTGGGGGTGAGGACAATTCGCTGCAGCCGTAAGGTGACGTTGCAGAAAAATCCAATCTGTGAATAGGCCTTCGGCCAAGGGTACGTAAAAAACAAAGTGGACTTAGTACCCTTGGCTGGGGAAGATAGAGTTTTTTTGTACATCAAGCGAACTTTTGTTTTTTATTGTGATATAATATCCCTTTATACTTAAAACATATGCTGTTGCCCCTCATTAAAAATTCCTTGACAATGGAAGTTTTAAGGAGGGTAACAATTTATTTTGTATCCTTCAGTAATAGTGAAAAAATTCCTTGCTGAAAACGTGTACAAAAAGTTAATTGAAACAGACAGGACAAATGCCTTTTAATTTTCACTATCTTGTTTTGGGGTTACAGTTTAGCTGTAATAATGATTTATTTGTCATGCTAACAGATTGTAGAAAAGAGGTTTTGTTATGAAATCTTTGCAATAGGTGATACAGTGTAATAGTTATAACATGGTTTGTCCACCTGTACGAGGCGATAATCCACGAGCTTTAGCTAGTGGATTACCTCCCGCACAGGCGGACAAACCATGGTATAACTATTCTATACCACCCTTACCAGGGTAGACCTTGCTCAATGCGAAATATTTCGGAATAAAGTTGGCGTTTTCTGGTAAGGGTGTATAATTCCGGCCATCACCTTAGTGACGATTCCCTGAATGAAAATGTATTATGAACTTTTATTTTAACGATGGTTGCCTAATTTCCTGCCTCCTAATTCTAAACCCTTAAGCTTCCAACACATTAGCATAATTTATATATTATATAGTATGTATGGAATATGTAGTATAAATATAGAGTCCTAAGTACACATGCAAACAGCATATGCTTTGACCAGCCAGCTTCCGCAGTTATGAAGGCGAATATGTAATCCGCCATGCTTTCTCTCTATTTTTACAGATCAACAGTTACTTCCTTCTTGCTTCACTTCCAAAATAGTCTTCTCTGAAAGAATAGCATTTGCTTCTAGGCTAGCAGATACTTTCCTTTCAGAGTTCAGATCCCGTTTGTTAAGGATAACAAAAGAAAAGGATACAGAACCTTTTTCTAACAAATGTACACATGGACCTTGGTTTAAACCAGCTCCTTTTTGCGCCTTTGCTAATGACACTTTTACATGCCACCAGTCATTAACTCAAACTTTTACGTGAATCTCTAATGAGAAAAATGTCTGAAAATTAGTAAATATTGTGCTGGTCATATGAGAAACATGCGTATGCATTAATTTACGACCATATATTTCAGGCTAGAACAATTAAATATCAGGAAAAAAAACAATGTAGTTTTCAGTGATTAATTCTGAAGCTTAAGATATAGTGGGCGGGGCAATAAAGATAAACTTGTCAGACCGAGTGTTCTTGATAGAAACTTTAGTCCATACAGTTTCCATGTTCTCGCCAATTAAACTGATCATTAAACTTTCTGTATTGCTGCCAGCAATAGTAACACAATAGACTAACAAGACGCCTGCAGGTCTTGCCCTGGATCTAAATAAGGAAATTCAGGCTCGTGAAAAAGGAAAGTAGCTAAAACGGACCTTCACTACGTTCTACAAAATACGTTCTTACCCTGCTTTGTGTTTCCTTACTGTTGCTTAATTGCACTTGCATTTCACTTTTTTTCTCCTTGTCACGGATGAAGGGTGGAGACAACTTGATCTTGCGAAATCCACACACACTGGACAAACCGGTCATATTCTATCTATTCTATGCAATGTGCAAACACAGAATCAGATTCAACATCCGAAGTGTGAAAGAAGCCCAGCCGCGTGTTTTATATACTTTGCAAGAATTTATTCGGATAAATTCGTTATTCTTCTCAATAACTCTGTCCAGTTCATGCTCTGACTTATTTCACAATGAAAATGAATAATTTAGTACACACATAAAATCAACATTAGCCATAGTAAGTGGTGTAAAGAAAGTGATGCAATCGAATTCCACATCCCAGTCACGACACCAAACGGGAAATAAAAACCTGTCTAGTAGACAGAAAATCGGAACGAACAGCTATTTCCAGATAGGTGATGGCAATAAGCACAAACAAACATCTATTGTCATCCATTTTCAATTTTTATACTCGTAAACATTCACTAAAATGAAAAAGAACAAACAGGCAAAACAAAACATACAGATTTTCCAAAGACAACAGGTACAATCACCCAAGTTGACACTACAAACAACGTAGACAACAAAAACGGATGCATCGCTTTGGAGTGATCAGTATTACAATACAGGACCGCAAAGGATATTTTAAGGATTCCCATCCCTCGTACTCGTTCCATCGTGATATACGTATATGACATTAAGATTGGTCAGCGTAGATGTTTTCTAGCTCACCGGTGAATCACCAGGAAGAGTAGACAATAACCCCATGGTTATAAAATAATGTTAAACTTTATGGCCGTTCGTAATAGCATGTTCAGTTTGCTGATATTCAACAGCATATTTCGATTAGGCAAAATTTCAATTGTACTTGCAACATTACCTAGCAATCTGTAACAATACCAGCAACCAAATCACGCATGCGTATAAACGGAGTTAATGTAGAGTCCTTTTCATTATTTGACAATACGTCAATACGCACACGCACATCGAGACGGAGACAATTTAATTTAATTTTGGCAAGAAAATTGTTTTTGTCTTGAAACAAATCAATAAAATGTAGACTTAATGAATTGGGCGAAAGTGCTGGCTTAAAATACCCATTGTAATAAATGATTTGTGATATTAGGGGTAAGCTGAGAACTGTTTCAATCATAAAATTCACTTAATTTTAGAAAAATGTGAAACAATACCAGCAGCAACAAATACGTAATTGAGCCGCGACACGTGAAAACCAACAAAGTGGTTGTGCGCCAAGCGAAGACTCAGATCAGCCTGGGCATCCGCTCTGTCAGATCAGACTCTTCGCTAAGCCCTTAAAGGGTAGCTAAGGGTCAAAGCTACTTTCATGCAGAAAGCAAAGAGCCAGGCTGATCTGAGTCTGCGCTGGGCGCACGACTACTTTCTTGGTTTTGTCGTTTCGTGGCGCAATTATTGAAAACCATGAATTCTCTATAAGCTGCTTTGGGAAAACCCGCGAGTTTGTGGCGGTGCCATCTATTTAAGTTCTGCGTAATGACGCCTTCTCGATCACTGTTAACACGGCATTAAGTTTCTTGAGAAAAACAATATAGGTTTGAGAAAAACATTCTTTTCTGATGTATGAATTTCCGGAAGCATCGCACTTATAATTCGCTGTATGCACTGTATGCCATGCTTCTCTTGAATTATAGGTGAGATGACGACTTAGCTCTGTTACCATAGCAACTATGGAATTACCAACTTTTGTGTATAGTTCCTTGGAAGAATGACGTCTTGATGACGTCACTTTGACATCAGTATAACACCTACTTGCTATCATAACAGATCTATGACGTCATCGGTATTGGAGCATGACTTACGGTGAATACTAAAATGATTTTTTTCAACAGAAACTTCAGATTTTCTTAAACAAATAATTAATCTCAAGTCATTTAATTCCATGTATGTAGCGTTTTTCGCGTGTTGTGGTATAACTGCATAAGGCATGCTTGTCTTACAGCCTTTTCCGCCTGTCTGTTTTAATAAGGAAACGTCAGTGCGCCAAAGTAACTTCATTGTGTTTCGCCCATAACATAAAAAAGAAGGAAAGAATCATGGTCGTGCGTTAGTTCATTGCGACAATGATTTCGTTTTATATACTTCAGACTCTTCCGTCATTGGTATTTATTGAAGTTTCCTTGAAAGATCAGAATATGTTCATTAAACTTTCAAATAATTCTTTGCGTCATGATAACTGATTAGGTTCTGAACCTACCAAGGAAAGTATAAATATAGTAATGACAAAGATAAGTACTGCATAGAGGGGCCGCCATGCCTCCTTGCTGACCGACCTTGTTTTTGGAGCTTAATTAGGAGTAAATATGAGGTTGTATGCAAAACTTTATCTTACCCTCCCGCCCCCTCCCTCCGCTGTATTTCACTGCTGAACGGTCCAATGCGGATCTTCTGCTTAGGCTCTTCTTTGTCAGACCGCCTGTGCTGCTTTCGAAAATAAGCTGTTAGATTTTGCCATTCTTTGCGTAGATGGGTACACTCACTTGCATGCTTTGACCGCCGTTTTCACAAAAGCGAACGAATGTCGTGACTTCCTGTTTACTTCAAAAAAATGAAAAGTCTTTAAAAGATAGCGTCTGCGCTTAAGGTCAAAACTGCCTTTTCCGACCTAATTCTAATATGAAACACATGCTGATAAGTACTGTATTTTATGGTTTCGTTCGTTTATTAGCAGCCGTTTCTAGTGCCCAAAAAGGAATGCCTAAGTTACTAAACACATTTCTATAAACTACACAGGCTAGTGAAGCCAATTTATGTTTCGTTGTAAAGACTATGCTAAAATATATGATAATTCGGTTATAAAGAGTAAACTTGTCAATTATATAGTTAGTGTGTTAATCATAGTTTAATGTGGCGTAATACTAGATTTTATCGTAAATCGGATAGTAACGTATATTTGTTACTACAAACCATCTTGAAAAAAGAAATTATACTTAGGTGGCTAACGCTATTGTGGTTAAGCATATCTCCTTGTTTTATCACTAAATGAGCTATTTAGGTCACATCCCTCTACACCAACCGTTAGACATCTGTAAGTACAGTTCAAACATTATCCGTTTCAGATGAGACATACAGCAATCATTTCCAAATCACGATTTTGCTTCCCCTGAGAGGTACTTACCGTCTGAATGCTTGAGATCAGATCATTTAGATTTTTTCGAACCTTTGAGGTATACAATATGTTTTACTGTCAGAAGGGAAAGTAAAAATTAACCAGTCTAACAGACGCTTAAAATCAGAGAAGTACTTTATACAACCTAACATAATCAAAGACCAGACACCCAAACAGTTGGAACGCAAACCCTCGAAAAGCGGTGATTGTATTAACAACGGTGGATCCTTCCACATAAAAAATAGGCCCTAAAAATGGCGAACATGGTTCTTGACGAAATTTCCCATTATTCTCAAATGTATTTAGAGGTATTGGCTATATTAAAATGATTCAACACAGAAAATCGCTTTGCTAACTAGTATTAAGCTGGCTTTCTCAACAAAATTCAGGGCCAAATTTGCTCGAAATACAAAAATATTCATTGTCAAATGACAATACTCTATCTTGGTTCTACCGAAAACTTGCATCAACATAAAACATGATTTACAGAGAGCTGGGACTTTCTCCAATGCGCACACCAATGCCATCGAAAACTTTATTATTTCTTCTTTGTGCATGTGAAATATCAAGCATTATCGTTTTGGAACATTTTTAAATTGCAAAATGAAGGATGGCATCAGTGGTTTTTACGCTCAAAAAACGGTTTTGCACGTGATATGGGCACCAGCAATACTTGCCGGACAGCCACAATTTAGACAGAAAATTAAGATCGACAGCTTGTCAAATATTAGCTCAGATTGCTAAAAACGAGGAGGAGAAAAAGTACGGAGGTTAGTGAGCTAAAATAGACTACAAACTGGTAGAACGTACCTCACCCGACTGCTGGCCTGATTGGTATTGTACAAATTTGACCTGCCACTTCAATTTATGACAATAATATCCTTTTCGAACTTTATTTATCTTTCAAACAGCCATCAGTTATCTGTCAAAAAATTTATTTGGTCACTCTTGTGACGTCATCGTTGAAAATGATGACGTATTCATATTACCTAGAACTATAGGCAGCCGGCATGCCATGTAAACGGATAATACGTGTCGAATATGAATTAACCAGATAATTTCAGTAGAACCCGGTACGAAGTAAGAGAGTTTTTTCTTTCTTGTCATTTTGTTTGTCTAGTTTTCGAAATAATTTACAATCTGATTTTATAATTTGCTTAACAAGTACCAGTGGTATATACTTAAGTGAGAAAGAAACAAGAAACAAGCCGGGCGGGGATGGAATGAGGTTGGGCGGCCGGGGGGAGGGGGGGGGGGCGAGCAGCACTTACTACATCATTTTAGACTAACGAATTCCTATTTCATCACAGATATATCTGATGTGTTGTTATACAGTAATATAACATGAATTTAGTCTGGAATGATGCCTGTATTGATGTTTTGGTACTAAACATTCAAACATTACTTGAACACTGAACAGTCGTTGCTCTCTCTCTCTCTCTCTCTCTCTCTCTCCCTCAATTCAATAGAAGATTTTTGGCTACATTGTTGTTACACACACTGAGATTTATAACATTTGAATCTTCAAAGAGAACTCTTTTTTAAATTTGAAAGCGGACTCTTGTCGCATGTGACAACAGCAAAAAACTGCTTAGTCTGACGACTGTTTCAAAATTAAAAGCTATTTATATAAGCGAACAGCAGAACCTTGGTTGACTGGTTGGCTTGCTAGAATACCTTGCCGGGCCGCGTAGCGCAATCGGTAGGGCACCTGACTCATAAGTCAGAGGTCCTGTGTTCGAAACCCGGTCTGGCCACATACTTTCGTTTCTCCTTCCGCTGATTCAAGAAGGGAGTTGTCAGTTACTGGCGAAAGTATGTGCACTTAGTACTGGTTAACCGCTTAGGAGGTCTAAGCCTGCCCAGGAATAGTGTGGTACGTTAACTGACCGTCCCGACATGACCTTAGCAGATTACCGTGGACGTTAAGCATCAAACCAACCAACCAACCATCCATTCTGAAATAATCTGGCGACTACGAAGTTCGACGATGAACCTGAAAAGGGTGTCGGGGTGGGCGAGGGGGGTGGGGAAAATTGGAGGCTTGCTACATGTACGAGCCATCCGACGTTTGGCGCGTGGCACAAAAAGCAGGCATAATACTGTACTTAAACTGTATATGAATCGCTCAACTTCGGCAAACTCCATACCTTGAATAAACAGTCTACTTGAAAGTTAAAAACAGAAGAGGTGTCGGGAACTGTTAAATTACGCATGTACTTTGTATATACTTATTCAACCAACAGCAAAATGAGCATGAATATAAAAATTACTAACAAAAATTCAAACTAGACTGCACAAATGCAAGATGTTCATCTTATCACCCGTAAACTTCCTGACCCTCATGAAATAAGAAAAAAAAGTGAAAACCTTCCCACACTTCACCACATTTGGTAGTTTAGAGTGTTAGATGCGGATCTGGAGGCCGCTGGCTTGATTCCTGTCACTGACTAATGAATGTGTTTTAACTGTTATTCGATTCGATTCGTAAATCGACTGTCCAAGAGTTTACTTTCAGGACACAGAGTCAGAATATGAAGAGTAAACCCAGAGTTGAGCATAATGTGTACCGGATTGCCCTTCACGTTTGCCTTCGGGAAGATATGTGAATGCAAAAATATCAAATCTTCTGGTGACCTTTAAGATACATGGGACTGCTAGTCAAAGAAAGATAAGATAAGCCTCGGAGCAGGCGTGGGGGGGAGTCATATATTTTATTAGGCATATTGTGGGGCGGGGGGATCAGACTTATTCTATCAGCTTTCATTTTTACCCTCAAATTTCAGAATCTTTTCTTTCAACTCAGTACTTAAAGACATTTAGGGTGTGTGTGTGTGGGGGGGGGGGGGCAGCTTCATATCTAAAAACAGATCTTTTCATTGATTTGCCAGAAGAACAGTATGAAAGTGTCTAAAAATCATGTCAAGTAGATGATTTTGTAATTAATTTGAATGCCTGCATTAAATTTTGTGATATTAGCTGTCCAGGCGCCTTTTCATCAGCAAAACTACTGTGGCTCCCCAGACCCCCGACACCTATAGGCCCAATTAATAGGCTATTATCAACAGTTATAATAATCAAGCATTTAACAACAGATTTCTGGATGGTCATTTGCAGAAGAAAGTAAAAGAAATGCAGACATGCAGACAAAGTTTAAACAAACCATGATTAATTAACCTATTAGAATAAGAAAATGTTCTTTGTATTTCATACAGCTTTTGATTGAGGTCAGTCTGACAGAAAATAGGCAAAATAGGCAAAATGGTGTGTGTGTGGAGGTGGAGGGGGGGAGGGGTAACTGGAATTGGGATTGGGGGATGGGGCGGGTCATAAATTTTTCACCTATCTGGGGGAAGGGGGGGGGGGGGCGGTCGGAAATATAATTCTGTTGAGACTGGGTGGGTCGGAAAAATGTTGGTAATTCATATGAAAATGTAGCCGGCCACCTGATAAATGACTCGTCCCTAAATAGTAAAACGGCATCCCATACAAAATTACGTCAAGTGTCGTGTTTACAAATTGCTACAGTATCGAGGTAAGAGTTGACATTATTCTATCTCTCAATAAATGATGTATAAAATATATTTGCTTGACTGTTTTATTCTGTCTTGGTCGAAAATTAATCAGTTTTAGGTGGTAAGGTTTCTACGAACAGGCAGATTTGCGAGTCTGTTATTTTGGCAATGAACAATTCGTGCGATCACGTAGGCCTAAGGTTGGCATGATTTCGACGCCATTGTTTTGGTTTGTTTACAAACTGGGTAGGCATATATTATTTTGCAATTTTAAAATGTTCCAAAACCAAATTTTCTGAAAGTTCACATGATAGTAGAATATATGTTAATATTTATCATGGCTTTTTTTGGTCACATGTTTGACGCTGACTTAAAGGGCACTGTTTCGTCAATAATTACACAGGCGGAAAAGGATGTCCTGGAATTATTTTAACAGAAATATTCAATAATCGAAGTCAGAAAAGTGCTCTTAAAATTTCAACCGGTTGGGCGATTTGATTAATCTGTATGGTGGCGTTAAAGTACTATGGGGTTCGTCGATAGCCATTTTGATGGCGACAATTTCGAACAAAAATCCGTTGCTATGTGTTTGATTATATCCCTACTCCTTGAAGCTGCGTTCCAACTGAAAAGTAACAGATTCTATCGAACAAGTCAGTGCACAATGGGCAAGTTGCAGGAGGAAACTTTCAAGAATATTTACAAGCAGCTAGCCAGTTATCATACCCGTGCAGCTATATTCGATTAGTATGGTTTAGCTTATAAAAACATACAGTCAACTCCCGATATCTCGAACACTAGTATCTCAAAGTATCTTCTTATATAATGTATTTCCTATTCTTATTTACATTTCAACTCCTGTTACCTCAAACTACTGATATTTCAAAGAAAATTTTCTGCTACCAGAAAATTAAGTCTGAGATATATTTACTTTGATATATCGGTAGTTTGGGCTGAAGTTCGACTTCGAGATATAGAGAATTGACTGTACTTCGTTTGTGTAATAGAGACATTTAGCCTAAAGCAATAATGTTATACATGTACCTGTCAAACTGCTCTTTCCTTTACACGCGTAATTTCTGAACCCCCTTACATGTACCTAGTTCAGGGTTTGAGGGCTGGATTTGGATTTTGATTGTTTCAGTTCCTGGTCTTTGCATACTTTTTTACTTTTATACTGATATTAAACACGGGCCCTTGAAATCTAGCGTTTTCGGTATTTAGTATGCTGTTTCATACAAGCGACGCCATGTCATCCTATGATACACCCACTGAATTTCCTTTTTTGAGGCCTCTGATACAGAAACTGGCTTTCTCTGAATCCGTGTCACAATACCTTAAAACGAGACTATATCTTGACGTGTGAATTACTGATTCAGATGTGCTTATTCGTAATTTGTATTTTAGGGCTTATAGTCTCAACTGTTTCAAGTTTTATGGTAGCTGACTTATCCACATTACTGTTTTATTCATGATCTGGTTTATTTCACGACAATGTAAAACCTTATTGTGGATGCGATTTTTAAATAATTGATGTCCTTTTAAGTCTCTTGTGTTAATTACAGTTAATAAAAGTCCAGAGCACAGGGAATAAATCGAGATTATATACTTACAGTTTATGCTGAGTAATGTATTGTTTTGTAGTTTTATATGCACGGCCTTCAAAGAGGTGAGCTCTTTCTCAGCAGATGGCAACGAGGATACCCAATAAATGTACATAAGGGCGCGTTTACACGAGCAAAGTTTCTATGTCACAGAAACTTTAACAAAGAAAGTATGACAAACATTTTGCGTTTACACGGAGCAAATTATTTGTTAAAGAAAATGTGCCATAGAATCTTTGTCACATAAACTTTGGCAATGAAATATTTGCTGCAGTGTTCACACGACCAAATATTATTCGTCAAAGTTACCTGCAGCGATGAAACAAAATCTTTGTCACATTTTCCACGCTTGTAGCAATGTTCTTTGTTACATAATCTTTAGCAAAGTTCTCCGTTTACACGGACAAATTTAATTTATCAAAGTAACTTTAACATATTTATTTGTCAAAGAAACATTGTCATATTTTGGCATTTACACGAGCAAATTTTTCTGTGACAAACCTACTTTGTAATAGAATCTTTGGTCGTGTAAACGCGCCCTAAAGCAAAACCCGACAAGAATTCAAATAACAGTAAACCACAGCACAAGCACTGCCTTGAAAATGTCAGTAATATATTACAGGGGAGGGTGTGTGGCGCAGGGAGGGAGAGAGGGGGGGGGGGCTGATGAGTGCGTATGGGTGTGCGAGAGGGGAGGGTGTGTGTGTTAAAGTCGATTTTACGTGACCACAATCCTCGCCCAGGATTATGTGGTGGTTCAGCAACATACAGTCAAGTTATTTGATCCACATGTAGGACTTCATTCCAGCAATGGATCGAAACAGCAAACATATAAATCAAGATTAAATACTGAGTTGAAACAAACTGAGAAGTCAACAGCAAGAACAGCACTGAAATGTTCCAACAAAAGAAAATCAACAGTTGAACCCTAATAGGTCCGACCAAAGACAGATTACCAAGCCCCAATCAACTCCCAACGAACTTAGTAGAAGCTTTTAAGCCGGAGCCGTCATTAAAATGTTTAAGACTTCCTTCAAGAGCAGAGAACACAGTGGAAAGAGAAAGCATGGGTCATACTTTGAGGTTTTGGCTACTCAAGCCTCATTATCAGTGACCCTGACAACATTTGGCGACGAAAGCCAGAGAAAGCATACACTAATTTCTTATTTTTAATATTACAGTCGATTCAAAGACCGATCAGTATCAAAAATATCCAAATGATTATAAAGCGATGACTAAAAAAAGAGTCTAAACCAATAAAAAAATATATCCGACTATATCCTCTTATATAAAAGACAAAAATAAAATACACTCTATTAAGTCTACGGTCCGGCGTGCAATAGAAGAGGGCGGCAAAGTTGCCAAATGCGATCGGCTTGCTGAAAATGCAGTTCGACTTATTACATTTTTGTTGCATCCTGTTCTTTCATAACCTAAATCAGTCCGGTAAAAGTCGTTCCGACCAACAATTTGTTCTAAATATATACACTTTGTCACCATTAAATTCAGATTCCGATAGGTTTGTTTAAGAAGACTGTTTAGTCCCGTATTTAATTTAGATACCAATCATAGTGGCGTTAAACAAAATTATTCCAGTAGCTTCGTTTAAGAAGTTTTGGTGTATTTGTTATAATTATTATTATTATTTGTTTACAAGTGTTAAAATCAGCCTCAACAAAATGACTGGAAACCCAAGCAAACCGAATAAGCTGACATATATAATTCCCCATAAGATTTCTCAATCTAAAACTTGAAAATGCACAATTATATCAATCAAAATCAACAGAATATTGTCCTATTGTTTTTAAACAACTCCAGAAAGTTACAAAGAAATGGGGCCTTGATATCAGAAGTATTTGCTTTATTTAGCTTAAGTTCTGATGGGTAAATTTGACTGATCGTACCGTCAAAGTAGGTATTACCAGTGATTAATAGGTCATCTAAATATATGTAGACGTCGGAGAATTGAAGCTTCATTGATTTCAGCGTCTTTATCTAAGACATAATGTAGTCTATTTCATAGAAAATAAAAACAAGTCAGATAAAAGGGGAGCACAGTTAGTGACTATCAAAAAAGCTACTATTTGTTTCCATAAAGTAGCGGCATATTTTACGTCAATATTGTACAGAAGAAACAAAGAGCCTTTTGACAAACCTTTTGGCAAAACCATAACGTAAAGTTAATGTAACTTATGTTCCTCATACCATAAACAATAAATATATGTTAATAGCTAATACATGCCGAAAATGATTTCACATGTTTATATGTTTTCAGCATTTTATTTTGTATGGCGTTTGGCATTTGTTGAATTGACGTTTCTTTGCACTAGACTGGATAAGTCTTTTACCGAAATCTTACTGTTCTGTTTTGTTTCTTCTTCTTCATTTGTCGGTGTCTTGTATGAGTAGTGCTTCGTGATTTTATTCATTATGTGATCCACCTCAATTGCAGTTAAACAAAAATAATGCCTCCGATACCAGATCCCATTTTTGGCTTTAAAAGTATCTATTTCGAATGGCATAGCTTCATCCAAAATTTAGGCTAAACGCGACGACATTGTCTCCGATTTTTCCTTTCTTGGATGGTGACGTTTCCCGTTCTGGCTCTTACGGGGATGACATTTCTGAACTTATACGGTGTCCATTCATCTGACTGACTTCAATATCCATAGTACAATTTTGATTGGTTAACTTCTCCAACAATAAACAGCGAAAATCGTTATTTTTTTGTTTTGTTTTTTTGTTGTTGTTATATTTTTTGTTTGTTTTTCTTTTACTTTGCCGCCGACACTTTGAACTGGCTTCTAAATTCAGTGTCAGATAAAAAAAATGTCTTTTGCAGCTTATTGGAACCAGAAGTTTTATGTGACTTAGTCTATAAATTTAAAAAAAAAAGTGAGACTGAATTTTCTGATCAGTTCAGAAAATTATCATACGTTGTTAACGTATTAGAAATAACACAAATGTAATGCTACAGTCTGCATGCTTAGTTGTTAACCCAGTCATGGTTAATAACTTGGCTGACCTCTTTAATTGCATGCCAGTAGGTCGGGCATCAATGATAGACACGACATAAAACTATTTAATTTAGTTGATTAGGACTGGAGCTTTTCGTGCTTGTTGTTTGGTCATTCGGGCCTCACCTGGTGTTTGTCTTTTGCTCCGGTATTTTAGTGGTGTTGTTTGGCACTCCGTGGATCTACAAGTGTCGAAATATACTGAAAGGATTTAAAAACTTCCACCCTATATTTTTGAATATCTTAAAAATTATTGCAGCGACGTCCACCGAAATTTCACAGCATGTATATTCTTTCATACCTGATTATGTCAGTATCACGAATTTGAAATCGTTCAACCGAATCGGCCAGCAATAAACACGTGTTCCTCATGTTTTTAGTACAGTTTACATACAGATGAATCACTTCATGTATACAATTTTCTGTGGAAACATTTGTCTTACAATATCAAATCAACTTTTAAAATGTTGAAGTCGGTCAGTGGCTTTATTTGGCATAACGCGCCTATATATTGCAAAAGGGTACAGATTTTGGGGCCAGTTAAATGCTGAAATTTCAAAAAGTGACGTCGCGAGACAATTCTATGAGTTAATTACGGCAATTTACAACCTCAGACGACGTGCACGGTTTACAGGAAGTTCTAAAGACCACCAGAATAACAGCTAACCAAAACTAAAAACCAGAGGCTATGACGTTAACTTACGTTGACGCCGTCTCCGTAATACGTTTTGCGCGACAGCATCGGCTGCAATCATAATTGCAAACCAACGTGGATGACGTAACAATAAATCGACAGGAAAAATGATCTAAAAGAATGCTGCATAAGATAAAAACGTAATTTCTTTATGTATTTCATAGACGTAACGCTCTTTTACTGACGTCATTTAAATAAATGATTCAAGTAAACTGCATAATCTTTAAATTTGATAACTTTCAAGCATTTTGTCAGAAAATACTAAACGCTGTCACCCGTGAAAGGATCATCAGCCAGCAATAAAAAGTGGAAGTTTTTAAATCCTTTCAGTATACGTTGTTTTGGTCTGGTTCTCAACTTTGATTCGTCATACATTTTTTTCAAAGATGATAAATCATTGATGGGTTAGGATACCTTGAAGCAGACCAAGCTGCTAACTAAATGGTTCGAATCACTGCAGAAGACTGAGGGCGAGAGTTTGGGGCCATCAAAGCTAGTTTAAGCTCCCCACTAATGTATTACTGACCGTTCCAAGGCGGTAGATCTGTTTTGGTTCTCAGTGTTGAGTGTTCTTATGTCCACTTGTCTGTTGCCTTCAGCATACATGTACATAAGTAAGGAGGGAAACTCTCAGGAACTGACATAGTTTAATCCAAGATCCCACCCAAGACACCATGTGGGAAAGAGACCTTACAAAATTAGTCATCACCAAACACCCAATCAGCGGCAGTCATGTGAACAGCCATTTCCCATGTAGGTGGTCAACGGGATAGCCTTAGCATCACTAACAATATATCAATAATAGACATGGCAACATACAACATAAAACAACCAAGAAGAACCAAAACAGAACTGCCGCCTTTGCACGGCCAGTAATGAAATTATTGGGGGCTTAACCGGTTTGTGGTCGCCCATTCCGCGCCACTCATGTGTACATGCCCACTATTCTTTGTTTTTTGTTTTGTTATATAAGATAGAAAATAGGTAAAACTACCGTAAAGATGGTTATTTCTGCCGATGTTTAATTTCTGCGCATTTCTGCGGTTTTATAAAACGTGCAGAAATTAAACACATCGAATATTTCAACTACCTATCATTATGTAAATCTGTCATCTGTCCTCTTCAGTTTTTGTAAACCCTGACTGAAATAATCGCCGCCAAAAGAAATAATTATTACTTAGCAGATCTGTATTCTTATTCTTAGTAACTTCTTAGTTATTCATTTTTATGTGTATTTTAGAATTAGCCGGAATTTAAAATCCGCAGAAATTGAAACCGCAAAACATTTTCATATACTTTTGCAGTGAATTTACACCCACAGAAATAGCCCGCTATACGGTAGATGTTACTGTTGTTTTCAATTGGGGTAGCTGATGAGCACCTGCATGGGAAAAGATGTTTATTTGTCCTACCGTGCGTGCTTTCGGCGAACTGTTGTCAATTTATGTGTATAATACATATTTTGCTTTTTGGGTTTTGAGGGCGAGATAGAGGATCTATATATTATTTCCTGATCAGTGCCTATCTTTTTATTTTCCTGAGTAATAACTTTTCCTGCAGTATACAGTAAAACATTTTCCTATTTGCGCGCGGATCATCTCTAAAATGGATCAGGCGTTACATTGGAATGAAAAGTAATATCATGTGTCGAGTCTTTGATAGGTATGTCTGACCTTTCAATTTGCAAGCTAATAGAAAATGGACATTGATATCAATCATAGAATTAGATATACACGTAAAAAATCTAAGAATTGGGACAAATAGATCTGAGCCAACAGTGCGGATTCAGCCTTGTAAAATCAAACGTTTCCATTTGTTGGGTAGTTAAGGTAATTATTTTTAGTATCCTGATTTTAACATTGTTTACGGTACTTGAAAAAAACCACCTACCCTCAGGCCAATGCGAATATTCAAATGCCCGTGAAGGCCAGCTTGTGCACAAGCAATTGGATATGTCTGCATTTGCAAAATAAAAGCATCGCAAACGACTGCGTGATACCCCGCCACTGCAAACCTTTTTCAAGCGCTGATTTTTCCACATTTATTTTTTTCTCGGTATTACCCCAAGGTAGGGACAGCCAGGCCCCATGAAACATGGAAAAAAGTCTTTGTCATGACAGGACACTTCATTGTTCAGATCACTATAAGCTTCCAATAAATAATTTACCACTCTAATCAAATACAATTTTAATGATTTTAAACATGTATGAGGCCACGGGACAGATAACCCCTTAAGGGTCAAATTTTAATCTCCACAAGGTAACCTCTGAAGGGTCAAATTTTAATCTCCACAAGGTAACCTCTGAAGGGTCAAAATTTAATCTCCACAAGGTAACCTCTGAAGGGTCCAAATTTAATCTCTACAGGTAACCTCTGAAGGGTCAAATTTTAATCTCCACAAGGTAGTTAACCTCTAAAGGGTCAGCTTTTAATCACAAGAAGCTTTAATTACTTCTATCATCAGCTGTAAATTTCAGAAAAACGCTGTTTCATATGAATTTATATAGATTATATAGATTTTATCAGCATTTTATGCATGTATATAGCCCGAAGGCAGGGAGAGATAACTCCCATGGGGTAAATTTGAGCAACACTGGAGGCTTTCATGACTCTGATCATTTGCTGTAAGTTTCAGAAAATTGCTTCAAACTTTGATTTTATATATATATTTTCATGATTTTACACATGTATATAGCCCCAGGGCAGGGGCAGATAACCCCCGATGATAAAATGTGCTCATACAAAGCTTTTGTTATTTCGATCATATTTGTGAAGTTTCATCATGATACTCCAAGTAGTAAAGGAACTAGAGGCCAGAAACTATATTTTGAACATTGACAAGTGCCATAACTCTGTAAGAAATTATCGAAATTTGCCCATTAACAATCCTAAGCGAGATATTCTTGGTACAAATGTTTATGCAAAATTTGAATGAAATCCGTTGATAAATACTTAAGTTATCGAACGGAAACGAAGTGCAAACGGACGTACGTACGTACTACGGACGGACAGACGGACGGACAGACACATGGAGGGCCAACGTGAAAACATAATACCTCGCCACTAACGTGTGGCGGGGTATAAAAAAAGAAAAAAAAGAAACAAGAAATAGATTACCCTTTACATTTGTTAGTTCTTTCTTCGCATGAAGCAAGTATGTCAAGACTTCTTTATTTCCTACGGGTAACGCTAACTTCAGTAGACGAACGATAAAATTGCCAGAATATAGAGATGTTAACCCTTTCACACCCATCGTCCCAGACTAAGTGCAATGAGCCGCGACATGAGAAAACCAACAAAGTGGCATGAGCGCCAAGCGAAGACTCAGATCAGCCTGGGCATGCACCCAGATTAAAAGAGAGTATTCGCTGTCGTCATGCCGATAGAAAAGACCCTGAGCTACCCTTTAAGCGCACAGCAAAGAGTCTGATCACGCTGGGCGGATGCCCAGGCTGATCTGAGTCTTTTCTGGGCGCACATGACACTTTGTTGTTTTTCTCGTGCCGCGGTTCTAATATTGGTCAAGTAAGGTACTGCATCAGGGATGTAGATGTGCAGAAATGATTTACATGCAAACGTTTAGAACCAGATCAGACCTTGATTTTTGAAAATTGATCAAGCTGGAAGGCCACGTATTTGCATATTTTTGAAGAGACCGATCGTATTTTAATGCATAGGCTTGTATACGTGATAAAAGTTTGACGAAATTTTCAATAATGTAAAGGGTATATGTGATGCAACTTTGATGAATTTTTCAATAATGTAAAGTTCCAGACTGGTATCGTATTCGAGTTTTAACAAATTAAGCGACACCACGACAATATTTCCACAAAAGTAAGTAGAAAAAAGTTGAGAAGACAACAGCCAGGAACCGGCACACATGCTTACCATATTCTTCTTAACACCAAAAGGGAAAGTGTAAAGCTTCAATATAGTTTAAAGACGCGCAGTGCATTTGGCTCGCCAAAAGCCTGCGTAATTTGGCTGTAGCTTTATAGGGTCAATATACAATGGTGTGTGTGATAAGAAAATGCTCAGAGTACTTGTATGTTGCACGCACAAACATTGTATATACTTGCCTTAATAACAGTCAATGTTCTATCTAGAATTCTAAGAACTCAAAATGTGGGATGCATGTCTCCCAATATATACTGAAAGGATTTAAAAACTTCCACCCATTAATTTTGAATATCTCAAAAATAAATGCAGCTACGCCCCCCAAAATTTTACAGCATATATATTCTATTATACCTGATTCTATCAATATAGGAATTTGAAATCGTTCAACCGAATCGGTCAGGAACAAGCACGTGCTCCTCGTGTTCTTAGTACTGTTTACATAATGATGAATAGCTTCATGTATACAGTTTTCTGATGAAACATTTCTCTTACGATATCAAATTGAATTTTAAAAATTTGAACTCGGTCAGTGGCTTTATTCAGCCTACCGCGCCTAAATATCGCGAACAGGCGCAGAGTTGTGGGTCAGATAAATGCTGAAATTTCAAAAAGTGACGTCGCGGTACAATTTTATGCGTTAATTACGGCAATTTACAATCTCAGACGACGTGCACTGTTTGCAGGAAGCTAAAAAGACCGTCAGAAAAGCACCTAACCAAGATTGAAACCAGAGGACATGACGTTAACTAACGTCGACGCCGTCTCCGTAATAGGCTTTGCGCGACAGCATCATCCGCAGTGATACTTGCAAATCAACGTTGATGACGTCACAATATTAAGACAGTAAGAAGTGGTCGAAAGAGTGTTGCATAAGATAACGCCGGCATCGCCTTATGCATTTCAGTGACGTAACGCTCTTTTACTGACGTCATTTAGGTAACTGATACAAATAAACTGCGTAATCTTTAAATTTGACAAGTTTCACGCATTTTGTCGTTAAATATCAACACAGTCATGAGTAAACAGATCAGCAGCCAGCAATAAAAAGTGGAAGTTTTTAAATCCTTTCAGTATATGTATAAGAATTCTTATGACCTTCATCTGTTTTCTCTTTTACAGAACCAGAGCCTGTGTAACGCTATAAAGAATTGCTCAAATCAAGCCAAACCAAACATCTCATCAGCATTGTTACAGATTCATCGCATCACGCTGCAGTATGGTCAAGTATTACGGTATGTCAATGTTGTTTGAAATTTTGCTATAATTGTTATTGATAAAAATGTATGCCATGCAAGATAAATATTCAAATGATAATTCAACGATAATATTTGTTTTCGGATTTTTTCGGAAATACGGTGCTTTGCAGGCTCTAATAAAACCATCTTGGGTGGCTCTGAAGTGGCACTCCAACACGTGTTTTATGCAGAATAACAAATAATATCAGCCCATTATCATCAAAGAAGCCTGACAATAACTTCAAAGTTTAGCGGGTGACGCCGATGAGATATAATTTTTAACGCATTAGTATCATGTTTCACAATGAATATCAATTTTGAAAAGCAATATCCTTAAGGAAAGTAAAGAGGAAGTCATGAATGTAAAAAAGTTTGGAAGCATGGACCTTAAATGTTAAGAGAACAAATTGTCTGATACCATTGCTAATAAAAAAAACGTGACGAAAATAATTACAGATGATTTCCAATAGCTCATCACACTTATTATGGATACAGCTGGTAATCGTCATAATGAGGAATTAGTGACAATTGAATAAAAAATCAATCTGTTTGGACTAGGCGAGTCACTCCGTTACGTATTTAATTACGAGGTAAACACACATACATTTGATTGGACCTAAGCTGTTGGTACAAAGCTGACGATAAAAATCATTTAGAAGCACAAATAGTTAAAAAGACACATACTCCACGCATTTATTACATGTAAAGTTTAAGTTCAAAGCATTTCCCTTGTAATTATCGTGCATACTTTATTTTGCCAAACGTAGCGCTACTTCCAAGAATAGTTCAGGAAGCGAATGAGGAATGAGAGCATTTCAAAAGCTTCATTTGAGGCGCGACACGAGAAAACCAACAAAGTGGTTGTGCGCCCAGAGCAGACTCAGATCAGCCTGGGCATCCGCCCAGTCTTATCAGAGTCTTCGCTGTCCGCATGGAGATGGCTTAGACCCTTAGCTACCCTTTAAGCGCTTAGCGAAGAGTCTGATCAGACTGGGCGGACGCCCAGGCTGATCTGAGTGTGCGCTGGGCGAACAAGCACTTTGTTAGTTTTCTCGTATCGCAGCTCATTTATTCTTTATTTCCAGCATTTACGAGGCTTCTCTCAAGGGAGTGCTTTTTTAATCTTTCTCTGTCACTTTTTATGCAAATTAAAAAGAAACGGAAGAGAGGAAGTAGTTTGGTAGTGAAAAGCGATGATGGCTCTGCATTAGATTCAAAGAAAGACGTTAAATGTCTCAACTCAGACAAATTAGATCCATTAAATACTCTCTCTCAAACACCACTAACTATTAAATTTTTTATGGCTCAACAGTTTCATCTCTAAATAGTTGCAATCTGCGATGTTCCTTTTCTGTTACCCCGTTGCAGGACCGGGTAAGCCGTCGAAATGCATGAAGGAGTTCTATGTGAATAAATATTTCAAAATCAGAGTTTTATATCTTAAACGTCTCCTTAAAATCGGTACTGACGACTGAATTGGCATCCGTCTACTTACACTATGTTTTAGACCAGCATTCCGCAATTGTTTCACAATAAGTAGTGTAGAAAAGGAGTGACCGGGAACTGACACACTCAAATGCCACATCCCCAACACACAACACCAAACGTTAAATAGTAACATGGAAATTACCACAAGCTGTAAGAGAAGTTGAGCAGATATCAACACGAACAGCTCTATCAGAAATAAGTCGCCGCATAGCTAACTTTAACGAAACCTGAATTCTAAAGGCACACAGAATATCATTTTTATACAAAAAAAATGAAATGATTATGCTAAATCTTTCAAAATATGTTGTCCTCTTTGAAACTGTTAAGTACCAATTACATAGACACAAATAACATTACTTGAAGCTAATGAGTAGAACACTAGATTTATTTTTATGGGTTTGATATATGCGTATAATGTATTTTATGCCCAGAGAAATATGCTGACACTAAGTACGTTTGCTGTATGTGCACGTATGTGTGTTATATAATCTGTTTTGTGTGTTTAGGTCAAATTCCGCTTTACCTTCCGTCATCCTTAACTTAATCATGTAGATTTGATTGTTTTAGTGTTTGGGGTGCGCTTGTGATTGTAGCCTTGTAGCAGGTAGAGAAAGTGATTCTCTTCTGTAAACTTACTGTTTAAAGTCATGTTGGTTTAATGATAAACCATGACTTTCCTGCAAGTGACAGTGAAAAGTAGTGTAAATGAGAAATGAACAGCAACTGATACAATCGGAATCCACACCTGACCATCATTTTTTCCCCCAACAATAGATTTTCTTCATATTTTGCATAACTCTTATAAATTATATTACAGGCAAAATAAAAAAAAATGCCATGCATGATATCGTCTGGTTTTGGAGTTACGCCATTTTTAAAATTCACCTATGCCCTCCTTACTTAGCCAAATCTCTCAAACTCTATGTATATAACTAGAACGACTTCATCGGTAATATAAATGAAACATTTTCGTATGCTAGCAGGAAACTGCCAGGAATAACCAAAAGAACAAAAAACACAATCTTGAAGAAACACAAAAATTTATATTCGACATGTCATTTTATAACTGCAAATATTAACAAAATTACATTGAATTTAGTTTCCAACAAGCATACATAAATCTGATAATTCAAGTATTTAACATACTTCCCAACAATAGATTTTTCTGAGCTTTTGTCAACAAAAAAATCGTAAGTTGTATCGTTACTGAATACGAAGAAAATCCACCGTTTAGTACGCATTCCCGGTTTCCGAATACTAATCGAAAGTTAACGATTGTCTCCCTTAGTGAAAAAAATAGTTGCGTTTATTGGTGTCAGTAGTGACATTAACAACTCTTTCTCAGATAGTAGTCATAAAGCTAGCCTAACACAAACATAAAATTATAAGGCGTTCATACATATGTACCATCAAAGCATCTACTTTACCTATTTTATATTTTCTATATAAAAAAACGAATGTTCAAATCTAAAGATAAGGGGACACAACAGAAGATGGCAACATCGATAGAACATAAGGGACGCATTGCTATTGAACGGTCAATTATAACCCAATGGGCCAGGGTTGGATGGGGTGAGCTTAACTTTTTACGGAGCTTCAACCCTCGCCCTAGCTTTCATCTTGATTCAAGTGACATTTGGTTTGGTCCGCGCGGGTGTCTTTTGGCTTACCAGTGAATAATCATAGTAAACATAATTCAAGAACTAAATATACATGTATGCTGAAGCAAACATTAGGGCTCAACAGAAAAATAGACACTAACAACACTGAAACACTGGAGTAAAAAAACATTACTTGAACCACGACGAGACAACAAAGAACCGCCGACTTATAACAATTATCATGCACCTGCTGCATTATTCCACTGATAACAGGGGTATGCTACAGTACAGACAACATTAAAGCTTCCCATAATGCCATTCACCGGTAGGGGCGGTCCCGATCAGCCATCGTTCCCACGCCATTACCGCGGCATTACCATTCCACGCCATTCCACCATTCCACACCATTCCATTCCATCATTCCATAGTGTTCTGGGAACGCCATTCCGGTTAATTCCATTTTTCGTTTCGTCCAAAAGAAAAATCCGGTTGTGGAGTAAAGCCTCGCCCTGTTAGCAGTCTCGTCAGGGTCTTCAAATTACCGTAAAATGCAAAAAAAATGGGAAAGACATGCACGAATAAACTGTATAGACTCGAGGAACAGTCTGACAAGGTATTTCAATATTACCACACATCTTTTAATTTTGATTACACAACACCCTAAAGACCAATTATTGGAATTTTCAGATTTGAGATAAGAATTCACATCTTTCATACAGGTAAAGGCGACACTGAACACATTTTTCGACATAGCGCAATCATAATTACTGCGATGAGAGAATCATGTGATCAGGTGTAAGATTTGGGAAAGGGCATGTTTAATGGACACAGACTATGTGTTTTTCAAGCGTAAAATTATGCTTGCTGTAACATAATAGACCTAAAAAAGCGGTCTGATTATGGCTTCAAAAGTACCGTTAAGCTGAAACGATTAAGATATATCGGAACAAACCATATAGATTAAATTATTTAGAGCTGAGCTGTATGGACGCATAGGGTCTATTTGACCGGTAAACCCCGAGCATTGGGACTGGCACGCCTTCTTGAAGAGAACAGACGTACAGGAACAGTTTGATTATGGTGGTCCACAATGATATAAAGCTTCCGAAACGTTAGCCTTAAATGTATAGAATAAAAGAAGCAGTCTAATTTGATGGATCTAAAGCTCCGTAAAAAAGTATTGTGACAACAGGACAGACATCGGGCAAAACTTTGGCAATTTTTGTACCGTAAAGTTCTACATACTGCGACAGACAGAAGAGATTCGACCGAGCTGTCTGATCGTGGTGTTAAAAAAATACCATAAATCCTGGGACGGACACGTCTGATCAAGAAATATAAACCATGAAGAGCTGTCTAGGCTTCAAAGGTACAATAAAATAGATACTGCATTTGGTTTAGGAAGTGTCTCCGGGTACGGTACCGTATCCCTAGACCCTGGGTCTCCAGGTACGGAACCGTACCCCGAGACTCTGGGTCTCCAGGTACGGCAGTAAGTTTTCAATACTCAGTATATGTATTAAGTAGTTTTACCTATTTAATATAGTTAATCCATCAATAAAATTACTCGGACGGACGCTCGGCGCCCCGTTACTGCGGCTATGGATTCGTTCCGCTGAGGTGCGGGGGCAACGTCGATATGAGAATTGAAATACTACTACTAATAAAATTACTCCTTGTAAAAAATGCATTGAGTCGTCATTTTGCTAAGGAAAATTATAACCTTCAAGTCCGTCATTTGCGTTATTTTGACTGATGTACATAAACTGCGAAAAACACGGCCGATGTGTATTATTTGATCGCCCGCTAATTGCACGCAGAAAATGACTTCTGAAGAGTGCAAACAACTATCATCTTGTTATAATCTACACAAATAGACAATTACACTTATTTTAAAAAAGTATCCATCTTTTAATATTGCTGCGATAAGCAATGTAGACCAAAAACAGGCGCCTAAAAACGCATGCAGCGTTCTTAAATATGCCTTTCGTCAAACAAGTCATGTGTGCCAAGTGAAGTTCTCCAAGTGTTGTTGCACAACTTAATCGAAATAACATTGAGTATTCATTATTATATGTATTTATTTGTGTGCTTATGAAGGTATTATCGCTTTTTTTAACAGATATCGCATTGTGGGAATCAGGACAGCTCGGACCAAAGACAACTCGCCCCACAAAATCTCGGACCAAGACAATTCGCCCCAATTTTTTTAAAACTTACCACCAGTCAACGCGTCGCATATCATAATTAAAATCGGAAAGAGTTCCTTCAAGAGAGAGAATACATTCACAAGAAGGAATATGGGCATAGCCTTGGGCGTATATGGGCATAGGCATGGGCTTATTATGTCATAAGCTTGCCAAAAGTCAACTCGCATCAAATTATAAATACTCAGCCCAGATGTATCATGAGTATTTTTAAATGCCACTGAAAATGTACCGTATGACTTCATGTATATGCACTGACAAATTAACAATCCCTGACACACAACTTGAAGGGATTTACGGTAATTACGAGCGTCTTTGTAAATTTGGTTTTAGCTGCCCCCGCCTTCCCCTCACCCCTTCAAAACATAATCACTAACATTACAGAAAGCCATATAATTGATTGAATTTCACCTCAGCGGAACGTATCCATAGCCGCAATACTGGGGCGCCGTTCGTCCGTCCATTGAATAAAAACTGTTACTCATTGTTGAATTTTATTTTTAATTTGGACAAAACAGGTGTGAAAAACAACAATTATTGGTGTTAGCGCGAAACCGTCGTGTTATTTCTAATGCCAAAAAAAACAACAACATCGTTTTGACCACATTATTCATTAATTATTTTTCCTAGCAAGATGGCGACTTAATGAAATTTTTACAAGGAGTAATTTTATTAACGGATTGACTATATATTAAATGGGTAAAATTACTTAATACACAGTATTGAAAACTTACTGCCGTACCCGGAGCCAATCCTCATAGGACTGTCTCCAGGTACGGTTCCGTACCTTGAGACCCCGAATCTCGGGGTACGGTTCCGTACCTGGAGACCCAAGGTCAAGGGATACGGTACCGTACCCGGAGACACTTCCTTTGGTTTATGACATTCATTTGACACTAGATTGGCAAACTGTATCTATGCCCATTTTTATTTTTTTTATTTTTTGAGGAGGGAGGGGGCGTTGGGCGGGGAATGAGGATTGGGTGGGGGCACAGGCTGGTCTGTGAATATATATGTCATATTAATTTCCCAGTGTTGTTGTTTCCTCGATTTATCGTGACGGATAGTCCATCAGGGCTAACAGCAACGAGAGCATCATATCCGCCCTGGGGAAAATTTCTTTTCTGTTCTGTTTCAATTCTCGTAACGACGTTACCCAAGTGGCCCAGAGGTACGTAACCATAGTTACACACGCCTGCCGCCGAGTGTTCCCAGTGCGGAAGCGCGCAATCAGAGTTTAAATCTGCGCCGTGTCGAGGAAAGTCGGTCTAACGGTATACACGAACACGGCATGTTACGCCTAGCTCTGCATATGCGCAGTCCGTACAGAGACTTTATGATAGCAGAAAAAAATCGGTAATAAAAACAAAAAATGGCTTTGTTTTACAGAAACATGAGTGGACTCGTTAGTGCCTAGGGTACTCCTCTACCTTAGAGACGGGCGGGCCCATTTCCAACATCAGGAGTGCTTAATTTGACGTTTACTCTCTCGAATTTTCTATGTTGAATGCAAAATGTGTTCGCCCTGATGCAACGCCAAGATCAGAGACATCTGCTGTGAGGCGTCTTCGTTGCTTGCGCTCTTTTGTGTGTTATGGGACGCTAGGCATCAACGAGTTAAATTTTAAATCAGAAAGTTGGGAAGGTAGTAAAGATGTATATGGAATAGACTCCTGCATTGTATTTACATGTACATCCAAATTTCCAAAACTATCACTATCCAAATTAAGAGTCTCACAATCGAACCGTCCATCGATAAACTTAAAAAAAACTGTACGTTTATGTCACTAAACTGACAACTGCGTCTTTGCCCCCGCTCCTACCTCATTTGCTCTAATTTTTAGGGTGAAGTCGTTAAGGTGTTCCAATATTTTACACTATCGATATAGGTGCACAGATACCGTCTCTCATGATTGTTTATTGGCCTCTTGTGTTACCCGGTCAATTTTACTCTAAATATTGGGACCTTAAATGGAGCACACAGATGGTGTTGTTTTAAAGTGTTTTGCCAATGGAATGAAAAAAATGGTCTTGTTTGTCTTTCTTGGATGGGGGAAGCGGGGGTGAGGATATTTCCTTTTGGGACCTTGGGTGCGGTATTTCCAGAAGTTGCGATAAAATATATTTTTGTTATTTTTACTTTTCATGCAGCATTCAACAATTATAACGGGTGCTGTGATCAACAGCAACTCTAAATATTGGCACACTATAACCTCTTAGAGCAAAGAAACGGGATGAAACTTTGTTAGGAAAATAACAAACTTTGCAGGCCTGGATCAGACCATGCCGTTAGGACCAGGTTCTTCACTGTAAAATGTGCACACCAAGATCAGTCTGCTTAAGTGTGGTGTCTTCATTGATTCCCCTAAACTGATCCTGAATACACATGGTTTTGTCAACATGCTGGCCTACAAATGCGTAGTTCGCCATACTTGTCATGCAGCGACCGAGTGGTTAGCTCTCCAGACCACGGGGTTGCGTGTTCGAGTCTCGCCGGAGGCAAGATTTTGTCCGAGCCTACAAGGCGTTTTAGTGCATAGAGCCCTTCGATGCGATGTTGCTGCGTGTAACTTCCAGTGCCGGGGCGTCCTGCTGGTTTGGAACATTGTAGGACAAGGACCTACTGTGCTTGCAGTAGGTGCGGGTGGGGGTTGTTTGGACATTTTCTCTCATTTATCGTTTCTCCCCTTTCTCTCTCTCTCGGAAAGACTGAAATACTGTCTCAAACCCAAATCAACCAATTTACCATCAAATGACTCCCAGTGCGCAGGTGCAAACGTGTTTCAACTGTGTTACATAATTGTCGAGTCACGAAAAAAAAAGTTGCCTTCAGGCATTGCAAACTCATTGTCCGCATCATATAAATAGAAATTAGATCATGCATCCAACTAGGCACACAACATTGAATCAACATTGATTCAACGTCATGACGTTGATTCAAAGTTGATTCAATGTTGATTGAATGTGGTGTGCATTCTGGATGGCTGACTGATCACAGTCCTTTCATTTGTATTTATCTGGCCAATGGGGGCAAGGGGCAGGTCGCGTAGCGCAGTCGATAGCGCGTCTGACTCAAAGGCCAGAGGTCCCGGGTTCGATACCCGGTCGGGCAACATACTTCGACGTCACGACGTTAAATCAACGCTGATTCAATGTGGTGTGCATGCTGGATGGCTGACCGATCACAGTCCATTTGGCCAATGGTGCAAAGGGCAAGCCGTGTAGCGCATTCGGTAGCGCGTCTGACTCAAGAGTCAGAGGTCCCGGGTTCGACACCCGGTCTTGCCACATACTTTCGTTCCGTTTTCCGCTGATTCAAGAAGAACAATTGCCAGTTACTGGCGAAAGAATGTGCACTTAGTACTGGTTAACCGCTTATATTAGGAGGTCTGAGCCTGCCCAGAAATAGTGTGGTTAGGTTAACTGACCGTCCCGATATGACCATAGCTGTTTACCGTGGACGTAAAGCAACAAAACATCAACAACAACAACTCAATAAATAAACACATAAATAAATAGATAAAAGGTAACCCCAAACCGTTGTTTGTTAAGTCGTGCTTGTTTAAGGAGACAACACCCAGCAGGCACATGACGTTGAAATGACGTCGTACTGACGTGGATGTGACGTCACGACGTCGTGTCGACGTCAGTATGACGTCATATCAACGTTATGTGCCCGCTGGGTGCAGTCCCTGAAAGCATATCAGGTACGCTTCTTCACGTATGTTGTGTAAAACTTGAACATGTACAGCTTTGCCGGTTTGGTGAAGCTGGCACCGCCGACGACGTTGGGTAACTGCAATCACCGTGGCAATCACCTACCATCAACCTGCTGCCACTGAGAGGTGATGTGGATGGGCGATTGTGCTAGATGACTCTCAGTGCAGGAGCGTCCTACTGATTTGGATAAATAGTAGGAAAAGGGCCTACTGTGCTTGCAGTAGGTGCGGGTGGGGGCTGTTTCGATAGTTCCACATCTCTTTTCATGTTCTTTCTCCTGCCTCCTTTCTTCTTTATCGAGACGGCTTGATATAGACTGAAATACTATCTCAAAGAGCAATTAAACCCAAAACAAACAACCAACCAAGGCTCCAAGTTTATCCAGGACAGGACATATTCACAGTTCCCCGAAGAGAACCCCAATTCATAACGGACACATTTCCCCGAATGGAGCCCCATTGTGTAACGGACAATAATTGTCAGTCAGCCGCGACACGAGAAAAAGGCATGTTAGCCAAGGGAAGACTCAGATCAGCCTAAGCAACAGTCCAGTCTGATCAGAGATTTCGCTGTGAACTTTAACGGTAGCTAAGGGTCAAAGCTATCTCAATGCCGACAGTGAAGACTCTGATCAGACTGGACGGATTCCGCGGCTGATCTGAATCTTCGCTTGGCGCATTTTCTACTCAGTTTGTGTGATGGCGCGGCTCAATTCTGTCAAATTTACGGGATTATCTAATATCAATCCTTACTCTAAATACTGGGACATATTTTTATGGATGGAAGATCGGCGCCCCGTTACTGCGGCTGTGGATTCGTTCCACTGAGGTGCCGAGGGGGCGCGGCAGGGGGCGGGGGGGGGGACGTCGATATGAGAATTGAAATATTACTACTAGGACACATTTACCCTGAAATCCAATGCTGGATGAATGACAGGATTTATCTTTTTTTTTAACTTATTCGACTCGTATCAGAACGATGAGAAGCTGTTTGCAAAGGAATCCGTTTACATTTGGACAGAATCCCGCTTCCAGCCAGATTCGAACCCGGGACCGCTAGATGACCAGGTCGAGTGTGATACCGGGTCGAGCAAATTAAAGATGCTTCTAGAAAAATATGATTGGTGACTGGCAAATATTGTAAAGCTATGATCCTGACTGCACATATGTACAGGTCGGTCTGGGTTTGTACAGTTCGAATCTTTCCAGCACTTCATAATGTTTTTTTCAGTACTGCGCAGGCGGGTTTGACACCCTTTGTATCAGTTTTTCAGTCATTTCAAGACGAAGACAGAGTGCTATGAAGAAGGAACGTTTAGATTCGAACATGTGACCCTGTTATCCGAATTCGAAGGCACGAATGACTCGGTCATGCGCACGCTTCGGATGGATGGATGACTTGCGATTTTACGTCCTTTTCAACAGTATTTCAGTCATATCAGGACGATGTGAGGATGATAATGAAAGGCCGTGTGCAATGGAACCCCGTTTACGGTAGGAAAGATTTTCGCCTCAATCGGGACTCGAGCCCGGTCCGCGAGATCAGTAGGCCAACGCTTAACCCACTGAGCTACCGAGGCTCCGCCCGCACGCTTCGGGCCGATGAGGGAATGAGTGAGATGGTGATAAATTAAGAAAAACCCAGATGCTGTACTCGACCGAAATCGAACCACGTGAATCGAACCCGTGATGCGGAGAGCTTTATTCCGTTTTTGCCAACGGCCAACACGAGACTGCATTGCAATAGAATTTTCAATAATGGTCTTGCTTAACTTTTTTCGGGGATGCGTGGGGGGGGGGGGGGGAGGAGGGGCGGGGCTACCTATAATGTAGCCAATTTGTTTAACTATAAAAGGCATTGACGGTCCTTTGCAACAACGGCTGGTTTAATTCGGGCCAGAAATGGGCCAGAACGGCATTGGAAGTTTGCGAGAAAATACGGACACACTGCGAAGATGCACCAGCTAATATTCGTAGTGTGCCGTAATACCCGAAAACATCAGTTTGTACCCAGTTTGTAGAAGCGGTCTTATCAGGGTTTGCACTGTAGCGATAAACGGCGGATGGTAAACTTTTGAAATAAATACGTAAAATGGATATTTAGTGTCCCAACATTTAACTCAACCCTATCAACTACAGTGACCTATATCACTGCTTGAAACACACCCGTATGTGTTAATATACTGTGTGTCATATCCTTTACATGAATATCCATTTGTTGCCATGACAACTGCCGGAGTTACGAACTTTCACTAGAGCTGCCAAGAAATCGAAAATTGACACCATTTGAACCACAACTCAGGGAACTGTGATTCCTTCACAAAGACTGTTAGGAGCCCCGGTAGCTCAGTGGGTTAAGCGCTGGCCTACTGAACTAGCGGACTGGGTTCGAGCCCGGCTCGAGGCGAGAATCTTTCCTACCGTTAACGGGGTTCCATTGCACACAGCTTTTCATTATCATCCTCCCATTGTCCTGGTATAACTGAAATACTGTTGAAAAGGAAGTAAAATCACAATTCATCCATCCTATTTTCAAAGACTGGTTTAAAAGCCACTATCAATGGGATTTCAATAGAAATTGGAAATCGTAACGGTTAGTGGGTGCGCAACAAATCTTCCAGTTTTGTTACCATGCAAAGAAAACAACTGACATAACAAAAATGTTTTTGAAAAAACTTTGGAAAAGACTTACATGTACAGCAATAATAATGCCTTAAAAACGCCATATATTTAATTCAAAGAGAGATAATCTGAGAATTTGAAGAATTTAAACCTCACATGTAAAGTCTGAGTACAAGATGTTGGAGATTATAAGTGATTTTAGAGTTCCCTGCATTATCTGCACGATAAAGAATTAGTAGTGCACATGCGCAGCAATGATAATATCGCCAGATAACTCGTATGTGGAAGAGGATAGGTTGACGATTTCCTAAGCATTTTGTTTCAAGGTGTCTCCGAAACATACGTGAGCCTCAGTTCACTTCAATATGCGCACTTTGTCGATTGGGTGGGGGGGGGGGAGTCGTGGGGGGGGGTGGGGGGTATGTGTAGTAGGAGATTCAGTCTTGAAACAATGCTGAAACAACTTTAATCCATCGTTGGTTTTCTTGAATCAATTTTGAATCAATTTTGATTCGCCCTCATGTGGTTAAACTAACGTAGATACAACGTTAAAGCGCTTCAACGCAACGTACGTCAGTAAGTCTGCATGAGCGAATGAATATACTAATGAAAATGTACCATGCAGGCCGCGCAGGCGTAGAATGGTCAACGCATGCGCAGTCTGTAGCTGTAGATAAGCGGCATGAATCTAGCCAGAGCATGCGCAGTCTATTTAGCGTATGCGCAGTTCGGACTGCACATGCAGTCTGGTCAGCACATGCGGAATCTGTCTAGGCCATGACTGAAATCGACTGTAGAAAATGTTTAATAACTTTTTTGTTAGATATTGCACGCATCCTGGCCAGCGTATAATAGTTTGTTCAGGCCATGACTTAAAAAGCGCATGCACCCGCGCATGCGCTATACGGTCAACGCATGCAGAGTCTTTGGTTGTCGACAAATAACATAGTCTGGCCAGCGCATGCGCATTCAGTATATGGAAAAATCGACTCGCACATGCAATCTGGTCAGCGCATATTGTCTGGCCATGACTTAAATCGGTTGTAGAAAATGCCTGCTTTCCATCAGGGTTAACTGTTTATCAGGGTGCACTGTCTGATCAGGTCATGTGCAATTTTCAATACCTAGGCAACCTGCGTAGGCCGTTCAATAGCGCGATGCAGTAGCTTTGGCCAGTTTACTACGGTAGTTTCCTTGCAGTTTCTAAGGAAACTGTCGCAGGGAAGGAGAGATTTGAAACTAAGAATAACTATTTTGATAAATGCAGCGTCAGGCCTTGAGGTAGACATTTACGTGACACAAAAGTGAGGTATGAACACATTAATAGGTGTATGGGTACAGCTTCATGTTTTCCATCATTTTCATACTAGGGAGCAACATCAGGTCTTCCTTCCTTTTTCCGGGAGGAGTCCCTTCCAAAGGGTGTCTATTCCTGGACAGAATTTGCTACTATGGGTGCAAATTCTTTGCTTTGAGAGTTAAAATAGTAGAGTTATCTGCCCGTGAAAATGTACCCATTTACCTTAATCCAGCCTTGCTGCATTAAACAAACAAAATGTAAGTGCCCAAAAGGGATTAGTTTAAATCTAAATGGCTATTTAAAAAAATATAAGAAGCAATGGTTCTCTGACTGCACAATTAAGGGGTCTTCTTGCATATGTGCCAACAGTGAAGACCGTAATCAGTCCGCGCGTCTATACTGTTTGACAAGTTCGAAACATCATTCAATCGGGTCATAAGAAATGTACAGTGAACATAAATGACACTGCTCAGACTGCTAAATGTGTGAGCACCAGCAAACTAAAACCACGACACGGACAGACTGGGTGCCAGGGGATTTTTGCTACGGATTTGTTACATTGAGCCTTCTGAGGAACATCTTTATAAAAATTATAGAAAAGAAAAGATTATGTAATGTAAAGCAAGAACAGACGCGACGGGATGCGGAGCATAGTTTTGTTTATTGTAGGATAAAGAACTAACTTTCAATACGCTTGACACACAACGACCCTGAAAACGCCTCAAACCCCAGCCCCTTCCCGCTCCCGTCTTCAGATGTTTTTCAAGCTAGCCAGCCCCCTCCCCGGGTCCCCCTCACTGGCCGATGCTACACACACACACACACACACACACACACACACACACACACACACACACACACACATTTACCAGCGAAGGGATAGCGTGTACACTTTATCAGTAAATGTGACACAACGTCCAATATGGAATGCGGTTTCCCCATTTGGGGCCTCTGTTTTACCGTGGACAAATATTTGCTCTTAATATTGGGCCATTCACTCTAAAAATTAGAGGATAGTACCAACCTCATCTCTTTTTTCATTCGCATGGAAAGTATACTTTGCCTTCTCATTTCTCATTCAGGTTGGTTTTTCAGCAACATTCTGATCTGGATTATTCCCCTGAGCCAGACTGTGTATATTTCCAGATGCCAAAGACGCGTATTCTCACGCCATGTCAGATGTCACACGTGTTATCTGCACAGTGTTATACATTTCAGGACTAGCTTCTGCACTAAAGTGGAGAGAGAGAGAGAGAGAGAGAGGGGGGGGTGGAGAGAGAGAGAGAGAGAGAGGATAAATGATCAAGCCATGCAAAATATATATATGAAATAAAATATTATAAATTGATGAAACACAGCAGAATGAAGATAGCGAGCTATAACCATTTTTTTCTGGTCAGAGAGAGAGAGAGAGAGAGAGAGTAAAAATGAGGAATAATAGAAATAAAGCAAATGATTACCATTATGATGCGCTTACAGCGGGGAGAGAGAGAGAGAGAGAGAGAGAGAGAGAGAGAGAGAGAGTGGATAAATGATCAAGCCATGCAAAATATATATAAAATAAAATATTATAAATTGATAAAACACATCAGAATGAAGATAAACGATCTGTAACCCTTTTTGGCTGGTCAGAGAGAGAGAGAGAGAGAGAGAGAGAGAGAGAGAGAGAGAGGGAGAGAGCAAAGAGAGAGAGAGAGCAGAGAGAGAGAGAGTAAAAATGAGGAATAATGGATCAAACCTAAACGAAAAAATGCATCGCAGAAGAATAGGTATAAAGCAAGTGATTACCATTATGATGTGCTTACAGCGGGGTGTTAGAGAGAGAGAGAGAGTCTGAGAGAGAGAAACATGTGGGATAATCGATCAAACCTAAACGAAAAAAAAATGCATCGCAGAAGAATAGAGATGCAGCAAATGATTATCATATATATATATATAAAATAAAATATTATAAATTGATAAAACACATCAGAATGAAGATAAATGATCTGTCACTCGTTTTGGCTGGTCAGAGAGAGAGAGAGAGAGAGAGAGAGAGAGAGAGAGAGAGAGATAGTAAAAATGTGGAATAATGGATCAAACCTAAACGAAAAAATGCATCGCAGAAGAATAGATATAAAACAAGTGATTACCATTATGATGCGCTTACAGCGGGGTGTAAGATAGAGAGAGAGAGAGAGAGAAAGTCAGAGAGAGAGAGAGAAACATGTGGGATAACCGATCAAACCTAAACGAAAAAATGCATCGCAGAAGAATAGAGATGCAGCAAATGGTTATCATTATGATGCGCTTACAGCGGGGTGTAAGAGAGAGAGAGAGAGAGAGAGAAGAGAGAGAGAAAGAGAGAGAGAGAGAGAGAGAGAGTAAAATGTGGAAAAACTGATCAAACCTGAACGAAAAAATGCATCACAGAAGAACAGAGATAAAGCAAGTGATTACCATTATGATTCGCTTACAGCGGGGTGTAACAGAGAGAGAGAGAGAGAGAGAGAGAGAGAGAGAGAGAGAGTAAAAATGTTGAATAACCGATCAAACCTAAACGAAACAAGACCTGCCACAGGGACAGGATAGCTCGCCTGACAGCGCCTTGCCCATCACATAAAAAACTTTAACGTAAAACTTTAACATTTTGCTAACGCCGACGCCGACGCCGGCGCCAACGCCAACGCCGACGCCGGGGAGTACAATAGCTCTCCCTTAACTTCGTTCAGGCGAGCTAAAATGCATCGCAGAAGAATAGAGATACAGCAAATGATTATCATTATGATCCGCTTACAGCGGGATGTAAGAGAGAGAGACTGACAGAGAGAGAGAGAGAGTAAAATGTGGAATAACTGATCAAACCTGAACGAAAAAAGCACCACAGAAGAATAGAGATAAAGCAAGTGATTACCATTATGATTCGCTTACAGCGGGGTGTAAGAGAGAGAGAGAGAGAGAGAGAGAGAGAGAGAGAGAGAGAGAGAGAGAGAGGGTAAAATGTGGAATAACCGATCAAACTTAAACGAAAAATGCATTGCAGAATAATAGAGATAAAGCAAGTGATAAGCTTTATGATGCGCTTCCAGTGGGCAGTAAGAGAGAGATAGAGAGAGAGATTGAGAGAGTAAAAATGTGGAATAACTGATCAAACGTAAACGAAAAAAAAATGCATCACAGAAAAGAGATAAAGCAAGATATTACCATTATAATGCGCTTACAGCGGGGTGTAAAACAAAGAGAGAGAGAGAGAGAGAGAGTAAAATGTGGAATAACCAATCAAACCTAAACGAAAAAAAGCATCGCAGAAAAATAGAGATAAAAGCAGGTGATTACCATTATGATGCGCTTACAGCGGGGTGTAACAGAGAGAGAGAGAGAGAGAGAGAGAGAGAGAGAGAGAAGATAAGTGATCAAAGCCATGCAATATATGTATATTTAAAACATTATATAATGATTTATTCTATTTGGTTAGAGAGAGAGAGAGGGAGAGAGAGAGAGAGAGAGAGAGAGAGAAGTCAGAGAGAAAAAGAGACAGACAGAGAGAAAGACTTTGTGAAAGATAAGATCCTTTCGAGCAAAACTGAAAAACAAACAAACGGAGAACAATGCAGATAAGAAGAGTCGTTATCATTATGATGCTGAGAGAGAGGGAGAGAGAGAGAGAGAGAGAGAGAGAAAGAGAGACAGATGGAAAAGGTGAGTAAATTTTGATAAAAAAATAAATTAAAAGGAAAACGGAGACAAACATTGATAGTTACCATTTTGATGTGATTTTTATGTGATATGAGAGAGAGAGAGAGAGAGAGAGAGAGAGAGATGCGAACTGCTCGACTGGATCATTCTGGGTCTTATCATTATGTCTGTTTAATAAAGACAGAAAAAAAACATGACTGTTTTTATGATAATTGTGCTCATTTGGAAAACAAAAAAAAAAAAAAAAGAAAAGAAAAGAAGGAGATGTGGTAATGATTATAATAATAATAATAATAATAATAACATTATTATTATTATTATTATTATTATTATTATTATTATTATTATTACTATAATGGAGTATCGTGTCTGTTTAAATAAATAAATAAATAAAATGTGATTATTTTTATGATAACTGTGCCCATTCGGTAAATTGAAAAAATAAACAAGAAGCAGATGTAATAATAATAATAATAATGATAATAATAATTATTATTATTCTTATTATTATTATTATTATTAGAATAATAATAATAATGATAATGATTTATCATAAGATCTTAATGGGAAAATAAAATAAGAATGCGTGGCTTGACAATAGGGGCCAGGTGATATAATCCGATTATCAATTGGAGTGTGTATTACCAGGAAAACCTACACATCCCGCAAATTGAACCAACATCGACAAAATAACTTGTTGACTGTCAATCGATAACTCTTCTGAGGAGGCGTTGCATTTGAGAAAGTATTATGTAAGTAGAGTGTGTAATGTGATACGTAATGTAATTATTTCGCCGAAAATATATCTAACAACAAATATATATAAGTAGGAGTGATACAAGAAAGAAGCAGAAAAAAAATCAAATAGGAAAAAAAAACTTACAGACAAACTCTAGAAATCAATAACACATCAGCGAATATGATATAAAGTTGCTAAACTTGACAACGGCAGAAAAATGAATAAATAATTATTTCGTCCAATAATTGATGGTCCGCTTTTACATGTGACCATTCCATTCAGCGGTCCCAATGGAATGGAATGGTCTGGAACAGCGGTGCGTTCCGCGGCGTTCCCGCGTCATTCACAGGGCATTCCCGAGGCGGTACCATTCAATTACCGTGGCGGTAGCGGTGAAATCCACTGGGTAGTTTGAATGTTGTCTGTACTGTAACACAATGTGATATCATGTCACAGTAGAAATGCGCTTGCGTAAATGTTATCAGGTCATGCCTTTAGAAGCGACCTCTGAATACGATTGGCTGTATACAGACTTTGGCCGTGATAACAGCTTTCGATTGGTCGAATGACGTCACCGACTTACGTCATGACGCATTCGCGACGTCAGCAAGTTCGAACAAAAATGCGTTGTATTTTAATTTGTTTGAGTCTCTTTAAACCTTAAAACCTTCTAATGGCGCATGATAAATAGAAAACCATATACTCGTTAGTGTCTTTTGATATAAAATTTATCAGGCTCCACCAGAAACACGTCGGACTGGCTCGGCAAGCCTCGCCATTCATACACTGTTTCTAGTCTCGCCTGAGGAGCTTGACATCAAAAGACACTAACATGGTATTCTCTATATAGTCTGTATGCAATGAAACATTCGCTACCGGAGTGTCTGTATGCATGCAAAATTTGTATTATTTCGGTCTTCTTGACTGATATCTTTTTAATTAAGGTAGACGAATACTGAATAGAAATATTGGCGGGGCATTCAAACCATTATACCGTCTAAATAACCCAAAGAGCTATAAAACATTTGGGTAAGAAAAAAACAATTTTCACCGTTTTGTTTTCCTAAAAAACAATATTTTGTATTTCTACATACTTTTTTTTACACATTTTCCATTAAAATTCATATCTCTAGCACATGAATGCACTTTCATTTCAGCAAATCATATAATCTGTAATATAGGATATTTGAAACAAACTGATAACAAAAAATTGCAGTTTTCTTGTTAATAAGTATATTTTTACATTCTTTGAAAAAATGCCAGAAAATTGAATTTCATGAAAAACGTCATGAAAAATATCATCAGTCGATGGGGCATGCTTATGCATATTATTTTAGTAAAACTTACATTGTATGTTAAAGAATAAAACAAAAAAAACAAACATTTCACCGTTTCGTTTCCTAGAAAAACAATGTTTAAGTTCAAAATATCCCCAAAACAGACTGCCCAAATTCTGCACCTGCTGCAAGCACAGCCGGTCCTTGCCCTATTATTTATTTTCCTGTTATTCGGTTCTACCACAGAGTAATGTCGACAAAAATGCGCAGATGGAATGGAAACTGCGAAGATCTTGATCATTCTGGTTCCTAAGGAACAGTCTGATCTCAGTTTCCACTGTTTGTACAGACCTATGTGCCCGAAAACTTAGGATCTTTACGGTAGATATTGTAAGCGTATATTATAACTGTATATACTCCACAGTCAGTTGATTTGATGATGAACAATAACTCTGTTTGTTTTTTAAACAAGCAAAACAGAGTTCTTGCGGGATCGTCCACCTTAAGAGTCGACTGCGAAATTCTTTTGACGCATTTCCTTTGAATCTTTTACATGTCGCTTCCTACATCTTGGTTTTGAGGGCGGGGTGTGGGGTTGGATTGTATTTATTTCTGATCATTGTGCCTATCTTTTTACTTATAATATTGAAAGGAAAGTCATTCAAAGAATGGCTTTACTATAATTGTAAATTGAAGATTTGTAACTACATAAATTCAGCATACAAACGTATATTTCTTGATAAACGGTAACTGACTGTTATGTGGAAAAATATTCCATGATCGCTCCTAAGCAAAAATAATTGATGCAGTCAAAACGAACCCTGTGGTTTATTGATGTCCGCCATATTGGATGGGATCTATAGAAATTCAAAGTGGACGAGCCGGATCTTGATTATGACAATAATAATAACATGTCAGAACCGTTTACAGTCAGACTGTTTTAATAAAAGAAAGTGGACGTTATTTCACTCCTGTGGGGAAATGCGTAATCACCGTCGCATTAGTAAACGCTCAGATAATTGAAGTGTCAAAACAGATAGTTGGACTGAACAGTTAATAAACAAGCCGCGTCGATAAGAAACATGCCTTTGAAAGCTGTTTTCTTTTTTTTTATCAAACTTTCTAAGGCGGTCATGGTTCGTCATCAGCGTTTCAATAACAAGATAATTGAGCCGCGACACGAGAAAACCAACAATGTGGTTGTGCGCCCAGCGCAGACTCAGATCAGCCTGGGCATCCGCCCAGTCTGAACAGAGTCTTCGCTGTCCGCATGAAGGTAGCTAGGATCCTTAGCTACCCTTTAAGCGCTGAGTAAAGAGTCTGATCAAACTGGGCGGATGTCCAGACTGATCTTAGTCTGCGCTGGACGCACAACCACATTGTTGGTTTTCTCGTGTCGTGGCTCAGTTTGATTCTGCGTCCTGCCTTTTGCTTTTGACGGGCCTCCATGAGATGTAGTATCAAAATTCTTTCGTGTAAGTCCAAACCTTTTGCTGGGTTTAAATTTAATACTTTACCCAATCTTTTCGAATTATTTAAATGATTTTACAGATTTTCTTCAAATTGTTGAAATAAGTGAGATGTCCAACTACTTTATTGACGTAGCAGAACTTTAGATATAAAGTTTAAATTAGCTGGTGCTCAAGATAATAATAAATAAAACAAATGAAACGAGGGAACAAGTTTAAATTATTTGTAAACTGTGAAGCCGTGTCTAGCATTTTGGTCCATGAACAACACAACAGCATTTATTTGATAATTATTTTTGAAAGTCAATGAAATCAGCTAGTGACGAACCACGTGATACATGTATAATCCTATGGAGCCTGCAGAGCGAACCCTTCGTCACCGGTATACACAAATTCAGCCGATTAACTTTACCGTGCCGTTCCATTAGTGTTCATTGAGTTGAGACAAACTTCAAACAGGAAAGCTGCATCTTATGTAAATTATATGTGGAGGGGGTCAGAATGATAGAAACAGACAGATGGAAAGATAAGGAAATAGGCAGCATTACACATTGAAATTACAGGAGACATAAAACAAAATATTTCAAGCAACTCTACTATATCTATTTCAACAGACATAAAACAGCTTTATAATTTTTTGTAAGCTTAAAAGTGGAGGACTATTTTTTGTACATGCATTCCAAGAGTTTTTTTAAGAGATATACAGGAACGAGAAAGATAAATATGCTTTATCAATGTACAATATATCAAATCTTACGTAAGGTGTATGAGTATATGTCCAGTCTTTTTCCTTTTTTTTGCCAGTTTGGCAATGAGCAACAAATCGGTTCCCTGGTCATTGAAACCTTTTCAAAAAGTGTTATACTCCTAAACGAAAGACTTTGCTTCTTGAAAGGCAAAGTATTTTCTTTAAGAGTTGACAACAGTCAAAAGGTAGGTTAAAATGAGAAAAGTATAGTTGCTCCTCCTGAAAATACAGACTTTTCGAATCTGACCATGGACATTGATTTGCTGTACTTTGACAAAGAAGTTTAAAAACTTTTGGCACATAACGCAGACGTTTTGAGAAGTCTAATTTGGGCAGTTACTCCTTGCTTAGACGTTACAGTATACACGTATTTACAAAACAGTCGTTTTAACCTGTAAGGGCATTCAGGAAAAAGACTTGAACAAAATGTTTCATTATCCGTTTTATTAAGTGTAATAGAAGGATTACTTTGTCCATTAATACTATATTTAGAAAGAGCAGCCAAAAGCGTCGTCTTTAGCAAGCACCGAAAAGAATGGCAGAAACTGTTTGCTTATTTAGACAGGTAGTTGCTGAACACATGTCTTGGTATACGCTTAGGTCTACTTTGTTTGGCAATTTAAGGCACGTTATAGAGTCGAGGACCAAAAGTATTTCCAGAAAATCATTTTTTAAAAAGACTTAAGTGTATTTTCATGTTCACTGGAAATTATCTTATCGCATTCTTCTTCAACGAATTACATTAATTTGGTAATGGTAAAAAGCTAGATGAATAATGCAAGCTATATATTTGTTTCATACTGGTTACCTATCTTTATTTAAATCATATCTAAACAGCATAACTGTGTTACATTAATTTTACATTCGAGCTTTTGCTCATCCCTTAACGTCGATGGAAACTTGTTTTCAAATTTTATACAAAGATTGACACGCTGTATCTTAATTCTGAGGGGGCAACAATTAGTTCCGAAAACAGTATTTATTGCATTATTTATTTAGCTTTTAAACTATGGTAATTATTTAATGCTTGGCTTACGAGAACGATCAAAATTACTTTTCTTGTAAACGTGTAAAAATGTACTAATGTCTATGGGAACATATTTTTGAGGAATTACTTTAGGTCCTAGACTGTCGTTTCATAGAGGTGGTTTTAAATGACAGATTTGGCTGCACTAGAACACGTCAGTTCAAACGTAAGAAACAAAAACAAAATATTAATTCAAACGTTTTATCACCTTTTCAGGATCTATGTACATCAGTCTGAATTGTGCGGGAATTGTTCAGCGAAGATTCACAAAGTCAACATATCTCAGCTACAAGATTGCAGCAGAAGTGGGTCAGGAACTAACATCATAATGGAGAACTCACCCACTTACAAAACAAATGTTCTCGGGACAATGAATAGTAGCCAAGATCACAACTTCTTTGCAGACTACTTTCTTGAGAAAGGATTTCATTTTTTCATAGGTATGTAGTATGACTTCGTTTTACATTTTATATTTTGTGTAGATCTTTTATATTGTCTTTCTTAGAACTACCATATTTTCAAAGAAAACATACTGTAAACCGATTATCTCCCGAGGCGAGGAACGTCAATGCTTTGTCTTACTGCACGTGGTATAGGTGAGGAACGTCCAAAAGAAATGAGCCGCGACACGACAAAACCAACAATGTGGTTGTGCGCCCAGTGCAGACTCAGATCAGCCTGGGCATCCGCCCAGTCTGATCAGAGTCTTCGCTGGCCGCATGGAGGTAGCTCAGACCCTTGGCTACCCTTTGGGCACTTAACGAAGAGTCTTATCAAACTAGGCAGATACTCAGGCTGATCTGAGTCTGCACTGGGCGCACAACCACATTGTTGGTTTTGTCGTGTCGCGGCTCAAATACAGTATCACAAGATTAACTAACTTTAGGTCGATGGATCCACTCTCATGGTTCTGGCCATTTTTTTCAAATGGGGACAATTTTCGGAATTAGTATAGGCTCTACTGTTAGAGGAGGTCCACTCAAAGCGAATTTTCTCTTAAAGGAAAACAATCTTATGGGAGAGCGAGTCATCTTTTTAAGCGTTGGTCCCTATTGATAAAAAGGCAACGATGAAATCAGGCCCTATTGCTAAGAAAGGTAACAGTGAAATCAGAAGAGTTGCTTCTGCTACTGTATATCCATTTATCTTAAATGATGGCGACAGGAAACGCTGAACAACGCAATTAGGCGTCTGGTAAAGTCTCAAGGACCTCTCACACTGAATCAAAAGGTGAAAACCTAATGTGCTACACGGACAAATAGAATTAGACTGGAAAACTTGAAGAATGACACAATAAGAAAACATAGTCTTGATATATCAGACATACTTACCTTACTGAGACAAAATAATACATAATAGTTCCATTTTGTTGGTCCAAAGAAACCAAGAAAAATGTTTCTTTTCTACTATACTTTATCTATGTCTCCTACCAAATATGATAGGCGCATACTGTTTTTGGTACGGATCCCGTCTGTGTAGGTCGGGGATTTTTTTTTTTTTTTTTTTTTTGTGCAATAGCACTCGAACCAGTGAACTGACGCTCACGAAACTTGCGTGCATAAATCCTGGCACGAGCCAAGGTATTGATAAGAATTAAGTGATCTTGTCCAGAATTTCTAGGCAATCAATAATTGTCAAATGTCAGTCAAGATTGTTAGATTGGCAGATTTTCGAGCATTTATTTTCGAATACACCTTGGGCCGGATCCTTGTGAAATCGTAAGACACACAAACACGAAGTTCACATCAAGAATGTATTTGTGCGAAACATATACTAAGCTGGTTGTAAATGTGATTATTTGTTGTCCGTAGTATTTGCCCTTGCTCCGTAAGTAGTTAATGTGCGACGCCATGCGCAATGCCTCAAGCAAAATGTTCAGTCATTCTATCTGTATGACTGTCATGTGACAAAATTTCAATAAATAGCAGTGCATTATCAAATGGTACATGGAACCAGTCAACTAAGATGCGGAAATGTGTGCAAGTGTAATGATTTGGCTGCCATGTACTTGGTTTGCTTCGTATCACAAAGATTCTGAAATAATCCGCTATTCTTTTCCATGCATCCATGTTGTTTCTACGGAAGATTTCCATGGCAAAATTCTCGAGAGAGTGTTTCTGTAAAGTGCCCTTAAATTGGTCTTATGGTTCGTGGTAGATCAGTTAAGGACACAAACACAATAAGAGGATCCACAATTATTTGAAAAGTTACATGTATTAGTAAAAGTAAATTAAGCGCTGTTTTAAGGCAATGAAACGTTTTGCTAAGGTTGGCAGAACTTGTTTCAAAACACATCAAAGGAACAAAAGAGAACTTTGCGTGATTCGATTAGTTTGCTTAGTCACAAACTATAGCAGTTAAGCCGCGACGTGACAAAACCAACAATGTGGTCGTGCGTCCAGCGCAGACTCAGATCAGCCTAGGCATCCGCCCAGTCTGATCAGAGTCTTCGCTTTCCGCATGAAGGTAGCTTAGTCCCTCAGCTACCCTTTAAGCGCTTAGCAAAGAGTCTGATCAGACTGGGTGAATGCCCAGGCTGATCTGAGTCTGCGCTGGGCGCACAACCACATTGTTGATTTCTCGTGTCGCGGCTCAGTTAACATAACGATAAACAACATCTTGTTGATTCAGTGTTCCGAAATATATATTATAATAGTGGATGAATATTCCTCTCTGTCTAGGCGTCTAGGAACAGACGCTCCCTTTACAACCTACGTCATCAATTCGCGATACGTTTTTGCAATTACATGTACACCGTTTCGAATGGTCTTGTGGACTGTTCGGACTATGGCTGTATGTCTTATACCTTACAAACTCTCCATTAAGGCACTATGTGCTCCAAATTTGCTAAGAACAGAGCAATATTACTTCATAATTGTCAGCTTCCGAAAGTTTTTTTTGATTTTGCAAACGCTTTGACCAAACATGTTTCACAGAATATTGATATGTTTTGGAGAAAGTGTCATTAATATCTTCAACCCATCAAGAAGTCACCTGTATCCCAAGAACTAGTCCTAATATACATGCATTTTTAAATTATGGATGCAGTTTTTGTCTGACACGTTATAAAGATAGAGAGCGTTGTTAGTGGTAGTGTATAACCTATTCTTCTCATATGTATTGATCGTAGCAGTTCGTGATCGTTGCCTTTTTCACTATTGTGTGTAAATGCCCATTTTTAGGCCAATGAAACTTTATTTGTAAATGCCATGATTCACCGCATCGTTTTGCAAAAGAAATACTTAAGAGTTTAAATTTGAGTTCCCTGGAAGACAAACCTTGTTCAAATGATGTTTACACTGTAGTGGAAGACATGCTCGTTCAAAAGAGGCTTACTCTCTAGTAAAGTATTTGCTCCACGGGCAGCAAATAAAAATAAAAATGAATTTCCTCTCACCCCCTCCATTCTGCCCCGCTCCCTAGAAAGTGTTTTTCTCATTCCTAAGGTGTATATGTAAGCCGCCAGGATTTTTCCCCCACGTTTAGAAAGGAACCCAACTTTGATTGTTTGTTGCACACGATTCTTTCTTTTTACCACAAGTGAAAAATATAAGAAGAAATAAAAATGAATTTCCTCTCACCCCCATCTCTCCGCCCCGCTCCCTAGAAAGTGTTTTTATCATATTGTTTGTTTCACACGATTCTTTCCTTTGACCTCAAGTGCGAAATAAAAAGAGGCATAAAACTGAATTTCCTCTCCTCCCCACCTCCCCACCCCGCCCTGTAGAAAGTTTCTTTATCAATCTTAAGATGTAAATGTACACCGCCAGGATTTTCTGCCACGTTTAGAAAGGAACACAACTTGACTTCATGTTTGCTTTATTGGGCATAAGAAGTTAATCTACTCTTAAACTAGGAATTTTGACTACAGGAGAAAATTTAATCTTTTAATAGCGGAACCACACTGTGAATGGATACATAAACTTAAATGAGACGCGACACGAGAAAACCAACAAAGTGGCATTTGCGCCCAGCGATAACTCAGATCGGCCTGGGATTTTTTTTTGAAATCGTTTGACTGACTAACTATTTGTAATTATGTTGCGAATCCAAAAACCGTGTTGAGATTAAATGAAAATCTTGTCCATGCATAAAGTTCAAAGACTCAGTGTGCATGGATGCTTTGCAGTTCCTACATTTTAAGGATATGATCTGATCAAATATCAGTAGTCCTAACCCAAATTTATCAAAAGAGGTAAGGAAAAAGCTCATCCAAGTAACTTTTCATACAAAGAGTTAGTGGAACAAAGTTCAAGGTCACAGAAGTTTACAATGCATCAGCTTCAGGCAGAGGGATATATCATCTGACTTCGTCGTAACATTACAAAATCAGAGGTTATATCACAGCATGATGATGGAGGACATTCAGTCTAACGCCTTTCATACGCACATAACGCCATACCTATACGCATGCCCAGCGCTGCACTCCCTCTCCTCCCCGACCCCGACCCCCCCCCCCCCCCTACACACACACGGAATCCTTGGTGGGGCATAAGGAACACATACTAATTAGATGAACACTTTGAAATAGATGTGTCGAATAAAGCCTCTATTTTCTATCAATTACAAAATATACTGATGCGATTTTGATATAAATTCTTTAGTCCTAGTGTTTTTTCGTTTACTCCTACCCTCGTAACCACTGTAATATAACCCGACTATGATGAATATGTATATGAGGAATAATTATGTATAAAAATTGTAGTGGTTACGAGGGTAGGATGAAGTAAAATTTGGATGCATAGTGGGCGTTGGTAGTTCAAATTCCCATAAGCTCAATGTTAAATGTTGCCGACAGTACATGTATTCAACCGCAAAATTAACCTAAAAGTCATTAAAATACGGGAAAACGAAATCGTACAGAATAAACTAGAAACATATAGCTAACATTTCTACATGTATTTGTGGTTATCTGCCTACCTTCGAAACTCGGCCTTTTCAGTGGGCACATTGCAATAGTAAAGTGTAACTCGTCCTTTATATTTTGCAAAGAGATGTAAATAAATTGTTCAAGTTTAAAGCTATTGGATGAAAAATTAAAGACATCTATTCTGTTCTTGAGTCGTAAATTCTAACACATCTCGTAGCGGAAATTCTGTGACTTAGATATTTGGGGTCATTCTAGACATGGGGAAAAACACCGATTTAGCCGAATATTAGCCGAATAAAGACACTACAGCCTCGGATAGTTGCATAGGATCACAATTAGAACGGATATTTTGAATCTGAAGTTGCCTCAGTAAACGTGGGAAAAGTTGTTGCAGTTTAATTGTCTAATTAAAGCTGCGAGCATAAAAGGTTTTCAGTTGATTGTTTGATACACACGATTCGCCGATTGAAACACATCATAGAAAATGGTGCCGATAGACTAAGTATAGGCCAGGAATGCTGACTCAGACTGTACATGAAACAGGTGCAGTTTCACAAACATAAATGTTGAGTCTCGTCATTACCTGTATGCTTTTAACAGTTACAGAACAAGATGACATGGGTGTGAAACTTTAATGAAAGCTTTGCTTTTCTTGCGTGCGGAAACATCTTTTCACATTTGATATAATCTAATTTTATCTTTAATCTATAATGCACTTCGTCTATTTTTGTGAGGATGGATGATGGCAAATTAGTCTTATAAAGTGAGGAGGCAATTTTGGAATTCGGAGTATAAAATCAATCATTCATAGAGAATAAAACCTAGAATTTTATTTGAGCCGTGACACGAGAAAACCAACAGTGTGGTCGTGCGCCCAGCGCAGACTCAGATCACCCTGGGCATCCGCTCAGTCCGATCCGACTCTTCGCTAAGGGCTATAAGGGTAGCTAAGGGTCTAAGCTACCTCCATGCGGACAGCGAAGACTCTGATCAGGCTGGGCGGATGCCCAGGCTGATCTGAGTCTACGCTGAGCGCACAACCACTTTGTTGGTTTTCTCGTGTTGCTCATTCAAATGCTTGACGGAAATGAATGAAACTTACGGTACATGTATCTTGAATACAAGACGAAGTAGTCACTGCCTTAGGACTACATTAAGCCAGCTATAGTAAAAGTCGATGTAATGTATACAGTATATACGAGATCAAGTAACGAGGATTGTACAGACGTCGTATGCATTTATTTTGTACTCTACGGGTTCTTGTCATGGGTATATATATTATTTCATTAGAAGTTTGTGATGTATATCACTGTGTGTTTTACGCTATGTTTGTTTCCTTCATTCGAAATGAACCATTGCAGTGTCTGGCTATTAAAAGATTTGACTAATATATAGACAAAAATCCGTATTCCCATAACCCATATTCTGAGAAAATAACAGATCAGTCAAAATTCGCAGATGCCATCCTCTTTGTCATACAATCTTGATGTGTACAAAGATTTACGAAGCACATAACATGTTAATAATATCAGGATTCTATAATTTTTATTTTATTTTATTTACTTAATATTTATTCAGGACTGTTCAGTTGCCAAATAAAAACCACATAGCAAAGTACTTGCGGACATTTCCAGCCAGATAGGCAGCAACTATGTTCCTCATTGTACACTTTCTTATTTAGAATCTAGGTTGAACGGAATGCTACTTAACAAATTAAGTTTGAAAATGTTTTGAAACCTGTGCGTTCTTATTTATTGTTAATGCTGGCTAAACACTAAGATTGAACTTAAGTTATTGTTTGTATTTGGCTTGTCTTTGTATCTGAGCAAAACAAGTTCAAGTTTGACAGTTTCGTTTCTTTTTTAAGATGCATGGGCTCATCTCTATGTTTTCACCGCTACTTGTACTAAAAAAGGGGTAGGGGACATTTGTGACGTCCTGTTAGCTTCCTCAGACAATCCTCCTTTCATTGGATCTTCTCCTATTAGAAAGAAGTTGCTTCTAGATTAGTAAATGCTTTACGATAAGGGTTGACCTCAATTGGCAACAAATGCAAAAGTAAATGGCAGAATTGTTTCCAATGAAAGTATACACATACGTGTACACCTTAACAACAATGACATCAAAAGAGCCGCGACACGACAAAACCGACAAAGTGGCATGTGCGCCCAGCGACGACTCAGATGAGCCTGAGCATAGTCTTTGCGTGAGCTTAAAGGGTAGCTAAAAGACAAACCACCTCCATGCGGGCAGCGAAGACTCTGATCAGACTTGGCGGATGCCCAGGCTGATCTGAGTCTTCGCTGGGCGCACATGCTCATATGTTAGTTTTATCGTGTTGAGGCTCAAATATTCATTACTCATTCTTTGAATTTTTATTTCTGCTGAATGCAATTCAATATTTTCTTTAGTCTGCGAATCATATTTGTCTGTGTACGTATAGACTTTACTTAGGTTCTTTTTACCATGTAACTGAAGAATTTCTGAAACTGATTTTATAGCCATGTCTCGAACTTCAACCCATGGCGGCTCATAACATGGCAGAGTTTGATGAACCGAAAATACAGAAATAGCTGCGACACGACAAAACCAACAAAGTGGCACGTGCGCCCAGCGAAGATTCAGATCAGACATCAGACTGGGCCACCCAGTCTGATTAGTTTCTTCGTTGTCCGCATGGCGCTAGCTTAGACCCTAAGCTACCCTTAAGCGCTCAGCGAAGAGTCTGATCAGACTGGACGGATGCCCAGGTTGACCTGAATCTGTTGTGGATGCACAACCAATTTGTAGGTTTTCTCGTTTCGCGGCCCAAATGACGACGTGATAGGGTATTTCAAGACATAGAGATAGAAATAGAGTGAGCTATCATAACTTAGCTGACAGCATTTCATTTAAATGTTACTCTTATTTTTGGAATTCATTGAACATTTTAATTTCATAAAATTGTGAAAGCTTTTATATTGACTTTCACCATCCGATCGTAGTAAAAGCTAAAACACACAGATTAAAGACATCTTATTCGCGTATTATTTAACAAAAGCGCATTTCAGTGCTTTTACAGAAGGCAATAAAGTTTGGTTTTAAATAAACAACTTGTTAACTTGTTACCATTTTCATATCAAGTACTGGTGCGACCATTACATGTATCAGTGAGCAGCAAAAACTATCAAGCCGGCATTTTAAATAATGTCGGTTTTTCATGGAGCATTTACAATGAACGCGAACTAAAACGTGCTCCGAAAACAGTCTTACTGTCCGCCTCATGGAAATCTGGTTGACTACTGAAGCCCCCTACACTCCTTCCTCGCTAAAGGTAAGGTGTTAAGGATTTATATATTCAGTGTTAATCAATTTAGTGTCGACGTCCAAGCTTGTTTGGTTTTGATGACGTTGACTCCATCTAAAAGGTAAAACGGGGAATTAAAATACCAAATATTTTGTGTTGGCGTATCAGTGTCGCGTGTCCGTGGTATCTATTGAATCAGTTATAACATTTTACCAGTTTCAAACTTAAGATATGGTGTTGGGTAAATCCGTAAAAAGTTGTAGGTTTCGGTGGTCACTATCCAATTTTAAAGCTCACAGGGCATATGCTGTTATATTTTCCTTATTCGCTTTAATCCGGTAGTGAAACTAGCATGCGGGTTTGCCCTGACATATCAAAGAAATGATGATTTTTCTTCACACTGACCTCAATTTCTGGGTTTACAGGAGGACTTAGACTGCTATCTTTTCCTAGAAATATTTTCCACGCGCCATGTCAATTGAAATCATAGGTGGATGTGTTACCAAACTTGCGTGGAAATAGTCTTGAAACAGGACAAGAGCTAGGTATACATTTGTGAAACGGGTATGTTTTATATCTGTTGAAAGTAGTAAAGGGTGACACTCTGGGGACTCCCGGCCGGAGACTAAGTCCACAGCCTGGGGCAGTCTCGGGCCGGGAGTCCCCATAGATGACACCGCTTTAGTAAACTTGAAAAGGCTAGTTTGAAATAACTTAGTCTTTTTTCAGGGTAAAAGTCTATGTAATATGGCATAGGAGATGTCGTAGGAGGCTATACAGCAATATGCGTCTGCTATGAGTCTCTTGGCCCTGTATCTCAAGACCTCACTATACCAGAGGCATAACTCTATAGCGTCAGTTGATGGTGTGAGTTGCTGTGGCATACTCTTGTTCATTCTGTTCAATTTCTGAGGCTTTACAGTAATATGCGTCTGCTATGAGTCTCTTGGCCCTGTATCTCAGGGCCTCACTATACCAGAGGCATAACTCTATAGCGTCAGTACTTGTTCCTTGGGGATTATAAAATATTGTATCTCAAGATTTTAATGTTCTGGACTGAAATTATTTCTTACTAGCCTTCCAAAGCCTGACTACTACATTTGATGACGAGAAGATCTCTGCTGCCAGTGTGCTTGAACTTGTGGGTATCTAGTGGAAGGTCCACATATCCACATTGAAATTGTGGAGCTGATGTGGATGTCAAGTGGAAGGTCCACATATCCACATTGAAATTGTGGAGCTGATGTGGATGTCAAGTGGAAGGTCCACATATCCACATTGAAATTGTGGAGCTGATGTGGATGTCAAGTGGAAGGTCCACATATCCACATTGAAATTGTGGAGCTGATGTGGATGATGTGGACTTGATGTGTATGCAATGTGGAGGTTATGTGGATGATGTGGATCCACAATGTGGAGTTTCAACATGTCCACATCTACACATTAGACAAATCGGCTTACCCTGTCCCATTTCTGACAGACTGACACAATGCATCTCAAAACCTCACTGTTACAATAATAAGAACTAGGAAGAAAAGAACAATTAACAACAGTTTAAATTCAGAACAACTTTATTTGTCCCGCTCATCTATTCATTACGACAGACAGAGGATTAGGACCGTCCCTCTGTCTTCGTTTACATAATGATCATTAGTCTTTCATAGTAAATAAAACTTTTTGATAGGTCCCACTGCAGGTCTACTATTATTTAAATGATCTCAATGCTTTGCCATCGCTGAAATGGTTAATTTCAAAGTCCTATCAAGAATCAATGTCATTGGGTTTCCTCTTCAACAGTTAAAGTTGGTCTTTCATATTCGTCAAGTTTTCGTTCAAGTAGATATCTTCTTTTTTTCACTGCATACTGCATCGCCTCTTCTTCATCATAGTCTTCATCTTCTTTCAATCTGTGAGCTGTTGATATTACTTTCTTGTGGATAGGATCTTTTCTCAAAGCAGACCCGAGTGCCACGAGGTCTTGATACTTGGTAACCAGCGTTGATCTGTATTTTGGTTTCAGTTCTCCATATGCCATTTCCTCAGCTGATTCAACATCGATGTTAGGTGTCTCCTGCATGGTATTTTCCACTGTTTCATCGAACTGATCTTGATTGTCTCTGTAAGTACTTCTCATTAGTCTATCCCAAGGACTTGTCTTTTGAATTTTCCTGCGTTTGGCTTTCTGTTTTTCCTCTTTACTGGCAGACTCACTGTCTGTCTCCACTTCTGACGGTTCTGTGTCTGGATCGTCCGAGAGTTTACTATAATCATATTCTCCAAAGATATCATGTCCTTTCATTCCCTTCAAATATTTTCTGTTTGTAGTTACATCCGATGCTTCTGAGATAGTACTTTCTTCGCTGTCAGACATAGTTGTAGTTGCTTTACAAACCCCACTGGACGTATGTCTTCTCAGGCTGTCTGATCGAGCAAATTCACGGAAGCACTGCTTGCACTGGTAACGACCCATTAACGACTGGTTGAAGAATGAAGTTTTATCCTTTGACTCTTTCTTTTATAGTCTGCAATAGATATTGAAGAACTTGTGCTAAGTTTGGTAAACCACTGCAATTCTTACATTTTTACCAATTGCATGCACTTTTGTGAACTAAATGATGTAGAAAATTGTGAAAAAAATGTGTATAATTTAATATCAGTTTTATTAATTCTGTCAATAGTCTAAATACCAACTGAATTTTAACAAACCTACATTTAGTAAACTGATACAAGTTTCCAATGTTACTCAATCATCATAGCATTAAAAAAGTGACTAACACTTTATTTCATTGTTTTTAAATCCAGCTTGTTCCCTGTCTGTCTGTTGATATCTTCTTTAGCTTCACTACGTCTATGACATTTCTGACCCCCAGAATCATTCTTTGTCCGCCTGGAACGTCTTAACTGTTTATTCTTCTTGTGTATGTATCCTTTGAGTTTGTGTTGCTTTTCTTTCTCCTCACGACATAATGAACGAATTTCTGCTCTGCATAGTCGGCAATACTTTAAAGGTCTACCCTCTCTGAGCCTTTTGTCTAAAGCAGTTGACAATCGTTTCATGAGGTATCGAATCTGTCCAAAGGTAGAAGGATTTCTTTTTCTTTTTTGTACAACAGGAATGACAGGCAAGCCTGAAGATTCACAAGTTAGCCCACAGTGTGCTTTTGTTAGGTTATTGGAATTACCAGACATTCTGCTTTCTCTCAAGATTTCATTTGAAATGGTGACGTTTGTAACAGTGTGTTGTATTTATACTTATTTTGTATTTCTTTTTTTATTTAATTCGCCGCCTGAAATGTAACTTAATTAAAGTCTTTCCAGAGCTGAACTGAATATTTTTACCGGTATCACCTTTGATACTGATATGAACTTGATCAATATAAGATTTTCCCACTGGAACGTAGTGCATGTTGACAAATTCTTTGTGTGACTGCTGAGAGCGTTTTGAATTCTCAAATGGTACAACTCTCAAAATAGGGGCCGTCACGTCACCAAGATATGTATAATCAACTACATCTGAGTACACGTACAAGCGATTATGCAATATATTTAGGTCTACTCCATATTTGAAAGCATATGATTCGTTTCCAATGGGGTTTTCTGACATATCCGGATTAACTCCAAGAGCTTGTCCAAGTGAAGCTGGAAAGCGAATCCTGACCTGGTTTGGATTTTGTGCAACAACTTTTAGACGATTTGTGCTTTTAACATAAGTAATGCTGATAGAAGCATTTATTTGTTTCATTAAAGATCCATGTTTTGTATCTATAACAGATTGCATCTCATCCACCAAATGCTGTGGAGAGTTGTAATTGCCTTCAGGAAGAAATAATTTATATTCATGACAGCCCTCTCCACTAGCACACAAATCCTTTGTGGTATCTATTCCTTGAGCATTTAATACCGCTTGGTCCAGAAATGACAAAAAGAAAAAGTTATTGTTTTCTGAAATATTATTGACTCGAGATGGTGTAATTAATTCCACCAAAGCAACTTCCCACTTTTCGCTTTCGATATTTATCGGGTGATCTAGTCTCACAGTAAAAGAGCTTTGTGTGTTTTGAGGGAAAGTTTTCAGAGAACCATCGCTCAGAAGTGTCAGATAGAAGTCCTTCATGATCAGGAGATGAATTATAACTCATCAAATATCTTAAACTGCTTTGTTTTTTTCTCTTGCTTCTTACTTCTCTCTGTTCAAAACTAGAATGAATTCATATCTGAACATCACACTTATATACCGGATAGCATTTTGAGTTTCATATATTATTTCACACAATTCTCATCAAGATTATAGTGCCACAAAAAATGCAATCTTTATTTCTTGCATGCCAGTAAAGACAAAAATATGCACTTAAAAATTTAGCAAGAAGAGTGTGCTGTATAGCACTATTTCTTCCCCGGTCGGTTACCCTATGCCTGGGAAGCCCTGGCGATTTGGAGCCATATCTACATGATCACAAGTCCTGAATGTCGCTATGGACCAGAGACCTGCCAGCGGAGGTACCTTTTACGGAACCATGGATGTTCCGACCCCTTAAGCCATAAGGCTTCTACTGTTTCACATGTAATCGATAGACTTCGCATCTGCGGGCCCAGGCGGTATAACCGTTGTGCACACCAGTTCCAGTCCAGTGGTGACCGGCAAACCAGCAATATTAATATGTTAGTTTCCAATATATATACCTAAACATAAACCCAGTTAACTGGAAACAAGTTAAAAATTTGCATATCATGTATATGTTATTTGAATTAGGTCATGTTACTATTTATAGTAACACATTTTAAAATATAAAAAATAAGTAGAGAATAATAAAATCTACATTTTGGTGTTTATTTTATCAAAATCGGCCAAAAAATAACGAAGTTATTCAATTTTTCATATTATGGTGTTATTACAAGGGAGGTAAATCTGGATTGACTTTGTTTATTCTATAAATAGATTATTCAAGTAGTAGCTTTCAGAAAAATGATACAAATGAAAAGTGAATACCTGTATGTATTTATCACTTCAGTTATGAGTATATTTTGTGTTAACTACTAGCTCTAAAATGAAAGAAGCATCTTTTGCCAGGCATGCGCACTGCGCATGCGCGGAATTTGGAGGGTAAGTAAACTGTAATAACTCCAGATTGCCTTGATGGATTTTCATAATTCTTTTTTTATTGGAAAGAGCAAGTCAAAACCTACCAAATATTCTTAAAATAAATTGTCATACTGCGCATGCGCGGAATATGGAGGGTAAGAAACCTGTAACAACTCCAAATTGCCTCAATGGATTTTCAATTTTTTTCTTTTATTGGAAAGAACAAGTCAACACCTACCAAATTTTGTTTCAAAATAATAAACCACAACATGCATGTACAGAATAGAAGGTAGGAATCAGATAAAACTCAGATTTTGGATGTATGAGGAACAAGTGAACCCCTTGGCAGTTGGCATTGTAACAGTGAGGTTTTGAGATGCATTGTGTCAGTCTGTCAGAAATGGGACAGGGTAAGCCGATTTGTCTAATGTGTAGATGTGGACATGTTGAAACTCCACATTGTGGATCCACATCATCCACATAACCTCCACATTGCATACACATCAAGTCCACATCATCCACATCAGCTCCACAATTTCAATGTGGATATGTGGACCTTCCACTTGACATCCACATCAGCTCCACAATTTCAATGTGGATATGTGGACCTTCCACTTGACATCCACATCAGCTTCACAATTTCAATGTGGATATGTGGACCTTCCACTTGACATCCACATCAGCTCCACAATTTCAATGTGGATATGTGGACCTTCCACTAGATACCCACAAGTTCAAGCACACTGGCAGCAGAGATCTTCTCGTCATCAAATGTAGTAGTCAGGCTTTGGAAGGCTAGTAAGAAATAATTTCAGTCCAGAACATTAAAATCTTGAGATACAATATTTTATAATCCCCAAGGAACAAGTACTGACGCTATAGAGTTATGCCTCTGGTATAGTGAGGCCCTGAGATACAGGGCCAAGAGACTCATAGCAGACGCATATTACTGTAAAGCCTCAGAAATTGAACAGAATGAACAAGAGTATGCCACAGCAACTCACACCATCAGCTGACGCTATAGAGTTATGCCTCTGGTATAGTGAGGTCTTGAGATACAGGGCCAAGAGACTCATAGCAGACGCATATTGCTGTATAGCCTCCTACGACATCTCCTATGCCATATTACATAGACTTCCCGCCAGAAAAAAAAGACTAAGTTATTTCAAACTAGCCTTTTCAAGTTTACTAAAGCGGTGTCATCTATGGGGACTCTCGGCCCGAGACTGCCCCAGGCTGTGGACTTAGTCTCCGGCCGGGAGTCCCCAGAGTGTCACCCTTTACTACTGTTGAACCATTGTGTATATTAAATGATCGACTAGTTTTCAATACCTACCAGGAGCCAATGACTTGCTAAGATTTGTGTGACCATAGCCTTAATTTTAAGGACGACATACCAGCATTGCAAGCGTTTTCAGAAAATGGCACAATCGCTGTTGAAAAGGCGCTGATGACGGGCCATTTGTTTTTCTCGAAATCGATACTAGTCATTTACTTTTTGACCGGTTCGTATCTGCTTGTATGCAATGGCCTTTTTACATGGCACATAGTATGTGAACGGTTTCATTGTCGAAAGTTACATGATAGTTTTGTGCGCGTCCATTGTATAAACATGGCGACAGAAGAGCGATAAATAATGTGTTTTGGCCCCCAAAACCATGGAAAACCAGTTCAAGTTCGAAACATCCTGCAACACTTATTACACAGATCCTTCTGGGATATATTAAAAATGCGGGCATTTCCTATTTTAAAGTACTAAACGGTTTAATCGAGCCGCGACACGACAAAACCAACAATGTGGTCGTGCGCCCAGCGCAGACTCAGATCAGCCTGGACATCCGCCCAGTCTGATCAGAGTCTTCGCTGTCCGCATGGAGGTAGCTTAGACCCTAAGCTACCCTTTTAGCACTTAATAAGGAGTCTTATCTAACAGGGCGGATGCCCAGGCTGATTTGAGTCTGCGCTGGACGCACAACCACATTGTTGGTTTTGTCGTGTCGCGGCTCAATTTGGAATTTTCTGTCTATGAATAATGGCTCTTCTTCTGTCCATAGGGAAAGCTTATTACTTTCCGTCTCTCTCTTATATTTCGCAAAATAATCTAAACGTCTGTGAAGAAGTAATGCTATTCTGTCTTGATCTAGAAAATTGTTGAAGCATGAACATAGACGTCAATTTGACAGGAATGAAGTAAATATCTGGATCTGAATGGAATACAAAAATATCCGCGTCCCCTCTTAAGGTACCATCATCGGAGGCAGTTGCTGATCGATGGATGACGCGAATTTACGTGCATTTTAAAAATATTTCAGTCATATCAGGACAGTGGGTGGGTGATAGTGAAAGACTGTGTGCTATGGAACCCCTTGTACGATTGAAGAGATTCTCGTCTCCAGTGGGTCTCGAACCCGGGACAGCTAAATCACTAGGCAACATAAGGCATTTGCATATTTAGGCCAGCCTCATCTTTGCAAGCCAACGGAACTAGGACAATTTCTTTCGTTCCGTGCGTTTTAACTTAAAAATGTAACCATTCAACTTAAGACTATGTATAATACTTCTTTCCTTGGAATTAACAGTGTATAACAAACATGTTACAACTGCTGAATTGTAAAGATTAAATTACAAACTATAACCGTTGCAGTGCTCAGAAAATTATTTAATAGCTGACGAATGCCTCTCGTGTTCAAGCAAATATAATTATTCTAAACAACGCAGATGGAATTCATGAAAAGGAAACGGTTATTAAGTTAGCTTCGAAACATTCTAATCTCTTTAGGAGTCACTGTGCAGATGAGGCATTCTTTACTGTGGCATTTGAAATGTTAATTTTAAACTAATCTTGAAGACACCTAAAGTTTGAATTACATGTATTTATACAGCAGGAGTCTTATCAACCAAACGGTGCTTGTTCAAATTGTCGAAAAGATTTACATGTACCTGTTTGCTATAAGAATGCTTAAATGCATATCCTGAGTTTCATTAAGATAATGTCGATTTGGCTTCTAAATTTGCCTTTGGTAAATCAGGTATAATATGTAAGCGGGGCGGGCGAGAGAGGCGTGGAAGGAACGGAGTGCTATTAACTTATTATTATACCCCGCCACACGTTAGTGGCGGAGTATTATGTTTTCACGTTGGCCGTCCGTGTGTCTGTCCGTCCGTCCGTCCGTAGTACGGTCGTCCGTCCGCACTTCGTTTCCGTGTTATAACGTAAGTATTTATCAACGGATTTCATTCAAATTTTGCTATGCATTTGTACCAAGAATGTCTCGCTTGTTACTGTTAATGGGCAGATTTCGATAATTTCTGACAGAGTTATGGCACTTATCAATGTCCAACTAACTGGTATTTGGCCTCTAGTTCCTTTACAACTTGGAATATCATGATGAAACTTCACAAACATGATCGAAGAAAACAAAGCTTTGTATGAGCACAGAATTTTTATCATCAGGGGTTATCTGCTCCTGCCCTGGGACCATATACATGTATAAGTCATGAAATATCTATATAAAATCGGAGTCTGAAGCAATATTTCTGAAACTTACAGCCAATGATTAGGAATTCCAAATTGGACAACTCAATAGGTGATTGTCGCTACGCAGTGTCAAAATAACGGTTGTGTGTGCCCACCGGCATAGCTCACTTGAGTCTTATTCATGAAAGTTATTGTCAAGTTTTTAGCTAGAGACATATTACAAAACTCACTTCAATTTAATCTGTGCCGATTATTTTTTTTTTCTTCCTTGTTTTCAATAGAATCCTTTGCGTTCAAAGAACTAAATCACAAACGTGCAAAAAAAAAGCAGAAAAAAAAACACAAGAAGGTGCATCCACACACCTAACATTCCAAATTAAGGCGAGAGCATCACAGGTAAGTTCTAAGTGATGGAATAGTGAATAATACTATTTTGCAAGACCTTCTAATACTGGATTCATACATGTCTGCGTTTTCCATGATCATGCATCAGTGCACCAGCATACATTTCTCAAAGTTCGAAAGACTATTTCAGGTCAGGAAAGGTTACATTTGTTTGTTCCATTGCCCATATTCCCCAGAACTGGCACCCAAAGACTTTTTTTTTTATTTTCCCGCTTTGGAGACATTCCTCGCTTGACGCCGTTGTCGCTGTATATATGCACTTGTGTTAGCCGTTTCGGGCATACCACATCGGCTTACCGTGACGCGATCAAGCAAGAAATTCACAGAAACAAAGGCTAATACTATGAAGTATTGAAATAATCCGTTTAACATTTACTTGCGTTTATTTAAGGAATGAATGTTATTTTTTCATCGTTTACTGAAGTATAAACTACATCGGGTCACGAGCAAAGTAAGTGAACCCCGAAGGGGTTTACGTAAGCTTTGCTCGTGACCCGATGTAGTTTATACTTCAGTAAACGTTTAAAAAATAACATTCATTCCTTATATTTATATTATTAAACGATGCTTTTGATCAATAAAAAGGTAAACAAAAATAAGAAATACATATATAAGAATCGTTTTAAAAACATTGCCGGTCGAATTTTGCAAAAGTTTGGAACAGCCGCATTGTCACTGCCTACCAGTAAATTCCACCTCCTGCTGTGGATTTCACCTGCAAGTAGGCGTAGCGAGCTGTCACTCAATGTTTACCAGCCATTCAAGTACATGGCATGTTGTAGATTTCACGTGCTAGTTAGTGAGATGAGCTGTCACTTTAAAGCGCGTGACACAATGTAATTATTGACTTGTAAACAAAATTGACTCCCGCATCACTTAATTGGGTTAACAGAGAGCTCTGCACTGAAAATGTAAATATACACGTTTAGCAACAATTAATGGTTACTTTTCAGTCGCTTCCTCGAAGTCTAACAGAGATTCTAATGCATTTTCATGTGCAACGCAACGTCCGATCGGATAACGTCAAATATTTGCGACAATATATCAAAACCCAACGTCATTACGTAACGTTGCTTCACATTGTTTGACGTCTGGTTTTATGTAGTTAAAAGCGTTTGCTATGGGTGCAAAGAAGCTAACTTTAAAAAGTGAGAATGTGAAAAGTGCATTAGAATGGGTATAACTGTATTGAAATTGTCGTATTGGGAGGTACATCGTCGGTCTTGTGGTCACAAATTGCGTTTTACGGCGCCGCTGGCGCGTCGCCGTAAAACGATTTTTTGACCGTAAAATCTATGATTCACCTCCTCCCCACATGACAATTTTGAGTACAGTTATCCCCTAAGTACCTGCAGCAGAAGAAACGCATTGGAACAAAACACAATGAGAATTGGTACGCGTTCTTGTTTTTCCAAATGCTGTATGCGATTCGATTTGACACTCAGTGTGCAAATTAATGCGTCTATTCCCGCAAATACGATAATACAAATTAGTTTTAAGGAAATATCTGCTGTGATTCTGAAATATCTTCTTTAAAATCAAGAGAAGAAATATAAATGAGCCGCGACAACGACAAAACCAACAATGTGGTTGTGCGCCCAGCGCAGACTCAGATCAGCCTGGGCATCCGCCCAGTCTGATCAGAGTCTTCGCTGTGCGCATGGAGGTAGCTCAGACCCTTAGCTACCCTTTGAACAATTTACGAAGAGTCTGGTCAAACTGGGTGGATGCCCAGGCTGATCTGAGTCTGCACTGGGCGCACAACCACTTTGTTGGTTTTCTCGTGTCGCGGCTCAAATGTCAATGTCACAGAACTAGATTAACCCTGTACATTTGACCGCGACACGACAAATCCAACAATGTGGTTGTGCGCCCAGCTTAGACTCAGATCAGCCTGGGCAGCCGCCCTGTTTGACCAGACTCTTCGTTAAGTGTCAAAAGGGTAGCTAATGGTCTAAGCTACCTCCATGCGGACAGCGAAGACTCTGATCAGACTGGGCGGATGCCCAGGCTGATCTGAGTCTGCGCTGGGCGCACAACCACATTGTTGGTTTTGTCGTGTTGCGGCTCACATATTGTGACAGAAGGAGATTACAAAATCAGACTGCTTCTTAAAGGAACGGTCTAATCAGAGTCTGTACTACTGACAAAGTTGTCATATTGCCTGATACTAGTAGGTTTGAATTACTAAAGTGACAGTGACTTGTGGAGGTGTCCTGCAGGGGCGTAGCTAGGGGCAAGTACACAGTACGCACAATCATGTTTGATACTCACTGAGGGCACTAATAGGGGGGCTAAGCCTCTAAGACATTTCAAATTTCCGTGTCTCTTGGCATTTAGTATTAAATTTATGCCCAATTAACAACATTTCAGCATTAAAATACGTAGGTGTGTGTTGAAATTTTGTCAATTTGACAAAATTTCAATACGCACCTGCGTATTTGCTTAAAGGTAGCTACGCCATTGTCCTGAAAGGTAGGTTATACCAGTACACTCCACAGAGACTAAGTCTGTCAGTGAAGGACGATGTAGGAAGGCCGAACTGCAAATGGCGCAAAATTGAATATGAGAGAGAGAGAGAGAGAGAGAGAGAGAGAGAGAGAGAGAGAGAAAGGTGATATACTAATTGTAGCACTTAAGTGTTTTTTTTTTTTTTTGTTTTTTTTTGACTATCATATACAGTACTATAGCCACCTAAATATCAGCAGAGGAAATTATTTAGATTAGTCTGATGCTTAAACCTTTCAAATCGTTAGAAGCAGAAGAACGAATGCGTAATTTGCAGCCTTTTTTTGGATACACGTACATTGTATAATATAATCAAGTACAAGATGTTAAGGCTATATTGGAACTTTGTTGTCCACTTACTGCTTGTGGACAGCAATGATCCCCGGAAAACTAGTACAACGAATCTGAAAAAAAAAAGTTTTCGGAAATCGTATAACGATGTTCAGAGGCAGTACAGTGCGTGGTCTACAAAAGTGATATTCCTAAGTTATTTTAAAACACTATACTGTTCCATCAAACTTAGATAATTCATCAATTGTCGCACATTTAACCACTGTATTTCGTATTGCTATAGATCTTCACAAAGCTGGCATGTACAGAACTAATGACGAGGAATTTAAAGACATGTATCGTAAATTACAACGTCCGCATGTCTGAGAGTAAAGTCAATGGACAGCTATGGCTGATCCCACGTGAACTTACTGAGTTGGCATGAAAACTTTTAAATGTCGTACATGTGGTTTGCATAAATCCATACAGACGTTAGTTTTGTTTTAAGAGAGAAACACATTTTAATCACTATCTATTATACAAGAAAAGGTAAGGCTTTCAACAGATTAAACAGGCAAACTTGAGTCAAACTGTCGCTGAAATATTGTGTCTGTATCTAGCGCTCTTGTGTAAGACATTCAATTTGGTAATTGGGTCTTGTTTATATGACCTGACGAAGGTCTTTTTGAAAAGTGAATTTTTATATCGGTTGCGGCATGAAGAAAACGTCAAGAGCTGCTTAGTCCACCTGTCTGTTAACAATATGAAGAGTATTCGAAAACGTGATGCAACTTTCTGATTGTGTATGGTTTATTGTCGATAGACATCTTGGCTCTTTATTTCAATCTTTTGTTAACCAATCCTGACTCAGTGATGTCAGAGAAAGGCACAGCCTGGTGTCTGGTTGAAAATAACGGCTTGTGGTAGCGCTTGTATGCGATGACATTCTAAAATAGTTGATGTGACAAAATATCAATAGGTTAGGAATCAACACGTAAAATACACGAATTGAAATTAAAATAATAAATCCTATCGTAAAGAACCGGGTAGGACTTTTGGTAATAAAACACCCATGCGAACAAGATGTCTTTAAAAAAAAAGGATAACACATGCATAGACTGCAAGACACCCAATAACTTAAAGTTTCGACCCCTTGAGAATTTCAACCCGACATCACCAGTTTTCAAATGTTGGTTTTTCTTCCTGTTCGAAGGACATATGCCCAAAAACATTCTTGCAACTTCGCTGTAGATTCAGTTGTTATAGTAATTTACAAAACCTGAGTTTTTGTCGAGAAAAATTTACGCGTAGAAAGACAGTCAGATATACCGAGATGAAGTAAAAAATTAAGGCAAATTTGCCGATGGCTATAGTTATCATAATAATTTCCACTGAGCCGTTAGAAAAGATGAAGAAAGTCTGAAGAAAGGATGTTTTGGCACTGTTTGTTGCCCCAAGCGTTTTTTTTTTCTTTTGTGTGAAAGTCTGAAGAAATGAGGTTTTTGCGCTGTGTGCTGCCCCACCGTGTTTTTTTTCTCTCTCTCTCTCTCTCTCTCTCTGTGTGTGTGTGTGTGTGTGTGTGTGTGTGTGTGTGTGTGTTATTTATTCATTTATTTATCTATTTATTTATTCAAACATGATATCTTAAATTGAATGGGTTAGCGCTTTTAGAGAAGCCAGATTTTTCTTGAAGGGCATTTTTTTTTCTTTTGGAAAGAGTTTCGTCGCCAATACTTATACAACTGCCGTCTTATCAGTTACTAGCAGCTAATAAAACCAGAGCATGAATATAGGGCAAATATATGCACACGTTTGATAAATTTTCCAGTGAGTCTTTAAGGTACCCAGGAAACGGGCAGGAACTCAAAGGCTTTGTCCTTTGCAATAATGTCGAAAAAATAAAATGGTGTGCCCATTCACACTAACACTTAATAAAATGAGCCCCGACACGACAAAACAAAGTGGCATATGCGCCTAGCGAAGACTCATATCAGCCTGGGCATCGACTCAGTCTGATCAGAGTCTTCGTTGTGCGCTTAAAGGGTAGATAAGTGTCTAAGCTATCTCCATGCCGACGGCAAAGACTCTGTTTAGACTAGATGGTTAGTTGTTTGGTCGTGTCGTCGCTCAAATGTGAGCGCGAATGGATACACTTTCATTAGAATTAACTCTGTCGTTATCAGTTTGCTTCCCTTTTCACTTGTGATCAATTCTGAACAAGAATTTGCTTTCTTCGTAACATGTGTTTTTTTCTTTAAGAATAGACTCCTTCTGAAACAGGGCTGTAATAGTTGTTGTAGTCCGATAGTTCGATTTATCGATTCGGCGAGTTACGATAAATTACTTGTGTCAAGGTGCGTGTAATAAAAACAAGGCCTGTTCTGATTGCTATTCTAAAAGCAGCTCTATCTCCAAGAAATCTGTATCCCGCTTATTCGCCGCTTGTTCAGACATTTGGGGTCAGTATAGTTGCGTAGCACAAAAACACAATAAATTTTGTTCTTCTCAAGAAGTAGAAAAGGAAATGCCTTAAATACATCGTATACACTGTTATAAAGTATTAAGCGATAACTAGTTAGAGATTCTTTCCATGCTAAGGAGTTCATGTCAAAGACACGTTAATTTGTAGAAACAAGTTGTCGGTGTAGTTATTTTATTCATTTATCGATATAATTATACAAATTATTATTATTCTTTTTATTTTTACATGCAATTTATCGTGAGAAGAGGGATAATGACACTGATTGCTTCCTGCACTGTATAGCACTGTCAGGTGAGCCGCGAGCAGTGTTGAAACACTATATTACTGCACATGAATAGAGACAGTTAAAACGCGTGTACTGATGTTTTTCTTGCTTCCATTGAATCTTCCTTCAATTTGTTCTAATCGTTAATGGAACTTTTGTTTAATGTTGTCAGGTTGTATACTTAATTTCAAATTATCAGCTAAGAATTGTCGTGTAAAATCATATTTCACAAGGTTGTCATGGATAAAGTACCCAAGCCTCTCTAATCTGAATTACTAAAGGAATGGCTTTTGTTATATTAAAGTTGCTTTTAATATAAAACACAGTAATGCGTTGTCAAAAAATTGACAAGCTTGTTTCCTAGCAAATTCAACACAGATATCACGCGATTTGTAATTTTCCGCTACATAATGCGCCAGGAAATAGGACATTGTAGCCATTTTATTAGAGATTATAGAGCAGATAGTAATGAACAAATATAATTGGAGTCTTTGATAAATTGCTTGTTTCACCAATGACGGGACTTTTTCTTACATGTACAAACTTCATTTAATCATCAGGCTAAAAAGAAACAAAAAGGATATCAAAGTACAAAAACTTCAGAAACATTCAATTGACTTTAATTCTGTTATGCAATTTTATCAATATTACCACCTTTGCAGGTATGCGCTTAGTCCAGCCACAGTCAGATCGACCTAAAATCATTATAATAAAATCCTTAGTATTGGGACAGATAGTCATGAGTATGCACGCCATACCTAGTTCAGAGTTTGCCATTTAAACCGCTTTTCGACCACAGAACTGCATCACAAAACAAAAGTGTTCCATTGTTAAGCCAGTAACGTTCCAAACTGTTTAAAGTTTCTTCGGTATATAATTTAAAATCGACATTTGGCTACGAAGAAAAATGAAATAAGAAACAAATTTCAAGACGGGTGATTGATTACATTATTTTGTATGTCTTCTTTATATTTTGTGTGGGTTTTCTGCTGACAAAAGCTTGAGAATGAACTTGTTTCCTCTTCAGTTACACAGTTACAGCATCCCATCTATAAAGTGTTCTTGCCACGACGAGGGTATTACACTTTACGGGTTTCAGTGCTTGAAATAAATATTGTAGTAAATTAAGCTTGATCTGAGGTAAAGTTCCTCTTAGGTTATATGGTTGCTATAGAGAAACTTTTGTAAAAATATTTTCATTTGGAAAGACAACCCTACTGGCTAAGAATTTGATCCCCATTGTTTTGGAGAACAGAGTTTTGTTACTGGCATAAATGACGCGTTTAATTTCGGTGCTGTTTGATTAATTGTGTTCTCATTTTAACCCTTCTATAATAAAAATAGTAAATAGGTAAAAATAACTTAATTTTTTTTCGTATAATTTGCTTAGTCTGTTGTAATCCATCTTTGGTCTAAATTATTTAGTTCAATAAAGATAGCTGAGTTGCCACCTATTTTGGAAAGAGCTGCTGACTCGGCTTATCACTTGTAATTTATTGTTTGTTGGGATGTCTTTGTCAATCTTTCCCTTTGATGTTAGGGATAGGGTTTGGGATCTGATTCAGTCAGTTCCTGAAGTGTAGTTACTCTTCAAGTTTGTAACTGGGTGTAATCGTTTAACACTTACTAAATCAGTATTGTTTTATTTTGTGCCTTGTTGTTAGCTTTCTTTCCTTCCCCTATTTTCTATTCTACCTCTTTTAAGCACTGCGTTAAGCACGTTGGGGAATAAAGAATGGTTGCTTTGACTTTCGTTACTTTGTTTTATATGTACTGCAGATGTCTCAGTTGCTTCAGAATTTATTCACGCTTTGATATCGTAATATTAGATCATGATCATGTAAATATAGCAGTGTCTAATCACTTGGTGCATGTATGTATTTTTATGTGTATATTGCCATGAAATTGTGAATGAACAAACCAAACAATCTGTGGTTGTATCTAAATCTTCTGAGTATACTGACTGTTTATGACTCGGTTTCCGCCCATTTTCCATCTTACGGTGATGAAAAATCCGAATTCTAAAATCATAAAATTTCATGTAATAGAAGTTTTATCTCTGTTACAGTTAGAATACGGTTTTCAAAATATCAATAAACAGAGGAGATTTTCTGGAAAAAAAAGGCGACATTATCACAAGACTTTAATACGTTTCTCAATAATTATTTGAACGCGGAAATATTACTATTATTGAAAAGAAATATTTGATACTCTAAAAATTAATGAAAGTCTCGGTAACACCAAAACATATCAGAATAACCGAGCGTGGAGTTTCGGGTCATTATTCAATTTCAAGCAAGGAAGCTACATGTACGAATATAAGCTTCAATGACCATAATTTTTCATTTTTATCTGAAGGTAATAAATTTACAGCAACTCTACGACTTACACTGTAGCTGCCGATAATCAAGATGAAAGTGTTCTTAGACTACCTCTCTCGCGAGAAAGTGCAACACTGAGAAAACCATCAACGGCAGTGACAATTAATTTCGATTTTTAAGTACTTTATTTTCTACGAAAGCTAATAAAATAGAAAATGCCAAAGATGAAATCAGATGAGGAGCTGACTTAAAGATTTACGCCCTTGTTTATGATTACAGAAACCTTTTCATAAAATATTTTCAGAGTAACTCCAAAATGGCCCATTTATACATTTGGCAATAGATACTCAAAGCATTTGTTGTGAAAGTTAATTGTCAACCAAGAAATAGAATGAAATTTGTGGAATCTCGGTCCGCGATCGAAATTGCGTCATTGGATAGAATTAATTTGCTCTGATGTCACTAGCGCTTGCACGAGTTTTTAAGAAAAATACCTAGATATGTTATACCAAGTATGGACTTTTCTATTGGCTGACGATGTGTTCATTATCATTTTCAATATCTATACTGTATTCTAATTAAATACTACATTGAACTGAAACACTTTTTCTTAACTAAATATGATAATACATGTAATATTGATGTTGAATTTAACATAATTGTATATTATCTAACGTAATTAGCGAAATTGTTTTTTTTTTTTGGAGATGTTGAGAAAAATGAGAGAATACTAAATTTTGGGACATTTCTTTAAATAGACGAATAAAATTTGGGACGATGGTTTAAATATCCGCAATGTGCGTACATGTATAAGTATTTTCTTTCATCGACTTAGTCACGTTAGTTCGTAAAAGAAAACAATAGACACAGCATATGAGAGGTGGAGCACAACCTTCTCCGTTAGCTGCCTTTAAACATTTCCCAGTTCGAATGATGGTGGTTACTTACCCATTTTCTGCTTCATGTGGTCGACAAAACGTATACGCAGTCGTTGAATTGAGCCTCAGTCCGTCTGCACAGAGGCATTTACGGCGGCTGTCTAGGGAATAGAGATTATCCTAATTTCGGAAAGACAGTACTTAATGTATTAAAGGCATATACGTGAAGAAAAATAACAAGTCGCAATATAGTTTGAATAGCTTACAAACAAATAAATATATTAGTTAATTAATTAATTAATCAACAGAAAATAAATAATAATAACAACAATTATAGCTGTAATAAAAATGACAGTAGATTTGGCGTTACATTTTATTGAACTTAAGTTAAGGACTTGTCAGGGTGTATGGATAATATCAGTTTCATTGGCTAGTACCAGTACTCTCGTAAAACAAAAGGTCAAGAACATGCAAATGAATAGATATATCAAATTGTAAATAAGGCGTTGTGAAAAGCTGAAACTATGCCGGTTTGGCTTTATACACATGGACCGCTACAATGTCGGTTTGGTCTGGACTAGAAGGGATGAAAATGCAGTTTGTAAAATACCTTTTTATTTTTCTCTTTTTTGATTAGTTCCTTTCTTTCCTACATTTTTTTCCTATTTCTGCTTTTATCTTCTACTAGCAACAGTATTATAACGCTTTACAGTGATTGGTGATACTCAGTCGTTAGATCTAAGCAGACGGTGAGCTTGCTTTATACATGTAATAATGGATCTTTTTGTCTCACCTACGAAAAGCAGACTCGAGATATGGTACATGTATTGCTGTTCTATCATGTCGTCGGCGTACACCTTCGTTGAGTTTTCTGGTTTAGCACTGTTTTGTGATAATGCTCAGACGGGCGAAATATAGCGCTCCGCTGACTACTTCTTTTTATTTCTGAAGCAGATTTCAATTTAAAACTCATAATAGCCTTGTCAAATATATGACAAGTTTGTTTGATTGTTTTATGTTTGATTGTTTTATGTTTCCCGAATTTTGTAAGTTTAGATACGTGTCTTAATTTCTTTTATTATTTTTATTATTAGTAGTAGTTATATTTTATTTCATTTATTTTATGCGACTTAATTTAAAATCATATTCATACATTTTTATGTTTCACACAATAAATTGCATTGTAAACGGCCATCGTCGTGATTAGTATATAGCAATGTATACTGGAAGGAAAATCCAAAACACATTTATTTAGTTTGTCTGGGCAATATACGCATGATCGATCAGTCATTTCTTTATAGATAAATATTGTTTGTCTTCTGTTGATATTACAGGAGGTAACACAATCGTCTGCAAAGCTGTAGTAAATGCTAATCTATTTTTATCACGCAATTACCGACGTCAACTTTGCAGACAAAAAGATCCGTCTGTCATTTGCGCCTGTCATTTACAAACGTCTGGTTTAGATAGAACTGCCGCAAAGATATTTGTCACGACAATAAGGAATATCAATTTTAACAAACATCATGTCGATACATGTGAACAACATGTCACTGATATTTTTTTATTCAAAATGAAACGGACAAAGACCCTTTTAAAAATACTTTTTTTCTTTTTTGTTTTCATGAATCGCCACAATCATAAAAGTTAAGTTTTTTATGTGTGCTGTTATTTCTTTGTTGTTCTTTTACATCGATGGAAAACGCCTCTTACGCCCCATATACACGATCATTTTACTTGTACAACTTTTTGGGGAAAATGAAATTGAGCATGAAAGAAAAATGCAAATGATGGGTGTTAACTCGGGACAAGACTTTAATGATCAAACAAGATTTTCGTCTTCAGAAAAATCAAGGTAAATGAACACAGTAACTATAAAACATTTATTTTGAAATTATTTCATTTAAAAGATGAAATGAATGCACTGCTTTTACGGACACATTTTACTGAGGCTAGAATGAAATAAATATTTAGTTCGTATTGAAGTATCTGTTTTAAAACATAAGGCAGCATGTAAAAAACATTGAAATAAGCGAGGTCGCATTGACCTTCTTTCTTTCTAATATCATCAGTACAACAATTATGTTTACAAGTCGCATGGTAGTATTTTCTCGCTTCTGTTTGACTATCATTTGATGGAAAAAATGATGATAATAAGATAAGTTTCTGTTCCGTCATTCTTTTTTTTTTTTTTTTTTTTGCTTGTAAAATTTTCGAAATGGTCAAGAAAAGTACTATACAACTTTCAAATTAATTAAGGAATGAATTTCATTTTTCTGAGGTTTATCCAAGTTTAAACTACATTGGGTCACGTGCAAAGTGAATGAACCCCGAAGGGGTCCATGTAAACTTTGCTGGTGACCCAATGTAGTTTAAACTTCTATAAATTTCAGAAAAATTAAGTTCATTGCTTATATTTACATTAATTTCAATCAAAACCACGATGAAAAATCATATATAAGCGCTAAAATTGAAACAGTAAAACATGTACACGCAGTTTTTCTGCTAGCAGTGGAACAGCGTGAATGACGTCATGACGTCGCCGATGTCCAATCAGACTGTAGAGAGTCACTATTTATTTTGACGTCATTAACGTCGCGTGACTCAATGTAATTATTGGAATGTAAACTACATTACATGTAGGTTTCAATGGTTTACTTTAAAGCTTTTCAGTAAATACACCAAGAATGTAAATATATGGATTTAAATTTGATTTTTGTTTGCCTAGTAAAACATTTTCCAGATGCTGCTTTCCATAGTTTGTTATTATCTCAGTTGTTAAATAATCGTTTTTGGCATAAAAAAACCTTTTAAAGCGTTGTCAAAAACACTATAAAGTGTTCATAAACAAAATTCCCGCCGGAAATTACCCAATTTATGTACTTCTCTCAACAGATTACGCCGGAAAATTGGACAATTAAGATATATATGCCAGATGAGCATCCGACTGAAATGAGCTTATAATGGATTTTGTCGCTTATTGATGTGTTTCTTTGCAAGACAGTGCCAAGTTTAAAATGTAACATCAGCCCTTATTTACTTATTTTAAATATTGCAATCGGAGTAAAAGTGGTCAAACTTCTAAAATCCGTCAGCCATGAAAACATATGCAATCCGAAATAGTTTAACACACATACATGGAGAGGTGTGATCAGATGCATGCGGGGTGAGCATTACCTGCCTATTATAGAACAGCCACCATGTTCGCCTATAGGAGTAAATTCTTTCTTTTTGGAGTTGATTCTATTTAGTAATTTGCTTCTTTGTTTTTGTCTTACACAAGGACCTTAATGTAATTGTGTGGCTCTTCTTGTAATGTGAAAGCTGAAGATTTATCTTATTATACATATGCATAAAAAGACCCCTGTCCTAGAAACTATTAAACTTTCGTTTAGGTTAGTTGAAGCAATAAATTGATCATAGATTTTATTTTTCAATTGATTAACCCATTTAAGTTAAGTGGGGTCTTCCATCTTTATCAATTTGATGCGTCCATTAGGGGAAACTTGTGTCTTTTTTATCATGGTTATAGAAATCTCTATGAATTTTATACGAACAGTATAGACTTCAGTGAAGTTCGATCTTGCCTACGTCCCCTTTACATTTAGCAAAAAATCTGTAAGTCAGTTGTTCACACACCTAGGCTATGTTGCGAATTGGCTTATAAATGCAGTTCACCATCAATTCGCAGCTATCGCAAGGTTATCGCCAAACATACATAGGCGTTCGTAAGCACGTTCGTTCACGGGATGCTATAAATGTGCTGCTCTCACTACCAGGTGAATATGTTGCAAATGGGCTAACGAATGCAATTCGCCACCAATTTGCATTGATTTCAAGGTGATCGTCAGACGTTCGTAGGTGTTCGTAATCATTCGCGGTCGTTCAAGGTGTTCTTCAATATTAGCAACATGCTCCTAAAATTAGCTGAGAAAGCATATTCCGACATTTTCTCCCCAGATAAGGAAGTACATGCCTTTCTTATTGACGGCAAGGCAATTGTAGTGTCTAAGACATTTGTAGGCATGTGCTACCATTCGTCTGGATTTTTCTCACTTATAATCACCCTTGCCTTCTTTGGCTGGACCTTCTATGTGGGGCTGCTGCTGCCTTTCTTGTTCGTTTTGTTGCAGGGCAGGAACAGCACGGTGTGTATCAACAGCATGTTGACCATCTCGTCCAGTGTTGTCGCTTGCCTCGCAGCCCCGATCATGGTAGAACTAAAATGTATAGATGTATACATGTAGGACAAGAGAAGATGGGGCATTTTATGCCATTTTGGCTATCACAGCGACACCACTCAAGTCGAATGTGCAATATTTGCACTGAAATCGCTAGGAATTAGCAACGCATTTGCAAGACATTCTTAATGTTTGTATACCATTCTCAAGCATTTGCAAGTACTATCAAGTGTCGGCAAGCCGGTCGCTCGAATTCTCAATGCATTTTTAAGAACATGACAAAACATTCACAACTATTCGCAACTATTTGTTAGCATTCGTATAGCATTCTCAGCATTTCGCCAGACCAATCATATCATTTTCGGCAATTTTTGCCGCGAATTTCAATTTTCTATTCGTAATGACATTCGCCTAGGTTCGAGAGGATTCACGCCATGGAATCATGAATCATATTTTATTAAAGGCTTGGCAGGTGCCATCCAAAGTACCGTTTAACAGTCACACTATGTCGCTTTCCCATTTTCTCTTTCCCTTGGTACTGAGGTACCAGAATACTATGAAGCATTCACTCTGTCATCGATCGAAAATCTGCTTCACTATAATTTGTCATTTTTAGGCAATTCCCATCGCGTTTCACATAAAACAAATCATTGCGTTGTCAAAAATATAATGATTTGTTCTCAAACACAAATTCCTCTCGGAAATTACTCGATTTATGTTGTTTTCGGCAGATTACCTCAAAAGATTAGCCATTATCATTATTTTTTAGAATAATGTGCATCTTACTGAAACATTGCATTAATGGCGCTGCCAATATTTAATTCTTATAGTTTAAGATGAACGGGTAAAATGTCAGGAACAGCTACTCTGTCAGTTATATTTTTGTCTCCTTTCTCAGTGTAGACAACTCTCAAAGATTAGAATGTGCTCCTCTAAGAGCAAATTCTTTCCTTCAGGAGTTAATTCCATTTAGGAGTGGCTATGCCATTATGAGAAGCAAAGAGGAAGTCACAACAGATGTTTCTTTTTTTCAGATTAAATGAGCCGCGACACGACAAAACCAACAATGTGGTTGTGCGCCCAGCCCAGACTCAGATCAACCTGGGCATCCGCCCTGTTTGACCAGACTCTACGTTAAGTGCTCAAAGGGGAGCTAAGGATCTCAGCTACCTCCATGCGGACAGCAAAGACTGATCAGACTGGGTGGATGCCCAGGCTGATCTGAGTCTGCGCTGGGCGCACAACCACATTGTTGGTTTTGTCGTGTCGCGGCTCAAATGTAAATGTAAATTTTATTTATTTTACGTCGATTGCAATTGAAAGCTTGCGCAAACTTATTTCATTTCTCTCGACGGCACGGACGTTGGCGCGTTTGTGGTCCTTTTTCAGATTGTGGTGAATATCTAGGTGTACCCATACATCTTAAGGTCAGTCTAAAAAAATCAGTAGCAGCTATTGTATTTGTCAACTCAAGGCAGTTTTGCATAAGTCAAGCTGGTCCCTCCTAAATTGAAAATAGTCTGTTACTGAAATGGATATCGAACCAGAACACCACGCAGACTTTCCGATTGCATATGGTACTGATAAGCTTCCATGATGTACATGTATCAGTAAGTTTATATATAAGACATAACCGAGCTACAGGAATAAATATGTATTCATCAGGTCTAGGAGAGCTGTGAATTCAAAGATTGTTTATCAAGTTTTAAGTTTTTCAGTCTCTAAAATATGCCAACTTAATCAGAATTGCCCTTTAATCAAATGGCATTAGCATTTTGCAGAATGTTGTTTTCATTTGGAAGATGCTTTTCCTGTAAATGCATTGTAATCTCGGATTGACATTTTTCTTTCCTTGTGACGGGAAATCAAATTTTGCTCTTTTCATGGTTCAAATATTTCTCCGAGTCAGATAGACAGTAAAATGCCTGTCTCGGACAGGCATTTTTCTGTCTATCTGACTAGGAGAAATTGTATGGTTGGTATCGATATCGGGAGATTTCGCCTCAATGCAATACGTCCAACTGCAAGCACTGCTCAATAAGTCGTGGGCATATTTCAATTTGCGAACGCCATTTATCGAGAGCAGTATATGTATCCATATACAAAGTTTTATCATTATAGATATGTTATAAACGTTGCAGGCTTGTAGAAAGTCTGTAAATGTTAAAGGCTATTTTGGGCTGTGAATAAATTCTGGTAATGTCTGAAAAGAAACCCATTGGAAGCAAAGAAACGAAACTCTCAGACCCGATTCGATTGAGTCTGTTCATTACAGATAGGGCATATGACCTGCGATGAATGGTAAGTGAAATCACATGAAAATTATGCCTGTATACGTATGGTATTTTATTTTTATTTTTTTTTTCTAGCAGCATGTCGACAATAGTTGAGCGTGCCTTTAAATCTTCTAAAGTAGAATTCTGTGTCATTCTCTCCAAGTAGGTCATGTGTAAATTGAACAAATTATGGTCCTTGTAAATCAAGGTGATAGTCAAATGACATATTTGACCAATTGAAAAAAGTTGACGCGAAGACTAACTTGATACGAGAGCCGTTTGATCGGACTAGAAATATCTTCTTTGACAGCTTGTGTCCGTAGGAGCAGTGGGTGTTATTTAGTGGTCAACTATATCCTGGGCACACCATATAAAAGACAGAGCACATCCCTCTCCTTTCGCAGCCTTAAACCTTATCTGATGGGCAAAACATGCACCCATTTACAGCTAGGTTGGCATAGAGCGTTTATTAGTCGATTGATGGTCAGTTGTGGATTCGGGATTGGAAGCCACGACATTCTGCACCAAAGTCTTGCCGGAATGGTGGTCTTCAGCTACATCATGGCGTAAATATCTTAAATATCGGACACCGTAAACAATGATCGTAAATATCCTAGGCTCCACTATGAACATGCCTTACGGCGGATACCTTAAGGAGCAGTCTGATATGGCTCTAAACTGTTTGTCGAAGCACTTCCCGTCCCATATGGTAAAGCCGGGTAAATTCGGACAGCGGGTAAATCGGACAGTGACATTGTTTCCTTTATATGTCAATTGTTTACGAAATATACCAGCTTTAGCATTGAATTGTTGAGTAATAATCCACTATTTGGAGGTCAGTTGTATTTATGACTTAAAATGTTTTCCAAATGTATTTAAGCAGCGACTGCTCGACTGTTTTACACAAAAATGGCATAGTGATCTGCAGGATAATAGAGCTCTTATACTGTATAAGCAGTTTAAACCTAATTTTTCATATGAACCTTATTTAAATATCTTCCCAACTAAATTTAGGGTGGCTTTATCGAAGTTAAGACTATCAGCACATTCATTATTAATCGAAACTGGACGATATGGTAGAAATAGAATAGACAGAAGTGAAAGGCGTTGTACCTTTTGTGATACCGGAGATTTGGAAGACGAGTATCATTTTACATTAATTTGCTCGAAATATATTGAACCTCGTAGACTTTATTTGAAACGATATTATTACAGGCATCCCAGTGTCTTTAAGTTTATTCAACTTATGCAGACTTCAAACAAAAAAGAGTTAAAGAATTTGTGCAAATATCTCTTTCAAGCCTTCAATATAAGAAAATCTGCTATAGTAAACTGAATCCCACTGGTCACATGACGTCTTGATGGCGTCGGGTCTTAACGTTGCGTCGACGTCGATGCGACGTTTGACGTAGTGAGTCCACTGAGACTTTCGAGTTAAGCTGTTCATCCTCTGTTTCAACTAAGGTATGAAGTATGAATCACTTTTACCTGTCACTTACGATGTTTTTGTATTGTATGTTGACGAGAAACTGTATAGTTTAAGTCAATAAAATTCTGTTCTGTTCTGTTCTGTAAAGTAGATAATATCACGAGCGTGGATCGCGAGTGATATATCTACTTACAACTGACTGACAAACAGTGAATTATTACTCAACAACTCAATGCTAGAGCTGAACTATTTCGATTCTAACACTCAAACACGCTGAAACGCTATTCTTTTCATTGAAACTCTTCCAACCTTCTTGTCAGCGCGTTCATGCTCCCGCCAATATTCGTAACTGTATCTAAGAAAAATGTACGTTTTTATGGCGATTTTAGAAAGAAAAAGAGACGTTGCACCGTCTAACGTCTCAAAACGTCACAAAATTACGTCTTTAATTGCAGTGAGGTCAGCAATTAGACTCACGCGCTCCGTAACAGTGAATTGTTGCAGAATGAAACACGGCAACTTTCCATTGCTTTTATAGGCGCACTGTGTTAGAATTAAAATTAAAAACAAAATTAACTGGGCAAATTGAAAATCCTACTGAGACGGCTCATCTGTATTTTTACTATTTGCAATGGTATGTCCGAATTTACCAGCTGTCCGAAGTTACCCGACTTGGCCATATCAGATGCCACAGAATATGGCATCTGACCGAGCATGCATTGTTTGCACTACAAATTTTAATTTTTGTGTGAGACAACTTTTAATATTTTTAAAGTGACCTGTCAGTGCTTTGAGGAGAAGGGTCATGCCTATTCTAGAGGCATTATTGAAAAATGCACGAAGATGCCTTAAATTGTCAGCACTAAACTACTAGGGGCTTCAAACGGTTTTTCGGAGATCCGATTCTTACCCTGGTTTCCATCGTTATTCATGGGGCATTTAGTTACTTCAGCGTATAGGTCTTCTAGCTAAACAGTGAATTAACAAAATGAAAGAATACCTCAAGAAATAAGGACACAGTATGATGAAACAAAGACGAGGTTCAATGGAAATAAGCCGTGACACGAGAAAACCAACAGAGTGGCATGTGCGCCCAGCGAAGACTTGGATAGCGGCTCAGTCTGATAAGAGTCTTCTCTATGCGCTTAAAGAGTAGCTAAGGGTCTACGCTAGCTCTATGTGGACAGCGAAGACTCTGATCAGACTGGGCGAATGCCCAGGCTGGTCTGAGTCTTAACTGGGCACAAATGCCACTTTGTTGGTTTTGTCGCGTTGCGGCTCAAATACAGACACTAGAACTCTGGAGTAAAGGAAAACGGTATATCAGAAGTCCGAAAAATGCCGCATCTCTTACACCATTAGGGGTGCATTTAGCGTTATAATTATTCTAGCCCCACATAAAATGCATCAGCTCAGAAATAACACAATTTTTATTAAATGAAGCCTACATCTACGAGTAATTGGCGTTTCTTGTATGCCTTATTTGGAAGTGAAATCGGCTGAAAGAAAAGCTCTTAGAATAATTAGCGAGACTAATTTAATTTGTACCCATTTACGTATTCTGCGTTATAGAAATGGTCTAACCTAGTTTGCATTTCAAGCTGACTAAAGATACATTGTCCCAGATTTGTTATAAACACACTGACGAAAGGCTTCTATCGTCTCAGCACTGACAGGTCCATTTCAAAAGTGAAAGGCGTCTCTTTGTTGTAACTGATTTTTACCAGAGAAATTTCAGTTAATGTGACCAATGTAAATCTGATCAGATGCCACATACTGTAGCATCTGGAACTGCTTACGGTGTTTAGACTAAGTTGATCAAATAAGGTTCAGACCGTGTGCGGCCAATTACGAGCTGGCATTGTATGGTCATAAAGTGAAATGACCTATTTTCAATCTTCAAATAACCGTAGAAATTCACACATAATTCCTAGTCCAGCTTATATAAATGTACCGTTACTAAATTCAATGTGACAAATGCGCGTGTCAATATCTAACTTTTTCAGTGTCGCCAAACCCCAAAATTTTCAGGGTAAAAATGTGGTTGGCAGGTAACGGTAGGCAACGTACATCCCACTCCGAGCCTAACTTGCTAACGAAATCCGCAAGGTAGAGCAGCTGCGATATCTGGCAGGAGACGCCTTCGTAATAAGTCGCGTGCGCAGGCGCCCCCTCCAAGCCATCTCAACGCAAATGACCCAAGAAGGACGACAGAAGGAGATGTCCGAGGCAGCAATACTCTGCTCAAGCCAAAATAATAACAAAGAATGGAAACAAAACGCTGCTAATACAAATGACAAGTCAGTTCTAGGTTAGGACTCATTTTAAATGAGGACAAGTGTCCTGACTCAAATACTAAAGAACCAAAATTGACGTTCTGATATCAGGTTAGAGAGTATTAAAGGTCTAAAATTTCCAACCGGTCAAATATGTCATTTGACTAGCATCTTGATGTACAAGACTGACAATTTAAATTATTTGACAGAACCTTCTTCAACAGAATGGCAATGAATCCTACTTTTACATGTAAATGCTTAAGGCAGGCCAAACCATTGACGGCTTGTTGTAAGTGGAATCAGCATGATGTGTGCATGATTTTCACGTTATTCCACACTTTCTCTGAAACATTATTTTTCTTTTCGAAATAAAGCATTGAAACAATAGATCAGACTTGCACCCAAACCCGTAACCTTTCAAATCTGTTGAAGCAATAAAAATTGAGCCGCGACACGACAAAACCAACAATGTGGTTGTGCGCCCAGTGCAGACACAAATCAGCCTGGGCTTCCCCCTAGTTTGGTCAGACTGTTCATTAAGTGCTCAAAAGGTAGCTAAGAGTCTAAGCTACCTCCATGCGGACAGCGAAGGCTCTGATCAGACTGGGCGGATGGCCAGGCTGATCTGAGTCTGCGCTGGGCGCACAACCACATTGTTGGTTTTGTCGTGTCGCGGCTCAATTGTATTATCACTGTCATTTTCTGATTTCATAACGAATTGCTTTTAACATAAAACATATCACTAAGATGTCAAAAAGGTAATGATTTGTTCTTTAAACGAAATTCCTGCCGGAAATTACTCGATTTATACGTTTCTTTGGACAGATTACGCCTTAAAATTGGTCATTGTAGATATATACTTGTGATGTGCATTAGACTGAAATGGGAAGATAATGGAGCTGTCGCCATAAGCTGTCATTTATTGTCACATAACTTTTTATATTCCATCGAAGCAAAGGATTTTGTCTGCGGCATTTTTTTCAGAACAGTTCAACAAACTGAACGACTGAACACAGTAAAAAGCCATAGACAACATTCTATATCTTGAAAATCAACTACTGTTCCGAGAAACAAAAACGACTCTTCGAAGAGTATGGCAAATAACTGATATCATGACGGACAACAAAAATCTTTTTGTTTTCAGTTTCTCATATGACCATGTGCATTTAGTAGTTTTCTAATTTGTAAAGTTTGATATTTGATATAATATAAATTATATCTCATAAATATGAGCACCAGCTCTCGACCATTCCTAATTTACAGAACGTATAAATAACATTTGTAGCATTATAATATCATTATAATATAGATACATTACCTGTAACTTGGATTAAATCATTGATACTTTAATAACTGTGCATATTAGGAATCATTGTTATGTTGTTATGTTAGTCTGACCACAGGTTTCGGGGTTCTAGGCCATAACAGACACCATTTAATATCTAGTCTGAAGTTAGTTTTTCAAACTTCGTAATGCTTTACGTCATGTTTCTCCCGCTTTTTCCAAAGAGAATCCACCATGATTGTTATATTTTGTTTCCTGACGTTCCCGAGCGATTAAACCCGTTAAAACTGGAGTCTACTTTTTTTTTGCTTTTGACGAAGCAAAATCTTTCCCTAAAAAGTGGACCCTTATTTAAAAGGTAGGCAAAGTGATATTGGCAGAGTTCTTCCCCTTGAAACAATATATTCATTCACCTAAATTTGCGTCATTTCTGTTCCATACTATCAAACTACATGTCCTTGGTGCAGCAATAACAATTATATGAGCCGCGACACGACAAAACCAATAAAGTGGTTGTGCGCCCAGCGCAGACTCAGATCAGCCTAGGCATCCGCCCAGTCTGATCAGAGTCTTCGCTGTCCGCATGAAGGTAGCATCGACACTTAGCTACCCTTTTAGCGCATAGCGAAGAGTCTGATCAGACTGGGCGGATGCCCAGGCTGATCTGAGTCTGCGCTGGGTGCACAACCACTTTATTGGTTTTGTCGTGTCGCGGCTCATATAATTGTTATTGCTGCACCAAGGACATGTAGTTTGATAGCATGGAACAGAAATGACGCAAAGGACTTCTATGATTAAGGCGAGGATTTTCCCCATTAGACCGGCGCAACAGGTCCGAATTTTCAAAAATATAAAGTGTGCAAATTTTTCTTAGCAGAGCTTCCACAAATATGTAAACCGTATGAAATCAGATCATTTGTGATTCAGACCCAAAGACATGGGGAGATAATCCATTCTGACCCTACCTACCCTAAACTCAAGGTTTTCGCATACCTCATCTTTTGAGGTAACAAAAGTATTGAAACCAGTCATTCATTCCATACATTTTTGTCATAAATGCATGCTAAATACACGCATATCACAATACAAAGCAATGATTTTCTTCTTGTTACGCCTGACTGGCATTTAAACATGCAAAACCATAGTTACACTTCCGGTCAAAACGGCCAAAATAGAACGCTTCACTATAATTAAGGTACAAGTACTTTCCCCCCCGTGACCCAGCATTTCCTTCATGCAGCGGACTTATGTGATCCAAGTACGCAATATATATGAGTGGGAAGCTGGGTCACGGGGAGGGGGGGGGGGAACGATACTCAGTAAGCCAAAGAAGAAGAATGGTCAACAGTAGCACTGTGATCTTCAAGGATTATATTGTGTACCATGACCTTGAAATGAGGTCAAGGTCACATATATATAGTCAAAACTATCCAGTGTTGTCTGTTATGTAAGTAATGTAAGTCAAAAAAGGGTGAAATGTATACAATAATTCATTATTTCAACGATCAGTTTGAGGATAATTTACAATTTATCTCAACAATGACGTCAACGTCAGCGTATGTTTAACGTACTTTACATAGACACAAACAGTTGAAAATTCATTTGTCATGCAAGTTACATATCATAGTCAAAAATGCAAAGCAGAAGTCAGTGATTCGTATAACTTTTTTATCATGGGGAAAATTCACGCCTTAACCATAGAAGTCCTTTACGAATTTACGAATTGATAAACTCTTTTGACTACCGCAGCGGCTTCAGCTGGTCTAAACATTTACATGACAGATGTACCACAATAGCTGCACCATTTACCCGTCTGACTCTCAAGGACTTATATTGTATGGACTCTTTTATATTAATACTGGCTTGGTAAGCACTAACTGGTGTTTTATTCTGATTGACTGAAGCCAGTAAACGCCGTCTTCTGTCCTCAAATAACGTTATCTAATCAATCACTCTCTTGTGCTAAGTTGTTACAAACAAATATACGGTAAATAAAGCTTGTGGAATCAGAACAATAACCAAAATGAGAGTGTTAAAGGAACCTTACAAGTGCAGACCTAAATTGCTGGCCTGAATACTTAGAATGGACTGTCTGTATGTTGGTCTAACAGTTTGATATACAGATTGTACAAATGTCTAGCTGTAAGAAACACAGAATAAGTTTCTGCACTGTGTCTAGTTGTTCATCCGACTGTATGGTGCAACCAAGTCATTCGTATCCACGCCCCCCCCCCCCGGCCGCTCCCACCCCTCTTCTCAAACGCGATGGGGATAGAGGATAGTGAGGACGAGACTAGTTGGGCGCTGTTTCCGGGGAATATGGTTTAATTTCTGCAGTGCCGTATTAAAGTGCTATTTCCAACAATGTGGCAATTTGATCGTGTGATCTTCAGATTATCTTTCTCACCAGAGACCTCATCGTTGACTCTATGGCTTTGACTACCTCCATAGAATACTGATGTGACAAGCAAAGGCTCTGATCAGATTGCACGTAAGTGCAATCTGATCCAAGCCTTTGCTTGTCACCAAATTTCATATTGTTGAAAATCAAATGAGCCGCGACACGACAAAACCAACAATGTGGTTGTGCGCCCAGTGCAGACTCAGATCAGCCTGGGCATCCGCCCAGTCTGATCAGAGCCTTCGCTGTCCGCATGAAGGTAGCTTAGACCCTTAGCTACCGTTTAAGCGCTTTGCAAAGAATCTGGCCAAAGTTGTCGGATGCCCAGGCTGATCTGTCTGCGCAGGGCGCACAACCACATTGTTGGTTTTCTCGTGTCGCGGCTCAAATGATGTGGATCATTTCTTCTCTGATCAAAGTCTTTGCTTGGCATCACTGCAATATTGTTGGAAATCACATAATGAGGCTCAAATTATTATTTTTCTGCTTGTAGTTGAAGTACCGGTGAACGATTCTAATGGATGTGATGGTGGTTTCCGGCTGAATGTTACTATAAAGGACCAGTCATGTAGACAAAATGATACGGCTTTACTTTGCTCAGGACAGGGTTCTTGTATCAGCTCTCAGTATCAGGTAAGGCTTAAAATATAGAGCTACAACACGATAAGCCCGACAATGTGGTTTTTGCGCCCAGCGAAGACTCAGGTCAGCCTCCCCCTAGTCTGACTAGAGTCTGCGCTATGCACTTAAAGGGTGGCTTAGGGGCTTACCTACCTCCATGCGGACAGCGCAGACTCTGATCAGACTGGGCGGATGCGCACATGCCACTTTGTTGGCTTTGTCGTGTCGCGGTTCAATTAATATATTGTGACGCCGTTATCATTATCGAAATGTACTATACGGTAATAATAATATTATATGTATATGGTTTTCATAAGTTGCTATCAAGGCAGGCCTTGGTGGTGGTCTTTTGTAGGCTCGAACCACAGGGGGTTTGAATCATATTGTATTGAGTAACAAAAATAATGATAACTGATTATAAAATAAAATGGAGTAGGAAAACAAGTAAATACTGTATAACTGCTTGCCGATTCGCCAGGAAATCTTTGACAAATGGTGCATGTTGGTTTAACTCATTCTTTTTTTTTAGAATTTATTCATTTACACTGCTTTTGTGCCTAGAGCAGTCTCCCCTTCTCTACAATAGAGAAATGTTAAACATTTTTCTAGTCCTTTGGTAACAGTCAGTACATCGTGAAGCTACCACTGAACCAGCCGCTCTAGAGTGATACTGTATGTTAAGGCCCTGTCACACAACAACGTTTTAGACAACTTATTCCGACGTATGAAAACTATATCCAATCCGCTGGTATACGCTGAATATGAATTAAAAAATCAAGAGGCAGCCTGTTTTGGAACGCATACATAGCGTACCCAACGACTATATAACCTATATCTAACGTAAAAATAACTTATTCATAACTTATCTCTAGCGTAAACATAACTTCTACAAGCATATAACAGCATATTCCCAGCGTATCTGTAGCGTTCTTGTCTTAGGCGGAACGCATGCACCAAGTTAATCTTACTTACGTCGATCTTAAATATAGCGAGTTGGAGCGTACTTCGACGATCAGATGTAAAGCGACGGCTCTCTACAACACTATTTATTAAAGTGGGCGAGGATCGACGGACGTGCCTCCGAAACGAAAGTTAAAGACTGTTCCAGGTACTAGCCGACCTAAGAAAACTCTATGTTTACCACCTGCATGCCCACCCTCGTCCCAATCATCACCGACGATAGTATCCAACCTCGCTCTCGTGCAGACCAATGCCTCCTTAGTGGTATCCGTGGCGGCATCTGCAGCAGCTGTGGTGGCATCTGAGGTGTAAACCTCCTCTCAAGCCCCAACACGACAAGCAGAAGCGATGAAATGCTCATCTGTATCCAATATAGGTAGCTGAACCCAGGACGCTGGCGGATACGCTACCTAAATACGCTCAGTGCGTTCGTGACACGTTGAATAAACTCTAAGGTCGTCAGGCAAAGGTTGAATACATTCTGGAAACGTCCGGTATGTGATAGATAGGTTACCTATAGATTAGAAATAAGTTACACGTACGCTAAACAAAAGACCTGCTGGTTACCGACGTATATCAACGTATGATTAACTGACACGTTGCGTGCATGAACTAACGCATAACGTACCTGTCGCGTACATCAAACTGATGACTAACTTATAAGCAATACTTCGGCGTACGCTGAAAATTTTATTCATACACCAAATTTTGGGCCACATTCGACGTACAACAACTTATACCAACGTATTTTAGATGGTGCTCGTAACTTGTTCATAACTTACCCCTAACCTTTTCAATGTACACCAGCGTGTTTGATAAATTTCTCATACGCCGGCATACGCTGTTGCTATACGTCACAGTGTGACAGCCACATAAGCTAGCTTATGATAAGGTCATACCCATGAAGATTCAATAAAGCCTCACCTGCTTTAAAGAGGGGAGAGAGGAGGGGGTTCTTATTTTATGTGAAAGCAGAAATATAATACTTGCTTAAGGAGAGTTAACGATGGATGGTGTTAAGCGTTGTGCTCCGGGCGGGTACCCTATTCTAGCGCGATTCTATTTTTGGTTAATTTTCCAAGGCGCCAAAAAGCTGAAGACAAAGCTAACTTCTGCGGAACTCCTTATAATAATTCGTACAAGCTATGTGTATACATGCATATCACATGGTGAAATTAAAGAAAAGAGACCAACACTTTAGATCCAAATAAGGTGGCCCGTAATGAGCCGCCTCATCTGGATCTACATTGTTTGCGAGTTCCACTATTTGCATTTATGGCGCTTCAAGTGTTAGGGTCATAAGAGGCATTCTGTATGTTTACAGAGTAGTTTTACCTGTCGATGCTGCGGTGCTTATTCCGGCCAATTCTGCGAATACCTATGTACAAACGACACCTGCTCATTCGCTTGTCATCATAACAAATGTCAAAATGGAGGAACGTGCGTTGTGGATTACAACAATACCGGTACAGTACGTTTATTCATTTCAACGTTTTAAGCATAACAAAATTACGTGATGATGCGCATACACGCTGATTACAACAATCGCGTTTTCAGCTTGCCTGTACGACGTACAGGAAGAGCTATTGTTGTCACCCCGGCGTCGATGTCAGCATCCGTGTCCGTGTCAGCGTCCGGCTGTTTTTGGTTAAAGTTTTCTTGAAGACCGATATCGCATTAACATTTAAATGGATTTACTTGATGCCTTCGCAGATATCAGAAGCTGGTCTAAAGTTTGACACAGTACCATCTTACCCCTTAGGTGGTCTTGAGGTCAAGGTCATGAACTTTTTATGTTAAAATTTAGAATGTTCTTGGTTTTTAAAAATGCATATCTCCTTAACCCTTAGATGGATTAACTATGTTAGATATTGGTATGAAGTTTGTACGGTACTATACTTACTTTTCTCTATGATCTTAGGTTCAAGGTCATGATATTACATATTTTATTTTTTGCTTTATGTTTTTATGTTTTTAAAGTCTTGTAACTCCATGACCTATTTATGGACTTAGTTTGTCTTTTCACAGATGTAAAATGACGAACTATAATTTTTATTCAGTCCCACCCTTTCTCTCCTGGGTGGCCTTGAGGTCAAGGTCATGGACATAATTTTTTATTAAAATTTGGGATTTTGGGGGTAAAAGGTTTTTTTTAAAGGACCAATATCTACTTAACCATAAGATGTATTTAGTTTATACTTTCACTGATGTTAGATCATGGTCCTAAGTTTTAACCGAAATCAACCCCTACCACTCTTTATGATACTGAGATCAAGGTCACGGTCTAAGAAATTTTACGTCAAAATAATTCTTTAAAGTTTACAAGAGACACAAAGTTTTCACATAATGGGATGGATTTCTTTCATGCTGGTCCAAAGTTTATACCATATAGCCCTATCTCCCGCAGTTACCTTTAAATGAAGGTCATAGACTAAGAAATGATGTTTTAATGGTTCCTTAACGTTTTCTGCAGGTGTATAATTTCACAATGCTTGGAGGGAAATAAGTTATGCTTGGACTGATGAGAGATGCTGCCACAGTTTAAGTCAATGCAGCATGACCCTTCTCGTTGACCTTGAAGTTCAGGGTCACATTCTCAGAACTTTGTGTTCACGATGGGCAAGCAGCAGGTCAGGCGAGATATGCTGTCAGATGACAGCTCTCGTCCCTAATGCCGCTGCTCATTGAAAGCAAAAAAAAGATAAATGCATATGCTCATGCTGGGCCTTTTATGGTTCCATTTGTACGGATCCCAGCGAGCACACAACGTTTAAAGAACATTGAATCAACGTTCATTCAATTTTATGACTCAATGTTCCTGTTTGATTGTCTGTTATTACACATGTAGCTTGCAATAAGCCTGTATTCAATATCTTCTTCACGACTGTATTAGTCCAGAGAGATTATCAACAAATATAGAACAAAGACTGGTATGCATATCACACAGGCAAGGAAGCCTATTTTGCCGATAATTATTTTAAAGCAGTCTAAAACTCTGTTGATTTTCTCTTTAAAATTCATTGGATTTTAAATTACTTCCTATTTCTAGAGATTTATCCAATCAGCAACGCGCCTTTCTGATACATAAATCAATAATCCAACGTAAAGTCATTTCCTTAAATGCGGAAATTGAATTACATTGTAAGAAATAAAAGCAGTGGAACTACTTAACATTCATTAACCCTCAAAGGGCTAAAAACGAGAATAGTTGAATTTTCAAACAGCTTCGATCCAGACGAGATGGCTCATTATGAGCCGCCTCATCTAGGTCTACACTGTTTGCCATCTAGTATTTGAATTCTCAATATGATGTGTGCCTAGCTTGGACGAAACATTGTTTTGAGATTTGCAGACGTAAATTTTGTCGTCTGTTATTTTAGCTGCTTGAAGGTTAATGCAATAGACCGATGAGCTCCGATGATAATCCCAGTCTATTAACAGTTCTGGAAATTCTCGACATTTTTATCTGAGTACTTTGATTTAAAAGGACGTTGGCAGAATTTCGAATTCAAATTCTCACACAGTACTGGATCTTGGCATTAGTGACAGATCAGTGTAGTAGATTTTGTGATGGTTTTATTCTCACTATATTCTGCATCGCAAAAAGGGCAAAATGTCTGGCAATTAAGTTTCTTTTTCTAGTTCCTTCAGATAATTATGTCAGTCAGTCTGATTAAAGTGAACATTTTCAGGGGAAGCAAGACTGCCATTTGTGTTTTACCTCTCTTCTCCATTATGGGGGGGGGGGGGGGTCAACTCTTATAGTAACTAATTTGTCCTTATATGAGCAATACTTTCCAAAAGATTAGAACCCTTTTTGAAAGCATTTGTTGTTCAGGGATCCAAAACAGGAATGCACAAGAGCTGTCTCCCTTTCAAAAACGAAAACAAAATAGAAACTTGCAGAAAAAAACAAGGCAGTGTTACTTGTATAAATCTTTGAGACTATCAGAGGAAAGTATGGTTCTAGTATACATGTAAATAACTGGTGCAATATGTGTTTTCAGACAGCAGTATGGCATACCGGTGTGCTTGTCCAAAGTTAGCAACAGGTCCACACTGTGAACATCTTCTGACAGGTTGCAGGTCCAATCCTTGTGTACATGGGATATGTTCAGAGACAACACAAAGCTACCAGTGCTATTGTGTCCCAGGTAATAGTGTATGAATTGCGAGTAGCACTTGCGTTTGCAATTAAATTAATTTCATCTGTTTCACACTTCTTCCAGCATAAGCCCTAATGCGCCATAAAGGAAGACGAAAACAAAAATACATCTGCAAAATTTCAAAGCTAAATCATATTGAGAAATCAAAGACAGGTGGCTCATAATGAGCCATCATCTCATTTCGATCTACGCTGTTTGTAAATTTAAATATGCGTGAATGGGGCTTTCACATGTAAGTGTCACGTCACTATTGCAGGAACCGTTAAAGCAAAATCCATTGTCAATTGATATTAGTGAGCATGACCAATAATTTATTAATGCCTGACACTTGACCAATTAATGCCTAGCGGCTCATACAAGGGATATACAATGGATTATGGAAGCAGAATACACCAGATCGGAAGCCGCATAACGCAGTAATACAGGAATATCTAGAGAAAGAAAATAAAATAAAATCTGACACCCTTTTTATTGAAATGAACTAGCCCGATCTATGAGGTCTATTTATTTTGAAATATTTAAACTCGTCGACAATTTCCCTGGATAAACTTATACTGGGCTGAGGATGTTCATAAATCCATAAACAACACTCATTCACGTGCCTTAACGCGTAAACGACCACAGGCACTCGACGAAAAATTTGTGAAATTCTCATATATTATGAAATGTTAGTCTGTCTCCCATCTCTCTATCAAATCTCAAGTCGATCGGTTGCGATATAAGAAAGTTACTAAATATCCCATTTCGTAGTTTAATAGAGTCAATGTGCGACACTACCGCCATTTTGAAAATATGCTCATTGACGGAAGTGATGAAATCAGGGGTTTTCCAAAGAATTTCCAGTAGCGCGTGCTTTGGTGACGTAGTTTTCCCGACTTGAAAGTTTTCAAATCACGCAACTTGTTCGTTCGTTGACCAATCAACAAGCTCGCATTTGTAGATTTTCCCATAGGGACTGCAATGCGCAAGTCCGGATTTGTTGACTTCCGTCATTTTACTCTGTTTCTCGTCCTGTTTTAGAACTTGATTTTGGTGTACATTTCGCATTATCAGTCACTGGCAGGAAATGATTTGATTGCAGGTAAGTATAGATATGTACATTGTTTTCCAATACGGAAGTATGGAAGTGAAATGCTTATTATATAGGTGAGAATAAGGTGACTGGAAAGGTAAACATATTTTCAAAATGGCGGTAGTGTTGCACCTTGACTCTATTAAACTATGAAGTGGGATATTTAGTAACTTTCTTATATCGCAACCGATCGACTTGAAATTTGATAAGAGGTGGGAGACAGTCTAACATTTCATAATATATGAGAATTTTAAAAAATTTTCGTTGAGTGCCTGCGTAAAACGACGTCACGGTTAAGTCAAGTAGTTTACTGGCCGATGTAACGTTCAATACACATCATGTCATAGTGACGGCTGTTGAACGTCATAACCAAACAGGTTGGTTAATAGTTATTCTCCTTCCTTTCCTTGGCGTTAAATTAGTGAAAACTTCACAAATAATTAAGAGAATTTATGTGAAAACGTACTATACATATGAAAGATAAATTCATTTTTCGGATGTTCATGGAAGTATGAACGCAGTGGGTTCCGAGCATTTACTTTGCACGTAACTCATTGCGTTCATACTTCCATGAACATCCGAAAAAAGAAATTAGTATGACTGTGCATTCTGATTTTTTACAGAAAATTTGTCTTTCAGGTTTTCATGGTAGACAGTGCGAATTAGAATACAACGAATGCTTATCCAACCCTTGCCAACATCTGGGTACTTGTATAGACAGAATAGATAAATATGAGTGTATATGTGCACACGGACACAAGGGAGCAAACTGTCAAGAAAAGGTAACGTTGATGGTTGTGTTGTGAAACAAAGAAACCACAACATAACGCCTTAAGGCAGTTTTGCGGCAATTCAAAAACCGGAGCTTCCGAGTAAGAAACTTGAATTAAATACACCGAATAGCGAATGGTAAACAGCCCGCTGAAATGTATGCATAAATAATGAAGAAATTAAACATTGCAAAATATACTTTCGTGATTGTTGCTGTTCTTTTATTGTTTTACGTCCACGATTAACAGCTATGGTCATGCCGGGACGGTCAGTTGCCCTAACCACACTGTTCCCGGGCAGGCTTAGACCTCATCCTAAGCGGTTAACTAGTACTATGTGCACGTACTTTCGCCAGTAACTGACAACTACCCTTTTTTAATCAGCGGAAGGAGAAACAAAAGTATGTGGCCGGACCGGGTATCGAACCCGGGACCCCTGGCTCTCGATTCAGACGCGCTACCGACTGCGCTACGCGGCCCGGACTTTCGCGATGTTTAAATAAAAATGAAGGACGAAACTATTTTATTACATGTTGCCATGCATTTGCCAATAACATTCGTCATCTCACACAATTTAGTATCTGAAGATCCGAGTAAGTCTTGACATCTTGTGATGTATAATTATCGACTTTGTATTGCAGGTGAACCTGTGTCGGCCAAGTCCTTGTCACAATAATGCCACTTGTATAGACAAAGGTGATACAGCTTATTGTGTGTGTCCGTCAGGTATTACAGGTATGTAGTCTGTCGGACCGTCCGTATACACCCCTGTTTAATTATGTATATACAAGAGCTGTTACTAGACTAAAAAAAAGAGCTGTTACAAAACGAAAAAGAGTCAAAGTTGCCAAACGACCTGGTCATCAGGTTGTTTGGAAATTATTACTCTTTTTTCGTTTCGTAACAGCTCTTTTTCGTTTCGTAACATCCTTGATAACATAGTTAACCAGGTGTGGTATAGCAACACTGCAAGTATAGACAAAATTAAGGTAATAAAGCTTACTGTGTGTGTTCGTTAGATATCATAGATGTAGGCAGGTGGGCCGCCTGTATAGCACAATTACAAAGGTAACAGTTCTTGCCTGTGTCCGACAGGTATTGTAGGTATGAGTCAGGATGGGTCTGTTTTACCAACACTACATGTATAAAGGTATTCCAGTTTACAATGTGTGTCCTCAGGGATTACTGGTATGTAGTGCTGGGATTACTGGTATGTAGTGCCCGTGTAGCAACAATTATAGGAGACCTAGCTTACTGTACAGATATATAGGCTGACGGACCGCCCATATAGCAACTGTCATATTGTTTACACAAAGGGGACACAGCTTTTTATATTTGTGCCCGCATGATATTACATATATATAGGCTGGCGGGCCGCCCGTATAGCAAGTCAGATTATTTAAAGAAAGAAGACACAGCTTATTGTGCGTGTCCGCATGGTAAACAGTAATACCGGGCCCCAGGGAAGCAATCGCATTTTCCTACAAAGCATACATTTCGCGATAGTTGTCTCGATTTGTTTTCAAGTGTCTTAAACGGTTGCCAGTTAATCACGTGACCACAATATTTGGACGTCACATGACCTGACTCCTGGGGCATGACGGCTTACACCTCGTCGTAAGTGGGTGAAATTATCAGCAAAATCGGTGAAAGTCTGTGGAATTCATGGCTTCTTAGGTAAGGATACCCCCAATTTAGGGTCTGGTGAACTACTTTCGCAGCATGAGAAGAGTTAAAAACAAGAGGCCCACGGGCCACAAAGCTCACCAGATCTCTAGCTCAAAATTGCTTTCAAAACTGCTGTCACATTTGTACAGGCTAATACAAAATATACTACTACAAAGTCTCAGTCTGAAGTCTGTTGAGTTGATAACAAAATATATAACTGTTTTCCATATTTTGATTGCAGTAAAATTTTCCCCACTGTAAGTCAATGCAACTCTAATTTGCCATAGCAACCAAACAAAAGAGCTGATTCTCATAAAAGAAAAACACATATTTTCACTTCCCCAGCCCATGGCTACTAAAGATAAAATCAGCCCAATCGGCCTAGTGGCTTCAGAGGGGATCATTTTTTAAGGGATTTTTTTCCTTCTTTTGCTTTATGGCTTCCATGACAACCAATAATAAAAAGGAAAGTGGACCAAAAACATATAGCTGATAGAAGACTTCTCAAGAAACATTTGTATAAAAGTTTTGTCAACATATCTGCAATGGCTTGGCAGTAAATGTGATTTTTCAATTTTCCCCATTATAAGTCAATGCAACTCTAAGTTGCCATAGCAACCAAACTAAAGGGCAGATTTTCATAAAAAACACAAACTTTCAATCCCCCAGCCTAAGGATACTACAGATGAAATCTGGGCCTTATCGGTCCAGTGGCTTCTGAGGAGATAATTTTGTAATTATTTTTTTTCCATTATTTATGCATTTTGGTTTCCATGGCAACCAATAAAAGGAGCAGTGGGCCCAAAAACATCAAGGCTAACAGAAGACTTCTCAAGGAACATTTCTATAAAAGTCTTGTTAGCATATCTGCAATAGCTTGGCAGTAAATGCTAATTTTCAATTTTCCCCATTATAAGTCTATTGGAACTCTAAGTTGCCATAGCAACCAAATTAAAAGTAAGATTTTCATGTAAAACACAAACTTTCAATCCCCAAGCCTGAGGATACTACAGATGACAGCTGGGCCTTATCGGCCCAGTGGTTTCAGAGGAGATAGTTTTTAAGTATTTTTTTTTACTTTTTGATTGCATTTTGGTTTCCATGGCAACCAATAAAAAGGCAGTGGGCCAAAAAAACATACAGATGATAGAAGACTTCTCAAGGAACATTTCTATAAAAGTTCTGTCAACATTTCTGCAAAGGCTTGGCAGAAAATGCCATTTTTCAATTTTCCCCATTATAAGTCTATGGGAACTCTAAGTTGCCATAGCAACCAAACTGAAGGGCAGATTTTCATAAAAAACACAAACTTTCAATCCCCCAGCATAAGGATGCTACAGATGAAATTTGGGCCCAATCGGCCAAGTGGCTTCAGAGGAGATGTTGTTTAAAAGTGTTGACGGACGACGACGACGACATACGACAGACGACATACGACAGACGCCGACGACGACGGACAACTCCTATCCTATAAGCTCCCCCGGAGCCTTCGGCTCTGGTGAGCTAAAAACTATAAGTTAGACAGGGTATATTCACAAATAATTTAATGAATCTATTCAATAAAATTTAAACAAGAGGGCCATGGTGGCCCTGAATCGCTCACCTGAGCATTAATCAGTTCACTGGCTCCGGTGAAGATTTATAAGAGTTTTTACCATACTAACATTTGACCTAGTTTTTGACCCGACATGACCCAGTTTCAAACTTGGCCTGGATATTGTAAGAATAAACATTCTGACACAGTTTCATTGAGATTGGATCAAAACTGTGCCCTCTGGAGTGTATACAAGGTCGTTCTTATATTTGACCTAGTGACCAAGTTTTTGACCCGACACGACCCAGTTTCAAACCTTACCTAGATTTCATTAAGATAAACATTCTGACAGAGTTTCATGAAGATTGGATCAAAACTGTGCCCTCTAGGGTGTACACAAAGTTTTTCTAAGATTTGACCTTGAGCAGACGTGACTCAGTTTCATAGGGGGCTTAGATATATGGACAATAAACATTTTGACATAGTTTCATAATGATTGGATCAAAACTATGCCTTCTAGTGCTTACACAACGTTTTTCTAAGATTTGACCTAGTGACCTAGTTCTTTACCCGACATGACCTACTTTCAAACTTGCCCGAGAGTTTATGGAGATAAACATTCTGACAAAGTTTCATAAAGATTAGATCAAAACTGTGTCCTCTAGAGCGTACACAGGGTTTTTCTATGATTTGACCTAGTGACCTAGTTTTCGACCCGACATGACCCAGTTTCAGAATTGTCCTACATATTATGAGGATAAACATTCTGACAAAGTTTCATAAACTTTGAATCAAAACTGTGCCTTCTAGAGCGCACACAAGATTTTTCTAAGATTTGACCTAGTGACCTAGTTTATGACTCGACATGACCCAGTTTCGAACTTGGCCTAGAGTTTGTGGAGATAAACATTCTGACAATGTTTCATAAAGATTGGATCAAAACTGTGTCCTCTAGAGCGTACACAAGGTTTTTCTATGATTTGACCTAGTGACCTAGTTTTTGACCCGACGTGACCCAGTTTCAAACCTGTTCTAGATATTATGAGGATAAATATTCTGACAAAGTTTCATGAATTTTGGATGAAAACTGTGCCTTCTAGACATACACAAGGTTTTTCTAAGATTTGACCTAGTGACCAAGTTTTTGACCCGACATGACCCAGTTTCAAACTTATCCTACATATTATGAGGATAAACATTCTGACAAAGTTTCATGAACTTTGGATCAAAACTGTGCCTTGTAGAGCGTACACAAGGCTTTTCTAAGATTTGACCTAGTGACCTATTTTTTGACCCAACAAGACCCAGTTTCGAACTTGGCCTAGAGTTTATAGCGATAAACATTCTGACAATGTTTCATACAGATTGGATCAAAACTGTGTCCTCTAGAGCATACACAAGGTTTTTTCTATGATTTGACCTAGTGACCTAGTTTTTGACCCGATGTGACCCAGTTTCAAACTTATTCTAGATATTATAAGGATAAACTTTCTGATTAAGTTTCATGAACTTTGGATCAAAACTGTGCCTTCTAAAGCGTACACAAGGTTTTTCTAAGATTTGACCTAGTGACCTAGTTTTTGACCCAACATGACCCAGTTTCGAACCTGGCCTAAAGTTTATGGAGATAAACATTCTGACAAAGTTTCATAAAGATTGGATCAAAACTGTGTCCTCTAGAGCGAACACAAAGTTTTTCTATGATTTGACCTAGTGACCTAGTTTTATACCCGACGTGACCCAGTTTCAAACTTAACCTAGATACTATGAGGATAAACATTTTGACAAAGTTTCACGAACTTTGGATGAAAACTGTGCCCTCTACAGCGTACACAAGGTTTTTCTAAGATTTGACCTAGTGACCTAGTTTTTGACCCGACATGACCCAGTTTCGAACTTGGCCTAGATTTTATAGAGATAAACATTCTGACAAAGTTTCATACAGATGGAATCAAAACTGTGTCCTCTAGAGCGTACACAAGGTTTTTCTATGATTTGACCTAGTGACCTAGTTTTAGACCCGACGTGACCCAGTTGCGAACTTGTCCTAGATACTATGAGGATAAACATTCTGACAAAGTTTCATGAACTTTGGATGAAAACTGTGCCCTCTAGAGCGTACACAAGGTTTTTCTAAGATTTGACCTAGTGACCTAGTTTTTGACCCGACATGACCCAGTTTCGAACTTGGCCTAGATTTTATAAAGACTAACATTCTGACAAAGTTTCATAAAGATTGGATCGAAACTGTGCCCGCTAGAGTGTACACAAGCAAAAGTTGACGGACGTCCGTCCGGACGTACGACGGACGACGGACATCAGGGTATCCCAAAAGCTCACCCTGAGCACTTCGTGCTCAGGTGAGCTAAAAAATATGCGCATGCGACATAAATAAGCCGCGACGCGACAAAACCAACAATGTGGTTGTGCGCCCAGCGCAGACTCAGATCAGCCTGGGCATCCGTCAAGTCTGATCAGAGTCTTCGCTGTCCGCATGGAGGTAACTTAGACCCTTAGCTACCCTTTAAGCGCTTAGCAAAGAGTCTGAGCGGACTGAGGGGATGCCTAGGCTGATCTGAGTCTGCACTGGGCGCACAACCACATTGTTGGTTTTCACGTGTCGCGGCTCAAATCTCTTTCCTGAATACTGAGCAATAAGCTGCTACAACACGTTGAAACAACAGTGTTTTCGAAGGGCTTTGAATTCCAGGGAACTAAACATGAAGGCACAAATGGTTTGTTTCCCTTTGGTAAAAGTGGCAAAAAGCATGGCGGTGTACCCGTACACCTTAAACAATAGGGAAAAAATGAAAAACATTAGTTTTAGAACAGGAAGCGGTTTCTCAAAAAGACTACTTCCAGCGAGATCTAACATCATATAAGTCAACGAAAAGGCAAATTTAAATACCAGGAATAAAAGGCACAATATCCGAACTCACTGTACTAGCTCTTCCGGTTTTCATAGCGTTGAATCGAGAGTACAAACATTCGCTTATAACCGGTAGTCGGAAATCATGTTTTGGAGATTTTATCCGAAATCTTCTGCGTCATTTATAGTTATTCAGCTTCGAAAATGTAAAGAGGTAAATTTAATATAATTTGCTCTTCGGTCTTTTACTTTATTGCCCTGTGCAATGAAAAACTTATTGCCGTCACAGAAATTTTATTCCGAACAGCTTAATTTAACACGAGTTTGTGTCGTGCAAAACCTAGCTATCATCCTATTATTAAAACTAACAAACTGTAGATTGATAACGCCTTCCGTTTATTTTAAAGATTTTTATAAAACATGTAAGAAAATGCTCAAAATGGTTTTAGAATTATGCCAAGGGCGATTTGAATACTGTACCAATTACGATCCACCCATACACGACATTGAACAGGGCAATAAAGTAAAAGACCGAAGAGCATATTATATTAAACTTACATCTTTACCTTTTCGAAGCTGAATAATTACAAATGACGCAGCAAATGACGGATAAAATCTCAAAACATAATGATTTCCTACTACCGGTTATAAGCGAGTGTTTGTACTCTCGATTCAACGCTATGAAAACCGGAAGAGCTGGTACAGTGAGTTCGGATACTGTGTAAGGGAGTGGAATGTACAAAATCATTCCGTTGGTTACGATGTGCTCTTTGAGCCTGAGATGGTACAGTACTCTGACACGCAAACATTACTCTAAGACTTGGAGCCGTTTATTTCCTGTAAGTGTGCCGTCCTAAATTTATGGAATGAAGTGGAGGAGATTATCCCCACCAATTCATTCCACTACATTCAATTCCATATTTTAAACATTGCCTGCACCATAAACAATATTTCTTTAACTGTGAATTTCAAATCGATGCGATAATTAGAGTATTTAGCTTTCAGGCTTCCAATTTCAAATCGTGTCTTCAAGCTACAGACTCAGCTACTCTCGCCGATGAATTCTCCCTGTTTCCTTTGTTCTGTTTTTTTCCTCGCAATTTTAACAATAACAGGAAGACAGCATGTGAATGAAATGTTAAAAAAGAAGAAAAAAAATAATACTTTTGGCAAAATCGGAGCTCCAGATAAGGTGTTTTTTATAGTAATTCTTAGATATTTTTTTCATATTTCTCAACGCAAACATACAATGGGATCCCTCATTAGAACCGTCTAGCCGAGACGGGACTAATGCTTGGTCACAACCTATGTTCTCATGCAGACATAAGAAATATTATCTCTAAATTATGCCTGATATCCCTTTTTATCTGCAGCTCTGAAAATTTTGCGTCTGGCAAAACAGTAATTAGTTTCCAATTTCAGTGATGGCAATTAAATTCTAATTCTAATAGTTCTCATTAAGTCATCATATACATAAAATGAAAGTCACGATTTTCCGTGATATTAAAAACTGGAATTTGGAAAAGACCATTATTATAACCATTTATCACCTGATGACTGTAATCAGACAGATACACGGTTGGCAATCACTGTACCCGACATGTGCAGTACAACCGAACTGTACGCAGTACATATGCGTACGTCCATTTTACCAACAGTTTGAGGACAGAGAGAAGGTTAAGGTCGTTCTAACACTGAAAGTTTCAAGTCTTTTTTATGCATGCCACAGTTCAAACATTTAAGTTCATATTGGATAAATGGCATTCTTCAAATTTCAGAATGTAGCTTTATCTAATAATGGCTTTTATATTAGAGGGTGACTGGTTAAGTTTGCCGTTATTTAATGTAAACATCCGTTTTTGTGTTTTGAAAGCCTCATTGGCTACATGCAACAAGGAAAAATTCTACGAATATGGTGTTAAGTAAATGCTGAAAATTTCATACCTTTCTGTCGCACCGTTGCTGGGATATTTGATTTTTTTCTGTCTGCACTCCTATATTGCACGCACTGGCACGGTAAATGAGGGGTCGTTACACAATAACTGGGCCAGACCCAGCAACAAGAAATAGCGTGGGTACCGTCAGAAAAATATTGAATATTTCCGCTAAGGTTGACCTTATTTGTTTTGTTAAATATAAACAATCAGCTTTCAAAAACTAAAAACGGCAGATGTTTACTTAATTTCTTAACATTCAGACACTGCGTACAGTAGGTAATTGCTTTGTTTGTAGGGCAGGGTGATTACCAACCGTGAGGTGATTACAAACAATGTGAAGCTAAATAGATCAGACCGCTCCTAAAAGCAGTCTTATTCCTGGTAAATGCACAATTCCATTTCCACCTAGAAAATAAAAAAAAACATCAAGATTCTGCAAATATTAAAACAAAATATGTGCATGTTATTCGACAGCGTAACATATTGCTTTAAGGTAAAAGAACATGTGGAGTTATATCAAAACACATGAAAATTCGGTTTGGCCACTTTTCAGGAGTTTTGTTATAACTTCAGTAGTCCATCTTCTACAAAGCAGGCATTTTGTTCTAATATGCTTTACACATATATAAATCAAACGGCATTGTTTCATTTTGACAATCCATTTGCGGAAACATGAAATTTTAATTTTCCAGCATTACTAGGCATGAGTCTGCGCTGAGTCAAAACTATTTGCTTGGTACATGCAACGCCTGGATGCCAAAACCAAGTAATACTTGTGATCTTGATAAAATTAAACATGTACGTGATTCAGACTTTATATTATTAGGTTAGGTTTAGAAAATAACACTGTTTGGGGATTAAATGATCATTTTCTGACCCTCCTCGTAGATTCAACGTCTTTATTGAAACAACAATGAATCAACGTTGGCATTGCATCAACGTCGGTTCATTGTTGTTTCAGCGTCGTGTGCCGGGTAAGATGTGATTAGATAGTCTTAGAATACCCTTACATAGATACATGTAGTTCGTACCGGTGTCTAATGAGGCAGTTTATAAAGACAAAGAAAAGATGTACTGAGATAATAAATGAAGCTCTAACGAGCCGCGACACGACAAAACAAACAAAGTGTCAAATGCGTCAGCGAAGACTCAGATCAACCAGGGCATCCGCCTAATCTGATCAAAGTATTTGCTGTCGGCATGGCGGTAGCTTACAACCTTAGCTACCCTTTAAGCGTACTTCACAGCCTCTGATCAGACTGGGCGGCTGCCCAGGCTGATCTTTGTCTTCGCTGGGCGCACATGCCACTTTGTTAGTTTTGTCGTGTCGCGGCTCAAATTTCCAGATTTTAACATCTGATAAGTAAGCTGAGCGTCATTATTGTCAGACAGTATGATTAATGTGTTTCAATATAATAGGCAGAAAACAATCTTGTGAGATATTTGATGCTGGAATTCATGATCCCTGATCCTTGAATGCATTTACGATATAGCGTGGAAAAATAGGAAGGAAGACTTCTGTGACTGTGGGTTCAAACGTTTGGCTAACATACATTTTAATACTGTCACTGGCGGAATTGGAAGCGTCACACTTCCGTTAGGGTTCGAATCCCGCCAGCAACAGTAAAAATATATGTACCATCAATTGCATCTCCACTTTTGTTGAAAAGACAAAAGTCGCCTCCATTGCTGAAGAAACACATCATAATTCCTTACAGAAACATTTTATACAATCAAATAATCATAAAATTGCTGATGAATCAATTAATACACTGTAAAATAGTTAACGGATTATTCGACAAACAAAATGAAAATGACAAAAATGTAAGCCGATGATCTTAAAGTGACTCCGATCATCGGACATAGATGAATCGTTAGCCTGATGATCTGGTATCTGACAATGGTTCACTAGATGACCTTGAATTTGCCGACGAATGATATAATGATCTGAAAATAACTATAAATAATATATACTTTCGGCGTAAGGTAAAATTTTATTTCAACGAATAGATCAAATCATAACTGTTAAGAGTGGCGTAGCGAAAAGTTGATGTTCTGGAGTGAAATAGAATTTGAGCTAATACTGTAAAAGAAACTCAAATTTTCTGCTTCATTTATGCTTTACATTACAAAAATTAAGCCTTGTCTAAGTCGTCACCGCCCGCGTAAGAAAACATTTCCTGTCCATTTTGCGTCGATTCGTTAATGTGCATGTTTCTTGGCACGATATGGGGTTTAAACACAGTATGTACCTGAGAAATGCATCACAAGAAATCGCAGAAAAAATAATGCTGCCCGCACTTGTAGTCGGTCTGACATCGCCTTCATAAAAAAGCGATAACATCGTGGCACGCTGGCGTCCGCAGCATTAATCTGTATTTCAACCCTTTCGGAAAAACCTAAGGCGATAATATACATGTACTATCCAAGTTTTAACCGGCCACTTAGATTTTATCATTTTCCTCAATGTTGTTAGCAATCTAACAGTTCCGTTTGCAGCCGCAGATAGGCGAATATATCGGTATACCATACCACTAAAAGGTTAAGTATTACACTGGCGCTCACGTATTTGTACACCAAAAACGCGTTCGTACCGCGTTGCATGCGCGTGCTGCGTGCGTATCACCTAGAACCGCGCATCAGACGCGTCTAGACGCGCCCTGACGCATCTCGACGCGGGAGACGCGAACAATAATAAAATGAATATTCATGACTTGTTCAATACGCGTACAACCGCAGATTGTACGTTGGCCTATTTAAAATAGTTTTAAGATAGCTTAAAACAATAAAACTCTTCACTGCTAAATTACTAAGTTAATATTGTGAATGTCTCGATCCTGCCCGAATCGATGCGCAGAAGACGGGAACCATAAAAGTAGTCCCACATTATCTGGGTCAATTTTTACATAACATATCGTAACGTCTCGATTTCTGAATTCAATGGGATTCATTAACTACTATTTAGACTAACTCTATAATAGAACTTCTACGCTTAGAAACTATACATGACTTCTATTTTTCTTAACTTCCAAGCCTAGAAAACAAACAAACAAAAAAACAAACAAAAAAGTCACAACTTATCTGGGCCAGAACGGACAAATCCGGGCACACGGTAACCCTCGCTAAGAATTAAACTGACCAGTGAAATTTCCCCGTGAAATTTGGACCCAGACTGAATGTTCAAACAGAACAATACCACAGGGTATAATCGATTCCGCTGATTTTCGCTTCCTGCAGAGACTGTACATCATATTTGGCTTCCGCCGAGACTGTCCACGAGTTCTTGCTTCCTGCTGAGACTTCTGCACATGATAAATGGCTTCCTGCTGAGACTGTCCGCATGATTCTGCTTCCTGCTGAGGCTCTTGGCAGGAAGCAGAGTCATGCAGACAGTCTCAGCAGGAAGCCAAATTTGGAGGACAGAAGTCTCTGCAGGAAGCAAGAGATATCACGGACAGTCTCCACGGACTGTACATCATATTTGGCTTCTGCCGAGACTGTCCGTGATCTCTTCCTTCCTGCAGAGACTCTCGGCAGGAAGAAAGAACTCGCGGATAGTCTCGGCAGAAGCCAAACATGATGTACAATCTCTGCAGGAAGCGAAAATTAGCGGAATCGATTATACCCTGTGAATACTGGCATATTTTTATAAGAAATTATGAGAGTTTCAAAGCCAATTCAAGACTATTTCAAGGGGTCTCCACAGCTCAGTGGTCAGCGCACTCCCATCTCACATTTATTTTACATCGAAGTAACTTGCATTGAATAGGAAATGATATAGCCTGAACAGACATGTGGGTTCTCTTCAGATTACCTTATTGCAGAGCAATCTGTGCTGAATCGAAACAGGTATCCTGTGCACAGAGTAAAACTAAAGTAAACAACATAAAATTAAAGAATATTTCATTTGTAGCATGTAGTTTTGGCTGAAGGATAGAACCCAAATGGACTTGTACACAGATCCGCATAAATCACTTCCCATGCACACAGCCCTCGCGACCCACTCTGGGTTGGCTTTAGCAATACAATTCAGGGCTTCTGGAAACGCATCACAAGAGAGGCACACTTCCGGCCATAATGCATCTTCCCCGAAATGCAGGCCGCAGGCCTCCATCAGACTTCACTTTACTAGTTCTGCCGGAACAAGCCCCCTGTCCTGGCTGGGCCCAGGGCAGGTCTAGGGGGGAAATGGGGAGCAAATTCATAGGTGGGGAGCAAATTCCCTCATTAACTAATGCAATGGGCAGTGGGGGATAAGAGATTGAGGGTGATCTGGAATGCAGTTGTCTCATGTTTTTGTGGCCCTCATGAGTAATTGAGACTGCGTGGGTTACATCATGAATTGCGACCGTTGGTCTCAGAGGAGAAGACCGTAGCTTAAATCTGTTGGGAGGGAGGTAGGTGGGGTAAAAATTCCTTTTGGGACCTAGGGCTGTAGCATTTGTTCTAAACCTTATCTTGGTTTAGTTGGTTCCAAAATATATTGCATATTTAAAGTTTTAGGGTCCTTTATTTTCATGGGAGTTTTTTTAGTGTTCTAATATTTTGGGAAATGGAGAATATTATTAGTCAACAACAGGACTGTAGCTAATTTCTTATTGTGGATTGTTGGGAGGAGAGAGCAGTTTCTTTTTGCTGTTTCTAGGGAGCAAATGTAATGAACCTTATAATGGTTCAGTTGGTTTCCAGGTAACTAAGCCTGGGTATGAGATTAAGGAGGTTGGATACACATTATTTTTTGGAGGGGAAATGGAGAATATTATTAATAGACACGGGGACAGTAGCTTATTTCTTATTGCGGGTAGTTCAAAAAGGACGGCGGTTTCTTTTGGCTGTTTCTAGGGAGCAAATGAGTTGAACCTTATAATGGTTTAGTTGGTTTCCAGGTAACTAAGCCTGGGTATGAGATTAAGGAGGTTGGATACACATTATTTTTTGGAGGAGAAATGGAAAATATTATTAATAGACACGGGGACAGTAGCTTATTTCTTATTGCGGGTTGTTCAAAAAGGACGGCGGTTTCTTTTGGCTGTTTCTAGGGAGCAAATGAGTTGAACCTTATAATGGTTTATTTAGTTTCCAGGTAACTAAGCCTGGGTATGAGATTAAGGAGGTTGGATACTCATTATTTTTTGGAGAGGAAATGGAGAATATTATTAATAGACACGGGGACAGTAGCTTATTTCTTATTGCAGGTTGTTCAAAAAGGACGGCGGTTTCTTTTGGCTGTTTCTAGGGAGCAAATGAGTTGAACCTTATAATGGTTTATTTAGTTTCCAGGTAACTAAGCCTGGGTATGAGATTAAGGAGGTTGGATACACATTATTTTTTGGAGGGGAAATGGAGAATATTATTAATAGACACGGGGACAGTAGCTTATTTCTTATTGCGGGTTGTTCAAAAAGGACGGCGGTTTCTTTTGGCTGTTTCTAGGGAGCAAATGCGATGAACCTTATAATGGTTTATTTAGTTTCCAGGTAACTAAGCCTGGGTGTGAGATTAAGGAGGTTGGATACACATTAATTTGGGGGTGGGGAAGAAATTGAGAGTATTATTAATGGACCAGAGGACTATAGCTTATTTCTTATTGCGGATTGACGGGAAAAGAGAGCAGTTTCTTTTGGCTGTTTCTAGGGAGCAAATGTGCTGAACCTTATTATGGTTCATTTAGTTTCCAGGTAACTTAGCCTGGGTTTGAGGTTAAGGAGGTTGGATACACATTAATTTTAGCCTTTATTGTCAATAGACAAATCAGATTGTAGTCGTACAGATGGGTTCTGGGGCTTTTACTGGGTAATGGGAGTTTTTGTCATGAGCATAACACCTAGTAGGGTATTAATGTGGATCCAGGGATTTTGGGAAATGGGTTTGGTAGGTGGTTAGCAACAGGGGCTCGAATTAGAGAAAATTAGGGGGATTTTTTTCCCTATTGTATTGGAATCTATCTATATCCTGGCAATGATATTGGTTTTGTCCAGGTATTCAAAGACTACCTTCTGTATTGTATTTGCATGTTTCTTTGGGGGAGACAGGAGCAGACTCAGGTCTATTGTGTGATAGCCTAACTTGAATTTGGTGGATTCTATGGTCTCGCCTTTGATTGTTATGGGGCCACACAGTCAAAGAAGATATGGTTGAGATCTTCTGCATCATTGCAGTGGGGGCATAGGGTGGACTGGTTACTGTAGTGAAGGCAGCCCTGCCCGCAGTGTCCTAGCCTTAGTCCGGAATAGGCTATGTTGAAACGTCTATTGAGACTATATACGTCACATTGAAGTTTAACCTTTGGTTTGACGAAATGGAAGGTGTGGCCCTTGTTGCTATTGGTCCATTGGGATTGCCATTTTTCGGTTACTGCTTCATTTATTAGGGGATAACGTCCAGTTTTGAGGGTTTGGTATGGTTGTAAGTGCCGGTGGTCAATAATTGACAACTGCCTTTCTTGAATCAGCGGAAGGAGAAACAAAGTATGTGGCCCAACCGGGTTCTCGAACCCAAGACCTCTGGCATGAGTCAGGTGCCCTATCGATTGCGCAACGCAGCCCGGCACCTTCAGCTGTAGGAGTTTAATTCCACATTCAACTTCTAAAGCATTAATAGGGGCGGAGTGGTATGCCCTCGTAGCAATACGGAGTGCTAAGTTGTTTTGGATGAGGTCTTGAGCTTTGAGAGTAGATGTTTGGGTGCCGAGTTATAAGCTTGGGCACCATAATCAACTTTTACTGAGGATTAGGGCCTTATATAATGTCAATAGGATTTTTTTATCTGCTTCATAGGAGGTGCCTGAAACCATCCTCATGAGGTTTAGGTCTTTATTACATTTTTCAATCAGATTTTTAATATGCTGACCCCATATGTTAGTTTGCTATCTAGGATCATGCCCAGGAAGGTGATATGGTCACTAAATTCTATTTCTGTCCCAAAAAGGGAGAGTTTTTAAAGTGATTCAATATTAAGTCTTTTTTTAAGGGAAAATTATAGCCTTTGTCTTAATAGTGGGTATTTTGAAGCCCCAGAGCGTGGACCATATCTCGATTGTCTGGAGGGCTGACTGGAGTTTTACGAGAGCATATTTGGGAGAGGAGTGGTAGGTCCAGATAGCACTGTCATCTGCAAACTGAGAAAGAGAGAGGTTTGCCCCCGCCTCCCCCCCCCCCCACCCCACCCCAAGGGCATCATCAAGGGTATTTATTATTACAATGAATAGGATAGGGCTGAGGACACTGCCCTGGAGACAGCCGTTTCCAAGTCATGTTGATCAGAGCAGTGACCTACCACTCCTCTCCCAAACATGCTCTCGTAAAACTCCAATCAGCCCTCCAGGTCACTGCTATTTATAGGTCACTGATCAGAGGTTTTTATCCCCCCACCCTAATTGATTCTTTAAGATTCAAAGTGACTGCCGCCTGGCACTTATTTTCCATAAAGGCCATATTAATTTCAGATTCCACGATTTTAATTTCTGATACGAAAGGAATTTATGGCTGAAGAGTGCGATTTATTTCCACTTCAACGGCGAAGTGTCATGGGACTGTCCCAGTCGCATTTAGTTTTGAGTTGCCGGTCGAGTTTCTAGGCTTCTTTTTTTTTCTTTCTTTCCCGTTATGGTTCAAGTAAGACCAAATGAGCATTCGACATCAAGCTTGATGTAGACTAATGGCTCTTTATTTCACATGATTTACTTAAAGTTGACCTCACTAAAATGCGCATTCAATACGCGATTTTGATTGGTTCCCGTACGCGCGCGTTGAGACGCAAAGGACTACGTCACTACCCGTATCATGTGCGCAATTTTGATTGGGTCCATGAAATTTGCATAAAATGCGCGTTGCACGCGTCGCTTCGCGGTATACGCAAAACTGAGAACGAATTTTCATTGGCTACTAAAATATTCGCGTCCATAATTACCGCGTATCCCGCGCGCATCAACTGCGTCTCCGACGCGTTTTGAATGTGTACAAATACGTGAGCGCCAGTGTAGTCAGTACATTGTATCGTGGAGGCACAGGTGAATATTGTCACCCCCCCCCCCCCCCCCCCCCCCCCATTTTCAACATTTTCAAAATTAATAGGAATTTGCATTGAGTGCTGGGGTAAAATTTAACATTTTGACCCAAAGCCACCACTGTCATGCAGGAAAGGTTTTCATTTCTGTAAAAATTACTTTAGTAATGGAGTGGTTTTGCTCAAGTAAATTGGATATTTCAACAAGAATTCCGCGGAATGCGGTGTCTCGCCTGCTGGCGCTTTGTCACAAAACAGAGCTAAATCAGCAAAGATGTATGAATGAACCAAGTTTCATGGCTCTAGCCCTTACAGTTTCTGAGAAACAGACTAAACGCGTAGACTTGCCAAAAAATTGCAAAGTCAGCCAACCGTAAAATGTTGATAAAGACTCAATATCGATGATGACTTTGAGTTCTTCTCTTCCAGATGAATGCATGGCCCAAGTTTCATGGCTCTAGCCCTTATAGTTTCTGAGTAACAGACCTTAACGCAAAAACTTGACAAAAAATTGCGAGTTCAGTCAACCGTAAAATGTATGTCAAGACTTAATACAGATGATGGCTTTGAAAGTTACTCTTTCAGATGTATGCATGGCCCAAGTTTCATGGCTCTAGCCCTTATAGTTTCTGAGAAAATGACCTAAACGCAAAAACTCGACAAAAAAGTGCGAAGTCAGTCAACCGTAAAATCTAGGTCAAGACACAACATTGATGATGGCTTTCAGCTGTACTCTTCCAGATGTATGCATGACCCAAGTTTCACGGCTCTAACCCTTATAGTTTCTGAGAAAATGACCTAAACGCAAAAACTCGACAAAAAAATTGCGAGGTCAGTCAACCGTAAAATCTAGGTCAAGACTCAACATTGATGATGGCTTTCAGCTGTACTCTTCCAGATGTATGCATGACCCAAGTTTCATGGCTCTAGCCCTTATAGTTTCTGAGAAAATGACCTAAACGCAAAAACTCGACAAAAAAGTGCGAAGTCAGTCAACCGTAAAATCTAGGTCAAGACTCAACATTGATGATGGCTTTCAGATGTACTCTTCCAGATGTATGCATGACCCAAGTTTCATGGCTCTAGCCCATATAGTTTCTGAGAAAATGACCTAAACGCAAAAACTCGACAAAAGTTTACGCCGCCGCCGACGACGCCGACGACGACACCGGAAAAGCAATACATATGAGTCGCCTCTGCTTCGCAGGCGAGACAAAAAGTGAGTTTTCACAAATTTTGACGAAATGCAGAATTTTGTGAATTTAAAAAATGGGCTTACTCGAGTTCATCGGTGCATCCTGGATGTAATAAGAACTTTGGCAAAACGTTTGAGCCCTAAGTTGACTGACACATCTGCCTGTTGAAAAGAGAACTTACGATTGTTTGTTTGTGAGGTTGAAGAACATCGATAAAATGTAGGTGGCCGGTTAGAACTTTTGGCTAGAATATATCTGTTGAAGTACGAAGTGGAAATCTGAAAGTGTCTTTTTTCAACGTTCAAAAAGCAAAACTATCGTTTTCCATTTCACTGAGAAATCTGATAAGCATGTTAATGAATCATCTGATGATCTCAAACACATCACATCCTCTTCTCTAAAACTCATTCCCTATTTACCTTTACAGTTCAACACCTGTTGTCTCAAAGTACAGGTATCTCAAGGTAAATTTTCTGGGACAGGAACATTTATTCGCGATATCAGAAGTTTGAGATTACTTTTGACTGTGAAATGTCGAGAACTGACTGTAAATGTTTGTATGATTCACGTCTGACAAAATTTAATGTTCTACACATAAGGCACTGGCTTTTGATACAAAATATAGAAATATATATCTGACAATAAAGTAACATGTTCAAAAGTTGAGAATATTTATTATCTAATTATAAGATCAAAAACAACTGACCAACTAAATCACTGAAATTGTTAGCGAAGAGCTGACCATTTAAATTAGCTATAAAATCACTAGATGGTCTCAAAATGTGATAATCTGACATTTGCTGAAACAATCGTATGATTATAACAATATTAATTATCTAGCACTTGCTGTCAAATCATTTCATGGCTTTACTCTTGCTGACAAACTGTACGGTTATCAAGCATTCACTGATTATAGATATGGTGACCTGATATTCACTGACAAGTCAACTAATGACATGAATGTATGAGATTCGCTGTCAAATCATTTGATGATCTGACATTCAAAGACAAAAAAATGACGACATTTACTGATAAATCCTATGACTTTCAGATATTTGCAGACACTTATGATGGCTCTTACATTCGCTGGCAAACCATTGATGATCTGTCATATGCTGACTTATCAGTTAATTATCTAACATTATCGACAAATCGTACAACAATCTCAACGTTCACTGACAAATGATATGAAGCTGTAACATTAAATGGCAAAGCATATAATGATCTGATATCTGCTGACAAATTTTGTGACTAATTACAGTTTACAGTGATTTTTTCACTATATAAGTGGTGCCTATAAACGGCACCAGTCCCAATTCAAAATAGTATCTTTTTTCCCAACTGCAAGTTGAAAAATTCCCATTTTCTAGGGCTTATCTTATAAGCACAAATCTACTTGCTTGCTAAGAGTTGGCAGATATATAGCTATAACTGAATGTAAATATTATAAATTCAGTATCATGCCCCCTATCCCACCACTTAAGACTAAGTACAGGTGTTCCTGAAACTCCAAAACATAGGAGCATACGACGTGATTTTTCCCAATTCCGAGGGCATGGGCACCACTCCCAAAATAGTGAAAAAAATCACTGGTTTATGAAAACTCACCTGATGACATTTAGTCCATATATCTAACTTCTCTGGCAAACAATACAATGCCGTAGCATCAACTAGCAAATTATATGAGGAGAACAGACTCGCTAACATTGATGACATTTATTGACAAATGAGCCGCGACACGACAAAACCAACAATGTGGTCGTGCGCCCAGCGCAGACTCAGTTCAGCCTGGGCATTCGCTCAGTTTGACTAGATTCTTCGTTAAGTGCTCAAAGGGTAGCTAAGGGTCTGAGCTACCTTCATGCGAACAGCGAAGACTCTGATCAGACTGGGCGGATGCCCAGGCTGATCTGAGTCTGCGCTGGGCGCACAACCACATTGTTGGTTTTGTCGCGTCGCGGCTCAAATAATGTTAATAAATTAAATGCCACTATGACATTCTGACAACATGGCCCTGACAGTCACTAACACATTATAAACGATGACATGACATGTACTAATAGATTATTCAATGACTTAACTGCTGACAAAATCAGTAAAACCCTAGCATTCACTTACAATCATACGATGATCTGACATTCGCCGAAACTAATTTGATGATAAAGACAGTAACAGTCAAAAATGTTGAAATACATACACTGGCAAATCATGTCATAATACATGTATGACAGTCGCTGACAAATTACATCATATTGGCAATCATTTACAGACAATTCATTAGCTGCGGTACCACTAACAATCATGCGTTGCCCTAACCTCACCGAAAATCATTACATGATCTGGCATTTAATGACAAACTATTTGACAATTTGACATATGCTGACAAATCAAATGATAGCTGAAATTCACTGGCAAATCATCTGATGATCTGATAAAAAGGGTAAGGTAATCTGATATTAATTAATAAATAATAAGACTGGCATCGTATAAAATTGACATAATAAGTACTTATGAGATGCTTTGACATTTACTGACAATTTATATGATGACTGACATTCCCCATCAAATCATATAATTAGATGACATTCACTGACAATTCATTTGATGAGCCATCCTTTGCTGACAATTTATGTGACGTCATGCCATTTGCTAAGATATCACTGACATACATCTGAAGACCTGACATTAACTAACATGTAATTCTTTCAGTGACATGAAAATTGCTAATCAAATTCTTTGATGAAATGTAACTGACTGAGGAAATATGTACTGATTCGTTGACCTGGATATTCTGCCTAATTATAATGCGATCGACGAAATTGCTAATGGGACATTTGATGACTATCTCTCCTCCATTTACCAGAATGTTAAACATCATTTTAGGCCATTTATATCTTGTTCACCAATTACATTTCGTCATAGAATGGACATCAGTTGGCCAATGAATAACTTTCAGATCATTAACTGGTATTAATCACCTTCGACAGTCTGTCACAGTATACTATAAATGTATTCTCCTTAAATATTGGGAAGACTTAAAAATTACTTCAACAACTGTAATAACATATTACATTTTCGTGTCCCAAGAATCATCTCTCAGTGCTGCAGATAAGAAGGGATAGCAGTGATAATACAGGAATAATTTTCCTTATTCTACCATAAACCATACGCTATGACCTCACATCAGAACCGTCTAGCACAGACAGTTCCACTGAGGGGTCACAACGTGTGTTTTCATTGAAAAATAAGAAAAAGATAACTGCATTAATTCCAATTCCCCTTCTTATCTGGAACTCTGGTTATATCCCTATCTCCAGTTTAACCCGCGCTCTTACTGGCAATTACTAGCCGGCTCATTGGCTGGCTGACTGCATCTAAGAAAATTCTGACTACTGAACAACTAGAGATAATTCCATTATTCTGCCATATAATACATAATGTGACACCACCTCATTAGAACCATCTCACCGTGATGGTTCTAATACAGGGTCACATTTTGTTTTTTTAGATGAAAAATATGAAAATTTATCCCAATATTTCCATCAAATATTACCACTGTCTGTGGCTATGCCAAGGGCGTTGCTACCTATACGCAAATACGCAGGTGCGTATTGAAATTTTGTCAAATTGACAAAATTTCAACACACACCTGCATATTTTCATGCTGAAATGTTGTTATTCGGGCGTAATTTTAATACTAACTGCCAACAGACACAAAAATTTGAAATATCTTAGCGGCTTACCCCCTATTATTGCACTCAATAAGTATAAAACATGATTGTGCGTACTGTGTAATTGCCCCTTGCAACGCCCCTGGCTATGCAGTGCTTCATTTACCATGTTTTTTTATTTCATGAAAACATATTTTGTGACCACTCATTAGAACCGCCTCAGCGAGACGGTTCGCATGAGGTATCACAACATATTTTTTGTTGAGAAATTAGAAAAATTATCTTTGAATGATCTTCGAACCATAACCTTATCTGACGTACTTTTTTGGTTCTTTACTGTTTGTCATATCGCCCGATAAAGTGTCGTCAAACCTTGGAATGATTGCAGTAAGTGGTTAATAGTCTCTGGGCCAATACGTATGGTAATTACAGTATGTTATAATCCCAACCTGCTAAATTCTAAAATTTGTTTTAATCAACATAAAAGCTATTATCAGAGCGACTACACCCGCACATACTGGTAGCACAACTGTATAGAGAGAATTCCTAGCCTCTGCAAATTCCTTCTTTCTCTCCTTCTTGTCTTTTGCTGATTCCTTCTTTGCTTTCCCTTTCAGTTGCCGCATTCTTGGTAAAACTCCTTACAAAACGTATCCCTGTTTACCGCAAACAACGCCAGTCCTGTAAAATAAACAAAAGGTCATTGAAATATTCATTACAATTTTATACTGTAGCCGCGATACGAGAAAACAAAGAGGCATGTGCGCACAGCGAAGACGCAGATCAGCCTCGTCACCCACCCAGTCCACCCAGTCTGACCAGTCTTGACTGTGCGCTTAGCGTGTAGCTAAGGGTCTAAGCTAGCTCCATGCAGACATTGAAGACTGATCAGAGTGGGCAGATAGCAGTAATTTCGTATACGCCAAAAACATGTAGCATTACCAAACGTCAAATTGGTGTAAAAGAAAAGTCATTCACAGCGCATTAGAAGAATCCTTTTTTTTCCAAAATGTGCTTTTTGGACACGTTCGTCCGCGCTCTCCCAGTGCAGTTCCTTCTTAAATTCAAATCAAACTTGTCTTCTTAATTCCACAAAGATGATTTATTGGTGTTGATGATTGAATACACTTACTTCCATAGAAAGTCTGAATCAAATTGTAAGTATCTCTTATAATCTTCTTATTTTTGCTTTTACAATATGCTAAACTTTTGGTGAGGAGTATATTATGCAATTTCATGAAATCATTATGAAAACTGCACTCCACTCAACACTCTCCCCACCAACAGGCAACACACCTTAAGCTTAGACTATGGCTATGCCCGATGCCAGTCCGAACAACGGTATGTTCTTTTTACACTCCCTTCCGATTATACTTCAAACTCCCGATCCGTATGACCAGTGTGTTGGCGGGACGTAAAACTCGCGCTCACACACTCCCTCATTAAAATAGATGCATGGATGACTCCTTTTCAATATTATTTCAGTTATATCAGGATGATGGGCGGGTAACAATGAAAAGATGGGTGCAATGGAATCCCGTTTGCGACTGAAAAGATTTCCGCCTCCAGGAATTGAACTCGGGACCCACAGGAGGGGGGGGGGGGTCATTTGGTCTTCAAAGGGGTACATATGTAAACCACCCTATTCATGTACATCACTAATGCCAAAATATATACCTATTCATGTATTTTGTATCAAATTTGGACCCTATTCATGTATACTGTAGAAAAAGTACTTAGATTTGCTCATGAATATGCATTAAACCTTGAAACAAAATCAAGAGATTAGTATGCTGAGAACATTTGTTTTCTTTGTAATTGATATTTGTTTCTTTCTGACAACAAAAATCAGATAAGCTGGCTTTTATATACAGAGCCTGGAGAAATAAGACCTATTCGTATATATTTGTCTGAAAAATCATACCTATTGATGTATCTGGCAGATCAAAAAAGCAGGGTTATTCCAGCGGCACATATAGACCCTGCTTTATAATGGAAGTGCCCCCCTCCCCCTCCCCCCCCCCCCCCCCCCGTGTCGGGACCGCTAGATCAGCAGGGTTGAGCGTAACCCACTGAGCTCCCGGGGCTCGTACTCAGTGTTAGAACACTGATAACCATCGTACTGTATCATGACTGTTGAGGGTCAGATTTGTTTACATTCGAATGTCATCATGTTCAGTACTCGATCCCTACTGCATGAAATGCACTATTTCACATGAAATGCTGATCGAGCCTCTAAATCCAAAACAGAATGAGGTGTTTCGAATGAGGTCGGTTTCCTGTTTAGTTTGCATCGTCAGTTGGCACAGTATACTCATAGACCTGTACACAGGACCCTTCGTAGCTTCTTACACCGCTACGTCTTTGAGTTCTAAGCGAAACGTCACAGGATCGGGACTAAGTATATTCAGCAAGAATGCAATACTTACCCTAGATATTTATAAGATGCAGTTTAAATCGATCTGCTGTTAACGTTTTAGATCACACAGCAACCGTCTGGTTAACCAGGTAGAAAAGTTTGTGCTATTTTGTGTAAAGTTGGCTGTCAATAAACGTGTCAATTTCTCTGTGTTTACACGTGTACTTTGTTTACTTCCTGATAAGACGGTATAGGCAAAATCCGCGCTCGAACTCTACAACGCGACATGAGAATCATAAATGAAACGTTGGTTTTTAGAGTATAGATATAAAAGTCTGTGTGATATTATTATGTTAAGAACAATAATTGCGTGATTATCACACTTAACATTATCGTTTAAAGGGGCGTATATTTAGAGATATATCCTTCAGTATTTCAACATAGCTGTTCATTACACGTCTTGTATGGCGATGTTCCGTTTCCAATAAATCGTGAAACAGCGTGACTGTTTAAAAATCAGTTCATTTTATTCATACTAGATCTAATTCTCCCTGTTGAGTGCGAATCTAAAAGGAGAATTGACAAACAGTAGTTCTTTCGTGATCGATTTAATTTCAGCTTATTTACAGATTAAGCAATGCCTAACCATCTTTTTTTAAAAACGGTACCAAATCAAAAAAAAAAAAAAAAAAAAAAAAAGAACTAAAAAACTAGAAAAAAAGAAAGAAATGTACATACCAAAGATCTTGTGTAGGTTAAGGTTTTGTTAGTTCTGGCGATACATAAGGTGAACGGGTGCTTGTTCTGGGAAAGCAACTCTGCCATGCTCATTTTTGTTGACCTTGCAAATAGGGCCAATTATTATAGAAAACTTTAGATTTGCGCCTCTGGGAGCAAATTATTGCTTAAAGAGTAGACGGCATTTTTTAGGGCTATGTCTCCCCAGGGAAGAAAACAGGAAGTCACTTATGTTGTCTTCTTTTGTTAACATTGCAGAAAATGTGACACTCTATTTCATACACATTGAATTAGAAATTATGATCATTATTCAGGTGCTACATGTGAAGAGAGTATTAGAGAATGTGCATCATCGCCATGTCACAATCAGGGGACCTGCATAGACCTGGAAAGAGGCTTTGAGTGTAGATGCCCCATTACATTTGCAGGAGTCCACTGTGAATACATGAGTAAGTATAGCCGTTTTGGTCTGTTTTCTTCTGCATTTAGACGACTTCGCGGGGAAAACATAATTTAGGGTAATAGAAACGCGAAAGTTGACTTTAACTTTTAACAGTTCGTCCAGACAGTTAAGCATCCTAGTAGGCTTATCTTAAATTTTATGTTATCAGGCAATAAATAACCCAGAAAGCAGCATAGGATTTAAAGCATGCTTTATTTTATGAGAGAGTGACAGTTTGAATGAAGTTCGCAAACGTACAGACGAAACGCTAAGATACTATCTGTGTTTAATCTATGGTACTGTCTATGATCATTTAAGTTACTACTGTATCTATGTTTATCCCGAGGTACAATTTATGTTCAACAACATGGGCACTTGTCAGATGCTTGATGTTCCAGTACCAGGTTACACAGAAATTCCAGATTTTACACAGTTTGTGTATATCTTGTTCTCACCCATGGGACAAGAATATCCCTTTCTAGAGGTGTCTGGGATTTTTCTATCTCGGCCTCTGTCTCAGCCTAGGCTCAGAAAGCTGTCTCAAAATGGCAATCATTGCTATATGGTACAGCTGAATTAATAACACATTTTAATTCAACAAATCAACTTACTACTTGTCATGTAAATTGCATGCAGAATATAAAATTATCACTCAGTGATTCACAGGAAGTGTCACTGTAGATTTCTGATTAGCTGTCAATCATGAAAAAAGTATACACACGGTAAAATTAACACACATGTCACACTACTTATAGAAAATATCTTCAAATTTATAGGAATGGCGTCAACAAGAAGTTAAGGTATTCAATGAAAATTCTGTTCTTTCATATATAATGGGTGAGAAGAATTATCATCGATGGGGTTGAGGCCTCGACAAGGAAATCTCGGGCTCGTTTTCATATTATTTAAGTCTTATGCTCGGCAAGCCTCGCATAAGACTTCAGGCTCTTTTTCAGATTATTAGCTCACTTGATGGGAGTCGAGCCGTCGTCCGTCCGTGCGTGGGTGGGTGCGTGGGTGCGTCAACACATTCAAACATAAATATCTCAGAGACCAGTGGGCCGATCGCAATCAAATTTTATCTGAAGCATCTTTTGGGTGGGGGAAAGGCTGTATTAGGTTTTGGTGCCGATCAGCTCAGAACTCTGGTTTCCATGGCAACAGATAGCCCCATAGGGTTATAATGGGGAAAACGGCGTCATCACGTTTTCTCAACTGTTTTTGATAAGATCCTTATCATACTTGCGGGTAATGATGACATACACAAGAGCTTGGATGAGTTCGAAATTTGGCCGGATTCGAGCACAGACTACGGAGTTAGCTGCCCTTGAGCGTTTGAAAAAATCCCATAGGGTTATAATGGGGAAAATGGCGTCATCACGTTTTCTCAACTGTTTTTGCTTAGATCCTTATCATACTTGCAGGTAATTATGACATACATAAGAGCTTGGAGAGTTCGAAATTTGGCCGGATTCGAGCACAGACTACGGAGTTAGCTGCCCTTGAGCGTTTGAAAAAAATCCCATAGTGTTGTAATGGAGAAAACAACGTCATCACATATTTTTAGATAAACTTTGTCATCGCTCTATCGCCTACATTTCTCTACGGATTTTAAAATAACTTCACACAAATGTAGGGAGTGACAATATCTCGAGTAAGGTCGACTTTCAGGATGCTGCGCCCAAGGTCAAGGTCACTGTGGCTATTTTTAGAAAAACTTTGTCAGCGCTCTAGCACCTACATTTCTCAATGGATTTTAAAATATCTTCACACAAATGTAGGGCATGACAATATCTCGAGCAAATTTGACTTTCAGGGTGCTGTGCCCAAGGTCAAGGTCACTGTGGCTATTTTTAGAAAATCATTGTCATCGCTCTAGCACCTACATTTCTCCATGGATTTTAAAATAACTTCACACAAATGTAGGGCATGACAATATCTCGAGCAAGTTTGACTTTCAGGGTGCTGCGCCCAAGGTCAAGGTCACTGGCTATTTTAAGAAAAACTTTGTCATCACTCTAGCGCCTACATTTCTCAACCGATGTTAAATCAAATTAATACAAATGTAGGGCATGACAATATCTCCAACAAGTTTGACTTTCAGGGTGCTGTGCCCAAGGTCAAGTTCACTGTGGCTATTTTTAGAAAAACTTTGTCAGCGCTCTAGCGCCTACATTTCTCAATAGATTTTAAAATAACTTCTCTCAAATGTAGGGCATGACAACATCTCGAGCAAGTTCGACTTTCAGGGTGCTGCATCTAAGGTCAAGGTCACTGTGGCTAATTTTAGAAAAAATCTTTATTCATGGCTCTAGCACCTACATTTCTCCATGGATTTTGAAATAACTTCACACAAATGTAGGGTATGACAATATCTCGAGCAAGTTCGACTTTCAGGGTGCTGCGCCCAAGGTCACTGTGTTTTTTTTTTAGAAAAACTTTGTCATCGCTCTAGCACCTACATTTCTCAACGGATTTTAAAATAAATTCACACAAATGTAGGGCATGACAATATCTCGAGCAAGTTTAACTTTCAGGGTGCTGCAATCAAGGTTTTTGATTAGATCCTTATCATACTTGCAGGTAATGATGACATACATAAGAGCTTGGATGAGTTCGAAATTTGGCTGGATTCGAGCACAGACTAACGACTTAGTTGCCCTTGAGCGTTTGAAAAAAAATCCCATAGTCTTATAATGGAGACAACAACGTCATCACATTTTCATTTTTCATCAGATCCTGTTCATACTTGCAGGTAATGAGGATATGCATGAAAGCTTGGATTAGTTAGCATTTCGGCTAGATCCCACCACTGACTATGGAGTACCTGCCATGAGCATCCAAAAAATCAATGTCGCCACTTTTTGGTTTTTACTGATCTGATCCTTTTCAAACTTGCAGGTAATGAGAAAATGCATAATATCTTAAACAAGTTCAAATTTTGGCCAGATCAGGCCAACCACTATGAAGTTAGCTGCCCATGACAGCTCTGTCTATTGTGCTCTTGATCGGATACTTTTTAAACTTGCATATATTAAATGAGGGCATACATAATGTTTTGGATGAGTTTAATTTTCAGCCTGATTGGACCACTGACGGTGGAGTTAGCTGCCCTTGAGCATCTTAAATATCCCTATAGGTTTACAATGTCTCTCAGGTGAGCAATTGTTGCCCTTTGGGCTACTTGTTTAAGTCTTATGCTCGGCAAGCCTCGCATAAGACTAAATAATCTGAAAACTAGCCTGAGATTTCCTTGTCGTGGTCTCAACCCCAAGCATCACTGCATTGAGCACACGTCGAGCGCTAACGTTGTGCAAACCTTTGTGCCTAGGTTGTATTATTTGGTTTTATATATCCCGGAAGCAGTTTTAATTTGGTGTTATGGGAAGTTTAGGCTCATTACGGTTTGCTCTTATGTCAATTTCCGCGATTTGAATGAATAGCGACTTACTTGGTATGACTGTGAGCCTACTTGGTAAAAGTAGAAACCATATAAAAAGTGGTGCCTGTAGTATGAACCTGTGGCATTGAAATTATTACCTGTTCCTTTCCAGCAGATCTACCCCATTTTGTAAACAGTGGCATATTTCCTGGAGAAGACGTTCAGAAACAAGTTTCTGAACATACAGTTGACAACAACTTTGTGCTTAACTTTGATAGCTTATTATCTGCTTTAAACATTTCAGTGGACGTGTTTGCTCCCGCCTTAGACCGAACCAGTCTAAATGGAGAGGCGCACGTACACAACCTGTATATTGTGGCGGGAACGCTTTGTGGCGCCATTTGTTTAATGGCGGTCATTCTACTGGGGTGTTATTGTAAAATGCACGAGACTTACAGGCAGCTGACGTGGAGACGAAACCGATATAAAAGAAGATCCTTATCATGGTAATGGCAAAAGTTTTGTTTTATAGCACGGTGTTTGAGTTTTGAAAGTATAGACCTTCATTTCAACCCATCTTTGCCTAGTACACTTTTTATCCTGATAAATTGGATAATTCGGTTCATCTTTTTAGGTTGGGTGGGGGGTATACTAAATACCGCAATGTAGCACACGGTACCGCATGGTAGCACAAGGTACCACACGGTAGATACAAGGTACCGCAAGGTAAGCACAATGCTGCAAGGTAACACAAGGTAGGCACAAGGTGGGACAGGGAAGCTAGAACAAGGGTTTTTAAATGATTGAACGCACTAAAAGTGAGCGATAGTTAAATTCATAAGTATCTATAATCTCTTACGGTTGCTAACACCATATTTAAGCCATATCTGGGGAAAAATAAATAAAACAGAAAAAAAGACTGTATAAAGAACTGCATATGCTGCTCTTCCTGTCAGCTATGGATCCAAGCTTACTGCGTTTCAATGACACGCCAAAGTCTTAATGGAAAACTTGATGGTCGTGATTTGAATATCTGCCGTCATGACTGTTGCTTTTCTGATCTGACCAAAGGTTTGAAGACGTCGACAAAAGTATGCAAAATCTAATATCTTCTGTTATAGCCTGGTAGTAGTGTTTACATAGATGGCAGGTATTCAGTGAAAAGCGCACAAGCCTATTCAAAACCCAAGGCAAGGCATGCGTAAAACCGATAGAACAAATTAAAAACGCTAAAACAAAATAGGTACTGAACTGGTAGACTGTTGTGTAATATTCCTTGTACCACTTTGTGCCTACCTTATACCACCTTGCGGTACCTTGTGTCTTCCATGCGGTACCTTGTGCTACATTGCGGTATCTTGTGCTACCTTGCAGAACCTTGCGGGATTTAGTATGACCGTTTTTAGGCTGTAAAGTTGATTTTTTTTCTTATTTTGTTCTTGTTTGAAGCTGCTGTAAATGTTATGCAACAATTAACATTTACTGCACGAATTTGGCGCAAAAAATTAACAAGACTATTTTTGTAAGCTATAAACATTTGGTTACATGGGTACAAAATAACACACGTGCCAATCAATAGACTATTCAGTAGACTAGCTAGTACAGGCAATATACACTGCTCAAAATATTTAAAGGAACAGCTGATATTTTCCCATAGACATTACTACAACATATATCCAGTTCCACGGTCCATAAATTCGATCGCTAAAGGCCAAGAATTCCTCATTCCTTTGCAGCGGTTGCAAGAACAATCAAAGTTTAAGACAACAAGAATTTCAATACAACTGATACCCAAATCATTTCCATGGAACAAATTTTGCATTTTTCGATTTTTCTGAAAATGAGGCATTTTTCTGGAAGTCTATAAAATCTCATAAGCTTGAGTTCAAAGTGATCCTTTCAAACGGGTCATCTTGTAAGACACTCAGCTTCATAGGCAAACTGATTGTGTCGATTTTGGTTGTAATTTTCATGCTGTTCACCTGTTCTGAAAAAATGCAATTTTTTACCAAAATTTCATTTGCACAAAAAACTGTCCATGGACATGGGCAGGGCAAATATTGGATCAAAACTTGTGCTGTCAGTAACCTCGACCCTCTTTAAAAAAATGGCAAAAATTCGAAATTTCTTGTCTTTGTCGAGCGAAAGTAAATGGACCTTAAAGTGGGGCGGCGTTGCACTGTCGTCTATGGAAAAATATTTGGCGTTCTTTTAAATGTTTTTAGCAGTGTAGTTCAAACAGCTGACTTATAAATATATCTACAACCTATATACATAAATGTTACATAATAAACAAATTGTGCACACGCCATATTAGGTGCCTAATATTTATTATTGTGCATCTCAGAAAACCTGGGTAAAATACCTCGAAATATGTGAATACACTACGCACAATGCGTACAGAGTGCAAAATAGAAGAGGGCACCTTTTGTGAAAGCTACACACATATTATACAGCCTATCTACATAAGGGTGCAAAGTTGCACACGCCTTACTTGATGTCTTCTGCTAATATTTATTAATGAGCATCTCAGCAACCCTGGGTACACTGCGTACATAGCTCACAAGTGAAAATAGAAACGGCCACCTTTTGTAAAGTCTATATACATTTTATACAGCCTATCTACATAAGGGTACGAAGTGGAACACACCTTGGTTGATGTCTTCTGCCAATATTTTATATTGTGCATCTCATAAAACCTGGCTACACTGCGTACATTGCTCACAAGTGAAAATAGCAACGGCCACCTTTTGTAAAGTCTATGTACATTGTCTACAACCTATCTACATAAAGGTTACAGGTCGGCACAACCACATACTTGATGATTATAGATAATATTCTTATCCAATACCTCGAAATATCTGCTTACGCTGCGAGCACTGCGTACAAAGTGAAAATTAAAGAGGGCATGTTTTGAAAAGGCTATATACATATTATACAGCCTATCTTCATAAGCGTACAAAGCGGCACTCGCCTGTGTTGATGTCTTCTGCTAATATTTTATATTGTGCATCTCAGAAAACCTGGGTACACTGCGTACATTGCTTACAAGTGAAAATAGAAAAGGCCACCTTTTGTAATGTCCATGTTCATTGTCTAAAACCTATCTACATAAAAGTTGCAGATCGGCACAATCACATACTTGATGATTATAGATAATATTTTTATCTAATACCTCGAAATGTGTAAACAGTGTAAGCACAAATTTCGAGGTATTGGATAAGAATCTTATCTATAATCGCCAAGTATGTGATTGTGCCGACCTTTAACCTTTATGTTGATAGGTTGTTGACAGTGTACATGGACTTTACAAAAGTTGGCCTTTTCTATTTTCACTTGTAAGCAATGTACGCAGTGTACCCAGGTTTTCGGAGATGCACAATATAAAATATTAGCAGAAGACATCAAGTAAGACGTGTGTCACTTTGTACCCTTATGTAGATAGGCTGTATTGAATGTATTTAGCCTTTTCAAAACATGCCCTTTTCTATTTTCACTTTGTACGCAGTGTACGCAGTGTAAGGAGATATTTCGAGGTATTGGATAAGAATATTATCTATAATCATCAAGTATGTGATATAGGTTGTAGACAATGCACATTAACTTAACCAAAGGTGGCCGTTTCTATTTTCATATTTTTTTAACTTATTTACAGTCAACAGTAGGAACGATATTGCTTGTACTTGTCTATTGAATAGTCTATTTATTGGCACATGTGTTATTTTGTACCCATGTAACCATGTGTGTATAGCTTACAAAAATAGTCTTATTATTTTTTTTTGCCAAATTTGTGCAGTACATCGGGTTCCAGATCAGACGCTGCGTCCTGCGGCGACTGAGCAGGGTCAACACTGTTTGCCTAGAGACCTTTTTAATGGGACGCTAGGCATAAATGTGTTAATACAAAATGCAAGTACATGACGCATCTTATATTTGTTAACTACCTCTAAGTTGAAATGGATACACTGTCAGGAAAAGCAATTCTTAGACTTCCAGTTTCATTTTTGCCTCCTTTCGCAATGGAAGTCATCTCTTAAAGTTAAATGATTTTATCCCAGGTCACATAAGTTATCCCCTTTGAAAAAAATAAATGGCGGGGAAACCCATTCACATGATTTGTGAATAAATCAGATGCGAAATTTAATTTCATGAACGAGCCGGCAGTTTGGCAAGAACCATCAGCATTTATTGCTGTCTCAGTATCGTTAATCGTCACTTCACACACGACCCAAGAGGTCAAGAAAAAAAATTAATGTTTTACTTTGGCGCCTGTTTTATTTCAAATGAATCGATTTTGAATCAAACGCATTTAGATCTAACAGCTTACTACGGTAGAGTTGTTAACCTGCTAAGTGAATGCATTTCGATTATCTATAATTTCGAAGTAAACATTATTTCTTTACGATTGCCGTCGAATACCCTTAGACGAATTTCTTTGTCTCAGTTGATTCCATAGCCTAGCCACTAGGCGAAGAAGTTATATCAGTCAGCCATTTTATTTTCCCAGTTCCCACAGCTAGTCTATACTTATAGCTCGACTTCTGGTATATCAGAAAAGGAGCAGATTCATGTTTTATAGACTAGCCAGAGAAAAGAAGCAAAACAAAAATTAATTCTTTTTCTATAAACGGTAAACCTTTTAATTATCAGACTAGGTCTAGTATATTGACTCCATTACTTGATGGAAGTCTGTTTGTCAGCGTGATCCCACGGTACATAAGCAACTTGATGGCATGCATTTTTTTGGCCGTCAGAATTTTCGGATACCATCCTGCTATGCTTACGGCAGTTCAATGCACATGTCAAGTACAGTCAACTCAACTCTCGATATCTCAAAGTCTAAGTTCATCTCAAACTACTGATATCTCACAGTAAATTTTGTGGTGTCAGAAAATTTACTTTGGTATATCAGTAGTTTGAGATATCAGGAGTTGAATTAAAAAATAATACGAGTGTTTGAGATAACGAGAGTCAATTTTATTAAACAAGACGACCAACGAAGTTCCTTTATCATTTATTATGAATACTTGTCCCTTTAAATTGAAGCGAAGCGACTCATGAATTTTAGCTAGCTTCTCTCACTTTCAAAAACAATATTTCAGGCTTACATTGACAGTAGACGAAGTGCTGATCCTACTTTCGCAAACCTCTCCTGACTTTCATTTAGATTATCATTAAAACCAAATGGCAATATTCAGTTTGAACTTAGTCGACTTTCACTTTCAATATCATCAAAATGCGTAGGCTAAATGACCAAGCGTCACCTTTTTGACGAAACAATATCTTGAAAATGAAAAACAAAAAGATCGGTTTCTTTTGACATAGTTTCGATAACTATTTGTTTTGCATAAGTCTGTGAGTTCAACGGAATGCGGATTAATAGTATTCTCTGTATGATCTTACATAGGTCACACAGCACGTGACAAATGAAAAGAATGATGACAGTGTATGGCATTGCAGAATGGACTATGGTTGCATGAGTGACGCGGTTTTACGTCCGTTTTAAGAGTATTTCAGCCGTCTAGCCGACGGAAGGATGATATTGGTAGGCTGTCTGCAATAGAACCCACCCAACGGTTGAAAACAATTTAGTTTCAAGCGGGATTCTAAGGCGAACCGCTAGCTAAGCTGGGCTCTTGCTGACTGAAACTGATACTGGATTGGTTATATGAAATTTGGAAAACCAAACGTGATGCATGAGCAAACCTATAGTTTAATTCATTGTTGGTCATAAGCTGTTTAAAGTAAATGGGTGCACTTTGAAGGTAAGCGACTCTGCCATTCTCAGTTTTACCTCCCTTGTCATTACGTGTCAGCTTTCATAGGACGGAATTCGTTCCTTAAAGACACATTTTCAGCCTATATGAGAGTGGTGGCACTCATAATCACCTCCAATAAACATACCATCTCCCAGTTCCCAACTTCAAAGGATTTTCTTATCTAAGTGATTATCAGTGTCATAAAATCCCTTCTCTGTAACCTCTACCTGTAGGAATTAAAAGGTCTCTTTAGGACTCCTTCTGATTCCTTATCTCATCTCTCCATATTCCAATAAACGGTCATTAGGGTGTTATGCAGTCAAAAATTTCTGTACCCACCGGCAGAGGATTAACTACCTCTTTGAGTTTTTAAGTGGGCTGGGCTACTATCTTACTGATAAAAATAAATTCCAATCAACTGTACTATTGGTAAATATTAACACCAGCCAGGTGTCAATCATTTCCTAGGTAAATTCCTCTACACAGCCTACAGCCAATCAGACCAGTAATTGGAGATTTAATACCTCCTGGAGATGTTTATCCTTTCGTGTCTGGAGAAATACTGAGATTAGTTTTGTTCTGTTTCTATTAATTCTCGTAACGACGGTCCCGAAATGGCTCAGCGGTACGTAACCAGAGTTGCACAGACCTGGCGCCGAGTGTCCGTCCATAACTGAGATAAGCCACCTAATTTTGCCTTTAAAGGTAGGTTCCTGGGCTAGCGATAACAATTATGTTCACAAAATACTTTCATCTTTTTCTGGGAAGTATTGAATTCTCTTATTTTTCTGAATCTGTTGCCTCTGAGAAAATCATCAGATGTTGTAGAAATTGTCGTTTTCCCTTTGGATTATTTTCTTACGTTGGAATTCCAGTTCTAAAAATAATTATGTTATATGTCTATAACTGGGCAATTTCTGATGTCATTCTCCAAAGGTCAGTTTTCTCTTGCCGTGAGCTCTCCTAGAGGTCCTTGCATGGCGGATGGGTTGAAACTATCCCAAAATGCAATGCAGCATGACGTCAGCTGCGTAATCTATTTTTGGCGCGAACTAAAAATAGCGCTAACTGGTGTGCGAAGCAGAGTTAGGAAATCCCTTGCAAAACAGCTTTTCTAATATTTTTTGTATTTACACTTTTTAGTAAAACTTATTCATTTCCTTTTTATAAATGCTTTCCAACAACTTGGATAAAAATCATCAAAATTATGATGCATTCCAAAGTACAGGAACCTACCTTTAAAGTCCACGTAGGCCTTTAAGAATAGACCCGAATTGAGAAAGGCTTTGCCGTCCACGGAAGTAAACAGGACGCCACAAAAGTTGTTTGTCTTTGCAAAATGGCAGAAAAAATATGGCGGCATACCCGCGAACAGTTTTATTATCAATAGTCTGTTTTATAATCCATGTTTATTTTGCATTCAATTTCTTTTCGTTTTAGTCCGGATCTTGAGAGCTATGGTAAATCAAAGACCTTCAGTAAATCTCGACTCAGTGTTGACGCTGTCTTGGAAGCAACGAGCCTGTGCTATGACAACACATCATTTGAAACACCTCTGAAACATTCGCTACAGGTTCAACAGATATGAGCGAAGAAGGGATATTTTCAATGAGTTCCGAAAGGTGCCATATTGGAAGACTTCGCGTCTTATCGGTTGTGACGACCTACTCTCAGTTTATATGTGTACAGTTAAGGAATGAATGTTATTTTTTAAACGTTTACTGAAGTATAAACTACATCGAGTCACGAGCAAAGTAAGTGAACCCGAAGGGGTTTACGAAAACTTTGCTCGTGACCCGATGTAGTTTATACTTCAGTAAACGTTTAAAAGATAACGTTTATTCCTTATATTTATATTATTAAACCATGCTTGTGATCAATAAAAAGATTAACAAAAGTAAGAAATACATATATAAGAATCGTTTCTAAAACATTACCGGCCGAATTTCGGAATAGTTTGGAACAGCCGCATTGTCACTGCCTACCAGTAAATTCCATCTCTTGCTGTAGATTTCACGTGCAAGTAGGCGTAGCGAGCTGTCACTCAATGTTTGCTAGCTATTCTAGTTCATTGCATGTTGTTGATTCCACGTGCTAGCTAGTGAGATGAGCTGTCACTCAAAGCCACGTGACACAATGTAATTATTGACTTGTAAACCACATTGACTCCCGCATCACTAAATTGGGGTTACAGGGAGCTTTGCAGTGATAATGTAAATATTAATAAAAATATACAGGTCTGGCAGAGAATAGGTAATACACGCATTGGTTGCAGCGCTGGTGTGAAATAAAGGCCCCGTGTTTGAACTTTTACTGAAATTAAAGGCAGATATAATAGACAACAATGATTACGTTACAGAAACTTAATGCATCACAACCTCTAAGTGTCAAACATTCCAAAGTGACACGGCTATTGTCGTATTTTGTAAGGCTGGAACGTCCAATGATACACACGGATAAAAATTCTATTCATCCCTTTTACACAGAGGAGGACTATAGTTCTTATTCGCACGTCGGCGTACGACTTATTGTCGAAGCGTTTGCCTTCAGTCTTAATATGATAGGCAAGTGCGACTTCAGACGAGTTGTATTGTTTTGTGACACATAATCAAATCTGTTAGAGGAAATGATACTGTCATTTTCATTTATGCCACCTTTCTCGCTACGCTGATATTTTGCCATAGATATAGATAAGGGGTGTACATGTAAGCTAAAAAAAAACCAAAAACATCCAGCACCGGTTAACACTGCAGGATGTAAGGAAGTCTCTTGTCTGCTATTCTACCTGGCATGTAACAGTCATACCATGATATGAGCCGCGACACGTGAAAACCAACAATGTAGTTGTGCGCCCAGCGCAGACTCAGATCAGCCTGGGCATCCGCCCAGTCTGATCAAAGTCTTCGCTGTCCGCATGGAGGTAGCTTAGACTCTTAGCTACGCTTTGAGCGCTTAGCAAAGAATCTGATCGGACTGGTTTGATGTCCAGGCTGATCTGAGTCTGCACGGGGCGCACAACCACATTGTTGGTTTTCTCGTGTCGCGGCTCATATGTTCGCCTGTCCAGAAGATAATCCACATGAGTGGATTATCTTCCGAACAGTTGGACAAACCTTGTTACAGACAAGAACTCTATAAGCATACAGCTTCCGTTCTAATCTCATTGCATGTACTGATAGGCTATTTGTACATGTATGTAAATACATGTATAATGTATGTCAACGGAAAAGCGAAAAAAGTACGTTTAAACCAAACCTTAGCCTACGAACTATTCAAGCTATATTTCAAGCTAAAGTTTGCGTTTTCTTGCTTGGGTGGTATAAAGACAAGATAAACCATCATATTTTTTCTTAAAATGTGTAATTCCAATTGTACAAACAAATATGTATATGTTGTATATGAACTTGTAAAATATTACAGTTAATTTTTTGTTTGATATGTGTTATACATTAAAATACCCTTCAGTTTATTACCCTGCATATACCAACATCAATTAGTTTACAACGACACAACACAAGCCCTGATTTTATTTTTAAAATAAATTCTGAGGTAAACTATCTAGCAGAAAGAATATTAACTCCATTCACAACCACATTTACCATCTCACAAAACGATGTAAACTTCATTCAGTATATTGACACTTAGCACGCCTGGTTAACTATGTTTTCAAAGATGTACCGAAACGAAAAAAAATGTTACGAAACGAAAAAGAGTCATGGCTACCAAACGACCTGGTTATCAGGTCGTTTGGGAGCTAGGACACTTTTTCTTTTCGCAAACAGCTCTTTTTCGTTTCGTAACAGCCCTTGTATACTCATAGTAAACCAGGAGTGCTTAGGTCCAATTTCACGTCGCTATAACACCCCTGGTTAACTATGTATATAATAAGGGATGTTACCAAACGAAAAGAGATGTTAAGAAACGAAAAAGGGTCAAAGTTCCCAAACGGCCTATAAACGTGGCTTAACATATTTGTTAAGCCATGATGACCAAGTAGTTTTGAAATTATGAATCTGTCTTTTCGTAACAGCTCTTTTTTCGTTTCGTAACATCCTAGAAAACATAGCCAAATGTGTTAACATCTCGGTTAATCTCTGAACAAAATTTGTCTTGCATTATGTTATATGGGATAATTTGTGGCTTAAACCACAGAATGCTGATGTAAATGCAACGTGAAATAAGCCCTTAAAGCACCAAAAGCGAAAACAGTTGAACTTGTGAACAACTTAGATATAGATGAGACAGCCCATAATGGGCCACTTCATCTGAATAATCAGTGGTTGCTCTCTTGTCTTTGAAATACCAATATGAATAAAAGCATGGACAATTTTTTATTTTTAATTTTGCACACTTAATTTTTTTCGTCTGCTTTTTATGGCGCTTCGAAGGGGAATGGTAAAGCCCTTTCCTACTGAGATAAAACAAATGCGAGGGGCGTAACTAGGGGCAATTTCATGATACGCACAACCATGTTAAATATGCTCTACTTCTTGAAAGGGAAGCTAGTATTTCAGCCACTTTGGTAATTGGTATTGAAATCTTGTCTAATTTATAAAATTTCAGCATGCAAATATGCAGGTGCGTTTTGAAAGTTTGTCAATTTTGACAAAATTTCAATACGCACTTGCGTATTTGCCGTATACGTAGCTACGCTCTTGAATGCGACTTGGATGAAAAGTTCTCAAATTCTACTGCCGCATCTTTTGAACATGAGCGAACATGTTAGCAAACAAACTCATAGGGTATAATCAGTTCCGCTAATTTTTGCTTCCTGCAGAGACTGTACATCATATTTTACTTCCGCCGAGACTGTCCGCGATCTTTTGCTTCGTGTCGAGACTTCTGTACATGATAAATGGTTTCCTGCAGAGACTGTCCGCGTGATTCTGTTTCCTGCCGAGGCTCTCGGCAGGAAGCAGAGTCACGCGGACAGTCTCGGCAGGAAACCATTTCTCGAGGACAGTAGTCCCTGAAGGAAGCAAGAATTCGCGGACAGTCTCTGCGGAAGCCAAATATGACGGACAGTCTCTGCAGGAAGCAAAAATTGGCGGAACCGATTATACCCTGTGAAACTTTTTTGTCCAGTTCTCACAACGATTTTCCCTAAAAGGCTCAACGAATCAAATCCATAGTTGCACACTCATGGCACCGAGTCTGTCTGTCCATCTCCTCTCCGATTCCAAGAGGAGAGTCCTGGACAAATTCCTTTCTATAAAGCTCTTTGTCAGAGTGTTGGGATCACGTGTTGTCCTACGTCATTTTCCTACGTCATTTTCAAAGAGGACATACCAGAAAATTACTAACTAGTTATTTTGTTTTTTTCAGCAAGCCTTCTTACAAAATTACACAAAGAATGTGCGTAATCATGAGTACATCAAGACGATGTTCGGGATTTTATAGTGGGTTCATATCTTTATATTGAATCCCCCTTCCTCACAACCGCACCAATCTCAGACAGTAAAAGTAGACCGCAGTGTTCTAGGTCTCCTTTATATCGTTACTTCGAGACTGGGCGGAGTGGGGGGGGGGTGTCGAGTAAAACACGCAAACGCTTAAACTCACAGTAAAAACAAGTATCAGTTTAAAGTTCTCACGAGTACGCACTTTCTGCACTAAACTCTTTCAGACAGCATTTCAGAAAAGAAAAAAAAATACCACGACGTTTAACTGGGGTTTCCTTCATTTCGTCTGATTTCGAAAAACAGGTGATTCCATTTCCTGTTGATGTATGCATTACGAGATGTGTTTTATTACATAATATTAAATGCGTTAAAGCGAATGCTTTTCAATATTTTTTTTCCATTTTTGCAGACCTTCCCTAAGGGGCTTCTTCGTCCAGTCTCTCAAAATTTGTGTATCTTTGTAATCATAGCAGAAATTTATGCACATGTAGCTACAAGCAGCTGACTCTTGTTATCTCATACGTTGATATCTGAGTGTACCCTCTATCAAAAATTATAGTTTGGACACATATTCTATATTTCTTTTCGACTCCGTATATCTCAAACTACAGGTATCTCAAAGTAAATTTTCTGGTCCCAGAAAATTTACTTTGAGATATCAGTAGTTTAAGATGAGCCTCGACTTTGATATATCGAGAGTTGATAGTAATCATATTAGGTCATAAAACTTAACAAAAATCTGTTATCAATTACTTATTCATAAACTGCATTTCTCGGGTCTGATCTATTGATATCTGAACATACATACTTATAGCAAAGAATATTTTCGGACTATTTTGTATATTTCTTTATACGTCAACTCCTTATATGTCAAACTACTGGTATCTCAAAGTAAATTCAATTCACTTCGAGATGTCAGTATGTTGAGATAAACTTCGACTTTGAGATTTCGAGAGATCATAATACTAAACAAAAATCTATTATCAATCACATATAAATCTGATTTTCTTGGACCTGAGGAAAACAAAAAATGATACTGTAGTTCCACGCTGACGACGACGTTGTTTTAATGTCATTTCTATTCGAATCGGAGTTAAGTATAGCAGCTGGTGTTTACGGTCAATGCAGACCCATCGTTTGACCACATTTTACCAGAAACGATGAGATGGAGTACTTGTATCCCTGGTAGTTGAGTCTTGGTAATATTCTTGAAGGCAAGAACTTGTTTTCTTCGGAGAGCAGTTCTATTGTGAAACAGTAGCCCCATGTGTATATGGAGGCAAATGTTCAATTCTGGAGTGATCTGCCTTGATTTTGTGCCCACACAGCTCAATCGCCTAGTCCTTTAGAACGTTATGTCCAGATACATAGATGGCTGTTATATTTCTGTCATCCCCTGAAAACATATGTATAGTCTTAAAATGATCCTCTGTACTACATACGAAAAAAAAAAATGAGTAAATAAAGGAGAAAGGGGATGTGTGTGTCTGTGTGTGTGTGGGGGGGGGGCGTATTCAAAAAGCGATTTCAAAGGACCCGGACTGCGCAAACTTTCTTCCATGTTTGATGGTTGTAGATTGTATTATGTGAAAGGAAATAAACTTAAATGCAAGGCTTGACGCAGTTGTGGAAGTCTATGTGTGTTGACTAAAACATTTCCAGTCAACATAAACTATCAAAAGTCCAGATTGAAATTGATAAACACTTCGCAGATGGCCATTCTAAGAACAAAACTGTTTTGCCCGGTTTGGTTAATTATACGTATAATTGTAATTAAAGAATACGGACTTATACTCTAGGGTCGACGCAATTGTGACGTTACCAGTTACAAACTCAACAACAAAGAGTGAAATAAAGGTCAAAACAAAGGTTTCAAAAAAAATTCAAAGTCCAAGGAGACAGTCCAAAGTAATTTCTTATGTCAGGTTTCATGAGTAGTAGGTTTTACATTATGAAAGGGGAATGACGTAAACCTTAGTTTGATTGAATGATTGATTTGTTGCTTACGTCCAAGGTAAACAGCTATGGTCATGTCGGGACGGGCAGTTAACCTAACCACACTATTCCTTGGCAGGCTTAGTCCCCCTAAGCGGTTAACCAGTACAAAGTGCATATACTTTCGGACACCTTAACAAGATTAACTGATGGATGGAAGGAAAAAATATGAGCCGCGACACGACAAAACCAACAATGTGGTTGTGCGCCCAGCGCAGACTCAGATCAGCCTGGGCATCCGCCCAGTCTGATCAGAGTCTTCGCTGTCCGCATGGAGGTAGCTTAGACCCTTAGCTACTCTTTGAGCACTTAACGAAGAGTCTGATCAAACTGGGTGGCTGCCCAGGCTGATCTAAGTCTTCGCTGGGCGCATTACCACATTGTTGGTTTTGTCGTGTCGCGGCTCATATCACTTTTTTCACATATTGTCGAAGCAAAGTGCCACAAAAGAGGCCTAAACCGGGTGTGTTTACTAGCAGATGTGGTTTCAATTCTCATAGTGGAGCAAACTTGATGGGCTATCTTTCAAGGGGGTGGTCTACGGAGTGTAACATTTGTTTTTATATATCAAAATGATCATCTGTGTCTCTAGTTATCAAATTCAGCGATTGCCACCTTGGCAAACCTTGCATAACTCTGTAGTGGCCAGTTATTTACGTTACCCCTTTAAATTTTGAATATCGAAAATATTTATTGAAGTCAATAAGAAAAGTGTTTAAACTATATAAATGAAACAAATCTAAATATTTTCTGTAAGAACAGTTAATATGCTATAAATTAGGCTGCTCAGAAAACAGTTCAGAACTTTGGTGTTGTTACTTGCGTTACAATATATCATGTACCCCTTGAAAATTTAAAATTGGAACTTAAGTTGTTGCATTTTACGAAGACTCTATTACAAAAAGGCCCCAAATGATCATTTTTACTTACTATTCCGTTGGCCCCTTTCAGTGCGTTTCTAGCAAAACAAATATGAGACCTCTAGCGTTTATACTTTGTCAACCACGTCCTGTTGAACAGTTACACCTATTCCCTGTTTTTGGCTGAAAAGTCATTTTTCGTATAATTGTTCGTACAAAAAATGGCTAGTAACCAATTTATACTTGCCAAATTGGGGCCTTTTGCAAAAAGAGTATGTAAATCATGATATATCGCAATAGCTTAAAAATTATTTTTGACCTCACACCACATTTTTGCCAGAGTAACGTACTTAACAGATAAAAATGTTTGCGTAAAGCGTCTGTCATTCACATCAGGAAAACACTCTTTTCAAATTCTGACTTTGAAACAACGCAGTTGTGATAAATATGTTAATTGTTTATCGTAAAATGAAATTTTTGCATAGTAGTCGCCTACATAGACAGGAAAACAGTGTTATTTACATGACATGCGATGTTCAGATTGCACCGATATTCAAATGAAGCCTTCATGAGTTAATCTGTACATGATTTTTTTTTTCATTAATATCCAGATAACTTTAAAGGTTTAAACAAAACCACAAATTATCAAATAACTTGTAATAACGTACAGTTTTGTATTCAGAAAGGTAACGTTTGTAACATTTGAAAAAACTCCCCGAGATTAAATATTGCTACTGCCAAATATGCGTAAGCTTTATTTTTTTGAGTAGAAAACCTTTTTAGAATGGCCGGTTTAAATCCACTCATGTAACTCATTATTGACAGCCCCAAGGTGGAGCATCAGTGCTGGTGTATCTATGTCATCATATGTGTTGTCCACTTATCAGTCGTGTTCGAAAACTCGATTTGTTTCATATGTCTATTTGCCATCATTCTGGTGTATAACTGGCATATATGGAAAAAGAAAGAAAATAGATGAAAATATTTTGTATGCCTAATTTTGTTTGTTTAAGGTTAGCTTTGTACCCATGAACTTGTAAGGGCTGCATCTTTATCTGGCTAGCTGCTAGTATCGTCTTACTACTTGTCTTATATCTTTATGCAGCCATATCCAGTTTGGTATCGTGGTAGGGTTGTTGCGCAGATAACATTAATTCCTGCTCATTGCCCCTTTACTTTAATATACCTTTTCTATAAAACCAATGTATAAACCCGAAGTTGCCTTGTAGCATATATTTTCACCAAAGTAACGTATATAACAGGTTAAAAAGTATGTCTATTTTTTCCTACTGCAGCTACAGTAAAGTACCGTTGGGCTACTGTGGAAAGCTTCCTCGTACTTCATCATATTGAAAATTATGTTTGGAATCATCTGGGCTCAACTTGAGTCAGTTAAACTGAAGCTGGTGCTAGGGGCACCTTATCGCATTATATCAAACAGAAAATATCATTAAATATCATAAATCTAATCTGACAAATCGTTTACATTTGAATGTTGTATACATTACCTTTTTAAATACCAAACCAAGAAGTCAAAGTAATTGAATTATCATTGACTCAATTAAAAATGCATTTTGATAATGATTCTAAAGTAATAACAATATGTCATAATCATCTTATCCGTGCCTCTAGGCAATATCATCCGATTTTTAAAGGAATCAGTTAAACTGAGTCTGCTATGTTCTTTCTCGTGTGTGTTCGTCGCTTCAACATGATCTTCTGGCAAGTCTTTGCAATAATACTGTATTAATATGAAAGGACACACCTCAGTATTTTACTGCAATTTGTTTGAAAGAACAATATTTATTTCCGTAGATGTTTCCTATTCGCTTCTGAGAAAGCTATAACCTTTCAAAAAATGGGCCGCTCTTAAAAGAAACATTTTTTTTACAGCAGCAAATTCTTTTTAAAAGTTTTCCCCATTAAGAAAGGAGGCCAAAGTAAAATTGGCAGAATAACTTACGTGAAATTATATCCCTTCACCTTAAATTCTAAGACTGATAAAAGTTTAAATTCTGAAGGACGAGTCTCTGGAAGCAAAGGATGAATCACAGAAAATAACAGCAACCTCGGTTTAACTAAGGAATATAATGTTGCGAAACTGCCAATGCCACAGAGCACCAGCTATTTCCTTTTTCAAACTGACTCAGAAAGAGCCCAGATGATTCCAAATGACCAGAACATGAAGTACAAGGAAGCATTTCACCTTAGCCACATGCCACTTTACACTAACAGCATTGGGGTTAAATTACTTTTTTCTTTTTAAACTGTTATATTCGTTACTTCGGTTAAAATATATTCTATACGGCCAAAAGTAATTAAACTATGGTTTCATATATTGCGTTGATAGGAAAATGTCATTACAGGTAAAGAAGTGTAAAAGGGCAATGATCAGAAACTGATTCAACTAGTGCCACAACCCTCCCACAACACCAAACTAAAACTAGTAATATAACGCATACAACAAGTAGTGGGTAGTAAAATATACGTGCGCCCATTCCATGCAGATGTCCACAAGTTAGCTTTCATCAAGCATACCCACGCACACAAAATGTATATTTTCACTTTTTTCTTTCTGTTTTACATACACAGAATGATGGCGAATAAAAAGACAAAACAAATCAATTTTTCTAACACTACAGATAAGTGGCCAACACAAACTATAACATCGTTACACAACAACACGTTACAACAGATGCATCGCCGTGGAAATTTCACTGATAAATTACATAGGGTGGGTTTGGACCAGTCCAAAGTACCGCTTTAAAAATATTTTGAACAAAACTAATCAGGTTTAGACATATTTTTCAGTAACAACACAGAATCTCAGTCATTGTTTTCAAATAATGGTTACAAACGTTACCTTTCTGAGTATAAAACAGTAGGTTCTGATTAGTAAATTTCTTAGGGTGTGATATTTTTAATGTCATTTTGGATATTAATGGGGTAAAAAATAAAAATGTTCTATGTATATATTAATTCACAAAGGTTTTCTTTTCTAGTTTTAGGACAATCTCACTTTGCATGTCATGTAAATAACACTGTTTGCTGCCCGATGAGTTTATTAAACAATACAAAAATTTCATTTAACAATAGATAATCTACATATATATCACAACTGCGTTGTTTAAAAGTCAGAATTTGAAATAAAGTTGTTTTTTTTTTCTGGCGGGAATGATAGACGCTTTATGCAGACATTTTGATCTGTTAAGTACGTTACTCTGGCTAAAATGTGTGGAAAGGTCAAAACAATTTTTAAGCTATTGTGTTATATTATGGTTAACATGATCTTTTTGCAAAAGGCCCCAATTTGTCAACTTTAAATTGGTTATTAGCCATTTTTTGTAAGAGCAATTATATGAAAAATGACTTTTCAGCCAAAACAGGGAATAGGTGTAACTGTTCAATAGGACGTGGTTGACAAAGTATAAAAGCTAGAGGTCTCATATTTGTTTTGCTAGAAATGCACTGAAAGGGACCAATGGAATAGTAAGTAAAAATGATCATTTTGGGCTTTTTGTAATAGAGTTTTCGTAAAATGCAACAACTTAAGTTCCAATTTTAAATTTTCAAGGGGTACATGGTATATTGTAACGAAAGTAACAACACCAAAGTTCTGATCTGTTTTGTGAGCAGCCTTATTTATAGCATATTAATTGTTCTTACAGAAAATATTTAAATTTGATACATTTATATAGTTTAAACACATTTCTTATTGACGTCAATTAATATTTTTGATATTCAAAATTTAAAGGGGTAACGTAAATAACTGGCCACTACAGAGTTATGCAAGGTTTGCCAAGGTGGCAAACGCTGAATTTGATAACTAGAGACACAGATAATCATTTTGATATATAAAAACAAATGTTACACTCCGTAGACCACTGTCTTCCTTTTCTAGGCCACTTATGCCATCAAGTTTGCTCCACTATCATAACGATGTTCTCCAAGTGGCTTAGCGGGACGTATCCATAGTTGCACACACCTGGCACCTCTTGCATGTACCACTTCAGCAAGATATATACCGTACTTATCCTATTAAACGCCCCGGGGGCGTTGCATTTTGCGAAAGGGGGCGTTGTTTTGAGCCTAAAATGTAGTAAATTAACCATTGCCAAAATACCTATGATAACTTATATTAATGTGATGGGTATACTTTAAAAGGAAGCAACTCTTCTATTTTGCCTTCTATTTCAGTAGGGGGCAACTCTTAAAGGAAAGAATTTGCTCCTCTTTCTCTAAAGAGTAGACCGATTTCAAAGAGCTACCTTATCTTGAGAAGCAAACAGGACTTCGTGCAAGTTAATACAATGCATAGCATTATTTTTTTAAAAGAGGCAGGGGGCGTTTAATAGAGTAGGGGCGTTCATTAGGATTAATACGGTCCCAATACCTGTATAGAGAAACTTCTCCGCCACGTCTAAAGCGGTATCCTCTTCAAATACGTCCATCGGCGAGTTCTGGACTTCTGGATCTACTACCAGGGCATCAAACTCTTTACCACATATAAAGTTGCCGATCATGTGGTCTAGTGCCAAAGCTGCAAATAAGGAATAAAACGAAAATACTATTTCAAAGGGGAGCCATCCTGTCGTTTTCAGATTAACCGCACTGCCGCACTGAACCTCTTAAAGAAAAATGTTCCTCTCCGATAGCAGCATTTTTTTCTTCTTTCTTTCTTTAAGAGTAGACACTGTGGATAACCAGAGAAGCAAACAGGAAGTCTCAAAAGTTGTTTTTGGAAAATAAAAACTAGCAGGTAAACAATGCGATGTACCCATACACCTTTGACGCATTGTGGAGCCCCGATTGTTCAGTGGGTTAAGCGCTGGCCTGCTGATCTAGCAGTCCTTAGTTCGAATCTCGCTGGCGGCGGACATCTATTTAACCGTAAACAAGGTTTCACTGCACATAGCCTTTTTTATCACCTTATCATCATCCTGATATGACTCAAATAGTGCTGAAAAGGATGTAAAAGTGCGAATCATCCATCCTTCCATAATAAACGCATTGTGCGTAAACCAGTACATTGTATCTATAAACATGAGAAGACAGCATTCTCAGACCAGCAATCTGAAGAACAAAAACAAACAAACACAATTTATACAAGTTAGCATGGATGGATGATTTTTTAGTTTTATGTCCCTTTCGACAGTCTTCCCCTTATATTGCGACAATGGTGGGATGATAATGGAACGTTGTTACGAACCGAACTACCAACTACATGTAATTGTGTGCACCGCAGCGGAGGGTGAGGGTGAAGGTTTGGGCCCAGTAAAACCGGTTTAAACCCCCAGTAGTTATTACTGACCGTCCCAAGGCGGTACTTTTGTTGCGGTTGCATTTGTTTTATGTTCGGTGCTGTTTAATTTATAGTGTTCTCAGTTTAATCCTTCTATCATAAAAATAGAAAATAGGTAAAAATAATTGTTAAATGTTTTTCATATAATTTGCTTAGTCCGTTGTAACCCGTCTGTTGGTCTAAATTATTTAGTTCAATAAAGATAGCTGAGTTGCCATCTATTTGGGAAAGAGCTGCTGACTCGGCTTATCATTTGTAATTTATTGTTTGTTGGGATGTCTTTGTCAATCTTTCCCTTTGATGTTGGGGATAGGGTTTGGGATCTGATTCAGTCAGTTCCTGAAGTGTAGTTACTCTTTAAATTTGTGTGCGTTGGGATTCCATTTACAGCGTTTAAAATCCCGCTGCCGCGGAGATTCGAACCAGGTACATTCTACAAATGAATTAAAATATCATGTACTTGTTTCCTACATGACTTATCTTAAGGTTTCTCCAAGTTACACTTAACTTTATCATATATTTACTAGGAAAAAGTTACGTTCTTTTTATACGCCCGTTTTGAAAAAACGGACGTATTATGTCGTGGCGCTGTCCGTCCGTCTGTCCGTAAACATTCTTGTGCGCGCCATAACTCAGTAACCATTTGGGATATCTTCATGAAATTTTATAGGCATATGTATTAGGTTGGGGGAACGTGTCGCGTACAAGAATGGTTGCTCCCCCTTTCTTAGTTTCGAAGTTATGCCCCTTTGATCATTTTTTTCCCTGCAAGTCTTGTGCGCGCCATAACTAGATAACCGCTTGGGATATCTTTATAAAACTTCATAGCAATGTGTATGAATTCCTAACGATGTGTCGCGGACAAAAATGGCTGCTCTCCCTTTCTTCGTTTTAGAGTTACGACCATTTCATTATTTTTGTGTTTACTTATCTTGAGCATGCCATAACTTGGTAACCGTTTGGAATATCATGATGAAACTTTATAGCAATGTGCATGATCACAAGACAATGTGTCATATATAAGAATGGTTGCTCCCTCTTTCTTAATTTTGGAGTAACCTCCATTTGATTAGTATTTTCAGGTGTTTCTCATTCACTCCATATCTCCTGAACCTTTTGAAATATTAGAATGAAGCTTTGTAGGAATGTGTATAATAATGGGGCAATGTATCCTGAACAAGAACCACAACTCTGGCTTACTTACTGAATTATCTGCCCTTGCATAAATTTCCTGTTTACTCTAACTCCTTAAATGGTATGTATATTATAAAAATCATTTCAAGGGAATATAGTACAACCAAAAAAGGCCTATCTAGTATGTTTAGGTTATCTCCCTTGTACCACTTTGTCTGTCTATCCTTTTGTAGACAATCTTGTTCATTCTGTTCTTAAACGGGCGTATTATGCGCCGCTTGCGAAGCCCTTGTTACATGTACATATGCGATACAGGTAAGACTTTAATGCTCATATTAGGACTGCATATCTCGAACGCCGAAAAGGGAGAAAAACCAATATCATCCGCATCACACCCCACATGACCCATATCTCAAAGGACAAATCACTTTGAAATAGCCCAAACCCATATCACTCCCTAGGGTGCCCATATCATCCGTATCGCACCCACGTGACCCCTAGGAGCGGCTGTAGTGTAGTGGATAACACTCCAGACTACCAATCCAGGGGTCGCAAGTTCGATCCCCCGCTCCTCCGGTCTTTCGGATGAGACTTTAAACCGAGGTCCCGTCTCCATATGACCTCGTTGTTGGTGGGACGTTAAACCCGAGTTCACTCACTCACTCACCCACGTGACCCATATCATCCCTAGGGCGAAAAAGCCATATCCTGGAAAAGTCTTTGAAAACATGATTTGCGTTTAGCAAACAGGAAAATTTTGGTTACAATGAAAATACATGTATATGATAAATAGATTATGATACAGCAATTTTCATATCATACCCCGTTTCAACCCGAGAATTCCATATCAGCCCGAGACTCCCATATCAGCAACAGGTCTTCTCAGCCCGAGACTCCCATATCAGCCCGAGGGCCAAAGGCTGGGAGTCTCGTGAGAGTCGGGGTATGATACGAAAATTGGCATATAATAATCTATATGTACCAGGGAAATATAACCACAACATGCACACAATGTTCAAATAAAACCGTATTATCATCGACTCAAAGTCATGGAATTTCATAGAAGTTATGCGGCGTTCTTTGCAAAGTGACGTTATACAGCTCAGTTTTAACAAAGTATATATTTTGATATTCACTCTTTCAGTTTAACAATTAATTAACCCTTTAATGCCTAGCGTCCAAAAATAAGACATAGCCAAATTGTGCAGATCCAGATCAGACGCCACTAAACGCGGCCTCTCATCAGGGTCTAAACTTTTTGCATAAGAAAATAATGGATAGTCAAAAATAAATAGATAAAAAATTCCAAAAACAAATTAAGCCTGACACCCCTTAAAAGACAAATGGACTCATCTAATATGTACAGACAGAAAAGTCCAACGGACATGAATCGGTTAACTTACTGTCACAGGGTGAAAATATTTCACCTTTTTTTTTTTTTGTAATTTATTTTCATTGTCATATCTCAATACACAATTATAATACATCTAAAAAATAGCAAGTATTTGCATGTATATACATGTATAAGTAGCATTCAACATCGTGATCAAACATCTCATAATTTTCTAATTCATCGTTTTCGCCGCTTTCCGTCGACTCCCGATATCTCAAAGACGAAAATCCTCATGAACTCCTGGAAAATATTTCATCTTAAAAGTCCATTACTAAATTCTCCTACAGTCCAATTTATCCTATATTTCATGTCATTCCACTCATTTTCCCCATAGCTCATATACTCTTAAGCATTATTTTAAAAGTTAGCGCATATCCATTACCGGTTTTGTCCTTAAGTAATTTAGTGCGCGCGATTCACTTCACTGACTCTCGCTTGTATGCGCACGCACAACATTAGCGCCCTGTCAGTCTTTCATTGTCTCTGGCAGGGGTAGGACTTACGTCCACCTCTAAGGACAACATTATATATATGTCTCCTTTTAATTAAGGAGCGCATTTCATATATTTACAGGTATGTGCTCACTATTTCATATCTTCATTTAGTGATAATTCAGATAATTGTAATTTGTGTCCATTTGTAAATATTTGCTAAATTGTGTATTGCCGTTCTTTGGGCCTCGTACTGCCCAAGCTGCCGGTCAGTCTTTCATCGTCTCTGGCAGGGGTAGGACTTACTTCCTTCTCTAAGGACAAAATTATATAAATGTCTCCTTTTAATTAAGGAGCGCATTTCATATATTTACAGTGTGTGCTGGCCATGGGAATCAGGGAAACCATCATTAAATACATCTATCATCTTTATGTCGTGGTGATTTCTTCCCCCGAACCCCCTCGAGGCAGAATGGGACAAGCTCGTCATCGTTATTCCATTCTATTCTGCACCATTACCTTTACTGCCTCCTAGAGTGGCAAGTCTGAAAGCCTCTTTGACATTGATAGGTTGATAGTCCGATGAGTTCATGATTGCATGCGTGTTAGAAACGTGAACGGCTGTTCGTATGGCATCAAATATGGATGGATGGTAACCGCCTGAGACATCTGGCAATGAAAGAAATTATTAGCGTATGTACTTAAATTGCTATACGTATATATATGAGGTTACAATTTCAAATTCAATAAGATAAGAACTCAATAAGCTTTTCTTTCTTTCTGGTCCTTTAAATGTTCTTATCTTATGTAAATACATGTATGATTGTAATCTTATGAAACAAAATATGTTTAAACCGATTTCGAAGGAATGAAATATTATGTAAGTTGATCTCCAGAATTAAAATACATGTTACATGCATTTAAACAGGACAAGGTGGAAAGGGATTGTCTCAAATTCATCTGGGGTGCCCCAACGACCTAGTAAGGTTATGGGATAGAATAGAATATATTTTAAAACATGTAAATTGGCCAAACTATGCACTGATCGATTTAAACGGCAAACTGAATTCCGCTCTCATTTTGGAACAAAAATATGATTACACATGCATGACAAATGGAGACAAGAAGCTGTGATAAAGTATTACTTGAGATCTCTAGTTAATGTATGCCTTCAATTCTTGTTTAATATCCAGTACATGTACCACATCACAAATGACTGTCTCTATATGATACCCGAATACCAAGCATCAAATTTAAATCCGAGTTATCTTAAGGTAAATATCAACATTAAACCAATGATACTGTTACAAATGCATCTGTGATACATGAACACAGTACTTTGGGTAAAAATAAACTGAATATTTGAATTTATAAAATTATAAAATTGTTATGGGATTTAATAGCAAACAGTAGTATAAAAGTATATTCATTTTAGTGAAGTAAAAAGCTTAATATCTTTAGTTTAAAATTTTAAAAAAAAAATTAAATTACCTGTCCCTAAACCAACCTTGACCTCTTTTTCCAGCAAGGTTTTGACGTCCAACAAACCACTGCGTATTCTGGAAAGAGAATAAAGGGAGTAATCACACTATTTAAGTTACACCGCCATGATTTATGCCATTTGCCATTTTGAAAACAACTTTGTAACTTCTTGTCAGCTTTTCGATATGAAGGAGCCCTTCATATAAAAAAGTCTACTTTTGAAGGAAAGAATTTGCTCCTAGAAGAGCGAATTCTTTCCTTTTAGAGTAGACTCCTTATGGAGGGAGGCAATAACGAAAAACGGCAGCGCTGCTGGCCTTTGAATGTATCCATTAAACTTAGATACAGTCTCATTGTGCCAGTATTCATTATTACGCCACTCTGGATGTAAAATTTATTGTATTCTACATGACATGTACAAAAGAAATATAATACAAAGTATCTGTGGCTCTGAAAGAGTTGTTCTCACTGAAGTGACCTAGTTTTACCCCACATGGCCCATATTTGAACTTGACAGAGAACAAACATTCTGACATAGTTTTACAAACATTCATTGAAAAATGAAGCATCTGTTGTGAAACAATGTTTTTCAATGATCTGACCTAGTGACCTAGTATTTGAACTGGCATGACCCATAATCTAACTTTACCTCTGAGACATCAACACTTACAACAGAGTTTCACAAAGATTCAATGGAAAATAAAGATTTTATTTTGTAACTAAGATTTGACCTAAAGACCTAGTTTTTCACAAAACAAGACTCAGTATCAAACTTGGCCTAAATTTCATGGAGGTAAACATTCTGACAAAGTTTCATATAGATCGGATCAAAAATGTGCCTTCTAAAGTATACACACAGTTTTTTCTAAGATTTGATCTAGTGACCTAGTTTTTCAACCAACATAACCCAGATTTAAAATTTACCTAGACTTCACAGCGATTAACATTCTAACTATGTTTAATAAAGATTGGATCAAAACTGTGCCCTCTAGATTGTACACAGGGGTTTTCTAGGGTCTGACCTAGTGACCTAGTTTTTGACCCTTAAGGACCCAGTTTCAAACTTGGTCAAGATTTTTTGAGATAAACATTGTGACAAAGTTTCATGAATATCAAATCAAAACTCTGCCCTCTAGAGTGTACACAAGATTTTTCGGCGATATGACCTAATGACCTAGTTTTTGCCCCGACCTGACCCAGTTGCAATTTTGGTCTAGATTGTTAGAGATAACCATTCTGACAAAGTTTCACGAAGATTGGAACATAAATGTGCCCTCTACAGTGTTCACAAGGTTTTCTAAGATTTGACCTAGTGACCTAGTTTTTGACCTGACCTAACCCAGTTTCAAACATGGCTTATATTTTACAAAGATAAACATTCTGACAAGGTTTCCTAAAGATTGGCTCATAACTGCGCTCTCTAGAGTGTAAACAACGATTTTCTAAGACTTGACCTAGTGACCTAGTTTTTGACCCCCTAAGACCCCGTTTCAAACTTGGCCTAGATTTTATAAAGATAAACATTCTAAATAAGTTTCATGAAGATTGGATTAAAACTGTGCCCTTTGTGTCATTCTAAGATATGTTTCTATTTTTAGTTCTGGTGGCCATTTTGTTCAGTTGAGTGGAACCGTTTTATCAATTTTGATTTAGGATTATGAGTCAAACATTTCTGTGAAATTATTTTGAAATCGAGCCATTGGCTTGAGAGATGATGTCTTTTAAAAAATTGTTTTCTCTTTATAGCTCTGGCGGCCATTTCGTTCAGCGGAGCGAAACCACTTTAGCAATTTTGGTTCACGGCTATAACAGAAACATTTGTGTGAAATTATTTTGAAATTGGGTAACGGGTCTAGGAGGAGATGTCGTTTGAAGAAATTGTTGACGATGGACGGACGGACACAATAGCCAACATTGTGAGCTAAAAAGGGTAAAACAAGCAAACTTTTACGTACGAGAGGTTGGAGTTTGGACAATGTGAGATAGCGCAGCCTCGCTCCTTCATGATTTCAATTTCAGGCTGTGTGAGATAGATACCATGTGCTAGAACTGTCTGAAAGATGAAAAATATGTGATCAGAGTCAGGGCTCTAGAAACAAAGAGGTAACAGAGATAATTTAGGGATAATTTTCATTTTTTCTAAATGGAAACATAAGTGATGCAAACGCCATCATATCTTTTTTTAATTTATCGAGCTAGGGTAATCAAAGTATACCATAAGCAGATGATGTGTATTCGTATGTGTGTCAAAATTCATTAATGTGACATACCTTTCTCAGAAATAGGAGAGTTTTCAATGCAAAAGTGTAGGCGATACCGGCGATGGAATTTCACAAGCACGGTGTCCTTTACGAGAGTCTGTTAATAGTTCTTTCAAATGAAAACAATTCGTGATCTTTCGTGATCGCCTTATATTAAAGAGCTCAGATAAGAGACAGTAATTTGATAGCGACAAACAGTACATGAATAAGTTAAACACGGTTTTCATCTACAAATTCCGATAAAAACACATGGCACAAGTGTCAGGCCAGGCATTCTACAGCCCAAATACCTTGTTAGTTAGTAAACCAGATCTGTCGTAAGTATCAGTGTAATGGTCGACATCAGGATGTACCGTCCTCTCAAACTCAATTTCTTCTTTCGTTTCACATATGTGTGTCTGCAGCAACAAGAAAGATACAAAACTTTAGACCATATACTCAGGTGAGTATGTCAGGGCCTCATGTCACATGAGGTGATTCTAAGTTTGTTGACTTGTAAAGTTGAAATAATAACTAAATCAATTCTTTGTTTAGCCACGGCAGTGATCCAAGTTATTTTTTCTTTTTTTTTTTCTTTTTTCTCTCACAATGATCCTAATTAGTATTTTATTTTCCATCAGGGATCGAAATCATTCCTTTATCTTTCGACACTGATCGAAATAAATTCTCCCACGGTGATCCAAATTAATTCTTTATTGTCTCAAAGTGATCCAATAAATAAATTCCCACACTGTTTCCAAACTGATTCTTAAATTTTCCTACAAAGTGATAAAGCCATACTCGTACAAAGGTGTTAGGCCTAATAAAAAGACAAGCGCAGAATTTCACAAAAAATCACAGATCCACCATTCTCAAGTCTAAGTCTCATATCTGATCTTGGCTTGGAACTCGTTCATAAGCAAAATTTGTTTGTGTGAATGGGCACACGTTGGAGTCAGAATAATTTGAGCCGCGACACGACAAAACCAACAATGTGGTTGTGCGCCCAGCGCAGACTCAGATCAGCGTTCGCATCTGCTCAGTTTGATAAGACTCTTCGTTAATGGCTCAAATGGTAGCTAAGGGTCTAAGCTACCCCCATGCGGACAGCGAAGACTCTGATCAGACTGGGCGGATGCCCAGGCTGATCTGAGTCTGCGCTGGGCGCACAACCACATTGTTGGTTTTGTCGTGTCGCGGCTCATTTGACGTATAGCTTAGAAAATGAGACAGATTTACTCTAACAAATGGTTGCATTCGGTTCCAATGATACTAAAGTCTACATACAGTCAAGGTCCATAGGTAATTTCACGAAAGTTTTTTCCCACAGACTTTATTGTATTTACTGGAATTTCTATTCAATATACTACTACCAATTGGTGCTGATCGACCATTAAAGGAGCAGTCTCTATAAGGCCATTTTCATGGCTAAAACCGATTTTCTTTAAACTTTATATACTTTAACTGATATGTATTGACTGTCTTATGGTGCAATACCAGATTGTTTGGTTCACTGGTTTTTACTGTATGCACGATGTAAGTGGGTGGGGTAATTCCACCCCATTAAAAGTATAGATACAAAAATGTTATTTTTTCTATTCCAAGTCCATGCTTCAAAATGGTGGTTGCAATAGGAAAAGTACACTTCTAGACTTAAGAAGTGATAAAAGACTTAAAAGATGATGATAATATTGTTCTAAAATTCATAACAGAATAGAGTTTATGTTCGCTTGTAAGATGTACCCCAATTTCAGTATTTTTTGTTCTCCGACTTTACGAAAAACCACAACACGTTCACAGTTTTTAAGATTTTTTAAAAAGCCTTTGCTATTATAATGTTGATATAATAGTCATTGCAGGCATATGGCAGAATTTATTTTTTATCATTAATATGAGAGTTATCTCCCCGCGAAATTTGATATTGTCCATTTTTTAATATCAGCATGCATTTGTCATTTCATGAGTACTCCAAACTCCATTTGGAAGTTAATAACACCTTTTGATGCGAATATTTGTAGATTTTTGTAGGCATTGGAGCTACTTTTGCATGCGACGATGTCATATTTTATGTAATTTTGATAAAAGGATACCTCGCATCTGGAAAATTAACAAATTGCTAATGACTTACAAGCAGGGTTGGCTTAGTTTTTGCAACCTCATTAAACTCATGCTAAATGCTTAAATTAAAGTCCTTATGGCCCATTCGTGTTTTTACGCTGGTTATTTTTCATCTTCTCATAATTGCCAGACATAATCCATGTGTCAACAGCAGCATCTTTTACATAATCAATGTGCACCTTGCTCGGGTTGGCTTCACTGTTTTCTGTTTCGTTGCGGTAATATCCTAAATACCAAAGCACTGAAGCCACATGTGCATAACACCCAACGGTGCGAGCACCACTTCTGCACCCACAATACCATCCAGTGATTGGGTTCAGCCCTTGAGTGTATTCAACCCACAAGTTATATGTTTTATTTGATGTGTGCCTGACTCCATCTTTAAAGAAATGGAACCAAATATAATGCCAAGTACCTCCATTAGAAACTACTGGCGAAGAGTTATTTGAAAAGAAAATCAAGCTGTATATATCAAGAACCACATCCTCTCCTAAAAGTAGAATTGTATGCTCTTTGTGTAATGCATTTTGATCTCCTTTGGTAACGAGCACAGATTCAGACAAAGTCATTGCCAGACGTATGATGGCTTTAGCAAAATCTCCAAATAAGCTGCAGGATAAGGTTATGAAAAGTGGTTGGGATAAAAAACGGGTAATGTGAAAAAAGATTGATGACACAAAGCTTGACAATTTCCCAGAGTTGACTGAGGATGAACTCAGGGACCTGACAATGGGAATATACCAACTTAAACAGGCCAAATCCTACACGGATGAACACTTTGACGAAAAGGGATCATATGAGATAATGGCACACAAAGAAAATGGCGGTGTTCTCAAAGCACAGATACGTTCTCGTCACACATCAAATAAAACATATAACTTGTGGGTTGAATACACTCAAGGGCTGAACCCAATCACTGGATGGTATTGTGGGTGCAGAAGTGGTGCTCGCACCATTGGGTGTTGTGCACATGTGGCTTCAGTGTTTTGGTATTTAGGATATTACCGCAACGAAACAGGAAACAGTGAAGCCAAACCGAGCAAGGTGCACACTGATTATGTAAAAGATGCTGCTGTTGACAAATGGATTATGTCTGGCAATTATGAGGAAGATGAAAAATAACCAGCGTAAAAACAAAAATGGGCCATAAGGACTTTAATTTAAGCATTTAGCATGAGTTTAATGAGGTTGCAAAAACTAAGCAAACCCAGCTTGTAATTCATTGGCAATTTGTTAATTTTCCAGATGTGAGGTATCCTTTTTTCAAAATTACATAAAATATGACATCGTCGCATGCAAAAGTAGCTCCAATGCCTACAAAAATCAACAAATATTTGCATCAAAAGGTGTTATTAACTTCCAAATGGAGTTTGGAGTACTCATGAAATGACAAATGCATGCTGATATTAAAAAATGGACAAAATGAAATTTCGTGGGGAGATAACTCTCGTATTAATGATCATAAAATAAATTCTGCCATATGCCTGCAATGACTATTATATCAACATTATAATAGCAAAGGATTTTAAAAAAATCTTGAAAACTGTGAACGTGTTGTGGTTTTTCGTAAAATCGGAGAACAAAAAATACTGAAATTGGGATACATCTTACAAGCGAATATAAACTCTATTCTGGTATGAATTTCAGAACAATATTATCATCATCTTTTAAGTCTAGAAGTGTACTTTTCCTATTGCAACCACCATTTTGAAGCATGGACTCTGAATAGAAAAAATAGCATTTTTGTATCTATACTTTTAATGGGGTGGAATTACCCCACCCACTTAAATCGTGCATACAGTGAAAACCAGTGAACCAAACAATCTGGTATTGCACCATAAGACAGTCAATACATATCAGTTAAAGTATATAAAGTTTAAAGAAAATCGGTTTTAGCCATGAAAATGGCCTTATAGAGACTGCTCCTTTATGTTGCAATCGACGACCTTTTTTCTATTCCAGTTGTTCACCATAAATTTACTTGAACATATTACTTAAAGTTTTACATTCATTTTTAACTCACTAATCTCGACCGTCACCACTGACGTCAGTGGGGACTTTTGCTTTTTTAAAAACATGCTGGGTTCGATACCCGGACTTTTCAGTTTTGTCATAGAACATTTTGTTAAAAAAAATCAGCAATTTTTTTTGATAACCCGGAGATAAAACAATTTCATGACCTAGATTACATTACTGGAAATGCATCGTTTTATTGTTCTAGATTTAATAGACATACTTTATCAAAATAGACCCCACATGGATTGCTACTGCTTTCTTTTATGATGTAAATTGAAGTATTTCCTTTTTTGTCTACTATCTGTCTCCGCATTCTCAGAATGAGTCTGTGATAATCACTAAACAATGGTACTAAGCCAATGGCATAAAGTTATTTGATCATGTGACACTGGAAGTCACGTGATCAAATATATCTTAATACATGTCCTTTCATTTCATTGTTTCAACATGGACATAGAACAGTATAGCACTAACAAAAAGTCAAATTAGCAAAATTGAATAGCTTATAAATGCCCACAGAGAAATGATATGCAACATCTAAGCTACTGTGGAGATAGAACATTTGATTCTGATTCCAATGGTATATACATGTAATACTCGATTTTTTTTCCAAAAATGGACATAGAACACTATAGCATTCAGCCGACGACTGGTTAACTGCTTAGGATGTTTAGGCCTGTCCACAAATAGGGTGGTTAGTTTAACTGACTGCCCCGACATGACCATAGCTGTTTACCGTGGACGTCAATCAACGACACCACAACAACAGGTAAAAACACTTAGGCCATGAGCCAAATATGGTTTACCTCCCCCCCCCAGGGGGAATTTTGTAGACCATACTTTTCTAAAAGTTCAGCATCTTAGAAGTATTTTGCAGCATGTTAGCCCTCTGGCAAGTGGGGCGTTAAGCTGTAACAGCCTGTTGAATACGTTACCCATTAAAATAATAAACATAAAATAAAAATTATCAAAAAATATAAAAAATAGAAATCACTTACCTATGTTTAAAATTATAATTGAGTCTAATAGGACAATGCAGTAGCTAAAAGTTATGATGTTTGAAAGGTTACTTTAGCCTACATGGTGTAATATACGTGACGTTTTTCTTTACACTCCATTAAAATTGCTATTTCCATCCAAAATACTTTCTTTTTGTAAGTTATTTCTTTACTATTAGACAAAATGTTTGGTACTGTATCAAAGAAAAGTTATAGATCTTTTCAGATCTACAAAAATTATTATCCTATCTTATATACTTTGGGAGAAATAGGATGTTGAACACAGTACCCCCTTATAAATGTTCCCAATTACAATTATCACTTTCCGTATAATTCAAGTGCTTGAACTACACTGTTGGAATAGAAATCAACAGTAAAAGGTAATATTGAATATGCCAGCCTATTTAAACAGCAAAAACCAGTTCGACAATATTTTGAATGCATTTAATTGGCCACAATGATGGATTATATACGTTACCTAGGGCTATTTTTGTTTAAATCATATAATTTGAATATACAATCATTTTATTTTCTTTGGTAGCAGTTTCTTCATAAAAGAATCTTTTATTATAAGAGAAAAAATGCATTCTGGTTTATTTTCTATGATAAGCTATACTAGTAGTAACGTAAATAACATTAATATTTAAAATATTTCATTATAATACCTTAAATCAGGTTTTTTTCCACTGTCAATAAAAAAAATAACACATATAAGTCTGGGTGTTCTTATGATATATTGTGTACTTGGACCTATCAACACGTCTCTCAGTTATTACTTTTAGGGATTCATGGGGTGTGTTTTATACGTGATTAAACACAGTATACTTCAAATTGTAATGTTAAGGGCCTTGACATATTCTGCACATGTAAAATGGATTTTGCTGTTTACTTTGTTACTATATCAAAAGTAAAAGTATTTCATAATGGCATTGCCCAGTTTGTTTCTATTACAATTTGTACATTTGAGTTCTAAAGACAGTAACATACGTGAAATTTTGTCATATACAGCTGGAAAATCCAAAAAATAAAGAAAAAAAATAAGAAAAAATACAACTTTAGAACAGATAAAGCTGCAGCTATTAAAAGCCAGCATTGATTTTGCATATACTGCTCCAACAAACTGATATACAGTCAGTTTGATACCATTAAAAGCTAAGTGGTTTTGACGTGTTTAGTTTAAAACTATAAAATAATCAATAATCAACAATGCAAAATGGAGTACCACCTTGTTGATTGTTATGATTTGGTATAGTTTTTACGTGCACACTGAAAAACTATAAAGCAGAACAGTAAACCTGAAGCTTGAAGACTTAAGCCAAATACAGTTCTGCATCAAAGCTATGTAGATATTTGCTGGCAGCATATACTTACTTTTGTAAGACTATCGTATATTTTACGTTACCGAAGGAAACAACATTGCTGAGATACAGTTAAGAAACAAACTTTTGAAAATAATTAATGGTAGTGTCGTGTCAATACAGTGCTTTATTTAGTTCATTTATGTAACTAACAATAATGTGTCAACCAGGAGTTTTGGAGAATAGTATCAGAAACATTTTTAAAATACAAAAAAGAGACACTGGCAGTTTACTAGTATACTGTAGCAATCTATAAATGCTATGTTTAAGATGATCTATATTTCTGTGATTTTGTTTCTTGCTCTTTAAAGTCTAACTACAATCAATCATCTGTTAAAGAATCTAACTACATTCAATCATCTCTTAAAGAATCTATTCACCAAAGAACATAAAGATACGTTTAGTTGGACAATTTTTTTTCCAGGGTCAGTGTTCCAGTAGCTCTGCACACATAATAAAATGGCAAATGAAAATGACAGAATATATTAATGTTGGTCGTTGCTGTTCAGATATTTATGAGCAAATTTTAGTTCTTCTCCTTTAGAATGTATTTGCCTACACTGTAGTTGTGCTTAGCAGCATAATACTGAGAAAAAAGAGAAAAGAAAGACCAAACAAGTAACGTATACAACGTATTTATTGAATGTTTATGAATTCTTCATGTCCGATATCCTTAACTAGTAATACAGTATTTCTGGAGAGCAAATAATCAAACAATAGAAATAGTGCATAACTATACATGCTGAGGAAGGGCTAACCTAAATAACATACTGCATTTGATCTCCGTGACCTTGTATTACCACATTGTTTACTTTTTTTAGCAATAAATATGGTTGTAAACTGCTTATTAATGATATCTTACTGCTTATCCAATCATCCTTGTCCAAATATGTTAAATACTGTTAGAGAATACAGCATTTTGGCAATATTTAAACAACAATTTTAGTTGCTTTCATATTGAAAATTGTCTGACTGAAATTTGTATTTCGTAACATCTTTAGTCCTTGCTAGTAGCAACAAGTGGGAATAAAACCATAGGGTTTGCAAAATTACCTGACCAGTTAAATATTTGTAATAACATAATGAAAAATAGAACTCCTGAACAGGCTGATGACAGAATGTTGTATGCGTTTTAAAGTACATGTATGTCACTTTCTAATTTCCTTAAATTTTCACATTGTTAATATTTTGTAATGTATTTGATGGCCGGGAGCTGCATAAACAGATCATGTAGATCACAAATTAACATGTAAGTTATGATCACGGGAGCCACACATATTTGCTAACCTATGTAAAGCAGTTACTGCGCAAAGAGGCTTGTGGCTGACGATTCAACTGACAGCATAGCAAAAATGGTGTTAATGCCGACAGCAAACTTTGTACTGCTATTGATTGCCTCGGCTGGTAGTCACAGTTGCATATTTGTATATAGGGTAATTAAACAGCTCAGCAAACAGTACAGTTAGCAAAATTGGTTTTATCCCCACCATAACGAGAACCTAAATACTAATCAGTTGCAGCATTTACAACTTATACTTACTTCATTCTATGCATAAAATTTAAAAAAATCATTTTTATGAAGTCATTTTTAAGTGAGAATAAACTGAAGGCAAGGTTGAACTGCTTCAGCTCTAACAATCTATAATATGTGTCTTGCTGAGTTCTTGTGTATTTCAAAGAGCTAAAGAGCTAAATTTGCCATCTGACGATAAATGGTAAGCTAATACTACAGCAATGAATAATTCATGCCGCCCGGGAACAAAAATTTTGATAACAGATGAGTCACAAATCTTTTCCTCGACATATTACAATTATGTAACGTAACGTTACTGTTAGATTGCTTTTCAAATATACACTATCCGATGTTTTTTTTTATAGTTTGAGAACACATAACATTGGCGTTTCTTCATATTTACATATACAACAGTGTCTACTACAGACAAATTACAGATAACATTGAAAAATAAAATGCAGCTGATGTTGGCTTTCTTAGCTTTTCATGTCATTTTGTATGTTAATTCTTCAAAAATTAGATAGTTTCTGTCCCCATTTAATATATCCACTGCTAACTGCTGCCTAACTGCTGCCTAGCTTATCTAAGCTGGGCATGAACCAAAGAAGATTGATGGAGCACGTATAAACTTCAGTCCACCAATTCAGCGATTTAGTCTGATTCTGGTTGATTTTGTAGTATTTTTGTTGTGGTTATATACGTTACATATTAATCGTGACTGCTGACGAGTTTTGTAAGACTTCAGTTTGTTTGTTTTTTATTCTAGAATATTGAAACAGCCATATATATGACATTAACATTTCTCTACAATTCTTACAATTTGCTCCTTATATTACATGTATTTAGAAACTGAAGGGGGGGGGGGAACGTCAAATACAATGTAAACTACGTTATACGGGTTAGTAAACTTATCCTTGACAATGTCAAATACCTTGAAACAGCAATTTATGTACTAGCAGACAAAACCTAACATTATTTAGGGTGAATACTAGCATGTGTATAATAATTCGTGTTTTCTATTATATCGTGAATATGTAAATTTGGGTAGTATAATTGACGTTGACGTTATACGTTAACGCCCCAACGTACAGAGGGCTTACATGTGTCATTTTGTTTCTTATATAATGTAGTTTCAGAAAATTATAAGGTACAAAATTCCCCCTGGGGGGGAGGGGGTCTATGGTCAGCTCAAGGTCTAACTACAATCACATGCCGTAATTCGTGGCTTTTAAGTCGAGGGGTTTCCCTTCAAAAACAATCCTAAAAATCTAGATCTGTTTTATAAGACGACAGGAGAAAAACAAACGTTTTAATGCAGAATTTCATAAGACTGATTTAGATATTTGAGTATTTCTAGAGAGGCATTACCCTGTTTTACAGCCGAGTAAATTACCTGAATTGGTAACCCGTATGTCCTGGCAAGATCTCCCAGTGCATCCATTAGTTCTTTTGAACAGGATACACTAAATCTGGGTGTTATACATGGTGTAATATGTTTGTACTGTAATATAAGAAAACAAAAATTAGTATAGTTATTTAGCTCTAATTTGATGTCGCCAAAACCTGCGGACACACGAAAAGCGCCATCCATTTTTTTTCAAATAAAAGGAAACCGTATTTTAAAACTTGTGGTGACAAATGAGAAAGTATTTCAGTCTTCTGCAAGATTTTAGGTGAATACTTAGAAGTCTCTCAGGTTCGTTTGGGGAATTTTATTTTGGCACCAAAAGTCAAAAGAGTGGTTACATTCCATCCATAGATGACACCTATTTTATTATATTTTGTGGAGAGGATTACTAATCCCTAATGTCAATCTTCGTTAGGATGCAAAATCCTGTACTGTTGCTGAGAGACATTGCAAATTCATATCAGCGACATCCTGAAAATAGCCAGGCAAATGCGAAATGCTCATACTAAGAACAGTTCGCAGACATATGATGAAATGAAATCGTCAAACGATTGACGGCCAGATATAGACTGAACTACTGTATAAAAGGGCCGTTAAATAAGCAACAACAACAACAGATGTTTGAAAAAAGCAGATTCGGTGCTACTGACCTAGTTCATGACAGATACTAAAATGCATGTCAAACGTTAACCTTGTTTTCAACTAATAGTTCCGAAGGTGCAGGAAATCTTAACACTATCGCGGTATGGATTGCCTTAAGACTATCATGCTACATGTTTAAATAAACAAAAGTTGTTGCGATGTTGGGATCATTTGAAAGTAAAAAGACCTAACAGATTTTAAAGACAGAAGTAAAATGGAGAATGTCAAATGATTATAAAGGTGTGTAAAAAAAGAAGTGTACCTTTCTCTCCAAAACTGTTTCGACGAACCTGAAGAAAATTCGAAAAATAAAATAAAAATAATTATAAAATAAAAAAATCCAAAAACTACAGCATGTGGCAGGCTTTCTACTACAGGCAAAGAATGCAATCAGCAGGCCATCAATGCAATCTTATCAATTTTGGTAAGATAAGCCTTCTTATGAAAGACTAAACACACATATCAGAATCAGAATCAGAATCAGAATTGTTTACTGGTGATACGTCCAAGGACAATCATTCACCAGGACCTGTGAATCAGGGAAGCTAGTCCCTAGCCCTTATGAGAGAAGTAAACTCAATAACTGAATCCTCTGCACCCTCAGCAGCAGAAATAAGTGAATCTTCTAGGGAATTCCAATCTCTAATAGTCTGGGGGAATAAACTGGACTTGTAAATGTCAGTCCCAGCCAATGGGGTTTGAAATGTCAGGGAATGATGATTCCTGGTACGCCTACTTGGGGGAACAAGGTCATTTATGGGTATACTGACTGCACCCTTCAGACCTTTGTACAGCATTATGAGTCTACTATCTTTTCTTCTCTTTTTCAGGGATTCCCACTTAAGTTTCTCCACAATGCCAGTCATATTCCCAGTTTCATATGTGTAATTTCCCGTTACAAATCTAGCTGCCCTTTTCTGCACCTTCTCAAGTTCATCTTGAAGAAGTATACTTTGAGGGTCCCAAACTGAACTGCCATACTCCAGGACTGGACGCACCAGTCCCTTGTATGATGACTCTTTAACATATTGTGGACATGCTGCCAAGTTACGTCTGAGGAAGCCGAGGGTCCTATTAGCCTTTGAGCAATTATTGCTGACATGTGTGTTCCATTTCAAACCATTGGTAATGGTTATGCCGAGATACTTGATAGTTTCTACATTATGCCGAGATACTTGATAGTTTTTACATTACTGAGGAACGTTCCCTCTAAGGTATAGGAAGCATTGATCTTCTTGATCCATTTCCTTGTAACTTGCACTATATTGCATTAACAGGTTGAAATCTCATGCCCCAACTCCTTGCCCAACAACCTAAATGATCTATATCCTCCTGAAATTTCACCGTGTCTTCAATATCTCTGATTTCACGATAGCAAACAAAGTCGTCATCAAAAAGTCTTAATTCCGAGACAATATTTTCTGTTATATCGTTAATGTACAACGAGAACAACAACGGTCCAAGAACGGTGCCCTGGGGAATGTAGGACATTTCGGCCATGGACGTTTCGGCCACGGACATTTCGGCCTAGGACAGTTCGGCCATGGACATTTCATCCACGGACATTTCGGCCATGGACATTTCGGCCAAATCTGAAAAAAATGGGGACATGAAAATATGCTACTGTAAACCTTTAACATGACAGATATGGTTTTATGCACACATGACACCAAAATATGTGACTGGGCTCAAAATAACTCCAACCATATCTCTAAAAGCCAAAAGATGGGTGCACCACAGATTCATCAGCCATATGTTTGCTTATTAAGATATTATAGGCATCACATGAATGATAAAGGCCACACTGGCCCGTAGATGGGGATGGCAAATGCTCCAGATTATGCTCAAAATGACGTTAAAAGTGTTTAAGGTCTATAAACCTATCAAAACTCTTAAGCAAATATCATATAAGGCCCTAGTTCAAGTAGTTGAAATAGTTGTTCACCGTGCTATTCACCTTTAGATGCTTACAATAACTTTAAAGATGCTGAAGGTCCATAAAACATCAAGAGAACAACAACAAATCATTGGCATTCATTAAGACTTAGCTTTAAGTTACTCATATGATTCCTTATTTAATTATAAAAAGTTATTTTTGGACAAAGGCCGAAATGTCCACCCTTGGCAATTTCTGTGGCCGAAATGTCCGTGGCCGAACTGTCCTAGGCCGAAACGTCCGTGGCCGAAATGTCCGTGGCCGAAATGTCCGAGCACCGCCCTGGGGGACACCCGACAAAACTGGGGCCCAATCCGACTTAAATCCATTTACCACCACACGCTGCTGCCTGTAACAGAGAAAAGAATCTATCCATTTCAGAGTCTTCCCACCAATACCATAGCCGCATAGCTTACATTTAAGTAATTCATGAGGGGAAGTGTCAAAAGCTTTCTCGAAGTCCAAGATAAAAGTGTCAACCTGACTGCCCTTATCCAAGATTTTAGCCCAGTCATTTATAACCTTGATCAATTGAGTTTCACAACTACGTTTCTTCCGGAAAGCATGTTGTCTGCCAGACAAAAGTTTATGTTCATCCAAATGTGCCATAATATTTGAGCAGACAATGTGTTCGAGTAACTTTCATGGTACACAAAGTAGAGAAACGGGTCGGTAATTGCAAGCCAAAGACCTATCTCCTTTTTTTTGAAGAGTGGGCATATATTTGCAAGAGACCATTCCTCGGGGATTTCACCCGTGTCAATAGATTGTTGGAAGGGATGAGCAAATTCAGCCTAATTCAGATGCTAGTTCTTTTAAGACTCTAGGATGCAATTCATCAGGTCCTAAAGCTTTCGATGGGTTCAAGCTCTTAAGAAGTTTCGTTACACCTTCTGCCGAAACATGAATGTCCTCCATGAAAGGAGCCGAGCGATTAAGAAGCGGGACTTGGGTGTGTTCACTTTTATTAAACACATCCGAAAACTGACTGTTACATTAATCAGCCAGTTCCAACTCTAATTCGGCAACGCCACCGCCATTTCTCTTCTTTAGGGGTGGGATACCTTGAGTATCTTTCTTTTGACTATTAATGTACCTGTAGAAGTCTCTGGGATTAGCCTTTATGTCACCAACCAAGTTAATGTTGCTTTTTCACATCAGCTTTTATTTCCCTTCTCAAAGATTCAAATTTTGACCTAAATTTGCTACTGCCAGTCTTTTTGGCCTTCGCATGTGTCTTATTTCTTCTACGAATCTTTCTTCTTATCTCAGGGGTTATCCAAGGAACAGAATAGGTTGACCTACATAAACAGCCGACTCAGCTCTCAAGGGTAGACATGCGTTGCGGATCACTGCCACACCCCCAACTGTAGCCGCGGCTTTCACAGAGCTCTATTCACAAAATAGCTTCGTGACCTTGAAGTAGCAAACAATATAAAGTACACTATTATCACGACTGAGACCGTTTAACCACGATGCTTTGATGTTTTGTGAATCTTCGTCTGACACGTATATTTTTATTGGCTTGTTAATGTCGTTTTGCGTATGAGTAAGTGCAAAATTCTGGTAAAAATCGTATACTTTAGGTATCTACACACAAATGCACGTGACTGAATATCTACCTTTTCGTATCCGCAATAGACTGTCCCATGGACTCTTCAACATAATAATCTGGAGAATGCTGGTCCATGTTGACTTTTCCTACATATGCCCGCTGTCCAAGTTCATCTACAGCCAAACAAAGAATATAAGTATCTTACATGGGTGTGAGGTGTGGATAGAAAAATCCGTCACGAGGCTCACTGTTCGGCATCACGAGGCTTGCCGAGTGATGTCGAATAGTATTCCCGAGTGACGGATTTTTCTATCCGCACCTCACACCCATGATAGATACTTTTTTTTGCACACCACGATTTGTTTTAACTTTAGAACTTGTTAAAATGCGTAATTCTTCTAGTACTTGAGAGTTTTCAATTTGATTTTAAAGAAGGCGCCGCTGTCAACGACTTCCATTCGGCTCTTTTCGTCAACAACTAGCGTGCATAAACTGACGTATTTTTTGCCGTCTTCGTGACGTCATCATCTGAAAAAATCAACGTCACTTGACGACGCAGACGACGCTACCCAAGAGAAACAGAAGATGAAAACCTTTGAGCGCAAAAGACACACAAACAGAGGCAAAATTTATATATTCATATGCAAGATACACGCAACAGTGCGGCAACCGTCAAACAGCTGGGGTAAAGCTCAGCACACAAAACAAAATGTTGACGCAATGTTTTGGACATCTGCCATGACTGAATGATTGATTGATGTGTTGCTTTACGTCCATGGTAAACAGCTATGGTCATGTCGGAACAGTCAGTTAACCAAACCACACTATCTTTGGGCAGGCTTAGACCTCCTAGGCGGTTAACCTGTACTAAGTGCACATATTTTCGCCAGTAACTGACAACTGTCCTTCTTGTATCAGCCATGATAGTTGATAATAGAAATACATGCAAACATGGACTTGCTAAGTTCAGAATCGTCTAGATTTTGAGCAAATAAAATGTAAATGAAAGGCAAGTCATTGTCCTTTGTGTCGCTTACCGGACTGATTCTAAAACTGTTTTCTCAGACACATGTCTCGCCATTTATTATAATATTTCCTTTAGGGGAGAGTCGGGTAACTTCGGACAGGCGGGTAAATTCGGACATACCATTGCAAACAGTGAAAATCCAGCTGAGACGGCTCATAATGAGCCGTCTAATCAGGATTTTCACTGTTTGGCCAGTTAATTTTTGTTTTAGTTCCAAACAACAGCCATATAAAGAAAACAATGTCACTGTCCGAAATTACCCGCTGTCCGAAGTTACCCGACTCTCCCCTACCTATAATGTCACAGAGTAACAGGCTTGCGTCGGTGTGTATCGTCGCAAAATAACAGGCCGTCGTTGTTCCACTGCGTAGGATTCGTCTCTGAAAATTAAAATTAAAATGGTAATAACATGTACCCTCCGTTTTGGTAGACGTTAACCACTTCTGATTGACTATGTTTTCAAGGATATTACGAAATGAAAAAGAGCTGTTACCAAACGAAAAAGAGTCATAGTTACCAAACGACCTGATCACCAGGTCGTTTGATAACTATAACTCTTTTTCCTTTCGTAACAGCTCTTTTTCGTTTCGTAACAGCCCTTGTATATATTTGTACATAGTTAATCAGGGGTGATTAACAATTCTTTATAGCCATTCTACAATTCAGGCAAGTTTTCTTAACTACGGCGACACATAGAAAGTCTTTTGATCGTTTACAGGTTGACTTAAACTGCAGACACTGATCAGACAGCTCTAATGAGTAATCTGTAAGAGGTGCATAGTGTTCAGTGTGCCACCTTTCTCGCAGTATTTACGGTCATTGCGGCAGTGTACCAACGGGTGGCTGGATTACTTGCGAGTTAACTTCCTTTTCTACAGTAGTTTGGTCATACCAAGACGATGAGAGATCAAAAAAAGAAAGGCCTTAAGCAATATGACTCTAATAAGACTCCATTTACGGTTGAACACGATACTGTACCACCTCTAGCGAGCACCGAACTCGGGACTGCGAGGTCAGTGCTTTAATCACTCAGCAACCATGGCTCCTGAAAGCGTATCAATTTTACTGATAATCAATTGATTTAAGGTAAAAGAGTATGTTGTCTGGAAAAGCAACTCTCAGACTGCCAATTTCATTCTTGCTTCTCTTCTCAGCGGGAGTCGACTTACGTGAAAGAATTCGCTTCCCCATATTTTGGAAGGGCACCGTCGTAGAGGGAAGCTACAATGAAGTCACAAAGAGGTTCTCCTTCATTATGATTGTGGAAAAACTTAGCTTTTACAGATTATGCGTAGTCATCATCGGGGTATCAGGTAAATATGCTTAGTTTTAAATTACTTTGGATACATTTATGACTGACGAAATTCAGAAACCAGAACACATTATTTAGTGCTAATGTCATGAGCAACATTGCGAGTACCAGTGTCCAGGTGATATTGTTTAAACAAGGACGCATCTCGGGTTACAGGAACAAACAGTAAAAACTCTTCCATTTTGCCTTTTGCCTTCCTTCTCAACTGGAGACACCCCAGACAGAAACGAATTTGTTTTCCTCTGAGAGTAGGAAGCGAATACATTCCATTACACGTAAGAGTAGACTCCATTTTAGACGGGCAAAGTGGTCCAGGAAAGCAAATTAAAAGGCTCATTAATGGTGGCAAAACCTTGATGTGCACCTATACATTTCAATATTTCTGGCTTTGCCTCTGCACTGCGAATTTTAGTCCAGTAAAACCATGAGGAGTCTGATTATGAGAAACTGAAAGTAAACATACGAATATAGGCTATAAATACTAGAGAGGGATCGTTTGATCAGGTTTTGCGAATGTCCATACCTTTCTGCCACACCTTGATGGATGATGCTTGGATGACTTGCGAGTTTACGTCGTTTTTAAAAGTATTGCAGTTATATCAGGACGGTGGGAGGGTGAGAATGAAAGGCTGTGTGCTATGGAACTCCGTTTAAAATTGGAAAGATTTCCACCTTCAGCGGGTTTCAAACCCGGGACGTTAGATCAGCAGGCCAGCACTTAACCTGCTGAGCTACCCTGTCTCCTCGTCGCAACTTAAGTAATGATAAAATGAGCTGCGACACGAGAAAACCAACAATGTGGTTATGCGTCCAGCGCAGACTCAGATCAGCCTGGGCATCCGCCCAGTCTGATCAGAGTCTAGCCTGTCCGCATAGAGGTATCTAAGACCCTTAGCTACCCTTTGAGCACTTAACGAAGAGTCTGATTAAACTGGGCAGATGCTCAGGCTGATCTGAGTCTGTGCTGGGCGCACGACCACATTGTCTGTTTTCTCGTGTCGCGGTTCAAATATGTTCACAGAATGAACACTTTTTTAAATGTCTCAAATATTCAAGTAAACGCTTACCACTGCCTTTCTGTAGGCCAGATCTGCAAACTTCAGATCTTTGAACTTAGATTCTGTTGGAAAGGTGTACTTGTGTAGCCATTCCATCAGGCCAACATCTAGTCCTTTCCCCGCGTTGGGATACTGTGGGGCGTGGATATGAGTGTCCACCAGTCCTGGCATCACAAACTGTCTACAGAAAGGTGTAACGGTAAATGTTTTTTCCCGCCATTCTTATAAAGGGAAACAATTTTCTTGACTTCCTGTGGGCTACTCTGGACAATGAAGCCCTTACAAAATGGGACCGACTCTTAAAGGAAAGAATCTGCCCCTAAAGGAGCAACCCTTTAAGTTCTGACCCCAAATTTAGAAGGAGGAAAAAATGAAAAAAAATAATGAAAAAAGCAGAATTAATGTATATCCGTTAAACTTAAAGGATATAAGTTCCGGAGGACAAGATTCTTTTTTTATAAATTAGATATGCATATGCATGTAAGATGCTGTGTTGGCATTCATTACAATGACATCCGCTAGAACAGAATTATATGACCAATGTGCATTGGCCGGTTGTTTGAATGTTTATTTTCAATTCCACCAATGGTTAACTATGTATATACAAGAGATGTTACGAAACTAAAAAGTCATAGTTACCAAACGACCTGATGACTAGGTCGTTTGGTAACTATGACTCTTTTTCTTTTCGTAACATCTCTTTTTCGTTTCGTAACATCCTTGAAAACATAGTTACTGACGAGGCTTTATTCGCCGAAACTACGTAGTCTGGCCCATGTTCCTACTTCTGTATACGTATTCTATGTTCTTGAAGGAACTTTTTAAGATTTTAATTAGCCAAGTGTAAATGCGAATGGATAACTAGGTGAAGAACATCTTTTATCAAACTTTGTTGACCGTTTTACACTGGATGTCACAAAACTGAACCAGTGCAGCACTGGCCGAGATAAGGCACAGCTTATGCCCTACATGAATAAAACATATATCCTACATTATCACAGGGTATAATCGATTCCGCCAATTTTCGCTTCCTGCAGAGACTGTCCGTCACATTTGGCTTCCGCCGAGACTGTCCGCGAACTCTTGCTTCCTGCAGAGACTACTGTCCTCGAAAATGGCTTCCTGCCGAGACTGTCCGTGTGACTCTGCTTCCTGCCGAGAGCCTCGGCAGGAAGCAGAATCATACGGACAGTCTCTGCAGGAAGCCATTTATCATGTACAGAAGTCTCGGCAGGAAGCAAGAGATCGCGGACAGTCTCGGCGGAAGCCAAATATGATGTACAGTCTCTACAGGAAGCAAAAATTAGCGGAATCGATTATACCCTGTGATTATGTATGCAATGTATATTATATATCAAACCAATTACATAGAGAACTAGCCTAGAAAGCTAATAGCCAGGGACTGACCCGCACATCTACCTGAAGTAACAGCATCGTTTTAGTTTGAACTTGTTCTTACTTTTTACCTTTCTTTTTATTACCGGTCACTGACCGAACTGCAGCATATATATTCATGGCTGTCAAAAGATCTGATGACTTCAATCCGCAGAGTCAGTCAGACGATAGAGGATATTTGACTTTTTCAGAGTAAGATCGATTATTATTTCACCGAATGAACACCAAAAGCAGTATTTTCACGAGTGCGAAGCCACGAGTGAAAATACTATTTTTGGTGTTCATGAGTGAAATAAAAAGTCATCTTACACTGAAAAAGTCAAATTTTCTATTTCTTTTATGCTTGAGAATCCCAATAATTCTGATTATTCAAGAGCGTCAGCCGTAACGACGGAAACACAACTTTTTTTCTAGCCGTTTTGCGTCAAATTCGATGCTTCAAACCTGTTTATTGGGTATGATATTGGTTGTAAACTGATTTTGCAACTAAAAAATAGCTTCAAATATCATTTTGATAAACAGATCTGAAAACATTTGCCAAGAAAGAATGCCTACAGGAGACTTAGGCGGCCTGACGTCGCGTGCAGTAACAATGTTACGTTGGTGCTTTAACTGACGCCATCAACGTCGTAATGACGTGCAAACATGCGTGACGTAATTTTTGTCAAGCCAGATAAGATTTAGCCGATTAGTCAACAAAAAACTTGAGGCTATTTCACAAAAATCTTATATCTGAAACAGTGAAATCGAAAGTAATAATTTCACTGTTTGAAACAGTGAGATTTATTATCAGTTTCGATTTCACCGAGAAATCTCTATAATTCATTGAAAAGTAAAAAAGAAATAGGGGATATTTGCCTTTTTCAGTGTAAGATCGATTCTTATTTCACCGAATAAACACCAAAAGCAGTATTTTCACGAGTGGCGAAGCCACGAGTGAAAATACTATTTTTGGTGTTCATTAGTGAAATGAAAATTCATCTTACACTGAAAAAAAGCAAATTTTCTATTTCTGTATGCTTGAAAATCGCAATAATTCTGTTTATTCAAGAGCGTCAGCCATCACGACAGAAACACAACTTTTTTTCTAGCCGTTTTGCGCCAGATTTGATGCTTCCAGCGCGTTAATTGTGTACGATATTGGTTGTAAACTAAGTTTGCAACTGAAAATTAGCTTCAAATTTCATTTTGATAAATAGATCTTAAAAAGATGCCTAGAAAGAATGCCTACAGGAGACTTAGGCGGCCTGAGGTCGCGTGCAGTAACAATTTTACGTTTGAACTTAAAGTGACGTCATTAACGTCGTAATGATGTGCAAGCATGCGTGACGTAATTTTTGTCAATCCAGATAAGATTTAGCAAATTAATAAAAAAAATTGAGGCTATTTCACAAAAATCCTATTTTAGAAACAGTGAAATCGAAAGTGATAATTTCACTGTTTGAAACAGTGAGATTATCAGGTTCGATTTCACCGAGAAATCTCTATAGTTCACAAAATTGTAATATGTATTTAGGCACAACCTAGAAACGGGCATGGCATTTTTAGTCTAGCTTTCAGCAATCTTCACACCTTATCTGTTCCTGCAGCAGTCTACATGTAACAGAGGTGCGGTGTTTCGTGGTTCTAGTTTACGCGGTGCGGTACGGGTTTTTTACCTACTGTTCTGGTCGAACGTGTCCATGCAGACGACGTAGCCTCGGCGTAAAAATTGATAATTTGAAAGATGAAAGTACGTTTTTCTGTTTATTTTCCTATGTATTTCTTTTTGGTATGAACCGACCGGTACTGCAGGGTTCGAAATCTTCTTAGAGCGTCCTTCGTTTCGACGGCAAATAGAGTGGAACAGTTCTATTTAAATATTTATTTTTCGTTTTTTGATTTTTATTTGATCTCATCAACTTTTGATTATCTGTCATGTTTGAAGAAGTATGAAAGAAGCATGAAACAATAAATTGCTGTTGTTTTATTGTGCAAAAAATGACCGGAACTCGGAGAACGTTGTTTTCTCCGAGATTCGCAATGTTTACAAAGGAACATGCAAGGTAAAAGCCATAGGGTTACATTTTTTGTTGTTTTTCCCACGTGTTACCTATAGGCGGGCTGTCCGCTGCCCTCTTTGGGGCCAGCTGACGTTGATTCGCAACGTCGGGCCATGCCCGTATAAAAGAAAACAGTTTTGCATTGTTCTACGCCACAGTCTCAGATAAACGGCTGCCAGTTGAATAAACTTAAGTCACATTACATGTACATTCCATGTCTTCTGTCATAATAGAATCCAAGCATTTCTCGAGCGGAAGGTTGGCTGATCAGTGTTTATAGAAACCCCAGTTAGCTACGGATTTCAACCCTTAGCTAACAGCTGACAGACAGCCAGAGAACAAATCCAACTGACTCAACAAAGATTAAATTCACAAGGGTTTTAAAACAACTTTCATACAAGATAAATAAAGAAAAAGGAAAAGCAGCAACGCATATTTCCTTGGGTGAATAAGATAGAGCCGCGACACGACAAAACCAACAATGTGGTTGTGCGCCCAGCGCAGACTCAGATCAGCCTGGGTATCCGCCCAGTCTGATCAGAGTCTTCGCTGTCCGCATGGAGCTAGCTTAGACCCTTAGCTACCCTTTAAGCGCTTAGCAAAGAGTCTCCTCAGACTGGTTTGATTCCAAGGCTGATTTGAGTCTGCACTGGGCGGACAACTACATTGTCGGTTTTGTCGTGTCGCGGCTCATTTTATATTGAGATCGGTAGTTACATGTACTGTTATGCTTGCTCAGGACGATGAAATGTTTTACAAAGAGGGTGACCTTTTACTTATATATGCAGTGCGACTTTACTTGTTTAGCATTGTAGATTAATGTCATTACCTTTTTCGGAGTACATTTTTATGCCTGTTTACATTTGAAACATACTTTACATGCTAAAGAAACAGAGAAAACTGAAGACGAAGAAAACCTACCGTTTTACCAGCTGTTGGACACATCTTCTTTCAATCTGGAACTTTCTTAAGCATGTGTCAAGTCGGTCAGCGGGCTCAAAGAAAACAATCTACAATAAGAGAACGTTCAGTAAATTATACTCAAATATTGCTGAAACAAGGAAATTCCTATGCCTGTTTGTTCACACTGGACTAGACCTTACACGTTGGTTCTTTGTAGATTTGAAAACATCTTCCATGTTTTTACGTGCATCTTGCACGCAAACATCGCTGACCTTGATCTGACACCATAGGATTAGTAATACTCGCTGACCTTGATCTGACGCCATAGCATGAGTAATACTCGCTGACTTTGATCTGATGCCATAGCATGAGTAATACTCGCTGACCTTGATCTGACGCCATAGCATGAGTAATACTCGCTGACCTTGATCTGACGCCATAGCATGAGTAATACTCGCTGACCTTGATCTGACGCCATAGCGTGAGTAATACTCGCTGACTTTGATCTGATGCCATAGCATGAGTAATACTCGCTGACCTTGATCTGACGCCATAGCATGAGTAATACTCGCTGACCTTGATCTGACGCCATAGCATGAGTAATACTCGATGACCTTGATCTGACGCCATAGCATGAGTAATACTCAAAATGAGTAATACTCATGCTATGGCGTCAGATCAAGGTCAGCTGAATACTGTATCCCAGTCAAGGAGCCCGTGTGTCAGAATGTATCGTACATAACGCACATTTACATGATGGAGTTCTAGTGATTTGCTAGAAATAAGTCTACCTCAGCAGGCCAACTGTACGGAGGAAGGAAAGCGACGGAATGGCTTATGAAATGCCAGTGGAAAAAGAATACTATGCTCCTACAGCATATGTACATGTAACCGTACACGGTTTTATTCTGATTGCTAACTTAGATAAATGGCTGATCATCAGAATTAGTGTTATATATTTTATAATTTAGTTATAATAATAATAAGCACAGATACGAGTATCTGTCATTTTATTCACTACATGTAAATAGGAACCCGGTTTCATAATGCAAAGAATTAGGGGATAACTGTCTTCAAAATTGTCATTTGGGGAGGTAAATCATCGGTTTTATGGTCGGAAATTTCGTTTTACGGCGACGTACCAGCGGAGCCGTAAAACGCAATTTGCGACCATAAAACCGATGATTTACCTCCCAAAATGACAATTTTCAATACAGTTATCCCCCTTCTAATGTGTACTTTAACATATTTCAACCTCTCAAAATGTACTAATTTGCATCCAAAGCAAGCGCTTTCAGCAACGTGAAACCAAACGTCAGCTAATGAGAAGCGACGTTTCATAATGACGTCGGGTTTGCGACAGTATATCGCAGGATATACTGTCGCAAATTTTTGTCGTTATCCAATCAGACGTCGCGTTATATTCGTAAGTGCATTAGAATGTGGCATGTGCGTACTGATAAAGTTGGAAACTTCGTCATTCTGTATCAGAAGTGAGGTAAACTCCATCCTTCGGTCAGAATAAATACTCCAAGGCATCCAGGATACCCCAAGACTATCAATAAATGTTTTATAACATTACAAAATAGCTAAATGGTTAGCCGATACGTTAATAATTACGCATGTGTTGTCGTTTAGCTGTGTTTAAATGCAATAATGCATTATTCTTGGTCTGGAGGTGTCTAGTGAACCCATGGAGTGTCTCGCGGAGTTCAGTCTGTCCCAAAGTACCGCCGAAATGGTGGTGTGTGGTCACTTTCATCAGTGAAGATATTGATGTTTGCAACTTTCAGACATAGCATTTTTAATGCAATTAAGTGCCTATATGCATGTACTTAAAGAATGCAAAGAACAAAAGCTTCTTTTTTCTAATTAATAGCAAAAATTGAAAACGGTTATAGTTGAACAGACCCCGGTTTCAAGATGTATGTATATGGTATAGGAGGCACTTTTTTTAAAAATATCTGTTGTTGAACAACATCGGACTCGACATGTCGAATGAAGAGGAATAACGGACACTGGGCTGAAACATTAACATTCGCAGTGTACAAAAAGCATATAACATAGAACTGTACCACCATAGTTAATTAAAATAATGGGTCACAGAAGAATGAACAGCATGAAAAATAACAGCCATTGGCTGGGATGCTTGTTTACGGGATGTAAACTGTGTAAAGACATAAAATAACTTACTTTACCATCAGTAACGCCCACACAATAGTCTTCCAAAATAACCATTGGTTCCTCATCTGTAGCATGTATGAAAGTTCCACAAATAACCAAATTTGATTTACTCTCACTATACCCGTCTATATCACAATATTCTCCCATGACGAAATGCTGTCAAGTTTCAAAACTTTCAAATTTTCTGAATTTAATATTATCTAGTTTTCAAATTAGTCCATTTTTTGTAAACTACAAGCCTGGATGTAGTCGAGAGATGCTACATGTACGTTACTACAACTACTCACTTTATTTTTGATGAAGATATGGCAAATCTCACGATATTTTTTTCTTCAAAGTTGATATATTCACTTTATGTTAATATGCAGGTATAAAGATTTTTTTTTATCTTTTTTTTTTTATAAATCATACGTATATTATAGTATGCTATATCTATATTAAAGCAATGTCAAAATATTTTATCAAAATTATACTACAACACTAATATATATGAGCCGCGACACGACAAAACCAACAATGTGGTTGTGCGCCCAGCGCAGACTCAGATCAGCCTGGACATCTGCTCAAATTAACCAGGATCTCCATGCGGACAGCGAAGGCTCTGATCAGACTGGGCGGATGCCCAGGCTGATCTGAGTCTACGCTGGGCGCACAACCACATTGTTGGTTTTGTCGTGTCGCGGCTCATATATAGTAATCGGATTCATAATCTTAACGTAAACGAATATATTAAATTGAAACGGTCCGAAGCATTTAATTGTTTCGTCGTATGTCATATCAGCATACTATTTCAACACATCCAAAACATGTACACATACATGTACATTTTAAGAAAACTTATGAACATGTTTCAAAATTTAATTTTCATATTAAGTCGCAGCATGCATAAAGATTTATTACCGCATGTGCGAACAGCAAAGCCGAAGACCAGCCTGCGCATCGCGCAGTCTGGTCTTAATCTTTGCTTTTCGCAAATAAAATGTATAAATTATGAGGAATTTGCGAAAAAAAACAAAAACGAATCACTGTCAAGACTTAATAAGGACGCACAGGCTTAAGAGAGTCTTCGATGAAGGCATGGCCGCTAAACACCCTTTTCAAAAGCCCATAGTTTGAAGTTCGTCATAAGACCGATTAAATCCGTGAATGAGGAAAAAGTGCAGAATGATGTCTTTAACTGCGCATGCCCAGATTTGCATGACTGATCACTGTGACAGTGGTAAATCAGCATCTACGCGAATCACCAAATTTAATGAATATAAAATTTGTATTTTAGAAAAAAAGCTAACAGCGACCATGCAAAAGTTCAGCCCAATTTTGTGAACGCAAAATCTTACTTGACATTCACTGTTAATGCATCTTTTCACATGCAGCCATTAATTTTGCGCGTGCTTTTGAATTCAGTGTTCTCCTTTATATTGAATACATCCTTTTATCCACATATATAAGCCACCGTCATCGAGTGCGGAGTTCGAGTATTGAGAAATTTTGCCTCACTACATGTATATTTACACGAAGTGGAGACTTAGTTCATATCCATGAAAACTGATCAGATCTTTTTTTCTGAATTATTTTCCCAGATCCTATGAATTGTTATGCTAGGGATAACTTTGAATGCGGTGTCCAGCTCCTTTTAGTTCAGTTTTACCGTATTTTCAAACTGTGAAAAGTGTCTTCTTTTTATAACAGTTTTCTTTGCTTTTCACAACATAATTCCCATCCTTTCACAAGTTAGGCGCCAACTGCATACACGTAAGCCTGCAGCCAAGCTGCCTACTGGGTGAAGAATTTGTTTCCCTCTCTTTCCCTCTTTTATTTGAGCCGCGACACGACAAAACCAACAATGTGGTTGTGCGCCCTGCACAGATTCAGATCAGTCTGGGCAGTCGCTCAGTTTGATCAGACTCTTCGTTAAGTGCTTAAAGAGTAGTCAAGGGTCTAAGCTACCCCCATGCGGACAGCGAAGACTCTGATCAGTCTGGGCGGATGCCCAGGCTGATCTGAGTCTGCGCTGGGCGCACAACCACATTGTTGGTTTTGTCGTGTCGCGGCTCATTTGTTTGCTCTCCGATTCGTTTTACACAGCTTGAATAAAACCGGCATCTTAAAATTACAATAAGGTCGTCTATTTGACCTGTTTTGACAGCTTACTAAGTCATTGTACTATATAAAAATAGTGTATGGTCATTCCTAATCTAGTATTATTTAGTCGCTACAGAGGGTCATATAAAAAAATTTTAGCTCGTTTTCTTGTAAAAAATGATGGACAAAACATTTCTTATATATAATAAAATGAAAACAAATGTATTACTTTTATTGCAAAAAATAATTATTACAAGTCACCAAATTTATAACTTAAATGGTCAGTCTGAAAAAACTTGTATCATATGACGTCGCATCTGAGAGTGCAATAAAGTCATGCATTAAAATCGATAATCCACTAGTGGATTAAATATGTAAATTACGTCGTGGCGTTATGCGTTGACGTGCATAAAAACGTCGCCTTTTCTAATGGGGAAATCATGACGTTTTAGTGCAAAATTTGCTAATAAATTGCGATTTTAGTATCATATGATAAACAGAATCTTGCTTTCGTGCTCCTGTATTATTGAATTTATTAAACTCGTTGGAGAAAAACGATAAGATGCTCGGCATTTCCTCGCATCTTATCTTTCCCCCCGAATCGTTTAATAAATTCAATAATACATGAACACTCATGTAAGATCCTTTATATATTGTTGAACTGCGGATAGTCCTCTGCGTACATGTAAGAAGAATTAATAAGTTTTACTCGATAATATGCCTTGCCTTCCATTGTCTAGGATTCTAGCCGTAAAGTCATTATTTCCTTGGTATTGGTTTTAATAGAGGATCTTACACGAGTGCTTATGTATCACTGAATTTATTAAACGAGCTGGGGAAAAAAGATAAGATGCGAGGCTATGTCGAGCATCTTATCGGTTTTCCCCAACGAGTTTAATAAATTCAATAATACAGGAGCGCGAATGCAATATTCTATTTATCATATGACACTAAAATCGCATTTTATAAGCAAAGTTTGCACTAAAAGGTCACGATTTCGCAATCAGAAAACGCGACGTTTTAATGGAGGTCAACGTATATATATATAGAACGTTACGACGTAATTTGCATATTTAATCCACTAGTTGATTATCGTTTTTAACGCATGGCTTTATTACACTCTCAGATGCGACGTCATATGATAAACATATTTTATTCATTTTAGAAATTGTAACATACATACGTATACATAGTATACAATTAGAACGAAAGCTGGGCGCTGATAGAGTTCTTCTCCCTAATCATTGGTATTCAACCCGCCTTAAAAAGGGTTACTCTGCGGGAGCCCTTTCTTTCTTATTATGTGTATGGAAACATGTTTCATGCTTCTCGTCATTTTTACACTCGAAAATCTTTACAAAGATCTACATGCCGAGAAATTACATCTGAAATATTGTAAATACATCCTAGGGGTACATGCTAAAGCATCTAACTTGGCGTCTGTCGGTGAATTAGGTATCTATATAGGTCTATTTTCTATTGAATTAGGACGGTACTTATATAGGTATATTGTCTTTGCTCGGCTAGGTTCGCAAAATACAAATTGGTACTCTTTAACTGTTTTCAAACTGTACAGCATGATACTGCCAGTAGCAAGATGTATTTTGCAAAAGCTGCAAGTAAAATACAAATTGTTGAACTCGTCCAATATGAAATCACAATATATCTGTATCTTTCAACATACACAACAGGCATATATATATATATGTATATTCAATAAGTATATTTATTCTTGCATTAATCTATTAAAGTATATGTTGAATGCCTGTTCTTGCATTAATCTATTATACAAATGTCTGTAGAAAATTCGTTTTGCCGAATTTACAATGAAAATGGTCCATAAATATCTTATCTTATCTTATCCTTTTACAAAAGGAAAAATAGCTTTTGTTTCTGTCAGAGAGTATTTCGCCACCCGTCTTGTCCCAATCACACCCGGAGAACCCCCCCCCCCCATCTCCGCGAATATATGGCTATTTCTACGGGTTGCAGGAAAACTCCCTACATAGTGGACTTTTCTCCCTTCTCACTCACAACTAATATACATGTATATATACTAAAACTTTTTTTTTTTTTTTAAGCATAGGAATTCGTCGTTCTATCCTAGTGGGTTCTGTCTGGGAAGGACTAGATATTGTAAACTGTCGTTCTGCTACTAAATACAGAAGCCTGTCGCATATACGTGGTCTTTTTGACCTAACGAACTGCAATTCCTCAATGGTTTATTGGGCAGCGCGTTTGATTAAAGGATCCGATTAGCTCGTTTTTGCAGTCTAGGTTTTCCTATAATGCAATATGATTTTCTTACTGAAAAAATGGGGAAACACCCAACCAAATAGAAGATATAACTTGTCAGGTAATGGCGCACTTGCGGATGTTTTGATTAGAATCATTTGAAAAAAAAATGTATGCATATCATGTATTTATAGGCAGCCTTTTAATTAACAGACTATGAGATCTATAAATGCATGGCTTTAATATACATGTTTAACGACCCTCAAATCAGTACACAGAGACTGTTTTATTTGTAAAATAGTGTAGGAAGGTCAAAACATAATATATCCTAATATATTGCACCATCTGTGACCCTAATGATTTTCATCTCTCTACATTGAAAACTGATAGAGAGAATTTTTTATATCCGTAATTAATATAAAGCTCCGAAAAGACATGCTGACTCTTCATATTTTAGCCTACCATTGATTTTATTTCATTTAATTTTTGTCGGTCTCTATCTATGTCGGTCTACCTATTACTTCCTCTTTCCTATTTATTTATTTTCATTTTTATTTTTGTATTTCATTCCATTCTTTTTTTATTTTGTTTTATTCATGTATTTATTTTCCCCCAGTATTTTTTCTTTGCCAAGAAAGGAGTGTTGTACTTAACAAAACAGTTTGGTTTAACCCATTTATAAATGCCTTTTGATTTCTTCTATCCTTATATACTTTATACTTGAGCCACGACACGAAAAAACCAACAATGTGGTTGTGCGCACAGCGCAGACTCAGATCAGCCTGGGCATCCGCCCAGTCTGATCAGAGTCTTCGCTGTCCGCATGAAGGTAGCTTATGGACCCTTAGCTACCCTTTAAGCGATTAAGGATCACTCTGATCGACTATGCATATCCCCAGGCTCAACTGAGTCTGCGCTGGGCGCACAACCTCTTTGTTGGTTTTCTCGTGTCGCGGTTCATATATTGGATCAGCCTATATGTCCGCGCAGTCTGACCACAGTCTTCCCTGTTCGCATGCACCCTGGAGACTATCTTAGTGCATATAAGTTACTGATCAGACTACTTGAATGTTTAGAGTGATACATGTATTCGCATATGCTAGAATAAATTTGAAAGCACTTTTTGAGCCGCGACACGACAAAATCAACAAAGTGGCATGTGCGCCCAGCGGAGGCTCAGATCAGCCTGGGCACCCGCCCAGTCTGATCAGTTTTCGTTTTCCGCATTGTTCCAGCTCAGACCCTTAGCTATCCTTTCAGCACACAGCGAAGACTCTGTTCAGACTGGGCGGACGCCCAGGCTGATCTGAGTCCTCGCTGGGCGCACATACCACTTCGTTGGTTTTGTCGGGTCGCGGCCCATTTAACATTTTTCTTAAATAGATAGATAAGATGACCTAGTCTGATAAAGGTCTAAAAAGGTACTATTAATGTTTGACCAACATAGAAAAGGCAGCTGACCTACTTAACGAATAAAATCTAAACTACAGAAGAAGAAAAATAAAAACTTTGGACACTTAAAACAACTACCGTATACCCCACTGTAATGATATTAAATATATAGCTGCTTGTATCCTTGTCATTAATGCGCGTCTACCACACATAAACTGTATTGCGTTATTTTGGATACATACATACATACATACCATACATACATACATACATACATGTAAATAATGTAAAAAACTATTAGCCTATATTGTTATGAACTGTAACAAGTAGCCCAAAGGGCAACAATTGCTCACCTGAGAGACATTGTAAACCTATAGGAATATTTAAGATGCTCAAGGGCAGCTAACTCCACAGTCAGTGGTCCAATCAGGCTGAAAATTAAACTCATCCAAAACATTATGTACATGTATGCCTTCATTTAATATATGCAAGTCTAAAAAGTATCCGATCAAAGGCACAATAGACAGAGCTGTCAAGGGCAGCTAACTTCGTAGTGGTTGGCCTGATCTTGGCCTGATATGTTGTTTTCTCCATTATAACACTATGGGATTTTTTTCAAACGCTCAAGGGCAGCTAACTTCGTAGTGGTTGGCCTGATCTGGCCAAAATTTGAACTTGTTTAAGATATTATGCATTTCCTCATTACCTGCAAGTCTGAAAAGGATCAGATCAGTAGAAACCAAGAAAAAGTGGCGACATTGATTTTTTGGATGCTCAGGGCAGGTACTCCATAGTCAGTGGTGGGATCTAGCCGAAATGCTAACTAATCCAAGCTTTTATGCATATCCTCATTACCTGCAAGTATAAAGAGGATCCAAAGAAAAATGAAAATGTGATGACGTTGTTTTCTCCATTATAAGACTATTGGATTTTTTTCAAACGCTCAAGGGCAGCTAACTCCGTAGTCTGTGCTCAAATCCGGCCAAATTTCGAACTCATCCAAGCTCTTACGTATGTCATCATTACCTGCAAGTATGATATGGATCTTTTTAAAAACCTTGACTGCAGCACCCTGAAAGTCAAACTTGCTCGAGATATTGTCATGCCCTACATTTGTGTGAATTTATTTTAAAATCCGTTGAGAAATGCAGGTGCTAGAGCGATGACAAAGTTTTTCTAAAAAAAGCCACAGTGACCTTGACCTTGGGCATGGCATCCTGAAAGTCGAATTTGCTTGAGATATTGTCATACCCTACATTTGTGTGAAGTTATTGCAAAATCCATGGAGAAATGAAGGTGCTAGGGCGATGACAAAGCTTTTCTAAAAATAGCCACAGTGACCTTGACCTTAGGCACAGCACCCTGAAAGTCGAACTTGCTTGAGATATTGTCATGCCCTACATTTGTGTGAATTTATTTTAAAATCCATGGAGAAATGTAGGTGCTAGAGCGCTGACAAAGTTTTTCTAAAAATAGCCACAGTGACCTTGACCTTGGGCACAGCACCCTGGAAGTCAAACTTGTTTGAGATATTGTCATGCCCTACATTTGTGTGAAGTTGATTTAAAATCCGTTGAGAAATGTAGGCGCTAGAGCGATGACCAAGTTTTTCTAAAAATAGCCACAGTGACCTTGACCTTGGGTGCAGCACCCTGAAAGTCAAACTTGCTCGAGATATTGTCATGCCCTACATTTGTGTGAAGTTATTTTAAAATCTGCTGAGAAATGTAGGTGCTAGAGCGCTGACGAAAGTTTTTCTAAAAATAGCCACAGTGACCTTGACCTTGGGCGCAGCATCCTGAAAGTTGAACTTGATCTAGATATTGTCATGCCCTACATTTGTGTGAAGTTATTTTAAAATCCGTCGAGAAATGTAGGCAATAGAGCGATGACAAAGTTTTTCTAAAAATATGTGAAGATTTTGTTTTCTCCATTATAACACTATGGGATTTTTTTCAAACGCTCAAGGGCAGCTAACTCCGTAGTCTGTGCTCGAATCCGGCCAAATTTTGAACTCATCCAAGCTCTTATGTATGTCATTATTACCTGCAAGTATGATAAGGATCTAAGCAAAAACAGTTGAGAAAACGTGATGACGCCATTTTCCCCATTATAACCCTATGGGATTTTTTTCAAACGCTCAAGGGCAGCTTACTCCGTAGTCTATGCTCGAATCCGGCCAAATTTCGAACTCATCCAAGCTCGTGTGTATGTCATCATTACCTGCAAGTATGATAAGGATCTAATCAAAAACAGTTGAGAAAACGTGATGACGCCATTTTCCCCATTATAACCCTATGGGGGCTATCTGTTGCCATGGAAACCAGAGTTCTGAGCTGATCGGCACCAAAACCTAATGCAGCCTTTCCCCCACCCCAATGATGCTTCAGATAAAATATGATTGCGATCGTCCGACTGGTTTCTGAGATATTTATGTTTGAAAGTGTTGACGGCTCGACTCCCATCCTATAAGCTCACCTCTGAGCCTTTGGCTCAGGAGAGCTAAAAAGCCACAGTGACCTTGACCTTGGGCGCAGCTCCCTGAAAGTCGAACTTGCTCGAGATATTGTCATACCCTACATTTGTGTGAAGCTATTTCAAAATCCATGGAGAAATGTAGGTGCTAGAGCCATGACAAAGTTTTTCTAAAATTAGCTACAGTGACCTTGACCTTGGGTGCAGCACCCTGAAAGTCGAACTTGCTTGAGATATTGTCATGCCCTACATTTGTGTGAAGTTATTTCAAAATCCATTGAGAAATGTAGGCGCTAGAGTGATGACAATGTTTTTCTAAAAGTAGCCACAGTGACCTTGACCTTGGGCGCATCACCCTGAAAGTCAAACTTGCTCGAGATATTGTCATGCCCTACATTTGTGTGAAGTTGATTTAAAATCCGTTGAGAAATGTAGGCCTTAGAGCGATGACAAAGTTTTTCTAAAAATAGCCACAGTGACCTTGACCTTAGGCGCAGCATCCTGAAAGTCCAACTTACTCGAGATATTGTCATGCCCTACATTTGTGTGAAGTTATTTCAAAATCCATTGAGAAATGTAGGCGCTAGAGCGATGACAAAGATTTTCTAAAAATAGCCAAAGTGACCTTGACCTTGGGCACAGCACCCTGAAAGTCAAACTTTCTCGAGATATTGTCATGCCCTACATTTGTGTGAAGTTATTTCAAAATCCATTGAGAAATGTAGGTGCTAGAGCGCTGACAAAGTTTTTCTAAAATTAGCCACAGTGACCTTGACCTTGGGCGCAGCATCCTGAAAGTCGAACTTGCTCGAGATATTGTCACGCCCTACATTTGTGTGAAGTTATTTTAAAATGCGTTGAGAAATGTAGGCAATAGAGCGATGACAACGTTTTTCTAAAACTATGTGATGACGTTGTTTTCTCCATTATAACACTATGGGATTTTTTTCAAACGCTCAAGGGCAGCTAACTCCGTAGTCTGTGCTCAAATTCGGCCAAATTTCGAACTCATCCAAGCTCTTATGTATGTCATCATTACCTGCAAGTATGATAAGGATCTAAGCAAAAACAGTTGAGAAAACGTGATGACGCCATTTTCCCCATTATAACCCTATGGGATTTTTTTCAAACGCTCAAGGGCAGCTAACTCAGTAGTCTGTGCTCGAATCCGACCAAATTTCGAACTCATCCAAGCTCTTGTGTATGTCATCATTACCTGCAAGTATGATAAGGATCTAATCAAAAACAGTCGAGAAAACGTGATGACGCCGTTTTCCCCATTATAACCCTATGGGGGCTATCTGTTGCCATGGAAACCAGAGTTCTGAGCTGATCGGCACCAAAACCTAATGCAACCTTTCCCCCACCCAAATAATGCTTCAGATAAAATTTGATTGCGATCGGCCCACTGGTCTCTGAGATATTTATGTTTGAAAGTGTTGACGCACGCACCCACCCACGGACGGACGGACGACGGCTCGACTCCCATCCTATAAGCTCACCTCTGAGCCTTCGGCTCAGGTGAGCTAAAAATTACACGATACAGGAGTAGACCAGCCTGCGCTTCCGAGAAGTCTGACCTACACCTTCTTTGATCGCTGCTTTGCTAGTAAAAGTGGATGCGGTCCTTTTATTGCTTCATAGCAGTTTTATAAGCTGAGCAGGCTGGCTCGGGTCTTAGCTAGTGGGAACTTTTTTCGCGACCAGACTAAATGTTTAATGTCCATGTTTATTACATGGTTTATCTTTTCATCTTGGGACTAAAAATATAAACATTTTTTTCATTTCTCCCAGAAAGTGCAAAAGGGTCAACGAGTGGCTTAAATTATGACCGATCAATAAACAGGTAGTCACCTGTGCTATGATAGAACAGCATATACATACGGCTGGACCTTGTGAGTTGGTCTTCAATGGCTCGAACTACCGATCGCTCGAACTTTTTTGGGTGGTCTCGGCGAGTTCGAGCCATCGAAATTTCACTGTATGTGAAAAAATATGGTGTCGGTGTAGGGGAGGAGGAGCCGACAAAGAAAAAAACTACCGTATACCTGTCCTAACATTGAGCAGTCCAAGAAGGCGCCGTGGTCGTGTGGTTAGAGCGACTCTTTTATGGCACAGGATACCCCGGTTTGGATTTCGGGTTTGGCCAGGCCGCGGCAACTGGAAAAATCTCCCCCGTCAACCCAGCAGTAAAGCGGTACCTTTGTCGAATCAGGGAAGGATAACACAGCGAAAGGAGATGGATGGGTTCCGCCTTTTACACAATTCGCTCGAGAAACAGTGGTCCTCTACTACCCCCCTGCCCCTACGGTCACTACATGAAGGCTACGGTTAACCTTTCCCTTTTAAATAAGTCTGAAATGTGCAGATAAAATAGCTTGATCAGTCTGTTTCGAGTCTGCACTGATTACTTGGCCCTATCTCACGGTCCCAATTGTTAGATTGTTTATATTACGCTATATACGCCAACCACTTCCCTGTGGTAGTCCCATCTGAGTTTCCGCTGATTGGTGAGACATATCTGTCCTTATATTTACAGTTTTTACGCTTGATACAATATGACACAGTTGTAAGTAGATTCCGATTTCTAATTAGGACCTTCCCCAAAAGAGTCCCGGGCACAATCCCTTTTGTCGGTTTATATATAAGCCGAGAATGACACACACACACACACACACACACACACACACACACACACACACAAAAGACGAAGGCTCTGATTATATACTGAACAAAAAATGAATCGTTACATAATTTATGCTTTAAATTCTCGACATCACGGGATGCAAATATTCTAAAATAAACTTAAACACAGGGTATAATCGATTCCGCTAATTTTCTCTTCCTGCAGAGACTGTACATCATATTTGGCTTCCGCCGAGACTGTCCGCGAGCTCTTGCTTCCTGCAGGGTCTATTGTCCTCGAAGCCATTTATCATGTACAGAAGTCTCGGCAGGAAGCAAAATATCGCGGACAGTCTCGGCGGAAACCAAATATGATGTTCAGTCTCTGCAGGAAGAGAAAATTAGCGGAATCGATTATACCCTGTGTTAAAACTATTTGGTAATGTATATGCATATATTTGGTATTTGTAGTGAATATCTGGCAAGTTTTAGTCTTGGTTAGAACTTAAAATAAAGTATTTCCAGGTAAAATGCTTTGAATGTCGATGTAACGTTTCTTTTTTTCCTTTTTTTTTTCTTTTGTTCCGTATATTTTGGTAAGGTTAGCACAAGAGTAACTTATTAGATCGCTTGTGAGAAAACAGCCCAAATTAGGCAGATATGATCACCGAGTTAAGCTCTGGCATTGTTTCGCTTTTAAACAACATGCAAATTCAATACTGCTTGATCAGCATTATTATTAACAATTGTTTTACATACAGTAACTGCAAGCGTTGAAAGGTTACTGTCGAAACAAAAAATAGTCTGATAAAGGTCTTAGACAGTCGCACGGTCAAGTTACAAATAGGTGTAATTCAGCTGTACCATATTACGACTTTTTGAGCTTTCTAGTCGAATTTCATCTTTTGGTAACCTGACCGTGCATGTATCTTTACTTTTCAAGGTCGTTGGGGCATGGATTGCATTGCAAGTCTCTTTGTATGAGCAGACCCACGAGTAAAATATCATGGGAAATTTGCAACCGCGTAAACTCAGATTAACGTTCGTATCTCAACCATATTACTCCCTGATCCGCCCAATACCGTACTTCTTATGTTAGGGGTTTTTACCCTTCCGAATTTGCGTATATCTCCCTTATTTCCCACTAATCCAATACCATACTTCTTCTGTTAGGGTTTTTTTAACCTTCCAAAATCGCATATATATCCCTTATTAAACACTGATCCAATACCGTACTTCTTCTGTCATGGGATTTTACCCTTCCAAAATTGCGTATCTCTCCCTTATTACCATTCAAGAAGGGCAGTTGTCAGTTACTGGCGAAAGTATGTGCACTTAGTACTGGTTAACCGCTTAGGAGGTCTAAGCCTGCCCAGGAATAGTGTGGTTAGGTTAACTGACCGTCCCGACATGACCATGGTTGTTTACCGTGGACGTAAAGCAACAAATCAATCAATCAAAAAATCCCCTGTTACCCACTGATCCATACAATGCCGTACTTCTTCTGTAAGAGTTTTTACCCTTCCTAAATTGCCTATTTCTCCCTTATTACTCACTAATCCCTCCAATACCGTAGTTCTTCTGATAGGTGTTTGTATCCTTCCCAAATTGCGTATCTCTCCCTTATTATCCACTGATCCATCCAATACCGTACTTTTTCTGTTAGGCTTTTTACCCTTCATAATTGCATATCTCTCCCTTATTACCCACTTATCCATCCAATACCGTGCTTCTTCTGATAGGGGTTTTACTCTTCAAAAATTGCGTATCCCTCCCTTATTATCCACTGATCCATCCAATTCTTCTGATAGGGGTTTTATTCTTCCAAAATTGCGTATCCCTCCCTTATTATCCACTGATCCATCCAATACCGTGCTTCTTCTGATAGGGGTTTTACTCTTCCAAAATTGCGTATCCATCCCTTATTATCCACTGATCCATCCAATTCTTCTGATAGGGGTTTTATTCTTCCAAAATTGCGTATCCCTCCCTTATTATCCACTGATCCATCCAATACCGTACTTCCTCTGATAGGGGTTTTACTCTTCCAAAAATTGCGCATCCCTCCCTTATTATCCAATGATCCATTCAATACCGTACTTCTTCTGATAGGGGTTTTACTTTTCCAAAATTGCGTATCCCTCCCTTATTATCCATTGATCCATCCAATACCGTACTTCCTCTGTTAAGAATTTTTACCCTTCCAAAATTTCGTATCTATCCCTTGTTATCCACCGACCCATCCAACACCGTACTTCTTCTGTTTGGGGGTTTTACCTTAAAAAAAAAATGCATATCTCTCCCTTATTACCCAACGATCCATCCAATACCGTACTTTTTCTGTTAGGCTTGTTACCCTTCAAAATTGCATATCTCTCCCTTATTACCCATTGATCCATCGAATACCGTACTTCTTCTGTTAGGATTTTTTACCCTTCCAAAATTGCGTATCTCTCCATTATTACCCACTGATCCATATAATACCGTACATCTTCTGTTAGGGGTTTTACCCTTCAAAAATTGCATGTCTCTCCCTCATTACCCACTGATCCATCCAACACGTACCTCCTCTGTTAGGGCTCCCCTCCCCCCTCCCACTTCCAAAAACAATCTCAAAGTCTAGATCCGTTCTTAAAGACGGACCTAGATGTCCGAGATTGTTTTAAAGACGGATGGATGGATCGATGACTTGCAATTACACGTTCTTTTTAATTTAACAGTATTTCAGTCATATCAGGACGATGGAAGGGTGATGATTAAGGGCTATGTGCAATGGAGCTCCGTTCGCGTTTGGAAAGATTTTTGCTTCCAGCGGCTCTCGGACCCAGGACCGCTAGACCAATTAGTACAGCACTTAACCAACTGAGCTACCGGGGTCGGTTTAAAAGACGGATCTACCTCTGATATTGCTTTGGAAGAGAGAGAGAGAGAGGGGGAGATAGAGAGAGATAGAGAGAGAGTAATTTCAGTTTTGTAACTGAATTACACAATACTTTTACATAATATGCATTAATTTTGGAAGGCCAAATTTCGTGACCCAGGATGATTTCGTTAAATGATGCGGAATGTTGATTTTACTGTCAGACAAGATTTTCAAAAGACTCTGTTAGACTGACACGAGATTATCCCATACGCATCGAAGTTCTTTCTTGTTTGTTTGTTTGTCGACACTCCTGTCGGGTTTTCCCACGGGGATAAAGGACATGCTCCTCCTGGCACCAGGTCTGTTCTTTTACATGTAACGGTGTAATGTAAAAGGAAAATCTCACTTATATACGAATTGAACAAATATTTGCCGAAAATGTCATGAAAATCAGACTTCAGTCAAGGAAGATATAGGACCGTCAGGAGATAAAAGACACTGAGCTGTGAACAAGCAAATCTGTGAACAAACGACGTCATAAACTCATGATGTTAGGTAAAAAATTGAAAACATAAATCCAGATTAAAACCTGTTTATAGTGAAATAATTTAAGCCAGTCACATCAGAAAAATTATGCAGTTTTGCACTGAGTCTAAAATCATAGGCACTCGACGGAATGGAATTTTGTTTATATTTTATCAAATATCAATCTATTTCCTGCCTGTCGGTAAAATTTCAAATCGATCGGTTGCGAAATAGGAGAGTTACAATTCACCCCACTGCATTATCTATGAAACAAGGTACCTGGTTTCATAGATAATGCAGTGGGATGAATTGGAAATAGGAGAGTTACAATTAACCCCACTGCATTATCTATGAAACAAGGTACCTGGTTTCATAGATAATGCAGTGGGTTGAATTGAAAATAGGAGAGTTACAATTCACCCCACTGCATTATCTATGAAACAAGGCACCTGGTTCCATAGATAATGCAGTGGGGTGAATTGTACTTGTTTCATAGATAATGCAGTTGGGTGAATTGTAACTCTCCTATTTCGCAACCGATCGATTTGAAAGTTTACAGACTGGCTGGCAGAAAATAGAGTGACAGTTAATAATATGTCACAATAATAATAATAATAATAATAAAAAATACAAATTTTCCGTCGATAATATTTTTCAAGTGACAGGAACAAAAACATCGGCATCTACATGTAGGACCTCCATTTTGAAAGATTTAAGCTTTTACATGTATATCTTTCTTGATTCGAGTCCGATTTTCAAGAAGTTTTTTACAAAGTTATTTTATTTATTTATTTATTCATCTATATTTCATCTATTTGTTTTTATTTTCTTTTATTTGTTTATTCATTTTCATCTTTTTGTTTTAATTCTGCAACGACAAGTGTATTTATGTTTTAGTGAGTGTGTTTCTTCAATAAACAAAAAATGATTTTAGTAAGTAAAATTTCTAAGCACAAATACACAATGTGGCAAACCTGCTTTGTGGCACCCGTACTTACTGTAGAATGTCTTCAAAGAGTGATGAATACAGTCAATACAAGCAGTAAAACGTTTCATCATGGTGACTACTCTTCAAAGAAAGAATTTATTCCTAGTGGAGAAAACTCTTTCCTCCATGTCAAAGGGAGGCAAAACTTAAAAATAGTATAGTTGCTCTCCCTTAAAGCGCATCCATTCCCATGCACTAGGCACACAATGTTGATTGAACCTAGATTCAACATTGATTCAACGTCATGACGTTGAATCAATGTTGATTCAAGGTTGTGTGCCTGCTGGATTCGGCTAAAAAATAACGTTTATTTACACTTAATTGCGATATATCATTCTATAAGGTACCGCACAGGAGAATGTTGCTTAGATAATATGTAAATACGCATTATAAGCGCAGTCTGATCAGATGCTCTTCTGTTCACATCATTAGTATCCTAGAAGCGCGGAGATTGATCAGAGTGTGTGTCCTAGTCGTTCTCAAAGCAAAGTGGCTTAGTACATAATATTTCGTTTTTAATAGAAGGGTATAAAATTGACAAAACTTTACGCTAAAAAAAAACAACTTTGCCTTGGGTATGTGCAAATACGCATTATCCGCGAAGTCTGATCAGATTCTCTTTTGTTTGCATAAGTAATGTGGTATATTGAGGCTATGGGGTTCTCTAAACTTAGCTCAAATTATATGTAACAGGGCCCCATATATTTACATCCAGTTTCCACGTGTATTCACCTCATTTAAATTGATCATTTGATACCCGATGTTATATATAGATAGCCAAACTGAAACTTACACCTGTATGAACATCTAAATTTAACTTGTAATATTGTGTAGTTTATGAACAATGTTTTAAAATTTTACGCTCTACGCTACTATCATATTTTGACTAAGATATAACACACAGAGAATGGCTTTCTTCTTTATCCTGGTTGCATTTTGTTGTCTTTTGGCAGGTAGGTCCTCTTACTTCTCTGCATTTTAACGTGATCGCAAGTTTAATTTTTACATACCTTTCAATCAATAGGGTCAACTCTAACAAGAAAGAATTTGCTCCCCCAGTAGACCATAATTTGGAAGGATTTCGTCGTACAGGGAAATAAATAGGAAATCACAACAGTAAGGCCTAAACGCTTTTCTTTGTGCGGGAACTTGCAAAAGGTTCTGTCATGAATTGAAAACAGGTGCTACATTCTCATTTCGGTGAAAAACGTGTCCGTTTACATTTATGACCCATTTGGCCCAAAGTATTAATGAAGCGGTTTCGTAAAAAAGTCATATTGTGATATAACACAATTCCTCCCTCCCTGTCTCCCGACCCTCCCCCTACCCCTTCTAACTATTCAGACCCTCTTGTGATTTCCTCTGCTCTAGCCAACTTTTCGAGTTAGCTTGGCAAACATATGATTTGAAAAATTCTGAGTCCTCACTTCGAATACAGACAGGAAGTTTTCAGCTTGAAATTATCTGTTTGCAGTTTTGATGAATAATAGAATCTATGATGAGGTTGAGGCCGAGACAAGGAAATCTCAGGCTTGTTAAACGAGCTTTACGCTTTAATAGTTCCATCCTGGTAATTCATATTGTGCACGCATTTTGCATGACTGATGGCTTATCAGGAATCTACAGTGACATTTCCTGTACATCACTAGCTGTCAATTTAATATTCTGCAAGCAATTTACATGACATGTGACAAGTAGACTTCTAGAAATTAACAAGACTGGGCTATATTAAGCAATTACTGACATTTTGAGACAGTTTCAGAGCCTAAGCTGAGACAGCAGGCAGGGATAGCAAACTCTCATAATAATAATATATAATAATGTCTTTATTTTCAGAGGATAACATATTAAGCATATGAACACTTATCTAACATATGGTCCTTCATAATTTAAAAACAAAGATATTTAAAACAATATTTAAGATATGTACAATATATACAATGAGTAATAATAAAACATATTTGTCTAGGAAACAGTTCTATTGATGCTTAAAACACTTAACGTCTTAAGACAAGCTGACGATTAGAATGTCAATATAGTGACTCAAGACAAATCGTGGATCACTTAAACTTTTAGAAGACCACTGAAACTTGTAGAAGAATAACACTAAAATTCACAAGCAAGCTCTATCACAGTCATCGTTACTTTCATAATATCACAGCTAGTAACCTCGTCCTAATTACAGCCATTATCATTTGAACTATGGGTCTCAGCCTGAGTGCTGTAGGTGCTCATAAGCAAGCTGTCTGGTTGGGAGAGTGCCCCACCTAGGTCGCCTCTAATGAGCACCGTCAGCACCGTCCGGCAGTGAAACCACAGCTAAAGCACGGGAATTTCGTTTGTGATTAAAAGTGCCTCGCGGCGTAAAAGATCTTCAGATTGTCTAAAATGATAAAACAAGAAATTTATCAGCGGCATGGAGTTAACATGAGAGACCTTCTCAATGATGAACAAAGTACATACACTGCAAGGATAAGAGACAGCATGAAGAAGAGAACATGTGGCGGAAACCAATGTCCAAACATCATGTCCCCTGCTCCACGCACTGCCTTCTCCGAACATACAATCGATGATATCCAACAGATACAACTATCATGCTCAGGCGAGACCAAATCCAGGCGGTGGCAAGTGACTGATGTGTGCCTTTTACGTGCACAAGTGACTAAATGAGCGAATATAAAAGAAAGTTTAGTTGTTAAGAAGATACATTTTTACTTCTAGTTTGAATACATTCAAAGAAGTCACATGTTTAATATCTGGAGGAAGAGTGTTCCATTGTTTCGCTGCAAAAATACTAAATGAGTGATCATAATAGGTGGTCCTAGAGAAAGGAATTTTTAGCATGTCATTTTCGATGGAGCGTAAGTTACGTGAAAATGCGTCTGATTTTTTCTCGAAAAGATTTGTTATATAATCAGGTGCCTGTCCATGTAGGGCTTTGTACATCATTATGTACGTGTGATATTCAACACGCTTTTGGAATGGTAGCCATTTTAACTCGTTAAACATAGTTTGCGAGGGTGTCATGATATCTGCTTGAAGAATTATCCTGGCAGCACGTTTCTGCAGTCTAACCAGTCTGGATATATTATTTTGGGTGCAGTGGCCCCAAATCATGCATCCATAGTCAAATATAGGTAAAATATAAGAATTATAATATTGATTTAAACTTGGCTTTTCAACATATTTTGACAGAAGCTTCAAAAGCGTAATTCTTCTTGTTATATTGAGGCACACAGAATCAATTTGTTTGTCAAAGTTCAATGATTTATCAATAATAATTCCAAGTAGTTTTTGAGTATCGACTTCTTTAACAATTTCATTTTCAATAAAAAATTCCAAAGATTCTGATTTTGTTAATTTTTGGCGGGTCCCTATGGTCATCGCAGCCGTTTTCTCAATATTGATAAACATTCTGTTTGAGAGACACCAAGTTTTAAAATCATCTGTGCCAGATTGAAGGTTATTCTGAACCGTGTGGATATCTTTGCTGGCAGAATGAAGAATTGTATCATCAGCATACATATCTAAATAAGCTTCATTTATGAACAAGGGCATGTCATTTACGAACAAAAGAAAAAGTACAGGACCAAGAACTGATCCTTGAGGTACACCACTTCGAACGCTTTGGAAAGATGACATTTCGGTTTTAGCTTTGATACATTGCTTTCTGCCTGTTAGATAAGACTGTATCCAACGTAACGATTTGATATCAAATTTGTATGCAGCAATCTTTTCAATTAACAACTGATGGTCTACGATATCAAAAGCTTTTCTCAGATCGAAAAAGATGGCTCCGATTATTTCTCCTTTGTCAATATTACTTAACCATTTATTAGTGAGGTTAATTAACGCCGTATTGCACGAATAGTTCTTGCGGAATCCAGACTGAGAGCTATGTAGTAAATTGTACTTATTCATATATGCAAATAAGTGTTTCGTTATGTGTTTTTCGAAAATGGGATATTGTTGTCCAGTGGGTAAATGTAAGAAGGGTAAGTTGTTTTCCCCTAAATAGCCGTCGTATTGTCAGCTTTATCATATTGCCTGTCCACCATATGCGTTATCTAGTCTGGTGCTGTCTGTTCTGTTCCGTGCACCTCCGGTGTGCACCGTTTCCCGGTATCTTCCTATTTGGCCTGCCTATAGCTTGTATCAAAGGCACATTTTACCACATTGTCATCATTTGATCTCGAGATTTCTCACCATAGGATAAGAATTTCCTTTGGTTTGTCAATCTGATATTTTCTGTCGAGTGTTGCTGCCTCACAACCGTCTAATTGTGTAGGAGGCCACTTATAAGATAGTCAATGCATACTGGTTTCAACAGGTCTAACTGATACCTGTTGCAGAAGATGAAATTGACTGCCAGTGTTGTACAGCTGGCATTCAGGGGATATAAGATGCATAAAATGAAATTAAAATTTGTCAGAATTTTTATTAACAGAATATATCCTGGTAGCGGAAATTGTTGAGACAAAAGTTTTGCATTCAATTATTATTCTATATTGTCTTGAATAGAATGGGCAAGACGAAATAATAAACGGCGGTGTTGAGATCTCGACTTATAAAACCCAGGCTTGTTCTGAGATTATTTGAGTCTCATGCAAGGCAAACACTTGAGGAGAATTATAGAATCTATGATGGGGTTGAAACTGAGACAAAGACGAAGCCTGAAGACGATTAACTACATATATACTGACGTAAGCCGTGATAAGAACATTCGATTGGTTGAATGGCGTCACCGACTTACGTCACAACGCATTTGCGACGTCAACAAGTTTGGGCAAAACTGCGGTAGCTTTTCATTTGTTTGACTCCTTTCACGACGTAAAATCTTCTAATGATGCATGATAAAAGTGTCTTTCGATATCAAGTTTATCAGGCTCGACTAAACTCGGCAAGCCTCGCCATTCCAACGCTGTTTCTGGATTCGCCTGATAAATAAAAGACACTAATATGGTATTCTCTATAATTGAGCCGCGACACGAGAAAAACAACAAAGTGGTTGTCACCGAGCGCAGACACATATCAGCCTGGGCATCCGCCCAGTCTGATCAGAGTCTTCGCAGTCCGATTGGACTTAGCTACACTACGAGTCTGTTCATACTGGGTGGTTGACCAAGCTGATCTGAGTATGCGCTGGGCGCACAACCACTTTGTTGGTTTTGTCGCGTCGCGGCTCCATATTTTGTTAATCTGTGTTTATATTCCAGCTTCAGGCCAAAAGTACTACGAAGACGAGTCCCGCCTCACAACAAAACTCTTAGAGAACTATGTCATTACTGCCAGGCCAATTTTGAAAGCCAGTGATGCTGTCGTGGTTTCGATTTCTTCAGAAATCATTCGTATTGAAGGAATTGTATGTAGTATTATATAAATGAGCCGCGACACGACAAAATCAACAAAGTGGCATGTGCGCCCAGCGAAGACTCAGATCAGCCTGGGCATTCGCCCAGTCTGGTCAGAGTCTTCGTTGTGGGCTTTAAGTGTAGCTAAGGGTCTAAGCTACCACCATGTCGACAGTGAAGATTCTGATCAGACTGAGCGGGTGCCCAGGCTGATATGAGACTTCGCTGGGCGCATATGCCACTTTGTTGAATTTGTCGTGTCGCGGCTCTAAAGTTGTTATTAAGTAGCCTTATACTCTGTTATATCTGGGAGCCCCAGTATATAGCTCAGAAGGTTAAGTGCTGGCCTGCTGATCTAGCGGTCCTGGGTTCGAGACCCGCTGCATGCGGAAATCTTTTCCGCCGTAAACTGTGTTTCATTGCACACAGCCTTCTATTATCTCCCTCCCATCGTTCTGATGATTGAAATACTGTTGAAAGGAACGTTAATTCGCAAGTTATCGTTCCATCCGTCTATGACATCTATATCACAACTGACCATCAAAGTAAAAACGTAAGGTGTATGGGTGTACTATTTTTTTTTTGACATTGTTTTCAAAAAGCTATAGCTTTCAACGTATCTAAGCACTTCGGGTCTCCAACGGTATATATGAGGTAAAATTACGGGATAACTAGTTTTGAACATGGTATCCACATTCTTATGTACGTTTTATATTTAAACATCGAAACACAGTATTTCGCACCAAAGTTAGCTTCGTCAGCGTTGATCAATCACAAGCGACATTGCAGAAGACGTCGGGTAGCCGATGGTATATCACAAACTATACTGTCGCTCTTCTTGGCGTTGTCTTATCATACTCATCGGACTATGCATACTATTGCACATGTTTAGTATTACATTGATGCACATATGCAAACTGTTAGAATTTGAACTAATTACAAAATTATGGATGTATTCGCATAACTTGTTATTAGATGTACCTCGTACACACCTGTCAAGAATTATTACGACATCTACACGTCTGTGATACACATTTGTCCCATCTGTGAAAATTCGTACTAATTTATCACAGCCGTGGAGTTCTGTCACTGACATATGTGAAGATTTCGTACCCATTCTTCACATCTATGATAATTTGGTACCGATGTGTCACATCTGTGACGATTTGGTACCCATTTTTCACATCTGTGAGACTTTGGTACTGATTCTTCACAACTCTGAGGATTTTGTTCTGATTCTGCACATGTGTGAGGATTTGGTATCGATTCTTCACATGTGAAGAATTGGTACCGATTCTTCATATATGTGAAGTATTCGTACCTATTCTTCACATCTGAGAAAAAGTCGTACCAGTTTGTCACAAATGTGTTATATAGAATTTTTACACGTGTGAAACAAGAGGGTCATGGGGCCCTGAATCGCTCACCAGAGAAAAAAGCTCAAGCATCAAATTAGGGCCGTCATTAGAACAAACCTGACAGTAAGAAACTGTCACAATATGAGAGACACTGGTTAAAGGTCAAACAATGACCTTGACCTCTTTTGCCAAAAAATGTTCATGTACTTATTTATTTGACTGTATCTATCAACTTTTGCACCAAAATCTTATACAAGTTCCATAAACTCTTATATTTGAGCATTTTCCAATATAAAATCGTCAGAAAGCAAATTTGACATTATCGTGAAAATGTCAAGCTCAACCCAAGGTACATGTAATCATTTGAACAATCTTGAACCAGAATCTTCAAAACATTGCATGAAATCTTATGTTCTTGCATTTTCCCCCATTTGACCTTGCTGTAAGTTCAAGGTCAACCCAAGGTAATCATTTGAACAATCTGGGTAGTACTCGAGTCCCCAATGCTACATACCAAGTTTCAAGGCCATCGGTCCGATAGTCCTGGAAAAAAATATTTTTTATAGGTTTTTACCATATATGGCTGTCGCAGCCATGCTGGTCATGTGACCTAAACCCTTTGAACAAAATTTTGTTCCCTCAGCCCCTGGAAGCTCTGTATGAAATTTATGTACAACTGGCCCTGTGGCTTTTGAGAAGAGGGTTTGAAATTGTCAAAATACTGGAGTCCTGGGTCAAAGGTCAAAGAATGACCTTGACCTCTTATCTCACAATTCTTCGCGTACTCATTAAGTTGACTGTATATACCAACAGTTTTGGCCCAAAATCTTCAAAACTTTTCATGAAATCTTATGTTCTAGCATTTTCCCATATTTGACCTTGCCGTAAAATAGATCGAGGCCAACCCAAGGTCATCATTTGAACCACCTTGGAAGTACTTAAGCCCCTATCTCACTGGGATGCGACAGTTTGCGACTGATTGCGAATTGCATTCGCGGATGAGTCTCAAAACTGTCTTGAAACGTTCGCGGGGATTCGCAATATCCTCGCGTGAGTCGCAAACTGGCGCAAACAGTTCGCATTGTCGCACAAAAAAAGTTTTACATGTAAAACTTTTTTATGCGACAAAATTTCTCGCAATATAGTCGCAACATAGTCGCAAAGTCATCGCGGGTGTCGCGAACACGTCGTGGACCCATCGCAATTTAGTTTCCGGCGAGTCGCAATGACTGAGAACACGAAAAATTTGCGAAATAAATAAGACTATATTGCGAACAAATTGCGACATAAATAAGACACTTCCGCGACTAAATTGCGAGCAAATAAACTGATTGCCGGGCCGGGTAGCGCAATCGGTAGGGCACCTGACTCGTAAGTCAGAGGTCCTGGGTTCGAATCCCGGGCTGGCCACATACTTTCGTTTCTCCTTCCGCTGATTCAAGAAGGGCAGTTGTCAGTTACTGGCGAAAGTATGTGCACTTAGTACTGGTTAAACGCTTAGGAGGTCTAAGCCTGCCCAGGAATAGTGTGGTTAGGTTAACTGACCGTCCCGACATGACCTTACTTGTTTACCGTGGACGTTAAGCATCAAATCAACCAACCAACCAAAAACTGAGTAACTTTCGCGCGAACGTCGTGAGACATTCGTACGAATATCTTACGACTATCGTGCGAGTGTCTTAAATTACTCGCAATGTCGCAAAAGTGTCGTGAATGGTTCGTATTTTCGTCGGACAATTATGTATCTCGCAAACAGTTTGCACTCATTCAGTTCCAACACGGGCATCATGTCAGCAAAGGTCAGAAAAGGGCGAGGTAGGGGTAGGGCTGCCACTGCACCCGGCCATCAAACCACAACACAGGAAGCCGAAACAGTCCCAGCTCCTGTTCCCTCCGACGACGAGAGCTCGGGAGCTCCCACGGTTTCTCTGACGAGTAAAACAAGGAAGAAAAAGAAACTGGGCATTGAGAGTGAGAAACAGTACCCATGGAAGGATGCCCACCAGAATGTACTGGCTGAGTTCTGGCTGAACCACCCCATATTTTATGATAAAACACATTATCCATCATTCTGACGTCTGATGATTAAAAAATTGCTAGAATGTCAATAGGTTCTCATTTTCTCGCAAAATTATCGTACGACTGTTCCACGACCTTTGCACGACAGTCGTGCGACGTTCGCGAGAGTATCGTGACACAGTCGCACGAGAGAAATAATCGCAATTTTATTTTGCGAACGTCGCACGAGTGTCTCAGGAACCTCGCGCGACTGTCGCACGACGTGCGTGCGAACTCCAGGCGAATTTGGGCAAGATTCGTGAGATAATCGTACGATATTCGTGCGACATTCGCGCGACACTCGCAAATATGTCGTAATCACCATTTCAGTGAGACCCAAATATGAAAAATGTCGCAGAGTCGCGGATTTTATCGCAAATCTTTGTCTCAAACTAGTCGCCAGTTGTCGGATCCCAGTGAGATACTAGCTTTAGGTCTCTGATGCTACATACCGAATTTCAGGGTTATTGGCCTTTTGGTTCTGGAGCAGACGATTTTTAAATGATTTTACCATATATGGGCATGGCGGCCATAATGGTCATGTTTCCCAGACCATTTTAACAAATTTTCATTCCCTCCTGAAACTACTTTATGAAATTTGGTTACAACTGACCCAGCGGCTTTTGAGGAGATTGTTTGAAATTGTCAAAATATGAAAGACCAGGGTTTAAAGAATGACCTTGACCTCATGTACTCACAAATATTCATGTGCTCATTAAGATGACTACATTTGCCAAATTTAGGCCAAAATCTTCAAAACTTTCCAAGAAATCTCATATTCTAGCATTTTTATATTTGACCTTGCCATAAAATAGGTCAAGGTTAACCCAAGGTAATCATTTGAACAATCTTGATAGTCCTCGAGTACTCAGTGCTACATACCAAGTTTCAATTTGCACGATTTCTTCACAGGTGTGGCAAATACATACCAGTACCTCACTCGTCAAAATTACAAAATGTGAAAACTGAGCACAAATTTTACCCTCACCCCCCGCCCCCTAAAAGAATTATCGAAATAGACCATACGTATATATCACATTTGCCAAAAGTCTCGTACTGCACACGGGTGTGACAAATACGAAGCGTGAAATTTACGGCCCCAGAGCGCTGTCTAGGCTGAGAACTTTAAATAACTGTAAAATGTTCAGTGTTTTGACTTTATCAGAGTTTGACTTGTCGAAATTTAGAAGTTTAAATTACAGTGAGCTCTAGATAACTGGAATACTGATGTCTCAAAGTATTCTCTTATGTGAAAGAATATCGACTATTTACTATTTTTATTCGCACTCCAGCTCCTGATATCTCAAACTACGGATATCTCAATGTCAGTTTTCTGCGACCAGAAAAAAATCTTCGACTTTGACATAGCGAGAGTTGGCTGTATTTATATTTTGCAATAAGTGTTTCGCCATGCTTTTCAGGATGAAGGTATAGACACTTTATCTACAAGCTTAACATTGGCTCAGGTAAGAAAAAACGGATGTTTTCTGTTTCCTAGATGTCTTTGGTGCACTTCGAACATACACATGTACATGCATTCAATAGCCTTTTCATCTGTGTATCTGCTTGCATATATATTTTCATACCAAAGACATCCTTACATATCATTGATTCCTAAAAACAAACGAAACCCCGGTAGATCATTAGGATAAGCGCCGACATGCTGATGTAGCGATTTAGGGTTAGAGACCTGCTTGAGATGGAAATCTTTCCAACCGTATTCGGGGTTCCATTGTACAAAGCCTTTCATTATCACCCTCTTATAGCCCGATATGACTCAAATACTGTTAAATAGGACACACAACCGCAAATCGTCTATCCATCCGTCTTTAAAAAAAAATTCTAGGTCTTTTACTATCCATCAGTATTTCAATCGTATCTGTTGCAAAAATCATACATGTAAATGATGTCAAAGTTACACCATGGTTCAACCGACTGTTCGGAACGATACTCCACGAGATTTATCTGATTCCACACTTTTCAGCGTAAATGAACCAGATGTTTCGTTAAGGTGGTGATAATCACTGATTTCGGACAAAGACAAAAAACCTGCATAAAATACTCAAAATAACACTGATCTTTCCAAAACTTAGCAGATGCCTTCTTTATGTTGTTTCTCATAATTTAGAATCCCAAAATGCAGCATTTGTTAATGTTAAAAAGTGTTTTTATAAGGAAAGATCAAATGTGATTTTCTGCGAATAAATCTGAAAAAAATAATATCGTTATTGAAAATATACCTAGTGCTTAGAGTACCTTGTTGCATAATGGAGAGCGTCCTAGCAATTATTTTTTCAAACTCTTTCACGCATTATCAGGCTGAGCAGATGAAAAAAGATGCAGTCTGTGTCCATTTTTTTTTGTCAAAACACACAGGTGAGACAGGTGAGACTATTTTAACAAGGTTGAACAATTCATCTACACACCACTGATCATGTCAGTAATGTATTATTTATACTGTAGGTGTTAACATAGGTATGCTTGCCTACCCTATATTTAATAAATGCGTCCAGTGTACATTTACTTTGTACATGGTTGAACATTTGAATAAAAACTACCGTTTTCATCTGGTCTACTTTACAATTTGAGAAAGAGTTGGAATAAATAATTGCTAGGACGTTCTTCATTATGCAATAATGCACCTTCAGCACTACGTAAATTTTCAATAACGATATTATTTTTTCAGATTTATTCGCAGAAAATTACCCTTTGATCTTTCCTTAAAAAAAAAAAAAAAAACACTTTTTTAAGCAGCATGTACGTCTATTTTGTATTCTAAACTGTAAAGAAAAACAAAAATAAGAAGTCTGCTAACTTTCAGGGAGATACATCACTTTTTTATGGTTTTATGCAGATTTTTACATTTACCACAAATCACCACCTTAAGTGTGATATACACTCATTTCGTCAAGCCATACTATTTTTTGCTTTAGGCCTAGTTCTTTTCCTGTTGGAAAACAGATTTAAAATAAGTTTGACATATACTAGCCAAAACTTCTAACCGACCACTTACATTTCATCGAATTTTTTCAAAGCCCCAAACAGTCTTACAGTTCTATTTACATCCCCAAATAGGCAGACATGTCAGTCAACTCAGGCATTAAAAGATTTTACAAAATTGTCAACATTACATCCAGGATATGCCGATGAACAGAAGTACCCCCATTTTTTAAATTCACAAAATTAAGCATTTCGTTACAATTTGTGAAAAATCACTTTTTGAAATATCCAATTTACGTGAGCAAAACAACTTCATTACTAAAGCAAATGTCTGAATAAACAGATAAATGCAAAAATGAACACTCTTCCTGCATGACAATGGTGGCTTTGGGTCAAAATGTTAAAACTTACCCCACCACTCAATGCAAATTCTTGTTAATTTTGAAAATGGGGTACCCGTTTTCATCCGTGACTCCTGGATACAGTGCACTAAATAATGCTTAACCTTTTAGTGGTATGGTTTACCGACATATTCGCCTATCTGTGGCTGTAATCTGAATTGAGACATTGCGAATAGCATTGAGGAAAAATGATAAACACTAAGTGGTCGGTTAGAACTTTTGACTAGTATATATCATTAGTTAAGGCATCCTGTTCTTCTTCTTCTTCGGCTATGTAAGATATAACATTCTCTACCGACAGGGTAATCAAGCTAGACTTGGTCGCAGGGGGAACATAATAAGTACCATGTTTTACATGGCTCTGGTAGGAACGTCTTGCAACTAATTTGTTTATCCGCTCTTTCCAAAGTTGGCTCCGGAAAGGCAATCAAAAGATCGTTTTATTGTATAACCGGAAATTCACAGAGAACATGCCGAAAATCGGTAGCTCAGTGGTTAAGCACTGGTCTGCTTATCTATCGGTCTCGAGTTCGATCCCCGGAGGCGAAATTCTTTTCAATTCGAAGTTCCATGGTACACAGCCTTACATTATCACCCCCCCCCCCCTCCCAATCGTCATTGTATGACGGAAATATTGCTGAAAAGGACGTGAAACCGCTTCATTCATCCATCCATCTATTCAGAAGGAATATTTAAAACATCAGCATTTGCATTGAAAATTCCTTGTTGTACTGCCAGCCGACCTAAACTATTTATTATTTAAGGTAGGGTCTTTTTCATGATTTTTTAACTGTTTGAAATGTACATTCCTTCTTTCAATGTTGCAGAAATGGAACGATCCACGACTAGTATGGAATAAAAGCGACTATGGGAATATCAGCAAAATTCATCTTCCTTTAGAGCAAATTTGGAGACCAGACATTCAGCTATATAATCCGTAAGTTCCTTTTTTCTAGTGTGCTATCACTGTACTGTGAGCAATCAGAGAATTAGGAAGTCTGAAACTGACAGTGTCGTAGCTAGAGCAATTTGCATGATACGTATACATGTGTAATCATGTTTTATGCCCCTTGAGAGGAAGGAAGGGCATCTAGGGGTACAGCTAGTTAAGTCTGTTGACCGTTGATAGTGAAATATTGTATTATTCATGTTTCAGCAAGCACATTCTAGTATGCAGGTGCGTGTTGAAATTTGGTCAATTTGACAAAATTTCAATACGCACTTTCGTATTTGCATATGGGCAGTTACGCTCATTGAGGCGATTCTAATGGGATGCCACGATGTAAAGTTAAATGGAAAGGTATAGAAAAATCTAAAACAAAAAAAATCGTCAAATACTCCTTTACATCTGAACCTTTGTTATGTGCAAATATGTATGTGTACTAAATGTGTGTAATATTGGCGGACTTATATTTTAGCGGTCTTTGCCTTAAGGTAGACGGATACTGAATGGAAATATTGGCGAGGCATTCAAACCATTATACCATCTTAATAACCCAAAGAGCTATAAAACATTTGAATAAGAAAAAATAATTCACCTTTTGTTTTCCTAAAAAACAATATTTTGTATTTTCTGCATACTTTTTTTTTACACATTTTCCATTAAAATTCATATCTCTAGCACATGAATGCACTTTCACTTCTGCAAATCATATAAGCTATGCTATAGGATATTTGAAACAAACTGGTTAAAAAAATTGCAGTTATCTTGATAATAAGTTTATTTTTACACTTTTTAGATAAATGCAAGAAAATTGAATCTCATGAAAAACGTCACGAAAAGTACATTCAATTGATGGGGCATGCCTATGCATATTATTTTAGTTATCTTACATTGTGTGTTACAGAATGAAACAACAAAACATACATTTCACCGTTTCGTTTCCGAGAAAAACAGTGTTTAAGTTAAAAAATATCCCAAAAACAGACTGCCCAAATTCTGCACCTGCTGCAAGCACAGCCAGTCCCTGCCCTCCTATTTATTTTCCTGCTATTCTGATTCTACCATAGAGCAATGCCCACAAAAATAGGATGACGGGATGGCAGCTGTGAAGACCTAGACCTTGATCATTCTGGTTCCTAGGTAACAGTCTGATCTCGGTTTCCACTGTTTTTACAGACCTATCTGACCAAAAACTTAGGGTCTTTACGGTAGACATTGTTATAGCTCTTACACAAATTTTAAGAACAGGTCTGTTGCGTAACCGACAAGTCCACTTTTTGCTAAGGTTGACTGCCCATTTTAGCACAATTTAAACCTATTCTGCTACAGCTGACTGCTTATGCCTGATATAATAGCTTATCATAGCGGCTTTAATATTGACAGAAGCCATCTCTGCAGCAGATGCCATTGTAAACTAAAATTAAGTTGATTTTGCCAGAAGCTTCACTGATTTGACTATCATCAATTTGGCACAACGGTGCTGGCAGAATGGGAAATACTATTGCAGTCCCTGAACAGTCGGGTCTTGTCTTGGTCTACAGTGTTTGCCCAGACATTCCTGTCCCAATATTTAGTGAGGTGGTGCAAGTTTTACTGATCATTTTGGAACTTTATTTGATTGTAAGACCACATTCACGCCTGTATTTTTATATCACTTTGCGTAAAAATCCAAATTTATGCATGTACATGGTAAACAGTAAAATGAATAAGATGAAGAGGGAAAGATAACAGAATCCAATGATGTCTATGCAAAGAGATATATTAGTAAGCATCAGTTCTGCAAAGCCTAAACTGCCATGGCGAAAGCTAGACAACCAGTTCTTATTAATAATTTGCAAACTTTTTCTTAAGGTGGACGTATACGGAACGACTCTGCTCTTACTTGTTTAATAAACAAAACAGAGTTATTGGTCATCATCAAAGCGATTAACTGTGGAGTATATACAGTTATAATACACACTAACAATGTCTACCGTAAAGATCCTAAGTTTACGGGCACATAGGTCTGTACAAACAGTGGAAACCGAGATCAGACTGTTCCTTAGGAACTAGAGTGATCAAGATCTTCACAGTTTCCATTCAATCTGCGCATTTTTGTCCACATTACTCTATGGTAGAACCGAATAACAGGAAAATAAATAGTAGGGCAAGGACCAGCTGTGCTTACAGCAGGTGCAGAATTTGGGCAGTCTGTTTTGGGGATATTTTGAACTTGAACGAAAGGGTGAAATGTTTGTTTTTTTTTTTGTTTTTTTTTTTTTTTTGGTTTTATTCTTTAACATACAATGTAAGTTTCTTTAAATTAATATGCATAAGCAAGCCCCATCGATTGAATATATTTTTCATGACTTTTTTCATGTAATTCAATTTTCTTGCATTTTTCAAAGAATGTAAAAATATACTAATTAACAAGAAAATTGCATTTTTTTTTTATCAGTTTGTTTCAAATATCCTATAGGAGATAACGGGAATCCCCGGAGTGACGTCATCGGATGATCACGTGGGTAGATTGGTTGGCAAAAAGATAGCGACAGACAGTGGCCTTCTATGGGATTTTGCTGAAAATTAACCTCTGAAATGCGTAGAATATAGTTTAGAAAGCTGCGAATAAATAGAAACCGATAAAACCAGTGCAAATATTGTTTTAATCGCTTGTCGCGCGAAAAAAGAGAGTTACATGTATGTAATATTATTTAAAGTTATTTAATTACTCGACATACATTGACTCGCTTCGGAACAGGACTTTTCTCTAAATAACTTTAAACCTTTCGACAATCAAGATGATAATTTAGTAAATATAACACGGGTAATGGAAAATGAAAGACAATAAAATATAGAAACTTGTATCCAACGAGAAGTAATGCAAATTAATAAAACATATTGATCTGATTTAGGGATAAGAAAATGTAAAAAAAAAATAAGTAAATGAATTTATATTCATGACTGCGATTCAAAAGAGAATGTTATAAAACGGTAAAGGATAATATGCACGTATAAGCAGAGAACCTTCTATTTTGAAATTACTATCAGTAATTACCACATTATTTAGTCCGAGCTCATGACATCTGAACAATAAATTCACTCTGTCTGTTTCTCTCTCCGTCTCTCTCTCTAATGGTTTGATAAACGGTAAAGGATAATATATAAACAGAGAATCTTCTCTGTTTTGAAATTTAGTAATTACCATAGTATTTAGTCCGAGCTCATGACATCTAAACAATAAATTCTCTCTCTCTCTCTCTCTCGCTCCCTCATTTTTTGCTCTTTATATTTTATCAGCGGACAAGCATATTAATATTAAGATATCATAGATTATAATAATCGTGTTTTATTTGATATTTTAATTAGCCACACCGCCAAAAACAGTTGGTTATAATATTATACAAGTTACCGTATATTATACAAGTCAATATGACATTGTCACTTTCGGAAACCCGCGGCGTCCTTTGAAATATGATAATTAAAGACGTTCCTTTTCAAAAGACACGCTGAATACCGGATACATTTATTATAAACAATAAACAACCGGTTTAATTTCAAAATGTACACCAGATACAGACACATTTTTAGAGTATCCATGCTAAAACGTACATCTAAAAGCACTTCATGTGGAACCAATTTACATGAATTAGGAGAGAGAATAGAACAATAGTTCACACTAAAATACCGACATTTCTCAGCGTTATCATTTATATAAAAATATGTATCATAATGCGCAAAATACACGGCATGATTAAATATTTACATTCTTTGTGTATTTACTGAAAAGCTCTATGGTAAACCATTGGAACGTGAGGTAGTTTACATTCCAATAATTACATTGAGACACGCGACGTCAATGACGTCAGAATAAACAATGGCTCTTTACAATTTGATTGGACGTCAGCAACGTCATGACGTCATGCATGTCGTTCTGCTGTTTGCAGAAAAACTGCGTGTACATGTTTTACTGCTTCAATTTTAGCTCTTATATAAGATTTTTCATGAAGGATTTGATTGAAACGATGGTAAATATAACCAATGAACTGTTTATCGAAGTGTAACACTTCCGGGGTTCATGTCAACTTTGCACGTGACCCAATGTAGTTTACACTTCGATAAACCTCAGAAAAATGAAATTCATTTCTTAATTACATTAGTTTAACATCACCCAATAAACGTTCAATATACAGCGTGATTGATTATCGACTTTTTGCCAACCACTGTGGGGAATACCTTGGAAATCCTTATCGATGACGTCACCGCGTTTTCTCCTATATTACAGATTATATGATTTGCTGAAATGAAAGTGCGTTCAGGTGCTAGAGCTAAGAATTTTAATGGAAAATGTGTAAAAAAAAGTATGTAGAAATACAAAATATTGTATTTTAGGAAAACAAAACGGTGAAAATTGTTTTTTTTTTCTATCGAAATGTTTTATAGCTCTTTGGGTTATTTAGATGGTATAATGGTTTGAATGCCCTGCCAATATTTCTATTCAGTATTCGTCTACCTTAAGACCTTCAGTATTGCGTATGTCCTTTATTCAAGATCTTCTGAATAGCTGTTTTTAGGTCCAGTTTCCACAAATATCTATTTTAGTTAAGAATCCAGTTCAAATATTTCAACAGTAGAGTATTAGCATTCGAATCATGAAGTTCAGAATTTGGCATTTTTAAGGAGTCATGGCTTCTAAGCATGTGTTTACGCACAATTAGCCAGGTAAGAGATTTTGAACAGTGCACTGATTGCACATGCATAGTATGCTAAATCAGACAGGTGTGACATCCCTTATTCAGTGAATAAACCTTACCACCACTGAACTAGAAAGTGTAAACAGTTTTTAAAATTCGTAGAAGTTATGTATTTACATACTCCACAGTTGATTGATTTCACCATGAATAATAACTCTCTTTTACAGTATGTACTTAGAGAATGTGATAATGCTCGCGCGAACAATTAAGACACGGACCAGTCTGCATGTTCCTGCGTACAGGCTATCGTTTTCTAATAAATGCCCCTATCGCGTTAGACGGTTTGGAAAGCAACAGTAAATGACAAATGAGCCGCGGCACGAAAAACCAACAAAGTGGCATATGCACCCAGCGAAGACTCAGATCAGCCTGGGCATCCGTCCAGTCTGATCAGAGTCTTCGCTGTCCGCATGAAGCTACCTTAGACCCTTAACTACGTTTAAGCGCAAAGCGAAGACTTTGATTAGACTAGGCAGATGCCCATGCTGATCTGAGTCTGCGCTGGGCGCACAACCACTTTGTTGGTTTTCTCATGTCATAGCCCAAATATCGGTGGTCTAAAGCCAATGTTAGTGGAAGTTTGCGAACTGTGTCATAGAAAAAGTGCAGGGCATTTAATAAAGATCTAACGTATTACCAACTTTGTTACAGAGCACCTGAAGGGGACAGCGGCATAGATGAGTTTCCGGTTGTAGTTCACAGTACTGGTGAGGTCTGGTATATTCCCTATGTGACCTTCAACTCTTATTGTGCGCTGAACCTCAAGAACTTTCCGTACGATATACAAGTGTGTACCATTAGGCTTGGCTCCTGGGTATACCATGAACATGAAATAAAGATCGAATTCTGGGGCGCAGAAAACCAGTCTACCATCGACATTCCAAGTCACAAAGATGGCAGCCAAATCAGCGACGGTCTTGAGCATCCATCGTGGTCGTTGATCGACAGAAAGGTACGAAATTAAACTCAGTAACCTGGTACGTTACCTCGAAGTTGAACTCGACCAGAATTTGGGATTTATCAAACATGTACATGTATTATTAGGTTAAGATAACAGGAGCACAAAATATAAAGAACAAATTTTTGCAAACTTACAACACTTTTCATAGATTTAGTATGACAGAATAAGCCATTTAAGAAATCATGTTTGATTTAAAGAGAGACAACAAAGTAAATACATACACATTATTACAATAGTAACTTGATCTGGCGTACTGCATCACGTCGAGTGGATGAGCTTATACCATCGGATCACCCGAGACGCTTGCGTCGAGGGTGATCCGATGGTATGAGCTCATCCACGAGACGTGATTCTGTATGCCAGATCAAGTTACTGTTATAATAATTTGTTTATTATATACCTTATGGAACAGTCAACTATACATAATTGCCAGCGATAATGCATCGAGCCGGATTCGAACCTACGCGGTAGAGGTTTGTAGCTAGTCGTGAGACAAACGCTACCGACTGAGCTGTCGCGGCGCGCCATTTGACGTGTTTGTTGACGTTACGTCACTGGTCCCGTTACTCTGGTTCTCGTTTCTGCGATGCACGTTAACAAATGACGCGCCTGAAGCTGGAACTCAGAAATAGCCTCGTTTTAAAGGATAGTGATACGGATTCAGAAAACGTCAGTTTGATACGGCTCACTGTATCTGATGACTAGAAAACAGGCAGTTCAAAGGGTGTATCATTGATAGGTATATAATAAATTGTTTTATTTATATACGCCTAACATCTTGACTAACATTTCATTTTTAAAGATTCCCTGTCTATTCTGTCTTGATTAAATAATGTAACTATCCATTTTCTCTGAATTGAAAACAATTATTAATAATATCAATAATTTTCAAGCATGAAAATAGTGTTTATATCGACTGACCAGGAACACACCTGACCTCTGACCTTTATGTCCAGTCCAACCGGAAACTCTGAACTCTGAACTCGCTTGTTATATGTTAACATTTCATTTGTTAATAGAGCTGCTATATTACGTCAAAGTTTAAATTTTATGTTGCAGAATAAGGCATTTGAGAGATCAGTGTTTGAGATACTGGGAGATAACAGAAGATAAAATAAATTGTAAAAGTTTTTTATGATTTATTATTATGTTAAAATTTCAGTTGTTCATAGCTGCTACATGTGAGATTAACATATCCTTGCTTCAGGCAAAACTCTGCTCAGTCGAGTCGCAGTTACAAAAACATCGTGCATGCGAGGCACTTCGAATCTATAGTTCCATTAATATTTGGAATTTTACAGGGAAAGGGTGTTATAAAAGCACTCAAATTCGACTGTTGTGAAGAAAAGTGGTTGGTTCTGGAGATTATTTTGAGACTGCAACGAGCCCGACAGTTTTACCAGTACCTTCTTGTGGGTCCCGGCATCATCCTAGCTCTTCTTGTACCGCTGCAGTTCCTTATGCCTCCTAGCTCCACACAACGTTCATTGTTTGGTAAGTTGGCAATCTGAGCGGTCGCTGGGTTGGCACTTGAAGCTCTAAAAACGAAATAGTTGAATCTGCAAACAGCGTAGATTCAGATGAGGCGGCTCATAATGAGTTTTGAATTGCATGTGTGTTTTAAATTGCAGGCTGGTTTCAATCAAATAAAGAAAAGAATTTACTTCCACTATAGTGTAAATATAATCATGTATATATTTTAAGAATTTAGCTGAAGATTTAAGACTATCCGTAGACTTTACAACCACCCATTAAACCGTGCTTATACTTAGTCTGGCCCATGTTCCTTCTTCTGTATGTGTTTTCTGCTCTTGAAGGAACTCTTTAATATTTTAATTTTACCTCACTGCAGCTGGTGTTGTGCCGTGTGGCGGCCATAAAACGTCTCCCCGTACATCATCCATAGTGCAGATTATATTCCATTTTCGTCCTTTGAGATCAGAGGGTATATTCTGAATTTGAGATTGTTTTAGACTCTTGTTCTATGTCATCGTCTTTTATATTATTTGGATCCTTTTTGATACTTATCAGTCTTTGATTCGACTGCCAAATCAAGATTAAGAAATTACAGTATGCTTTTCTCTGGTTTCGCCACCAGATTTGTCAGGGTCACTGATGAGGTTTTATTAGCTGAAACTACGTAGTCAGGCCCATGTTCCTTCTTCTGTATGTGTTCTCTGCTCTTGAAGGAACTCTTTAAAATTTTAATTTTCTAATACCATTTTTCTGCCATTCGGTTTTTTCTGATTCAAATCACATTTTTATTTGCAGGAGTTATTCTTATTTTGACGAATACTATTCTTGTGACAAGCATGAAGGAATACTTTCCATTTGAACATTCTTCAGTCCCGCGAGTTGGTAAGTATTTTCCAAGCCATCAAGTGTAGAGTTGTTAAGTAACATGTTATGTAGGCAGCTCTACGTACGCCAAAGTATTAGTTGCGAGACATTGCGGGAAACTGTGGAACGCAGTTTCCCGCAATGTCTCAGAACTAATACTTCCACGTACGCAAATCGGCCTACACACCATGAGTTAGTTGATCAGGCATTGCTATGGATAAGCCAGTACGGTGAATGGGTATACTTTCAAAGGAGGCAACTCTTTTACTTTACATTCTGACTCCCCTCTTAATGGAACTCTTCAAGGGATACGTAAAGTTAGCCAAAAAGTGATATCACTCTATTATTAGTTTTCTGACCCTGTTATGTCATTACCTGTGTGAGATGGGATAATTCCTTTGATGAAAAAGCCGGGTCACTACATAATAGGACTATGACACCAAATAAACAAGAATTATATAATTAAAGGAAACAAATTGTTCCTCTTGGATTCCTTTTTAGAAAGGCTTTGGGTATCCAGGGAAGCTTACATGATGTCACAAAAGTTGCTTCCCTTGCAAAAATCAGACATGTACCCATCCAAATTAATATACATGTAATGAAAATTATAATAAAGCGAAGAAGGACCGCGCCCGTACCCCTCCGTATGCACTGACCCCCCTCCCTCTCACCAACTAATACACACCGCTCCCCCCCCCCCCGCCCCCCAACACACACACACTCATACACACCGCATCCATCCCTACGAAGTTTTCTCTGCAGGAAATGTTTTGTGCATCCGCTAATAAAAAAAGACACGGACAAGTATATGAATTCGTTCAACGGATGTTCATGCATACCAACAAACTACAGAGTGTGTCTCTAGCTAGACTCTTTGCATGCACTGACTGGTTTCTGTCTTATTTTGCGCCAGGGCACAGTGCCGATTTCATACTGTCCGTAGTTTATAGCAAGAATTTGTCTTATCAACTATAATGCTAAAAAAATTCTTGTTCAGAAATTAACCAAGATTTTTAAGCACCATGAAACTAGACCTTAGAATTCAAATTGCTGTCGGCTAATAGCCAGGGCCCAGGTTCACAATCACACCTTAAGAGATCAGGGGCCGTATTCATAAAACGACTTGAGTGGTTGCTATGCTGTTGCTAAGGCTAAATTTCTTTGAAGGAGATTCCCTACAACTATGAAATTTGCTCTGGAGGAACAGTCTTACAAAGACTGTTCCTCCAGACCAAATTTCATAGTTGTAGGGAATCTCCTTTATAGATATTTCGCCTTAGCAACCGCATAGCAACGACTTAAGTGGCTTTATGAATACGGCCCAAGGAATACCTGAAAGAAAGGTTTGACCTTAAAGTGTTAAAAACGAGTCTTGACAACACCTTAGCGCTAAGGATTTCCTTAAATTAAGGAAAAATCTTAAAATTTTTAAGGTTGGTCCGTATCAACTTTACCTTTTTAAGGAACTCCTTAACTCTTTATACATGTGTAAACAATGGCGAACGACTCTTTTAAATGTAAAAATAAATGAATAATTAATTCATTAAAGCCCTTTATATTCTAGTAAATATTAAAAAGCTATCATTGCATTTATTTTAGCGTAAACCTATAATTCAGTTTGAGCTTGAACAAGTGAGCAGGGGTTTACGCGACAGCCCCCACTCCCATTGCCATCGCCTAATGACACCAAACTTAAAACACACAAGTTTAACACATATATGATACAAATTTTCAAGTATGTGCTACAGCATCCAAAGGATTTCAACTTATCCTCTGCAACCTACCAATAAACCTAATAGTTAACATATCGATTGGTTTAATTGAAGGATATTGTAAATAAACTTACTTAGCAGAATTTTGATGCATATGTTTCAGTATGCAACCTTGACCTTATGTCAGCGGCAGCATCCAGATCATGACACCTCTTACAACCCAGAAATAAATCAAGACATATATCATAAGGTCTCTAGAGAATATGGGATTAATAATCTTATCTTAAAACATGAAAAAGCTGAAGTCTGTGATTTTGACCTCTAGGCGAAAGCATGTGCGAAGATAGTATAGAACAAAGTGGGGGGTGGGGGGGGGGGGGGGGGGTATCAATAAGGTGGGTTTTCTGCATCCTACCAAAGTTTTCTTTTTTTTAACTGGTGGTATACTCCAATGTGTCTAGTTTATTGAACCATATGTGACTTTGGTCGGAAAGCCCTATTTACTGAGCTATGGGTCCACAGAAGTGGGTGGGGTAATCCAATATGGTTTTAGCCTGTCTTGTAAAAACATTCTCATTTGGTAGAAGAGTACAACAGACAGACAGGATTTGATAAAATGATTAAGGTAGACGAATACTGAATAGAAATATTGGCGGGCATTCAAACCATTATACCGTCTAAATAACCCAAAGAGCTATAAAACATTTGGGTAAGAAAAACACAATTTTCACCGTTTTGTTTTCCTAATAAACAATATTTTGTATTTCTACATGCTTTTTTTTACACATTTTCCATTAAAATTCATATCTCTAGCACATGAATGCACTTTCATTTCAGCAAATCATATAATCTGTAATATAGGATATTTGAAACAAACTGATAACAAAAAATTGCAGTTTTCTTGTTAATAAGTATATTTTTACATTCTTTGAAAAAATGCAATAAAATTGAATTTCATGAAAAACGTCATGAAAAATATCATCAATCGATGGGGCATGCTTATGCATATTATTTTAGTAAAACTTACATCGTATGTTAAAGAATAAAACAGAAAAACAAACATTTCACCGTTTCGTTTCCTAGAAAAACAATGTTTAAGTTCAAAATATCCCCAAAACAGACTGCCCAAATTCTGCACCTGCTGCAAGCACAGCCGGTCCTTGCCCTATTATTTATTTTCCTGTTATTCGGTTCTACCACAGAGTAATGTCGACAAAAATGCGCAGATGGAATGGAAACTGTGAAGATCTTGATCATTCTGGTTCCTAAGGAACAGTCTGATCTCAGTTTCCACTGTTTGTACAGACCTATGTGCCCGAAAACTTAGGATCTTTACGGTAGATATTGTAAGTGTATATTATAACTGTATATACTCCACAGTTAGTCGATTTGATGATGAACAATAACTCTGTTTGTTTTTTAAACAAGCAAGAACAGAGTTCTTCCGGGATCGTCCACCTTAAAAGAACATCTAAAATATATTTCCATATCATTTTATTTGGCTTAATTTGAACATATGTTGTCAAAAAAGGCTTCCTTTGACATTCAGCATTTTTGATATTTTTGTCCTCAATTTTCAATATTTCTTGGCATCATTGTTAAATAAACAGACCAGTTATCATCAAACTCGTGTCAAGGAAGCACTTTGACCAGGACATTCGGATGATGTGACCAGAATTTCACAATGACCTAGTTTCATGGTTGACTGAACATATAAACTTGCTTGGAAGATGGCTTTTCATTCAATTTTGACCTAGAATTACGAACCTTTGGTCTTACTATTTTAACTGCCATATTATGCGCTATACCCCCGCCAATAAAGGTGAGAGGATACATATTGGCTTCAGTTCGGATCTCCTTGTCGTCCTTCTTTGACCTTGGAAACAAGGTAAAGGTCAGATTTTGATGACCTTGACCTTGTTTTCAAGGTCACAGAAGGACTTAATATAAGACACATATGCAGATGCAGATGCCAACGAGTTCCGCACTGAAGCCAATATGTATTCCCTCACCTTTAGTGGCGGGGGCGTGGGGCATAATTAACAGTTAAAATAGTGATTTGACCATTGTTTCATAATTCTAGGTCAAAATTGAATGAAAACTATCTTCCAAGCAAGTTTATGTGTTCAGTCAACCATGAAAACTAGGTCATTGTGAAATTCTGGTTACATCATCCGAATGTCTTGGTCAAGGTGCTTCCTTGACATGAGTTTGATGATAACTGGTCTTTTTATTTAACAATAATGCCAAGAAATATTGAAAATTGAGGACAAAAATATAAAAAATGCTGAACGTCAAAGGAAGTCTTTTTTGACAACATATGTTCAATTAAACCAAATAAAATGATATAGAAATATATTTCAGATGTTCTGTTAATCATTTTATTAAATCCTGTCTGTCTGTTATACTCTTCTACCAAATGAGAATGTTTTTACAAGTCGGGCTAAAACCATGTTGGTTTACCCCACCCACTTCTGTGGACCCCATAGCTCAGTAAGTAGGGCTTTCCGACCAAAGTCACATAAGGTTTGATAAACTAGACACATTGCAAAACTTTGGTAGGATGCAGAAAACCCACCTTATTGATACCCCCCTTTCAGACGAACATCTTCAATCATGCCAAATCTAACCAAACTCAACAAATGGTTGCGATGAATGATATGAGATCTCAGAAAAGTCAAAGCCCATGAACTTGACATCTAGGTCACAGGCATGGGTCGGGGTGGAACAGAATAAAACTTTGGACAAATATAAACCCAAATATAAACCCAACCCAACAAAGAGTTTGAATCAATATCAAGATATTAAAAACTTTACCATAAAACTTTAACATGAAACAGTCAATGTCCGTGACCTTGATCGCTAGGTCACAGACATGTTTGGATGGTATAGAATTTGGAGCTACATCTATCATCATGCCAAAATTAACGGATATCTAAAAATACAGCAAGTATTGCATATCCAAAATTCTATTTATGGATATCCAAACTTCGATTTATGGATAGCCATAATTCGCTCTTAGGATTTCAAAAAATCTGCTTTATACTCGTATCTGGATATCCATAAAATAAATTATGGATATCATTAATTTGATTTATTGATATCCAATATTCGATTTTTGAATATCCAAAAAATCTGATGGTTTGTTTGGATATCAAAAAATCGAATTATAGACATCCATAAATCAAACCATCGCTATATCGATATCCATATATTGAACTATGGATATCCAATAGTATGCTGTCTTTATTTTGGATATGTGTTTCGAATATTGCAGCCCGGTAGCTCAGTATGTTAAGTGCTGGCCTGCTGGTCTAGCGGTCCCGGATTCGAGCCCGGCTGGAGGCGGGAATCTTTTAAATCGTAAACGGGGCTCCATTGCACACACACTTTCAGTATGATTCACCCATCGTCCTGATATGACTGAAATACTGTTAAAAGTCATCCATCCATCCATCCATCATTAAGCCAAATACAAACCAAATCCAAGAAAGGATGTGTACCTCAAAAACTCTAACGCAAATGCTAACTTACAGATTGGCAGAACGACGAACGGACAACGGGCAAAATCTATATGCTCCTTATCATACTTCGTATGCCTGGAGTATAAACATATTGTACTTAAAATATGTAAACTTTGGCGTATAATGGTAATATTGATAATGGTATTGCCAAAACAAATCACCTATAACATGCGCCTGGGTAGTTCGAACTCTATAAAGATTATAGATAGTTTGTTAACTTTGACAAAGCGAGCCTCCCCCTCTCTCTCTCTCTCTCTCTCTGATGATGCACATGAAAAGATGTTTGTCTTCATAGATAGATCCTCTTTAATAGAAAAGGATTCTCAATTATAAGATCACGGTCCCTGTGTACGAAGCCAGCAGGTATATCACGTCCGTATATGCATCGTGTGTGCATGCAGCATTCTCTTTGCAATTCTCACACTTACAAATGCCGCCTAGGCATCTTCATACTCAGAGCTGGATCGGATAAACTATTGGTCAGATGTATGTTTTAGCAATCGAATTCAGATCTAGATGCTCTAACCAACAGGTAGCTCGGCCTTTTGAAACTATATAGTAGAACTATAGATTGAAATATAAGGAACATCCCGCATCCAGTTCTAAAATATGCCGCATCCAGTTCTAAAATATGCCGCAGAGGTAAAACTGCAAGTACATACAGTCGCCCATGTATAAGGCAGTCGTCGTGGCTTTTCCCATGACATTGGTCCTCCTTCATATTGCATGTATAGCACGAAACTCCCCCCCCACCCCCCACCCCCCCCCCCACCCCCTGCCACACAGCCACACACACGCTCCAGCTACAGCTTCAGTACAAACTGCATCAACATTTTTTTTTTTTTTTTTTGCAATTTTATTGTTCAGTTCCTGTCTAGCGAGAATACTACGTTGAAAGTTTTCAGCGACGTCTCCGCAATGTTAGAGAGAGAGAGAGAGAGAGAGAGAGATACAGAGAGACAGAGAGCGTAGTTCGCTATAATTGATCGATTGATCTTTACTTGCCATCATGTCAGTTTTTAAGACAAAAAAAAAACGAATCATTTTTCAGCGTTTTAATTTCGACTATTCAAAGAACGGACTAATAACGTTAGTTTTGACAGTCCGCGGGAACATCAATTGCCGCTTACATCAACACAAAATACGTAATCTCTCGCTCACGTCCGTCAGAGTTTCCGTATGACTCCGTATAATTTTCCGAAGACGCCATCTTAGTTAAGTGTTGGACAGACGCACTTTTAAAGACACTCCTTAGTAAAGGTTTGACTTGGACCTTAAATAGTTAAGTTCTACCTTAAATTAAGGAATAATTGTGAACCTGGGCCCAGACCTAAAATCTGTAATCACGCCTTCGGAACCATTTCTAAGCTAAGATCCCGTTATCTTAGGTCAGAGTTTTCATTAGTTCAGGTGTTTTTTGTTCTTTCAGGAGTGTTCTTCATAGCCACTATGTCGTTCGCTGCCATAGCTGTGTTTTTGTCAACCATTATAGCCAGTGTTGCTAGCAAAGGGAAGCACAGACGAGCTATACCAGCGTGGCTTTCACAGGTACGGTATTATAAAAGATAAACAACCTGTAGGGCTATCGTTTGTATAAGTAGATTTGAGCCCTGATACAATAAAACCAACATGACGGCATGTGCGACCAGCGAATACTAAGATCAGCCTGGGCAGTCTGATCAAAGCATTCGCTGTGTGCTAAAGGTGTGCCCCAGCGATTGTGCTACCTCCATGCCGACAGCAAAGACTCTAATCAGAATTGGTAGATACCCAGGCTGATCAGAGTCTTTGCTGGGCGCACATGCCACTTTGTTGGTTTCATCATGTTGCAGTTCAAGTAGATTTATCCTGTTTGCAGTTTGAGTCCTTCACCGCATATGTTGAAATTCAGGATAAAGTCATATCATATTCAGTCTAACCACATAATTTAAAAACATTTGACGTTTTTTTTTTATGGCTGTTTCCAGGAAGAGTACCTGTTGGACAGTCTCTTAAATGGTAAACCTTGACACCAAGACAATTCTTTATAACTTCCGCCCATTATGGCAAGTGCCATTTTTCAACCATTGATTGTTAGTAGGTACAAACTGATTCCATATTGACCGCCTTGTGGAGCCGCTGTGAGGTAGCCCAGTAAAATCAAAACCACGCTCTCTTTTTTCAGGTATGCCTCGGGTCAAAGGGGTTGCGCCGCCTCCTGTGTGTCACCAGTACCAGTCCAGTAAACAGTATGTACTCCTTTGTCAGCAGCCGGCTTTTAGATGACATGCAAGAACCTGCCATTGAAATGATGCCGGAACCGGATATGGACCAAGCGCCTGGCGGGAAAGAGATGTACAACACTACTACAGAAGCTTATTTGCGCAGTATAGCCAAATCAACTAAAATTGCGGCGGGAAAAACAATCGCGGAAGAATCTCTTGAGAAACTGAATGCGGAGTGGCAGGATCTGGCTAAGGTTTTTGATCGGCTGTGCTTCTTCGTCTTCTTATTCTTATTTCTTATCAGTGTTATAATGTTTGTGTCAAAGAAGGATGAGATTCCGTCAGTTTGAAATTTGCTTGCTGGTGTACATAGAATGAGGGTTAGCATTGTATTAACCAAAGACTGAGGAGCTTCAGCTTCATGAATTTTGGCAACTGATGAAGCATAAGGACTCGTAACCCTTGGCTGAGTCGTCATTTGTTTCAGCGTCAGATGCCTTACCAAAGCAGGATCCTCTTCACAACCATCCTGGTGATCATAATTTTGTATACATATCAGGGCTGCTTTAGATATCAGAAGACGCACTGAGTGCCAAAGTGGCGGGTGGAATATATCTTCTGCATGGCGACCTATAGAAGATAGAAAGCTGCTTCATGTTGTTTTTTTCTCTCATTATTTCTATGTGCCATATCAAACATAACATGCTACATGTACTGCTGTATACTCGAGCAGTTTACTGAACATCACAGTATTCATACGCGTATAAATAGCATTTTCTGGTCGTCAAGTATAAATGCTGACATTATTAGCAGATGTTAAGCCGAGTTTCTGTCAGCTTCGAAAAGGCAGGCTCACTTTGTTTATGCTTAAGTCTTGTATATTTACCCTGAATGTTACTATGCACTGTAAGTCATTTATATCTGGCTTTCTTTAGAGATTGGTAATGTTTTGCTGTATGCATGATCAGTATAAACTATAATTATCCCCCCCCCCCGAAGGCGGAGAGATATAGTTTTCTCCATGTCTGTCTGTCTGTCCGTCCGACCTTCCATCCGTGCGTCCTTCCGTACGTCCGGAGCCATAACTACGTAACCACTGGATGGAATTTCATGAAACCTCAAATAAATATATATCGCTATAGCGCGCTGATGCACCTGAAGTTTCGTCAGACTGGCTTTAGCAATGCATAAGTTATTCCCTTTAATTGACTTAAAATCAATTAAAGGAGCCATACATGTAACGAAGTAACATATTATCAAAACTTCATGCAACTTATCTTAAATAGTATCAGCACAACATGGATATGCACATAAAGTTTCATCAGAATGGCATCAGTAGTGCATGAGTTATTGCCCTTGAATCTATTTAAGTTTGCCAAATTCAGCCATAACTAAGTTACCAATGAACAGAATTCTTTGAAACGTATAGTAAATATGTATCACCATAAGATGTTGATGCAATTACGTTTTGTCGGAGTCACTTCAGTAAGCAATGAATTATTGCCCTTGGTTTGGCTAAAAATCAACAAACTGAGTCATAACTAAGTAACCAATGAATGGAATTTCATGAAACTTAAAATAATTATGTATTGTCATGACACAGCAGTGCACATTAAGTTTTGTCGTAATAGCTCCAGTAATGCATGTTTTAATGCCCTTGAATTGATTTGAAATCCACAAATAAGCAATAACTAAGTTACTGGTGAAAAAAAATCTTCTAACTGACTGAATTAAAAATGCATCATCATTGTGCAGTGATGCTGAGGCAAGTGTTTAAGAAAATAGCTTCAGCTTATGCCTGACTTATCCCAGAGTTATTAACCTTGATTTTATTTACAATCTAAAAGTTCAGCCTTAACTAAGTAACCAGTGAACAAAATTTTATGAAACTTAAACCATAAAAGAGTCAGGGCCATTTCGGCGGGGGATATAAATTCACCGACTTTGCTCGTTACAAATTGAAATAGACTCGCTAGAGTGAAAGCGGAACAGATACCATATTCCAGATAATGCTGAACTATTACAAAGACTGAATGTCATTAGTTGAGTCCAGTTGTCATAACAATGTCCCTATGGAGGCTCAGCAGAACAAATCCATAGGATGCACTCTCTGACACCGATTCTGTCTGTCAGTCTCATCTTCACTCTGAAGAGGAGAGTTTATTGTAGTTTTAAATCAGTAATATATAGTCAATATATTGCACACAGAGCTTACTGTGCACACAGTTCAGCAGATAATGATAAGTATAAATGCTATTTGGCATTCACTGTTAACAGTATTCCATGTATGGACAAATATAATCTAAATGAAGATATATTCCAGATCTCTATGTTTCTTTTTCCGTCAAATGAGGAGGACCGAGTAGTTTATGTATATTGGTGGAAGAGGAGTGGTTTAAGGGGTACGGATAAACCTCCCTGTGCAACTTTTACAAAGGGAGACAACCATTGTGTTCTCTTGTTTCTTCTTAGGATAACAGTTTCCTTTCAAAATTGGATCTATTCTTAAAAGAAAGAATATGCTCTCACAGGGAAGCAAACACTTGTCTTTAAGAGTTGACCCAAATCTATGAGATAGACAAATACGAAAACAGCAGAATTGCTTCCGCTGAAAGTGTAACCGTATATCTAACGGTTGGGAACAGCCTGCTGTGCTTGTAGCAATGTGGGATGAGGTTCTTCTGTCCTCCTTGCTGACACACGATGAACAAACATTGAATTAACGTTGATTCACCTTCATTACGTTGAATTAATGATGATTAATGTTTATCAAACATTATGTGCTCAGTTAGCTATCTCTTTTCTCCCTCTCTCTGAATCTATGTCTTCAGTGGGCTATAAAGTCCAATCTGTTTCTTCTCTTTAAATCTCTCTCTTCAGTGGGCTATAACATCCAATCTTCCTCCTCCCTCTGAGTCTCTCCCTTCAGTGGACTATAACGTCCAATCTTCCTCTTCTGAGTCTCTCCCTTCAGTTGACTATAAAGTTCAATCTTCCCCTTCTCTCTGAGTCTCTTTCTTCAGTGGGCTATTACGTCTAATCTTCCTCTTCTCTTTGTGTCTCTCCCTTCAGTGGGCTATAAAGTCCAATCTTCTTCTTTTCTCTGAGTCTCTCTCTTCAGTGGGCTATCAAGTTTAATCTTCCTCTTCTCTCTGGGTCTCTCCCTTCAGTGGGCTATAAATTCCAATCGTCCTCTTCTCCCTGAGTTTTTCCCTTCAGTGGGCTATAAAGACCAATCTTTCTCTTCTCTCTGAGTCTCTCCCTTCAGTGGGCTATAAATTCCAATCTTTCTCTTCTCTCTGAGTCTCTCCCTTCAGTGGGCTGTAAATTCCAATCTTTCTCTTCTCTCTGAGTCTCTCCCTTCAGTGGGCTATAAATTCCAATCTTTCTCTTCTCTCTTAGTCTCTTCCTTCAGTGGGCTATAAATTCCAGTCTTCCACTTCTCTCTGAGTCTCTCCCTTCAGTGGGATATAAAGTCCAATCCGTCTCTTCTCTCTGAGTCTCTCCCTTCAGTGGGCTATAAAGTATAACATTTCTCTTTCTTCCTGGGTCTCTTCCTTCAGTACGTTATTAATGTCAAAGGGCATAGGTTAGGTTTATCATGCACTTGTACTGCCTTCCTCTTCCCTCTGGGTCTCTCTCTTCAGTGGGCTATAACATCCAATCTAACTTTCTCTTCTCTCTGAGTCTCTCCCTTTCTCATACAGACTGTTTGACATTACAATTAGTGGCAAACTCCAACCGAGGTAGTTTTGCCATTTACAGTTTCGCTTCCCTTCCCAATCGTAGCAACCTATTACAGGGAAAGCTATCTCCCAGAGACTTTATTGTCAGAAATTTCATTTGATGGCGACACCTCAGCAGAGCTGTAAGATGCAATTTGCGACCATAAAGCCAAACAAAAACCTCCCAAATCACAATTTTCAAAACTGTTATCCCCGTTCTTATACACTTTTCACATGTTCCTTCTTTCAAAGTTCATGTATACACCTTTGCACCCTAAGCTAGCGCTTTCAGCATTGTAAAACCAGACTTGAGCCAATAAAAACAGCGTTATATATTAAGGACTTTGGGTTTCCGACAGTATATCACAGGATATTCTGTTGCAAATTTTCGACGTTATCCAATCAGATGTAGCAATGTGGGATGAGGCTTTTATCTCAGCTCTTCTGTCCTCCCTGCTGGCACACGATGAATAAACATTGAAATAACGTTGATTCAACTTCATAACGTTGAATTAGTGTATTGCAGATGTGGCAATATATAATGTAAGTACATTTGAGAATGGTTGATTTGTAACCTTTCAGATCTTAATAATGCCTTCCTGTCTTAAAATGCAAACCGCACTGGCACAGTGTTGGTTTAGTGGTTTGGCTATACACCTTTATGTTTGTCCACCATTGTACCAAGGGTGTTAACTTCCTGACTCTCTGTTTGCTTCCCTGTATATCAAAGCCCATCCTAAATGGGGTCTACTCTTGAAGAGAAGTATTTGCTCCCAGGGGAGCAAATTCTGTCTTATAAGAGCTGACCCCCCAACTTAAAAGGGTGACAAAATGAATATAGCAAAGCTGTTTCACCTAAAGTGTAATACTATCTGTGTATCTGCTATACCTAACCAAAAGGTGAAAATGCCATAGATAAGTAACTTTAATATTCACTACGGAAAAAGTTCGCGATTGACTTGCATAAAAATAAACACTTTATCTCCTATGTTCACTGACTTTTATTCTACTATAATTGTGATTATTTACTGCATATTAAAGACAGGACTTCTCTGCCAGTCGTCTGGTTCCCAGCATATTGCAATGACACCTGTATACAGGTAAAGTAGGTAAAGGTATTAAAATTTAGTCAACCAATCAGCGAAATAGATTTAACAGTTATGACGATATTAGAAATATTACCAACCTGCGGTTTGCCGATGACATAGACGCTCTTGCTGAGGAAGAGCACGAACTAGAAGCTCTAGTTGAAAGTCTCGACCAGACCTGCACAAGGTATAAGTTGGAGATCAGTGTTGAGAAGACCAAACTGATGACAAACAGCGCAGATGGCATCCAGAGGGAGATCAAGGTAAAGGGGGAGAAGCTGGGTACTGTAAGCAGCTTCAAATACCTTGGAGCAGTTGTCTCAGATGATGGCTCAAAACAGGAGGTTCTCTCAAGGATAGCACAAGCCACTTCAGCTTTTGCCAAGCTGAAACCAATTTGGAGAGATAACAACATATCTCTTGGATCAAAGGTGACACTTATGCGCTCCCTTGTCATTTCCATATTTCTGTATGCCTGTGAATCATGGACCTTGACAGCAGAGTTAGAGAAAAGAACGCAGGCCTTTGAGATGAGATGCTATCGAAGGTTACTGAACATTTCGTACAAGGACCATATAACCAATGAGGAGGTTCGCAGGAAGATCCAAGCAGCCATTGGAGAATATGATGAACTCCTGCCGCTGGTCAAGAAACGGAAACTAAGGTGGTTTGGCCATGTCTCAAGGTCTTCTGGTTTAGCAAAGACAATTCTTCAGGGCACAGTGAAACGAAAAAGAAGAAGAGGTAGACAGAAGAAGAGGTGGGAAGACAATATCAAGGGGTGGACTGGAATGGATTTTGCCAGCTCAACTAGGGCAGCTGAAGACAGGACAAGGTGGAAAGGGATTGTTTTGAAGTCAGCTGTGGTGCCCCAACGACCTAGTAAGGTTATGGGATAGAATAGAATAGAATAGAATAGAATAGAATAGACGATATTATTGGCTGACTGGAGGTGTTGACACTATGTGATCAAGAGACAGAATGACACTGTTCAGTTCAGTTCAATTCTCCTAACGACGTTCCCCAGGTGGCTCAGCGATACGTACATGTAACCATAGTTGCACGCGCTTGGCACAGTGTGTCTGTCCAAAATGACACTGTGGAAGTTAATCCTCCTTAAATAGTGCCATCCCTGTCGTTAAGTGATAATTATGTTATCACTTAATTTTCGTGTGGGTTTAATTTTCGCTATTGCTCCCTTTACTGGTTTGCAAACTAACGATCTCACAAATATTTAAAACAAAAACAAAAAGAGACACTCAAATGGAAACTGCTGATTGACACTTACTTCGAAACAATGGTGAGTTCTTTAATTCGCAACCAAGACTTGGTTGTGAATTTAAGAACTTGCAAATAATTTCTTCAAATTATTTGCGAGTTCTTAAATTCGCAACCAAGGCTTGACTGCGAATTTAAGAGCTCGCAAATAATTTCTAAATTAAACTAAGACTGTCAGAGGATCTGCCTATAGCCCCGCTGCACTGCTTTAGTAATGCACAGCCATGTAAAAGAGTTGTGAGTAAGTTGCAAAGAAAACTGTACGCAAATTTTCAACATTCTAAATATAAAAAGAAAGAAAACTTATTAGATATAGAATGAATAATAGCAATAATCCTGTTGGTTGATCGCACAATACAACAACTCATCGTTTATCTATATATCAAATATGAAGTGTATATATATATAGCTTAATTAGTTCCTGAGAAAACTATAATACAAATTTACCTTGAAAACACAAAAAAATGGATAAATAAAGCGAAGAATAATAACACTGAGCCCGATTCTCAATCCTGTATTACAACAACTCATCATCAATAGGTATACCAACTTCCAAAATTCTAGCTTTGATACTTAATGAGAAAACTCTGACACAAAATTGCCATGTTAATATGCAAAATAGTGAAGGAAAGAAAAATGGATAAAAAAAATGGAAGAATAAGAGAAATGAGGCTGAGTCTCAGTCCCTAAAAACAATCACTCATCCTCCATGATATATACCATGTTTGAAGATTCACCTACCACCGGGTAGCGCAATCGGTAGGGCACCTGACTCGTAAGTCAGAGGTCCTGGGTTCGAATCCCGGTCTGGCCACATACTTTCGTTTCTCCTTCCGCTGATTCAAGAAGGGCAGTTGTCAGTTACTGGCGAAAGTATGTGCACTTAGTACTGGTTAACCGCTTAGGAGGTCTAAGCCTGCCCAGGAATAGTGTGGTTAGGTTAACTGACCGTCCCGACATGACCTTAGTTGTTTACCGTGGACGTTAAGCATCAAATCAACCAACCAACAACCTACCACAGCTCCTGAGAAAACTGTGACACAAATTTACCTAGGAAAGACAGAAAAATGGATAAATAAAGGGAAGAATGCAAGCAAAAAGCCCATTCCTTCATTTCACAATTCAACAATTCGTTAGTCATATTAATCCAAGTTTCAAGAGTTGCTTTCTCTCAAAGTGAATCTATTTGCCTTGAAAATAACGTTTAATTACACTTAATTGCAGGGTATCATTCTATAAGGTATGACACAGGAGAATGTTGCTTAGGTTATGTGTAAATACGCATTATAAGCGGAGTCTGGTCAGATGCTCTTCTGTTCGCATTAATAGTATCCTAGAGGTGCGCGACGTGTTCGATTGATCAGAGTTTGGGTCCCCGTCGTTCTCGAAGCCACCTGGCTTAGCTCATAATATTTTACTCTTAACAGCCGGGTATAAAATTATCAACTACGCCAAAAGGAACGTTGCCTTGGGTATGTGCAAATACGCATTAGCCGCGCAGCCCTATCTGATTCTCTTTTGTTTGCATTAATTATATGGTATATTAAGGCTATGAGGTTCTCTAAGCTTAGCTCAAATTATTTGTAACAGGACCCCATATGTTTACATCCAGTATCCATGTGTATTCACCACCTCACTTAAATTGATCATTTGGTACCCCGATGTTATATATAGTTAGCCAAGCTAAATTGAATGACTATCTAAATTTAACTTGTAACATTGTGTAGTTTGTGAACAATGTTTTAAAATTTTACACTCTACGCTACTATCATATTAAGATACGCACACAGAATGGCTTTCTACTGCATCCTGGTTGCCTTGTGTTGTCTAAATTTGGCAGGTAAGTTCTCTTGTGTATCATATGACGTCGCATCTGAGAGTGTGATAAAACTATGCATTAAATGCGATAATCCACTAGTGGATTAAATATGCAAATTACGTCGTAACGTTATACGTTGACGTCCATAAAAAACGTCGCGTTTTCTAATGGCGAAATCGTGACGTTTTAGTGCAAATTTTGCTGAGAAAATGCGATTTTAGAGTCATATGATAAACAGAATCTTGCATTCGTGCTCCTGTATTATTGAATTTATTAAACTCGTTGGGGAAAACCGATAAGATGCTCGGCAAAGCCTCGCATCTTATCTTTTTCCCCAACTCGTTTAATAAATTCAATAATACATGAGCACTCATGTAAGATCCTCTATTTCTTACTATTCGAAGGCGAATTGGTATACTTTCAGGGAAAGCACCCGGCATTGCCAGTTTCATTTTTGCATCCCAATGGGGTCAGCTCTTACAAGAAAATATTTTGTTCCCTAGGAGCAAATTCTTACTTATAAGAGTAGACCCTGTTTTAACAGGAAATCACAAAAGACAAAAAAAAAAAAAAAAAAAAATCCTGGTGCGGGAACTGGATTATGTTTTTATTATTTATTGAAAACCTGTTCTTGGTTATTAAATGAATATTTGTATTTGTGACCTATTTAGAAAAGTATTCATAAAGCTGTTGCATACAATTTGAAGAAATAAATAAACAGGTAAATAAAACAGACATAATGTGATATAACCATCCCTTCCCCCACTCCTCAGTCCCTCTTGTGTTGTCCTGTGCTCTGGCCAACTGTTCGAGTTTGCTTCTTACGTGCTCACACGGGAACTTAATATGTTTACATTAAAGTTTACTCCCTTTATAATAATAACAAAAATGATTTGATGAAATATTTGCAATTTGTATTTATCGAATAAGCATGCTTTTTCTCAAAACTTGTACAGTTAATTATGAGACTATTACATATTGTCTAACGAAAGTTTGATAAAATATTTGTTTCTGAAAACATAATATAAACGAGGGAGATAATCTTTAAAGCGAATGATCGAGAATAATAATAATAATCAACAGTGGTGTTGATACCTCGACACTGGAAATCCTAGGCTTGTTTTAATAACATTTGGGTCCTATGCATGGCATAGCCTCGAATGCGACTAGATAATCTAAATTGGTGCATTTGATATCCTTATTTTGGTCTCAAACCATTTATTCATTACACAGAGCCCTTCATATTCAGCCTCCAATCTTTCTGATACATGTATGACTGAAAGACTGTTGAACAGAACGAATAACCGCCAGCTCATTCATCCATCTCAACCCCATTTGAGCCGCGACATGAGAAAACCAACAATGTGGTTGTGCGCCCAGTGCAGACTCAGATCAGCCTGGGCCTCAGCCTAGTCTGATCAGAGTCTTTGCTGTCCGCATGGAGACAGCTTAGACCCTTAGCTACCCTTTAAGTCCTTAGCGAAGAGTCTGATCGGACTGGGCGGTTGCCCAGGCTGATCTGAAGCTGCACTGGGCGCACAACCACATTGTTGGTTTTGTCGTGTCGCGGCTCATTTTCTTTTTTCTGTTAATTTGTCTTTTTATTCCAGTTTCAGACCAAAAGCACTATGAAGCCGAGTCCCGCCTCACAACAAAACTCTTAGAGAACTATGTCGTCACTGCCAGGCCAACTTTGAAAGCCAGTGATGCTGTCGTGGTTTCGGTCTATCCAGAAATCATTCGTATTGAAGGAATTGTATGTAGCATTATATACGAGGGGTGTTCAGAATGTTCTGATTCTCGGTGCATAACTTTGTTTAGTGGCATGCTGGGGACAAATGCTTTGTATGTATTGAAAGCACTAAATTTTGCCTTTACAGTGATACCAAACACTATACAAAGATACATTTTCTTATTGAGATACAACGCATTTTATTACGCCCCAGTCATACCACTGGGTTAAGTTCATATGTGAATTTATTTTCAGTGTGTCATTCGAATCGACAATCATTGTATATACTGTACAAAATGAATTTATGTTAGCTGTTTGTCAATCATTGCCTTCAATGTCCATTTTAAGTCTGAAGGGCAGAGAATTTTACCGATTCCACAGTTCTAATGACGTTAATGAAATCGACGTCAACGTCATTTTCAAGGCTGTAACAAATTCGTTTTTTCAGTTTTAATTTTTCGACAATTTCGAATTGACCATGCAAAAGCTCTTCATAAAAAGATTTTAAAAGCTATGGCATTTGTTTTCGTTACAAAATCATTATAACTTTAGTGGCTACTTCATGCAATTTAGACAGTCCAAGTTCACGGGACAATATGGAACCTAGATTAAATATAATTTCCGCGATATTTACAGGACAGTTTTCTGGGGACTGTGTTTAAATAGCAATGGTAAAAAAAATAAAAATAAAGACTGTTTATATATGAATTATCACCTTCTAAAGTAAAGACTTGCAGTGACTGGAGGGTATACCTCTTTAAAAGACATTAAAAATGTGTCCTTCAGAAAATATACACTGCGTTTGCAGAGTTGTCCAGATATATGACAGCTTTATATATTTTCGATATCAGATGTTCTGTCTACATGTATATGTTACTTACCAAAATATGACGTCACGAACAGAACTTTATGAACATCCCTCGTAAATGCTGTGATTATGTAGGCTTTGAGTCGATTATATCGGAGGAGTCCCAGTTTATATCTCAGTAGGTTAGACGCTGGCCTGTTGATATAGAGGTCCCGGATTCGAGACCCGCTGGAGGCGAAAACCTTTCCAAAAACTGGGTTCCATTGCACACAGCGTTGCAATGTCATCCTTCAATCGTTCAGATGACTGAAATACTATTGAAAAGGACGTAATTTTGCATGTCATCCATCCATCCTTCTATGATACCTATATCACGAGTGACCATCCAAGTAAAAACGTAACTTATGGTGTATGAGTATACCACTGCTTTTTTCTGCCTTTTTTTCAAACGAGACGAATACTTTACTAAGTCTCGCTTCCGTGGATAACAAAGGCTTCCGAAAAGGGGTCTACTCTTAAAGGAAAGAATTTGCTCCGTTAGGAGCAAATCATTTCCATTGAGAGTTGAGTCCCATTTCGAGGGGAGGCAAAAAGATAGTAGAGTCGGTAGCCCTGAAAGTATACTCATTAATCTTCTAAGGGTAAATACCACTCCAAGGCAGATCACACTATGATCAGTAAGTGTTTGCGTCCCTTCTGCCTTCTCACAGGGGGTGGGGTGGGGTGGGGGAGGGGTGTCTCCTCTTAGAGGAAAAAAATTACTTAATTGTGGTTAAATGGTTAAATTAAATAGACCCATCAGTCGCTTGTGCTCCCTATCTGAAATTGCGGTTTATTTTGACTCTTCATTTTCTTATGTATCTGAAAACTAGTTAGAGAAGTGGAAACATACTTGTATAAAAATGAATGGAAACATCTCCATGTTTTCCCGCCGGTTTATCAGCGCGAGGCAACTTTAACAGTTTGGTATATTTTTTCAGGAGAGCCTTGCTCAAAATTAGTCTACTCTTAAAAAATTCCAAAATAATTTTCTCCTAGACTGTCTATTTTGCCATTTATTAACAGCTGACACCCATTTTAACAACCCTTGGCACTATACAATGGTCATTGGTGAGAAAAACAAAATATATCACATGAAATAATAACAATAGAAAAATGTTTGCAAACAATGCGATTGGAAGACGTCTTATTTCGATCTGTAGCATGCAGTAGAATCCAGTTTATTCTAAGAGCACGCGCTCTTTATTTAAATTTCGAAAATTGGGTTAACGAGGGTTTAAGATTAAACACAGTTCCTTTGATGGTGACGTTCACATATAAATATTTACACTTGCCACTGACTGCCCATAGGTAACCCATATAGAGCAACTGGCTTCATACCCTGATGAACGACAGTTGATCATATGACGTTGTCGTCAGGCGATCTCTAAGGTAAACAAACGTCTTGATTGATCCACACAACGTTCGACTGACGCCACGTTCTGGCGACGGCTGTTTAACGTAACGGTCGAATACGTCGATTCTGTCTTTTCTTTGACGACTATTTTGCATATTCTATACTAAATTACCACGACAACAGCACAGGGAGGGTCTAAAAATAAAGTGTAAATATAAGAATAAAAATTTAATTTTTCAGCGAAAGCCAGTAGTCGTCGCTAAAATGCTTGGAATTTTAACTCCGCCCACTGGCTTCATCACACAATGAACGATGAAAAATCATATTTAAATTCTTAATTAAATTGCCCAGTGCTTTGTCAGAGCTTGACATATCGAAGTTTAAATTACAGTCAACTCTCGATAACTCGAACACTGATGTTCTAAAGTATTCTCTTATGTCAAAGAATATCAACTATTTATAATTTTCATTCACACTTCCAACTCCTGATATCAGAAACTACTGATGGCCTGAAGAATTACTTCAGTAGTTTGGATTGAACAACTGAACTTCGACTTTGGGACAGCGAGAGTTGACTATTTATATTTTGCAATAAGTGTTTCGCCATGCTTTTCAGGATGAAGGTTTAGACACTCTATCTACAAGCTTATCACTGGCTCAGGTAAGAAAAACTGATATTTTTTATTATCTAAATAGTGTTCTATTGCTTTACATCCACGGTAAACAGCTATGGTCATGTCGGGACGGTCAGTTGTCCTAACAACACTATTCCTGGGCAGGCTTAGACCTCTTAAGCGCGTAATGAGTACTAAGTGCACATACTAGTACTTTCGCTAGTAACTGACAACTGCCCTTCTTGAATCAGTGGAAGGATACACGAAAGTATGTGTCCGGACCGGGTATCGAACCCGGGACCTCTGGCACTTGAGTCGGACATGCTACCGACTGCGCTACGCGACCCGGCCTTTTCAACAAAATGAACTTGGTGCACATTAGAACATACGTGTATTCAATAGCCTTTTCATCCGTGTATCAACCTCCTTGTGTATTTTTATATAAAGTGCATCATTACATATCACTGATGGAGACCCAGTAGCTCAGTAGGATAAGCGCCTACGTGCTGATGGTTAAAGAGACCTGCTGGAGATGGATATCTCTCCAACCGTAAATGGAGTTCCATTGCACACAGCTTTTAATTATTACCCTCCCATCGCCCTGATATAATTGAACTATTGTAAAACAACAGCTGTCGCCTGACAGCATAGCTCGCCTGAATTGGTGCTTGCCCATCGCACGGTCGCTATGGTGGTGTGGACTGCTATGCATAAAACTTCAGGCAGGCATGTCTATAATGACAACACATTAATTCTATAAACAATAGCTATCTTAGAAATATATTTCTGTCATATCAGGACGATGGCGCGGTGGCTCAGTGGTTAGTGCACTTGATTCTGAAGCCAGAGGTCGTGGGTTCGACCCCCGCCCAGGGCGAAGTCTTCCTTTAACTGGAGGCCCCATGTGCAGGGAGAGCCATCCCCTGTGCAGGTTAAAGATCCCTACTGTAGCTACATGGCTATGTGTAGGCTTTCATCCTGCAACACCGGAATATACAAAAGTACACCTGCTCATAATACTCTGAAAAGAGGGTGCAGCAGTATATATAGAAAGAAAGAAAGATGGAAGGATGATAATGAAAGGCTGTATGCAATGGAACCTCGATTACAATAAAACGATTTCCTCCTCCGGGAGTCGAAGTCGAGACCGCTAGATCAGCAGGACATCGTCCTATGACAGAAATATTGTTGAAAAGGACGTAAAATCGCTTCATTGAACCATCCATCTATTCAGAAGGAATATCTAAAACATAAGCAATGGCATGAAAAATTGCTCGTTGTGCTGCCAGCCGACCCAAAGTATTTATTTATTTATATTATTATTCTTTCAATTTCATGATTTTTTTAACTGTCTGATATGCACAGTCCTTTTGCAATGTTGCAGAAATGGAACGATCCACGACTGGTTTGGAATAAAAGTAACTATGGGAATATCAGCAAAATTAATCTTCCTATGGAGAGAATTTGGAGACCTAACATTCAGTTGTATTATCCGTAGGTTCCTATTTTCTAGTGTGCTATCACTGTTCTTTGAGCAATCAGAGAATGAGGCAGTTTAAAATTGTCTACAGGGGCGTAGCAAGAGCAATTTGCATGATACGTATAGATGTGTAACCATGTTTTATGTTCCTTGAGAGGAGGAGAGGGCGTCGTAGGGTACAGCCTGTTAGGTATCCTATATTATTCAGTCTGTTGACAGTTGATATTGAAATATTGTCTTATTCACAAGTTTCAGCACGCAAATATGCAGGTGCGTGTTAAAATTTTGTCAATTTGACATGATTTCAATACGCACCTGCGTATTTGCATATGGACAGCTACACTCTTGACTGATACACCGTTAGTGTAACTCTTCGGTTCATCTCGAACAGATTAAACATGTACAGCAGCCACCCAACCCCTTTCCCATTTTCTATCAAGCATTGTTGAGCCGCGACACGACAAACTCACAAAGTGGCATGTGCGCCTTCGAAGACTCAGATCAGCCTTGGCATCCGCCCAGCCTGGTCTGAGTCTTTGCCTTGCCTATGGGGCTAGCTTAAACCTTTAGCTATCCTTTAAGCGCACAGCAAAGACCCTGGTCAGACTGGGCGGCTGCCCAGTCTGATACGAGTCTTTGCTCGGTGCACATGCTACTTTGTTGGTTTTGTCGTGTCGTGGCTCAGTTATCGACATAATACGACTGGGCATGCGGTAAATTGCAATACTGCGCATGTGCGTTTGTTTCATATTTCAATCACACCAGCACTGAATTTCAAAATTTTCGTCTGAGATTATTTTGCCATGAAAGATAGGAATGGAGCTAGGTTAAATACCAACAATTATTGATATTATTATCATGAGGCCCTGGAAAGGCATTTAAGGAATAAAGGGATATGGCATGAAATGTGTAAAGGGACATGAAAATGAATAGAATTTTAGGTATGTTGAGATCCAAAGGATTCAGGATATCAGGGAAGCCTAAGCATTTACAAATAGTCCTAGGAATAATTAAGGAATGTTCCAGGGCCCATTCCGGCAACTCGATCTACTGTTTGTACAAAATATATGTTTGTTTGTTTTCCATTGAAAGCCTAAATTGACTTGTTAAATTCTTCTTTTCCATCTCTGTATGTACTGAGAGAATGTGTTTATGCTCGAGCGAATAGACAAGACATAGGTCGGCCCGGATGTCCATGCTACTCGTACGGTGCGAAACGTTTTCTTCTGACATTTTAAACACTCAATGGCGTAAGGCGGTTTGGAAACCAATAATAGTGACAAATATCGGTGGTGTAAAGACAATTGTGGTGGGATTTTGGCCACTGTGTCAGAAAAAGTGAGGGGCATTTAATTGAGCCACAACACGAAACACCGACGAAGTGGCATGTGAGCCCAGCGAAGTCTCGGATCAGCCTAGGCATCTGGCCAGTCTGATCAGAGTCTTGCTGTCCACATGTAGGTAACTTAGACCCTTGGCTACCCTTTAAGTTCACAGCAAAGAATCTGATTAGACTGGGTGGATGTCCAGGCTGACCTGAGTGTTCGCTGGGCGCACTGTGTCGGGCCACTCTGTCGTGTCGCGGCTCATTAAGTATATCACCCATTTTGTTACAGAGCACCTGCAGGCGACAGCAGCATAGATGAATTCCCGGTTGTAGTTCACAGTACTGGTGAGGTCTGGTATGTTCCGTTTATGACCTTGAACTCTTACTGTGCTCTGAACCTCATAAACTTTCCTTACGATGTACAAGTATGTACTATTAAGCTTGGTTCCCCGCTATACCATGAGCAAGAAATGAAGATCGAATTCTGGGGCGTGGAAAACCAGTCTACGATTGACATTCATACTCACAAATATGGCAACCAAAACAGCGAAGGCCTTGAGCATCCGTCCTGGTCCTTGATCGATAGAAAGGTGAGAAATTAAACGCAGTCACCTAGTACGTTACCTCAAGGTACAACTGTATCAGAAATTTGGATTTATCATGCATGTACTATTAGGTTAAAATAACAGGAGCGCAAAATATAAAGAACAGATTTGGATAAACATACAACACTTTTCATAGATTTAGTATTGCAGAATAAGGCATTAACAAAATTTGAGAGATCATGTTTGAGATAATGAGAGATAACAGAAAGTAAATAAATAAATAAATATATGATTCATTATATGTCAAGATTTCAGTTGTTCATAGCCGCCACCTGTGGTCCACGTTTAAATCTAATGTTGCAGAACAAGACATTTGAGAGATAAGTGGTTGAGATACTGAGAGTCTACTGAAGTTAAAATAAATAGATGCATTTATATACGATTTATTCTATCTTATGTTTTCAGTTGTCTATAGCTGCTACATACTAGTCTAAATGTGTGATTAACATACCCTTGCTGTAGGCAACACCCTGCCCAGTGGGGTCGCAGTAAGAAATCTTCGTGCATGCGAGACACTTCGAATACACTGCACCTCCGTTAATACTTTAAATTTACAGGCTAAAGGGGTTATAAAAGCACTTAAATTCGACTGCTGTAAAGAAAAATGGTTGGTTCTGGAGATTATTTTGAGACTGCAACGAGCCCGACAGTTTTACCAGTTTTTTCTTGTGGGTCCCGGAATCATCCTAGCTCTCCTGGTACCGCTACAGTTCTTGATGCCACCTAGCTCTACACAACGTTCATTGTTTGGTAAGTTGACAATCTGAGCGGTCGCTGGGTTGGCACTGGAAGCGCTTAAAATGATAATAGTTGAATTTGCAAACATCGTAGATCCCGATGAGGCGGCTCAAAATAAGCCGCCTCATCTGGATCTATGCTGTTTTCCATCTAGGCTTTGAATTCTTAATGACATAGGTTGGACGAAACATTTTTAAATTTTGCAAGCGTAAACTTTGTCCTCCGCTTTTTGGCGCTTGAACTGCAGACTGTCATTGGGCTTGCCTCATACATTTAGCTTATGTTGCATCAACAATCCAATCATCAGCAGTCAATATACGATTCGTACCTGTCAGTTTTAAGAGCGATCCCTTATACACTGTTAATCGGACTGGCACTGAATATTAAAGGATTTTTTATTAAACAGGTCTACATGATTGGACCTGTTAACATTCTTTTTTCCATTTCCCGTTACAGAGAATATCCTCAAAGACATGGGCAATCTTTGAGGAAGGCTACACAGTGGAAGTATACATTTACATTATTACAAATTACAAGTGCAGCTTTCAGCCTTATACCTTTCTCACTTTTACAAAAAAAAAAGAAAAAGAAAAAGAAAAAAAAAGATTCTTCATTTATAGGGAAAAGAAAATGAAAAAAGGGAGGAAATTCTGTATCTCCCTTGTTTCTGACCTGGCACTGAACAAAAAAAAAATGAGCCGCGACATGAGAAAACCAACAATGTGGTTGTGCGCCCAGCGCAGACTCAGATCAGCCTGGGCATCCGCCCAGTCTGATCAGAGTCTTCGCTGTCCGCATGAAGGTAGCTTAGAGCCTTAGCTACCCTTTGAGCACTTAACAAAGAGTCTGATAAAATTGCGCGGCTGCCCAGGCTGCTCTGAGTCTTCGCTGGGCGCACAACCACATTGTTGGTTTTCTCGTGTCGCGGCTCAAATATGTTTTAAAGTTTTGGGGTTGTTTTCAGTGTTTAGAATTTTCACAAGAGTAGTCTTATTAAATTCTTTTCTGATAACCTGGTCTAAATGTGAATCTTTTGAAAATTAAACTAATTAGGCTATACCATCTATCAGTATTTGGTATGGCCTCCAATATTTATGGAATTCTACCAATTTATTGTTTGATACGGAAATTTCCATCTGTATCTTATACATCAGGAGCAATTTCTCTTATTTACATCTAAAAGTAAAATTTGCTGATTGCAATGAGAGATATATATGTAATATTTGGCATATAATGTTATAAATCTTAAGATTTCTGGAATATTATTTTTCACTAAACCAAGGATAAAAAGATCCTCTGATATTTCACGTTGTATATTGTATGATTTAAGCCACTGTAACAAGTCATTTAAGAACATATGGGTTTTGTTGCAGTGCCAAAAACAAATGTGTTATAGTCTCTTTATGCTGATGACAATAGTAGAACAACGGATCATTTTTTAACTTCATTTTGTAAAGCAGACTATTTATCACAAAAATATTATGATTAATTGATGTTTGGAAACATTTAATGGCAGGATATTTTGTTATGCAAAAACGATCCTTGAAAATTTTCTCCCAGTCATCATCATGTATGTTGTACATTTTGTTCCATGACATCACTCCAGTTGGTTGTTCATCATTTTTATTCAAAATATTGTATACTATTTGCGCTCCTGTACTTTGTTGCAACAATGGATGGATATGACATGGTATAAACGGGCTTTCAACTTTTTGCGTTAATGTTACTTTTATTTTCTGTAAATACTTTTTTATTGAATTTATAAACCATAGTATTGTAAAAAAATTACTTTTATTTCAGTTTTAATCATTATTTCCTGCTGACTATAGAAGTCTCCATTTTCTTTTATCATATCATTTATAAATCTGATTTCTTTACTATATACCAGTTTTTATAAAATATTTTGGCTCCATCATTGGTGATATTGTGGCTGTAGAATAAAGGGCTTAAAAAACAGATTCTTGTGTTTCCTCTAAGTTTTCCTTTAATTTCAATAGTGACACTAAGACAGCTTTCCAAAAATGATTTTTATATCCTTTATTTTTTCTTCAACATATCCAGTATCTAAAGCTGATAATTTTTCCAAACTAATGTAACTAGTGATATAACATTATCATTTGCTATTACTTATAATAAGTCTTCTTATCCAAGTTGCCTTTAATGCAGAAATAAATTCTTGCAAATTTGCCTTCTTAAGTTCTCATTCGAAATGTTGTTTTACTATAACAGATTTTTATATCTTTGCTATTTTTTATTTCACAGAAAGTCATATAAGATTTCGTTAATAGTGTTTATTACCACCGGATCAGGGTTTGGTAGAGACATGAACAAGAGATTTAAAACTGGTACTATTAGCGTTTTTATAACAGTTATTTTACCTACAGGTAATTAACTTCTTTTATTCCACATATTTATGATTCTTTTTATTTGCTGAATTTTAGCAGCATAATTATCTTGTATCATTTTTTCTAAATCAGTGTTTAAGTTTATCCCTAACAGTTTAAATGTGTCTTTATAGATGACCTTATACAAAAATTTTCAGAACCTATCCACACGAGCTGAGTCTAAAAAAATCACATTTAGACCAGATATCCTTGAAAATATTTCCAGCTCTGATAGTGTTTGATTGAGAGACTTTTCTGTGTCATCTAAAATGAAAGAGGTGTCATCTGCAAATTGTGATATCAGAAACTCTGTATCATTTACTCTAATGCTTTTAATTTGTTTATTTGTTCTTACTTTTGTTGCCAAGAATTCAGCACAGATTATGAAAAGATATGGAGAGAGAGGGTCTCCCTGGCGACATCCACGACTAATACTAAAGAAGGATGATAAGTGTCCTGACTGTATGACTGCTGATATTATGTTTTTTATAAAATACACTAATCCATTTCCTTAGTGATTCACCGAAGTTAAGGTGTTCTAGAACTTTATGTAAGAACCTCAAAGACAGGGAATCAAAAGCCTTTTCAAAATCGATAAGCAATATAAGTCATGGAATGTTATGGTCATCGGTGAATTTCATAATGTCATATATAGTACGTATATTTTCGACTATTAATCGCCCTTTAATAAATCCTGTTTGATCTTTATTAATAATAGAGTCTAACACTGTATTGAATCTATTTGCAATTGTGCCAGAGGCTATTTTATAAACTGTGTCTAAGAGTGTTAAAGGCGCCAGTTATTTTTAATATTGTTTTGGTTTATTTTCTTTAGGTTTGCATGTTATTAACCCTTGCTTTTGAGAGACTGATAGCTCCCCCATTAAGTAACCATAATTTAAGGATCTAAGAACAAAGTTTCCTAAATGTATCCAAAATACTTTGAAAAATTCTGCCGAGAAACCACTGAGATCTGGACTTTTATCACTTTTCATTGATTTAAGAGTTGCTGATATTTCTGTTAATTTTAGCTTTCCTTCTAGATTATCTGCTTGGTCTTCTGTCAATTTATTCATACTATTTTGTCCTATATATTTATTTAGGTCTACATTATCCAAGGTGCTGTCTCTGTTAGAGTACAAATGTTTATTAAAAATCGGATTCTTTCAAAATAGCTTCTTGTTCATTTAGTATTGTTCCATCTTCTTTTTCGAGCTTATGCATTGTTTTTGAAATATAATTATGTTTCTCAAGACCCCAAAAATATTTTGTTGGCTTTTCTCCTTTATCTATGTATTGTGCCTTTGACCTTATAATTTGTCCTTTCAATTTTTCTTGTCTTAAATCAAGTAATTCAGTTTTCAAAGCGTCTATCTGTTCTGTATTAACATTGATTATGTTATTTTCTAAGTCTGCAATTTCACTTCTTAGTTCTTTTTCTCTTGTGTTCCTTTGTTTATTCTTAAAACTGGCATACGACATCAACTGTCCCCTAAGTTCCATTAACACTGTTTCCAAAAATAACTGGTCATTTATTGTAAATTGTATTTCATTATCATGTTTATTTTCTATTTGGTCCATATTATATACTGGCAGTGCGTATTGTTGTTTAATTTCAGCTATTTTCTTATTCATTATGTTAAGGTATTCTATGTCTGTTAAAATTTAGTTAATGTGTTTCCAGTATGACTTTCCATGTTCAGAATTGATGAAACTGAGGAAAAGGCTAACTGCAGAATGGTTAGACCTATAACTTGATTCAATCTTACAGTGTTTAACAAATTGCACAATACTTTCAGAAGTCAAAAAATAGTCCAACCTTGCCTGTTTTAGAGGATTTCTTTTTCTCCAAGTGTATCTTTTAAGTTCTGGGTTATTATCTCTAAAAGTGTCTATTATATTTTTGTCATCTTTAATTTTAAAACTGTCTCTCTAGCTTTCGTATTATTCACGCATTTATAATAAGAGCAGTCTTTTTCAGAATCTAGAATAAGGTTAAAATCTCAACATAAAATAAAATCTGTATTCACTATGTCAACAAACTTTTGGAACAGTTCTTGGAAAAATTTAGGGTTGTCAGTATTTGGGCCATTAATATTAATTAAAGAGAAATGTTGATTATGCACTGAGATATCAAGGATGATGTAATTTCCTTGATTATCAGATATCTGACTATGAATTTTGTAATTTACATTTTTATTAAATAAAATTGCTATACCTCTAGCATTAGATTTATAATTACTGAAAATACAGTCATTGTCCCAAAGGTTTCTTATCAACTTGCCGGGCCGGGTAGCGCAATCGGTAGGGCACCTGACTCGTAAGTCAGAGGTCCTGGGTTCGAATCCCGGTCTGGCCACATACTTTCGTTTCTCCTTCCGCTGATTCAAGAAGGGCAGTTGTCAGTTACTGGCGAAAGTATATGCACTTAGTACTGGTTAACCGCTTAGGAGGTCTAAGCCTGCCCAGGAATAGTGTGGTTAGGCTAACTGACCGTCCCGACATGACCTTAGTTGTTTACCGTGGACGTTAAGCATCAAATCAACCAACCAACCAACTTATCAACTTTTCATCACTGTCCATGAAATGTGTATCTTGTAAACAGTAAATGTCGATATTCATGTTTTTTAAATAATCAAGCAAATCAGCCCGTTTACTTATTCCCCCATGACCTTGAGCATTGTATGTAGGTACTTTTTAAATCAGCCATTCTTGCAATTCTGTGAAAAACTTTTAATGTGTTGCCTAAATGTTGCCAGGTCAGTAGCAAGGTTGACACTCTTAGTTTGGGCACGCCACCTTGGATGAGATGTGTTGTGTTTGTGTGTGTGTGATTTTTTTGTGTGGGTGCATGGGCGCGCGTGTATGCGTTCGTGTCTGTATGTGTGCATATAAAGCAAAGGATTTACTTACAGTGACGTATGTATGTGAATGTACGCATTACTCGAGTGGTTTGGCTGGATACTGGTATATATACAGACATAAGTTAAGCATCACCGGAATAAGTTGTGCAATAGGAGGATGTATGTTTCAAGTAACGTTACCACAGGAATAGCTTTACTTTTTGCATCAATATTCTGTCTAAATATTCTTCACTATCAAAAGAACTGAAATATTTAAAATCTTATTTAATTCATATCAAAGATGCCGATTTGTCGAATATGAGATTTAACTTTCAACTAATTGGGGTGATGCTTAACTTATGTCTGACTGTATATATTTGGCTGATGAATTAAGACCGCCCGATGACTTTTTGATACGCTCATCCTCATTTCTTTCTGACATTCAATTTTGATTTTTCAGGAGTTATTCTCATTTTGACGAATACTATTCTTGTGACAAGCATGAAGCAATACTTTCCATTTGAACATTCTTCTGTCCCGCGAGTTGGTAAGTGTAATCCAAGTCATCAGTGTAGAGTTGTAAAGTGACGCGGTATGTAGGCAGATTTCCATACGCAAAAATATTAGGTCCGAGACATCGCCGGAAAACTGTGGAACGCAGTTTCCCACTATGTCTCTGAACTTATCATCCGCGTACGTAAATCGGCCTACATGCCGGTAGTTAGCTGACCGGCTGTTGCTATGGGTTAGCTATAACTGTGAAAGGATTTACTAACACGGGAAACAACTCTGCATTTTTTAATTTTGACACCTTTCTCAATGGAAAACTCTCATAGTTCTTCCTCTAGGACTAAAAGGGTTCCATTTAAAGTAAACTCCTATTTTGAAAGGCTCTGGGTATCAAGGAAAGCATACATGTCACAAGTTTCCTCCCTTGAAAAAATGGCAAAAAAAAATGAGGTGTACCCATACACCTTAGTGTAATGAAAATTATGATTAAGCAAATAACAATAGCGGCCGTATCCCTACATACGCACCAACTTCCCCTTTCCCCTCTCCAGCCAATCCCAAACCCCCGCATCCATCCCAACAAAATTTTCTTCACAAGAAAGCTTTTATGCATCGGCCACAGACACGGACTAGCATATGAATTAACTCAACGGATGTTCGCGCATACCATAAAATACATAGTGTGGCTCTTGCTAATCTATTAGCATGCACTAACTGGTTTCTGTCTTCTCATTTTGCCCGAAGGACGCAGTGCCGATTTCACGACGCATTTAAATCAACGTCTGTGGTTTAAAACACGAGTTTATCCCATAAACCGTAATGCAAAAGAAATCTGGTTCGGATATTAACCGAGATTTTAGACGACTTGAAATTGGACCTTAGAGTTCAGATTACTGTCGGCTGATAATCAGGACCCGAAATCTGTAATCACTCCTTTGGAACCTTTTCTTTTTTAAGATTCCGTTATTTACGGTCCTAGTTTTTACTGGTTCAAGTGATCTGTGTTCTTTCAGGGGTCTTCTTCATAGCCACCATGTCGTTCGCTGCTATGGCGGTGTTTCTATCAACCATAATAGCCAGTGTTGCTAGCAAAGGGAAGCACAGACGAGCAATACCAGCTTGGCTTTCACAGGTACAGTACTGTAACAGGACAGCAAGCTGATTAGGATCAAGCAAGTGTTATCCTGTTTTGAAGATGTAAGAGAACTTCACTGAACTGGTTGAAGTTTACTATATAATCATCCTGCCATGCGCATAGCATTGATTAAAGGAAAACACTCACTTACATATGAACAGGTTTTAAATTATAGATTTTGATAAGCAATAAAATTTGGTGAAAGATATGAAGATTTTAAAAAATCAAAATGGCGTCTCGGAGGCCGCAAGTTTTGTTGTTTTTGTCGCGTGATAAATATTTAAATCTAGAATAAGAGCATAAATTGCTTACTTTTACAGCATTATTTAGTTTTAATTGTTTTTTTATGAAGTAAAATATAGATTTATGTATTTCATTTATCTACAGTTTGTTTCAAACTAAAGTTATTTAGGATTTTCATTTTTGACTGTGAGTTTATGACGTCACTAACTCTCAGATTAGCTGGTTCCCAGCCCAACATTTTATTATCTTTAAACTGTCATATCTTTCTTATGTTACGTCCGATTTTGATGAAATTTTCGGCAAATTTCATGTTTTATTAGAATCTTTAATTTGAGTCCAACATGCATTTTACTGAGTATTTTCCTTTAAATGTTGATTTAAAATTGAGTACCTGCAGTGATATTACGTGAACCTGCTTCATTCTAACCACATAATTTATGTACATATGATCATTTTGATATGATGATTTTGATCCTGATACCAGAAATATTTGTTTGACTGCCTATTGACACCACGACAATTGTTTGTAGCTTCCGCCAAAGACGACAACTGCCATTTTACAATCAACCAACGAGTGTTGGTTGCTTTACGATATAAGGCGTATTTCTGTTCTATTCTATTCTTTCCCGTACCAATAACTTAAAGGCTTCAAATTTTTTGTCACTGAATTTCCGGTCGGCGTTTTTCTTTCTATAGAGAAATGAGACGCTGGCATTTTTATTGGACGAAAATAAATTCCTGAACTTCCACTGCCACTTCCCTAGGAACACGCGTATGCGTTCCAAAAAAAATCCTATGATGGCCGTAAGAATTCGTGTAGAAGGCCGTACAGCTCGAAGAAAAAACAACACCTACCTCTTCACTGCCGCTTCTCAGCACCTGTTTCTTGGTGACACGCATTATATTTCCAGGTCGGCAGCAGGCAGGCGCACACGTGATGTAGCTAGCGCGCTTTACAACTTTCTAGAATAGGCATGGGCTTACGGAAAAGCGGAGTCTTTCTGCTAAACAGCTTATGAATTTCACTAGGCCTATCGGTTTTCCCTCAGTTATATAAATAATCTAGTAACCGATTGGTTGCAGCACCAGTGTGGCGTTGTATCTTTTATGTGTGACGTCAAAACCAATACTGGTTGCGTTCGGGGTTCTGCCAATGTCACTACTGGCATTCCAATGCCGCTCTGAGTTTCAATATTGGCACCACTGGCTCTACCATTGAAACCAGTATTGCCGACCATTGGCTGCCGATACTACAGACAACTTAGGGCATGGAAAAAAATTACCATGGCGGGTAATTTGCATCATTCAATATAATGGCAATTTATTGAACCCATCATAAACACTTGAGTTGACACAGGAGAATTTTTCCCCACAATAATGAAAGAAAATTAGAAAAACTAAAAATTTCTAAGCACAAACAAATATTTGGTTTAAACAATATTTATTTCTTGTTTCGTACAAAATATATATTCACACATACATATGATGTTAGGATCGGAAAACAAGTTCTGAGAACTTATAGATATCCTCTCCTAGACAAATATTTGCTCTGCAATGGTACCATAGGCGCAATCGGCTCTGCCAATGGTACCATTGGCTCTACCAATAGAACTGCCAGTGGTGACATTTGCAATTTTGTCAGCGGTGCCAACGGTTGCCAATGGCACCATTCGCTGCCGATACTGTGCAGGGTTTTACGGTTGCCAATGATACCATTCTTCTGTCTGTCTGCCTGCCTTCAAAATACCTGTCCCCTGTTCTGTCTCTTGCCTCGGCCTACTTTTTTATTCTTATTTCGTTATCATTTATTTAACATCTCGTGATACGGATGATACGGCTGTGTTGTACACATGGCGACCGAAAATGGTAAAATCAATCAATCAGTCAATTAATCAATCTCATTACACATGAATGATACCGATGTCAAAATTGCTTTTTGTTTTCTTTTTTCCACATTTCTTCATCTTCTCTATCAGGCTGGTAATCCCATCTACCGACGAGAGGCACACAACCTCGAAACGATGCCGTATGTGCATCCTGGGACATTATTACGGCGAACTGACATTGAAACGAAGTCATCCCGATCTCGTGTGTCCACTGGGTAGTGAAATGGTTCCTTAAGCCTTGTGAATACAACGAATATTCGAATCAGCCTGAGCATTTCAGCAAATTAGTCAAGAATCTTTACTTTTAGTGTTTAGATTCTCCAGATATAATTGACCATATACGTATGTGAATAAGGAATATTCATATCAGACGACGCAAGCTATATACTCCGAATATAGGTGGGGACAACAGAGGCACTGTTACAGTGAAAGGGAAACTATTTAATCCCGTCTGCATCCTTTGGGCATCGTAATTTTATTTTGAGCCGTCCTATTTTTAAGATTGTTTTGTTTTGCTACTTATAAAAACTTTTCCAGAATTTCTGTACAGTAGGACGGAGTTGCATAAAACTACTAAAAAATAGCCATCAGAGGAGATGACAAATCCCCCGATCGAAGACCCCCATAGGCCTTGGTAAAAAGAGTGCACTTCAAAACACATACAAGTAATACATTGTCATTCTTTTATGCTTCTGATTGACATTATCTGTTTAACAGATGCATGATTATCTAACACTCAGACTAAAATAGTATGCCTGACTGCTAAAAAGAAGTAATATCTCAAACCGCCATACATATAAATATATAGCATATGATACAATTGTGTGAATAGCTTCTAAACTACAAGCCCTACAAACCTCATTTTGAGCTCTCTAGTAAGTGAATTTGGACAAAGAATCCAAATCTGGAGAAAAAAAATTTTTTGGTGGGGTGGGGTGAAGGGAAAGGGGGTGTGGAGGGCTCAGAGAGAGTTAGGAACACTGATAAGATATCACAGCAGGTTCGTCAATATTCTAAAAGGTATAAGGTTATTAAAATTGTGGAACAGGCCAGGGTTATACAGATATGGAGCAGAGACTCAAACAGCAGCTCAAAATACCAAAGGGAAATAACTCACAAAGTATGAATGCAAGAGTTGTCATTCATGTATGAGACAAATTGTCATGACCTGTTCTTCATATCTGTGAAGTATCATGAAAATATTTCAAAAGGCATTCAAGCTATGGAGCGGACACCTAAAATCATCAAAGGAAAATAACTCAAAAAGTAAGAAAGCAAGAGTTGTCATTCTTGTTCGCGACACATCGTCATGACCTGTTTTACATTTTGTGAAGTATCATGAAAAAATTTCAAAAGGTATTCAAGTTATAGAGCGGACACGAAATCATACCCTAAAACCATCAAGGGGAAATACATGTAACTCAAAAAGTAAGAAAGCAAGAGTTGTCGTTCTTGTTCGTGACACATCATCATGACCTGTTCTACATGTCTGTGAAAAACCATGAAAATATTTCAAACGGTATATGAGGTATAGAACGGACACGATACCACACCTAAAATGAATAAGGGAAAATAACTCAAAAAGTAAGATAGCAAGAGTTGTCATTCTTGTTTGCGCCAGATCGTCATAACCTGTTCTACATATCTGTGAAGTATTATGAAATGTTCTAAAAGGTATTCAAGTTATAGAGCGGACACGAAATCACACCTAAAACGATCAAGGGGAAATAACTCAAAAAGAAAGCAAGAGTTGTCACTCTTGTTCGCGACACATCATCATGGCCTGTTCTACATATCTGTGAAGTGTCAGGAAAATATTCTAAAAGATATTCAAGTTATAGAGCGGATACGAATCTGCCAAAAAAAACACCTAAAACCATCAAGGGGAGTTAACTCAAAAAGTAAGAAAGCAAGAGTTGTAATTCTTGTTCGCGACACATCGTCATGACCTGTTCTACATATCTGTGAAGAATCGTGAAAATATTCCAAAGGGTATTCAAGTTACAGAGCGGACACAAATCGGCCAAAAAACTCACCAAAGGGGAGATAACTCAAAAAGTACAATAGCAAGAGTTACCATTCTTGTTCGCGACACATCGTCATTACTTGTTCTACATAACTATGAAGTATCATGAAAATATTCCAAAGGGTATTCACGATATAGAGTGGACAAGAAAATGTTTACGGATGGACGGACGGACGCCAGGCTCATCGCTATATCCCTCGAACCTTTCAGTCGGGGGATAAAAAGGAGCTATCCGTGCACCTGTGCTACAATATTCTTTTTTTTTTTTTTTTTTTTGGTGGGGGCTTCATAATTTTGGTTGGTTGCAATATAGGTGGCGTCTATTTCATATTAGTACGTACATACTGATATTGGTATACATTTCCATATTTGCCCGTCCTGTGTCACCGCTGTGAGATCGTGGCAGTAAAATCAGAATCACAAACATGTTCTGTTTTCAGGTGTGCCTCGGGTCAAAAGGGTTAAGTCGCCTCCTGTGTATCACCAGTACCAGTCCAGTGAATAGTATGTACTCCTTCGTCAACAGCCGGCTTTTAGATGACATGCAAGAACCCGGCATTGAGATGAAGCCGGAACCGGATATGGACCAAGCGCCTGGCGAGAAAGAGATGTACAACACCACTACAGAAGCTTATTTGCGCAGTATTGCCAAATCAACCAAAATTGCAGCGGGAAAAACAATCGCGGACGAATCTCTTGAGAAACTATATGCGGAGTGGCAGGATCTGGCTAAGGTTTTTGATCGGCTGTGCTTCTTTATCTTCTTATTCTTATTTCTCATCAGTGTTATAATGTTTGTATCAAAGAAGGATGAGATTCCGTCAGTTTGAAATTTGCTTGCTGGTGTACATATAATGAGGGTTAACATTGTATTAACCCAAGACTGAGGATCTTCATCTGCATGACTTTTGGCAGTTGATGAAGCACAAGGACTGGTAATCCTTGGCTGAGTCGTTACTTGTTTCAGCGTCAATTGTCTTACCAAAACAGGATACTCTTCGCAACCATTCCAGTGATCATAATTTTGTAGCATATCAGGGCTGCTTTACATATCAGAAGACGCACTGAGTGCCAAAGCGGCGGGTGGAATATATCTTCTGCAAGGTGACCTATTGAAGATAGACAGCTGCTTTCATGCTTGAAGGTTTTATTTCTATGTGCCATATCAACCATAATATGCTACATGTACTGCTGTACACTCGAGCAGTTTACTGAAGTATTCATGCGCATATAAATAGCATTTTCTGGTTGTCAAGTATAAATGGTGACATCATTAGCCGATGTATGGCCGGGTTTCTGTCAGCTCCGAAAAGACAGGCTTTCCTTGTACATGCTTACTTCATGTATATTTACCCTTTATGTTACTTTGCACTGGAAGTCATTTTCACCTAGTTGTCTTTAGAAATTGATGTTTTGCTATATCCATGATCAAGTATATATGAGACGAGACACAAGAAAACCAACAAAGTGGCATGTGCGCACCAGCGAAGACTCAGATCAGCCTGGGCATCTGCCCAGTCTGATCAGTCTTCGTTGTCCGCATAAAGCTAGCTCAGACACTTAGGTACCCTTTAAACACACAGCGAAGACTCTGATCAGACTGGGCCGATCATCGGGCCAGGTTGATCTGAGTCATCGCAGGGCGCACAGGCCACAGTCTCGTGGTTTTCTCGTTATTAAATTACAAACTGTAGCAGACTCGCTAGAGTAAATGCTGTCGTAGACAACGGATTCCAGCTGAAATATTAATAAGCGTGTTTTTTTTTTGTGGGGTCCAATTTTCATAACGATGTTCCTATGGAGGCTCAGCAGAACAAATCCATGGGATGCATCTCCTGACACCGACTCTGTCTGTCTGTCCCATCTTCAATCTGGAGAGGAGAGTTCATCGAAGTTTTAAATCAGAAAGAAAATGTCAGAACTTCAGTGGCTCGAACCCTGATGACTCGTTTACCCTACCTGGCTAGAACTCTTTCTTGAGTCTCTAGAAGTCAATTTATATAGAAACCAGCCCTGGATGGCTGGAACTACCCTTGGCTGGAACTAATTTGCATGGTCTCAAGCCTGTTCGAGCCATAGAAGTTCTACATGACTATATATTGCACACAGAGCTTACTGTGCACCCAGTTCAGCAGATGAAAAGAGTGCATATCAAGTGTAAATGCTATTTGGCATACACTGTTTACAGTATTCCATGAATGGACAAATATGGTCTAAATTAAAATATAGTCCAAGTCTGTAAGTTTCTTTTTTGGCCAAATTTGGAAGGTGGAGTAGTATTTTCGTGGAAGAGGTTCTGATGAGGCGGTTTAAGGGGTATGGATAAATCTCCATGTTTACATTACTTTTACAAAGGGGAGACAATCATAACAATAATAATAAATAACAACATCGCCACTTGGTAGATTTGTTTTATTAAATAAATACAGAAAACCCAACCTATTGAATATGTATAACTTTTAAAGTACAAGTGATTCATAACAATCAGCTGATCATTTTACAAATGAGCCACAACACAAGAAACTCAACAAAATGGTTTTGCACCTAGCCCAAACTCAGATCAGCCTGGGCATGTGCCCAGTCTGATCAGATCATTTGCTGTGCACTTAAAGGGTAGCTAAGGGTCTAAGCTAGCTCTACGCAGACAGCAAAGATTCTGATCAGACCGGATGGATGCCCAGGCTGATCTAAGTCCTCACTAGGCACACAATGCCACTTTGTTGGTTTTGACATGTCTCAGCTCAAATATGTTTTAAAAATAAAATATCATTAATTTTGCAAATGTACCTTGGTGAGCTGAACAACGTCATAAAAATGAGCTTTAGCACACTGTTATGAATGTATCCAACTTGCCAAATTCTACATATGAAACATCATCAATGGGCTTCAAATAAAAATTTTCATTCATCAATAATTTCAACTCCATATTTTAACTGGTCAACAGCAGGTGCACAATGGCTTTTAAACCTCATTGTTATATATCAAATGAGACTTTACTATAGAAAACAGCCGTGTTGTAATCGACAGCATCTTACGTTGGTTTCCTTCTATTTCTATTTGACGCAATGCTGACACAGGGTTTCAACACTGTTAAAACACGGGTGCACCAGGGCTTAAACACCATTAAAGCCCGCTTTCGTGTTGTCTGCTCTGGAATCAAGATGGCGTCCGCAAGAAGGTATATAACAATGATGATAAAACATTCTTTTCCTGTGTTTTAACTTTGCCCAAGCCCTCGTGTATTAACATGTTGCAGCCCTCATCGCTGTGCGGTTTGGGCTGCAACATGTTAATACACTCGGGCTTGGCAAACGTTAAAATGTGAAAAAGAATGTTTGACCCTCTTAATAAATCCATGAGAGGCAATTGAACATTTTTTTCAGTGATTTCTGATCTGACAATCAGTAGCCCACAAGTGACAATATTAAGACATAAGCAATAAATTCTTATGAATTAAAAGAATATTTTATTTTGTTGCATTTATGAATTTGTCAACTATGGCGAGTCACTCACAAATATAACATGGGCTGTATTCAGTTTGTGAGTGATTAGTCAGAGTTAACAAATCAACAAAATACTAAAAAAATAAATAAAAAAAAAATTAAAAAAATTAAAAAATATATATATAGAATTAAAACAACTTATATTCAGTTTTTAAACAAGCTAAAATTATGCAATAAATGTAAGTATATCTTTTTTTTTCTACTTTGCACCTAGCTCAGTTGTACAAATGAATTACATTCATTATTAAAGTTGAATTTGATATTTTTGAAACTACATTAATGTGCGTAAATATTGGGATATCTAAGAACCATCGTTAATTTTCTATTTGGGACAAATGGAAAAGTAATAGAATAAGTGTGTCATTACTTAAGCATCTTAGCATACTGGGTCTAAGTCTCAATTTATGCACAAACGCTGGGTCTTATATTCCCAGGACAGACCTGTAACTTACAGATTTTGTTTTTGCAGGGGTATCTTAAATTATTCTGCCCTGCATAAAATATCCAAGTGTTCAAGGTAGAAGGGGTAACAAGGATAATTAAATGTTAGTTTTCATTATTTCTCCATTTAGGGATATTTTTTTATATTTCTCCATAAAAGCATATGTTGTGACTCTTTCTTTGAGCCATCTTCATGAGATGGTTCTAATAAGAGACCACAACATAACTGAGCCGCGACACGAGAAAACCAACAAAGTGGTGGTGTGCCCAGCGCACACAGGCCTGGGCATCCGCCCTGACCATTCAGACTCTTCGCTAAATGCTTAGAGGGTAGCTAAGGGACTAAGCTACCTCCACGCGGACAACGAAGACTCTGATCAGTCTGGGCGGATGCCCAGGCTGATCTGAGTTTGCGCTGGGCGCACAACCACTTTGTGGGTTTTCTCACGTCGCGGCTCATATGTTTCATTTAGAAGTAAGAAAAAAATATATTTGAATTATCCTCAACACCTACTCTTATCTGGATCTCTGAATTCCTATTTGTGAGTCTTTTCCCCCACGGTTGTCTGCGGCCCGTTGCAAGGAAAACACTGATACATCTATATGATGTAGATGCACTAATCTAAATACCTTGATGGTGCATGAACACACATATCACAGGCATACATGTATACTGGTCATAGATGCTGCATCAGATCAGACATCCTAAAATACTATGTCCTTATTCAAATTAAATTCATTATTTCATACTAAAAATTTGAACACAGCCTAAAAGACATGTAAAATACACTGTAATAAACGCAAGAGTTCATCCGAACACTGAATTTGCCTACCAATGCCTTGTCACAAGGCAGTGTCTAGCCATAAAGGTTCATACAGGTAGCCTTGAGTCTCCCAGTATAGATGGCTAGCGAAGAGGGAGTAGTCTGGCTAACCGTACATCAGTTTCTTTCCTATAGGCCACCTAAAAATCAATAAAAGAGGACAGAGACAAAACATACACACACTCCCATTATAAACCAGGTCAATTTCATTAAAAAAAATATATGTTGTCATATAGCTAGCCAAACCTCTCTCCCTTTTTGGTAGCCACATGTGTACCTACAGGTAGGCAAGAGCTGCAAAACACTACCTGTACAGACATGTACAGGCAGATTCATGGTCACTCATAAAGCCAGTCACTGCCATGTCTCAGAGCATGGCCTCTTCTACCATCAGATCTTATTACAGATAACTTGACAAAAGTAGATGCTAACACTGACACAAAACAAGCAATACCTATGTTGTTTTGCTGTAAGTTGGACACTAGACAAAAAATTCATATGAGCAGCAATATGACAAAACCAACAGAGTATAATGGGCATCCAGTGAAGACTCAGATCAGCCTGGGCATCTGCTCAGTCTAACTGAAGTCTTTGCTATGGACACAAAAGCTAGTTAAGGGTATAAGCGACCTCAATCCTGACAGCATAGACTCTGGTCAGACTGGGCAGATGCACTCTAAAGCTAGCTAAGAGTTTAAGCAACCTCCATCCTGACAGGAAAGACTCTGATCAGACTGGGCAGATGCCCAGGATGATCTGAGTCTTTGCTGGGCACATGTGCCACTTTGTTGATTTTATCAAGTCACTGCCCATATGATCAAGATTCCATCATCTATGTCTTTTATCTGCAACTACTTCTCCTCTTCATATAGAGAGATCTCAAGATAAGAAGGGGTAACAGGAATAATTTAGGGATAATTCCATATTTCTCCATAGAAACATGTAACTGTGAACCTTCATTAGAACCGTCTCACCTAGATGGTTTTCCATATTCTACATAGAAACACATGTTGCGACTGTTTAGTGGAACCATTTTGCTGAGACGGTTCTAGACTGGCTTCAGTCTAATAAATTATATTGTCATAAAATAATGCAAAATACACAAAACTACAGGAATGGATTTTCTGATAGCTGAATTTATTATGCCTGAAGAATTTTCAGTTTTACTGACTGGAGTCTGGAGCCAGTCTAAGACGGTTCTAATGCGGGGGTTACCACGTTTTTAGTTGAGAAATAGAAAACATTATCTCTAAATTATCTTCAGAAAAGTCACTTTACCTGGAGCTTTGTTAAGATGGAGTTTTCAGGATAGTTCTGAGCTCACTTTTCTTGCTCCTAAATGAGAACATATTGTTGTGACCCCTCATTAGAGCCATCTTGTCCTGGTGGTTCTAATGAGGGGTCACAAATTATGTTTTCATGGAGGAATATGGAAAATTATCCCTAAATATTATCTCTGCCTGAAGCACTGTATATACTTTTGGCAATGCAACTGATTTAGATAATACCAATGTTCCTGACCAGACAGGACCTGCCTGTTCACAGGGTATAATCGATTCCGCTAATTTTCACTTCCTGCAGAGACTGTACATCACATTTGGCTTCCGCCGAGACTGTCCCCGTGATTCTGCTTCCTGCCGAGGCTCTCTCGGCAGGAAGCAGTCACGCGGACAGTCTCTGCAGGAAGCCATTTTTCGAGGACAGTAGTCCCTGCAGGAAGCAAGAGTTCCCAGACAGTCTCGGCGGAAGCCAAATATGATGGATGGTCTTTGCAGGAAGCGAAAATTGGTGGACTGGTTTATACCCTGTGCTGTTTACTCAGAAATATCAATGTTATCTGAATCAATTGGCGACTTATCATTCTTGAAAGAGTCAGTAAAGGCATTCAAGAAAGACTTTATAGGTAATTCTGGAGGTTCGTTAATCAGTATCTCTATATCTTTCCCAAGATCTTTGTCAAGCCTTTTCCCATTTTTTACATTATCATTAGTGGAAGTTTCAATAATTTTCTTCCGTTTACATGTTGTACTATGTCGTTTCAACACAAAGGATGTTGCAAAAGCTTTTCCACAGAAGGAACATACATGATTTTTCACAGTCGTGTGTGTTTTCTTGTGTCTCCACAGGCCACTGCTGTCCATAAATGATTTTCCGCAGTCAGTGCAATGATATGTTTTCTCTCCTGTGTGCTTTTTCTCGTGTGAATTCAGGTCACATTTCTGTATAAATTTCCTGTGGCAGGTGGTACACTCGTACGGACGATCATTGTTGTGTCTCATGATGTGTTTATCAAGCAGAGATTTCCAGGAGAAAGTAGCGCCACATAGATCACACTGGAATGGCTTGATACCTGCAAAGTATACAAAAGTTATGATAAAATGTTTAACTAAATTTGGACAGACAGATTGAGGAAACAGTGCAGACCCTGATCAGACTGCTCCTAAAGGAGCAGTCTGATCAGGGTCTCCACTATTTGATATTCTATTAATATCCTTAAAACACAATAAAATATCACAAAAATCTTTTCAAAGTTAAAAACATTCTGGATGTAGAATGTTTATGGCACAAGAGTAACTTCCTCTTTGTTTTACTGATTGTCTAAGTCCTTCCAAAGGGGGTGGAGGTCTACTCATAAAAAAAATTCTAGATCCTTGAGTCTGGCTGAAGTTGAAATCTTGTCAACTGTAAACTGGGTTCCACGGCACATAGCCTTTCATTATCAACATTCCATCACCCTGATATGATTGAAATGCTGTTGAAAAGGATGTAAAATCACTAGTCCTCTGTCCATCCATTTAACATACCTATATGTGTGACATTATGACATTTCATGCTGTCTGGTCAGGAAAGAATTTCCTACATTAATTGTCATAAGTGTCATTATGTAAAACATATATTGTAACAGAACTGACATTCGTAGTTATATGCGTGACATAATGACATTTCATGGTTCTCTGATGTAACCTACCTGTATGCGTGACATAATGACATTTCATGGTTCTCTGATGTAACCTACCTGTATGTGTGACATTGTGACATTTCATGGTTCTCTGATGTAACCTACCTGTATGCGTGACATAATGACATTTCATGGTTCTCTGATGTAACCTACCTGTATGTGTGACATTGTGACATTTCATGGTTCTCTGATGTAACCTACCTGTATGTGTGACATTGTGACATTTCATGGTTCTCTGATGTAACCTACCTGTATGTGTGACATTGTGACATTTCATGGTTCTCTGATCTAACCTACCTGTATGTGTGACATTGTGACATTTCACTGCTGTCTGATCTTACCTACCTGTATGTGTGACATTGTAACATTTCATGGTTCTCTGATCTAACCTACCAGTATGTGTGACATTATGACATTTTATGACTGTTTGATCTTACCTACCTGTGTGTGTGACATTATGACATTTCACGGCTGTCTGATCGGGGAAAAATTTCCCACAGTACTGACACTCGTAAGGTTTCTCTCCAGTATGTATCCTGTAATGTCTCTTGTACTGTGCTATTAGATAAAACTGCTTATCACACTGGTCACATTTGAACTCTTTATCAACATCATGAATCTTTGCATGTTTCCGTAAGTCAACACCTAGAAAAAAATCTTTCCCGCAAACATCACACCTAAATGGCTTCTCAGTGCCATGACGTTTTTCATGTTTAATCAGTGTACTCTTGTCTCTGAATTTAAATCCACAAAAGGAACAGCTGTAAGGTTTCTCACCAGTATGAATATACAAATGTCCTCTTAAAGACTTTGCATCACAAAACTGTTTGTCGCAGAGCTCACATTTGTATTCCACAATGCCAAGATGTATCCGCATATGCCGCTGAAGTGATGCTTTCAATCCATACAATCTTCCACATATTGTACATGGAAGCTTTCCATCAACTAAATCATCGTTTGACTTTGGTGAAGCCGAACAGGCTTTGTAGTGAGCAATATAACTTGCTTTGCTTTGGCAGTTCTTTTCACAAAGCTTGCATGGAAGCATCAGTTTAGGTGGCTCGTCATTGGCCGATTCAACTAATATAGGTTCAGGAATGTCTATTCCATGAGATTTTGGTGTATATCTCTTACTTCTCTTTTTGACTCCACCTGTACCTTTATCTTTTACCTTGCAATTTGGTTTGGAATTTATTGCTTTTGTATGAGTAGCAGTGATGTTGTCTGGAACATATTCTTCATCTGAAGCTGTTAGCTCAGTATCTTCTATCGTTTCAAATTCATTGTCTGAGAAATGCTCTTCACAAGAGATATTAAGCATATCTTCAACAGCATCACCCTGCAGGTTAAAGTCTTCATCCTTTAAATCATCCGTTGGTCTTTGTAAATCATGATTTTGTGGAACAACTCGCTTTGGGTCTGTTGATTTTCTTGGCCTCCTTTTGGGATTGTCTTGCTCAAGACTTCTTAGTTTCAGCACAATTCTTGGTCTGTAATATAAGACATTTACAGTTCAATGTAACCTCCAATAAGGATAGGCGTCCACGGTAATTCTGAGACAGTTTAGAACTACAAACAATTCAAATGCTATTTTATGGCCATAATCAAAGCCACATCACTGAGGTGAAATGAAGAAAATCGAATAAAAAATGAAAATTTTACAATCAAGCAAAAACCTATAAAGGTCTATATTTTTTTATTTTTTCACTTTTCATTTTTGTTTTGTTTTACATCAAAAATGCCAAAATAATTTACGTGTACAGTGATTTTATTGGCAAGTTGTACCTTCTGTAACGGGAACCGCTCCCAATCCAAAAAAACATGTCTTGATGTTTCCCAAATTTGTGAATAATCTCCCAAAAATTATGAAAAAATGTCTGAAAACTTTCCCAATTATAAAGGGATAGGTGGCTTTCCCAAACCGTATATAAAACACTGAATAGTATACAGATCTACATACTACCTACCAAAAGGCACAAATGTACACATATATATGCAAGTATAAACATATTACCAGTATACATCTCGTTTCCTGAATACTATGCACGTTAATTTATACAAAGTTGTTCTTAAATATAAAAGAAAAAAAGAAAATAGGTTTGCTAACCTTTCTTTCCCATCTAAACTCTCTTTCAGTTTGCCATCATCAGGTTTCAGATGACTCATGTCTCTTTCTATGTTGTCAGACTGTTTTGTCCCGTGGACAGTATCCAGTTTGTCTTCAATGCAGTCTGTTGAATCTGAAGGCTTTTTGGTGCTGAAATCCTTACTTACTGTAACACTATCAGCTGCCTCCATTTTGTTGCTAATTGTACATGCACTATTCAAACCTTCCATTTTTTCATATGAATTATCTAAAGTATAGTTAAATTCTGTAGAAAATCCAGAGCTTTTATAGTAGAAATTGTCCTTAAGCAAATCCATATGAATTCTTTCTGTATTGTCTGGCATTTCCATTTCAGTAGATTCAACTTCATCTTTTGAATATTTATTCGTATTATCTGTACTACTACTTGCGACATCATCTAATTGTTCAAAGAAATCATTTACATCCTTGTCTGAAACTGTATCTGATTCAATAGAATAATCTTCAGTTCCTGTGCTGTCAGCATCAGACTCAGTGTCTGATTTGTACATACTAGCTGCAATGTGCTCCATTACATTTGAAAAATCTTCAAACTTAACAATACTGAGACATGTATCAATTATCGTATGCACTCAGTGGTTCAAATATTACAGCACTATACGATCACATGGTGTAATGCCTGAAATATAAAAATAACTTAGAATTGAGCTGTGACACGGAAAAAACAACAAAGTGGCTTGTGCGCCATGCAAAGACTCAGATCAGCCTTGGCATTTGCCCAGTCTGAGCAATGTCTTCAATGTCTGTATGTATGTAGCTTCGACGCTTTCCTATACTTTAAGTGCACAGCAAAGACAGTGAGCAAAGACTCTAATCAGACTGGGCGGATGCCCACACTGATCAGTCTTCGCTGGGCACACAATACCACTTGGTGGCTCAAATGATGAGGAAGTTAGCCATACAGGCCATACAGGTAGCCTTGAGTCTACCGGTAAGTAGCTTGTTGCTACATGTATGGCTAGCCAAATAGGAGCTAGTTTGGTTAGTAGTAAATTTAAAGTAAGCAAATTACCAACTGAATTAGGCCAATATCATTTGGCCAGAAACTGCTGTATGGCTAGCTAAACTGCACCTTATTTGGTTGGTCATATGGATCGGTGCAAGATAGCCTTGATGCTATCCATACTGGCAGATTCAAAGCAACCCATATGGCGCCATACCGATCCACAGAACAGTTAATGCTGCAATAGAAATGTTTTTCATTTTATCTATTCTAGCGATATTAGAGTTCATTTTGATAAAAATAATGTTTTTATATACTTTGGTGTATTCCTGTATATTACAACAAGAGGTCCATAATGGACCTAAATTGCTCACCTGAGTTATGACAAAATAACATGCGAGATCATCTATTTGATGATGTTTTATTGGAGCAATTCTGCACTTTCCAATCTATTATTCAGACAAAGTTTCATGAAGATTGGATCAAAACTGTGCCCTCTAGAGTGTAGACAATGTTTTTCTAAGATCTTGTTATTGCCCCAGCATATTCCAATTTCAAACTTCTTTTCATGGAGATATACATTGTGACAAAGTTTCACAAAGATGCAATGGAAAATGAAGTCTCTATTGCTTACACAAGTTTCTTTTTTCTAAGATTTGACCTAGTGACCTAGTTTTTGATACAACATGACCCAGTTTAAAACATGGCCAATATTTCATAAACATAAACATTCTGATAAATTTCCATGAAGATTGGACCAAAACTGTGCCCTCTAGAGTGTACACATTGTTTTTTCTAAGATCTGACCATGTGACCTAACTTTTGATCTGACATTATTCAGTTTCAAACTTGGCCTAGATTTCATGAAGATTAACATTCTGACAAAGTTTCATGAAGATTCAATGAAAATATTGTGTACACAAGGTTTTTCTAAAATTTGACATAGTGACCTAGTTTTTGAGTCAACAAGAGCGAGTTTCAGCCTTGGCCTAGATTTCATAAAGAAAAACATTCCAACAAAGTTTCATGAACATTGGATCAAAACTGTGCCCTCTAGGGTGTACACAATGTTTTACTAAAATTTGCCCTGGTGACCTAGTTTTTGACCCGACATGACCTAGTTTTATACTTGTCCTAGATTTCATGAAGAATATCATTTTGATACAGTTTCATGAAGATTAGGCCAAAACTGTGAGCTCTAAGAGTGTTACCAAGGTTTTTCTTAAATTTGACCTAGTGACCTAGTTTTTGACAACACATAACCCGTTTTCAAATTTGACCTAGATTTCAAGAAGGTAAACATTCTGACAAAATTTTATGAAGATTTGATCAAAACTGTGCCCTCTAGAGTGTACACAAGGTTTTACTAAGATGTGACCTGGTGACCTAGTTTTTGACCCAACATGATCTAGTTTAATACTTGGCCTAGCTTTTATGAAGATAATCATTCTAATATAGTTTCATGAAGACTGGATCAAAACTGGGCCCTCTCTGTCATTTAAAGATTTATTTCTATTTTTAGCTCTGGTTTTATTTCTATTTTTAGTTCTAACGGCCATCTTGTTCAGTGGAGCAGAATCGTTTAAGCAATTTCGCTTTAAGGCCATAAGTTGAACATTTCTGTGGAATTATTTTGAAATCCATCCACTGGCTTGAGAGGAGATTTTGTTAAAAGGATTTTCTATTTTCAGCTCTGGCGGCCATCTCATTCAACAGAGTGCAACCATTTTAGCAATTTTGGTACAGGGCTATTAAAGAAACATTTGTGTGAAACTATTTTGAAATTGGTCTACTGGTATAGGAGGAGATGTCATTTGAAGAAATTGTTGACGACGGACAGACGGAATGGATGGACGGACAGATAAATTTCGATCACAATAGCTTAACTTGAGCACTTCGTGCTCAGGTGAGCTAAAAAAAGGCTGTATTCCGGTAATTCTAGTAACCATACTACATGTATACTGAATTAGCAGGGATCATTTTCTGGCGCGATTTCGCGATATTCTCGCATTTTTTTACACGAAATCGCAAAAAAGTTCGCTGATTGAGAAAAAAAATCGCACTGAGAAATTCTTTCAATTTGCACCGTGTTTTTCTGTATTCGCACATGCGGACCGTTTCGGTACATTCCGATTGTTTTGTAGGCTTTGGTTTCCGGAAATGTTTGGCGCCAAACGACTTGCAATACATATGCGGGTAACCAGCATCGTCTATGTCACTGCAAAGCTTCTTGCGAAAATCTGCCATCAATGTTTCATATTTTGCAAGCGTTTTTGTAGTTCATTGCAAAATGGAGTCTTCAAAGGCAGAAACGAAGAAAAGAAAACTGATATCGGCCCAAACGAGCCAAGAGGGCATTTTGAGATAGTTTTGCTCCACTGTAGAGACCTCGGCGACCCTATTATCTGCCTTCCAAGACTCCGCGACCGAGAAAGTGGATAAACAAGCCGAAAACCCAGGGGGGGGGGGGGGGGGGGGGGGGGGAGGGGGGGGGGGGGGGGGCGTCGACGAAAAGAATAACAGCAAGGCCCCTGTCAAATCACACTTCTGATTATCAACCAGTCAGATTTCTTGATGTAATTTATTCTTACAATTTCAGAAACTGAATGACAAAGAGTGAAGATTCAGATCAGATAGCTTCTTCAGAAGCCATCTGATCTCAATCTGCACTGTTTGCAAAGATAGGGCATATCCAGGTTCAGCATGACAAGGGTTAATTACTGTAATGTTCCTGAATTTTTTGACAGCCAAAAAAAATTGCTGTAAACCTAAAGTTCAAACAAAGACTTGAGGTTCTACCTACCATATAGTAATGCCTACAAAAGATGCAGGTGGAATGGCAAACAGTGAAGACCCCAATCTAGGAGCAGTCTGGTCTGGGTCTGCACTGCTTGCCCAGACATATCTGTCAAAAAACTTGGGATCATTACGGTTATACGGTATGAGATAAACTGTTTGAAAGTTGATATTTGAGCATTTTAATGAATTATTTTCCTTAATAAATTGTTGAAAATAAAGAAAAACAAAACCTAATTTCTTTATATTAACCATCATGATTTATATTTCATGCAATGAAAAGAATCAACAGGAACTGAAACTTTCTCACTAACTTTGACCCAGCGAGAGAAAAAATCTCATCAGATTTGAAAATCTCTCATTAATTTTGACCTAATGGGATTTTTTATCTCACAAAAATCTTGAGCCAGAATAATCCCTGAATTAGTATACAAATAGTTAGTCTTCTCATGATGTTACATTCTGCCATCTGAAATAAGTCAATCAAAATATCTTTAGTTGTTTTGTCAGTTCAGGGGCATTGTCAACTATTTGATAGTGGTCCGGCCATTGGGATGCCCATAGGAATTTCCTGAGCGCTCTAGAGATAAGTGGGGAGAGCACAAGGGGGTATTCCCCTGTAGTTAGAGGGGGGGGGGGGGGGGGGGGGGGGGGGTCAGGGAAACAGGGGTCACTCTCGAGGAAATTTTTGGAATCAGAACACCTGTAGATGCAATTTTATTGCATCTTAAATGTGTTTTGCTTTAGATTTTTTGTCAGTTTTGTAGAGAACATTTTGAAATCTGACTGTCCAATTATATACAAAACACAACTATTTTGACCACTTACTGTGAGTTTCCTCAGACAGTGGCCTCAAGTTTAACAGCTGCTAAATGCAATGGTCCAGCTTGACACAGACATCCTGATTATCCTCGCTACAGTAGCATTTTTTTAGCCTGTCTTTTTTTTGTGCTTTTTAAATTTATTACCGTATTAATCCTATTAAACACCCTTGGGTTATTGCATTTTTATGAAGGATGCAGACTTGTGTTATAATTCAGAGCATAAAGTGTACCGGTAGTTAATCAACTTTTGCAAAAATACCTCTAATAACCAGATGAAGGTGAATGGAGATACGCGGGGTTCTTTCAGAGGAAGTAGCTCTATTATTTTTGCCTTCCTTTTCAGTAGGGGTCAATTCTTAAATGAAAGAATTTGCTCCTCTTAAAGCCCGTTTAAGCAAATTCTTTCTTTTAAGTAGACACCGAAGTCAAGAACTGCCTCATCCAGAGAAGCTTCATGAATTCATACAAGTTAATAATATTAACATTATTGGCAGGAAAAATTGCAGGGGTGAGGGGGCATTTATTAGAGCAGAGGCATTTATTGGGATTAACATGATTAATATGGTTTAAATCTTTTTTTTTTCATTTTGACTTTTTTTTTATAACAAAAAAATCATAACTTAAATACATAGGGTACATAAGAAGGGTGGCCAGGCTGACACAAGCACTCCAGAGCAGTCAGGTGCCATCGATGCCTTCGAAGTGTCAACCCTAAAGATCATCTTTTAATGATGATGATGTCGATTATGCAGGTTTTGGTTTTAAAATCTTAATGTTGTACAAGACATGTGACAAAAACAGTTTTACACTCTGCAGCAGCCGAATTGATGACAGTAGTCACAGTGCTGGAAACGGCCAGTGGCCTGGTGGCCAAATGCGCCTAATTTTTTACTCGGGCCACCAGAAATCTCCAAAATATTACCCGGCCCAAATTTATCTTTCAAGCAATACTGTTCAAATGAATGGGGACTTTAGGAAGTGGATAATTTGGGCCGCTGAAAGTTAGGCCTGCTATGCTTTTGGGCCATGATCCCGGCCATCACATAAATTTTGTGAGTTTCCAGCACTGAGTCATTCCAAGGGAGTGGTTTTTGGTAGGGTGATGGTGCTGGGTGCCTGGGCATCCTTCTAATTTGAATAAAGTAGTAGTTGCAGTCGGTGCAGGCAGCGGTGGTTTGGACATTTTTTTCTCTCACCTATCTTTTTTCTCTCTCCCTCTCACTGGGAGACGGCTTGATATAGACTGAAATACTGTCTCAAAGAGCCGCTAAACCTGTGTGACTGTAGAAGGTCACAGATATAAATAGATATGCAAATTACAAACTCGGTAGTTTGTGGTCGAGTAAATGTTGGGGTATATAAGCAAATAAACCGCCCTTGGTGGGTGAGCATGCTTTTCCACTGACAGGGTTTGTTTGCAGGTCGGCCCAGGTTACATTTGGTAGCAGCGGTGGGATAAGGACAACTGCCAGACCGGAGTTGCCTTACCCATGTAATTCCCAGGCCAAGTCTCGGGACGAGACTTCTCGGAGGGGAAAGTAATGTGACGGTATAAGGTCACGGATATAAATAGATATGCAAATTACAAACTGGGTAGTTTGTGATCGAGTAAATGTTGGGGTATATAAGCAAATAAACCACCCTTGGTGGGTGAGCATGCTTTTCCACTGCCGGGGTTTGTTTGCAGGTCGGCCCACGTTACACCTGTATAACAGCCAACCAAATTATTGACATTGGGCACATTTTGAACAGATATAGAGATTTGATCACCATGGTCAGAAGAATTTTGAAGAAAGGAAAAAAAACACACACACACAAAAAAAAACAAAACACAATGGTACAGCCCTTATCATACTCAGCCCTTATCATACTCTGCGAAGAAGTGATCCAGCTACTGTTGGACCGCCGACCATGCCCTTGCAGTTTCTTATGCCAAAATTACCTACTTTTTGTCTAATAACTACATGAAAGGCAAAAATATGACTTAGTTCTTTTTTCTGTAGGTCCTAAATACGAAATCTTAGAAAAACGGTCTGAAAGACACCGGTGTTTGGTACACACCTCAGATCATATTCCTGTTACTGTGACCCTGAAGCTCAGAGCATCAACTATCAGCGTAAAACCAGTTGAGATCAAAGTGAAACCAAAATGGGAAAAATGTAATATTCCACTATACAGAAGCTACATATCAAGACAGTTACATCCATTTAACTCTCCTCAAACTGACTATGAACTTCTGTTGTCTCTGGGACATTTCACATCAACCCTGAAGAGTGCTGTTAGAGATAGTATACCTGGTCATAAAGACTGGAGAAAGATGTATCCGGTGAAAGACCGAGTCTGGAATGAGGAAATTTCCAATGCAGTAAAACAGTGTAAGGCAGTCTGGTGGCAGTGGAGAATCGCTGGTGCCCCTGAAAACTCTGATCATCCACTTTCACAACAGATGAAGCAGTGTAAAAGAAACCTCAGAAAGACTCAGCGTCAAGCCGAAGCTAGAAGGAGAACAGATAATTCTGAGCGTATTATGGCCTCATCAGGCAATGACAAAGAATTTTATCGTCTCATTAAGCAGCAAAGAAAAACTCAAGATTCCTCCTTACCTTTCCTGACTGTTGATAACAAGATTCTTGACTCCCCTGAGGACATTTGTGAAGGATGGGCAACCTACTTTCAAGACCTCGCTACCCCTAGTGCTAATGAAAACTTTGACGATGATGTAAAACAGCTTTACTCTCAAGATACTGAACATATTCTAAAGATCTGTACCCAAATGAACCAAAACATACCTCCCGCAACATTAGAAGAAGTGCATCACGCAATCCTGCGGTTAAAGACAAATAAGGCAGCTGACTACATGGATCTGACAAGCGAACATCTGAAATATGGTGGTCAGTGTGTGGAAACCTATCTAGTAAACCTTGTGAATTACATCTTCGCGACAAAGCGAGTTCCTCCAGTACTCAAAAGTGGGCAGATAACTCCGATCTTCAAGAAGGGAGAGAAGACAAATCCTGCAAATTACCGGGGTATCACAGTGACATCAGTACTGTTGAAGGTCGTAGAGCATATCCTCAACAAGAGGCACAATACCCACTTGGAAAAGTCGCAGTCATACCTACAGAAGGGTTTTACAGCTGGCTCCTCATCTATTGATGCTGCGTTGATCCTTTCAGAGTGTATATCTGAAGCTAAGAACATGCAGAAACCCCTGATTCTTGCCACACTTGATGCACAGAAGGCATTTGATGTCGTTGACCACTGTATATTGCTACGTAAGCTGTTCTCTGATGGAATCAAAGGTGACGATTGGCTCCTTCTCAACAACATGTATGTTGACCTGAGTTCAGTGGTGAAGTGGGAGGCAAAACTGTCCAGCCCGATCAACATCCGTCAAGGTGTCAGACAGGGAGGAGTACTCTCTACGTCCCATTACAAGAGATATAATAATCCGCTCTTACTTGAAATAGAGAACCGGTTTATTGGAGCACTGATTGGACATCTAAAGATTCCACATGTCACAGTTGCAGATGATCTTGCCCTTCTGACACATTCACAGTTAGAGATGCAATTCATGGTGGACTGTGGTTACAGTTATGCAGCTAGAAATAGATACAGCATCCATCCAACCAAGAGTTGTATTCTCACCTACCCGTTTGGTCCCAAAACCCCAGAAGTGATTTATAGTATGGGTGGAGACCATGTACAACAAGAAAGTCAAACAAAGCACCTTGGCATACTCAGAAATACTAGCCAAAAACCTAACATCCTTGAAAAAATTAACCTAGGCAGGAGAACTGCATATTCGTTGATGGGGGCAGGTTTTCACAGTCTGAATGGTCTGAAACAGAGCGTTAATGGGAAGTTGTGGGCGACATATGTCATACCCAGAGTATTATATGGGCTTGAGGTGCTGGAGCTCAGGCAGTCAGATATCAGTCAACTGGAGCAGTACCAGAGGAAATCTCTGAAACAGATACAGCATCTTCCAGACAGGACGCAGTCTTCTGTATCCCTAGCCCTACTTGGTGTTGCCCCGGTTGAGGTGGTCCTCCATAAGAACATGCTTGGCCTCTTCTGGAGATGGATAACCAGTGAAGGAATAGAGAAGGAGATATGTCTCCGGCAACTTGCCATGAAATCCCCAACAGAAAGTTCTTGGTTCAACAGGATCCGTGTCTTGCTTAAACAATACTATCTTCCTTCCCCTTCAGAGCTCATGGAGAACCCTCCATCCAAATGTAAATGGAAGTCGGCGGTAGATAAAGCTATTAGCAGACAAGTAGAGGAAACATGGAGGGAGGATATACAAAAAAAGAGCACGCTGAAATATATCAATCCGGCTAGAGTCAAGATGGGACAGTCACACCCCGTGTGGGCGACAGTCAGAGATAGTGTCTATGACAGTAGGAGAGCCCAAGTGAAATGTCGTCTGCTTACTGGCACCTACACCTTGCAGAGTAATAAGGCAGTATTCAACCAGCATACCGTTGATCCTACATGTCAGCTTTGCAAAACTGCCCCGGAAACCCGCCAACACTTTCTTGCGGAGTGTCCAGCTTTCAGTGGTGACAGAATGCAGTACATCCGACAAGTACGTGGAGTGAGCGAAAGACTTCTCCTTGATATATCATCTCCAGATGTGCTTACACGCCTGATCCTGGATCCTTCTATATACACTGATAGTGACTCTGACATTTCCAAACTTGAACTACACAGTAGAGAACTGATCAATACATTGCATTATAAACGTTTAAGATTACTACCGAATTGCGTAAGACAACGGGGTCTCGCGGTTCCAGTTTAAACCTTTCCCGATTTGAAGTCAGTTCCAGCGGCCCACACATTTAAAGCTTACAATCAAACCCCTGTGACGTCGACATCGACGGTTCGCCGAAAAGTCAACGGCGGAGATTTACCATAACAACAACAACAACAACAACATAGCCGACAATTGGTGACATGTCAGACATAAACCTACGTTTGCGGAACATTTTGTGGGCTTTAGAAAATTTCTGGGCACTGAATTTGGAACTTACACATATAATGTCCAAAACCAAGTTTCATTCGTTTACACGGATTGAATATTTCTTTGTTACAACCCTGAAATATTTTGTGAAAAAGTCAAAACCCAATTATCAGTGGCGAGCTTGTTTAGTAAGCCGAAACGCCTAACGGTAAAGGGTCATGCTAAATACAGAATACCGCAAATAGGTAGCACCAGGTACATGTAATCACATGGTCACGAGGTACATGGATAAGTATATGGTGATATATATTTCGCCGTTCACAAAGTTGAACAATAATATAAATTTATGGTTGTAAAAGGATCTATGCTTACCGGTGTCGCCTACAAAGAGACCTTACGTCATGTGCTTATGGCAAATCAGGCTGTGCATTTGTGACTTACTACTATTCTTCACAATTCGGTGTGCAGGCAAACAGAGGATTCTAGCACACTTCCCAGACGTGCAGTCCTATCTGAGTCTTTCCATTTTACACATGCCATCAGGTAATTCTTCAAACAATGCCGCTCATTTATCGATTAACCTCGCCTAAACGTGACGTTTTATTGATGACAACATGGTTACAGACTGTCGTTGTGGTGTCGCTAACGGTCTTCTTTTAACAATGCTCTAGCTATAGCTTTGTCTAACTGTCTTTAAGAGTTGTTTAATCGTCAGTTACAGCATCGTTAACAGGGAATTAACGATGTCGTTATGCCATTTTTAACGACACTCTCGAGCACATAGGCCCAGAACAGCAAATATATCGTGACGGTAGAGAGAAATGATTTTGGTTTGTGCTGTAGTAATGCATACTGTTGCATATATAGTATAGACAACATCATAATGAATTTTAAAGCCGGAATATTCATTTTTTGTTTTAAGTTATAACAAATGTTTGTATAAAGTGTTACACTCCTGAGCACAGACCGGGTTTCTTGTGTTAAAGAAGCCAGTACATTTTTAATAAACTGCTTTCAATACCATGCAGCTGGTGTTACTTAGCTGCATGGAACCCTATCATTGACCTAGCTCTTGTGGTGCGTACTTTTAGCAGTTTTACTCAGGCGTGTAACACATTCCTTGTTATTTATTTGCTCATTTCTGACATGACATCACTATTACCTGATTTTTGTTATATGAATAATCACTTTCTAGAATGATTCTCTGTTCATATGCCACCAATTAATGGAAAGTTGAAGTGACCGGATCATGATTCTAGCTTCAAAGGCTGCCATAAAACTTGGCCAAAATTTTACATTATTTTGGCGTAATTTTCTGTCATATTTTATAAGTTATGCTGTTACTAAAATTTATACAAATTTGTAAACTCTTAAGCACTGAAGACAAGCCTAGAATAAAAATCAAACCTATGGCAGCATGTTTATTTTCGACCTCTTATGTCACATGTTGGTTACATTTTTTTTAAACACACCCTTCTGTGATTTTGAAAATAGGATCAAGGTCACCAAAATCACATCATCTCTACCGCTTCTCACGATTATTGTATACATACAAATCTGATGAAACTCCATCTACCGGTTGAAGAAATATACTTTGAGTGAAATTTTAACATTTAACCTATGGTCAAGGTTACATTTAAGTAGGAGCCACAGTAGCTCAATGGGTTAAGCGGCTCGAACCCGGTCCGCTAGATCAGAAGGTTAGCGCCGCGCTGACCTTCTGATCTAGCGGACCGGGTTCGAGCCCCACTTGAGGCGAGAATCTTTCCTACCGTAAACGGGGTTCCACTGCACACAGCCTTTCATTATCACCGTCCCATCGTCCTGATATAACTGAAATACTGTTGAAAAGGACGTAAAATCGCGTCATCCACCCATTAACGTTTAAGTGTTTCTATGGCTACGAAAATGGAGGTAACAATCTTGTAAGCTTTTAAACTTGTCAATCCATGCAAGTTTGGAGAAAATCCATCCACTGGTTCAAACGATATGGTGCATACAAGAGTATGAACTTGAAAATGTGGCTAAGGCTACAAAAAGTAAACAGTTCTGAAATCGGTCACAATGATATATCCACCTAATACATCTATTGGTTAAATAGAGAATACCATGTTAGTGTCTTTTGATATCAAGCTTATCAGGCGAGACCAGAAACAGCGTAGGAATGGCGAGGCTTGCCGAGCTAGTCCCATGTGCATCTGGTCGAGCCTGATAAACTTGATATCAAAAGACGCTTATATGGTTTTCTATTTATCATGCATCATTAGAAGATTTTGCGGCGTAAAGAGCGGCAAACAAATGATAAGCAAACGCAGTTTTGTTCGAACTTGCTGACGTCGCGAATGCATTATGACGTAAGTCGGTGACGTCAATTAACCAATGGAACGTTCATATCACGACCAGCGTTAGTATACAGCCAATCGTTTTCAGAGATCGCTCCTAAAGACATGACCTGATAACATTCGCTCAAGCGCAGTTCTGCAGTGACATGATATCACATTGAGTTATCATACCCCTGTTATCAATGGAATTTTGCAGCAGGTACATGATAAATAAATTTCTGACTTTAAGGAAAAATAACATTTAGTTTGGAAAACTGGCTTAGGACTTTGATAATAAGAGCAATGCCCTCAAAAAACCTAGTCAACTTATGGGATTGTCCCGTAGGTATACCCATGCCAATTCTGTCACAAGCTCAGGTTTTGTGTGAGAAGTTTTACAAATTTAAGTTCCCCCGTGACCTTATTAAGAGTATGCTGAGCCTAGCGCCTTAAAGAAAAAGAAATAAAGTGTTTTCAAAATTACTGAGATACGCATCAAATTCTAGTGTATATACTAAATTGTATTTAACCCAAGAAACTTAAATCTGCTTTGCATCTACGGCACGCATTCATTTTTTTAAAATAGGAAACCTGTGTTTGTTCCCGCAAACAAAGCTGCAAATAATGTGGGTGGTCACTGTCGATTACACTATATTGGAGCTCAGTGGTACTAGACCCTGGTACTACAGATTTCAACGGAGGAGAAATCTGTAGTTCATGAACAGTGCTGTCATCAAGCCACTGAGATTGCTGTAGATGCTACTGACTACGTTATACTTCAGAAAGACAATTTAAAGCTCGTTTTAGGTAAAACTATGTATTGCTTTCTTGCACTACTTCTGAACTTTCAAAATTATTTGCACATGTCCTTACCGCTATTAAAATCATATAAATCAGTATTGCAAAAATATATGCGAAATATTTGGGGAAAATAAATTATGGTGAGTAAAAACTCTGGTGAGGTACTAAACGACCTAAAGTCACGATATTTTTGTGCACCTAGTTTCCACGCTTTACACTATATTACCTCGTCATTAAATCAAAGAAAAACCTTAATGATTTAAAAAATATTTACATTAGATTTGACACCAAGTTACACAGAAATAACAGTAGGTAATCCGATATGACCTACTTGTGGCAGTTCTGTATTTTAGTTTGCTGTGAAAGAGACGTCATGATGTCTGTTTTCTGGGGATAAGGCAGCGGAGATTTCAGCTTCCAATTCTACGTGTAGATATTTACATGATCTATTTAAACAGTGATAATTCCTACTGTTGCTGTTATACTGAATATTGTAAGGGCCGGGCTGTAACTAATGTTGTGAGAATTTGTAGCCCGACTCCATTGCTACTATTTGAGCAATAAAATAGGTTTAAATTAAACTATAATTCCTACTTCCACGGTATAATTGACCAAATCTACCCATCAGAACTTCAATTAAATAAACCAACGTCTTCTGATACCGATGCCCCATTTCTTGATTTACATTTAAGTATTTCAGATGGTATTGCTTCTTCTTCTTCTTAAAAAAAAAAACAAGAAACATCTTCAAAAAAGATAATTGTCGAAGGTGCGGCAGATCGAAAGCGCGGTGCGGTTATGGCTTTCATACCAGACCTTTAAATACACGATTGGAAATCTCGAGTGCGCCTGATCTACGGCTGCTCAAACGGGTCATGAAATTTGCAAATACACTTTTCGTCATTCGTATTGAATAAAACACGTCTATCCGCAAATAACGGCGATTAAATTAAAAAGGAAACGAAGCCAAAATAAAGTTTATATTCATAAAACGTCATTTTAAAACTGTTTCTTTTCACAAATGGGAGATTGTGTTTATTATCCCCCATACAATAACAAGAGGGCCATGAGGCCCTGAATCGCTCACCTGAACAACTGGCAAAGTGGCTTTTTCTTATGTTTTGAAATTGTCAAAATATGAGTCTTGGGTTAAAAGTCAAAGAATGACCATGACCTATTGTACTCATAAATCTTCATGTACTCATTAAGGCAACCATATATACCATTTTTTAGGCAAAACTTTCCATGAAATCTTATGTTCTAGCATTTTCCCATATTTGACCATGCCGCAAAAAAAAGTTAAGGAAAAACCGAGGTCATCATTTGAACAGTCTTGGTAGTACTCTAGTACTCCATACTACTTACCAAGTTTCAAGGCCATTGGTGTATTGGTTATGGAGAAGAAAAAATATATAAGGTTTATACCATAAACCATGGGTATGGTGGCCATGTTGGTCATGTGACCTGGACCGTTTGAACAAATTTTCGTACAATCAACCCCTGGAGGCTCTATATGAAATGTGATTACAATTGGCCCTTTGCCTTTTGAGAAAATGTTTGAAAATGTCAAAATATGAGAGATCTGGGTCAAAGGTCAAAGAATGACCTTGACCTCTTGTACTCATAATTCTTCATGACCTCATTAAGACGACTGTATATACCAATTTTTAGGCCAAAAACTTCCCATGAAATCTTATGTTCTAGCATTTTCCCATATTTGACCTTGCTGTAAAAAAGGTCAAGGTCAACCAAGGTCATAATTTGAACAATCTTGATAGTACTGGAGTACCCAATGCTACATACCAAGTTTCAAGGCCACTGATGAATTGGTTCTGGAGAAAAAGATTTTGAAAGGTTTTTACCATATATGGTGATGGTGGCCATGTTGGTCATGTAACCCAGACCATTTGAAGAACTTTTCATTTCCTCGACCCCTGAAGGCTCTATATAATATTTGGTTACAATTGCCGTATTGGCTTTTAAGGAGAAGTTTGAAATTGTCAAACTATTCTGAGAATTCAGGGTCAAAGGTCAAAGAACGACCTTGACCTCTTGTAGTAATGAATCTTGATGTACACATTAAGATGACTGTATTTACCAATTTTTAGGCCCAAATCTTCAAAACTTTCCATGAAATCTTATATTCTAGAATTTTGCTTATATTTGACCTTGCTGTAAAAAAGGTCAAGGTCAACACAAGGTCATAATTTGAACAATCTTGATAGTACTCAAGTACCCAATGCTACATACCAAGTCTCAAGGCCATCAGTCAATTGGTTCTGGAGAAAAAGATTTTTAAAGGTTTTACCATATATGGGCATAGTGGCCATGTTGGTCATGTGACCAAGACGGTTAGAAAATTTTTTCATTCCCTCAACCCTTGGAGGCTCTTTATAAAATTTGGTCACAATTGGCCCAGTGGTTTTTGAGGAGATTGTTTGAAATTGGCAAAATATTAGGGTTCTGGGTCAAAGGTCAAAGAATGACCTTGACCTCTTGTACTCACAAATCTTCATGTAGTCATTAAGTTGACTGTATATATCAATTTTTATGCTAAAATCTTCAAAATTTATCATGAAATCTCATGTTCTAGCATTTTCCCAAATTTGACCTTGCCGTAAAAAAGGTCAAGGTCAACCCAAGGTCATAATTTGAACAATCTTGATAGTACTTGAGTACCCAATGCTACATACCGAGTTTCAAGGCCATCGGTCAACTGGTTCTGGAGAAGAAGATTTTTCAAGGTTTTTACCATATATGGGCATTGGCGGCCATGTTGGTCATGTGACCTGAACCGTTTGAACAAATTTTCATTCCCTCATCCCCTGGAGGCTCTATATGAAATTTGGTTTCAATTGGCACAGTGGCTGTTGAGAAGATTGTTTGAAATTGTCAAAATATGAGAGTTCTGGGTCAAAGGTCAAAGAATGACCTTGACCTCTTGTACTCATAAATCTTCATGTACTCATTTAGATGACTGTAGATATCAATTTTTAGCCCAAAATCTTCAACAGTTTTCAAGATATCTTATGTTCTAGCATTTTCCCATATAAAAGCACAAGGAAGCAAATTTGACCTTGCCGTAAAAAAGGTCAAGGTCAACCCAAGGTCATAATTTGAACAATCTTGGTAGTACTCGCGTACTCGATGCTACATACCAAGTTTCAAGGCCATCGGCCTGTTGGTTCCGGAGAAGAAGATTTTTTCAGGTTTTTACCATATATGGGCATGGCGGCCATGTTGGTCATGTGATCAGGACCGTTTGAACAACTTTTCGTTCCTAAGGTCCCAGGAGGCTCTATATGAAATTTGGTTACAATCGGCCCAGCGGTTTCAGAGGAGAAGTCGTTTGAAATTGTGGACGGACGGACGGACGACGGACGACGGAGCCTTACCATCCTATAAGCTCCCCCGGAGCCGCTGGCTCAGGTGAGCTAAAAACCCGGATGCAGGTCATACATGCTCTGATATGTCTACGACAAATAATATCGATAATAGGACACACTTCATTATAATTGCAAATTTGCCATTCTAAACAGATATATTCCTCGTTGTCGATCTTGCGGGGTTTATATAGGTAAACTAGGGTTTTTAGTCAAGTTGCTGACTTAATGCTGGTAATAAATTTTTAAAAGCCACACTTAAACACAAGGCTATCGGCATCATAAATTCCATTAAAGCGTCTTATAGTACACGAACTTTCGATTCAACTATGACCTCTGTATCTAAATATAATATGGGCTTAAAATTTTCTTAAAACCCTGTCAGAATCTTTATTACATGGTAACCGGGTATAAATTCAAATAAATTGTCGGTTGAATCATTTTTCTGTTTGATACAAGATATTAATCCATCACTATTAAAGTACCAGATACGACGTCAATGTAATACAACAGGGGCCAGTTGTTCAAAACATCGCTAGCCTAACGAGTCGTTAAGAGGTCAACTCGTTAAGTGTTTTACATCTTTAATGGTCAACCCAACTACGGGTGGTAACTTCTATCCCCTTTAATTGCAAGCCTGTGCGACGGTCCTCAATGATAGCTCCAACCCCCAAAAAATAATAAAAGCACCGCAGGCACTGCATGATATCCCGCCACTGCTGGGTATCGTACCTTATCTCTTTAGTAATATAATAGCTAAACAGCCACAGAACTGGGATAGACAGAGAGAGATATGATGTCATTACTGTAAAAAAATATCAATATAAACCACTAAACAATGTGGCGCATTCTGACCAGTGTAGATTTTGATCAGGCTGTAAAGCATTTACTAGCTTTGAGCTGAGCGACTCCGTTTCTTATTCTATGGTGTTAAACATATCAGTTAATTTTCATTCAGATATTCCATAAAGTATAGGAACTACAGGTCAAAAACCATTTCTCAGATCTATCGAGGGGAGGGGGGGGGGGGATAACTCATGAACTGGAAAGGTAAGAGTGACGGTCTTTTGTCACAATATGTAATCTTTGATGTGAAACAAAACTATGAAGTTTCAATTAGATATTCCATATAGTAAAGGAACTACAGGTAAACATTTCAGATCAATCAAGGGCGGGTCACTTATGGACTGTAAAGGTCAGAGTGACTGTTCTTAGTCACGAGCCTCTGATGTTTAACAAATCTGTGAAGTTTCATTCAGATATTCCATATAGTAAAGGGAAACAGGTCAAAAAACATTTTTTCAGATCAATCAAGGGCGAATAACTCACGAACTGGAAAGGTCAGAGTTACCGTTCTTTGCCCCAACATGAAACCTTTAATGTGAAACATATTTGTGACGTGTCATTCAGATATTCCTTATATAAAGGGAACTACAGGTCAAAAACCATTTTTCAGAACTATCAAGGGCGGATAACTCATGAACTGGAAAGGTAAGAGCGACGGTTCTTAGTCACAATATGTAACCTTCAATGTGACACATAACTGTCAAGTTTCATTCAGACATTCCATATTGTAAAGGAACTTCAGGTCAAAAACCATTTTTCAGCCCTATCAAGGGCAGATAACTCACAAGCTTGGAAGGTAAGAGTGATGGTCCCTACCCACAATATGTAACCTTTGATGTAAAACATATCTGTGAAGTTTCATTCAGATATTCCATATACTAAAGGAACTACAGCTAAAAAACATTTTCCAATACGAAAAAGGGCAGTAACTCTATTAAAAATTGACGGATTTTACCCATTAACAATCCCATACCACTCATCCCCGATTACAATATGTATGCAAAATTTGAAAAAAATCAGTGAATAAATACTCATTATCGATCGAAAATGGTGAGCACGGCCGGACGGACACCAAAAAGTATAACAATACCCCGCCACTATAGTGTGGAGGGGTATAAAAACTCTATCAAATCGTTGTGGAGTTTGTTTTTTTCCATTTTAGTTTCGAGGGCGGATATGGGACCTGATTGTTTTAGTTCCTGCTCATTGTCTATCTATTTTCTTTGGCTAAGACTTGATTGTGTACAGGGGCGTAACTAGGGGCAATTTCATAATACGCACAACCATGTTTTATTCTCTACTTCTTGAAGGGAAAGCTAGTATTTCAGCCACTTTGGTAATTGGTATTGAAATCTTGTCTAATTTATAAATTTTCAGCATGCAAATATGCAGGTGCGTTTTGAAATTTTGTCAATTTTGACAAAATTTCAATACGCACTTGTGTATTTGCCGTATAGGTAGCTACGCCCTTGGTGTATTTTGGTGGGACCCATGGGTGCTCAATTGTCTTCTGCTTCAATGTTTCAGTGTTGTTCTTGCTGTTGAGTGCTCATCTTGTTTTATTATTTAACCCTTATTCATATGTACATCATCTCTTTTCTTTCAGACTCTTGTTCAGCGACACTGAAGAAGTTAAATACAGAAACGCGAGTCTGTCGCACTAAATGTGGTATGGATACGTTTATATTAACCCATATTCATATGTTTGCTGTTTTGATCAGTTGTTCACATCATATCGAACAACTTGCATGTTTATGGTGAAGGTGAACCACAACCGAATACAGGGCGACAGTTCTGAGCATGTAAAACCAGGTTTAAGGCCCCTCTCTCTCTATTCTCCCCCACTCCTACCCCAAGTAATTTATTACCAGCCATTCCAGGGCGGTGCTTTTGTCGTGATTTACTATACTCCACGGAATTAAAAACGCAACACTTAATTTTTCCAATATTTCGTAACTGACTTGACAATAATACCCCAACCGGCAGCGTAACATATTATAAAGCAACATGACATATGAGCCACGACACGACAAAACCAACAATGTGGTTGTGCCCCCAGCGCAGACTCAGATCAGCCTGCGCATCTGCTCCGTTTGATAAGAATCTTCGTTAAGAGCTCAAATGGTAGCTAAGGGACTAAGCTACCTCCATGCGGACAGCGAAGACTCTGATCAGACTGGGCGGATGCCCAGGCTGATCTGAGTCTGCGCTGGGCGCACAACCACATTGTTGGTTTTGTCATGTCGCGGCTCATATGATCTGCCTGCTGAAGTTCTAGATCATCGCATTTAAATCCTCTGAACCTTTTTTTTTTATACTAATCAGTCTTTAAATCGACTGCCTTGTTAAAATTTAGAAACTGAAGCATGATTTTCTGTGGCTTTCGTCAGAATATATTGTCAGGGTCACTGATGAGGCTAGGATAGCCGAAACTTCAAAGTATGGCACATGTTCCTTCTTTTGTATATGTTCTCTGTTATTCAAGGAACTCTTTAAGATTTAATAAATGGACAGATGCATGCAGCGGCTTTACTATTATACTCTAACATAATACAAGTTACATATCTATTAAGGAAATTGTGTAGTTATAAATGTTAAAGTGGTCTCAAATACTGGTCACTCAGCTTTTTTTTCATATGTCATTCAGTGGTATCTAAAAGTGTTAAATTTCGTATAAAGTAATCAGTTGGCAACTTTTTCAGCCATTCTTGCACACGTGTAAGTGCTGTCTAGTTTTTAGGCACTGACGCATAGCTTTGATTCAAAAATGTATTTAAAGGTACGTCAGGGGATTTATCTACCAGAATCTCTGTATCTTTATTAACGTCTTTGTAACTATTACTGTCTAAAGATCCTCCTGCAATTCTGAACTTTCTGGTATTGTCCAAAGCACTGGTTCTATCATGAGCACGCCCAGTTAATACAGATGAAGATCCATTATTTGTGGCAGTTTTGAAACTATCGACGTAGCCACGGCAATCGTCAGAAGTTTCAATAATTGAATTCTTATTACACGTTGTCCAGTGCCGTTTTAACACAGCTGGTGTTACGTAAGCTTTACCACAATACGAACATAAATGATTTTTAACAGGTGAATGAGTTCTTTTGTGCTTAGACAAGGAGTCACTATCAGCAAATCTTTCTCCACAACTCAAACATTCATGATTTTTCTCTGCTGCATGCCTTCTTTCGTGTGTTTTAAGTTCAGAATTTTGAATGAATCTCTTGTGGCATGTGGTACACATGTACGGACGATCATCGTTATGTCTCCTTAAATGCTTGTCCAGGCGGCATTGCCATGAAAAGGTTGCTCCACAAATATCACACTGAAAAGGTTTGTCACCTAAAAATATAATAATCAAATTTCAGTATAAATTCTGAACATTTGGAAGCCTAAAATAATTACTGTAAATGTCATAGAAACTGACCAGTTTATATTTACAATGCAGCAATGCGTTTAAAGGAAGCAAATGGAATGGCAAACAGTGTAGACCTAGATCAGACTGCTTTACAGTCCAAATACCTAGAGTTTAAGGTGGTGATAACCACTGATTTGGGGCAAAGACAAAAATCTGCATAAAACACTCAAAATACCACTGATCTTTTCAAAAAATAGCATATGCCTTCTTTATGTTGTTTCTGACAATTCAGACTCCCAAAATGCAGCATTTGTTAATGTTAAAAAGTGTTTTTATAAGGAAAGATCAAAGGGTAATTTTGTGGGCAATAATCTGAAAAAATAATATTGTTATTGAAAATATACTGAGTGCTGAGAGTTCCTTTTTGCATAATGGAGAGCGTACTAGCAATTATTTTTTCAAACTCTTTCACACATTATCATGCTGAGCAGATGAAAAAAGATGCAGTCTGTGTCCAATTCTTTTTGTCAAAACACACAGGTGAGACAGGTGAGACTATTTTAACAAGGTTGAACAATTTCATCTACACACCAGTGATAATGTAAGTAATGTATTATTTATACTGTAGGTGTTACATAGGTATGCTTGCCTACCCTATATTTAATAAATGCATCCAGTGTACATCACCTTGTACATGGTTGAACATTTGAGAAAAAGCTACCGTTTTCATCTGGTCTACATTACAATTTGAGAAAGAGTTGGAATAAATAATTGCTAGTACGCTCTTCATTATGCAATAACGCACCTTCAGTACTACGTAAATTTTCAAAAACAATGTTATTTTTTTTATTATTGCGCTGAAAACTTACGAGTCAGGTGCCCTACCGATTGCGCTACCCGGCCCGGCTCACTACTCTTTGATCTTTCCTTATATAAACACTTTTTAAGCAGCATGTACGTCTATTTTGTATTCTAAACTGTCGAGACGGTTCAGATGAGGGGTCACAACATATGGTTTCAATGAAAAATGAAGAAAATTATCCCTCATTTATCATCAAATACCCCTCTTATCTAGAGCTCTGAGTAATTATCAAACAAATGGTGGTAAAGTGGTGGTCTAACATACATAAGCTACTAGCTTCCGTTCTCATCCTAAGTAGTATTGTATCTTGTAAAATATTGTATATCTATAGTTTGTTGAAATAAAATGTGTTTAAACTAACATACACTTTCAAGAGTTGTATTTAATATCCTTGCTATCCAACCACGTTAAATCTTTAGGCTAATGCACCTTACGGGCGTCTGATCACATAGGCTTTTTTTACAAGTTATACATTTTATCACTGACTGACCAACCCAGAAAAATACTGTTGATATACCTCAATATGTTGGTATCTGATTCGTTATATTGTTTGAGATACACTAAATCCCACCCAGTAAAATGAATGTGATACAGAATTTACTGAGCGACCCTTTCAAAATCTGTTCCCCAAAAGCAAGGTGCCCCGGTAGCTCAATGGGTTAAGCGCTGGCCTACTGATCTAGCGGACCGGGTTCCAGCCCCGCTTGAGGCGAGAGCCTTTCCTACCGCAAACAGGGTTCCATTGCACACAGCCTTTCATTTTCACATTCCCATCATCCTGATATGACTGAAATACTGTTGAAAAGGACGTAAAATCACAAGTCGCCCATCACCATCATCATCCTAAAACCATATTGAACGATTCATAAGTGAAGCATGAAAGAATTGTGGTACTGGAAATTAGAGCTGGGGCCGTATTCATAAAACGACTTAAGTGGTTGCTATGCCGTTGCTACGGCTGAATATCTAAGGAGGAGATTGCCTTCAACTATGAAATTTGCTCTGGAGGAACAGTCTTTTCAGACTGTTTCTCCAGAGCAAATTTCGTAGTTGTAGAAAATCTCCTTCATAGAAATTTGGCCTTAGCAACAGCATGGCAACGACTTAAGAGGTTTTATGAATACGGCCCCAGGTGGGCTGGGACCAAGGTATATACCTGGCAGGTGTTTCTAAAAGATTTAATGCAAACCTTTCATGCAAAGTTTAACCAACAAATGCACGAAGGAGCATGAGTATGAACAGAGAAACGAACAGACTGACAAAAACTATATACCCCGAAAGACTGAAGGGTAATGCTTTTTCAAGACTGACTCACCTGTATGTATGACAATGTGAGTCTTTAAGGATGACTGGTCTGCAAAGCACTTCCCACAATGTTGACACTCAAAAGGTCTTTCTCCAGTATGTTTTCTGTAATGTCTCTTAAACTCGGCCAGCAAATAAAACTGCTTAGCACACTGGTCACATTTGAACTCTCTATCGGTCTCATGAACCTTCAAATGTTTCCTCAAGTCTGTACCTAGAAAGAATCTTTTATCACAAACTTCACAGCTGAATGGTCTTTCAGTTCCATGACGTGTTTCATGTGAACGCAGCGTACTTTTGTCTCTAAACTTGAATCCACAGAAAGAACAACTGTAAGGTTTTTTACCAGTATGTATCAATAAATGTCCTCTTAATGATTTGGTGTCGGAAAACTGTTTCCTGCAAACATCACACTTGTATTCATCAAGTTCCTGATGGACCCGCATGTGACGTCGAAGAGAAGCTTTCAACTCATATACTTTATCACATATTGTACACTCATATTTAGTATTCGAATTGTCAGGGTTTTGAGACTTTGATGAAGCTAAGCAAGCTTTGTAATGAGCTATGTAGCTTGCTTTGTTCATGCAGTTCTTTTTACATAATTTACAAGGCAGCATCAGCGTTGATGGCTCTCTGTTAGTTGATTCAATCAGTATGGGATCAGGCAGGTCGATTCCGTGAGGTTTTGCAATATGCTTTCTTTGCTTTTGTCTCAAAATAACTTGACCTACATTCCTCTCTTTCTCTTTTGGACAGTTTGCCCGTGTTGAACTTCCTGCTTTATCCTTATCAGAATAAGTTTGTATATTAACTTTTAACTGTTCAACCTCATAGTCTGAGTAATTCTCTGTGTCCGACCCTGTATTGTCTAAATGAATACCACTATCTTGCAGTTCCCTATTTTCTGTTTTAATATCAATTATATCTTTTGCTACTGGCGCCTCGTCAGAACATTGCTGTATTATTCTCTTTGGCACTACCGACTTCCTTAGTCTTTTCTTCCTAGCTATTTTCGCAGTTGTCTTAATTTTGACAATGGTCCTAGATCTGCAATACAATGCAAAGATATTCTCAATTTCTAGTATTACCTATTACCTAAACCTGAACCTACTTCTTAACATGGGGTACTGCTTCACAAGATACATGTATCAAAGTAAGAGAATAATATGAAGTTCAGGCTGCGCAGAGGTTGAAATGATGTCCGAATTTTGGGTGACTTTTCGTTTGGCAGCCACGTGGATATGTGATGCACATACTTTTCCGTGAACTAGAAACAGCTAATCGCTAAGATGCAGTACGAGAAAAGAGGATATTTGTGAGCACATGTGTTGTTGCTATTGTGTGAAGGAGGAAAGATTTTCTTTCTTTATAAATTACTAACAGACAGATATCCTGGTTAAGATGAAACCTTAATATTCTACTGCTCTGCACTACAACTGTAATAAGCTCTTTACGCACATTTAAGTTCTTCTTAAATGCATGTTTTAAGTTTTGTAAACCCTTCTTGCAAAGTTGCACCACCTGAATTTGGTCCGGCTTGTGGTGATATTCAAGTAGTTCTATGCTATTGTTGGGACTGATCCATTCATGCCTAGCACCCACAGGAAAGTCAGACTAGCAGTGCAGACCCAGCTCAGTACGTGAAGTATGATCAGTGTCTACACTATTTGCATGAAATTTACAGCAATTTCTATGAAAGTGAAAAAATGACATAACCCGAAACCATAAAAGTGACGGACTCACCCTATGTATAAGGATAGAAGAATCCAAAAGAAATAAATGGGTATTCATGATCCTTTTGTAGCTTTTGGACATATCCCACTTCCAAAGTAACTGAATACCATTGAACAGGGAGTCACATCTTGAGTCATGTAAATTCATCTACTCACATGAAATAAAAGTAATTGGGTTAGCGTTTTGCAACAGACCGATTTTTATTTATCCTATATTACGTTGCTGCTATCATATTGGATGGCCAAACTAATTTTTCTTTTATTATTCATTTATTGCAAAACTGTAACAGTGTACTCTAGCAGCAAACTTAGTACAAATCCAGGTTGCAGTTTTTATAAGAATTTGCCTGTATAGAAAACCAAAAAACGATTCAAATATCACACGAAAGACTCAAACAACTCTTCCAGGCCCAGAGGTGATAAAACTTGAGTACATTCTCAAACTTAAAACAAAGCACACTGATTGGCTGTACATGCTCGGAAGCAGCCAATCAGTGTGCTTTATTTTGAGTTTGAGATTATTCTCAAGTTTGATAACCTCAAACACAGGCTGAAACAAGTGCAAGTTTACCTACCTTTCTTCAACATCTTCTGAATGTTCTCTGCGACTTTTGTCAACTTTAATATCACCGCTTCCATTGTTTACCGAATTTACTGTGTGACTGTGTGTATTCTGTACACCTCGCATGCCAAAAATACCTGAAGGTGATCGCTTTCTGTTACAAATACTTCCTGTAGTACTGGTAGCCTCATCAGTCTTCTTGTAATTTGGATCAGGTCTATGACCTGCAAAAATAATACGATTAAGGTACTTACACATTAAAAGAAAACACTAATTGAATCCCACCCAAACTGTTCTGGATACCAAGATTTAACGAAGAATAAAAAAAAAAACAAGGACAACTCCACGTAATGGGAACCACCTTGACCCGCCAAGTGATCGCTTGCCATGCCTGTCTCAATTGTCGTTGGTTTCATTTCTAATCTGCTACAAGGGAGCTAAATGTGGCAGAAACTTCAATCCTCTGAAAAAGGAGAAAAACATGGAAGAGGAGCACATGGCAGGTCAAACAGAATACATATAACAGAGCTCTAGATAAGAGTATTTGGTGATAATTAGAGATAATTTTGGTTAATTCTGCATAAAAACATATGTTGTGACCCCTCATCTGAACCATCTCGACGAGACGGTTCAGATGAGGGGTCACAACATATGGTTACAATGAGAAACAAAAAGATTATCCTTAATTACCATCAAATACTCCCTCTTACCTAGAGCTCTGTATAACCCCCAATGGCTTCCCCATGCAAAACTCCAGCAACAAATGCAAGGAAACGATGGAGTTCATCACATATGCCGGATTTCTGTAAATTATTCAAGACAAATCGCGGTAAATGGATTACTGCATTAAGCTGTCCTTGACTGCAAAGTAACAGACAGAGCCCTAGGTAAGAGGGAGTATTTGGTGATAATTAGGGATATTTTTTTGTTAATTCTGGATAAAAACATATGTTGTGACCCTTCATCTGAACCATCTCGATGAGACGGTTCAGATGAGGGGTCACAACATATGGTTTCAATGAGAAATAAAGAAAATGATCCCTCAATTACCATCACATACCCCTCTTATCTAGAGCTCAGTAACAGGAGAGTGCCTGGTACAGTTTCTAAGAAAATGAAATGAGTACAACTGGTAAAATTATGGCTCCATTTCAAACATTTTTACAATAAGCATTTTCTCATTTCTATTAAAAAAATCTTTCACTATCATAATTGGTATTTGGAACCAGTTTATTTTGTTCAAAATAAGAACTATTTTGCCTAACTGGGACAGAAGCCATGACATTTTAGTAGGATAAACACTGGCGTGCTGACCAAGTAGTTCAGGGTTCGATTCCTGCTTGAGGTAGAAATCATTGCAACTGTAAACAGAAATTAATTCTCAATTAAAACGCTGAGCCACTGGGGCTCCTTATGAGAGATTAAACACTGTAAGGATGAAAAGTAAGGGCACATCATAGTTAGGAGAGGGGAAAGGTGTCCTTATTATGGAAAAAAGGTCAGCCTGTATACCATAAACTAAACATCATGTTATGTGCCATTATGCATTTGCCCTGCTAGCTTACCTGTGTGAGTAAGTGTATGACGTTTCAAAGTGAGCTTATCAGCAAAGGCCCTTTTGCACTTATTGCATTCAAATGGCTTTTCTCCAGTATGTACCCTATAATGTCTTCTGAATTGTGCTTTAAGATAAAATTGTTTATCACACTGGTCACATTTGAACTCCTTATCCACTTCATGAGTCTTCAGGTGTTTTCTTAAATCTGTTCCCTGGAAGAATTTTTTCTCACAGAACTCACATCTGTAAGGCCTAACAGTTCCATGACGTTTCTCATGCTTATTTAGTGTACTTTTATTTCTGAATTTATACCCACAAAATGAACACTCATATGGCTTTTCACCAGTATGTATCAATAAATGTCCCCTCAGTGTCCTGGTTTCTGAGAACTGTTTATTGCATAATTTACATTTGTATTTGTCAATATCTCGATGGACCCTCATGTGCCGATTTAGAGAAGATTTTAATTCATACAGTCTGTTGCATATTTTGCATCGATGATTTTGATTTAAATGGCTGAGTTTATTGGATTTTCTACATTGAATAAGGTCAATTTCACCTTCGGCTATTCTTCTTTGAAGATCTGGTCCTAAAGAGCTTCCCTTTACCAGAGTGGTACAAGGGCTATCAAGTACAGAATTCTTATAAGAACCAGTCATTGCTGTACCAGCTAGCTCTTCTGTAGCAATATCTGACACCTTTTCGCCACCTGTGCCACCCAATGCAGTTTCAACAGATGGACAATGAAAGTGCAGTCTATCTATGCATGGTTTTGTATCCTTTTCATCATCCACAACTGATGTTAAAACAGGACCTTGTTGTAACTCTATTTGTGCAACTGGTGAGTTTCTAGGAGCTCTCTTGCTATTTGTTTCATCATAATTCCTGGATCTGCAAAAAAACGTGTATTTCAAAAATAACCTCTAAACATGATGATACTGCAAGATTGTGACAAGGATTTTCAGAATAGAAATACCAAGAAAACTTTCTGAAACTAGAAATGTGTCCACAGTACAAGGATGCCCCCGCCTAGTGCCTTGAGTATGATGGCGCCTTCATTAAGGTACTGGCACTAGTACGATTTTATAAAGGCTGAGTGTCAGCCAACATTTGAAATGTGATACAAACGCAGCCAGCCCTTTATGCAGTTTCAGAGTCCATATATAACCAAACTAGTAAATATTGTGTATTTACAGAAACTGGTTAGAAAGACGGACAGTGACATATGGATCATACCTGATTCTTGTATATCCCTGATATATTTATATACAGGTATATTAATCCTCTTACAAAATTTCAAGTTTCTACAACAATATTAGGAACCCTTAAATCAATGCCTTACAAAAATCTTAACCTTGCTAAATAGGCCTAAGTCCAAAGTAAGTGGATCGTGACATATGATCTCCATGACTTGATTGTTGTAAATTCCTGTTGTTCTTATCATACAAAATTTCAAGTTGCTACAATAATAGAAACCCTAATATCTACCTCTTACAAAAATCTTAACCTTGCAAAATTAGCCAGAGTCCAAAGTCAGTGGACCACGACATATGGATCAGCATGACCCGATTCTAATGTACTCCTGTTGTACTAATAGATATAAACCCTCATGCAAATTCAAGTTGCTACAATAATAGGGACACTAAAATCTACCTCTTACAAAAATCTTAACTTTGCAAAATTAGCCTAAGTCCGAAGTCAGTGGACCATGACTTATGGATCAGCATGCCCTGATTCTTGTGTATTCCTGTTGTTCTTATAGATATAAACCCTCATACAAAATTTCAAGTTGCTACAATATCAATAATAGGAACCCTAAAATTTACCTTTTACATAAATCTTAACCTGTGACTAACAAAACCACGTACATACGGACATACAGATGTACGGACATATGTAATAGCGTACAGACGTACGCACAACCGAAACACTATATGCCTCCGGCATCATATGATGCGGGGGCATAAAAATGAATGAATTCTACTTTGAATTTATAAAAAAAATCTTGAAAATTAGCAGCCTAGCCCCAAAACTAAGTTCCGGGACTGCTGATTTGGGGCCAAGTTAGAACCCCGTATTGCATCAAGGCCAACTTTTTACCGCAAAACTGTATGTGCAGCTGTCCACGAGCTTTATTTATAAATGCAGTAGCCTCGGTAGCTCAGTAGATTAAGCGCTGGCCTGCTGATCTATCGATCCCGGGCTGGAGACCCACTGGAGGTGGGAATCATTGTCAATAGTAAATGGGGTTCCACTGCACACAGCCTTTCGTTATCACTCACCCATTGTCCTGATATGACTGAAATAATGTTGGAGAGGACGTAAAATCGCAAGTCGTCCATTCATCCATCTACTTCATTTATAAATGAATTCATTCATAGCAATCCACCTGGTTTCAACAAACCATTACTGATTTCCAGTCAATGGGACAACGTGTCTAGGATGCTGAATCCAAAGGCTAGAAAAAAATCACCTGAGCCTCGAAGTCAAGACTTCCAATTTATGATTCCAAAGTAGTAACCATTTGACCAAAGCAACCTGTTACTAAACAAATGTATGGCTACCTGTTTTCAACCATGGAGCTGGGACAATAACTAATATGTTACACTCAACAAGTCTGAAAGGCAGGGTATAGTACTCTGCTCTTGAAGGAAATCTTTAAGATTTTAATTTTACCTCACTGCAGCTGGTGTTGTGCTGTGTGGCGGCCGTAAAACATCTCCCCGTACATCATTTATAGTATTTATATTTCATTTTTGTTCTTTGAGATCAGCAGATATATTCCGGGACATCAGAGCTCTTGAATGGTTAAGACTTTTATTCTAAATCATCGCTTGTAAACCATTTGGATCCTTTTACACTTATCAGTCCTTGAATTGAATGCCTTATTAAAATTAAGAAATTACACTATTCTTTTGTCTGGCTTTCGTAACTAGATATTGTCAGGGTTACTGAAGAAGCTTGAATAGGCGAAACTTCGGAGTATAGACCAGTTCCTTCTTTTGAATGTGTGCTCTGCTCTTGAAGGAACTCTTTAATATTTTAATTTTACCAACTGCAGCTTTTGCAAAGCTTTATTCAGTGTCTGCAAGTTTGTTTACCTAACTTCTGAAGCGTCTGACGGTGCTCTGCCACCATCACAAACTTCTGCATTATCAATTTCACTGCGAGAGGATACCAATTCTGAAGTAATGTGTGTCTCTCTTGTATCTCGCAAACCAGAAATATCTGATGATATTCTGTTATATGAGTTCACTGAATGATCGCCAACATCATTATTTGTGACCTCTTGGACAGGGTCGTGATCTGTAAAAGTCAAACAGGTATATTACTAGTAAATCGGGTCTAAGTCACATCCACAGTATTCCACACGTCCATATTAGCATCCGAAACCTTCCTGTGAATGTTCATGTGCATGGCCTGGAAATAATGAGTATGAATATGATTTTTCAAAAAATACTATGTACCATCATGATATAACCATAACAACATATTTGTCTCACATAAAGTTTCATGGAAAATATGAACACGAAGTACCGAAGCCATATATAAACATAATAGCAGCTGACAGAGGATGTCCCTGGCTAAATCGTGCAGATTTTATAGGTATTAATTCTGTTCGACATATGGTTAGAGGAAACAGTTCATTCCGATTGCAGAAGTGCATTGATAAGAAGTTTCAGTGGTAACTTGTATCCAAAAAAAAATACTAAGCTTGTTTGCATCGAATGGTAACTCAGACCATTTAAGCAGTATAACTAGTTCGCAAGATAGAAAACTTTTATTCTATGACACATGTGCTCACAAACTGATAAGCCAATATCCTTTAACTGGTGTCAGTGACTGCTCTGTTGGCAGATTATGTCAGTAAATCAGGCATTGAAATATATCTCAGAGCTCCAGATAAGAGGGGGTATTAAGGATAATTCAAAGATAATTTTTCTTATTCCTCAATGAAAACATACATTGTGACCACTCATTAGAACCGTCTCGACGAGACGGTTCTAATGAGGGGTCACAACGTATGTTTTTGTTGAAAAATATGGAAAATTATCCCTAAATTATCCCTGTTACCCCTTCTTATCTGGAGCACAGTATCTGTTGTATGCTGAGACCTGCACAAACTTTTATGCTTCAGACTTTTGAAGTTTTGCACCACTGAGTAACTTAAGATCAGAAATACACTTCTGCTACACTAAATTCCGTAAAGGAACATTTACTTATCGTTTTGCCAGCATTTGTATAATCATGCCTACATTACTTGTAACCTATAATAGATGATAATTTCAAGTAATGATGTTATAATCATTCTTTTTAGTTTTAAGGCCTAGCAGTCATAATAACGGGATACTTCAAAGGTATCTTATGTGTGCAATTATGAGTTTGAAAGGATGTGTTACCTTTATGTTGAACAGTATGATCATTCAAGGATGGCTGATCTGTAAAACATTTCCCACAATACTGACACTCAAGTGGGTTTCGCCCTGTATGACTTCTGTAATGCCTCTTAAACTCAGTTAGCAGAAAGAACTCCTTTCCACACTGGTCACATCTGATTTTCTCATCCCTGTGCTGAATCTTCATATGTTTCCTCAAATCAACACGCACAAAGAACTCTTTCTCACATACATCACATTTAAACGGCATCTCAGTCCCATGACGTTTCTCATGTACATTTAATGTGTTTATATGTCTAAACTTGTAACCACAAAAAGAACAAATATATGGTTTCTCACCAGTGTGTATAAATAAATGTCCTTGTAAAGATTTGGTATCCGAAAACTGTTTACTGCAAATTTCACATTTGTATTCATCAAGACCTTGATGAACCCGCATATGTCGATGAAGAGAAGATTTGAGTTCATATAGTTTGCAACACACTCTACACTGATGTTTTCTACTTTGGGGTCCGAGCTTATTAAAGTTCCCTGTAGCAGCATCAGAATCGTCTTGTTTGTCGATTACCGCACCTGCACTGCAATAAGCTTCAGTTTCTTCATAAGTACTTTCAAAACTATTATTATTATCTGATAGTATTTCCACGCTTTTGAAGTCTGAGTTATTCTCTTTCTGGCTCTGATGCAGTCTTATATGCTTTGCCAAACTGTAAGTAGAGGAAGTTTCCGTATATGCAGGCAAATCCATGTCTACAGGTCGATGTCCATTAGCATAACCTGAATTATCAACTGTCATCATGGTAGGTATACCAGAGGCACCGTCTACATATACGCCTACTTTACGTACACCTGCAACAGAATAATGTAAAGCTCTAATGATGTAAGTACCAGACACTGCTACTTATATAGTCACCTATTTTTGCACTGAGTTTTTATTACAGATGTGATTTCCTTTGCCACCGTCGTATAATGTGACTGTCGGTAGAGGTATGTCATTGTCAGGAAAAAGTCTTTTAACATTCCATGCTGTTGCTGCAACACCAACGGAATAAACTACCCATTGCACCAATCAATCGACGATCTGTAACAAGAGTTGGAAAGTACTGTCCCATCTCATATAAACCATTTATACATTGATATGAGGCTACGATATATACTACATGTACAGGCATTATGTATGCCCTGACGAAGAAATACGTAAATGGTCATGTATTCCTAACAAATATAGGACAAATATATGAATAAATAATTGTGTTTCCTATAATGTATCAAATAAAACTAGGGTCGGTAATCTGGCTTTTTTTTTATTTTTTAGCTCAGCTGAGCTCGTGGCTCCACAGGAGCTTAAAGGATAGGCAGGCTCCATCTTACGTCATCGGCCAACATTTTCAAACAATTTCTCCTCTGAAACCGCTGAGCAGATTGTGATCAAATTTCATGTAGATCCGCTTTGGCACGGGTGAAGGTAAAGTTATTCAAACCGTCCTGGTCACATAACGGTCACACTCATAGATGGTAAAAGCCTTTAAAATCTTCTTCTCCAGCACGAAGAGGCCGATGGCAAGGTCAATTATGCAAAAATGCTAGAACATAAGATTATATGGAAAGTTTTGAGTTTTTTTCTCTAAAAATTGGTATATAGTCGTCTAACTGAGTAAATGAAGCTTTGTGGGTATAAGAGGTGAAGGTCAACATTCACCTTTGACTCATTTTCTGACAATTTCAAACATCTCTTCTGAAGACACTACCTCAATTGTAACCAAATGTCATATAGACCTCCAGGGCTTGAGGGAATGAAAATTTGTTCAAACGGTCAAGGTTGCATAAACAAAATGGCTGCCATGTTCATATATGGTAAAACCTTTAAAAATCTTCCTCTCCAGAACAAACTGACCAATGGCCTTGAAACGTGTTATGTAGCATTGAGTACTAGAGTACGATATAACAGAACTAGAAAGCAAATTTGACCATGCCATAAAAAATGTCAACCCAAAGTCATTATTTGAGGAATCTTGGGCCAAAACCTTAAAAACTTTCCATGAAATCTTATGTTCTAACATTTTCCAATATTTGACCTAGCCGTAAAAAAGGTCAAAGTCAACCAAGGTCATCGTTTTAACAATCTTGTTCATACTCAAGTATACGATGCAATTTACCAAGTTTCATGGTCATTGGTAATTGCTTCTGGAGAAGATTTTTACCATATATGGGCATGGCGGTCATGTTTATCACGTGTCCTGAAACGTGCTTCGTTCCCTCAGCCCCTGGAGGCTCTGTATGAAATTAAGCTACAATTAGCCCGGTGACATTTGAGATGTTCAAAATGGTAAAAATATGAGAGTTCTTGGTCAAGGTTCTGAGAATGACCATGACCTCTTGTACTCACAAATCTTCATGTACTCATTAAGACGAATGCAAATGTATATTCCAATTTCAGGTCAAAATCTTCAAAACTTTCCATGAAGTCTTAGGTTCTAGCATATTCCCATAGCTGACCTTGCCATAATAAGGGCAAGATCAACCCAAGTTCATCATTTGAATAATCTTGATAGTACTCTAGTACACAATGCAACATACCAGGATTCAAGACCATTAGGAAATTGGTTTTGGAGTGGAAGATTTTTAAACGTTTCTACCATTTTGGGGCATGACAGACATGCTGGTCATGTGACATGCACAGTTTGAAAAAAAAATCATTCCATCCACCCTTGGAGAATCTTTAAAAAATTGTTACAATTGGACCGTTCCTGCCTGTTAATTTGCAATGGCACATTTTGTTTTATCCATGAAATTTTAGAACAAAAAACGTGGATATATCTTATGGATGCTAAATAAAGTCATTATAAATAATTGCAGACTTTGTGCAATGTGCAGACAGGTTAAAACCTGTATATGTATAAATTGTGTAATATGTACCAATGTTTGTATGTCGAGTTTGTTTCAGCCTGAAGGACCAGCCATACAAAGTGGTTCAGAATGGAGTAGTAGACCCTCAGATGGCAGATATCATAGGCTGGAGAAGACCTAAGAGAGAGGGGGGGGGGGGATGGTAGAGACCTGGGTTCCACACAGGAAACATTTTTAACTGTTTTCATTTTTTTTGTAAGTGTGGACAAGTAGCTTATGAGTAATATGCTCTTGGTGTGGACCTTCGGTGGTGCTATTTAGAGGACCAGAAACAGGTAAGGGCAGTGGGGAACTGAAGATTTTGTGTTTAAATTCCACACGTAGCCAAGGGTTTTTTTTTCTTTCAATCTTTTTGTTTCTTTTTCTTACTTTAATCCTCCTAATTTCTGGTGCTTTAGAAACCCCTCTCCACACCACCTCGCCCCCTTCCCCAACCACCACACACACACACACATTTTTTGACTATCACCACAAAATAAATCTTCAGAGTTTGAAATGCTAACACTTTCCACAGAATCAGGCTTCAGCAAAAAGCAAACAAGTAAACCCATGGATTCTATGACAGGTTTCTGTGGAATCTACTTTATATTTCGATCAGCAGTTCAGAATCTGGAACAAACATCTGTATAATCCCTGGCAGAAATCCATGAATTCTGCAGCAGAATTCCATGATTCCTTGGCAGGGCCTGACAAATCCATTGTCCGGTTGCCCAGGACAAGTGAAAATTTTTACTGGGCAAGTAAATTATTTTCTTACTTGCCCAGAAAAATGTATAAGTTATATAGGGAAAACAGACATATTTCAGCATTTTCTGACAAGTAGAAGCTAATTACTGGACAAGTGGATAAAACTTTGATTTGTCAAGCCCTGCCTTTGCACTTCGATATAGATAATCTTAGAATTTCTGTATTATTTACTTCGCCATCAAATCCGTGGCAACATGAAAATGACAGCCCATCCTACTTCATGGAGTTTCTTTTTTTTTCCACGGTATTCAGTGGATGTCGATGGCAAATTTACACAATGAGTGCCTATTGAGGAGATTTTGGACTTGTCGAAATATGGGAGACCTGGGTCAAAGAATGACCTTGATCTCTTGTACTCACAAGCCTTCGTTTACACATTCCAAAGACTATATACCATATATACCAATTTTTAGACCCAAACCCTCAACGACAGTGCTGGAAATGGCCGGTGGCCCAGTGGCCAAATGCCCCTAATTTCTGTCTCGGGCCACCAGAAATCTCCAAATATTATCTTTAGTGGCCCAAATTTATCTTCCTTGCACTACTAAATGAATGGAAACTTTTGGTAGTCACTAGTGGATAATTTGGGCCACTGAAAGTTAGGCCTGTTAAGCTTTTGGGCCACCACATAAATTTTGCGAGTTTCCAGCAATGCAACAATATCCATAAAACCTTATGTCCAAACATTTTTCCATATAAACATGATAAAGCACCAGAAGGTAAATTGTGACCCTGCCGTGAAAAGGTCACTGTAAACCCAAGGTCATTTATATTGGTACAATCTTGTTAGTACCTGTGTATCCAATGGTAACTGGAGGCCCCCTGTGCAGGTTATTTTAATGATGCCTACAACAGCTACATAGCTATACGTAGGCTTTCAGCCTGCAACACCGAACTGTACAAAAGTACACAGTCTTTGTCCCTTTCAGGGGTTAAGGCGTTTAAGTGAGAAAGAAAGAAAGGTTGTTGACTGGCAGTTGCAGTCTGACATAATTTGTTTGTTCAAGCAGAAGTGTTGGAACGAGCTCACAGGAGACTACTGCCCTGCCTTAGAGAGTGAAAGGGGAGCTATGTAGTGTGGCAGAGTATGTGTCACAGTGACTAAGTTGTCACAGGGTGCTCCAGGGCCTTTCAAGAAAAAGGAGGGAGAAGTGTAGTGTATGGGTATAAATACCACTACTAGCGCCTCGCTGTAGAAGCATGCTTTTATGGCGAAGTGGTTAGAGTGGCGAACCTTTATTGGAAGTTAAGCAACGGTCTGCTCGGTTGTGCTTGGATGGGTGACCCGATAGGCTGTGGCCCATCAAGTTACATCGATGGATTTAGATTCCTGTTTCAAGCCCGATGTTTCCGGATGTCCTTCAGCTAAGCGACAGGTGGTAGGGAGGGAGATCCCCAGTAGCAGCATTGTTGCCGGGGAACTCGAACAACAAGAATGTGCCAAACAGTCAAAGAGATCACCGGTGCATTTTCCCACTCTAGTTCCTCGTCAACGGTCCCCAAGGAAACCAGTGAAGAAATCAGTGCCGGAAATCCCCAAATCTGCCAGAACCACATCGCCACGGCAACGGCTTGACAGGTCGCCAAGAAGGACCTCTCCCAGGAGGAGGCAGTCATCTCCAGAGAGGCAGCCTCGTAGAACCTCACCTAGGAGGGAGCAGCCATCTCCAGCAAGGCAGCCCCGGAGGACCTCACCTAGGAGGAGACAGCCATCTCCAGAGAGACAACCTTGTAGAACCTCACCTCGAAAGAGGCAGCCATCGCCAGAACGAAAAAGGGCACAGCCAGGAAGGAGACCCCGAAGCAGGTCACCAAGAAAGACTTTGCCGTACAAGAGACCAAGATCTCCAAGTGGACAGAAGAGTACCAAACGTATAGCGTCCCCTGTTCGTCGTACAGTCTATCAGAACCCCCAGGGCCTGCTAGTGAGAAAGGTGGAGCATTCTCCACTCATATCTGAAACCCAGGACAGGTCTCAAGAACACATTTCTAAAAGACCGGAGCGGTCGGAGACAGTATGCTCAGGAGATGCTAGTGGTACAACTGGCAAAGTCCTAACAGACAAGACCATCCAATGTCCAGTATCAAGGAGTCCACATCCAATCTCAAGGATGCACTCTGCAACACATTTGCCAGGCATCTTTGATGATCAACTGGAACCAACAGAAGAGCTTCTTCGCCGAAGGATCAGTGCCCTAAGAATCATCGAAAGCCGACTGTTGGGTACCGTTGCCAACTTAGGGGGATTAGTTGATTTTGTGAATGACTTACGGCAGATCCGGAGGGGCCACTACCAGATTTCTATCCTTCAGAGTAAGGCCATGGCTGAGATCATGTGCCGCCTTCAGGGCGATGAAGTTCCAGAAGAATTCTCCATGGTGCCAGTTAACTCTCCCGCAGTTCTTCTTCATTGGAGAGTATTGCTTGTCTGTTTAAATGACAAGGACAAGCAAGAACTGATTGAAAGATACCCAGTAAGCACAACGTGGAAGAGTGAAGAAGAACAGCAGGAGGGCTTTGACAGTCATTTCCACCTTGATAGGACCAGGATAGCCCTTAGAAGACCCAACGCTTCAGTCACCGACATCTGCGATATGGTGCCATCTGATAGAAGCTTTATTTTCAAACTGACCAGTGGTGTTATAGTATTCTGTGATCCACGGACCTACCCGTCTAGACAAGAGGTGAAAAATCTTCAAGACGAGGGATACTATATTGCCATTGGGATGCATCCGAAGCAGGCTTCAGGGTACACCCAGGAAGACTTTGCTGCATTTCAGCAGTGTCTTACCTTTCCAGATGTTGGAGCTTTAGGGGAAGTTGGATTAGATTATACAGTTAATCCATCCTTTTGGGAAAGTCAGCATGTCGTCTTGGACAGAGTGTTGAGGTATCTTCGACCCACTCAAGTTTTGATACTCCATGCCAGAGGAATGCAGGGAACAACAGGCGTGGGGTACACTCAACTCCTCTATCAGTTAAAAGGAGTGGTCAGCCGTGAGCAGAAGATACATCTTCACTGCTTTGAGGGAAATTGGGAGATGGACCAGTGAATTCCCCAATACCCATTTCGGATTCACTGGCCTAGTTGAGCACTTCAACCCAGCCAGCAAAGAAGCTCTACGGAAACTCAACGAGGAGACGCTACTGCTGGAGACCGACTCTCTTTATTTCCATATTGGAGGAAGGCGACATTCTTCCCCTGCATTGTGTTGGGTGTGGTGGCGAATATGGTGGCAGAAGTGAGGGGCCAGAGATGGACGAAGATCTTGGAGGTAGCCTCGCGCAATGCGAGACTCCTCTACAGCAACACAAACTAAGAAGCTGAATCTCCTCCTTTCCAGCATTGGAGAGGGGGTGAGGGGGGGGGGGGGAGACAGGAGTAACATCAGGGCCAAATTTCTGAAGATCCAGCACCAAATTCCTTTGGGAGACTGACCTGCACTCCTATTTCATAAAGTGGGGAGGAGTGTAGTGAGAACGGGTTGTGTTTCAGTATTTCGCTGCGGCACTGTGGCGTAAGCCGAACTGGAAACAGCGTACTGGAGTGAGAACAAAGGAGAGAGAGTCCCCGGATGAGTGGTTTTTGGCGCTAACTGAGAGCGAGAGGCGGCCCTGATGAGACAGCAAGACAGAAACAACGTAGAATAACACGACAGAGTAATTTGGGGCACCACGTTACCAGGCCTCAATAGGTAAGACCCCCAAATGTACTTTACAGCTGACCACAATAATTTGTGTTGAAGAGATGCTTTGATTAGGAGCCGAAACATCCAAATATGGTCTTTAATCACAGGAAAAGGACTGAAAAACTGGATTTGCAATCTTGCATAGTTTCAGATGGTTAACAGGTTAGGGAGAAGCTCAAATGGAGCTATATAGCCCGATCGAGCTATATAGCCCGATCGAGGTATAAAAATGAGTGGAAATTACTTCATTATTGCTTCTGTATTGCACTGAAGCTGAACTGCAGAATTTGATATGAACAACAGTATAAAGGGTGACATACCTTTTATGATTTTGTAAAAAAATTGAACTTCCACCGTTGCGTTTTATGCAAATTGAGGAAAGTTTAAATACAAGAATATCTTTGAGATGCCCCCTCAAACTGGACAGATATATCCACTTCTGTGTGATGGTTTACATGCCTGCTACGCTGGGATCATCTCAGAGGTATCATATGACTGCAATTATACTTAAATACTTATAATTTATAGAAATGTCAGGGGAATGGGAAGAAACATGTTTACATAAACATGTGGTTCTTTCACAAAAACGCAACGGCAGAAAAGTCAAATTGCTTTGCATTCCAACATGATTTTCATCAATATTGAAAGCACAGTACTCAAAATTTTGCAATTATATTCAAAATGGATTCAGGTGAAGAATCTTCAAACTATAATGCAGTTTCTATACCTCGATCGGGCTATATAGCTCGATCGGGCTATATAGCTCCACTTGAGCTTCTCCCTAACCTGGTTAAGACCTGTAAAAAGGCCGAAACATCTTGGGGCGACCGGTTCATGACGTAAAATTCGCAAACAGTTCGATTAATGTGCGATGTGGATAAACATGAAAGTGCAAGGTTATGAGTTTGTGTAACTTTTAAGTCAAACTACTACTGGTATGCACCTTAAATGATCAAATTACCAATATTTGAAGCAATAAATCGAAATCCTGTCGAGTTTGTGTACATTTTTTAGGCGTACTTGATTTTGCAAATTGCTGTACACCGTAAGCCGTAAAGAAACTGGTTTGCCTAAACACCGGGACTGGAGGCTCTCATGTGCTTTAGGTGTGTAGCACGCAGGAATGAACTTTTAAAAGTGACATTCCCACCTGCATAGCTCCAGCCACCACTAGGTTCTATTTGCAGTTCAAAAGTTGCCCATAACTGTATTTAAAGAAAATGTAAAGTAGGCAGCCGCTTCTGTTTCCTGGTAAGTTACCCGAAGACAAGCCCCGTGATGCGAAACAGCGACCCTTGGAACAGATTTGTCTATCCATACCTCACACTCATGATAGATTCAAGTATAGTCTTCTCACTCTGCCGGTCTGTATAGATCATCTTGTAGCTTAAGTCAGTGATTTAATTATTTTCAAACATCTCTCTTCATCAGTCTCTTTCCGGGTCGGGGGTGTTTCTTGTAAGCATTTTCTTTATATCACCTTTTAAAGGTATCTGTTGAAAAGATCTGCAGCAATTGTTTCCTTTCTGAAACTGTACAAAGTGTACAAATCGTCAAACTGACATCTCTAAGTCATACCGTAGTACGACTTCGTTTTGACGACGGTTGCCAATTGTGAATACTTCTGACATCTTGTGAAAGAAAATACCATAAATCAAGATTTGGAGAGAGAGAGAGAGAGAGAGAGAGAGAGAGAGAGAGAGAGAGAGAGAGAGAGAGAGTTATTAGTAAAAAAATCCTACAGAGAAAGGCTTCAGAAATTAGAACATCATTCCGTGTTTGCAACAAAATTGTACACAGGACAGACAGAGGTAATCTCAATGAGCCGCGATAAAACCAACACAGCGGCATGTGCGCCCAGCAAAGACTTTGATCGGTTTGAGCATTCGCCAAGTATTCGCTATGCGCTTAAAGGGTAGCTAAGGGTCTTAGTTACCTCCATACGACATCAAAGACGCTGATCAGTCTGGGCGGATGCCAATATGTCGATTTTGTCGTGTTGCGGTTCAAATGAACTGAACAGAACAATGTGACAAAACTCAGCTGTATGAACAAGAAGATAGTAGAAGAACAAACGGACATCCACATATCATGCATATAGGGAGACACGCGCTGTCACAAATAATTATAGAATCCCATGTAAACGTTCACGGGAAAAATATTCTGATCAAGTTTCCACCAGATTGCTACACGTATTCTTCAACCCAGTCATAGGTTTTTAACACTCTTCCAGAATGAACCCCAAAGGCGAATGCCTGATCTCGAATTCTCGGTAAGTACAAGAGAGAGAGAGAGAGAGAGAAAGGGGGGAGAGACAGACAGACAAACAGAGAAACAGGTAGACAGGGAGATATATATCAACGTGCGTGCATGCGTGTGTGTGTGGCCGAGAGACCTCAGTGGAACATTGTGTCGAATATTATTGTCCGATTCCGATCATAATTAATGAGCCGCGACATTGTCAAGACAAAACCAACAAATTGGCATGTGCGCCCAGCGCAGACTTACACAAACCTGTGCATCCGCCCAGGGTCTAAGGGTCTAAGTTAGCTCCATGCAGACAGAAAATACTCTGATCTGAGTCTTCGCCGGGCGCACATACCACTTTGTTGGTTTTATCGTGTCGCAGCTCAATTATTTTGACTGTGTTTCATAATGCATCTGTTAAAATGGCAAATCAAGTCGCGCCGGTTCCAGCTTGCAGCGTCTTTATAAAGAGCAGGATCCGGTGTAAATAGCGGTCGATAGTTGGTTTGACAACCTTTGAGAATAGTACTTCAGTCTGAATCGAGTCGTCCCGCACGGAGAAATTATAAAGAGAGCATATAAACTGGAGTAAAAAAAATTACACACAAAAAAAAAAAAAAAAAACAAATACAATAAGCAAACTCCACCAGCACCCACTGCAAGCACAGAAGCACGGCAGGCCCTGGTTTTCTTGCTCTATATGAGAAAAGAAAAGGTTCTGCTCTGACTACGCGGATGCGCAGGCTGATCTGAATCTTCTAGAAAAGTAACAAAGTATTGCAATTTTATTTTGTCTGGCGTAAAACTTTTGCCATTGGAATATAGATAGATGGGTTATAATTTTTCAGCCATATTAACAGTATTTCAGTCATACCGAACCAATGATAATGGAAGGTTGTTTTCAATGGAAACCTGTCTATACTTGGAAAGAATTCCACAGCCAGTGAGACTTAATTGTAACCGGATTGCAATATCAGCAGGACAGCACTTAATCTGACCTACCGGGCCAACGGCACTTAATTGAGGCGTGCCACTTGTATTGACTGTGCTCGCAGTAGGTATGAGTGGGGTATGTTCGAATAGTTATTCTCACGTCTTTCTCTCTCTTTCTCTCTCTCTCTCTCTCTCTCTCTCTGGCAGATGCTCGATATAGACTGAAATATTTCTCAAAGAGCACTTACAACCAAAACAACAAATCACCCATCCATTCATAACAGAATCTGCTGTGTCAGTATTATTTTAAATGAGGCTCGATTACACGTAAGAAGAGATATGTTAGGTCAACGTGCTTGAACATGATCTTTCCGCGTCTTTCGACGGTAATCCCCCCCCCCCCTCCCCCCGTCATTTTTGCAAAGGCGAGCAACTTTTGTGATTTCCTGTTTGTATTCCTTGAGGACATAGCCCTTCCAAATTGAGATCAACTCTTAAAGGAAAGAATTTGCTTCAACAGGAGCAAATTCTTTTCTTTAAGAGTTGATCCATATTGTGATGGGACGAAGAAATGGCTGAGTTGCTCCCCCTGAAAGTGAACCGTTCACCTTAAGTAATTGCATTTTACGTACTAAAAAGGAAAAAAAATGGAAACCACAGTGCACATCTGTAGAAACGTCACCTTACATCACTTCACACTCGAATTTCAACGACAAGGCGCACAGCAATCTGAAAGGTTACTAGATGCAATGCCGCGCTGCAGTTTAATACCACATCCTTACATATTATATTAATGCGAGATGGTGCATATAATCTAGCGGAGATTCATCTGAGGATGCTCCAATAGAATTTTGCTGATCTTACCAAAACAAAAGGTATTTGTTTCATACTCATATATCAACCTCCTGGATATTTCCTTACAACAAAGAAAAGAATAGTGAAACGCACCCGCATTTAAGATATGATCGATTTCACTCAGTTATGATCGATTTCACTCAGTAATGATCGATTTCACTATAAGAGGTATCGATTTAAGTTTCTGGAAGAAGCTATCGATTTCGACTATTGTCGGTATTGTCTGAGTGAGGTTTCACACCGTATTCACAAAAGCGGTAACATGGGTAAAGAACAAAGAAATGGGTTGCACGGTGAGAGGGTGATGGTACGTTTCGCAGAGTACTAGTACAATACTTAATGTTTATTGCCCGTCGTGTTGACTACAATAGAGATACATTGTGCGCATTAATAACTACGCGGAAGGTATACTGGAGAACGCAAAAATAAATAAATAAATAAATAAAACACGAAAAAAACCCGGAACAAACTGATTTGCCTAAAAGTTACGGACATAAAATTAAAATGGCAGATACATTTCTGAAGACAAAATGGCCAACTTGTTAAGCGGCAGAAAAGAATAGCAAAATAAAGGAAAAGCGACCTTGCCTCAAGGTATTGCCATCATTAAATGATGTCTGGTTAACAGTTTAATTATTTGTTATTGACATATCGTTGTTTTCACTGATTGTCACTCAAATGGCGTCATACGTATATTTTTTGCCTGGTTTCATTTATAGTTGTTCATTTCGGTTACAGTTCTAGACGCAAAATAATATTATGTAATTGTAATAAGTTGAGGCACATTCCAATGTCTAATTATTGCCATAACTAAACATTCAAGCTTAAAAAATAAATTATGGTTCTGTTTCATAAACAATGCCGAAAGAATATTTAATAATCACATTTTCGAAAATATAAATTTTCGCATTCTAAGTCGTTGTGGTAGTGGAGATAAGCGGCCGTGCTCTAAAAATAGTAAAACCTATTTAAAAGGCCACCTCTATTAAGCAAACACATATCTTAAAAGGCCAGAATCTCATATCCCAAAATGCCATTTTCGCTGTAAACTGACCAGCACCCAGGCCCGGATCCAGACCGTCGCATACTGGTGGGGCACTGAATAACTGGTGGGGCTGTGAGTAGCCGAGATCTACGTGTATATGATGGGAGGTGGCTAAAAATATATGACATAATTAGGGATCAATTTAATGAGAACGTCATTTTTGCCTTTAAATATGTGTTGTGATATCTCATTAGAATCGCCTCGCTGAGGCAATTCTAGTGAAATATCACAACATATATTTCAATCTAACCACAGGGATAAATTATCTCAAACTGTCATCAGATTCTTCCTATTATTTGGAAGCCTACATATCATATAGGACACAGAGGCCCAGATGGCGGGGCTGAAGCCCCAAAGCCCACGCCCTGGATCCGGGGCTGAGCACCTGCCTTCAGCAAGCAGTTTTGGCCCTTCTCTCGGGGGGTGCTTGCTTAAGACAGGGTTGACTATATATAAACTGATTGTATTATCACGTATGCACAAATTTTTACTCATGAAACGATGACATGTCAACATTATAATTGGCGTGACTTATGACGTTAAAAGCATCATTATAAGGATATAAACGATCGATTAAGTGTTTGGAACAAGGGTTATAAAGGCGAGCCAGATGAAAGGCGACCAGGGCGTTTTTATTTTTTGTTATAAAACTGTCAAAACAAGTCGCCAGGGATTTTTGATTGATTTTTCTTAATTATCGGTGGTCTAAAGTAAGTCGTATTTCTAGATGACCATGCCAGCAGCAAATACTTTCTCCAGCATTTCAGAATGCACAGGCTGGTCAGGGTAATTGAAATCTTAAATGCTAACTGATAAAAAGGAGATCTGCAAGACATGTAAAACTGCGCCTTTGAGCATGCTGGTCAGGGCTTGTACACTGCATAGTTCGCATTTGTCCACGATGTTGCTCATACGGTCAAGGAGCTGGCATTGTCCTTTTGTTACTGACATGTGCTGAGAGAGTGGTTTTAGTGGCACTCTCACTGACTTTGATTCCACACGGACTTGCGACGGCGTCTGGGATATGACAGTATATCTCAAGGCTGTTTTATAACGAAATATTTCTTGGATCTGCAAGGTCAGGCCTCGAGGATATAAAACTTTTTTTCGTGCTCAACTCAGCTGAGCATGAAATTTTCTCTGCTGATAAATATGAAAACTAGTGTTGGCATTTTCATATCCATAAGCAGAGAAAATGTTGGCATTTTCATATTTAACAGCGGAAAAAATTTCAAACTCAGCTAAGCTGAGCAAGGAAACAGCTATATTTGTCAATAATTTGCCATATATTAGCAGGTAAAATTTCATGCTCAGCTGAGTTGAGCATGAACAAAACTTTTATAACCTCAGGGCCTGGTCTATATCAGCGCCACGCCCTATTTCAGTTAGTCGGGTCTGGCGACGGTGCTGGGTCTGCCAAATATCATATCAGACAAATCAGGAGCCCCGATAGCTCTGTGGGTTAAGCGCTGGTCTGCTGATCTAGCGGTCCTTAGATCGATTCCCGGAGGCAAAAATCGGGGTTCCATCATTATCACCATCCCATCGTCCTTGTATGACTGAAATACTGTTGAAAAGAACGTAAAATCGCAAGTCATCCATCCATCCATTAGACGAATCAGAGAATCAAACCCAAGACCTATAGGCCCGCAGTCATACAGTCTAATCTATCTGCGTCTACCAGCACCATTATGCCAAAACGTTAAATGTCAGTCAGTTCGATGACTAAGGACAAATTATTATTGACCTTTCTACCGACCTTAGACTGTCACACAATGACCTCAATCTAGTGACCTGCCCCCGCCCAATTCCATATTACTCCATATTACATTGTGATATCATAGGAATGTCTTTCAGAAGTCCGAATACAATGGGTATTCATTTTGGAAATACCAAAGTCCTGATTTTAGCTTTTCAAATATTGACTAAGATGTAACAATATTTGCATATAAAGGTATATTTAGTCTTTTAAATACCGATGGTAACCTTAAGAAATTTGCCTATGAATTCAAACACTTCAAGAATTTTTATAGTATACCAGTCTATTCTCAGATTTGGAAACATCTACTGTGCTTATATATAAGGTGAGATCAAAGAATTATTTGGAAACAATGCAGACAAAGATCAGACTGCTCCTGAGGAGCAGTCTGATCAGGGTCTACACTGTTTGCTGAGGAATATCTGTCCGAATATTTAGAATAGGAAAAAATCAGTATTTATTAAGGCTTAACTAATATTTTGTTTACATATCAGCTGAATTAAGAGAAGATTAACACTTCAATTTACTGATTTGGCTTTGGCCTAAATTCTTAAATAAAATGTATAGGGAAACGCCCTTTGTCGTAAAATTGAAATCAAATGGTATTTGCTTATCTCAAGAAGCTAGGTAAAATCAACATTCTGTTTATTTAATAGTTGACTTTGACTAATATATTGTAGTTAAGAAACCAAGAAAAATCGTATAGACCATGATGTTAGGAATCCGCCTAAAAGCGCATACGCTGGTGTAGTTCGCCTGTTTTATTTTCATTTCATGTATTTTATTTCTGTTGTTGCTACGTATCTTAATTATTGTTTACGTATTTTACATTTTTCTTATTTTACATTTATTCTGTTTATGTATCTATTTATTATTGTTGGTGATTCTATAACGCGCATGGCAGGCTGATGCCTGACCAACATATACGCACTTATATAAAAGTTATGCAATATAGTTTTGTATGCCAGGCAGATTTAATATTCGCTGAGAGCAACGATTACAGTTAATGTACTGAAAATGGCACATTGCAAATTAAAGGTACATGCATCTGGCAGATGTAGGTTTCCATTGTATCGATATGTTCTTGTTATATAACATGATTATACGGGGTATAGGAGCCACGGTACATGTATCATTTAGTAGCCTGGGTCCAGTCGTCAATGTCATTTTAATCCTTTTCAAAAATTTCCAAAACAAGTACATGTACATAAAATAAATTCTATTAATCTTTAGTAAATATTGTCATGTTTGACAATAAAGAAAAAATGATCAGACTGGAACCCGGCTACGCAGTGGGTTAAACGCTGGCCTGCTGAACTAGCGGTCCAGGGATCGATTCCCTCTGGAGGCGGAAACCTTTCCAACCGTAATCGGGGTTTCATTGCCTACAGCTTTTCATCATTACGCTCCCATTGTCCTGATATGACTGAAATACTGTTGAATAGGATACCCATACGGGAAGATAATCAACGAGCTTTAGCGGTTTAGGCTTATCGACCGTACAGGGAGAACGGCGCGCTACAGTCAAACTGTCTGAAGCGGTCACCCAACTTGAAGGGAACACACAAAAGCTAGCTACTTAAGACAGGCAACGTGCGTGATTTGGTTCAAGGGACCTGCGAATGTTTGTGACCTTCAAGAGAGCGAACCGTCTTAAGACAGGTCTTGCTGTATTTTATACCACCCGCATCACTTTTAGAAATATTTTAAGTTTGCACCTTCAGACACATGTGGGATATATTATTATATATCAAGGAAATTCCAAATGGGAAGTTATATAAACTACAAAGAGTATACTGATTTTTAGAAAATTGCTTGTTTTTTATTAAACATCAACAACAATAAAAATGTCAATATCAACTACATGTATATATCAAACATGGGCAAATAGATATTCGTCAAATCATTATATGTAGATTAAGACCAAGGAGATAGTTTTTTCTTGTATCCTTTTTTTTTTTGGTCAAAAGGATTAAGGAAACATTATGGAAGTATATTTAGGCTTTATTTTCCAGCGCCAGTCTCACAGAATGAAGCTACATGTATCAAAAGATTGTGAAAGATGGCGAACAATGAGGCAGAGGACAAAATTGCATCAGGCATATAATTGAGCCGCGACTCGACAAAACCAACAATGTGGTTGTGCGCCCTGCGCGGACTCAGATCAGCCTGGGCATCCGCCCAGTTTGATCAGACCCTCCAATAAGTGCTCAAAGAGTAGCTAAGGGTCTAAGCTACCTCCATGCGGACAGCGAAGACTCTGATCAGACTGGGCGAATACCGAGGCTGATCTGAGTCTGCGCTGGGAGCGCAGCCACATTGTTGGTTTTGTCGTGTCGCGGCTCAATTATGGATTTAAGGTGAGGCGATATACTTCCAGGACAGCAACTTACCCCCTTTTTCAATGTTGTTGGCTATTGGGTCAATTTTTATAGGAAAGAATTTGCTCGCCTAGCAGCAAATCCTTTTCTTTAATATACCCCATTTTTGAAAGGGCTTTACCATCCAAGGAAGCAAACAAAAATAGTTTCCCTCTGTAAGAATGGCGGGGGAAAGCACTCCGGTGTACACAGACCCATAACCTCTACTACATGTATATACATGTACTTTAAACAAAAGGAATCAAATTCCGCATGCCCTGTTCACTGCATGTGCGAGATGACATATTTCCTCACAACCTCAAAAGTATTGTCACAAACTGACAGGAAATAAATAAATTAATGGTGCTTCAAAAACATATTTTGTCAGAAATTGCACTATCAAATACTTGTAAAATGATATAAATAAATAACATAAAACTTGTCGCAAATATATTTCACAATGTCGGTGCGCTTATAGCTCCAAATTTCGGTGCCTCAAGTCAACGAATTCATGAACAACTGAATAAAATTATGAATGACAATAAATGCTGTTTAGTTAGCATTTAAATGCAAAATCTAGGGGAGAGTCGGGTAACTTCGGACATGGGGGTAAATTCGGACATATAGCAAACAGTCAAAATCCATATGAGACAGCTCCAAATGAAACGTCTCATCAGGAGTTTCACTATTTGGTCAGTTTATTTTTGTTTTAGTTCTACAAAACAGACATGTAAAGGAAACAATGTCACTGTCCGAATTTAACCGCTGTCCGAAGTTACCCGACTCTTCCCTATGTCGACATACAGTAAATGCTACGAAAATGAAATCAATTGTATGATCACAAATTCATAATGAAACATGTTACATGTAAGCACAGTTTGCAAAACTCTGTAACAAGCGTCCTTCCCTGTGTTCCAGAATATGACACCACAGCCTTTCTGAAGTTAAAAACATTTTTTGTTTCTCTCTTTAAAAAGGTCATGTGGGTCGACATTTCAGATTAAACAACAGCATTTATTGAATGATAGCATACATTATTGCCTAGAATGTTCAAGTCTCAACATGTTTTACTAGGCACATTCTAACTATGTAGGCCCCTATATACAAGGGCTGTTACGAAACGAAAAAGAGCCATAGTTACCAAACGACCTGATTACCAGGTCGTTTGGTAACTATGACTCTTTTTCGTTTCGCAAAAGCTCTTTTTCGTTTCGCGACATCCTTGAAAACATAGTTAACCAGGGGTGGATCATTTGCTAGATATTCTTCAAATCATTCTATCAAAGTTTTAGTGTTAGAAATACTACACACTAAGTTCGTTAGTAAACGGATATTAGTATATCCCTGCGGCTTGTCGCATGGTCAAAGCTAACTAAGTTAATTTAGAATTTTGATAATTCTAATGTTGAGGTTATTATATCTTCATGTACAGTGTATAGGTTAGTTCTTCTTGAAGTTTGCAAATCATCTAGTATTAGATCTATTCTACCGGCTAGAAAGTCAACAATATATTCAAATAGAAACTATTCGAATGTCGTTCTGTTGCGTCAAATAATTGTAGATACACTTTAATAGTACAGCTGCGTAGCTTTTCATTAGAGTTCCCATCCGCCTATTTATCTGTCGAAAGTCTAGACACTTGTATATAACAGTTCTATCACAAAACTTGAAGTTTTCTTCGTGCCCGGTCAGCTACACTAGTTCTAGCTCGGCTAGTTACATTTTAGTCCCGCCCATGTGCTATGACACGAGTAATTGTCACACTTTGTTTATGTTTAGATCCTTTTATCACGAAAATGCACTGTCTTCTTTCCCGTCAATACTGCGCTGTGTTGGCGTCGTGATGAAGATTCCACCTTAGCACGTACCCATCAGTGTTATCACGTCTTCTATTCTACTGTCACATGGCTTAAACATGTCGGTCGGGTTAGCCTAGAGTCACTTATAACCTGAATTTAGTTCTAATGTTTTGCGACTTCTTGTGCCCACACATGCCATAAACAAGTCCGAAAGAATATTCGTGCTCTTATCTGCGTTGTCTTTGGTATATGTTCCTTTCCCCATCGTGGGAATCATGTCTTTAAGTTTAATTGTTTGTCTGTGAGTACATACTTGAATTGGCGGGGGTGCCAAAACTAATGACCTGTCTGGTGCCGTATCAAACTGGAAGAAGTACTCCTCAGGCGCTCTGAAGTTGATGTCAAGCCGGGTAACATCCAGCCTGTTGTCAAGATGATGTAAATAGAAGTTCTTGAAGTTGATTGGCTGAATAATCTTTTGATTAGTGTTAGTTGTGTATATGAGGAAAAACCTCTCGTCTGGATGTTCTGGCGATGGCTCATCGAAAAAGTACTGAAAAGATACATTAAAATTGGAACATAATCAATCTTAGAACAAATACAGAATTATACTAAATAAATTATGTTTTTTTATAAAATTTATGGACTTCAAGCTGATATCAACTTTAATTGATGCGAACTTATGTTTTCAAGGCTGAACATTTCCGCGGCTACACATCCAATGAAGCAATTCTAGCTCTTTCATTTTTGGAGACCTTCAAAATGCGGCTTCAACCCTAGAAGGAAAACATTCGCTCCCCTAGGAGCAAGTTTGTCAGTTTACATTAGACTCAACGCTTAGAGGAAAGAATTTCTCCATTTGAAGCAAGTTCTATTTTATTTAGAGAAGATCCCATTTTGGAAAAGTTTCTATGTCCAAGGTAGCAAGCAAGCAGTCAGATATTAAGTAAGCTCCCTTTGAAAAGAAAATGACAGAAATACATGACAATGTATCCATACGCCTTAAGACGGACACAAGTTTGTGGAATGCGCAAGCACATTATCTGATATCTATTTTAGTTTTCTTTACGTTTCTTTTTTTTTCGATGTTTTTTCTACACCTCCGTGAAAATAGCTCTCCTGCTACGAATGTAGGCTTGACATATACTTAAAACGTACGATCTTACTAAAGTCGTGGGAAGACTATCCTTAAAAATCTGATCTGAATTCCGTCATGGAAGTCTTGCGTGGGTACTGGTGTTAATGAGACAACACAAAGAATATCTGACTAAAATTCCATCATCGAAAGATTACGACAGCTACTAAGAAAACTGGTGCTAAGTCGGAATGGTTTACTAGCAATGCATAAAGCAGACATTCATTAAGCAGAGTTTGCAGAATAGGGGGTGGGGTAGGGCGATAAGATCTAATCTCTTGATTTTACTTCAGAGATAAAATTTGGAGATGCATTCCTCAGGCGTTTCGGAAGAGGAAAAATAAGGAATCAAGCGAAGAGGGAAGTCCATCCAGCCCCGGATCCAGGGGGTGGGCTTTGGGGCTGCAGCCCCGCCATTTGGCCTCTGTGTTATGTATAATATGTAGGCCTCCAGATAAAAAGAAGTATCTGATGACAGTTTGAGAAAAATTACAATAAAAGTAAACATGCATTAATGGGTCACCATTTTTCTTTTCTTTTTTTTTTTTGCTTTCCTCTAAGGTGACCCCCTGTTGATGGGTAGGATGACCTGAGCATTTTCTCACAAAAGTAAGAAACTTACATTTAGTTCCAGTTGTTTGTTTTTCGTCGTTGAGATGTAGTGGTCTCTGTCTTGGTCTAGTGAAAATACAACCGTTTCTATTTCTCCATTCTTCCCGTCAGTTTCTCTGTGTAAAACTCTCTTCCGAAAATAACCTGAAATGATGCCCATGAATTTTATTTTTATCAAATGCGAAATATGGTTTCAAACGCCAATAAATGATACTTATTCCCACTTCAAATATAATTGAGCCGCGACACGACAAAAGCAACAATGTGGTTGTGCACCCAACGCAGACTCAGATCAGCCTGGGCATCCGCCCAGTCTGATCAGAGTCTTCGCTGTCCGCATGGAGGTAGCTTAGACCCTTAGCTACCCTTTGGATACTTAACGAAGAGTCTGATCAAACTGAGCGGATGCCCAGGCTGATCTTAGTGTGCATTGGGCGCACAACCACATTGTTTGGTCGTGTCGCGGCTCAATTATTATCTTAAGTGGTCTTTAGGCTAGTAGATACACTTTAAGGGAAAGCAACTCTTTAACTTTCATTTTGCCTCTCTTCTCAAAGGGGGACAACTCTTACTCTAGAAGAGTAACCCATTTTTTGAAGGGTTTTGATGCCCTGGAAAGCAAAACATGCAATACACAAAAATTGTTCTCCTTTGCCAAAAAGGCGGATGCACCCGCCGTAATTACCCTTATCCGATTAATTCTTATACATGTTTTTATCTTTAAATTTGATCAAGTATTTTTTCCCTTCCGATAACTCTGGCAGAATGGCAAAGACGGTCATACCTGATCAGACGCCTCCTCTAGGAAAAGACTTAGCAGGATTTACAAGTTTTGCCAGGCGCTTAAATCGAATATTTCAGTTTTCACCCTCCCTCTGTCGAAATATGCTTTTATTTTGCAAGTAACATGATTTGTGCGTAGATGTTCGTTTCATGTAGCTGTCACTTGAAGTGCGACAAAACTGATTTCAGACACTGAATTCAACACCAAATAGTGTAAAAACATAGACATTTTTACACTGTTTGGTATTGAATTCGGTGTCTAAAAACTTAAAATAATTTAATTGAGCATCGTCACTTAATGCGTGTACAAACAATAAATATTCATTCAGTTCATGACATTGCCATTTGAATATTTCATTTACTTGAGATTATTGTTTACTGGAACTAACTTAATACAACTGTGCTTTGTTTTCAATGCTCATTCTCCAGAACAAACAGCCCACATACTCTTATTCGGTTACTTAGTTTCTGCTGACAATAGAAGTGCATAAATTTGTATTTTCATATGTGCCGCGACATGACAAAATCAACAAAGTGGCGTGTGCGCCCTGCGAATACTCGAATCAGCCTGGGCATCCGCCCAGTCTGATCACCCTTTGCTCTGTGTTGAAAGGGTACCTAAGGGTCTGAGCTACCAGCATGTCGATGGCGAAGACTCTGATCAGGCTGAGCGGATGCCCAGGCCGAGCTGAGTCTTCACTGTGCACACATGCCTCATTCTTGGTTTTGTCATGTCGCGGCTCAATTATTTTTTTATATTTAAATCTATACATACTGGATGAGGACGAACTGTTTCCCTGTTGAAGGTCAATTGTATAGTAACGGAGGTTAACACATATATAGTGACCTTCACCCGTTGATATGGTAACCAACTCGCCGACGTCATCCTGCTGTTCTGAGTCACATTCTACACTTCCATAACCTGTAAGTTAAATTAAGTTTTTCTGTTGTTAAATCATAAATGTCAATGGCGTAAAAATCATTCGGTTTCTTGAAAAACGACACAGCCTGTATTAAACAACTTACTGAATAAGATATTGAATGAGTTCTTGCATTCTGCTTTATAAAGGTGTGTTTACACGGCGACACATGTTGCATGACACATATGTCTTGCAACATTTTCCAAGTAGCTACATGTAATATTTAGATGATGAGACGTGTCGCACTAATGCAACAGATTTGTGTCATGAAACATTGGGATTTCAGGTGTTTACACGACAGTACACGTTGCCTGACGCATGTGTCATGTGTCACAACTTAACGCATGTGTCATAACGTGTCGCCGTGTAAACTCTACTTGAACAAAAATACAGAAATACAGTCAGGATGAGAAAAACTTCGTTCTCACGATTTAGCTGAACCCATTTGTTGTCGGTTTGTGGTTACGAGTGATTGTTCTTTGTCTAGCAGAAATATTTTCGCACCTATTTCTTGCATAAAAAGTAACGGAGGACAATGCATAAAACTCTTTGTTCATTTAAGTAAAGTATAGCGACTAAATTGCATTATGATTTCAAACAAACGTACAGAAACAAAAAGAGAGAGAGAGAGAGAGAAAACATGCCTTGAGAAACATGTGACAAGCGACGATTTTCGCCATCCTGTGTTCAGGGATCAATTTTTGCGTTTTCGATGATTCTGAAAATTTCATTTTGATGCGAACAAAGAAAGTTCTGATCAGACGTGCCTAGTCTGATCAGAGTCTTCTCTGTTCGCACGTTGTAATTCTCATTTTTCCTGCGCTCCACTCAACCTCGCAAAAGATTAGATAAACAGATTTTTGGGTCGTTTAAATGTAACAAAGAGATGATATTCAATTGTATTTTGATCAATCCAAATTCCATTGAGCGTAAACATTTAAACCCATATGATGACTGGGCGGCCCTTTAGATCATTTTTGAGTCATGAAAACTATCAACAAAGTGATGATAAAGACTATTATGTGATGTTTTGTTGTTCTGTGGTTCATTTGCAAATCTTTGAGTCATCTTGTTTCAATGCTGAAGAATCAGTCAGTTTTATAAACTCATGATGTAAATTTTATACTTTGTTTCCTATATTGCATATAGTTGTCCTCACTACTGTGAGACAGAGTACATGATTCGTAGGCTATAACCATTGTGTTTGTGCTTTATGCTGAATAAAATTGAACCCTGCCACAAGAAAACCAATAATGTGGTTGTGCGCCCAGCGCAGACTCAGATCAGCCTGGGCATCCGCCCAGACTGATCAGAGTCTTCGCTGTCCGCATAGAGATAGCTTAGACCCTTAGCTACCCTTTGAGTACTAACAAAGAGTCTGATCAAACTGGGGAAATGCTCAGGCTGACCTGAGTCTGCGCTGGGCGCAAAACCACATTGTTGGTTTTGTCGTGTCGCGGCTCAGTTATGTTATGTTATTAAAATGTAATGTTAAATAAGTTTCATTTAAAAATGAATCATGAAAAAAATAATACTTTTACTTTATTTGATGGCGATATAGTCAGAGCATCGTTCATCCAGTTGTATGGATGGTGCTGTTTTACGTTCACTACCGGGGCATCCTACTTATTTGGAAAATAGGAGGATATGATCCAGAATTCATTTTTCAGAGCTGATTCACGAGCTATCAAGCGTACAGGCGGACAAACCATGCTCTATCTCACATAGCATACTATCCAGTGTAGAACTAGCAGGTTGCGGCGTACCTTGTGCTAAGAATTTGGGCGTCCGAAGATCGTGCTATTATTTATTTGTTTAAGTTCATCCAAAACATGTTAAAGGTGCCTTGGATTATGTTTGCCACTCACCTGAACTAGCTTTGCTTGTACCAGAGTTGTACCTCGTTGGAAACTGGAAATGTGTCTTAGCTCGCATTGCCTGCAAATTAAAAAAATACAAATTAAAAAAATGTAATATATATAATATATCATATATATATATATATACATATATATATATATATATATATGTATATATATATATATATATATATATATATATATATATATATATATATATATATATATACTGAACAAAAGAAAGTTAGGTGTTCAATTGTCCGAAAAAGTTTCCCGAAAAAAACAAATCTCATCCAATGAACAAAGTTACCATAATAATAATAATAATGATAATAATAATCCCAGCAAGCATGACGTTGAATCAACGTTAATTCGTTGTTGAGTTAATGTTGTGTGCTAGGACAATTGTAATAAAGATTGATATTATTTATAACTTTATTAATAGTAATGAATACTTTTATTAATTTTGTTATTATTATAATTATTTATTACTTTTTTTGTTTTAATTATAAAAATGATATTTATAACAGTTATTAGTATTATTATTAGTATTATCATTATTATTGCTGTTGTTATTATTACCGCTTAGTTAAAGATAGCAAATGTCAGCTTAGCACGTGGTCATCATTAACCCAGCAGGCACATGACGTTGAAATGACGTTGTACTGACGTTGATGCGACGTAATGACGTCGCATCGACGTCAGCACGACGTCATTTCGACGTCATGTGCCCGCTGGGAACACTGAATGAATAAAACCAAAGACTAATCCTAGTCATTCAAAGGTTATTAAATGAATCAGCTACATGGATTCCAAACTTATTGACAGGCCATTGCCTTGAACTGACTAGGCAAATATTTGAACTTAGTTGTACAAGACTTAATGGGCTCGTTTCTGCAGCTAGACAAATTTAGTTTATAAGACCCCCCAGCCCGGTGTATTTTTACCACATTTTTACCACACTCGAAAGTATCAAATTAATAAATGTCACACGTATTTAGTGTTTCATTGTTCAATTTGTAACGCTGTATTTACCACTTCGTTTCACGACAATCAGAAAAGTAATTTTACACCCTAACCACTTGTTTTTCTGTAATACTGCTCTGTCATGTTAAAGGTGAGAAAGTGTAAGCGAGGGAAAGTGAAATGTTACACTACCCATAGGTAAGGTTAGAGATGTAATCATATTTCAAAACAGCTGCCTAACAAAAGGAACTATTTGACACAAGAAAGCGTTTTGTCTCGGGAGGTCTTTGCAAGGACCACTGCGATGTGTGAAAAATGTATTTTTCGCGGTTTACCTTGGCTGACTATGCTATGGCATGCATAATTACCAATAACGTTCATCAAGTGACATAATATGTATATTATACACTGTACAGCATTGAGCCCCCCCCCCACCCCCCAGCCCCGGTAGCTCACCGGTAGCTCAGTAGGTCAAGCGCTTTCCTGCTGATCGGGCGGTCCCACTGAAAACGGAAATCTTTTCACCGTTATAGGGGTTCCATTCCGTACAATTTTTATTATTATTATTATTATCAGTCAGTAATAATTATTATAATCAGTTGATGTTGTTGTTGTTATTATTTTAATCATTATTGTTATTGTTGTTATTATTTCAGTCATCATCATTATTATACAAATAAAGCGGGGGCGATAAACAACAAGTTGTCACTTGATATGAAACTTATGCAACGCGACTAAGCGAGTTTCATAATATCATACCAGCCAAATTTCGTAATTAGTGTTTCAGTTAACAGCGTTGTCAGTTATGGCGGCATAACTTTTCACGCCGCACCTATGTGATATCGTACTTAAATTTATGTAATGGTGTTACATCATGCATAAGAGGGAGGCCATATGATAAGAATGATTAATTTATGCCGCATGAAAAGTATGCAAACGTGAAATACTCAGATCAGCCTGCGCATCCGTACAGTCTGATCAGATTCTTCCCTTTTCGCTTCTACATCTACTTTCTATGGCACCCCCACCCCACCCCCACCACCCCTCCCCCCAAAAAACGATAAAGATGAAACTAAAAAAACAACATCAAAGCCTGTACCTTAAAGTATAATGGTAATGAAAATAACAGTAATAATAATTGAGGTCTTCGCTGATCGCAAATGCCATAACAATGTCTTGTTCTTGACGTGGTTCATTTATTGAAATTAAAATTTCTATAAAAACTATAATGTAACACACACACACACACACACACACACACACACACACACACACACACTTATCAATTAACTTACTAAACCACTTTCTCCATGTTATAGCAATAGCAATGCCTGTGGGATTCCACGACATTTGAGCCGCGACGCGACAAAACCAACAATGTGGTTGTGCGCCCAGCGCAGACTCAGATCAGCCTGGGCACCGCCCAGTCTGATCAGAGTCTTCGCTGTCCGCATGAAGGTAGCTTAGACCCTTAGCTACCCTTTGAGCACTTAATGAAGAGTCTGATCTAACTTGGAGGATGCCCAGGCTGATCTTAGTCTGCGCTGGGCGCACGACCACATTGTTGGTTTTGTCGTGTCGCGGCTCATTTGTTCGGCCGCTAAGAATCCAGTGAAATGCTACAACCCTTTTTGTCTTTCTTTTTGTATAAGAAGCAATGAAAAAGCAATACATAAAAAATCTTGCAATCATTATCATTTATCTGCTTTAACTACTGACGCTTAATTTTTTTTTTACAGTTTTTATATGTATCTCGATTAAATGCTGGGTTGAATAATGTTGAAAAACACATAATTTAGAAAAAAATGAAATGAAATATAGATAAAATAGAAAATAAAACTTACCGCTATTTGACATTGTTCGCACACATCTTCTGATTGTTCTTTCAAAACTTCTTTCTTTTTCTTCTTTCTCTCTTCTTTTTGTTTTCTTGATTTCTCCGCCTTAAACTTCGCCACCAGCCCTACCCCACTAAGCATCATGATTGCGTTTATCCTTCGTCGAAAAAACTAAACTATTATCTATGTAAAAACCCTTAAACTAAGGTTTAGTCGAATTATGTTTCAAATACTTAGTATTTGCAGTCAGTAAGTAGAATAAGTATGGGTATCAATTATCGATACTTTTAATATACCTATCTGTTGTTGGTCATTTTGACTGACAGGTCTATCGATTTTGTTGTGGTGGGATTGACATGCCGTGTGTATTGTGTTAATTTTATGGGCGGTCGTTACAGACATTAGGTACGCCTTAAGTGTCGCGTGTTCAGGGTGTCATTGAGTACGACAATCGGCAAACCGTGAATGATTCTGTTCCCTAGTTGTTCCTAAGCCTGGCATGGCCGGCGCCATATGAATCACAATGTTTTTCTAGCATTCTTATAAGGTTTATGTGCTAAGTGGGTGGGGTGTGTGTGTGTGTGTGTGTGTGTGTGTGGCGAGGCGTGGGGGGGGGGGGGGGGTGAGGACCCATCTTTCGCGACTTCCTGTGTTTACGTTCCTTAAAGGGCTACTACACTGTTTCTTCACTATTTCCAGAAATAATTCCAATTAACAGATATTTATGAGAGAAACAGATTGCTGAAAACCCCATCGAAAAATTCCTACTCAAACTGTAATTATTGTCTATTAAAGTTTATGCAAATTAGATTTTAAGCCCCGCCCACTTTTTCATTTCTGCAGCTTTACTTGCATAATGTGAATTTGATTCCAATTATTATTACCATAATCTGATCCAAAATATTCTTACTTTTTTCATGAGATGATGTAAGTTGTCTCACTAAATTTATTTTAGGGAAAAAAGTGTAAAAAATGTTTTTGAAATATATTTATTTTTAAATTCAAATTATTTGAATGACTCAAATGACGTCATAAGAGTCCTTGCATATTTTTCAGCTAATTAAAATTTAAATTGCTTATAACTTTTTAACTATTTGGAATTTTGCCTTGCAGTTTTCGACATTCTTTTAGACAAAACAATACAAGTTATTTCTAGTGATTTCAATGCATGTTGAAAAACAGTACAGTAGCCCTTTAACAACGAAACTCCTCCAAAAGGGGACCAGCTCTTAGAGGAAGGAATTTTCCTCCTAGAGAATTGCTACAAATCCTTGGGTCGCTTTTTTGCCCCCGCTTTTCCGGTCTTTCGGATAAGACTTTCAATCGAGGTTCCGTCTCCGTATGACATCTTTTTTGGTGGGATGTTAAATCCAAGTTCACTCACTCACCTAAGGAACCAAATTACTTCCTTTAAGACTGAGGCAAAATGAAAAAAGTGTTGAGCAACATCCCATGAATGTGTACCTATTTACCTCAATGGCGCTTACTGAGACATGACATTGTGCAAATGATAGTGGTCAAGGTAAAATGGCGTGATGGTAAGAGGATGAATTGAAGGTTTTGAGTGACGGTTCTGTAAGAGATTTACTCGGATGACCTCCAAAAGATGCAGCGATGCCTTACACAGCTAATAGGAACACCGCAGCAAAAATTAAATAAGTAAATATAAAAAGTGATGAAAAAGTAAAAATAAATAAATAAATAAATAAATAAATAAATAAATAAATAAATAAAATAAAATAAAATAATAATCAGAAATAAATAAATAAAAGAAGAACAACAAAATAGCTAGAGTCACCAGAGGTATTCGTGATTTTTAAAATTGTAGGTGTGGCGCCGAGGAAGCGAAAGTGGACAAGGACTTTGACAAGAGGTTTCAGGTGTCCCGAGGTAAGCACTGAATAGGTGGTCAGTGTGAAGAGATCGAAAGAGAATACTCGGCTGCTGGCGGAAACATGGATGATCCACAACTATCGAAGACAAGCTTGTACGGTATCTCTCAGAAGAACAAGGGAGACTCAGCCTAGGGACAGAATAGTGTTCAGAACAGTCAGCTCTCGGTATTTCAAAGTCGAAGTTCATCCCAAACAAATAAATTTTCTTGTCCCAGAAAATATACTTTGAGATACCAGTTGTTTGAGATAACGGGAGTTGGAATGTAAATGAAGATTAAAAATGTGTCCAAACTGTATTTTCTGATACAGTTGGGTACTTTTAGATATCCTTGTTCGAGATATCGAGAGCTGACTGCATGCAATCATGATACTTGTGGGGAAAAAGACGTTCCCAGGTGCAAATACATCCAACATCAATAGTACTGATAAAGGGTATGTCCACAGGGGTTGACAGTATGCCAGCAGAGTGTATCTAAAGTTATACAGCGGACACAATTACCATATAAAAACTATAAATTTGCATAATTCTGCCAAAAAAGAAAGGAGAGTTACCGTTCTTGGACTCTGCACATTGTCTGACAAAGCTTTGTCTTTTTTCCCTAAGTTTCGTGAAATATATTCAATAATCTTAAACATTTGGAGCGGACACGATTTCAATACTACAAATTACAAAGATCCATAAATCCGTCATAATGCATTCGGACTTGTGGTTCATTTGTACACATCGTCAAATTATGCTTTGTAATTACATAAAGTTTCCAGAACACACCTTAAACCCTTTTTGAGTTATTGAGCAGACACGATGACGGATAGATGAACAGCCGCACAGACAACTCTGGGAAAGCAATAAACCTCCACCCTTTCCTCAACCCCAAAACAAAAGCGGGGCGGGGAAGATATAAATAGGCAAGTTTGCCTACTCTTATCTGATGCTCTGCAAGAACGTGGTTGTGAAAATTACAAGAAGCATAGTTGACAGAATCATTACCAATCAGTGTTTTTGTCGATTGGGAGCAATAACTACAGGACTTAGTGGCAAGTCACGTACTGAAACCTCCAAACTGACAACAAACAACGCTAGTAGCGTTCAAGGACTGAACATGCCACTGCAGCCAGAACAATGTCGAAGCAAATTTGAGACGCTACACAAACACAAAACAACAACAACAAAGTGGCATGTGCGCTTAGTGAAGACTCAAATCAGCCTGTGCATCCGCCCAGTCTGACCAGAGCCTTCGCTGTCAGCATGGATGTAGGATAGGCTCATAGCTAACCTTCAACGCACCGCAAATACACTGATTAAACTGGTCTGATCCCAGAATGACCTCAGGCTTTGCTGGCGCATATGCCTCTTTGTTGGTTTTGTCGGGTCGCGGCTCATTTGGAGATATAAAATACATATGAGCCGCGACACGAGAAAACCAACAAAGTGGTTGTGCGCAGAGCGAAGACTCAGATCAGCCTTGGCTTACGCCAAGTCTGAATAGACTCTTAGCTAAGCGCTTAAATGGTAGCTAAGGGTCTAAGCTAGCTTCAAGCGGACTGCGAAGAATCTGATCAGACTGGGCGGATGCCCAGGCCGATCCTAGTATGCGCTGGGCGCACATGCCACTTTGTTGGTTTTGTCGTGTCGCGGCTCATATCTTTAATCAAAGATAAAACTGAAGAGCTTCTTGTCATATCCTTTCTTCTCCATGCCTGTGAAAAAGTGAAGGAGAAAAAAAATCCAGGCCTTTTGAATGAGATGCAATTACCGGTATCTCGCGCAAAGACCTTGTAACTTATGAGAATGTTTGCAGATAAATCCTAGCAGCCATTGTAGAAAACTTAATATTCTAGATCATGGTGTAGTAACGGAAATAGGTAGTTTGCTTAAAAAACAACAACACAGTTTTAAAGAGTGGACAAGGATGGATTTTGCCAGCTCATCAAAGGAAACTGAAAACAGAGCCAGGTTGAGACAGCTTGTTACAGTGTTCTCTGTGTTGCTCCACAGACTTTGCATGGTTGTGGAATAGCGTATCCAAACCTAGACTCACATATTATGTAGCCTTACTGTTGCTGTTATAACACTTGCACTTGCCTAATGGTCAGTAATTGCATCATGTGTCGTATCCCGCTGCGGTGACATTTCTGTGCCTGTCAAGAAACTTTTGTTGATCGCTATTGTAACTGACATATTTCTTGGTACTATTTCACCAGCAACAGACGGAAATAAGTTTTATTTTCCTTCTGGTCTTAGCATATTCTAAGCCATCACAGTTTATCGGCCTATTTCACGGAGATTGGCTTATAGGTATCATGCCTTGTGATACAGAATAGTGACCCACGTGACGGATTTTTCTATCTGCACTTCACACCCTTGATATATACTTTTACTTAAATACTTTTTAATTTACGAAAAGTGATATTCATGCAGAACGAATTTGATGTTTGACAGAATTATGCCACTCTTGTATTTTCATATCGAAATTGTATCCGCTATTATCACCTTAGACACCAGATTCTGCTGGTATATTATGAAGTCCTTTGGACTTCCCTTTATCAGTACTGTTGCTGCAACCTAAACTTCCTCACTTGGGATCTGCCTTATATTTCATTCTTGATGTAATTGCAATTGGGGACACATTGTTCCCACAAGTACCATGGTCTTATACAGTCAATACGTGCTATCTCAAAGCTGACTGTCTACGCCCCTGGCAGTAATTAGCTTTGGTATGCACTGGGGGGCAGGAGAGCTAAATGAGCCGCGACACGACAAAACCAACTAAGCAGAGCTGACATTACCCCACCCTTGCAGTCTCTTCATGCACCTTAAAACTGGCAAGTGCCATGCTAGAAGAAAACACACGACGGGTGATCAAAGATCCAATGAAAGATCTAAGAGGATTTGATTTCACAAAGTAAGCACTATCAACCATCATGATTACTGAATATGTGCAGAGGTAGGAAAATGGCTTGGTTCAAAAGCCTGTTTTGTCAAAAATATTTTTAGCTTCAAACTTCATGCAAAGTATTGAAATCTCCCACTGAAAGCTCTAAGAGGAGTTGATCTCACAATGTATTCTTTATCAGTCATAATGCAAATATATTATTGAAAGACATACAAGGTGGCATTACTCTTCCAATACTGACCCTTCAGTCCAAGTTTCCTACCGCACCTGCACTATAGCATGGTTATTTTGATCAGCGTATGACAAAGCTATAAAAGGTAAGTAGCAAAAACCTCAAAGACTAACGGAAAGACGGAAATTCGGAAGGACGGACGTGCTGAAAACAGTATACCCTCCATAACTATGTTTTGCAGGGTATACAACAAAGTGGCAGTGATCAAACTTTGGGCCGCGACACGACAAAACGAACAAAATGGCATGTGCGCCCAGCAACGACTTAGATCAGCCTTGACATCCGCCAAGTCTGATCAAAGTGTTTGCCTTCAGAATGAAGATGGCTGGCCCCTTAGCTACCCTTAGCCCCTTAGCTGGGCGGATGTCCAGGCTGATCAGAGACTTCGCGCGCCGCACATGCAACTTTGTTCGTTTTGTCGTGTCGCGGCTCAAATTTTGATCATTGTACTGGAATGAATCGTCAAAACAACTGTTCTTCAAACGCAAGAATCTTGTGATCGTTGTAGATCGGTCGTGCCTACATTGAAATCAAATGCATGGGACAAATACATCCCTACTTATTCCATTATTTGACCTCGGCACGACAAAACCAACAAAGTGGCATGTGTATCCAGCAAAGACTCAGATCAGCCTGGACAGTCACCCAATGCGATGAGAGTCTTTGCTGTGTGCTTTAAGGGTAGCTAAGCGTGTAAGCTAGCTGGACAGCCACCCAGTGCGATGAGAGTCTTTGCTGTGTGCTTTAAGGGTAGCTAAGCATATAAGCTAGCTCTATGCAAACAGCAAAGATTCTGATTTGACAGGGCGAATGCCCACGCTGATCTGAGTCATTGCTGGGCCCACATGACACTTTGATGGTTTTGTCGTGTCGCGGCTCATTTTATTTATATATAGCCTCGCTTTCGTTTGAATTTTATACTAGCAGAAAGCAAACTCAGTGACATCATCAGGTATTTCCCATTAATAAGCCAATCATATCAAACTATATTTAATCATCGGCACCTTTTGAGCAAAAAAAAAAAAAAAAAAAAAAAATACATTTCTTTAGTTTGAATGCATTTTCAAAAATTGCAGTGTATACCAGAATCCCTTTAAAACGACAAAACTATGAGACCTCTCATTCGACTTAGAGCTATACTTGCGACCGTGTAATGACGAGGTTTTATTTTATTGACTGAGGGTGGGAAATATAATGGGCGCCAAATAATAGCAAAATATTTATTCCTGTGCTTACTACATCGAAACGATTTGCTTCCCTTTTTAACTGCACGCCGGTTGATCCGATATAACGCTACTTTTTGGAGTTGGTTTGGGTCGGAGATTGTCTTGTCTGTTGCTTGGTCATTCGGGATTTAACTGGTGGCTTTCGTTTGCTCCTGTATTTCAGTGGTGTTCGACACACCAGAGATCTCTCCAGGTGTCGCAATACGTTGTTTCTGTCGAGTCCTCATCTCTGATTCATCATAGGTCTTATCCATGATTGTTTTGTTTCCTGTGATAATTCATTGATAGGTGAGGAAACCTTCTTGCGAACCAGCTAACTAAATGTTTCGAACCATTGGAGATGTAGAGGGCGAGGGTTTGGATCCTGATAAAAACGAGCATAAGCCCGAAAGTGATCTATTACTGACCGTTCCGAGGCGGTACTTCTGTTATGGTTTCTCATTGCTATATTTTGTTATATCCACTTGTCAATGGACTCTAGCTAGCAATATGGTCAATTGAATAGCTGCCCATTCTGTTTTCTGTTTTGTTTTGTTTTGTAATGTTTTTTAAAAAGAAAATAGGTAAATTAGGGTAGCTGAATGGCCACCTGTTTGGGAAGGAGTTGTTCATTCGCTTTACCGTGCATGTCTTTTGTGAACTTTCATCAATTTGTGTGTGTGTGTGTGTGTGTGTGTGTGTGTGCTTCTTTCCCTTTTGGTTTTCAGGGCGGGATGTGGGATTTGATCGTATTAATTCCTGATGATAGACTGCTGCACATGCGTCAGTTCTGCTACGCTCACATCATAAGCAGAACGATAGATTGATTATATTTTTCTTGAATTTTCTTGCATTTACAATAATGTAGAAAAAATTATTTATTATCAAGATAACTGCATTTGTATTCACCATTTTGTTTCAAATATCCTATACTATATTGATTATATGATTTGCAGAAATGAAAGTGCATTCATCTGCAAGAGATATGAATTCAAATGGAAAATGTGTAAAAACCTAAACACTATGTAGAAATACACAATTTTATTGTTGTTTTTAGGAAAACAGAACGTTGATTTTTTTTTCTTATCGAAATGTTTTATACCCCTTTGGGTTACTCAGCTGTTACAATGGTTTGAATGCCCCGCCAATATTTCTATTCAGTATCCATCTACCTATATATAAAATACACCTGGTTGAAGACTGATCGGCGGTGAAGTGTATACATTCTTTTGCCTCAGAGCATATTTGCAGGCCAGTCCCTTTTAACAGAAATTCTTTTTATGCTGCAAGCCAATCCGAAGGAAGGACTATTATTGAAAGCTTTTTATTTTATCGTACATGTATTATGACTGACATTGGCTGGCAGGATCTGTTCTCATTTATCAGTATTATAGACTTACTATTACAGCAGCTGATTTAAATGATTACTGCATTTTTCATGGAATTCACATGCCCAAATTTGCTGGCGTGAGTACAGTCAACTCTCGATATTCCAAAGTAGCAGTTCATCTCAAACAACTGATGTCTCAAATTAATTTTCTGGTCCCAGAAAATTTACTTTCAGATATAAGTGGTTTTAGATAACAGGAGTTGAAACGTAAGTGAAAATTGGAAATGTTGCCAAACTGTTATTTTTTTTTATATAGGATGGAATTTTAGATATTTGTGTTCGAGATATCGGGACTCGACTGTATATTTTATACATAGGCTATGCAAAGGATCTTGAATGATAATTGCACCCCACTCCGAAAAAATATCGAAAAAAGGGTTAATTTTTGTTGATAAAATGCAGACATAGCAAAGATCCACCCTAACATGTAACAGCAAACACAGGTCAAGTCCGTTCAGGCGTTAATCATGGGTTTTAATCTTGAACATACTCATACCCCAGCCGATTTTGAGGAAAATGACGAATTTGGTTGCCTTTGCGGCTTTCAAAGTATGACAGCCCAGCCTCCAGCACATTTCATATTTTGCATACAGATACAATTTTGATACGTTAATAAGCCATGAAAATATTTAACGTACTGAAGGCTTGGCTCTATTTTTTTTATTTTCTGTTTCTGAAGTTGCAGCGTTTAGAACATTTTCCTCTTTATATCAACATTTAATTGTTCAAATTTGTGCTCATAAGCAGAATATACATGTTGTTGGTATTCATTTTCATATTTAGAACATAAGAAATCATGTGACAAACGTTTCCATTTGATCCTTTGAAATTTTTTGTTTAGCGTCGCTGGACATGCAAACTTAGTGGGTAGGGTACATGTAACTGACATGCCTTGGACCGTGCATGTTTAGTTAATGTTGATATCGCAATCATTTGTATATCAGCAAAAGCTTTTCATCAAGTGCATTTTAAAGCTACTGTTATCAACGTATTTATTTGAAGGAATGACTCTTTTCTTACAGTTTTATTAATAATTACTGAAACATCACAGGCATTTCAGAAATAATGTTATATGAATATTATGAAAACATAGATGGAAGAATCATATTATTTCTGTATGTTCCCATTTACGCATATGGAGGACAACAGATAAATGTAAAGACAAAGGTTTCCCATAGCCTAATAGCCGTAGGGGCAGTGGGGGTTAGAGACCACAGCTGATGAAAGGCGGAGCCCATCTCGCTCCTTCCGCTGCCTTATCCCTCCCTTATTCGAAAAAGGTACCCATTTACTGCCGGGTTGACAGAGAGAGTTTCCAGTCGTCGGATGGTCATGTGACATCAGTGTCGGCAGGATGGAATTTTAGATATTTGTGTTCGAGATATCGGGACTCGACTGTATATTTTATACATAGGCTATGCAAAGGATCTTGAATGATAATTGCACCCCACTCCGAAAAAATATCGAAAAAAAGGGTTAATTTTTGTTGATAAAATGCAGACATAGCAAAGATCCACCCTAACATGTAACAGCAAACACAGGTCAAGTCCGTTCAGGCGTTAATCATGGGTTTTAATCTTGAACATACTCATACCCCAGCCGATTTTGAGGAAAATGACGAATTTGGTTGCCTTTGCGGCTTTCAAAGTATGACAGCCCAGCCTCCAGCACATTTCATATTTTGCATACAGATACAATTTTGATACGTTATTAAGCCATGAAAATATTTAACGTACTGAAGGCTTGGCTCTATTTTTTTTATTTTCTGTTTCTGAAGTTGCAGCGTTTAGAACATTTTCCTCTTTATATCAACATTTAATTGTTCAAATTTGTGCTCATAAGCAGAATATACATGTTGTTGGTATTCATTTTCATATTTAGAACATAAGAAATCATGTGACAAACGTTTCCATTTGATCCTTTGAAATTTTTTGTTTAGCGTCGCTGGACATGCAAACTTAGTGGGTAGGGTAACTGACATGCCTTGGACCGTGCATGTTTAGTTAATGTTGATATCGCAATCATTTGTATATCAGCAAAAGCTTTTCATCAAGTGCATTTTAAAGCTACTGTTATCAACGTATTTATTTGAAGGAATGACTCTTTTCTTACAGTTTTATTAATAATTACTGAAACATCACAGGCATTTCAGAAATAATGTTATATGAATATTATGAAAACATAGATGGAAGAATCATATTATTTCTGTATGTTACCATTTACGCATATGGAGGACAACAGATAAATGTAAAGACAAAGGTTTCCCATAGCCTAATAGCCGTAGGGGCAGTGGGGGTTAGAGACCACAGCTGATGAAAGGCGGAGCCCATCTCGCTCCTTCCGCTGCCTTATCCCTCCCTTATTCGAAAAAGGTACCCATTTACTGCCGGGTTGACAGAGAGAGTTTCCAGTCGTCGGATGGTCATGTGACATCAGTGTCGGCAGTGACATGCCCACTGACAACATATACCTTGCAATTTTAAGCGAATTTGAATGGGGTCCAAAAACAGCCTTTACCATATCAGGTCCTTTCACTCACGTAAGTTATCATGTGAAGGGAAGTACATAATGAAAACATTATGCTTATAAGCGAAATTTGTTCCTGGTATGACCACATTTTTCTCAGCATGTGAATGTACAGTTAATTTACATATTTGTATAGTTTATCCCTACAAGGCATGGCATGGTAAAGTCGAGTATGTTGCAGCAATCAATTTACATTAGTACGTTTAAGAGCTCATCAGAGGTGATGGGAACTTACTGTCGGTTATTGATATATTGATTGTGATGTTATAGCCCGTTGACCACCTACATGTACATTGGAAATGGCTGTTCACATGGCCGCCGCTGGTGATGTCTTTGGCTAATTTTGTGTTGTCTTTAGTCGAGATGGTGGCTTTATGGGACTCTGGCTTTGAATTGTGTCTGTTCCTGAGACTTTTGTGGGAATATATTTCCATTTGTATCAGTGTCGGCAGTGACATGCACAGTGACATGACGAATAAGCCGCGACACGAGAAAACCAATTAAGTTGTTGTGCGCTCAGCACAGTCTCAGATTAGGCTGGGCATCCGCCAAGTCAAGACAGGCTCTTGGCTAAGCGCTTAAAGGGTGGCTAAGGGCCTAAGCTACCTCTATGCGGACTACGAAGTCTCTGATCAGACTAGGCGGATGCCCAGGCTGATCTGAGTCTGCGCTGGGCGCACAACTACGTTGTTGGTTTTCTCGTGTCGCGGCTCAAATTATTGTGTATAGTTTATTTATAATTTTAAGTTTGTGATAGTCTCTAATTTGGGACAAAGACAAAACTCTGCATAAAACACTGAAAATAAAACCATGTTCCAAAAATTAGCTGATGCCTTCTTTATGTTGTTTCTCATAATTTAGAATCCCAAATGCAGGATTTGTTGATGTTAAAAAGTGTTTTTATATGGAAAGATCAAAAGGTAATTTCTGCGCAGAAATCTAAACAAAATAATATAATTATTGAACATATACTTAGTGCTGAGGTTACCTCGTTGCATTACAAAGAGCGTCCTAGCTTTATTTTTTTTCCAACTCTTTCACACATTATCAGGCTGAGCGGACAAAAAAGACTTAGCCTGTGTCCAATTTTTTTGTCAAAACAAAGACTCCTGTTGGCAACCTTTTAACAAGGTTGAACAATTTCATTCAGTACACACTTGCCATAGTATCAGTAATGTATTTTTATACTGTAGATGTTATATAGGTATACATGCCCCTTGTACATGGATGAGAAAAAGCGACTGTTTTCATCCGGTCTACCTTACAATTTTTGAGAAAGACTTGGAACAAATTATTGCTAGGACGCTCTTCTTAATGCTATAACGTACCTTCAGCGCTATGTGAATTTTCAATAACAATGTAATGTGTTTCGATTTCTGCGCAGGTAACTACCCTTTGATCTTTGCTTATAAAACACTTTTTTAAGCAGCATGAATCTCTTTTTTGTATTCTAAACTGTAGAGAACAACAAAACTAAGAAGTCTGCTAATATTTAATGATATACGTTATTTTTAATGGTTTTATGCAGATATTTGCATTTACCATAAATCACCACCTTAAGCACAGTAAGATATAGTTAGCCCATGAGTAAATAGTACAAATAATGCTCAAATGCTAAATACACGTGCATCAAAAAACAGGTAGCTAAACTAATCTTTCACCGAATTTGACGGGGTGGTCGGGTGGTGCGATGGTGCTGGGTTTAACTTTCAGTGCTGGGGCGTCGTACTCCTACTATTTTGGATAATAGTAGGACTAGGGCCTTCTGTGCTTGCAGTGGGTGCGGGTGGGTTTTTTTTTTTGGACTTTTTTGTTTCATCTATCAATTTTCTCTTCTTTATCCCTCTCTTTGGGAGACAGGAGCGGCTGTAGTGTAGTGGATAACATTCCGGACTACCAATACAGGGGTCGCAATATCGATTCCCCGCTTCTCCGGTCTTTCGGATGAGACTTTAAACCGAGGTCCCGTCTCCATATGACCTCGTTGTTGGTGGGACGTTAAACCCGAGTTCACTCACTCACTCTTTGGGAGACGGCCCGTTATAGACTTAATTACTGTCTCAAAGTGCCGTTTAACCCAAAATAACGAACCAACCTACCAACCACCGAATTTTGAGCAACGTCATGCGAAAGGATTTCCTCGGTGTGTGGATGTCATGAAATGTCAGATCAGCATGCACAGTCTTGTCAAAAACCTACCTGTTGACAGAAACAAACCATATAGTATCAAAAAGCTAATAAAACTACATGAGAATTTGACCAGGCAATTCGAATAGTTGTGATACACACACGGTGTCAGACCCCTTCTCACAGGACGTCGCTCATATACAGATTGCTAAAAGCACGATGATACGAAAACTTGTGTGAAAAACATGACAGTATCAGTAATGATTTGAGGACGGCAATTCCCAGCGGGAACACAACGCTGATTCAACACCGAATCACCGCTGTTTCGATGCCACTACGTTGAATCAACATTGAGTCTATGTTGTATTAGGATAGCTGTTAAACAAGTAGGAGATTTTTAACACGTTTCAGAATATAAAATTATCAATATCTCTAGAATTACCTGTTGGATTTTCACCAAACATCATGATTGTATCACTCGCTGATGCTGTTTTGAATGACAATGGCATCATTTCAAGGCAACAAGAGGACTTAAAAAGTTACCATAAAAGCAAATTTTGCGCACTGTATATTTTGAACAAGCGAGAGGATTTTCCCTATACGTGCGATGATATCACAGGAACAAGGTAAACATTTTTTTAGTTGATTTTGACGCCATTTCTATCTGTCATTTCTAGCTGTCGTAGGCCAAATATTGGAAGTGACTTTCACCGCCAAGTATACATCCGAAATGACATATAGTACGGCATGAATTTGTATATCACTACGCCAGTTATTGATACATGTAACACTGAATGCCGTGTATACTATCCTGTGGCCAGTATACGCCAAAGACAATATTCAACACAGGAAAAACTGTTACTGTAATGATTTCATTTTATAGCCTTCTAGAGTTTATATTTCATGAAACCTTATCTGGATCTCCACTGTCTTTCAAACTGATCCTTCAAGGTCCACACCGATATATTGCCAAAGCAATGTACAAATGCACATTCTGCTCGGACCTGGTTGAAGTCAAAGAATGACAAAGACTTATTCCACTTTCCAGTTAGGTTTATACTCATTTCTTTTGTCCAGTGAGTGGATTCACCAGACTCACGGGTACTCGTCGAAGAATTCAATACATTTTGGGTTTTCTTAGCCCCAGATTCACGGACTGACTTAAACTGTTTTCCACAAAAGAAGTTCTCAGTGTCATGTTTATTGAAATCATCCACAGATTTTAAAAAACTTGATTAATTATATAGTTAGAAGAAGCTACTAACTTAGTTAGATAACTGTGTCCTTTACCTTGTGTCTAAGGTCGACATAACCGACTTTTCAAGCATATTTGGGGAAATGCACCAGCCTTGTCGTTGTGTGCGTGAGTGTTTTGTGTTTTTTTTAATAACTCTAATAAAAGCTTACATTAATAATAATTGAGCCGCGACACGAGAAAATCAACAATGTGGTTTTGCGCCCAGCGCAGACTCAGATCAGCCTGGGCATCCGCCCAGTCTGATCAGAGTCTTCGCTGTCCCCATAGAGGTAGCTTAGACCCTTAGCTACCCTTTAAGCGCTTAGCAAAGATTCTGATCAGAATGGGCGGATGCCCAGGCTGATCAGAGTCTGAGCTGGGCGCAGAACCACTTTGTTGGTTTTCTCGTGTCGCGGCTCATATGTTCTGAACAAACAGACACATTTCATTTCCTTGTGACTCAGTCGCGACACGACAAACCAAAGAGTGGCATGTGGACCCAGCGAAGACTCAGAATCAGAACAATTTTGAGATTTAACTAGATATTTTTTTTAGAAAACAACAACAACAACAACAACAAAAAGAAACTCACAACGCATACACACAGAAGCAAACACTCTGATGCTATTAACGAGAATAGTTGAAAAGACTTCGACTTCGATATATTTGCTTCTGTCGATTCAATGATCTCCAAATCTTGATTTTCTGATCATCGCTCACTGTGACAAGCATTTCGGGATCTGTTGGATTAAACGCTACAGCATTAACTGTGGCATGGTGTGGATAGCTCTGCAGACAAACCCCGTAGTGTCTGTCCCATAAGTAGCCTTTCTTGTTTTTTGCCCCACTGAAAAACAGTTGAGATTAAAGCTGTGAAACGTACATGTAGCAGGCGCATTACTTTTATTTACTTTTATTTGTCTGTTGATTGATGAACGTGACGACAGAGTGATATTCGACTCTAATTCAGTTTCAAATTGTTACTTGCAGCGTTCCGGATTTCCGGCTTCGCCACTCGTGAAAATACTGCTTTTGGTGTTCATGCGGTGAAATAAAATCGATCTTACACTGAAAAGTCAAATATCCTCTATGTGGTTGTTGTCCATTGTTGGTATCTACATTTTAGCCGCGACACGACAAAACCAACAAAGTGGCATGAGCGCCCAGTGAAGCTTCAGAACAGCCTAAGCATCCATCCAGTCTGTCCAGAATCTTTGCTGTTGGTATGGAGTTAGCTTAGAACCTTAGCTACTTTTTAAGTGCACACTGAAGACTCTGATCAGACTGGGTGGATGCTAAGGCGGATCCGAGTCTTCACTGGGAGCATATGCCACTTTGTTGTTTTTGTCATGTCGTGGCTTGTTTATATTTTGTCTTATTTTTTTACGTTTCGTACGAGGTAAAAAGAAGAAAAGAAAAGGGAAGAAATCAAAAACAACTAGAGATGGCAGTAAGCATGACTTACCAAATACCCCCCGCATTTAACAGTTAAGCATGGAGCTTCGTTACAAAAGTTATACAAAGCATACATGTTATGACAACTACAAACAAATATAGCTCATCCTATAATCCTATCAAGGTAACTGAACATGTCTATTTTTATCTAATATTGGCTCCAGAGAGCAAATCTGGAAAAACCTGATGTAAAAATCAAGAAAATCGGTCAAGCAGTCTAGAAGGAGTAGCAATAACAAACTTTTATTACAAAACCTACAAAGGGGAACTGGCAGGCAAACACTTGTGGGAAAAAATGGAAAACACAGGTCAACATTTTTCGAACCAAATTTGAATAAAATAAAAGCAAAAATGACTAAATCCCCCCCCCCCCCACCAAACTAAGATAAAAAATATCAAAAAGGGGCATTACTCAAGAAAGAGGGGTCAGATTTCAAAGTGGAAACCTTAATGCATATCTTCATACCAATATGTATTGACATACTTAATTTCAAGAAAATCGGTCTAGCCGTCTAGGAGGAGTTGCGACAACAAACTTTTTTTATGAAAAATATAAAGGGACATGACTCAGCAGAAAAAAACACTTCCGGGAAAAACTGGAAAACACATGTCAACTATTTTCTTATGATGCATCTATGAACAAAATTTGAATAAAATCAAAGCAAAAACAACTAAAACCCCCTACAAATTAGGATAAAAAATCAAAAAGGGGCATAACTCAAGCAAGAGAGGTCAGATTTCAAAGTGGAAACCTTAATGCACATCTTCATACCAATATGTGCTGCCTCTTCTGTAGATCGATAACTTTAATCACCATCTCCGCTGATTTATTAGGTCCAGCCCGTGACTCTCCAGGCCTTCGCCATAACTGCATACTGACATACAGGTACCTATACAATGTTTCAAATAATTTATCTATACGAGCCGTGACGCAACAATACAAACAAAGCGGCACGTGCACTCAGCGAAGACTCAGATCAGTCTGGGCATCCGCCAAGTCTGATTAGAGTCTAAGCTGTGCACTTGAAGAATAGCTAACGGTCTAAGCTACCTCCATGCCGAAATCGAATATTCTGATCAGACTGGGTGGCTGCCCAGGTTGATCTGAGTCGTCGTTGTGAACACATGTCACTTTGATGGTCACCACAAAGTTTGTCCTACAATTTAAATCAAATCTAAAACTGCAAACGACGACCTGAATTGCAGGCAGGGAATGAGAGCCATTTAATATCTGGTGTCAGTTCATATTAATGAAACGTTACGAGTTGTCAAGTAATGATAAAATAAGGACCCAGATGATTTGGCTAGGCTTTATTTTATTTAGATACCTGCACCTTAAATTTTGATCCAGGCAAAGGTCTTCAGACTGGTCCGGGATCAACTAGTTTTGGAATTCATGACAATTTAAGAGAAACAAAATTCTCTCTGAGAAAGATGATGTTTTACCGTGACCACAGGGTATAATCGATTCCGCCAATTTTCGCTTCCTGCAGAGATTGTCAGTCATATTTGGCTTCCGCCGAGACTGTCCGCGAACTCTTGCTTCCTGCAGAGACTACTGTCCTCGAGAAATGGCTTCCTGCCGAGACAGTCCGCGTGACTCTGCTTCCTGCCGAGAGCCTCGGCAGGAAGCAGAATCATGCGGACAGTCTCTGCAGGAAGCCATTTATCATGTACAGAAGTCTCGACAGGAAGCAAGAGATCGCGGACAGTCTCGGCGGAAGCCAAATATGATGTACAGTCTCTGCAGGAAGCGATAATTGGCGGAATCGATTATACCCTGTGGTGACACACACGGGAAAGAAATAACATTTGTGAAGCAATTGCACGAGAGCTACTAAATCTTACTAGTACATGTATATCTGAGGAGCCCCCAAATCTCAGTCGGTTGCGAGGATCTATTGACTGGCTACATACCTCCGCCACGTAGGTTAAAAGTATAATATTGGCTAATACAATCAAATCCCACATTCTATCCTCAAAACTGATGCACACACACACAAATTGACAAAAGATCACGCAAAACAAGCACGGTTAACCGAATGAACAGCTCTTTTCCAAAAAAAGGTGGCCATTCCGCAACCCTTATTGAAAACAGCACAAACATCTTTTATCCTATTGTTTGTTGAAATTCTAAAATAATAATAATAATAAATGAAAAAAATCGCATTTTCTAACAGGTATGCACTTTATGTAATTTTATGTCGAAACAAACTATAATACAGTCGAACTTGAGTTAACCAAAAGCTCTGAGTAACGGTCTTTTTTTAACAGCGACCAGTTTGAAACCTACTTCAATCTACGGTGAACGGTCATTCGAATTTATCACTACATTCGTTAATTTCCCCGATTAATCCATTTCCTCCAAGTGGACTGTTCTATCTATCAACTATCATTTGTGTTTCCCGAGAAGATTTAATTACCAACAAACTAACGCATACATAACAAGAGCTGTCGCCTGACAGCATAGCTCGCCTGAAATGGTGCCTACCCATCGCACAGTCGCTATGGTGGTGTGGCTGGCACTGCATAAACTTTCAAGCAAGCATGTCCATAATGACAACACATTTATAAACTAAAGCTATCTCAGAAATAAGTCTTAAAATAAAATTAAAACAAAAAATATGTGAAATTTCAAAGCCCATGACCTCGAGGGGTAGGGGGATATTTGGGGGGGGGGGGGGGGGGGGGGGGGGGTGTATGAAAACCATGAAGCATTACATGTATCTAACATAAATTCAATTATTAGTATGAACCGACTCCATCGTAGCACTGTGATATTATGTCTTCATATTTATAAAACTTTAACCAAAATCTCTAAGACAAAATTCTAAGTTAATGTCCTTGACTTCAAGGTCACCCAATGGGGCGAGTATACATGAATAGTATTTTGCAAAAACTCAAAAAAGTATTTAATATTAGTTCAAGTGTAAATTAAATCTTTACCAAGCATTATGAATCAGTATGCAATTAGAAGACTTTAATAAGAATCAGAATTTTCTAAGTCCATGACCTTGATATCAAGGTCACTAAGCAGCGTTGGGGAAGTACTTTGTAAATTTTGGCTCAATATCTTACTACAGTGCAAATATTATAAGAATCATTCATAGGTTCAGGCGATATGGGTCTTTAAAAAACTTTAACCGAAACATCCGATCCATAAAAAAAAGACAATTTTCTGAGTCCAAGTTCACTGAGTGTGGCTAGGGTGGTATGTTGTAACAACTCTGGACTACTGTCTATTTACAGTGTAAATATAAACCAAAGAATCAAACCATGGGTTAAGGAGAAATTGGGGTTTAAAAATTTTTAACGGAAACATCCAATCCGGGCGCCAACGCGGATGCCGACACCAGGGTGACAACAATAGCTCTTCCTGAACTTCGTTCAGGCGAGCTAAAAAGTACACAGCTGCGGCCTCACTGATTTATCTTCAATTAATTTCAGTTCAAATCTCTTATCGACGTTACCCAAATGGCTCAACGGTACGTAACCATAGTTGCACACACTTGGCGCCGTTTGCCCGTCCAAGCTAATTTATCTTTCGTTAAACTAGCTTTTAATACATGTTCTGAGCGAAAAGCGAGTTGTTTGAGTATACCTTACCAGACATTCAGCCGTGACACGACAAAACAAGCAAACAAACAAACAAACAAAAGAGTGGCATGTGCGTCCAGCGAGGACTTAGGTCAGCCTTGGGATCCGCCCAGTCTGATCAGAGACCTCGCTGTCCGCATGGAACTATTAGCTATTAGCATGGACCCTTAGCTAGCCTTAAAGCACGAAGCAAAGACTCTAATCAGATTTGGCAGATGCCTGCATTAATATGAGCTTTCGCTAAGCGCACACGTCACTTTGCTGCTTTTGTCGTGTTGCGGCTCAGTTTAACAAGCATGAGCTTACTTTTGATCAGGTGAGCAACATATTCCAAAAATTCGCCCGTCCAAGTCAAGCAAAGTGTCATGTTTTTCTAGACGCGAATTCTCAATCTGTCGCAGTTTTCTGAAGAAGCAGGTTGCTGACCTTCAATGGAATATTTTTGGGATTTAATAGCCCTTATCAAGAGTCGATTCGGTCCTCCTCTTTCTGCTGTTGACCCTGTGACAAATATGACCCATTTAGCATCAGAAAGACAGCTTTGTGTGTCCAAACTGGATGCATAGTCGGAAAATTAACACGTACTATTGCAAATTAAAGAAAAAACCTAGATAAAGTGTCTAAGTCAGCAGCATGACTAGAAACCCTAGCAAAACGAGTAAGCTGAGACGTATAACCCCACACTGTTAAAAAATCCGCAGACTTTACGATAGAATACCTGGCAACCAGCTGCCATTTCCCGTTATTTTCACGGGCGTTTGCCCTTAGAACATTTTTGGGGAATCACGATATGGTAGATTTATGTTATGTATAAACCTCAGTATCTCAACAATGTTGAAACAGAGATTGGTAATGAAACTTAAAACAATATGCCAAAACTGGTGGGAATTCTGTGACCACTGGTAATGGAAATTGTAGTGAGTAAATTTTGGACGAACTATCATCATGCTTAATGTTAACCAAAGCCGTCTCCAGGTTTTGGAAAAGTAACCTTATAACGCTCGGCGCTTGGTGTCCCATGTAATTATGTTCTGACTTTTTATTTTTCTGCCTGTGTATATACCTTTTGATTTGTTTTGACTGGAATCTGTGTTATCATCTGGGGTTGTAATCTCAGCAACGGCTATCAAATCAAAGGTGCAGGCGTTCAGAGGAGAAACAAGCACTTTAGGGTCAAGTCATGTAAGTTCGGACAGCAGGTAAATTCGGACATACCAGTGCAAACAGTGAAAATCCAGATGAGACGGCTCATAATGAGCCGTCTCATCAGGATTTTCACTGTTTGCCCAGTTATTTTTGTTTTAATTCCAAACAACTGACATATAAAGGAAACAGTGTCACTGTCCGAATTTACCTGCTGTCCGAATTTAGCTGACTTGACCCTATTGATGTCTTCAGGTCCATCAGTGCAGCTCGTATTATCCTAAAATAAATAAAATTTACAGTCAACTCGCGATATCTCCAACAATGATATGTCAAAGTATATCTTGTATCAAAACAAAACTATGCAGTTTCCACACAATCCCTCTTTTTCTTTATATTTCAAATCCAGTTAACTCAAATAACTGATATCTCAAAGAAAATTTTCTGAGGCCAGAAAATGTACTTTAGATATCAGTAGTTTGGAATAAATTTCGACTTTGAGATATCGAGAGTTGACTTTACCATTTATCTCTCTAATGAGTCTTAGTGATAAGCGGGTTCAAAAGATTATTTTAAGCAGTGTCGACATCTATGGAAATATGTATCAGCCATAGGGCTTTGTTAAAGACAATTCTCTTAAGCCTGTAGAGTCCCGACAGATGTTTACCAGTTCAACAAAGAAATACTTCTGTCAAAGTATTTCAAAAACTCAGAGGTTAGCGAGAAGCGGTTCCAACTAAAGACACAATTAACGAAACTTCAATCCTGCCCCTTGCTGCTACATTAATTTCTGGTCCAATCAAACAAGTTCAACAAGCTGAACAGTCCGTCAAGCAGAATAACTCTGTGAAATGGCACTTACATGTATGTATGCCAGCAGTTTCTTAGGCACCTTTTATGCATCTGTTGCACCAATGTTGATATGGGTAAAGCAGATGACAAGTCGACACAGTCAATTTCCATACCCTGCCCCAAACACCACATGGAAAAGCAAACAGTAAAGAAAGCAAACAAAGCAAAACAGGACAAGCCAAAAAAGGCAAGACGTTAGTTCTTTCTCAACAGATGGTCGCGAGGCTATTCTAAGAAATGTAAACAAGTGAAAGACTAAGAGATAGCCGACACACAGTGACAGTAACATTAAACCACAAAGGAGGCACCACATTGTTAGAGGTCGTTAGGGTCAAGTCAGGTAAATGCTGAGAGCAGGTAAATTCGGACAGTGACATTGTTTCCTTTATATGTCAGCTGTTTGGAATTAAAACAAAACTGTAACTGGCAAACAGTGAAATTCCTGATGAGACGGCTCATTATGAGCTGTCTCATCTGTAATTTCACTGTTTGCAATGGTATGTCTGAATTTACCCGCTGCCCGAAGTTACCCAACTTTATCCTTATAGTTCACTGGAGAGTTTAAACTTTTTTTTTTCGTGAATTTCATTTTAACTTATACCTACAGCTGCTTTCTTCTTTTCACATGTTGTATGTAAATTTGAAATAAAAAGTGGTTGGGAGGTTTGACAAATTTTAAGAGTCACTGTACACTCGCGGTGTAGTACTGTGGAAAGAGCAAATGCTTCGCACTTTCCAAATGCTAACCATTTGATTAAAGTATATTGTGTAGCTAAATGCTTCGTTTACTACCAGCTTTTGCTCGAAAGCAGTTACACTTTATTGTTTTATTTTCGATTAACATTTTTACATACTTACGACTTGGCTTAAGTATATGCTGTTTCAGGATTCCCAGCCTTGTTGTTGTTCAAAAGTAATTATATTATTTTCGTCGAACCAAGAACCAAATGTTTTCAAAGGGTGGTTGTTTATTACACGTAGTATCTGAAGTTTATCTGCAAAATAAATACAAGTAATTTCAATTATAAGTATAACAATTTCATTAGTTTCAAATATATTGTTTTCCATTTACAATCGGAGTGGCTAGTACAAGTCGACTGGCAATAGCCAATCAACGTTAAATCGCTCTTGACAGTTGACTGGTGATAGCCATTTGACGATAGCTGATAATAGTGATTTCAAGGTAAATTGAAATTGTTAGCTATCTGGTTATTATAGCGGTTTCACGTTAAAATTGCTAATGCCAGCCAACTTTTAATAGCGTTTAAAAGGCATGATGTCGATTGCCAGTCGACCGGTACTAGCGATTTTGACCTGAAATGGCTATTACCAGTCGGCTGTCAAAAAGAGATTATTTTAACGTAAAATAACTAGCACTAGACCGTTCCATTTACAATTCAACAATGCACTGATATCGTTGCTGAATTTTTTTTCATAAATAGAGAGAAATGTGTGCAGACAGCAATAAATCGTGAATACTTAGCTGTCTTTAAACTGAGCTGTGTGGGAGACAGTGGACATTTCAAACTCTCAACTAAACTATCCACACAGCAAAATTAAATATTTTCACATAAACCCTTACCAGTGTGGATTTACGCATTTTCGGTTTTGCCATGCATTTAAGCATACTAGTCGAGATTGTCATTGCTCCCCCCCCCCATCCCCTCACATACACTCCCATTAGTAAACATCTTACCCTTGTGATTAGTAAATGTAGCTTTACGAGTATATGCATACACATTGTTATATGGTCATATCAATTGGGAAAAAAAACCTTAGAGAGAACCAAAAGGGATTCTCGTACTCTATTTCTGTATTTAGTTCTCCGTTGAGAAATCAACCTTTGATCAAAATTACTGTGATACTGAGCGGCCCTTCCTTGTTGTTGTTGTTGTAGCTGTGTTTAGGGTCCGAGAGTATAAAACTTGAGTATAATCTCAAACTCAAAATAAAGCACACTGATTGGCTGCTTCCGAGCATGTGCTCAGAAGCAGCCAATCAGTGTGCCTTATTTTGAGTTTGAGATGCTCGGAAGCAGCCAATCAGTGTGCTTTATTTTGAGTCTGAGAATGAACCCAAGTTTTATAACCTCGGAGCCTGGTTTAACGTCACAGTAAACAATATTTCAGTCACGTCGAAGAGTTGCCTCCGAATTTGTAGGACTTTTACCGAACTTAGATAAATGACTCAACGGTCCTGCCACAGATACAAGCAGCTCTGCCGCGGAGGCACCAGGCAGCCTATTTATTTTCGGGTCCCGATGAGCGGGGGTATGATTCTTCAAATTAGCGAAATTGCTCATCAAAACATTACAGCGCAAGGTAATTTTCAGCACATGCCAAACTGAATTTCGAAACTGCTCGTCGGTTTATAAACTTTAAAGATTTGCATTTGTGAGTCGAGTGCCTCACCTTTCAACTCGAATATAACTAGAGTCAGTGTTGAGTTGTCTTGTTGGCACCAACCCGAGCTTATGTCTTCAATGCGCGCTAAGTAGTGCAATCCATTACCTGTTACCTGGAGAGAGTATCAATGTGAATGCAGTTATTTCCCTTAGACCCGGGGAGCGATAGGCATTAATCGATATTAGAAATGTCATATCGATGTCCATATCTAAGGATCCGTACAGGTGTTGAACTTCTGTGAAACCGGCTTTGTCATCACTGTGTTTAATATTTATCAGCATAATACCAATACGAAGGAGCTGGGAATTGGCGAGAAAATAAATCCGATTATTGGTCGGTTTTGACAGCGGTTTGTTTTAGTTTCTGACAACAAGAACATAAAACAATAATACTTATAATAATGAAATTATGATAATTCGATTCATTTGACGGTCTCATCTTTATGGAAAGATTAAGCCTGATACAAATGAATGTAGGACATTTCGGCCACGGACGTTTCGGCCTAGGACATTTCGGCCTAGGACAGTTCGGCCATGGACATTTCGGCCAAATCTGAAAAAAGTGGGGAAATGAAAATATGCTACTGTAAACCATTAAAGTTACATAGATGGTTTTCTGCACTCACGGCACAAAAATGTGTGATTGGGCTCATAATAACTCAAATCATATCTCTTAAAGTCAAAAATGGGTGCACCGCAGATTCATCAGCCATATGTGTGCATATAAAGTTATTATAGGCATCACATCAATGAAAATGCCACACAAGCCCATGAGTGGGGATGGCATTTGTGCCAGATTATTCTCAAAATGACTTTAAAAGTATTTAAGGGCTATAACCTAACAAAACACTTAACCAAATATCATATAAGGCCCTAGTTCAAGTAGCTGAAATAGTTGTTCACAGTGTTTTTTTGCCTTGAAATGCTCAAAATGCCCTGAAAGATGTTGAAGGTCCATAAAACATTAAGAGAACAACAACAAATCATTGGACTTCATTAAGACTAGCTTTAAGTTACTCATGTGAGTACTTATTTTAATTATAAAAAGTAATTTTGGACGAATTTTAGGGTCATTACGGTATGCCGTTTTCAAGGGGTTTGAAGCCCGAACAATCAGTCCGAACAAACTGCTATTATATAAAGCCCTATTGACTGTATCAGAGACAGACAAACAGATGGACAAACTAAGCTATAAATACCTATATGCTTATATCAGGACACTTCAACTTTAAGGTGAATGGGTACACTTTCAGCGGAAGCAACTCTGTCGCTCATTTTTGTTTCCCTTCGCAGCGGAGGTCTACCGTCTTAAACAATTTGCTCCAGTCTAACAAAAATTTGCTCCTTCCGATGCAATCTGTTTCTTTCAAGAGTAGACACATTCTGGAAAGTTTCATTCGTCCAGGGAAGCAACCAGGAAGTCACAAAAGTTGTCTGCCGTCATACAGATGACGGAAAGTATGGAGATGTACCTGTTTACCTTCACTGTAATGAATTCCATTTTCAGATGTGGATATGCCCATTTAATGTATATGGGTTCACTTTCAGGGAAGCAACTCTTGTGTTTTACCTCCCTTCTCAAGGGAGTCAAGTCTTGTAGGAAATTATTTTCTTTATGAGTAGAGCCTCTTTTGGAAGAGCTTTCTTCGTCCATTGAAAAAACAGGAACTCATGAAAGTTGTCTCCCTTCGGAAAAATGGCAGACACCCATAAAGGTGAACTGCTGGCAGTTAGTTGGACCCTGATCAGCCAAAGGAGCAGTCTGATCAGGGTCTGCACTCTTATTCTGATCAGGGTCTGCACTCTTATTTTCAGGCGTTTCCGAACTAGAAGCCGGGTGTCACGAGGGTTGAACTGTGAAAATGTTGGGTAGTCTCCCCAGCCTTTTTTCCAGCGTTTTATGGTACTTCTCACGTGACGGATAATCAGTGGTCCAGACCTTTAATAAGCAAAAACATGCCATTGATTACTGGCCTTTACCATTTAAGTGATACAATGCCATCTAAAAAAAATGTTGATTCAGTAAACAGGGTTAGAGATTATAAAACCTGGATACATTCTCAAACTCAAGGCACACTGATTGGCTGCTTCCGAGCACATGCTCGGAAGCAGCCAACCAGTGTGCTTTATTTTGAGTTAGAGGTTATTCTCAAGTTTTATAATCTCGAACCCTGTTTGCAGTCTTTACTCTGCGTGTGAATGAAAATAGAGAGAAATATAATGCTCAGAAAAAGTGGGGATATTTGACAAAGTAGCGTATACAAAAACTGATAAAATAACTATATAATAATGGTATTTGGGTGTTTTCCAGGGGCAATCATGGAAGAACTACCATGGTTGAAAAGCTAAAAGAACAATGCAATAAACATTTTTTACAGAACTTAATTTTATCCCCTCATTGTTAAGATACAGTTTGTAGAATTTAGCATAAATTTTGAAAACAACATGTTTCCATTAACGTCAATGGCGAGGTCATGAAAAACGTGACTAAAAATCCAAGTGTAAAATTTAGAGTCATGCCATTTAAGTATACGATGAACAACTGAGATGGAATAAATATATTGCTTGCCTCCTTCATTTGGCTTTCTATCAGTACCTAATAATTGTAATACGTTGGACAGAAGAACCCAAAAATGATTTTCGGTAAACATGAAAATACACTGAAGTCTATGGGAAAACTGACTTTGTGGAATTACTTTTGGTCCTTGACGGTACATAGTATAACTAGAAACTTGTGTACACGAGTGATGCCCCCCCCCCCCCCCACGTGTAGCGCCAGTCACAGGACAGCACCTCTTCAGCACAAACACAGTCTACAAAGAAACAACTGATAATTACACTCTATATTCATGAATGCAAAAGAATCCCTACAATTACTAAGTTCAAAAGGCTGTTATTATGTCAAAATTATTTTTTCTATCAAAAAGCTTCATACACATCTTCATTATGCCCCTAACGGCATGTGTACACAGGAAAAGAACCCATTCGAAACTCTATGAGGAGTTGATTACTCAAACGCCATACCATATAGTACAAAAAGCTGCCCAAAATAACTAAGTTTCAAAGGCCGTAATTCTTTCAAAACTATTTTCTGTTCCATCAAAACTCCACATGCACATTTTCATTATGTCCTCAACAAGAAAAAGATCTACTCAGTACTTTTGGAGGAGTAGACTACACTAACTCCATACCTTATAATGTAAAAGGACGCCCAAAATGACTACGTTTAAAATGCTGTAATTCTGTGAAAATTCTTCACACATACTCTACAATGCAGAAATTGCCTAAAATGAATAAGTTCAAACAGCTGTAATTCTGTTAAATAAATATCTGCCTCCATCAAAAACCCACATGCACATTTTCAATATATCCACAACATGTATACAAAGTTTGAAAACGATCCATTAAAGTTATATGGTCTGTAACTTCAAGGAATTTATTTTTGGTGGCAATGTTTCTTATTTTCAAGAATACAGTAATTAAGCCCAGGTGGCCATGAAACACTCATGACAATAGCAAATCTAAGCCAGTACTGCTACACTGGCGCTCACGTATTTGTACACATTCAAAACGCGTCGGGGACGCAGTTGATGCGCGCGGGATACGCGGTAATTATAGACGCGAATATTTTAGTAGCCAATGAAAATTCGTTCTCCGTTTTGCGTATACCGCGAAGCGACGCGTGCAACGCGCATTTTATGCAAATTTCATGGACCCAATCAAAACTGCGCACATGATACGGGTAGTGACGTAGTCCTTTGCGTCTCAACGCACGCGTACGGGAACCAATCAAAATCGCGTATTGAATGCGCATTTTAGTGAGGTCAAGTTTAAGTAAATCATGTGAAAGAAAGAGCCATTAGTCTACATCAAGCTTGATGTCGAATGCTCATTTGGTCTTACTTGAACCATAACGGGAAAGAAAGAAAAAAAAAGAAGCCTAGAAACTCGACCGGCAAGTCAAAACTAAATGCGACTGGGACAGTCCCATGACACTTCGCTATTGAAGTGGAAATAAATCGCACTCTTCAGCCATAAATTCCTTTCGTATCAGAAATTAAAATCGCGGAATCTGAAATTAATATGGCCTTTATGGAAAATAAGTGCCAGGCGGCAGTCACTTTGAATCTTAAAGAATTCAAGTCAGGGGGGATAAAAACCTCTGATCAGTGACCTATAAATAGCATTGACCTGGAGGGCTGATTGGAGTTTTACGAGAGCATGTTTGGGAGAGGAGTGGTAGGTCACTGCTCTGATCAACATGACTTGGAAACGGCTGTCTCCAGGGCAGTGCCCTCAGCCCTATCCTATTCATTGTAATAATAAATACCCCTGATAATGCCCTGGGGGGTGGAGGAGGCAAACCTCTCTCTTTCTCAGTTTGCAGATGACAGTGCTATCTGGACCTACCACTCCTCTCCCAAACATGCTCTCGTAAAACTCCAGTCAGCCCTCCAGACAATCGAGATATGGTCCAACCTCTGGGGCTTAAAAATACCCATTATTAAGACAAAGGCTATAATTTTCCCTTAAAAAAGACTTAATATTGAATCACTTTAAAAAACTCTTCCTTTTTGGGACAGAAATAGAATTTAGTGACCATATCACCTTCCTGGGCATGATCCTAGATAGCAAACTAACATATGGGGTCAGCATATTAAAAACCTTATTGACAAATGTAATAAAGACCTAAACCTCATGAGGATGGTTTCAGGCACCTCCTATGAAGCAGATAAGAAAATCCTATTGACATTATATAAGGCCATAATCCTCAGTAAAAGTCGATTATGGTGCGCAAGCTTATAACTCGGCACCCAAACATCTACTCTCAAAGCTCAAGACCTCATCCAAAACAACTTAGCACTCCGTATTGCTACGAGGGCATACCACTCCGCCCCTATTAATGCTTTAGAAGTTGAATGTGGAATTAAACTCCTACAGCTGAAGATGCCGGGTTGCGTAGCGCAATCGATAGGGCACCTGACTCATGCCAGAGGTCTTGGGTTCGAGAACCCGGTTGGGCCACATACTTCGTTTCTCCTTCCGCTGATTCAAGAAAGGCAGTTGTCAATTATTGACCACCGGCACTTACAACCATACCAAACCCTCAAAACTGGACGTTTATTCCCTAATAAATGAAGCAGTTACCGAAAAATGGCAATCCCAATGGACCAATAGCAACAAGGGCCACACCTTCCATTTCGTCAAACCAAAGGTTAAACTTCAATGTGACGTATATAGTCTCAATAGAGGTTTCGACATAGCCTATTCCGGACTAAGGCTAGGACACTGCGGGCAGGGCCTGCCTTCACTACAGTAACCAGTCCACCCTATGCCCCCACTGCAATGATGCAGAAGATCTCAACCATATCTTCTTTGACTGTGTGGCCCCATAACAATCAAAGGCGAGACCATAGAATCCACCATATTCAAGTTAGGCTATCACACAATAGACCTGAGACTGCTCCTGTCTCCCCCAAAGAAACATGCAAATACAATACAGAAGGCAGTCTTTGAATACCTAGACAAAACCAATATCATTGCCAGGATATAGATAGATTCCAATACAATAGGGAAAAAAATCCCCCTAATTTTCTCTAATTAGAGTCCCTGTTGCTAACCACCTACCAAACCCATTTCCCAAAATCCCTGGATCCACATTAATACCCTACTAAGTGCAATGCTCATGACAAAAACTCCCATTACCCAGTAAAAGCCCCAGAACCCATCTGTACGACTACTATCTGACTTTCCCTACGGTCGTATAAATAACTTTTGTCTATTGACAATAAAGGCTAAAATTAATGTGTATCCAACCTCCTTAACCTCACACCCAGGCTAAGTTACCTGGAAATTAATTGAACCATAATAAGGTTCAGCACATTTGCTCCCTAGAAACAGCCAAAAGAAACTGCCCTCTTTTCCCGTCAATCCGCAATAAGAAATAAGCTATAGTCCTCTGGTCCATTAATAATACTCTCCATTTCTTCCCCACCCCCAAATTAATGTGTATCCAACCTCCTTAATCTCAAACCCAGGCTTAGTTACCTGGAAACTAAATAAACCATTATAAGGTTCAACTCATTTGCTCCCTAGAAACAGCCAAAAGAAACCGCCGTCCTTTTTGAACAACCCGCAATAAGAAATAAGCTACTGTCCCCGTGTCTATTAATAATATTCTCCATTTCCCCTCCAAAAAATAATGTGTATCCAACCTCCTTAATCTCACACACAGGCTTAGTTACCTGGAAACTAGATGAACCATTAAAAGGTTCATCACATTTGCTCCCTAGAAACAGCCAAAAGAAACCGCCGTCCTTTTTGAACAACCCGCAATAAGAAATAAGCTACTGTCCCTGTGTCTATTAATAATATTCTCCATTTCCCCCTTAAAATTATGTGTATCCAACCTCCTTAATCTCATACCCAGGCTTAGTTACCTGGAAACTAACTGAACCATTATAAGGTTCATCACATTTGCTCCCTAGAAACAGCGAAAAGAAACCGCCGTCCTTTTTGAAAAACCCGCAATAAGAAATAAGCTACGGTCCCCGTGTCTATTAATAATATTCTCCATTTCCCCCATAAAATAATGTGTATCCAACCTCCTTAATCTCATACCCAGGCTTAGTTACCTGGAAACTAACTGAACCATTATAAGGTTCATCACATTTGCTCCCTAGAAACAGCCAAAAGAAACCGCCGTCCTTTTTGAACAACCCGCAATAAGAAATAAGCTACTGTCCCCGTGTCTATTAATAATATTCTCCATGTCCCCTCCAAAAAATAATGTGTATCCAACCTCCTTAATCTCATACCCAGGCTTAGTTACCTGGAAACCAACTGAACCATTATAAGGTTCATCACATTTGCTCCCTAGAAACAGCAAAAAGAAACTGCTCTCTTCTCCCAACAATCCACAATGAGAAAATAGCTACAGTCCTGTTGTTGACTAATAATATTCTCCATTTCCCAAAATATTAGAACACTAAAAAAACTCCCATGAAAATACAGGACTCTAAAACTTTAAATATGCAATATATTTTGGAACCAACTAAACCAAGATAAGGTTTAGAATAAATGCTACAGTCCTAGGGCCAAAAGGAATTTTTACCCCACCTACCTCCCTCCCAACAGATTTAAGCTACGGCCTTCTCTGAGACCAAGGGTCGCAATTCATGATGTAACCCAGGCAGTCTCAATTACTCATGAGGGCCACAAAAACATGAGACAACTGCATTCCAGATCACCCTCAATTTCTTATCCCCCACTGCCCATTGCATTAGTTAATAAGGGAATTTGCTCCCCACCTAAGAATTTGCTCCCCATTCCCCCCCCCCCCCCCCCGACCTGCCCTGGGCCCAGCCAGGACAGGGGGCTTGTTGCGGCAGAACTAGCAAAGTGAAGTCTGATGGAGGCCTGCAGTTCGGGGAAGATGCATTATGGCTTCTCATGCCATGCGTTTCCAGAAGCCCTGAATTGTATTGCTAAAGCCAACCCACAGTGCGGGTCGAGAGGGCTGTTTGCATGGGAAGTGATTTATGTGGATCTGTGCACAAGTCCATTTGGGTTCTATCCCATTGCTACTTAATGTTTCTGAAAGTTTTTTTTTCTCCCCACCAAAGATTTTGCTTCTCCCTTTTTCTGAGACGTCACCTGCCCAGGACCCAGCACAGGTCCACTTCGGTGCAACCCCACTAACACATGAATCTGGGCAGTCTTTTGCACCCGCCCCCCCTCCCCACCAAAGAATTTGCATCCCATCCAAGAATTTGCTTCTTGTTCCCTTGTTCCCTCCTCCTCCTATACCATTTCCAATTTATTGCAAGTTACTTCGTAGTAAAATAATGTTTTTGATTGGGTGCAAGTTACTTTGCAGTAAAGTAAATGCAGCCTGCTCAAATGTTAAAATGACCTAAACATGCCCGTGGTCAGTTCAAAAATAAATTTTAATGCGGCTTTGCTTCGGTTTGCTGTTTAGACAGGACTTTTAATCCGAAGTAAAAGTTAATTCGGATTCGATCCAAGGTACCCTGTAGGATTAGTTTAATTACTCCGAATTAGTTTTTAATTCGAATAAGATTTGCTAGTCTAAACAGTTAATTCAAAGCAAATTCTGATTCGATTCGGATTAAAACTCTAGTCTAAACAGGATTATTGAAGGTATAGAAAATTCAGGCATGCGAATGTTTTTACATTGTCTCAAAGGCAAGGATAATTGCTTATTTGTGGCCTTGGTTGTGGAGAAAACTGGAGTACCTGAAGAATACCACCAACCTTCCTGCAGAGACTGTCCGAGTGATTCTGCTTCCTGCCGAGGATGCAGAGTCACGTGGACAGTCTCGGTAGGAAGCCAATTTTCGAGGACAGAAGTCTCTGCAGGAAGCAAGAGATCGCGGACAGTCTTGGCAGAAGCCAAATATGATGTGAAAGCCGCCGAGACTGTCCGCGAGTTCTTGCTTCCTGCAGAGACTTCTGTACATGATAATTGGCTTCCTGCCAAGACTGTCCGCGTGACTCTGCTTCCTGCCGAGAGGCTCGACAGGAAACAGAATCACACGGACAGTCTCTGCAGGAAGCCATTTATCATGTACAGAAGTCTCGGCAGGAAGCAAGAACTCGCGGACAGTCTCGGCGGAAGCCAAATATGATGTACAGTCTCTGCAGGAAGCGAAAATTAGAGGAATCGATTATACCCTGTGGTATTGTTTAACTCAATATAATAGTCTGGGTCCAAATTTCACTGGTCAGTTTAATTCTTTGCGAGGGTTACCGTGTGTGTTCTGGCCCAGATAAGTTGTGACTTTTTTTTCTTCTTTTTTTTTTTTTTTGTTTGTTTGTTTTCTGGGCATAGAAGTTAAGAAAAATAGAAGTTATGTATAGTTTCTAAGCCTAGAAGTTCTATTATAGAGTTAGTCTAAATAGTAGTTAATGAGTCCCATTGAATTCAGAAATCGAGACGTTACGAGTTGTTATGTAAAAATTGACCCAGATAATGTGGGACTACTTTATGGTTCCCGTCTTCTGCGCATCGATTCGGTCAGATTCCCGGTAGAGAGTTCGAGACAATATTTAATTAACTTAGTAACTTATATTGTTTTAAGGAACCTTAAAACTGTTTTAATTAGGCCAACGTACAATCTGCGGTTGTACGCGTATTGAACAAGTCATGAATATTCATGTTATCAATCGTTTGCGTCTCCCGCGTCGAGACGCGTCAGGGCGCGTCTAGACGCGTCTGATACGCGGTTCTAGGTGATACGCACGCAGCACGCGCATGCAACGCGGTACGAACGCGTTTTTGGTGTACAAATACGTGAGCGCCAGTGTACAAAAACAATAGTAATCTAGGTAAACTATTAACTGTCTAGAATTTCATTCGTCCCGAATGTAATTTCTTGAAAGTAAAACGCTCCTGTTTTCACAGAGGTTATGACCTTTTCATGCATTTGTCAGGTGTAATGAATAGATTTATGATGAGAACTTAGTTTTACTCAACTTTTAAAATTGCTAAAAATAAAACATTTAAAAGTTGCCAAAGTGATCAAAAGTTACAGACCATAAAACTTTAAAATCTGTGGGAGACTTGATTACACAAAGTAAATACCGTAAAGTATGAAGAACGGACAGACGTCCCCAACCCCGTCTTCCTTACTTTCGTCACGGAGGTATAAAAATAATGACTACATTTCAGTTTCAGCGACAAAATCTTTTGGATCATCAATTTTGATAAACAACCAATTCTTTTTTCATAATGTGTACAGGAACTAACGTTTAAGGCGTAAGATACATACATTCAAGTAGTATTACTGGCGCTACGAATCGCATGCACAAAATGTGTGCTTTCATCCATTGCTAAACTTCATGAAAAAGATCTTTGTATCTTGTTAATTGAACCATTTGGATTGTGTTGTGGTCCAAGTCCTTGCATAAAAATAAGAACCGCATTTCTTCAGTTGTAAGACGGCGGTTTCTCCCATCTCTGTATATATAAGATAGGCCCTCAGCTCATATAGGAAACTTCTTTATACTGTGACGTCGCTGTTATTCCGTGGATAGCGTCATGTTATAAAAATCGTATGACCACACGTGTAATATTTAACGCTTTGAATTTGGCGCGTGCATTTAACGTCTTTGACAATGTCCGTGTCAACAATGCGTTTTCTTATTGAAATAATGTTCATTTTGAAAGCGATAAAATTCCACTTTAAAGGGTCATATGATAAACAGAATCTTACCCTCGTGGTCATTTCATATGAAATTTATGAAACTCTCCGGCGGTTCGTTTCACAAATTTCAAATGAAATGACCACTCGTGTAAGATCCTCTATATTCTCTTCCGAAACATTCCGAAAGATGTAAATCCACCTTGAAAGACGGACCTACGTCTTTTGGATTGTTTTGGAAGAGAAAAGCCTATTTTATATGTAAATTAAACAAGGCTGATTTACATAGTTTGAGTAATTGTGGAAGGGTAAACTCCCGTCTTATAACCGAATTAATACTGCAGTTGTTATTGTGATTGGTTCATATGATATTTGGGTGTTGTCCCCCCTCCTCCACTATCCCCTCCATCCCCCAAAAAAAGGACATAATCAATCACGGCAGACTTTACACATTATTTGAGCCGCGAAACGAAAAACTAAGAAAGTGGTTGTGCGCCCAGCGCAGATTCAGATCAGCCTGGGCATCCGCCCAGTCTGATCAGAGTTTTCGCTGTCCGCGTGGAGGTAGCTTCGACCCTTAACTACCCTTTAAGCGCCTAGCGAAGAGTTTGATCAGACTGGGCGGATTTCCAGGCTGATCTGAGTCTGTACTTGACGCAAAACCACTTTGTTGGTTTTCTCGTGTCGTGGCTCATTTGTCTAAAACAAATCGGTATCTATCAATAAAATAAAATACTAGTAAATAAAAAAACTGTTTAAACATAAACTGCACCAGACACCCTAAAATGATGATTATTTTAAATAAATGATGACTAATCTCATAAACTGATTGAATTGAGTTTAAATGTGCTCAGAAATGAAAATCAGCTCCAGTAGCTCAGTGGGTTAAGCGCTGTCCTACTGATCTAGCGGACCCGGATTAAAGCCCTGCTTTAGGCGAGAATCTTTTTTACCGTAAACGGGATTCCATTGCACACAGTGTTTCATTGTCGCCCTCTCATCGTCCTAATATGACTGAAATATTGTTGAAAAGGGCGTAAAATCGTAAGTCATCCATTCATCAATCATAAATGTAATCTGGGGTTGCACAGTCGACTTACGGTAACAGGGTCGGTTTAAGAACATTTTTGCGGCTGACAACCATAAACTATTTTGGGCGGTTTTTTTTTAGACACATGCCAGACAAAACAGATAAATTGGTCAAGAAGATCAATGTACTGGCTAAGTCCACAAACACAGAGAAACAACTCCGATCAGTTTGTTTTATTTTTAGTTTAAGATAATTCTCAATTTTTTTAACCTCGAACCCTGATTTCATTCTCCACAAGTCATTTTTTTCTCTAGGAATGAGCTCTTCTGGAGCATTCGAAAAGACGCTAGGCTAGTTCCGTGAATCAACCTCCGATGTATATAGTGGGACTACTTTAGATCACATGACTGTTGTAAGAAACAACGTCACAAAGCAAGATGACCGCGACGTCGTAACAAGTAACTAATGATAATAATAATTATTATTATTATTATTAATAACTAGAACTGTCAGAAAATCTGACTATATCCTCGCTTTAGCGCATCCATTGCATGCAGCCTGCAGTGTGCAGAAAACAAAACATCCCACGAAAAAGTAAGACACTGTCAAATCATATGAACCTTCTACCTTGAACAGTTGCTGAGAAATCTGTTAAGAGAACGAAAGAACACAGAACAAATATGGGGAAGAGCAAACAGGAGGAGACTGGATCTCTATCCAACAATATAACTTGTCATTGCAATTTGTGTACTAAATATAAACTTTCTATCTGAAACTTTGTGGAGATACCTTTGACAAAATAGTTTGGAGCGAAAGAAAAATATGAAAGGAAAGGGAAGAATATGAGGAGAGGGCCCTTCCTCAATCCCACAAGTCAATTTCAACTTTTAAACCAAATATTTATCTTCTACCTTGAATAGTAATACAAAACCTTACAGTACTGGAAGTAAGGAGAGAAAGAAAAGTGAACAAATGCACGGAAGAACAAATAGTAGAAAGCCTGTTCCCAATCCCACGATACAACTTGTCACTGTCAACCTGCATGCCAAATATAAACTTTCTATCTTATAATGGTTGTGGAGATATCTTTGACGAAATATGTAGAGAGAAAGAAAACTGAACAAATACAGGGAAATAGAAAAGGCAAAAGGTCAGGTCTCAATCCCATGATACAACTTTACGTTGTCAACCTATATACCGAATATGACCTTCCTATCTAAAACGGTAATTTGTTGCGAAAAAGTGTTACAGGATTACAGAAGGACGGCGGGAGGGATGGACGGAGGGACGGACGGACGGAATGACGGACAGATGTAAGCCAGTATACCCCCCCCCACATATTTTCCAAGCGGGGATATATTAAAAGAAACAATGTATTTCTATCTCGGCATCAATAACTATTTTGTTTTGCCAGCAGCAAAGCAACAAATGAATGTTCCTGCACAAGCTGAAAAGGTCACACGACGGGAATTATCGTTCGCAGACTTAGAGAGCTACGTCTTTGGCGTATACTTGTTCGAGGGAAAAATGTTGTATTTTGCAACAAACCTCTACGCCGCGCATACATCTGAGGTCTGATTCACGGAATTGACCGAGGAGTTCCGTTTGCACCGGGAGGTCCCAGCATGGCGGATGACGTCAGACGCGTTGTATTGTTTTGGAGTGAAATAAAAAAAGAAAGTGCTAACTGGTGAGGGAAGCAGAGTTAGGGATTCCCTCTCTAAACTTCTTACTTTCTGTTTCAAGTGAAACTTACTGATTTCCTCATAACAAGTGTTTTCCGACATATTAGAAAAATAACATGATGCATTCGAAACTCCAGGAACCAGTCAAAAATATACTAAACTCGAGGGTATTTTACACTAGATTTGAGCAGTTGGCCCGAACTGTTGGCTTGTGCTGAAGGGATGATGTTTCAGAAAAAGAATTGTTTATGATGGGTAAATCTTGTACATAATCAATATTTGCACACTAGCATAAATAAGAGAGAGAGAGAGAGAGAGACAGAGACAGAGGGACAGAGAGAGACAGAAAGAGAGAGACAAACATAGACAGAGAGACAGAACGATATAGGTGGGACAAGAAAACTGCTTGTATTCACTCACTCTTATATTCGCGTCTTTTGAAGTCGTTGCAAACATTTTCCCGCTGTGTGAGAAACTGACATGGAGAGCCTCGTGTAAGTGTCTTGTAAGAACCTGACTCTCAACGACTGGAGTGTGATACACCAATCTCTTATACTCCTTTACCCATGACTGCTTTCCCGGCGCTAGTGGGACTGTAAGACTAATCTTCCAACGGCGATAGAAGTGTTCTTTCCACAGAAGCTCGTCACACTGTACCATGATTTGCACACTAAACTCGCCTGGATAAAATGAAATATAATTGGTGTCGCGAAAAAGTATACTTCAAAACATGTGCGAGCATAAAAATATCAGATTAGCCTGCGCTCTCGCGAAGTCCTTTCAGTGTCCTTCTTTTTCGCATGGATAGTCTTTAAATCATGTGGTGTCTTTTTAACAAGTGAATATTCCATTCTGAATAATCCGGCTGCACTCACTGCTTTAAATACAGTCAACTCTTGGTATCTCGAACACTGATATCTCAAAGAACCTTTTATACCAAAGCATACAGTTTAGACGCATTTCCTATTTTTATTTACTTTTCAGTTCTTGTAATCTCAATCTACTGATATCTCAAATTTTTTTTTGTGATCAGAAAATTTACTTTTAAATATCAGTAGTCTGGGATGAATTTCGACTTTGAGATATCGAGAGTTAACTATTTATTTGTTTTTTTTTCCGATATTTATTTGTTTATCTATTTATTTACTTAAATATGTCAATGATTTTGTCCATAGCCTTCTGAATTCCAATAACTTACTTTCATGAGCGCAATTCCTTTTTCGATCCGTATTCTGGTATTCTGTACTAATGCTTATCAAATTGTATCTAATCAGAAAATGTGAATATTGCAATTAAATAATAAAGTTCTTTTAACCTAATAAAGTCCTTTTAACCTAATGTTCTGGTAAAACCTTTCCTGTATTCAAATAAGTTATGGTTTCAGAGTTGCTTATATAGCTTATATATGTATGTTATTTTCGTCAAAATGATATTTCAACTTCACCCAAAACAGTACTCATACCTGCATTCCCGAAACGAAGGGGGTGGTCGGGTGGTTCGAAGGTGCTGTGTGTAACTTCCAGTGCCAGGGCGTCCTACTTATGTGAATAGTAGTAGGGCAAGGGCTTACTGTGCTTGCAGTAGGTGCGGTGGGGGTTGTTTGGACATTTTTTTCTCTCGTCTATCAATTTTCTCTTCTTTCTCCCTCTCTTTGGGAGACGGCCCGAAATAGACCGAAATACTGTCTCAAAGGGCCGTTAAACCCAAAACAACCAACCAACCAACCCATCCCGAAACGAAAGAACCAATGTTTCAATTGCCATACTCTCAAAAATCATATAAAGATGAACATACTAACATACACTTCTTTAGGAATCGGTTTATGGTTATTATCCAGTTTATTTTAGTTTATTTTATTTAGCAAATTTCTGGTTTACATACATAAACAACAAGAGAGTCTACAAATAAAGCAAAACAATTAGGTGGTTATGGTGGTGACATAGTCTAAAAACATGTTCGAATTAAGTTATGTTTTTCGATTCATTTCATTTCATGGGAGAGCGACTTAATAATACTAGCGGTAAAAAGAGGTAAGTTACACATTCAACGACAGCCTATTAGGCATGATTTTTCCGCATTTAGTACCGTTACAATGTTGTCCACAAGAAAGAAAAGGAGGTCAAATGATTATCCCGTGCAGTATTCGCTAGTATATTCATATCGCACGAAGTAACTGATTCTTGTGCCAGATATTCTTACTCAACAATAAGGAAAATTTGTATGGATACCGTAAAATTCTAAAAACATTGGGACACTGAAACCAATTTTTGCAGCTCCTCCTGCAATGTGTCCAAATGACTCAGATAGAATGGCAAACAGCGCAGGCCCATACCAGACCGCTCCTTTAGGAGCGCTCCGATCTGGGTCTTAACTGTCTGCGCAGCGCTACCTGTCCCAACATTCAGAACTTCCACGTTTGATAAGGTAAGACAATGTTTAAGTCGTATAATTTAGATATAGTTGCATTTCATGTTTTTAAACGTCACCAACAGCAAACAGAGATTTTTGCATCATGAAAAGAACATATTTACAGAAAATTATCTAGGATAAACAATCTCTAAAGACAGTTTGAACTGACAGTCACGGAGTAATTGGCCATCCAGCGGGGGACACGACGCAGAAATGACGTCGCACTGGCGTCGATGCGACTTCATTTCGTCGGAAAGACGCCAGGACGACGCCACCACGACGTCAGGTGCCCGCTGGGTAGAGTCCTAACAAAGCCTCACTCTTTAAGATACTGTCAGTACCCACTCGTCTTGTAAATAGGTGTCTTTTATACATCGTGAAATATTAAACTATGGTTCATGAATAGGTAAACTTTGAATGTTTTTAACTTGGAAAGAACGCACAAACTATTCTACGGAACAGATGCTTTTACACTCACAAATACGATCTGGACATACAACGCTGGATCACCATTGAATCAACGCCGATTCAACGTTTGAACGTAGAATCAGCGTCGATTGAATGCCGATATAACGTTGTGTTCTTACAGGGATATGGATACTATATACACAGTACCGGTTTAGTAACTTGCGCGCACTATAAATACAATAAGACAGAATGACTACAATTGTGTATATGTTAGAGTTACACAGAAAATTTCAAACCGACAATGTTATGTCTTTTTAGCTGTTTCCATAATTATTTGTATAAAGTGACAAAGATTCACTAACTGACTTTTATTCCGACCGTTCATTAACTCTTGAAACTTGAAAGTATTAGGATATCGATAATAATATGATTTGATATATTTGATTCTTTCGTCCTTGAATTTTGGACATAAAAGCAGCATATGATATTCATCACCGACGTCATGACCGCAGTACACACATAGCCTTTCACGATAAGGTACTCCAGTCCATCTACCGGTCTCCACGGGTAGCCTGTGGTTTCGTGTTCGAAATGCCATAAAAGTTTTACACATCTGTGTTGGTAAAATTGATATATAAGTACTTGATTCGATGTTTTGCTTAAAAATTCTGTAGATGTTACTTTCAGATTCTACAAAAACTTTTGAGGACCAATTTTGAATAAAAACATCTTTAAGTTTTTGTTGTACAGCTTTGACTAGCCATTTCGAATTTACAAAACTCTGGCTATACCAAACAACAGGAAACCCTAGAGAGCATAATAGGTTTTTCACATGTTTAATCCACGGCGACATTACTGTGTTTGAATTATGCATATGCAATAGTAAATGATACACATTTGACGATAATTTATTCACCTCACTGTTTTCAATAAGTTTAGTCCAAAACGATATAATTCTTGTCTGGATATCTATATATAGTGGGAATACACCCAGTTCTCCGTAAATCATATTCGAGGGTGTTGATCTTTTAAGATTTAAAACATATTTATAAAATTTTAGTTGAACCCTTTCAATCGCTTCTATATTTTCACATACCCCATAACTCACAGCCATACAATAGAATTGGTTTGATAGTTTTATTGAAGAGATCAATTTGAATGTCAACAGGCAGATCTAAATTTCGACTTTTCTTTAGAAGGGCAAAAACGGCTTTATTTGCTTGTTCCACGATATGTTTCTTAGCTGAGACAAACGACCCACTGCGACCAAGAAATATTCCCAAATATTTGTACTCATTTACTATTTCAATATTTGTGTTTTGAAACGAAAATTGAACGTTTTTACTTGCTCTACCCCGACTGAAAGAAACAATTTTCGTTTTTGAAGTATTGACTGTTAGGTGCCATTCTTTACAATAATCTTCGAAGACATTTAATGCATATTGCAAATTGTCTTTGTCATCGCTGAAAATAACCGTATCATCGGCGTATAATAATACAAGTAGTTTTAAGTAAATATATACCTCATCTGTATTGATATCAAGCTCGACACCGGAAACGGACCTAGCATGTAAAAAGCTTTCGAGATCATTAAGGAAAATGCTAAACAAGAATGGGGACAAGTTCTCACCTTGTCTGACTCCGACGTTACAATTAAAAAAATTACTACTTCCTTCGCTGGTTGTTACTTTTGACTTTATATTTTGGTACATATTGTAAATAAGATTAAAACATTTTCCGGTGATACCCGCTTCAGTAAGTTTATGCCATAACCCTGTTCTCCAAACAGTGTCGAATGCCTGTTTAAAGTCAATGAAACAACAGTAGAACTTTTTCTTTTTCGATTGTAAAATATCGATTAAACTTTTAAGTATGAATAAGTTATCAGTAGTTGAAAAATTCTTTCTGAACCCTGCTTGTGAGTCGGTAATAATATTATATTTTTCAGCAAAATTATTCAATCTATTGTTAATAACTGTAGTGAAAAGCTTTCCAAAACTACTTAATAGCGTAATTGGTCTATAGTTGTCGGGATCTTTTGGGTCGCCTTTATTTTTGAATATCGGCTTAATAGAACCAAGAGTCCAACTTTCAGGGATTATTCCTGTATCTAAAATTAGATTAAATAGTTTCAAGTAAAGTGGGCACATTATATTAATTGTAGATTTTAAGTGCTCATTTAGGATGTTATCCAGACCAGGTGATTTATTGTTTTTCAACGACTTGGCTGCTTTGACTATTTCTTCGGCCGTAATAGTTGTATTTATTTCGTCATTTGCTAAGTTTTGTAAGTCGTGAGTGGTTAATGTTTCAATAAAATCGGTATCATTGCCGTCATAAGTATGTTCATTCGACTCCTTATAAAAGTTAAAAAGATCTTCAAGTTTTGCATGAGTTTCCTCACTTTTCTTATCTGAGTTAATAATTTTCCAATATTCTCTGGGATTGGATGTTTTAAGTCGTCTAAGTTTTTGAATACGCTCTGTTTTGAATTTGTTTCTGTGCACATTCAATGTACGTTTATAGTTCTTACTAACTGTTTTAAGAATAATTTTATAGTACTCACTTTTGTATTTATTGTACATTTTACGTGTTTTGTGGTATACATTTCTTGCATTTATGCATGACCTATTGAACCAGGGTTTAAATTTGGAATATTTGTCTTTTTGTTTAACATTTTTATAACCGAACGTTGTCTTTGAACATGATTCATAAAGGGATCCTATATTTGTTACCAAATCGTCAATCTCGTTTTTGGTGATATTGTTAACGTCTAGTAAATTATCGAGTTTCGCTTCTATTTCTGCAGCTCGCACTACGTCGAAATTTTCGACGAAAATTTCAGTTTTATCTGGCTCCCATAACACAGGCCTTTTATGTATTTCTTTTCTTGTCTGCTTATTTCTATAATTTTTATGAAGCTGAACATTAAGTTCTAGAGATATTGGACAGTGTGCGTCCGAAAAAAGACATGAAAAATCGTGTATCTGGAAATCTTCTATCTTGTCAAAGTTATTCGCGGATGATAAAAAATAATCTACGGTACTTTTTTCTTTACATGTTAATTTCGGGTTAGTTTGGTCTGTGCCAATCCTGCCGTTTAATATAAATAAATTGTTATTTTTACAGAAATCGAGCATGTTATTCCCGTAAGTGTTGCTATTTTTATCCGCAGTATTTCTATCTAGAGGCACGTTGTACATTTCAAAATAATTTAGAGTATTTATATTTTCTTCGTGTAAATCCTGGAGCCCGTGCAAATCACTAATGTATCTGTCTACTTGCACATAATCGGGTAAGTTACTTGTTCGGGAATGAAAATCTCCGAAAAGAATCATATTGCTGTTCTCACTACAAAATTTTAAAATTTGTTCTTGTATTTCTAAAAAAGGATCCTCACTCGCATACTTTGTGCCATAAGGTGGAATATATACGATTCCACTTTAGGTACGTATTCTGGAAATTACGAAGTTTTACATCATTTTTTTTGTGCCAGCACAGGGATAGAATATATTTTCTTGCACACCGGATAGAAAATGCCATTCTTTTCACCTGGGATAGAAAATCTCATCTTACCCTGGTGTTCTGACCCAGGACCGGAAAAAAATCACGAGCTATCAATGCATATGTTGTATAGGAGCTCACGTACCTGCGTCGTCAAGTGACGTTGGCATTTAAGATGATGACGTCACGAAGACGGTAAAAATGACGTCAGTTTATGCACGCTAGTCGTTGACGTAAAGAGCCGAGTGGCGGTCGTTGAAAGCGGCGCCTTCTTTCAAAATCAATTGAAACCTCTCAAGCAGTAGAATTACGCATTTTAAGGAGTTCTGAAGTTAAAACAAAACGTGATGTGCAAGAAAAAGTATCTATCATTGGTGTGAGGTGCGGATAGAAAAATCCGTCACTCGGGATCACTGTTCGGCATCACTCGGCAAGCCTCGTGATGCCGAACAGTGACCCTCGTGACGGATTTTTCTATCCACACCTCACACTCATGACAGATCCTTATATTCTCCAGTTCGTGTTTTGTCAATAATTCTTCTTTATAGGTCAATCTTCTTTTTTTTTTTTTTTTTATCTCAATGTCTTATTTATTTGATTGTTTTGTTTATCTTTTAAATGTGATTATGAATGGAATTCTCTATAGCTTTTCCATTGTAAACCGTTTTCAAACTGAAACTGTGACAATTTGGCGCATAGTTTGTGGTCTCCACAATCCCACCAGAACCAATTTCTGCGCTGCAGTGCTGTGAATCCTGTATTTTAACGTTCTAAATTTAAGCATGAATGGCTATTTGTTCAATTTTGTCACAATAAAGGTAGACATTGAACCAGTTTTGTTGGGTTATCTCTGAAATCAGAAAACTACCTCTCCAGTGTTTAAGCCATATCTGATTCACTAATTTTGTAGTATTTCCAAATAGTCAAAGGTTCCGGAACTATACTAGACAAGAGGTTTTCTCACCTGGTAAGGAGAACATTAAGTATAACAATAATTTCTTTTTTGTCTGGGTATATATATTCCTTTTCCCCTATATACTCCTGTTTGCTGTGATAAATAAAATAAAGAACTACATGTAAGTTATTTGAGAATAAATTATAGGTATGACAAAATCATATTTTTCTATTGTATGCATTTCGGGTAGTATATCATAATTTGAGAGGAGCTTGGCATACAAGTTATGATCCTCCCGATTATAAAAGAGATGACGCAATAAATCTGTTATAAAAGCAACTATGGAATTAGCAAATCTTGTCTTTAACACCTTGACAGAATCACGTTTCGATGACGTCATTTACATATTAATATGAATTCTTAGATGCTGTGGTAACAAATCTATGACGTCATTTGTGTCCGACCATGACATACATGCTCCGCCAATTTTCAAATCATTATAAGCTGAAATTCTTCCGATTGTCTCGAACAAATAATTTTTGCACAGGCCATTTAGCTCAATGTTATACATACTTTGTAAAGCGATGATACACCTAGGAACTTGAAAATATGTACTTTGAGAGAATCTGGTAAAGTCGTCCAACTGGAAAAATATTGCGCCTCGTCCTCTTCATCATTCTCTACATCGCCCTCTTTATCGTCCTCTTCACTGTCCTCTTCACTAATGTCAGGCTCCTTTGACATTGACGTCGCGCACGATGTTCGTCGCAAAACGTTACACTCAAAGTGACGTCGTGGTTATTAGCAATTAAGCGCGCAAAGAATATTCTTTCGTTCGTTCGTTTATTCTATTGTTCTATTCAATAGATCATTGACTCATTTTTTGCACATCCATTTATATTTATCAACTCTTATTGACTGTATGACTGACAGATTTACATACAGTTGACTTTCGTAATCTCAAACACTGATATCTCAAAGGTCCCTCTTATAACGAAGACTATAGATTGGACAGATTTCTGTTTGTCTTTCCTTTTCAGCTCCGGATATTTCAAACTACTGGTACTCAAAGTAAATTTCCTGAGACCAGAAGATTTACCTCGAGATATCAGTATTTTAAGAGGATCTTCAAATTTGAGATATCGAGAGGTGACTGTATTTATTGATCTATCTGAACGGTTGGTTTAGTGGTTATAAAAGACATGGTTGGGATCAAATTTAAAGCGCATTTAACTTCACAGAGTAGATGACTATCTTGGTACATATCTTCTGATATCGTAAGGCATTTCTACATATATATACCGAACGGCAAGTATATACACACTTTATGCAATTTGGCGTTTAATAGGTTTAGAAGAGAGTGTCTTTTTTAATTTTTTTCTCTCTCTTTTGTCCATAATACAAGTCCTTTACTGCGTTACTTCATTATTATCAATAACTCCAGCTAATTAATAAAACTATCCCCTTGTACTAAAATATTTAATCTCACTTTTATATGATGACTTATTTTATTTTTCGGTGACTTTTTGTTGAAATTATATATCAACGGCTGGACATCCCTATTGAAACTATCAAACAAAACGGAATGACTGTACGTCATTAGAGCTAAAAATCGCGTTCCTGGGACATTTTTTGAGAAATCAAAATCATAATATTTATTTCTAAAATTCAAAGCGCAACGCAGAAAGTTGCATATTTCTGTAATCTACAAACAATGTGCATTTCCTATAATCTTCGCTAATTCATATATGTTAATTCAAAAGCTGACAAATTAAGTTTTCTTAAAGCAGTTCAAAAATTGGGATGCCGTTTTTACGTAAGGGGACACTTACTGAGAAATTGAAACTGGCGTCTTAAAGTTTTTATTTCACGAGCAGTCTTAAATAAATATACCTCACTATAAAGAGTAACCATTGTGCATCTAAGACAAATTTTAATCATACTCATCCCCCTTTTTCTTCCGTTTTTATATGTATTTGTTCATAACGCCGGTGATATTTCTACTGTCGATGGACATTTTCTTTTTATAATTATGCTTCATATTTTCTCACCTTAAAAGGCGCCCGTATGAAAGAAAACAAGGGAAACTGCGTTAACATGCAGTATGGTAAATGTATGTTAAAAATTTGATATATTCTCGTGCGTTTATGCGGTTCTGTTATCAGTTTGTTATTGGAGGTGGCCAAAAAATGTAACGCTGGACATGCGATTTTTGACTAAATATCGTATGGCTTTGCCGTCCCTTCTTAAAACGGTATATTTGAAATAATTAAAACATACACAGTCATATTCTGCAGAGTTTTAGCTTTCATTTGATGTAGAACGTGAATAGTTTCTGTCGAAAATAAAATATTCTTTTGCAAATTACCCTCTGGAAGTGTCTTCTGTTCGAACATCGTGCGCGACGTCATTGCAAGGACGTTATCCTTGCTCTGTAATTTAGTAAAGACACAATAACATTCGGCGTTCTTTCATTTTGGCAAAATATTTTAGCCTGTCAAAATAGAAAATGTATTCGACTATTTATATGTAAGATACCCAATGGGCACAAAATGTTGCATCAACATTGAACCAGGGTTGATTCAACGTTATGTCAACATTGTGTGCCCGAAAAATTCGAGTTCACCAATTAATGACCAACGTTCATACCAAGGACATGTGCACACTGTGTAAACTCAGATTAATGCCACAGGCCACTTCGTGTGACTATGTAGTGATTAAACTGTTCATTAAATCATCAATTGTAACGCGGAAACTCACCGTACATGTGTTGATCCTGGTCAGACGGAGATCTACAAAATAGGGCCTTAGTATCCGCTACCGTTACGCTACCGCTACTCCACATTTTGTAAGTATGATGACCGCCTCAAAGCCAAAGCAAATGCACATGCCTTAGGCACGATGCAGATGCTTCATCAATGATATGGACAAAAAACGACTAAAATAGCAGTTATTGTTGTCCCCAGTGTATACCTGAATAAATAGACTGGAACCGAGACACCACGATCAGGAAATAGACAGATAAGCTCCAAGCTAGTTTATTGTTCTTAATATTTAATTATAATCTTTTCATTATTATATCAAGAAAATGCCATTGAAATTTTTGTATTCAAAAAAATTTTATTAAAAAAAAATAAAAAATGAAAAAATAAAATAAAATGAATAAATATATATATTTTTTTTTTTCAAAATCTTATCTGTGGTTCCGATCATGTACCTCGTGGTCACCGATATCGCCTTTCCAGGTGGACATCGTGCCAAAGGCTACAGTATGTCCATTATAATAGGATTATTGCTGTCGACGATATCGCCTTCACAGGTGAATACCGTACTGCTGTATTTCATTTATATTGATTATTTTGGGGTTTTTTGGTTACCGATATCACCTTCCCCGGTGGATATCGCATAACTAGACAAAGTGTATTTCCATTCTTTATATATTTAAAACAGAAAATAAGGTACAGAACTAGCGTATTTCCATTCCTTATGAATTTAAAACAGAAAATAAGGTACAGAACTGCAGTCAATTCAACCTTTTTCTGTTTTCACATTAAACTTTGACCTTATATGGTTCATATATACTCCTCGCCAAAAGTTTAGCATAATTATTTGTGAAGTTAACAGCAGAAATAACTGATAAAGGGGACTTCTTATAAGTAAAAAATGTGTGGTTATGGATCCTATCCGAAGCAGTAATGTACGATGAAAACACTTACACACTGGAGTTTTGAAACCCTGCAGCTGTTTGGATACACAACGACAAAAGTTAAGACCACTGTAATTAAAGTACAATTTTTGACACTTTTTAAAAGCGTGTCCAAAACATCATCAGTTTTATTTTTTCACACACCAAATTACCATAGTCTGTAGACAACATGTTAAATCGTAACTTGCTACATTGATTGTGCCTCAGCCATTTCTAAATCAGACATAAAAGAAACTCTTGTCAATACTTGTATTCTTAATCATTAACAATGCAATTTTCCTATTAATTCATATCATTTCTGTCTTTCTGAAAACTGTCGGTCTTTGATACAGGCACTTCGAATTTTATGTGTAACTTACTTGTTCCGTGGTCTCCTGTCTGACGTACGACATTTTTTTCCTGGCACGACATTTTATATGTAGAAAATAAAAGATGAAAACTATTATTTTACACAAAATGTCAACCCGCCAAAATTCTTTTACCTCATAATTTTGGACAAAAATGTCACGAGGCATATGCTTAAGAATTCTATCTTTCAAAATCCATAAATTATATCATTGTTTTACAGTTTGTTAATTTTCTGCAGAATTTGTAACAAAGGTACTATGCAGCTGAAATATGCTAAACTTTTGGCGAGGAGTATACTTTGGATAATTATCTGTTTTTAAAACTAAATAATTAGTGATCAACCTACTTTAGCGGTTGCAACAGAAAATAAGGTGCAGAACTGCAGTCAATTCAACATTTACTGTAGTGTAGCGGAGCGGAACGCAACGTCAGGAGTCGCATGACTAGGTCAGACGCAACGATTTTAGCAGGGTCGTCGCTTTCTGCAATGGCAGATTAAGGTCTTAATTGATTGAGAAACGCCGTGTCATACGCGGCGCAGGTGATTACAGACTAAGAATTATTAGATCTTGCTTGCACATTTGTATAAAATCACGCAAGGGAGTCGTTTCCTTCATAACTATAATTATGTTACGACTATAAATGAGGCCCTCCCAGGGGGGTCAGTGCTCCCTTGCTCCCTGAAAATAATGCCCAAATCTCCCCAGCTCCCTTAAAATATTTTCTCGTGCTCCCTAAAATTATTTTGCTACTGCTCCCAAAATTCCTAAAAGTAATTCATCTGCTCCCCAGCTCCCTAAAAATATTCAAGCCTGCTCCTTAAAATTGTTTGTAAGCCATTTCCGCCTCTAGCCAGAATTGACCCCGAAATGCTAGCAATAGCAAGTCTGAATGGCTAAATGAGATTGACTAAAATGGTATAATTGATAATAATTGATATGTAGAAATGGGGGTGTTGGGGGCGCAGCCCCCCCCCAATAGCAAAAAAAAGTTAAAAAAATCACATTCTGACAGTGCTCCCCAGCTCCCCAAAATTAAGAGCTTGCTCCCTAGCTCCCTAAAAATAATTGCTAGTGCTCCCCAGCTCCATGAAAATAAATGGCCATTCTCCCCAGCTCCCCAAAACCCCTTGTAGGGCCTCATAAATGTAGAAGAGGAACGTCCGGAAATGAAGAAGCGGTACACCAAAACTGTAAGTACCCACGTGGTGCCTTTTTAGAAGTAAAGTATGTTCGCAGAATGCATCCCAATATTCTCTCAATATCGGTGAAATGTACCAGGTTTCCGGATCGCTCATTCTTAATTGTTATCCTAAACATTTCCAAATTATATTTATTTTAGAAATTTGAGGCTTTGCATAAGCTTTCTTCACAATAAAGTGTTATTTTCGCCGCTTGATTACTAGGGAGTGAAACTTGGCTGTAACTGTAATCCCGGTTTTATATTTATGTATTGTAGCATGCGAGCAAAATATCCATAATAAAATTAAGTTTTATTCCTAATCCATGTTTTTTTCTACTGTTTGTTTCATCCATATAATATCAAATTTTGAAAAATACACTTTTTTGTTCAGCACACTGTATGATAGTTCAATGTTTGATTACAGTATAATATCACCTGACCACTAACACCATGCATTGTGGGTGTTGAGAGGTGAAAACATAAGTAAACACTTTAATTCATTTTCGCCTACAACTGTAGTAAAGAACGAGTTCACGCTATGGCTCATCAGTGTAGTTCCTTAAACTCTTATCTCTACCTAAGGAATATAGTCGAAAGACCCTCGTGTTCTTGTGGATGTTTTGAAAGTCCATATTATTTCTCATTTGTAAGCTCAACATGTACTGAAACAAGAACTAGGTACATGCCAGTCAGTTTTCAATCATTTGGCACACTAGAGCTTTTGTATGGAAAGCATAACTCGGCATTTTTTTTTTTTAAATCGAATGCTCATTTATGAAAGTTCAAGATTTGCTAATACAGTCAACTCTCGATATCTCAACGTCGAAGTTCATCTCAAACTACTGACACCTCAAGGTAAATCTTCTGGTTCCAGAAAATTTACTTGCAGTAACCAGTCTTTTGAGATAACAGGGGTTGAAATGTTAGGAAAAATAGGAAACGTATACAAATTAAAATGTTTGATATAAGATGGTACATAGTTTTATTCTGGTCGGGTGTACTTAAAATGAGGTTTTCGTTGATTGTAGATTAATTTTATTTAACCAGGATTTCTGTCTCCCCCCCCTCTCTCTCTCTCTCTCTCTCTCTCTCTCTCTCTCTCTCTCTCTCTCTCTCATACTTGCTTCTGCTTCTAGTTGTTTGTAATATGGGTTTCATATTATTTGTGCCTAGCCACCCGTACATATTGTAATTTTCAAATTTGCTTCTGTAATTTCAACAATTTCTCAGTCATTAAAACCTTGCTTGTCTTCTTCGTATCGGGCTCTTCTTCTTTTTCGCGTCTAGTTCGTCTGCTTCATGATTTGTTCTTCTTCTGAATATCATAGTGTAATTCTGAAACTTTGAGCAAATTGCTGGATAGTTTTAGGGAGACTCGCCTCTATAAAAATCCTGACAAAGTAAATCGAGTTTATGTTGCAGACTTGAGTGATACAATACAGGTTTGAGTTGAAATTGTCAATATTTTCTCAAAAGCAAACGCTACTTCTTCCAACACAATACCCCTTGTAAGTGGCTACACAAGACTGACGGGTCAATTGCATCAATAAATACAAATTCGCCAGAATAGCAAGCTCTGGCTTCTCTTATTAATGAGACACTAATTAATAACGAAACTGATTACACAACTTCAACTTTACTCACGAATTAACCTTTTATTACCGCTTCTTCTTTTACGGAAGTTCTTCTGCGTTTATGATCATAGAAGTTATAAAAGAGAGCGATTCCCAGGCGTGAAATTCAGTTCAGTTCAGTTCAATTCTCTTATCGACGTTACCCAAATGGCTCAACGGTACGTAACCATAGTTGCACACACTTGGCGCCGTGTGTCCGTCCAAAGCGTGAAATTCACGATAATTAAATTGTTATAATCTCGTTGCAGCCAAAGGATCACGTGACAAATGTCGTTAGAAGGCCGTAAAAAAATTTCTCTGAGAATTTAATATACACAATTATACATTTAGGCAATTTATTAACGCTTAGAAATTTGACAGAGTCATTGATGAAACTGTCGTGTTAATTAATCACATGATTCGGTACTATAGCACTTTATCTGCTAGGTTCATAAAACGATACTAGGTTATCTCTGTCGTTTTACGAATTATTTCGTAAATTTGACATGGATGGACAGATGGAATATATGAGCCGCAACACGACAAAACCAACAATGTGGTCGTGCGTCCAGCGCAGACTGAGATCAGCCTGGGCATCCGCCCAGTCTGATCAGAGTCTTCGCTGTCCGCATGAAGGTAGTTCCAACCCTTAGCTACCTTTTAAGGGCTTAGGGAAGATTCTGATCAGATTGCGTGGATGCCCAGGCTGATCTGAGTCTGCACTGGCCGCACAACCACATTGTTGGTTTTCTCGTGTTGCGGCTCAATTCACTACTTTGTTTGCATTCATTGGCTTGGATCGGATCAGTCTCATGGATTTGAACATTTCCATTCCATTTGAGCCGCGACACGACAAAACCAACAATGTGGTTGTGTGCCCAGTGCAGACTCAGATCAGCCTGGGCATCCGCCAAGATTGATCAGACTCTTTGTTAAGTGCCTAAAGGGTAGCTAAGGGTCAAAGCTACCTCAATGCGGACAGTGAAGACTCTGATCAGACTGGGCGGATGCCCAGGCTGATCTGAGTCTGCGCTGGGCGCACAACCACATTGTTGGTTTTGTCGTGTCGCGGCTCATTTGGTCTGAACGATAAACGGTAAAAACTGATACCCTGACATTCTCAAATTTAGAAAAAAAGAAAACTCTTATCTGTAATTTTGCTATCTGTCGCGAAAACCAAGCCACTGCCCACCGGAAAAAAAGTTAAATATATGTTTTGCAACAAACTGTCTTAGATGTCTTTTCCTACCCAGCAAGCACTTAACGTTGAATCAACGTCGATTCAACGCCATAATCAACTTCAATTCACGTTTTTGTTGTGTTTCAAATGAACTGCTAAAAGAACCACCCTCCAACAAGCAGATTCGATGGCTATCTACATGTATATCCCATTTCTATGTATATTTCCTTTTCACAAATATCATATTAACAATATGTTTAAGATCTATTAAATGTAAGGGACCGAATCGATTTCAAATATACACGCTTATTGAAAAAAAAATCATAATAATAAAAAAATATCAAACAAATCAATAAGTACACATAGGGCACAATACCTTTAGGATTGACTGAGATATAATAGGAACGTCACACAGATGAATTCGCCGCCTATCTCGAAAAAGTACCCATTCGCTGCAAAGTCGACGGATAGATTTTTCAATCGTTGGTTTTGGACGTAACATAATACTTTAAACATTTGATCGTTTTTGAATTTGTCTTATAGAAACGTTTTAAATTGCTGACGTTTAGACGCTATATGCCCTTCCCAGGGTTGAGCGTCTATAAATAACTTAGACATTCAGTCATTCATTCAATCGTTGGCTGGCCTTATGGGAATTCAAACCTGCGACCCTCTGCATCATAGCCGAGCGCCTCTCTCCGCTCGACTGAGCACTTCTCTGACGACATAGGCATAGCCCATACCTTGTCTTTTCCTGCTTTTAGTAAAAGCAGGGAAAGACATAGTATGGGCTATGCCTTTCAAGTGCTGAGTTCTAGCTACGGTGGGCATCACAAACTCATTGCTTCACAAACAGACTGAGGGAAATTACTTGAGACACTACCAGGTAGTCATTGCCATCTCTTAGCGGGAAACACCCACTGTTGGGGAATGTGCGCTTGCTGGGCAGCTTGGTACGATGTTTAAACATTGTACTCAAACTATAAAAATTGATGCTCTTTTCACTGTATTCCATTAAGAAAAGGCAACCCACTTTCTTTATTTTCTGTTAAAATAACCCCCTTCCACTGTATGCTTTTGAGAGGAAAAAAATAAATAAATAAAAAAAATAAAACAAAAAATCCTTCACATTGAAGCCCTAGTAAAACACATGTGCTATTAAAACAACGTTTTTTTTTTTTTTTTTTAAAAATTCTGCTGCAAATTAATAATGCGTTTAAAGGTACTGCAGGAAAAGTAATTTCTATAAAGTGATAACATTTTGAATTATTTCCCCTTATAACCGCAATTCCATCTGAGCTGTGTAAACATACTGATGTCAGCGTTCTCATTGATTTTGTTATTTGTTTTGTTTTAGCGTCGGTACTAAGTTGACCAACGTGCAACCTCCCTGGGCAGGTGCATTACTTTGAAACTTTGCGGTATTTTAATTTATCTGGCGTCTAATGAAAGAAGGCGGAACGGAACGGAACCGCCTCTAGCCTCTATACTCCCCCATACCCATTCTTCCAGTTCAGCTCAGTTCGAATTCTCCTAACCTCCTGGCCCCGAGGTTATAAAACTTTTTTCATGCTCAACTCAGCTGAGCATGAAATTTTACCTGCTGATAAAAAACAAAATACTGATAAGTACAGTTGTTTTCCTGCTCAGTTTAGCTGAGAATGAAATTTTCTCTGCTTATGAACATGAAAATGCCAACATTAAGTGGCATTTTCATATTTATCAGCTGAGAAAATTTCATGCTCAGCTGAGTTGAGCACGAAAAAAGTTTTATAACCTCGGGGCCAGGTTCTTTAAACTAGTAATTATTGATTATCATGATAAAATTGGTTGCTTAATTTGCATAATTATTTTACGGAATAAAGCGCAATGATAACTTCAATTGTCAATCTTATAAATTAGAATTGCATTTTATTCCGAAAAAAAAGTCTATGTTCCGTTCCGTTCCGCAAAATACTAAAAGCCGAAGAAATGATTTGGAACCATTTTTTGAATAAAACATTTGTGTAGAAGTCAAACAAAACATGACGTTCATTGCCCATTAGTGTTTATAGTCCGAAGAGATCAGATCAATAGTTTTCAATACTGATTTGAATAAAGAAAATATCAATGATTGTAAATAATAATAATAATAATAAAAAAAACTATGATAATAGTTGATAACCCGAATAAAGATAATTATATTTTAAAAACTTGTCTTTTGTTAAATTGGCTTTATTTCCGAAGCCACAAAACAACAGGCCATTCTTGACCCAGTTATAATACCTGAAGATATGAAATGAGCCCTGATATGTCAAACCAGCACAATTGCACAGGCACCACGCCAAGACTCAGCTCAGCCGGGGCATCTACCCAGTCTGATCAGCGTATTTGATGTGCGCTTAAAGGGTAGTTAAGGTGCTAAGCTAGCTCCATGAAGGCAGCGAAAACTCTGATCAGATGGCGGATTCCTAGGTTGGTCTGTGTCTTTGCTGGGCGCACATGCCACCAAAATTTTTAGATGTGTCGCGGCTCATATGTGAACCTTGATTCCAGTATAATTTAAAACACAGTGCACGTAGGTGATCTATATTTTCCTACCCTATCATTATGAAGTACAGTATAGTACGGCTGTTTTTAGACGGTCAGCTTTGATTTGTTAAGTAAGTGCATGACCCGCGACTCGACAAAACAAAAGTGGCATGTGCGCCAGCGAAGACTCAGATCAGCCTGGACAGCAGCATAGTCTGAACAGATTCTTCGCTTTGCACTTAAAGGGTAGCTAAGGGTCTTAGCTAGCTCCATGCAGACATCGAAGAATCTGATCAGTCTGGGCGGATACCCAGGGTGATCTTCTTCCTCACAGGGCGCACATGCATTTTTGTTGGTTTTGTCGTCGCGGCTCATATTGTTAATTTTGTCTGAAGCTGTTAATCCCCAGGGACAGTAATTTATGCGTGTTATTTTTTTACGAATAATTTTTTAGAATTTGTTAAAAAAAAAAAAAAAAACATGCATTCCATCTAAAGCAATTTTAGTGTGAAATTGAAATGCCGATAAACATTGTCGCGAATCATTCCAAAATTTGAAAATGATTTCAAAAAGAGACCTTCTCTAACAGTAAAAATATTCATCAGAGTAGTTGGTAAATTCCCCGACCAAAGGCCCCATGCGCCTTTGTAAAATGGTCACTTCAAAACATATATATTTGAAACCATTATAAACGCAACGTTTTAATGGTCATATATTCAGATTAAAAGTAATGCCACAAGGCTGTAATATACCTCATGCAATTTGCCTTTCGTCCGGCAAGGTTTTAGCAACAGTTTAGCTTAGGTCGATTTGTCTGGGAAAAAAATGTGAGAAAAATGTTAAAAGCAAAAATATTCATTTTCTAGCATTCAGGAAATTAAGATTTAGTCTATTTTTATTGTAGATGCCTGAAATTGAAAAACAACGCAAAATCTGAAATTATACTGCGAGTGCGGGTTTAAAGATTTTGACAATAAACCATTTTTGGGAGGCTTTTGGGAAAAAACACATGAAATCTTGCCAAACACTTTACATTGGTACACATGTATTAGTATTTGTCTAAAAAAATCGCTCCCTTCGTCGGCATTTACGCGGGCGGTAGTCCTGGAATTTTAAAGAAAACAACATGCGTGAAGAGACTTTGGACCGTTATGGAAAAACAAAGGCCAAGAATTTCTCATTCCTTTGCACCGTTTGTAAGAACGATCGAAGTTTAAGACGACAAGAATTTCAATACAACTGATACCCTGATCATTTCCATGGAACAGATTTTGCATTTTTTCGATTTTTCTGAAACTGGGGCATTTTTTTTTCTGGAAGTCTATAAAATCTCATAAACTTGAGTCCAAAGTGATTCTTTTTCAACGGGTCACCTTGAAAGACATTCAGCATCATAGGCAAAATGATCGTGTTGACTTTGGTTGTAATTTTATGCGGTTCCCCTCTTCTGAAAAAAAATGCATTTTTTTTACCAAATTTCATTTGTACAAAAATCAATCCATGGTCATGAGCAGGGCGAATATTGGACCAAAACTTGTGCTGTCAGTAACCTCGGCCCTCTTTAAAAAATTGGCAAAAAATGGAAATTCCGTGTCTTTGTCGAGCGGAAGTAGATGGCCCTCAAAGTGGGGATGCGTTGCACTGTCGTCTATGGAAAAATATTTGGCGTCCCTTTAAATATTTTGAGCAATGTACAATGATTTTTGTAGCGTTGTGTTTACAAACTGCAGCTCAAACTTGTAAACGGCAATAACTCAGTAAGTATGAATGCGAGAGTTGTCATTCATGTATGAGGCAACTTTTCATGACCTGTTCTGCATATCTGTGAAGTATGATAAAACTACTTCAAAGGATAATCAATGTATGGAGCGAGCACGAAATCACAGCTAATCAATAAAGGGGAAATAACGAACAAAGTAAGAAAGTGAATGTTGTCATTATTCTTCGAGACGCAACGTCCTGACCTGCTCTACACATCTGTACAGTATCATGAAAATATTTCAAAGAACATTTAAGTTATCGAACTCACCATTATGGTTTACATATGACTGCTTAGGGTTTGAAATCCGAAGTTTATAGAGGTATAAAACTGACAATCGAATACACCATTCAACCATTTTCATTTTAGGAGAGGAATGAACACCAATAATAACAAAAGAAGAAACAATAAAGAAAAGAAGTTGTTTAGTCGCATTTACAACCGTACAGTCAGAATAACGAAATGTTTTTCAAAACCCAAGTTGTGCATCTAGGCAATCGGCATGCGGCCACGAAAACGCATGTTTCAGATATTTGACCTACCTTCGGGAACTACTTGTACACGCAAAGTATGCTAAGTATACCACATAATTTTCCTAACTTCTATAAATCATGGCAAATTGCATAGACCGACATGACGAGCTAAAATGAAAAACGACACGACAAAACCAACAAAGTGGTTGTGCGCCCAGCGCAGAGTCAGATCAGCCTGGGCATCAGCCCAGTCTGATCAGAGTCTTAGCTCTCCGCATGAAAGTAGCTTAGACCCTCAGCTACCCTTTATGCGCTTAGCTAAGAGTCATATTTGACTGGGCGGAGGCCCAGGCTGATCTGAATCTGCGCTGGGCGCACTACCACATTGTTGGTTTTCTCGTGTCACTGCTCAAATATTGATTGATAAAAACGATCCCCATTGCGAAATGCCCTTTTCCGAATAGTCCTATAATTCTGCAATATCCGCATGGATTTCGCTGCACAGTGGAAGCAGTGTCGCACGCTGCATGCGTCGAGTATGTCGTAAGTTCTCTGAACTAGCCATCAAACCTAACTCTACTTCCAGGTCATCGGACTGACGAGAAAAAGGTGTTTACGGAGGTTAGGGCAGACGGTGAAATCATCCCTCATGTAGAATAGCTCCGTCAGAATCGGTCCCGATGTGGAATCGGCCCTGATGATCAATTGATTGGTAAGGAAATCTTCAGGAGGACCAAATAGGAACCGGGACCCGGAAACTAGGAACCAGGAACTTACTTAACGTCATTGAGGACCCATTAGGCCAGCCTTGTATTTGTCAGCCTAGTAGTACATTGGTATTTTTTAGTAAAAAAGACATTAATGCCACATGACGCTACTAATATATTTCAGTCAACCCGAAAGATATTGTACCCGGTATGTACATGTACATATTGATTTATTTGGTATTTTCATTATTATGATTATTTTTCAATAGGCGTGTATATGTGAAATCGATTCGGTCTCTTAGTTAAGTAGATCATTGACATATTGTTAAAAGAATATTTGGGAAAAGGGAAAATACACAGCAGAAATGGAATAAGGATAACCATCAATTCTGTTGATTTAAGGAGAGTTTAGCTTTAGTCTATCTTTAGCAGTATATATAATACACGTCTTGTAAACAACAATGTCACCACCGGGCAAGCGACATTTAATCAACATTTAAATCAACGTTTATTCAATGGCACAACGTTATTAAGTTTTTATTTGACTATTTTCCGGTGAGCTGTTCGGATGTTTCCCTTTGCTTGGTTCTCGCGACAGATAGCAAAATTACAGGTAAAAGTTTTCTTTTTTTCTAAATTTGAAAAAGTCAGGGTATCAGTTTATACCTTTGATTGTTCAGACTGGGGTAGAGTCAGTTAAATTCAGATATACCATTTAAAACAGTGAAAATCCAGATAATGAGCCTTCTCATCAGGATTTTCACCGTTTGCCCAGTTATTTTGTTTTAATTTCAAACAACTGACATATAATGGAAACAATGCCACTGCCCGAATTTACCTGCTTTCCGAAGTTACCCGACTCTACCCTAAATGGTATGGAAATGTTCAAATCGATGAGACTGAGCCAAGCCAATGAAATTGAATGCAAAATAATATGTAAAATGACGATAGTAAAATATCCCTTCTGTCTATCCATGTTAAAATATTTACGAAATTTATTCGTTTAAGGGCAGATAAACTATCGAGACAAAAGTATGGTCGTATATCCATGGAGGATCAAGTGCGATAGTACCGGATCATTGGATATTACTTAATAGAACATTCTACCCAATTTCTAAGTGTCAATAAATCTCCTAAATGTAGAATTGCGCATATTAAATTCTCAGAGAAAAAAAAAATACGGCCTTCTAACGACATTCGTCCTTCGTCGGCAGCGATTATAGCAATTAAATAGTGGTATAATCCCCCCCCCCCCCCAACCCGCCTACTGAAAAGGGAGGCAAAAATAGCAGAGTTGCTTTCTCTGCAAGTTTTTCCATTCACATTTATGACGTTTATTTGCTGTATTTGCCTATGGCTGATGTAAAACACTTAAGGCTCAACATAACGCCCCTTTCGTCAAATGCAACGTCCCAAGGACGTTTAATAGTGTTTATACGTTAGAATGAATAATAATGATATAAGTCGTAAGAGCATACGGCGGAGAGCAAAATGAGCAGCTCATTACCAGGCAGGTATGGAACGCCACAACTGTCTTATATTCGGTCATGTCATTATGTAATATGGACAAGCATTATATGCTGTTCAGTTACATTATGTTTTGTTAGTTGGACATGCTGTCTTTCTCACTCATTATTATATGCTGTTTATTTTCATTTTATCTTGTCTAAAAACCATTATATCATCTCGGTTTAACGTGCTGTCTTCTTCACTCATCTTTATATGTTGTTCATTTTCATTATGTATTGTCTGAAAATCTTTATTAGTCAGCTTGACATGCTGTCTCTTCACTCGTTGTTACATGCAGTTCATTTTTCATTTTATCTTGTCAGAAAACTATTATGTCATGTCTGAAAACCATTATTTCCTGTCAGGTTTGCATGCTGTCATCTTCATTCGTTATTATGTACTGTTCATTTTCATTATGTCTTGTGAGTTCAACACGATGTCTTGTTCAGTCGCTATCATATGCTGTTCATTTCCACCATCTCTTGTCCAAATAACACACTGTCTTGTCAGTTGGACATGTTGTCTTGTCCGCTTATTGTTATGTTTTGTACATATTCATTATGCCTTGTCAAAAACTAGTATGTCTTGTTAGTTTGACATGTTCTCTTGTCAAGTCTTGTGTTTGTGGGGTGATGTGGGGTGGGGCGTGGTGTTGCGTGGCGGTTGGCTGGATTACGAATAGAATACTTTACCCATAGCACCATATCTGCCCTGAACACTCTCCCAGGATCCTACCCTACCTCTTCACTAGCCTACTTTTCCCTACCCTTACTTACCACTTTCCGCCAAACCATTCTCACCGTACCCACCTACCCAAAGTGAAAATGCTCATTAAATTCGAACCCGTTAAGTAAGACAGTTACTGAAAGTATAAAGAGGCACTCCACAAGCCTCAGCCCCATCTAACCACCACCACATACCATCCCCCCACCTCCCATGATCTGGTCTGCTCTACTCTTTTTACTCTATCCTACCTTCACCCAACAATACCCAAACCAAGCCCCATCCTGACGCCCACCTCCTCTATACATCCCGAACCATTTCCCTACCCACACCTATTCAACCCAATGCTTCCAGCTACCCTACACTACCCTTACCTTCCCACAACCAACCCTCATCCATCCCAATCCCACCCAGTCCTCTTCCCATATCCTATCCTACCCTACATTACCATACCCAAATGCCCCTAGCCCTACCTAGATCTCCACTCCACCAGTTCGAATCGCGGTCTGGCCCCATACTTTCGTTTTTCCTTCCGCTGATTCAAGAAGGGCAGTTGTCAGTTACTGGCGAAAGTATGTGCACTTAGTACTGGTTAACCGCTTAGGAGGTCTAAGCCTGCCCAGGAATAGTGTGGTTAGGTTAACTGACCGTCCCGACATGACCTTAGTTGTTTACCGTGGACGTTAAGCATCAAATCAACCAACCAACCAAAATCCACTCCACCATTTGTTCTTCCCTATACCATGCAATCCAAACTCCTTCACATACCCTACCTTACCTACTCTACCCCACCCCATTTACACCCGTCCCACCCAAGCCCTCTTATACCATATCCTATCCTACACTACACGATCTTACGAACATGCTCCCGGCTCCACCCTAATCCCAGTGTCACCACTTGCTCTTTCCCCACCATGCCATCCAAACCTCTTCATATTCCCTACCCTACTTACCACACCCTCCCAGTCTATATCTACCACAACAAAACCCTTACTCCTAATGTTTACCCGCCCGAACCCAGCCCAATCTAGATCCCTATTCCCGCCACTAACGGTTCTATGCACAACGCCATCCAAACTCATTCACATATCCTATCGAAGTCTACTCACTCACCCCCACCCCACCACCACTCCTTCCCCACACCCATTACTATCCCTTTCACTACCCATACCTTTCCGTACCCTACCCTTTTCTACCCAGCATACACTCTACTCATCCCAAACAACCCCAGCCCATTCTCCTACCCTACCTACCGACTCATTCACACCACAAAACCCTACACCTATATAGTGGTGTCTCGTGGTATTTAGTAGTACCAGACAACCGGATGTGGTACCGGCATTTACAATTATACTAAACATCATAACGACAAGTATAAAGACAGGATGACAAAATATAATGACATGAGTTTGACGGACAAAAGTGAGAGTTGGGCCAGCTTAACTGCTTTTTATATATAAAGTCAGGATGAATAATTAAAGAATACAATATAGAGTTAATCACATATGATGAAAACTTAACATAAAAGGCATATTTTAAACAAGGCAGAATTTTAGATCAAAGCATATGATGCGACGTCAGAAGGATAGGAGGCAAATGATCATAGAGGGCGTATTTCAAATAAGGCAGCATCCTTCTATATCAGCACAGAATGCTACCTACAAAAGACATGACGAAAGACAGCAAAGTTTTTTGTATTTCGAGTAAGACAGCCTTCTACTAGATCAATACATACTGGAAGTTGCTAAGCTATGATAAAATTGAACATTACATATTTTCAATGAATAAGACAGCGCGTTATTTGACAGTTTAAAATGATGTCATGACAAGACAGCTTTGTGCATCCACATAATATGATACGACTCAAAAGAATAGTAATCAAGAATGACTAAAATGTTTTATTTAAAAAGCACAGCATTTTAGATGATCATAACAGGACCGTGCTGCACAAAGACAGCATGCAAGAAAGTAATAATATAATGCTTTATAAACAGGAAATAAGAGTAGTTTAAGAAAGCATGATGGCAAGTACCAGCACATAATAGTAATTTGCCATGACATGAATTGGGTCTACAATGTATGATGGGAATTGAACAATACATAATAATACATAACAGATCATCATGAAGATCGATCTAATGAGACAGCCATGGCGTTCCATAGGCAGGTGGTCACAAAACTAGCCTTTAACCAAGCATAAGGCCAACAAAACATCGATATTGTGTGCTGCTTCAGTATTAATTCCCAAATTTATGGACATCCAGGAATCGAATTTCGGATATATAGATAGCCTAAAATAAAGCATAATTTGGGGTATCTTATCATTCAAGTGTGTAAAGTCTCGCCGATTATCGGGACATAACGCATTTCCTCAGCGGTACGCGCATTCGCAGAAACAATATAGAAAAAGGTTTCTTAAAACGATGAGCTAGGACAGTCACATCGGGGGCGAGGAGGGGAGGGGGCAGGTCTAGATATCATCACGATCATTTAGCCAGCGTATACATGTACCACCCAGCGGGCACACAATGTTGACAAAACGTTGAATCAACGCTGATTCAATGTTCAACACTGTGTGCCAAATGGGATATTCGTTTAAATTTTACCGTTTTGAGAGGCTAAATATGCGTTAAAGGAACCTCTGCCAGTTGTAATGACGGTATGCCTATAAAAATACTTATTTATCTTTATATACACAATAATCTCTCTTGAAATTTATTCCTCTCAATTTCCCACGACCGGCTTTAAATTTATTGTCTGATGTTTTAGCTCACAAAGACCTCAATTTTTGGTGGAATAAAAACAAAAACAGATTTTATAAATAAAAGTAATATAAACAGGGAAAGTTTTTTAAAGATACCCCCCACCCTTCCACGTGCCTCAGCTAGCCAATTTGCATGTATGTGTGTACACTCATAAAACACAATATATATAAGTGGAATGCTGAGGAAGGGGGGCGGGGGGAAGGTAAGATAGTCTACAGATGAAAATTAAAAAAGTGGATGGGGTACTTACACCCTTTATATCTAAAATAGGCTATTTTTATTTTTATATTTTAAAGAATATTCAGTAATATCAGTAATTGTACTCTCTAAATCAATTTAAGCATAATCGTCAAACACAATTTCAATATATTACAATAAATAGAACTATTTTCTGGGATAGAAAATTCCAGGTACCCCTCTTTATAAAATCGGTCTGGCTTAGTCAACAGGCACGATATTTATTTTTTTCAAAATCAGCGTCCGGCTTTGTCCATGGAGACTCAACCATGTACCATTTACTACATACATACCATACTTTTTGCGAAGCAGTAGATCGTGGTAAAGAAGTTTGAGCAGTTTTTTGCGACATCAGTAAAACCTTTGACAGAGTCTGGCACAGTACAGGGGGTTTCTCCACAAACTATCCGGAATAGGCTGTTCTGATGAGGTACTCCGTTGGTTTTCCAGCTACCTGACTGGTCGTAAACAACGTGTCGTTATTGGTGGCCAGGCATCGAACTGGGCTTCTGTTGAAGCAGGTGCCCACAGGGCTCTATTCTTGGGCCGCTACTATTTCTTATATATATAAATGACATTGTAAGAAACATCGGTGCCTCTATTCGCCTACTTGCTGACGATACCAGCTTATACGTTGTCGTGGAAACTCCCTTAACATTGGCTGCTGTTCTCAATTTGATCACCATAGGCAACTGGGCTGATGCATGGCTGGTCAGGTTTCATGCAGGCAAAACATTTTCTATGATTATTGCGAGGAAGACTGACCCACCAGTGCACCCTCCGTTGACTATGAATAATACAGTTATCTCCGAAACCCAAACTCACAAACTCTTAACTCTTAGGCATCAACAGACTATTTGATGAATTGGGTTGTGAGGCCTTGCAAAACAGGAGGAATAAACACAAACTAATCTTTTTCTATAAGATAATTAACGGACTCACGCCAAATTATCTCAGAGATCTTTTACCCCCTTAGTTCACGAAACCACTACATATAATCTTAGAAATGCGAATCGTTTTCAGACAGTCCACGCGAACACAAATCTTTTCTTTAACTCTTTTATAACCTCTACTATCAGAGCTTGGAATTCTCTTTCTGATGATATCAAATCGGCCTTATCAGTCTCCTCCTTCAAGTATTTTGTAAACCGCGATTTAAAGAAACCACCTAGATATTATCATATTGGGACGAGAATAGGGCAAATACTGCATGCAAGGCTAAGAATGGAGTGTAGTGCCCTGAATGCACACCTTTATAGGAAAAATATTGTTCCTAGTCCCTCATGTACATGCCGTGGCTTTGAAAGCCCATACCATTTTCTCTTTGTCTGTCGAAGATACACTGCAGCTAGGAACTTGTACTTACCACATAACCTGATCGTAAATTACTCTACTCACGACCTTTGTTTGGGAAAGAAAGCGAACCAGTTCATGTAAATGAAACGCTCTTCTTACAGGTCCAAGACTTTATTATCAAATCAGGGAGGTTCGTGGGTTCCTCTTAATAATACATTTTGTTCTAGTCCCTGGATGTGTCACTATCTGCACGTTTCTTTGTGATCACCAATCTTATTGTATTCGGTCGTTAATATCTGTTGCTTGGTACTGGGTAAAACCATTGGGGTTGGTCATCAATGTTACCTACTAGTACTTTGGTAACTTTTTTTTTCTGTATAAAATGTATGGGGCATTCTTTTAATGAATGTTTTCAAATTAACTGTTTCTACTTACGACAACGAATGATTTGCTAATACATGTATTCCATTTCCTAATATCCTCTTAGCTTCTGTCTCCTTTCAGAGACAATGTAATTAGAATGTACTCTCTCTCTCTCTCTCTCTCTCTCTCTCTCTCCTCTCTCTCTCTCTCTCTCTCTCTCTCTCTCTCTCTCATTGTTCATGAAATGTATTCTTTTTCGTTTTGTTACAATCACGCTCTTAGCCATTTATTTACAATATACAATATAGCTTGTATAAGGAGATGAATTTAATATAAGCTACACGCTTACCGTCAGATCCTATATTCTACTGATTTGAATATTATTTATATGTATGTATTTAATGAAGAATAAAATACTATTTAAACCAATATCAGCGTTTGATAGGCTAAAACATTTTGCCAATGGGAAGGTACGGTAAATGTTGTTCTTTCTTTTCTAAATTACATGGCAAGAATCACTTCCATGTGATATCACCGAAGCCGCACATCAGTGAAGAGGACGATGAAGAGAACGATGAAAAGGGCGATGAAAAACACGTGGCGCAATATTTTCCCAGCTGGACGACTTTACCAGATTCACTCACAGTACATATTTTCAGCTTCCTAGGAGTAAAATCGCTCTACAATGTATGTATAACACGGAACTAAATTACTGGAAAATAATTATTTGTTTGAGAAAATCTGACGATTCTGTTGAAAGAAATTCAGCTTGTAATGTCTTGAAACATTGGCGTAGCAGGGCATACACTGTATGCCATGCTCCGATAACAATGATGTCGTAGATCTGTTACCATAGCCACTAAGAATTCATATTGATGTCTGAGTGACGTCATTGAGACGTCATTCTGCCACGGTATTAAGGAAATATTATTTTGCTAATTCCATAGTTGCTATGGTAACAGATCTATGGCGTCATCTCACTGATTACTCGAGAGAAGCATGGCATACAGTGTATGCCATGCTCCTCTCGAATTATAAGCGAGATGCCTCCCGTAATGCATAGAGTAGAAAAGTGTGATTTTCTCAAACCTATAGTTCATTTTCAAATAATTTCTTTGTTGTATTTATCACGGCAAACGGGGAAGAGGAGCCCTATACAGGAATATTTACTCACCCAAAAATGAACGTACCCTCTAAATATTGTCCTGCACAGGCAAGACTGACAAGGCCTCACTGTTCAATATATACCTAAGGACAAAAGTTCTTCACGGATGTTAAATTAACATCCGTGCAGAACTTTTGTCCTTAAGTATAGTTCTGAGAACTTTGGCTATTTGGCTATACTATAAGTGAGTCACGTTTGGGATTTATTGCTTACAATGATGTCAGATATGGCTTAAGGTGGTGATAATCACTGATTTGGGACAAAGAAAAAAATCTGCATAAAATACTCAAAATAACACTGATCTTTCCAAAACTTAGAAGATGCCTTCTTTATGGTGTTTCTCATAATTTAGAATCCCAAAATGCAGCATTTGTTAATGTTAAAAAGTGTTTTATAAGGAAAGATCAAAGGGTAATTTTCTGCGAATAAATTTGAAAAACTAATATCGTTATTGAAAGTATACTTAGTGCTTAGAGTACCTTGTTGCATAATGCAGTGCGTCCTAGCAATTATGTTTTCAAACTCTTTCACACATTATAAGGCTGAGCAGATGAAAAACGATGCAGTCTGTGTCCATTTTTTATTGTCAAAACACACAGGTGAGACAGGCGAGACTATTTTAACAAGGTTGAACAATTTCATCTACACACCACGGATCATGTCAGCAATGTATTATTTATACTGTAGGTGTTAACATAGGTATGCTTGCCTACCCTACATCTAATAAATGCGTCCAGTGTACATTTACTTTGTATATGGTTGAACATTTGAGAAAAAGCTACCGTTTTCATCTGGTCTACATTACAATTTGAGAAAGAGTTGGAATAAATAATTGCAAGGGCGCTCTTCATTATGCAATAATGCACCTTCACCACTACGTAAATTTTCAATAACGATATTATTTTTTCAGATTTATTCGCAGAAAATAACCCTTTAATCTTTCCTTATAAAAACACTTTTTCAAGCAACATGTACGTCTATTTTGTGTTCTAAACTGTAAAGAACAACAAAAATAAGAAGTCTGCTAACTTTCAGGGAGCTACATAACTTTTTTATGGTTTTATGCAGATTTGTACATTTACCACAAATAACCACCTTAAACACAGTCTTGATCGAAATACGGAACATTCGTTTTTAGGAAACGGAACAGACCACCAAAGATAGCGTAGCGGTTAACACACGCTAGGTAGGAGCTTAGTTTCATCAAATTGTCTGACTGTTTATCATACGCATCAGTCAAACGAGCCATATCGGGGAAAGAGGAATACATTTCTCTATATAAGAAAGGCAGTGGTGTGGCGAAAAATATACACATTCGCTTGGATCGGCGTATTTCCAAGTATTGTTATAATTTAGTTTTGATTTTAGTGGTTACCCAAATATTTTCTTGCCTTCCTATGAAGCGTCATTTATATTTTTTTTATAATTTTTACAATATGTGACGCCCATTTCAATTTGGTCCCAGACCCCGGAAACCATGTTTAAATCTCTTGGCTATATTTGGAGAAATATTCATTTTTATTAACCATGTATATTGCACTAGTCACCGGAACATACTCGCTCCATACGGAGGCATACTTTGTGTTGAACTAGCGATTATCTTCCGGTGACAAGTGCAAATTACACGGCTAATACAACTGAATATCTCTCAAAATACAGCCAAGAGATTAAAACACGAATTGAAATGGGCGCCGTCAAGTAGCACATTACACTCTTGGCGAGATAGGCTCTTGGCGTCGAATATTGTAAAAATAATAAGAAAATATAAATGACAGTTCATAGGAAAGTCAAGTAAATATTTGGGTCAGCAATAAAAATTAAAATTGTTCAATAACAATACTTGGAAATACGTCGATCCAAGCGAATGTGTATATTTTTCGCCAAATAAATATAATTTTCTTCGTTTGAAGTATGAATAAGAAGAAAATTTGTTTCCCTTGAATGGGATATCGTCTCCGCTAGGTGTAGCGGCGGTTTGTTGCACGAGGTTTTTCGAGATATTAAGTGAAATCGTCATTCAGCTTTGGGACGCCGACAAGTTAACAGCAAAATTTTATCGCTGTGGGCATTTGTACTGGCAGAAGATGAACACGTGGTGGCGGGTGACAATTTAGACATTAACGGTCAGCTGAGAGAAGTTTTGTTACACTACGTAACCAGCGTGAAGAAGTACAGTCATTAAAAGAAGAACTACAGGGGAGTACGTTTAACGTCGCAGCGGAGGTGAAAAAATTGAAGACGGGCAAGAACTTGTCTGGAAATATCAGGGTAACAAAATTCTGTTTCAATTTAATAACGAAGTTGATGAGATTGCGAAGCAAACTTCTAGGGCAGTTGAGCATGGAAAGCTTGATTATTGTAAAGAACTTTTGAAAGAGCTCCGTGAAAAGCTGAAAAAACGTAATAAGCTAATCAGAATCGCTGATTCGTCGGCAGGTGGCTGGGACACTGTCCGTTTGTATGAGGCAAATCCTATAGCTAGTGACAGTGAGGATGAGTCCAAGATCTATAAGGCTGAAGGTGCACTTAAACGCAAACGTTCTAGTTCTAGGGGGAAGACTTCCGCGGTTACTTCTGGGTCTCGTACTTCTGACTCTGGCTTTGTACTCTATCCAAAACCATGGGGGACGCAGTGCTATGCTCCAAGATTTACGGTGCAGCCAACGTTTCCGACCGGGAGGCTTTTTCATGCCCCCTTTGGCACCCCTACACTCTTCTCTGCCTTTGGGTTTGGGACTACAGGACCATGGTTCGCCTGTGGGGAGAAAAAACATATTCGGAGGCAGTGTCCACACATCAACAGAGCCACAGCAGCCAGGAACCAGCCAGCCAGTAGAACAGACCAATAGAGAAAATTTGAAAGATGAGTATTCTTTTGATTCTCGGCATTTTACAAATGATTACTATGACACATATCATAGTAAAAGGCAGATTAAAGAAAAACATTGAGTTTTGGCAAGAGTTTGGCGCTACTGAATTTATATTAGATGTTATTGAAAATGGGTACAAAATACCATTATTCTCTATGCCCCCACAATATTTCAGTCACAATAATAGATCAGCCATGTCTGAACATAAATTTGTATTTGAAGCTATCAAAGACCTGCTTGATAGGTCATTGATCGAAGAGTGTGAAAGTCCACCCAGAGTTGTCAACCCATTAACTGTTTCACAGCAAAGTTCTGGTAAGAAAAGGCTTATCCTTGATTTACGTATTGTAAATCAACACATTTGGAAACAATCTCTGAAATATGACGATTTGAAGATAAGATAGCATTGTCTTATTTACAGAAGGGTTTTCACATGATAAAATTTGATATTACCAGGGCTTATCCTTTCATAGAAATTTTTCCGCCTCATACGGAATTTCTAGGTTTTTCTTGGTCAGATAAGGATGGAAAAAGAAGGTATTATAAGTTTTTGGTACCCCCGTTTGGTTTATCCAGTGCATGTCATTTATTCTCCAAGATTACTCGCCCTTTAGTGGCTAAATGGAGGCGTTAGGGTGAGTGAGTGAGTGAACTCGGGTTTAACGTCCCACCAACAACGAGGTCATATGGAGACGGGACCTCGGTTTAAAGTCTCATCCGAAAGACCGGAGAAGCGGGGGTTCGAACTTGCGATCCCTGGATTGGTAGTCCGGAGTGTTATCCACTACACTACAGCCGCTCCTGAGGCGTTAGGGGAAAATGATTCTAATGTATCTTCCAACGGGTAAGGAGTTTTACACTAGGTGTAAAAATGGTAAGGGGATGTTTGGGAATGTCGATTTGAAATTCAGAATGCTAGCGTTTAAAGTGAATTTCCAGGAAAATTCATTGAAAAAGTTATGGCAGTGTGTTTTTTCTATAATAATGAAAGGCAGCTTTGTATACAGCAGTAGTGGTTTTGGCTGATTAGGTATGATGCATACAAGCAGCATTTGCGGATGTGTAATTTAGCGCAGTATCTGTTTAAAAAATGAGAAAACGGTTGAGGCGACGTTGTCTTTTCATAAAATGTATGGAAAGAAAGCTCAGCTTCAATTACGTTTTGTTCATTCACAAGTGGTGGTGTCGCTGAGACGTTACATTTACACGGAAAAAGTTAGTGCAGCACATATATGGCGGTATCGCCAAAGTTAGTGTTGTACAATATATATCGCGGCAGCGCCAAGTTAGTGTTGTACATATATGGCAGCATCGCCAAAGTTAGTGTTGAACATATATGGCGGCACTGCCAAAGTTAGTGTTGTACTTATACGGCGGTATCGCCAAAGTAAGTGTTGTACATATATGGCGGCATCGCCAGAGGAAGCGAAGGAAATTTGGCAATAATAGTAAATGGTCTTTCTTTGGTTTAAACAATATTTTATTAATCAAAATTTCAACTAAGGTACAGAGACAATAGATCAGGATTTGGTCGAAAGCCCAAGGCTTGTGAGGACCATCTCCTGCTTGTGAGGACCATCTCCTGTTCTTTCTTTATACATTTATTTTTACAGTCTCATCATGTGGAAATAGAAGATCTACCCGAGGTACTGGCAGACAAAGCGGTCCTACTCCCGGAGATTTTAAGACGATCTAGAGCTGATTACACATGTAGGAAGTATGAATTGGGTTTCTTACGTTGGAAGAAATGGGCGGAATGTAATGGGGTGGGGAGTAGGCACATTTTGCCTGCTGAGGTGTTTCCGGTTGCTTTATATCTTGTGTCAATAATTCAGACAGCTAGTACACCTAGTCCAGTAATTACTGCGTTTTATGCTTTAAAATGGTTTCATGAGGTCTGCGGTATGAAATCGCCTACTGATTCTCATATTGTAGTAAATGTTCTTGAAGCTGCTATGCGAATTTTAGCAAAAACCTACGAACAAAAAGGAGCCTATTTCGGTCGATATTCTGATGGCTGTGTTTAAACGTCTTTATCAGGAGAAAAATCTAACGAGTCAAAGGATTATTAGTGCTTGTTTTTTTAGCATATTCCGGCTTCATGAGAAGTTCAGAGTTGTCAAATATCAAAGTCTCCGATATCGCATTTGATCAAAACTATGTGGCCATTTTCATAGAAAGCAGTAAGACTGACAAATATGAGCCGCGACACGACAAAACCAACAATGTGGTTGTGCGCCCTGCGCAGACTCCGATCAGCCTGGGCATCCGCCCAGTTTTATCAGACCCTTTGTTGAATGCTCAAATGGTAGCTAAGGGTCTAAGCTACCTCCATGCGGACAGCGAAGACTCTGATCAGACTGGGCGGATGCCCAGGCTGATCTGAGTCTGCGCTGGGCGCACAACCACATTGTTGGTTTTGTCGTGTCGCGGCTCATACAGAGATGGTTCGTGGATTATGATTACAAAAATCTGGAACATGTCTGTGCCCTGTGACTAATGTTAAGAAATACATTGAGTGGGCAAATTTGTCTTCTGAGGATTTCTTGTTCTGTAATCTAAGTAAAACTAGCTGTGGCTATAAAGAAAGTTATGTCGTATACTTATTTACGTGAGGAGTTTTTGGTGGCATTGTCGCCGCATGTAAAAGATGTTTCAAAATACTGTTTGCATTCGCTGCGATCTCGATGAGCCTCCGCAGCTTCAAATAATGGGGTTAAAGATCACATGTTTAAACGGCATGGCCGTTGGGTTAGTGATTCTGCTAAAGATGGATATATCAAAGATAATCTTAAAGACAGATTAGCTGTTGCACTTTCTTTAGGGCTTTAGGCATTAACACACATATACGTGGGTAAAGTTTAGATCTACTGTCATTTATTGGGCTAGAGTGTTAAGAATCTTTTAATTATATTCACCAGTGTTGTGAGGCTTATCTAATTTTACTATTTCCTTGAATTTGGGATTGTTCCCGTTCTTTGATTTTCAGTCGGCAACCCAAGAGCGTCAGGCAAAATTATATTATGACTGCTTTTAAAGTTATGTAGTTTGTTGTTTTTCGTTACAGAGACGGTATTATGTTTAAGGGAAATATAATTTTCTTCGTTTGAAGTATAAATAAGAAGAAAATTTGTTTCCCTCGAATGGGATATCGTCTCCGCTAGGTGTAGCGGTTTGGTGCACGAGGTTTTCGAGATATTGAGTGAAATCGTCATTCAGCCTTGGGACGCCGACAAGTTAACTGCAAAAGTTTTATATTTTATGTTGGTGTTATCCTAAAAAGGTATTTTGCACAATTTCTAAAGTTAATCATTTATTCCAGGATGTTAGCCTTTGCAGCACTGATGTGGTATGATTATTAAGTGATGGTATTGTGCAAAGTACAATGTACAGATTATTGTTATGTCACCCTGCCATCCAGTCGGCAACCCAATTGCTTCAGGCCAAATTATATCATGTGCTTTTCAAGTTATGTAGTTTGTTGTTTATCGTTATAGAGACGGTTTTATTTTTAAGGGAACTGCCTGTTTTATATAGAGAAATCGATTCTTCGTTCCCTGATATGGCTCGTTTGACCGATGCGTATGATATACAGTCAGAAAATTTGATAAAACTAAGCACCTACCTAGCGTGTGTTAAACGCTACGCCATCTTTGGTTGTCTGTTCCGTTTCCTAAAAAAGGATTTTCCGGATCTCAATACAGACAGTGTTAAAATCCTGGTGGAGTCGTTTTCTGATTTCAAAGATAAAAACAAGAAGATTGGTTAAATTTGAAATAGCAATGTCTCACTGAAATGCGAAGAAGTTGTACAAAAATACCATTGATGCTTAAGATAAGACCGTTAACAATCAGGATTCACAAAACGTCAGCGCAGCAGTTGGTTCTGATGGGATTCACAAAATGGCGGTCAGAATCATACAGTGTCCATACATTCATCCGAGCTATTGTGTATACAGGCTGTCGCAAGGACCAATGAAAATACGAAAGAAAAAAAAACAGATGGAAATAAATTAAAATTTAAATGTACGACAGACGAATGGACTACACAGTTATTTTTTTTTTAATTATCCCATTTAAGATTTTTTTATTTATAAGCCTCCTACCGTTATAGGAAATTTAAGTTTAAAATATCCAGGAACTTATGTGATGTAGATATATCAACCACTGTATATTTGAGCCGTGTCATGTGACTTCCAACAATGTGGCAATTTTGTCATGTGATATTCAGATCACCTTATCATTTATACAGGGTAATCAGAGACCTCGCTGTTGGCTCTATGGTTAGGGTCAATTCCATAGATGGCTGATGTGACAAGCTCGGGCTCTGATCAGACTGCACTTATGTGCAGTCTGATCAGAGCCTTTGCTTGTCACCAATGCCACATTGTTGGAAATCACATGATGTGGCTCATTTGTATTATATTTAAAACGTGAGATGTTTATTGAGATTTCTAATATTTCTTCGAAATCGAATATGCAAACAATTTTTGTTTCTAATTACTCTGTTCAGTGCCTACAATGACAAAGTGTTGCGGTATCTACAAACAGAGAAATGTACATACCCAGGGTTCGAGGTTATAAAACTTGAGAATAATCTCAAACTCAAAATAAAGCACACTGATTGGCTGCTTCCAATTCAGTGTGCTTTATTTTGAGTTTGAGAATGTACTCAAGTTTTAAAACCTTGGGGCCTGGAAACGCCCAAATCACAAAGCACACGTCAACTGCTGACGAAACAGTAAACTTCAATACAGAGAAAATCATGTTAGTGTCTTTTGTTATCAAGTCTGTAAGGCGAAACCAGAAACTGTGTAGGAAGGGCGAAGCTTGCCGAGCCTTTCCTACCTGTCTATATTCGAGCATGATAAACTTTATATCAGAAAAAAAGTCATGCAGCATTTAAAAATTATAAGCCGCAAAAAGCGCTTAAAAAAAAACGCTCGCAAACGCAGCTTTGTCTGAACTTGCTTTGTCGAGATTATGTGACGACGTTAGTCAGTGACATTATTATCCAATCGAACACTGTTATCACGGCCAATATTTGTCTGTAGCCAATCGTCTTCAGAGAATGCGTCTACGGCACTGCCTGGTATCATTTGCACAGGCACATTTCGAAAGTGACATGACATCACATTATGTTATCATACCCCGAATATCAGGCGGAATTATGCAGCAGTTGCATGATAAAAAGAAACACCTAGTCAAACACAGTGGAATTCTGTATTAAGAGCATGATAAGAAGAAACACCTGGTCAAACACAGTGGAATTCTATACTAATATAACAAACACCAATAGCCATTAAAATACCGTAACATTTATTAACACAATTTTATGTTTAAAAAAAGAAATTGCAGTAGTTAAGGTGGTGATTTGTGGTAAATACAAAGATCTGCATAAACCATAAAAAATAACGTACCTCCCTGAAAGTTTGCTGACTTCTTATTTTTGTTGTTCTCTACAGTTTAGAATACAGAATAGAGGGACATGCTGTTAAAAAGAGTGTTTTATATGGAAAAACATCAAAGGGTAATTTTGTGCGCAGAAATCTAGAAAATTAACTTCATTCTTGAAAATATACTTAGGTATGAAGTTTCTTTAATGCAGCAAAAAGAGCGTCCTAGCAATTGTGTGTTCCAACTTTTTCTCAAATTGTAAGGTAGACCAGATGAAAACAGTCACTTTTTCTCAAATGTCTGACCATGTATGGTGCATGTTCACTGCATGGATGAATTAAATACAGGTAGAGCAGTTATACCTTTATCATACTCACAGTATACCATAAAAATACTATATATTGAGACAGTTAGGTCTGAGCAAATAGTGCAAACACAGATCAGACAGGAGCAGTCTGATCAGGGTCTACACTATTTGCCATCCCATTTGCATTTTTGGTGCACATTACTGCACTGTAAAACCAAACTGTTCCAATTCTAGGACAGTTATGGTAATTATTTTTTAGTGTCCCAATATTTAGAATTTTTACCACCATGACACAGGTGTGCATATGAAGTTGTTCAACCTTGAAAATGGACTCTACTGTGTATTTTGGCAAATATTTTGACACAGAAAAAAAACATTTTTATCTGCCCAGCCTGAAAATGTGTGAAAAAATGGTAAAAAAATAATTACTAGGAGGCTCTCCATATTATATTAAAGAACCTTCAGACCCTATTACATTTTTAATGACGATGGTTATTTTTTCAGATTTTTGCGCACAAAATTACCCTTTTACATTTTCTTATATTAACCCTTTTTAATTTCAACAAGTCCTGCATTTTTGGATTCTGAATCGTGAGAAACAACACAAAGAAGGCATCTGCTAATTTTGAAGAAGATCTGTTATATTTTCAGCATTTTATGCAGATTTTTACTTCGCCAAAAATCAGTGATTATCACTACCTTAAAAGAAATGATTGTAATTCTGTGCCCTGGTCGATATATGATTGATTATATGGTTGTGTGAAGACAGGCTTCAAGTGGTTTGTACGTGAAGTGAATGTTCAAAGCAGTGATGCTGCAAAAATTACCGAATCTTCACTTTTCCGTGTAAGACACCGCAATAAAAAGTCTGTACATGCATAATTGGAAGATTCTGAGCAGACTGAGCGTGAACACAGGCTAATCTGAGATTTCTCTGCTCGCACGTGGTTTGAAGTTCATTATTTAGTGACACCAATAATAAGGCATTTTATTCAGGCGAGTTTTGTGTGCAAATCATGGTACAGAGTAGCATTTGATGAGCTTCTGTGGAAAGAACTCTTCTATCGCCGTTGGAAGATTAGTCGCACAGTCCCAATAGCGCCGGGGAGGCAGTCATGGGTAAAGGAGTATAAGAGATTGTTGTATCACACTCCAGTCGTTGAGAGTCAGGTTCTAACAGGTTGCTTGCTCGAGGTTCTCCATGTCAGTTTCTCACACAACGGGAAAATGTTTGCAACGACTTCAAAAGGCGCCGACATAAGGGTGAGTGTGTTTGCAACAAGCAGTTTTCTTGTCCCATCTCTCTCTCTCGCTCTCTCTTTCTTTCTCCCTCATACACACACACACACACACACACACACACACACACACACACACATTGATACTAGTGTGCAAAACATTTCATTTTCTGCAATACCATCTCTTCAGCACAAGCAAAACGTTCGAGCCAATCGCTCGGATCTAGTTTAAGCTCACCTCGAGATTAGTCAATTTAGATTGGTAACCCCAAGGTTAACTTCAAACTAGATCTTATTATTTAGCACTATATGTTTTATTAGTAATGCCTCGTAAAAGAACTCGTTCTCGGTGTGGAAATATTATTTAGAACAGGAGTTGTTTCTCTGTGTTTGTGGACTTGGCCAGTACTTTGATCCTGTCAACCAGTTGACCTTTTTCGCCCCGCATGTGTCCAGGGAAAATGCGCCCAAACAGTTTGTGGTTGCCAGTCTATAGAATGTTCTTAAACCAAACCCTGTCACCATAAGTCGACTGTGCGACCCCAGATTACATAAATGAACACATTTAATTCTTAAAAACTTCCTTCAAGAGCTTTTGCTTTTGTTTCGCTTTAAAATAAGGTTGGGCTTTCCCTCCGGGCCGGTAGTGTTTAGTCGGAGTGGAGCCAGCGCGGATTAATGTCAATGACATTGAATCTGAGTTGACTCCATGTTTGCTTCAACATTTTGTGCCCGGTGGGTTTACTCAGACTCAATATATTCGAAGAGTTAAGGAGCACTGGCTTTCCTTGAGCTCTTCTTAGGGAAGCCAATCTGTCTAGGTGCTTCCTGGTCTGATTTATTTAAGAAATGAATTTCATTTTTCTGAGGTTTATCGAAGTGTAAACTACATTGGGTCACGTGCAAAGTGAATGAACCCCAAAGGGGTTCATGTAAACTTTGCTAGTGACCCAATGTAGTTTACACTTCGATAAATCTCTGAAAAATTAAGTTCATTGCTTATATTTACATTCGTTTCAATCAAATCTTTCATGAAAAATCTTATAAAAGCGCTAAAATTGAAGCAGTAAAACATTTACACGCAGTTTTTTCTGCTAACAGCAGAACGGCATGCATGACGTCATGACGTTGCTGACGTCCAATCAGGTTGTAGAGAGCCATTGTTTATGTTGACGTCATTGACGTCGCGTGTCTCAATGTAAATATTGGAATGTAAACTACATTACGTTCTAATGGTTTACTATAGGGCTTTTCAGTAAATACATCAAGAATGTAAATATTGATTTATATTTTATTATTATTATCATTTTTATTTATTTTATTGAATCTGTGATATATGATAATGTATGAAAGAAGTTCTTATTCATATCAAGATATATGGTTTTAAATGCTTACTTATTTAATTTATTTGTCTTTACTTAAACTTCTGTGATTTGTATATATTGAAATATTACTATATATACTCGAAAAAAATATTAAAGGGTCAAACTTTTACCCCGTGATTTCTGGAACATTTTAAACACATGGTAAAATAAATCATTTCCACCTTCCATTTCATTCATTTTACAAGTTTTGTACATATGAAGATTGAAAATGTAGCCTATATCTTGACCAAGTCCAGACTTCAATTCACACTACCCTCAAAATCAGAGTTGTTTGAAGTCCATAGGGAACAAATTCACCAAAATTTTCGATTTTGCCAATTCATGAATTTTTTGAAAAATTGCTCGATAGTCATCAAGTTTAATCATTTTTAAGGTCAGCAAGCTATAAGAAGTTTAAAACTCACAGCAGTTTTAGAAGTTATGCCCGACCAAACTGACACACTATCAATTCTCTATGGGAATTCAAACAACTTTCATTTTAGGGGTAGTTTGACTTAAAGCTACACCTTGGTCAAGACAAAGGCTATAGGTTCAAGCTTCATGTGTATAAAACTTGCAAAATGAATAAAATGGAAGGTAGAAATTATTTATTTTACCAAATGTTTGAAATTTTCCAGAAATCACAGGGTAAAAGTTTGACCCTTTAATATCTTTTTTTGAGTATATTTTAATCCTGCATGTACTGTGATATTTGTTTTGATACACTTGTTTGTAGAAGAAAAAGCCCTACATGGAATTTGTTGTAAAGTTCTCTATATTCGACAATAAATAAATGTTCTGTTCTGTTCAGAGCAGAGAACACATTTAAAAGAAGGAACATGAGCCAGACTTCGAAGTTTCGGCTGTTGAATCTTTATCCCTCTAAATTAGATAATGCAATCATCATTTTGTTATATATTTTATGGAGAAATACCGATTTTACTTATAGAAACAATGAAGTTATGTAAAGCCTGATCAGAAGCTGCCTGTTGCTGATTGCTTAATTGCTTTTTTGATATGACGTCGCTGGTTTTCAGTCGATAACGTCGTGTCATAAAAAACGTATGACCACACGTGTAATAACACTTTGCGCGTACACGTAACGTCATTGACAACGTCCGTGTCAACAATGCATTTTCGTAATGAAATAATGTTTATTTTAAAGATAATTAAATCCAATTTTAAAGGGTCATATGATAAACAGAATCTTACACTCGTGGTCATTTCATATGAAATTTATGAAATTCGCCGAAGGCTCGTTTTATAAAGGACAAGGTTCACGAAGGGTCAAAATCGGCCCTGTCTCAGAAATTGATGAAATTTTACTATAACATATTTACATGTTTCCTGCGATTGAAAATGGATTTTTTTTAAGTGTCGCGTGTTATTTACGCAATTGTGACGTCATTAAAATACCCTACCCCACGCGACGTACTTAATGATTTTATGACGTTAAAGACGTTATTCAACTTACAAGTTTGCTGTGTAGCGCTTTTCCGTTTGCTCTGCGCTGCCACTCTTTAACGAGGTCGATTAGATGTTGCTATTTCTTTTGCAGCGGGAGCTCGAATGTATATGTTAACCTTTATAATTAACCTCAACCCACCCCACCCTACCCCGCCCCCCCCCACCCCACCCCCGGCCTGACACATTTGTCCTGCGTGATGGTATTACATATAATAGTGACGGTTGTAAAGTTTGGATTTCTGTGGATTTCATTTTTTTTTGCTATACTATCATATTTGATAAGGCACTATTATTTCTGAGTCCGGTGTAAGTTTTTGTTTAGAATTTTGTCCGCAAAACAAAATTTTGTTACATGTACGTACGTTTTATTTTGCGGACAAAATGCGAAGCGCAAACTAATTCCGAGCAAAACTGCTGTTTGTCATTCATGACAATTTATTTATGTTTTTATCAAATAAGTTTTGTTTGCTTTGGAGTTCTGATGTTCTGATAAGAAATAGTAATAATAATAATAATAAAAAACAGAGATGATATTCTTTCCTATGCCGTTATCCGTCATAATACGGCACATACCGAAGTGCTTGCGCGCCGGGTAGTTTTCAGTGTCAAGGAGTCCGACTAATTTGGAAAACAGAGGAGGAAGTGCCTACTGTGCATGCATTAGGTGCGGTTTTGGACATATTATTCTCCCCTAGCACGTCTTTTCTTTTTCAATCTCTCTGGATGACAATGTAGACTGATATATCCTTGGGTTCCACTACACACAAGCTATCAATATCACTCTCTATTCATGCTGATATGACTTGAAGTCTCCATAGTCCTATCGGTGGTAAAAACGTCCAAACTCAAATCGTTGTAAAACGTGGTTTAATCTTCACGTTAGGTAATGAAATATGGATTGATATGCATATATTAAGTCATTTATCTGGCAAAAGTAGAGAAAACAAGTTTTTGAAAAATAACAAATCGGTGCACAAAATACAATTTTCTGTTCTGGTTTCCCGTCTAGCAATGCTATATAAAAACAGGCGGGATAGGGATTGGGGCTTCACGCTTGTACATTGTATTTTTACCATTTTATCTAACTTAATGAAATCGAAAATAAGTCCAAATGAGTTTTCAGACCCTTATTATGTGAAACTCAAGGATGTTTCATTTGTTGCAAGGTGGCTAATCACGGCCATTTACAATGACGAAACTATTTTGAGAAGCTTGCAGCGATACCTCACGATAAAATTTTTTATGCTGATAGAGCAATGGGGCCTTTAAATACTGTTGAAACGGACATAAAATCAAAAGTTATCCATCCAACTCATGCGAGACTAAATTCTGGCCTGTTTTGATAACCTCCCCACAAAAACTTAACACTAGCAATTCAACGAGAGAGCATTTTATTTTTTTTTTCCACTAAGTTAATTGCTTAATTATAGTAAAAAGTGAAATGCACTCTTTTCATTTGAATTTTTGTCATCTACATGTTAGTGAATAAATCATATCGAACACAAACTCTCTTCTTTGAATACGAGAGAACCCGGACAGACTCGGTGCCAGGAGGCGCATCTGATGGATTCGTTCCCTTGAGCCTCATGGGAAACCTCGTTTTGAGAGCTGGAAAAAAGATAATGATAATAATAATAATAAATAAATAAAAATAAATAACTATAAAAATACGCATGAATATACCACGTACAAAATCGCACATTCCGAATGCTCCGTTACGAATTAATTGAACCAACCGACAACAACAGGCGATTAGAAGAACAAAGTGAAATGTCATCGGGAGCTTCGTTAAAAAGTCATCGCGAAATGGCAATAATGGGAAAAGCAGAAGCACCCTTTTCATGATTGAACATTTAAAGCTCTTATATTTAAATATTTAGTTGTCTGAAAGAAATGTACATTAACATATTAAAACATTCTTTCATTGGTGCACGTTTCAAGCACGGCTCGACATGCACTAAAATATTCTTTCGTTTATGCATTCTGTGGCCAAACTGCGGGGAGCTGCAAGTGATAAAAATTTTGGTACGGTATCGCATGCCACAAGTCTATGACATTGATCTTTGATGTGCAGACCCAGATCAGACTGCTTCTGAGTCTACTTTGTGTGCTATTCCATCTGCATCTTTGAGGTACATGTACATTACTACAATGAAAAAATCTTCAATTCTAGGACAGTTACAGTAATTATTGTAGGTTTCCCCCAATGTTTAGATTTTTTTAACTTTACGGATTTACGGTCCCTGTCTTGATCACTAGTAAAACTAATGATAACAAATACCAACTAGAAATGTTTTTCAGAGAAAAACTCATGTCCCCCCACCAGCCCATTTCCAATCCCTCCTATGAATAAAAAACCTGTGCAATTAAAATACTAGGCAAGTTTGGAGAAAATCCATCCACTGGTTCTAAAGATATCCTACATAGATGACTATGTCCTTGCAAATGAGGTCAAGGTCACTAAAATCTAATCAGCTCTTAAAGTTGACCCAATGATGTATCCATACAAGTTTGGTGAAATTCCATCCACTGGTTCAGGAGATATAGTGAGTACAAGAAATTGTCATCTAAGTCCGCCAGTGACCTTGAGAATTAGGTCAAGTCACCAAACTTTAATCAGCTCTTAAACTTGTCCCAATGATGTATCCATGCAAGTTTGGTGAAACTCCATCCATTGGTTCAAGAGATACAGTGGGTACAAGAAATTGTCATCTAAGTCCGCCAGTGACCTTGCAAATGAGGTCAAGGTCACCAAAATCTAACAGGCTCTTAAACCTGTCCCAATGATGTATCCATGCAAGTTTGGTGAAATTCTATTTATTTGTTCAACAGATATCATGGGTACAAGAAACTGTAATCTAAGTCCTCCAGTGACCTTAAAAATGAGGTCAAGGTCACCAAAATCTAATCAGCTCTTAAGATTGTCCCAATGATATATCTTTGCAAGTTTGGTGAAATTCCATCCATTGGTTCAGGAGATATAGTGGTTACAAGAAATTGTCATCTAAGTCCTTTTGTGACCTTGAAAATGAGGTCAAGGTCACCAAAATCTTCTCAGCTCTTAAACCTGTCCCAATGATGTATCCATGCAAGTTTGGTGAAATTCCATCAATTGGTTCAAGAGATATAGTGGGTACAAGAAATTGTCAGCTAAGTCCTGCAGTGACCTTGAAAATGAGGTCAAGGTCACCAAAATCTAATTAGCCTTTAAACCTGTCCCAATGATGTATCCATGCAAGTTTGGTGAAATTCCACTCATTGGTTCTGGAGATATTGTGCATACCAGAAATTTTCATGCCATTTAAGTCCTCCTGTGACCTTGAAAATGAGGTCAAGGTCACCAAAATCTAATCAGCTCTTAAACTTGTCCCAATAATATATCCATGCAAGTTTGGTGAAATTCCATCCATTGGTTCAGGAGATATTGTGCATACAAGAAATTTTCACGCTATTTAAGTCCTCCTGTGACCTTGAAAATGAGGTCAAGGTCAGCAAAATCTTATCAGCTCTTAAGCTTGTCCCAACAATATATCCATGCAAGTATGGTGAAATTCCATCAATTGGTTCAAGAGATATCGCGCATACAAGAGTGGGACGCCGACGCCGACGCCAACGCACCGGGAACTGCACTGAAAACAATATGTCCCCCCTCACCTTTGGTGGGGGGACATAATACTCGGAGAGACGTGTTTGGTTTGCTTGTATCATCAAACTAGTGTAAGGAAGCGGAAAAAAATCATTATTCATTCGGGTGTGTGTGTTTGGGAAGGGAAGCGAGAGGGGTGTGGACGGATGGATGGATGATTGCGATTTCAAATCCTTTTTAGCCGTATTTCAGTCATATCAGGACGATGGGAAGGTGATAATGAAAGACTGTGTGTAATACAACCCCGTTTACGGTTGGAACGATTGCCACATCCAGCGGACCTCGAATCTGTCATGGCTAAACCAGCTGGTGCTTTATTTACTCCATTTCTTTTACCGATTTCCGATTTGAATTTATCATTCTGGAACTTCTGCAAAAAGGAGTCCCGGTAGCTCAGTTGGTTAAGCGCTGGCCTACGGATCTAGCGGACCGCCGTTTACGGTATGAAAGATTCTCGCCTCAAGCGGAATTCGAACCAGTTTCATTGCACACAGCCTTTCATTATCATAATCCCATCGTCCTGATATTATTGAAATTCTGTTAAAAAGGATGTAGAATCACAAGCCATCCATTCATCTATCCATTTACATGCACAGTAAATATGCATATGGTCAGTGGAATAATGACTGGAGATTTTTATCACTTTTCTCGCTTTGCAAACTTAATTGCTTTCTCATCCGCAACATTGCTTCTTTTACTATTCAATGGGCCCCCTTACACCCTACTTATACTTCTGAATAAATGCTATGTTTGGGTCAGTAAAACAGAACAGCAAATCCTTCTGGATTATTTCAGACATGGATGCCAAGCTGTCTGGTATGTGCTCCCATCTTCCCGCTCGTCCGAAGGATTTTGGAAGTCAAAGCCGTTTTCCCCGTAGATCACTGTTTCTCGTCGAATTCGCTGAGTTTGGTATGGGCACAGTAAAGCTAGAATACCGTATTAATCCTAATAAACACCCCTGCTCAAATAAACGCCCCCTTCAATAATGTTTAATTATCTTGCATAAAAACATAGTTTGCTTCTCTAAATTAGGTAGAACTTTGAGATGGGGTCTACTCTTGAAGGAAAAAATTGCTCCTAGAGGAGCAAATTCTTTCCTTTAAGAGTTGAACCCCACCCCTACTGAGAAGGGAGGCAAACATTAACCTCGAATAATCAGCTGTCTCTCAGGGCAAGGTACTCTCTGTCAATGACGTCACCCAACGCTACATTGTGACGTAAGAAACCGCGACGTTACAACTTGGCGCGTCTTTCTCAGTTATTTGTCATTGAAAAAAAAATGGAAAAGTTATTTTTTCACTATGGGCACAGCTGCCTTACAAAAAATATCTATTAAAAATCGATAGATAATTACAATATCTAAGCACTGTCAAAAAATCTTTTTGTAAGGCGACTGTGCCCATAGTCAAATTTACAATCAAAGTCGCGAAAACTCGCGAAAAACATCAAAATACGCCTACCCTACCCCATTATATCGGCCTATTACATAACAGAGGGAGGTTAAGATAGCAAAACAAGTGCTGCTTCTAACAGTTTAGATGCCAGACATATGAACTAGCACAATGCCGATGTTCTTAAGCGAGTCTGAATTTTTGCCAATTTACAGGGCCGATAAAGCAGGTTCACGAACCTTGTCGTTTCATAAAAAACTGACCACTCGAGTAAGATTCCCAACATGTCTTTTCTATGGGACAACACATAAACAAATCACAAGAACAACTACCATATTAGTTCGGTTAGAAGGTGGGGGGGGGGGGGGGGGGGAGGGGGGGGCAGGGGTTATAAGACGGGAGATTTCGTCTTCCAAAATAAAGGAAAATATGTATGTCAGCCTTGTTTAGTTCAGCCTCAAAATGTTTTTCAAAACTTTATTAAAGAGAGCCGTCTTTCAAGACGGATCTTCATCTTTCGGAATATTTTGGAAGACAAAAGATTTGGATTACATCTTTCGGAATGTAGAAGAAGAGAAACCCCCGTCTTACAACGGACGAAATACGGTAGTCATTTTTACGCAAGGACATCGACGACAACAGAGTCCAAATGGTTCAATTTATAGCATAAACAGGCTTTTTATCCAATAATGAAAGCGTGTCATTGTGTCTCAAATCATAGAGCCAGTAAGAATGCTTGCATGAATGTCACGCTTTGCCTTGAAGGCGTAGATCCTGTAAAGGTTATGAGAAAATGGTTACTTATAAAATTGATAAGCCAAAAACGAATTGTTGCTGAAACTGAGGTGTAGCCATTATTTTTATATTAATGTGCTTCTACAGGTACCTTGCCTCGATAAAACTTCGTTTTTTTTCTGTTTAAAATAGTGGAATATAGCCTTGGGGATAGTGTTATATCATTGTTGTATAGTGATCTATTGCAAACATTATCATCAGTTGTTGTATACGCCCTTCTGTCAAATACATGTGTATGCCCAAATTTTTCTGAGCATATATTTCTCACTACTTCCTTTTACACGCAGAGTAAAGAATGCAAACCGTTAGGCTTAATCAACGTTTTTGTTGGATGACATTGAATCACTTAAAAGGCAAAGGCGAGTTATCAATAGCATAATTGTTTGCTTATTGAAGGTCTGGACTACCGATTTTCCGACACGCCTACTGTACTTCAAAATACTGGGACTTGGCCATGGAGATTACCCAAGGTTTTCACAGTTCAACTCTAATGACAGCCGGCTTCTAGTTTCATGTCAGAAAGATAATTCAACACCGATTCTACTTATCTTCGAGTTGAAAGGTTAGGCACTAGACTAACAAATGCAAATCTTTCAGAAAGTGTGATAATTCACAAGGTTTTCCCTCAGCCTTGTATCTAAGGAGTTTTTGCGACCCACATACCAATTTTTTAAGAGTCCAATGCCAAAAGTAAAGGGCCCTGTACTCTTAAAAATGTTATAAAGGTCCAAATCCGGTTACTAGAAAGACCGGAAAACACCTAATGACCGGAAAACGCCGAAAAACGCAGGAAAACGCCGAAAAACGCAGGAAAACGTAATCAAATATCAGGATTTCATTAATATTTTATTTTGAAAACCATTACTTTGTATTGTGCCAAGAATAATATAATTTTTATGAGAATTCATCACTTTGAAGTGGGACTTGGATTTTGACTTGAGAAAAGATTTCTTTTCTGGGAGCCCAAGACACCATTTTTGGGGTCTGAGACTCTCAATTTTGAGTCCGGGAAAACCCTGTAATCCAGCACTTTAAAGGTCACAAACCAACAAGCAGTTTCGAAATTCAGATTGGTATGTCCTGCAAATGATCTGGTGCTGTAATCTCCAGGTCTTCCGTGTGTGCATACATATAATATCCCTACACGTGAAGATGTGTTTATAGGTGTACATAGTGCCGTAAAAATTGATTTTGATAATTGAATTTTCTGGAAAAAAAAGACAAGCGAACAAATGAATATTAATACTCGGAAGACGCAATGGTCTTCTTAAGGGTGGGCATATTAATAGTTTAAACTTACACTTTTAAGCTTTTTTCCCTTCTTTCATTCTGTTTTTACCGGCACATGCTTGAGCAAGCTTCGCTACGGGTGTCCGATTTCCCTCCGCCCGTCATTCCGCTAGTCCACACTTCATGTCGATCCTGGTGTTTAAGTCCCATTTTCTCTCAGACATGAAATCACCAGAATGGCAGGAAGGTTTTCCTAAATTTAACACATGATATTATGACATAATCTGTAACCTTCATATACGACTATGTTTCCAGTTTTGCTGATGTAATATAACATAAGGTATGATACGATAAACTACGACAGGCAGACGATAACAGACGTTAGGAGCTGTTTATTGGGAGATATTTGTACAAGTATACAAATCATGAGGAAGTCAAATGTTTGGATACGGAAGTTTTCCGACAAATCAGCTTTGAGATATTTAACCTTTATCAAAGTTCCGTTTGGCTGACTGTTCATATAGAAAACTACAACCACTGTCGAATTGACTAGTTCAACCAGAAAGGACTTAGATCGGCATGGTTTATGTGTTGTGTATTGACAGCCTTTGGTTGTTTGCGCGTACACAAGACTTAGTGTAAAGCTGGATTAAGCCGAATAGTGACGCAGGTAAATCGCTAGAGGATCGTCTGAAAATCTGAAGACTGTATGCTTGAAAACCCGAAGTTAGACCAGATAAGATCGTCACTCTTTTTAGACCCCATAAATGAAGATCAATGTTCTGCAAAAGTCGAACATTGTGTAAAGTCTTGAACATAAGCTGTAGGGCCATTCCAGTATTACTACAATATGACACAAACATGTTTAAACAGACATTAGTGTTATGCTGAAATAAAACAAGAAGGCCATGAGGCCCTGAATCGCCCACCTGAGTATGGTGGCCATGTAGGTCATGTGACCTAGACCACTTGAATAAATTTCCGTTCCCTCAGCCCCTGGAGGCTGTGTATGAAATTTGGTTACAATTAGCCCAGTGGCTTTAAAGGAGACGTCTGAAATTGTCAAAATATAAGAGACATGGGTCAGAGGTAAAATAATGACCTTAATTTTTTCCAACTGCAAATTTCCATGTACGTATTATGATGACTGTATAAACCAATATCTAGGCCTAATTCTTTTAAACTTGCCCTAAAATCTACCATTTTTCCATACTTGACCTTCCCTTAAAAAAGGTCAAGGTCTGCCAAGGTCATCATTTGAACAATATTGATAGTACTCAAGTACCTGATGCTACATACAAAGATTCAAGGCTATCAATCATTTGGTTCTGCAGAAGAAGGTTTGTTAAAATGTTTTTGTCATATATATGCATGGCGCCCATGTTGGTCATGTGACCCAGACAGTTTGAACAAATTTTCGTTCCCTCAGGCCCTGGAGGCTCTATATGAAATTCGGTTACAACTGGCCCTGTTCTTTTTGAGGAGATGTGTGAAATTTTCAAAATATGAGAGACCAGGGCAAAGGTCAAAGAATGACTATGACATCTTGTAAACACAAATTTTCATGTACTCATTAAGGGTTCATCACACCATCAAGTGGGTGGGGAATGGTCTGAAAACAGACTTTTAAATTTTTTACTTATACTTGTGAAATATGAAGTTTTGCCTATCCCAAATGTAATTTCTGTGTGTTAGCAAGATATATTGAGAGGAACATTAAATATTACATTTAAAAAGAGAAATTAGAGGAAAAAACCCAGAGATAATGGCATAAAACTATTTCGGCATGTTAAAAGTGTCAAGCATGAACTACAATCTCCCAGAGTTGTAAAGCCTTTAACTGTCTACTTTTTAAGAAACCCCTTCAATGTTGGCCTCGTGTATCATGAAGTCAGTCAGGTCGCCATTTTTTCATTCATTAAATTGTAAACAAAAACTTTCAGTATCCTTTCTCACCAAAGCAAGTATTGTACACTGCATGACTGTACCAGTTAAAAGCAAGTACTATTCTAAAAGCAAACATGTGCATGATATGGACGATCAATGCACAGATGTTGACATTGTAGCAGTGAAATCTGTAAGGTCGTGGATATGTTTCTGCTTTGTTTTGATTCTCACAAGAACAGACGAACCGCTTAACAATTTATTCTTGCGCATTTCACGGGGTTGGTAAAACCCCGAACCAGATACCAAAATCCGGAACCAATTTCCCGGTACCAACCTCACAACAATATGGTTTGCATTAATTAACAGCCTAAGTCTAACTTATTCATTGTCATGTCACAGTGCCCGGTCTTTGAACCCTGTCTCCGTGTCAAAGAAAAAAATGAGACAATATCAGAGGGTCTCAATGGGGTACCTCTGAAATCAGTAATCAGTACATTTTCATCCCAAAAATCAGTAATCAGTAAGATTTAAGGTTAAAAACAAGTATTCAGTAAATTTTTTGCCAAATCATTAAAATTACATGTCGCAGCTATTGTCTCTACCTCATGCCAGTGATGCATACTTTGAAGACTCCTGACGCAGTATCATAATTTTTTTTTTATACTCGTTTTTTCGAAGTTGATGCTGAACTCATAGAAAGGCTGTTTTTCTATGTATATATGATACAGATGCATATTTATAAAGAAATGCATGCAATATAACCTGAATTTTTTTCCTTTTTCACACAAGACATAGGTTGTGCATCAGTTTGACAGAAAAAAGGTAATGGCATGTAACTCTTGCATGATTAGGCATGATGTTTATCTAGTTTGTCACATTGTGACATTTTGTCTTCTGTACATTGAAGTCAATCTAAAATGAGTACAAAATTTACGTTACCCAATACTAGTGACAGACCTCATTTAAGCATTGACTAATCCAGACATTTTAGTCTTGTGATCAATCAGTCACGTGATGATTTTATTATACTGAGTATCATAACTTCATTACTGGTGTATTCTGACAAAATTGCAAATACATCTTCCATGTATCCCTACAATCACATCACATTAATATGCCTATATAATTTTGACCCCATCGAACCCCAGTTTTGTATCGGTAAATCTGTGTTTTTCGGGGTTGCATTATTTCTTCACGAATTCTTCTGTTGAATGTGAACTCGTGTAGACTTTTGACAACACTAAATCTATCTTAATGAAAACATATACAATTTAATCATCATTTTTACCATTAAATACAGTGGAAATACCAAGGAACAGAAGTACATATTTTTGCAAAGGCTTGTTAACCTAATGAGGGTATGCAGGCACTTCTGATTAACAAAAAAGTTGTAACTGCACATATGCAGTAGTTTTCATGAATGACTTATTTCATATACGTATCCCTATTTGCCACACATATAAAGCTTGCATGTTTATACAGACATAACTACTAGGAAAGCACAGCTTTTCTTATAAGTCATTAATTTCATTAAATGAATCTTCCTCATATAACATTAAATTGGAGTGGACTAATTACGATTTTTTCGGCGATTCCGGTAACCGCTACCCGCATGTGACGCCACTAACCGGTAATTTGTTCACTCTAATTTCGCTAATCAGTCTATTTTTCGGGCGATTCCGTTAATCACTTAGCATAGGCGACACCGCTAACCGGTAAAATTTCCTCTCAAACTTCGCTAATCAATAATTTTTGGGGCCCAAATTCGCTAATCAGTAAACCCAATTGAGACCCTCATATCAATGATGAAAAATTGTGCTCTAGTAGCCACATGTTCAGTTCCCAAAATTAAGCATAGATTCACAATACAATATCTAAATAGGTTTGAAATTTCTGAATTTATATTTAGGAAAAAGCTGTATGATCATTATGTCATAACACTGGGTGATTTTCCACTTAAATTTACTGATGCAACTGTGGAACCGGAATCAGGTCCTGTTTTTTCATGTGCATTCTCGGCTTTTAGAATGCTGCACGGGAGGCTAATCTTGCTATCTTGAATAACTCTTCGAGAAACAATAAATAATCGAATTCCGATGATTAAAAAGATATGAAATATAGTTAAATACTATAGCGCTTAACGAAGGACTATTCCGTGTTTTCAAGCAAAACAGTCTGTGTATTCATAATGAAATAAGGTGGGTAACTATATTTCATGTCGCATCTTTTTCAAGATGAGTTGTTAGGCCTTTCCGATTTTAATTTGCAAAACAAAAACAAATATGGAAACTTAATTTTTCGCCAATATATTCTGAAGAAAGCGGTGATCGAGGGAAGTATTGCTGAATAAAAACACAGACAATTGTTCTCTATCGGATGAAAACAATCTGCGATTGTGTTACGTTGATTAAAGGTATTTATAGCTTCTAAAACCAATTTACACATTTCAATGACACGTGTTTACGTGAAAGTGCAGAAGCACGTTTTAGGCAAGCTCTTTGGAATGTTAGAGAGTAGGGTGGCACATTCATACAATGAACAGATGTTTATGAGATAAAAAAATAAAGTTGTGGTTTCAAGGACAGGTCACAGCAGTAGCTGTGTATTTTGGCATAGCTGTGTCATGGTTTTTAAATATATACTGGTGTTGTGGACACATCAGTGCAAATTTATTGGAAATTAATATGGGAAAGAAGATGCAGAAAAAAAACAATATTTCGGGGCAGCAGTTCACGGACACATCTTTTATTTCAAGATTTTGCATGGAACAGAAAATAGGCGACAGTGATAAATTTTTCACATTATCATCATATCAGGTAACCAGAGGCCATTCCTGTTAGTAACAGAAGTCTTGTGCCAGGCTACACATATCGTCTAGCAGTTTTTCAAACCATATTGTTGACATTTGGAACACATTGCCCGACTGTTGTTTCGGCAGCCTTTGCTAACGTGTTCAAGAATCGTTTGAACATTCACTGGCATAACCATCCTTTTAATAGGAACGTATCCATACGACAGACGCGCGTTTCTGTATTTAACTTCTTCAGTTTTGCTAAACCCCAAAAGTTTGAAAGAAAAGAGATGATTGACTTTAAATGGTCTTTAAATTATATCCCACATGCTACAGGACCCAGAACAAACAGGATAGGACAGAAGTGCTTACAGAAAGTGAGAAAGCTTAACTCTCAGAGATTTACAGAGAGATTCTATTTTATTGTCTGACCTGCAGATATCAGAAGCGAGACATAAGTTTTGCTTTTATGGCATCATTATTAGTGTCAGAGGCCTAAACTTTTGTCAACTTCTCTGATTCAGCTCTCTTTTGTGACAGTGCTGTGACAGGGCAGATACCATCAACCCTGCAATTATTATTACATTTCCACCACTAGAAATTTGTCTGTTGGTTAAAGTAAAATTAGCTATTTGTTCATTTCATTGTGAGTGAATTATTCATTTTATACTTGATTTCAGTTCATTTCATGTGAACTTCGGGAAAAAAAAAGATCTTTTTGTGAAGTTCATTTTTTGGAAGAAAAATATTGTAACTGTGAACTATAGGTACAAAGTATTAGACTTTTACATTAGATTTTTGCACAGTGATCCAGATAAGAGGAGGTTACAGGGATAATTTAGAGATAATTTCTAATACTTCTGCATAAATATAAGTTCTGACCCCTCATTAGAACTGCCTCATTGAGACAGTTCTAATGAGGGGTCACAACATATTTTTGGTTAAGAGATAAGAAAAATAGAAAAAGAATCTGAGAATTATCCTAAAAAAACACACACCTTAATTGGAGCCCTGAATTAATTTTACACATTCACTTTTTCTTTTTTTAATGGTTAAAGAATTTGAAGGCTAAAATCTAAGTCTTCATAATAAACTGTTCAGTGTTGTCAATTGTAGCGATGAAAATTCTTCAAATTTGTAGGTGAGCTGTCTCTAAAATGTGTGTTGTTGAATACTGTCTTAGTTGGGGCATGCATGGTGATTTAATTATAAGATTACTCAGTTACTGGCTTTTCCAACATATTTTTGTTTGAGTGGATTATCATTTTCTGAGACCCTCAAATTTTGGCAGTTTTAAGCCATTTGTTCTATTATTTGCATCAAACTCAATACCAGTGAGGGAAAAGAAAGTTTTAAAATACAATACTTTTTTCTTCTTCAAAGTTGAAGAGGCGTATTGTTTATGCCTTGTATTGTTTTTTAATTGGGTTGATTTGTGAGTATTCACCTTTCATTATCTTCACTAACTGCTAACTTTTGTATTTGTGTGTGTTATGGAGGGAGAGACCGTGGGGGAATGGAAAGAAGAGATAGGAGAATAATATTTATAGCTGTCCAAAACAGTTGTGCTGGAATCAGTTTATTACTCAAAGCATGTTCTTACTCTTATGGTCTGTAATTATCTCCCCAAGATTTATTTTATTGCATATAATGTCCACCATACCTTTATTTTGGAACTATTTTGTGATTTGTGACTAAAACATGGTGGATATTTCACATTTTTTTTTCAGGTAGTGGGTCTCTGTTGAATTGATTTTTGTATTTGTTATTTGTTTCTATGCAATTTTCATTCTGGGAGATTGTAGAAGGCTGTTTGGAGATTTTATCAGGGTAATTATTTTGGGTTAGAATTTCATCCACATGGACTTTTTGGCGTCCTTGGGATAGCCAAGTCTCAGATATGCTAATTTTCTTTATAATTGCTTTTATTATACATGTTGTATCCCAGAATGATGTTTGTATTATTTGTACAAATAAATAAAGTTTAAACTAGAATGATGTTCAGGTGGTATGTAACATTGAAGGCTTGAAAGCTTAGTGACAGACCCAGTTATTTAAAAAGATGTATCTCACATTTTTCAACGTACCACACCCACTACACATTGTGATGAACCCTTAAGATGACTGTTTAACCAATTTTCAGTCAGAATCGTCAACAGTTTCCAAGAAATCTTATGTTCTAGCATTTTCTCATATAAGGTGCCCGAAAGCAAATTTGACCTTACCATTAAAAAAGTCAAGACCAACCCAAGGTCATAATTTGAACAATCTTGGTAGTACCCGTGTACATAATGCTACATACCAAGTTTCAAGGCCATCCGCTAATTGGTTCTGAAGAAGAAGATTTTGAAGTTTTATACCATATATGGGCGAGGCGGCGATGTTGGTCATGTGACTACGACCGTTTGAACAATTTTTCTTTCCCCTGTTCCCTAGAGACACTATATGAAATTTGGTTACAACTGGCCCAGTGGCTTTTGAGGATATGTGTGAATGTGTCAAAATATAACAGACCAGGGTCAAAGGTCAAAGAATAACATTGACCTCTTGTAAGCATAAATTTTCATGTACTTATTAAGATGACTGTATATGTCAATTTTCAGGTCAAAATTTTCAACAGTTTCCAAGACATCCTATGTTCTAGCATTTTCCCATATAAAAGTTCCAGAAAACAAATTTGACCTTACCATAAAGAAGGTCAAGGTCAACCCACGGTCATAATTTGTATAAACTTAGTAGTACTCCGGTACCGAATGCTACATACCAAGTTTCAAGGACATCCGCCTATTAGTTCTGGATAACAAGATTTTTAAAGGTTTTTACCATATATGGGCGTGGCGGCCTTGTTGGTCATGTGATCAGGACCATTTGAACAACTTTTCGTTCGCCCACCCCCTAGAGCCTCTACAGGAAATTTGGTTATAATCGGCCGAGTGGTGTCAGAGGAGAAGTCGTTTGAAATTGTTGACGGACGACGACGGACGATAGGGACTTACCATCCTATAAGCTCCCACGGAGCGGCTGGCTCAGGTGAGCTAAAAAGTTGCTATTTTGGAAATGATAACACCACTGACGTGCAGCGGGTGTCGTTACCATGCCCTCCGTCTACTTCGATATCTCGATTCTCGATAGCTGTGCACTATATTTCTAGGACATTTTCAGATCATAATGTAAATAGATTTAGACACCTGCATATAAATTTAGTTTACTTTATTGTATTTTTTTACGATTTTATGGCTGCAATGTCATTACTTCTGGATCACCCCTCGTAGCTACATGTGTATAGATATTAGACCTATATGTCACGTCTGTAAGATCTTACGATTAAGGGTATTTATTCAGTTGCAATGTATCAGACAGGAGCGTCGGTAGTGTAGTGGATAGCACGCTGGACCACAAATCCAGGGGTCGCAAGGTCGATCCCCTGCTTCGCCGGACTTTGGGATGAGACTTTAAACCGAGTTCCCTTCTCCGTATGACCCAGGGGCCGTATTCATAAAGCCACTTAAGTCGTTGCTATGCTGTTGCTAGGGCTAAATATCTATAAAGGAGATTCCGTACAACTATGAAATTTGGTCTGGAGGAACAGTCTTTGTAAGACTGTTCCTCCAGAGCAAATTTCATAGTTGTAGGGAATCTCCTTCAAACAAATTTAGCCTTAGCAACAGCATAGCAACGACTTAAGTCGTTTTATGAATACGGCCCCTGATCGTAGTGGGACAAACTTGATTTCACTCGTTCACTAAGTTAACTCAGTTTTCAGAAAACATGTTTTCTATCAATATACTCTCGAAGGTATGAATCCGACTTGTAGACCGACTCTGTCTGATGACCCAGTCGTTCGGTAACTCTTGACTCATTTTCGTTTCGTAACAGCTCTTTGTCGTTTTGTAATAGCCTTTGTATATAAATAGTTAACCAGGAGTGATATTTGTAACCTTAAGATTGGTATACCCGTCAAAACATATTGTAAGAAACAAAAAGCGATCGTTTAGGGTACATGTATGTCAGTAGATTAGCCATGTTGCATTCAGCAGATTTGTGTCATGAAACAATTGAGTCGCAACACGACAAAACAAACAAAGAGGTTGTGCGCCCAGCGCAGACTCAGATCAACCCGGGCATCCCCACAGTTTGACCAGAGTCTTCGCTGTCCGCATGTAGGTAGCTTAGACCCTTGGCTACCTTTTAAGCGCAATGCAAAGACTCTGATCAGACTGGGCGGATGCCCAGGTTGATCTGAATCTGCGCTTTGCGCACAACCAATTTGTTATTTTTTTCGTGTCGCGGCTCGTTTGCTTCTGGAGTGTTAAAATGGCGGCTCATGTTGCATGGCTCTTGTGTCATGCGATATGTGTAACCATGGAAATACACACAAAAAACAACCCGCATTTTCTCCATTCTGATATCATAAATAGTTTATTTATTTATTTATTGGTTGCATAACGTCCACGTTAAACAGCTATAGTCATGTCGGGACGGTCAGTTAACCTAGCCACACTATTCCTGGGCAGGCTTAGACATCCTAAGCGGTTAACCAGTGCGAATACTTTCGCCAGTAACTGACAACTGCCCTTTTTGAATCAGCGGTAGGAGAAACGAAAGTATGTGACCAGTTCCTGTATCGAACCCAGTACCTCTGACTTATGAAGTCAGGTGCACTACCGATTGCGCTACGCGTCCCGGCTATATCATAAATAAGCTTGTTTATCCACGTTTGTCATTGTAAAAGACTGCAGCTGGCCGGTTTCAAGCAGGCAATTTTCATTGAATTGTTTATCAAACGTGTCGAAATGTTGTGCAGCTCTTTCTAGTCGCCAGCCAGAACTAGAAATGTCAGAGGACCTGACAATATCCCCACTACCTACAATGTGTTATTGCGGTATTCTGTATGCGTATGTTAACGTTATGGTTTTTGCCGGTTTTACAAAGAATTGTGGGAAAGCGTCATTAGAAACCGTGTAAACAAATTATAAAACTGGAGTAAAATTTGATAATTAAGGTATATATGCCTTTATTCATAGGAAAATTTGCCTGTAATAAGTTTTACCATAATGCATATATTCCAGGCCGATGAGTGCTTTATTCTTCCTTAAATCAGCTTTTATAGAGAAGAAAGTGAAAGTAGACATTTTATCATATATTTGTAGAATATAACCCATAGTCGGGTGCTTAAACATAATAATGCTGTCCGCCAACCTTAAACCTCTTTCCGGAAAGTCACTTTTGGGCCATAATTTGCCTTTTTCATCATTTCTTGTTATAGTATTCGGCGGTAGATGTTATGGTTTCTTTCGGCTAAGATATGTCATCCTACGGTTAAATTGGTAACTATAATACAGTATTCTACGGTTTTTGGCGGTGGTATCCATTCTCACCTTCTTGCAAACATTATGAATTTTATGAGTCAGATTTCAAGAAATGTCAATATAAATGAAAGAAAATGTAAACAAACTTCTTTGCTGGCCTACGATGGGGGATTAATGGGTATGACTCTCTCCTTCCTATCTTAATAGTAATAGTCATGACTAAATTCATTTAATTCATCCCTTTAAGTATAAAAAAGATGTTTCTCCATATTTCCAGAAGAATATTTCACTGCTGCCACTGTTTCAATGACAAATCAACCTTTGAAGATGTCATAAATCATACAGCTGTTATCATTAAGCACAGCAATAAACCACCCAGGCCCACATTCACAAACACAACTCAAACTCATACTCGACTCATACGCCAGTAAGGTCGGTTGAACTTGACGCTCGAGTAAGCCTTGAATGCCTGAAGCTCAAGTATACAGTTTTGGTATTCACTTTGTCTACGTGGAGGAGACTCTAGTTACACTCAAGTTAGACTCGCATCATGTAAAGGACAGTGTGGAGCCAGACCGGACCTCCTAAAGTATATAAACTGTAATGACTCTAAATTTTGAGACATGGTTGGCTTATCAGTGTAGAATTTAATCATACTAACTGTACAATTCGTTAAATTATAAATATACCGCGGGAACTACGCTTTTCTACTTGACGTCTGAGCGTCCGTCCGGTTTACCTTGCTGTGCCTGAAGAAGCGTTCATGGTGTAGCCTGTTAAACATTGATCATGGATTCGATACCGTCCTTCTCCAGTATTTTGGCTGAAACGTTAATCGATTTTTCCATTCTCGTACAGTGATTTTTTTCACTATTTTGGGAATTGCGCCGGTGCCCACAGAATTGGGACAAATCTCTTTGTATTTTCCTTAAATTTGAAGTTTCAGAACATCTATATTGGCTAAAGTGGTGGGATAGGGGATACTGAAACTGAATATATAATATTCAAATTCAATTATAGCTATATATCTGCCAGTTCTGCAAGCAAGCAAGTAAATCTGTGCGTGTAGGTCCCTAGAAAAATTCTTCCTGCAACTGGGAATTTTTCAGCTTGCAGTTGGGAAAAAAAGATACTATTTTGAATTGGGACTGGTGCCTTTTATGGCTACCACTTATATAGAGAAAAAAAATCACTGTCGTACCACTGTATTTAATGTTGTTTAACTCTACCTCCTGGTAGTTTCTGCGAGCCGCCCCCCCCCCCCCCCAAAAAAAAAAAAAAAAAAAAAAAAAAACACACAAAAAAACCGACCCCTTCCCGCCTTCACACGTCATATGCGCTTTCTTTACTTGTTTCGTGTACAGCTTTTATACCACGGATTTTATCCAAACTAGGCATATACTAGTATAGTGACACGGGGACGACTTTGTTGCATGCAATGAACAGCTTCGATGATACTAAAATTAATTGTTATGGGCGTGTTTCTATATCATTGTAGCCCCTCCATCACCCACCCCCAATAGACGATGTATGCTATGGAGGTCCGTCCGTCCGTTCGCTCGTCCGTCTGTCTGTCCGACTATCCACAAGTCTTTGGTTCCGTCCTTTTTTCATGGCTGAAATTTCAGTAACCACAAGTGATTTTTTGTTAGGTGTACCAAACTTGGATACAATTGACTTTGATACTGAGAGGACTGGAGATTATTTTAGCCATTTTAAGACAGTAATATTTTGTATTAAAATGTTGGTTATTATTATTATTATTATTTATTAATTATTTTATTGCGTGTGTTTGAAACTAATGACATTTATTACATGTATTACTAAATATAGTAACAATATCTTGGATACGCAGTCCAGTATGGCTCGTGGTTCCTTTCCTCATATCAGCCTGCTCGTGCAGAGCCATATCGGCCCGCTCGTGCGGCCATTCGTAAATAAGACTGCGGAACGCAAACTGGAACAACTGTAAATTTATGGCTTGAGCGACTTGATTGATATGGGGGAGAAAGACCGACAGGCAACTGCTAAGCGGCTTAGAAAGTTTCTAGAGAAAACAAAAATCCCAAATAGAATCGTAAACACAATGTGATAGTCTTTTACGGAAAAATCCTCCTCAATGAATTTGAAATGCATATTGTAAGGTTTTTTTTTCTCTGTCTCTCTTTCTAAAAATTTGCTCTCTCTGACATTCTCTCTAATTCTTTGAATTTCTAACTTTGTTTGAAAATGATTGCATAATGATGTCAGCATGGCGGCGATGCGTGCGTGCGTACTGTACTTTTCAACGTAACATAACGTCAAAAACATTCGACTTGACGTATCGCCCAAAATAGGTTCGTTTGTTTGAATCGGTATACTAATTTTAGGGGAAATGCAGAATACATGTAATAAAGAGGTTACGACATTCCTAGGGTCGCATTGCCAGGCATATCGGCCCGTAGCCTAAAGGCCCTCGGGCAAATATGGAGCTATTCGGGCCGATATGGCTGGCAACGCGACAGTAGACATGTAATAACCTCTACGTAGCAGTACTTGATTCAAGACCAGCTAGGCTTATGTAGCTGAGGTCAATGTAGAACATTTATGTTGAGCACCCTCTTTTAATATTGTATAAAATTGAAAATTAAAATAAAATTAAAAAAAATGTGTATGTTGAAGCTTAGTACTTTCAAAGATTTTATTCGTTTGACTATACATATCCCACCCCTTTCCCTAATCACACCACTACCACCTATATCCATAGGGAAGAATTCTCGTTATAGTTACGGGATGTTTTCGATAATAAGAGGGTCGGAGATAAGCGATTACCTGTGTACGGTTCTCAGTTTAACAGGAAAATGTATAGAAGCTCAAAATAAATTATATTTTCTTATTTAATTTATTTTCCGACATTACATTATAACGTCTAGCTCAAAAGGGCATGATTTCAAGCTCTTTAATCTGGTATAATAATTATAGAAATGCGTCAATGAGAAGTTTCTTCCATCAGAGCCCATAGTTTTCTTTCTACAAACCATGCGTTTCTTAACACAATTTATTCAAATTACGCGAACCTTCGTTTTTGGACCTAAATAACATATATAAATTAACATTTGCGAATCTATTATAACGTATGAGCTGAAAGCTGTTATTCCACTGATTACAAAGATGTATTTTTTACATACATAGCTAAATAGAAAATTTCTTCCCTGAACGCCTAATTTTGCTAACTATTGATTCGAAGCTTGGTCGAAAATTTTCTCTCTATTGACCATTAAGACCCTGGAATTTGTGGCCAAGGGCTAAAGTTTACAGGTAGTATAGAGTTATCGATTTGACAACGTAACGAGTTTTCTTCCAGATGGCAAAATGAGTTTGGGGTTGGGGTATATTGTTTTCAATCTGTCCGCCAGTCTGCTGTCCGCATTTTAGGGTTTTACTTATACCGCATTTGTCGGATCTCAATAACATTTTTAACATATATTTATGATGACTGGAGACAAGTCAGCCTAACAAAAAGGGGACCCGAAGAGGTTTTTGAAGGAATTACGTTTCTTTGTAGATCTAGTTTCCGCTAAAAATGTGTAAATAGTGTCAGAGTTTCCTTTATTAAAAGTTATATTCTAGCTCAACATTGTTAAGATATCAGTCAAATTAGAAATTCGGCTGGTTTTTGACAGGTTTGGGGTTGTTGTTTGTTTGTTTATTTGAGGTTTACTTTAACAGCTATTTGAGACAGTGTCCTTATCGAGCGGTCAGTCAGAGAGAGGAAGAAGGAACGATAGGACAGACGAGAGTAAAATTAAATCCGACCCCCATTCCGCACCTGCTGCAAGCACAGCAATTATTATCCAGATTTATAGTACGATCCTCGGATACCCAAATCTTTAGCATGAGATACCCCATAACGTACAATGGATATCATGATATAAGTGGGATAGAACGCAGTTTGTCCGCCTGTACGGTCGATAATGCACTTGCTAAAGCTCGTGGTTTATGTCTCCGTACAGGAGGACGAACTATGCTCTAGCTTACACTAGTAAGACTCGCCTACACCAAACGTAGCCCTACCCGACCACGTGTGAATGCGTATGTGTGGGGAGGGCTATCTCTTCTCTCTCTATCTCTTTCTCTCTCTCTCTCTCTCTCTCTCGGAGACGAATATTTTTTAAACGACATTATAGCTGAAAGGAAATACAAATCACATGACGTAAGACAAAACTCTGTCTGTGAAACGCAGCACCATAAAATATGAATTTGTCACACACACACACACACACACACACACACACACACACACACACAAATGAAAAATGTATAACATAGAACCCATCTGGCCTATAACAACAGCTTTTGGTAGTCGTGCTTCTTCGTATTGTCATATCATAGCCATGAAATCGCTGAAATATTTGAGCCGCCGTCGAGGGAGCTTCACCGTCCCTCGACCAATTCTTACTTACTGGAGTTTACTCCAGCTGCACTTATGTCTATGAATACGACTTGACCTTACCTTGAGACAATCGTTGAGTTTGAGTTTAGTTTGCAAATAGGGGCCTCAGTATTAAAAAAAAAAAAAGTTAATAATTTAATATGCATGCGCCCAAAAAGTCTAAGATCAGCCAGTCTTTCTATGATGTTTTACAATCATCCAACTTATATTGAAGTTGTGATCACTAAGGGTCTTATGATATTCTCGGAGATCTTGGGTTCTTATTTCGATCAGGACAGGTGGTACTTAAAGCATTTGCTAAAATCGCCTTGCACACATAGGTTTACCATCTCTATTTTACTATTTTGCTTTTCATGTCACAATATTTACCGTAGGAAACATAAACGTCCACCGTAAAATACGTTAGCATAACATTCGAAAACCAATACATAAGGTTTGGATTAGCCGTAGAAAACTATAAAACCTTTTTTCTAAAATTCACACGTTTTCATACATTCGTGCATGCTGCAGTAAATATCGGTGTACATTTACAATTTAGTGCAATATTCCTCTGCATGGACAAATACAGGAGTAAATAGAGCCAGTAAAAACCTACTTATGATGACTGAGATTCTCGCTAAGCATATTTCGATAAAACTGCCAAAACAAACGAAAAATTTTACGTGCAAAGGGATAACAGTATGAGTTGGAGTTCTTCGGCACAGCATAAACGGTTAGATTTGCATTAAAATATGAAAATTAATATTTATTTTGTTAAAATCGTCTGCTAAACGGCCGTTAACATTAGAAATCTTCATCAAAAGCCGTAGAAAATCGTAACGTTAACCGTAGCATGCAGAATCCTGAAATAACACATTGTAGGTAGTGATCCCCCATTGCACTAATTTGCTTTAGTATACACTGCCATTAAAAAGGGCTAGAAAAAAGGTGCAGAGCAAACTCTGTCGCACATTTTCAGCATTATTAAAATGAAAAAGAAAAAAGGATAAATTAGGAATGAATAAAAACACCGTAGGCACTACATGATACTCCGCCACTGCACGGCATCGTAATAATCCCCCGCCGAAGGTGGAGGGATATAGTTTTCTCCATGTCCGTCCGTCCTTCCGTCCTTCCGTCCGTCCGTCCTTCCGTCCGTCCGTCCGTCCGTCCGTCCGGAGCCATTACTAAGTAACCATTGAACGGAATTTCATGAAACTTATGATAAATGTATAACACCATAAGGCGCTGATGCACGTGAAGTCTCGTTACACTGCGTTTATTAGTGCAGGAGTTTTTGCCCTTGAATTGCTTTCAAAATGATAAAATGAGCCATAACTAAGTAACTAATTTTCATAATTTCATGAAACTTAAAATAGATGTATATCACTATAAGGCACTGACGCACATGAAGTTTCATTACAATGGCTTTAGTAGTGCCTGAGTTATTGCCCTTGAATTGTTTTCAAAATGATAAAATGAGCCATAACTAAGTAACCAGTTATCAGAATTTCATGAAACTTATAGTAAACGTGTATCACTATTAAACAGTTGTGCACATAACATTTTGTCAGAATGACATCAGTAATGAATGAGTTATTGCCCTTGAATTAATTTGAAATCAACCAATTTAGCCACAACTGAGCATTCAATGAATGGAATTCTATGAAACTTATACTAAATATGTATTATTATAACAGGGTGATGCTTGTTAAGTTTTGTTGGACTTGCTTCAGTGATGCATGAGTTAATGCCCTTGAATCGCTTTTTAAAACAGACAAATTGAGTCATAACTAAATAACCAGTGAACGGAATTTCACAAACCTTAAAACATTATGTATCGTCATAACATGACAGTTAACGTCAAGTTTTGTGAAGATGGCATTAGTAATGCATGAGTTACTGTCCTTGATTGGATTTTATAATACACAAATACGCCATAACTAAGTTGCAAATGAACAAAATTTCTTGAAATTTGATATAAATGTATATCATCACAGCGAGATGATGCTGAAGCAAGTTGTTTAGAATGGCCTCACTTATACATGGGTTATTGCCGCTTGATTTAAAGTCCACAGCTTCAGTCATAACTAAGTAACCAGTGAACAAAATTTTATCAAACTGAATTAAGCCATAAAAAATCAGCCATTTCGGCGGGGGATATAAATTAAATGAATTTACTAGTTTATTTTTGAGATTTATAATAGCTAAATAGCCACAGAACTGAGATAGACAGAGATATGATGTCCTTATTGTAAACAGATATTAATATAAACCACTCAACAATGTGTGGCATTCTGACCAGTGAAGGTTCAGCTCAGGCTGTAAAGCAGTTCTGTGAGTTGAGAGACTGCGTTTCTTATTCTATGATGTTAGTAGTAAAGGGCGGCACTATGGCCCCCTAGTCCGGAGACTAAGTCCGCAGACTGGGGCAGTCTCCGGCCGGGAGGGGGCCATAGATGCCACCGCTTTAGTAAGCTTTAAAAGGCTAGTTTGAAATAACTAAGTCTTTTTTCAGGGGAAAATCTATGTAAAATGGCATAGGAGATGTCGTAGGAAGCTATACAGTCATATGCGTCTGCTATGAGTCTCTTGGTCCTGTATCTCAGGGCCTCACTCTACCAGAGGCATAACTCTATAGCGTCAGTTGATGGTGTAAGTTGCTGTGGCATACTCTTTTTCATTCTGTTCAATTTCTGAGGCTTTACAATAATATGCGTCTGGTATCAGTCTCTTGACCCTGTATCTCAGGCCTCACTATACCAGAGGCATAACTCTATAGCCATAACTCTATTTTATCTTACTTTTGGACAGTATGCCTTCGTCACCAAACTTGCCTTAAGTCAAGTTAATAATTCTATTTTATTGATAGTCATGTGTCATGTGAAAATTTTATTTTATTCATTTCCAAGTATGTCATTGCCTAGTTACTATGTAATTTATGTATATTGTGTTTGTATTTGTTTTGAGGGCCTCATGGAAGATTGGGGCACCCCAAATGAGTAACCCTCTTTAAATAAAGAATTTACTTACTTTACTTACTTACTGCGTCAGTACTTGTTCCTTGGGAATTAATAAAATCTTGTATCTCAAGATTTTGATGTTGTAGACTGAAATTATTTCTCACTAGCCTTCTAAAGCCTGACTACTACATTTGATGACGAGAAGATCTCTGCTCCCAGTGTGATTGAACGTGTAGGTATCTAGTGGAAGGCCCACATATCAACATTGAAATTGTGGAGCTGATGTGGATGTCAAGTGGAAGGTCCACATATCCACATTGAAATTGTGGAGCTGATGTGGTTGTCAAGTGGAAGGTCCACATATCCACATTGAAATTGTGGAGCTGATGTGGATGATGTGGACTTGATGTGTATGCAATGTGGAGGTTATGTGGATGATGTGGATCCACAATGTGGAGTTTCCACATGTCCACAGCTACACATTAGACAAATCGGCTTACCCTGTCCCATTTCTGACAGACTGAAACAATGCATCTCAAAACCTCACTGTTACAATAATAAGAACTGGGAAGAAAAGAATAAATAACATCAGATCAAATTCAGAACAATTTTATTTGTCCCGCTCACCTATTCATTACGACAGACAGAGGATTAGGTCCGTCACTCTGTCTTCGTTTACATGATGATCATTAGTCTTTCATAGTAAATCAAACTCTTTTGATAGGTCCCACTGCAGTTCTACTATCATTTAAATGATCCTAATGCTTTTCCATCACTGAAATGGTTAATTTCAAAGTCCTATCAAGAATCAATGTCATTGGGTTTCCTCTTCAACAGTTAAAGTTGGTCTTTCATATTCGTCAAGTTTTCGTTCAAGTAGATATCTTCTTTTTTTCACTGCATACTGCATCGCCTCTTCTTCGTCATAGTCTTCATCTTCTTTCAATCTGTGAGCTGTTGATATTACTTTCTTGTGGATAGGATCTTTTCTCAAAGCAGACCCGAGTGCCACGAGGTCTTGATACTTGGTAACCAGCGTTGATCTGTATTTTGGTTTCAGTTCTTCATATGCCATTTCCTCAGCTGATTCAACATCGATGTTAGGTGTCTCCTGCATGATATTTTCCACTGTTTCATTGAACTGATCTTGATTGTCTCTATAAGTGCTTCTCATTAGTCTATCCCAAGGACTTGTCTTTTGAATTTTCCTGCGTTTGGCTTTCTGTTTTTCCTCTTTACTAGCAGACTCACTGTCTGTCTCGACTTCTGACGGTTCTGTGTCTGAGAGTTTACTATAATCATATTCTCCAAAGATATCATGTCCGTTCATTCCCTTCAAATATTTTCTGTTTGTAGTTACATCCGATGCTTCTGAGATAATACTTTCTTCGCTGTCAGACATAGTTGTAGTTTCTTTACAAACACCACTTGACATATGTCTTCTCAGGCTGTCTGGTCCAGCAAATTCACGGAAGCACTGCTTGCACTGGTATCGACCCATTAACGACTGGTTGAAGAATGAAGTTATATCCTTTGACTCCCCCTTTTATAGTCTGCAATAGATATTAAAGAACTTGTGCTAAGTTTGGTAAACCACTGCAATTCTTACATTTTTACCAATTGCATGCACTTTTGTGAACTAAATGATGTAGAAAATTGTGAAAAAATGTGTATAATCTAAAGTCAGTTTTATTAATTTTGTCAATAATCTTAATACTAACTGAATTTTAACAAACCTACATTTAGTAAACTGAAACAAGTTTACAACGTTACTCAATCACCATAGCATTAAAAAAGTGACTAACACTTTATTTCATTGTTTTTAACTCCAGCTTGTTCCCTGTCTGTCTGTTGATATCTTCTTTAGCTTCACTACGTCTATGACATTTCTGACCCCCAGAATCATTCTTTGTCCGTCTGGAACGTCTTAACTGTTTATTCTTCTTGTGTATGTATCCTTTGAGTTTGGGTTGTTTTTCTTTCTCCTCATGACACAATGAACGAATTTCTGCTCTGCATAGTCGGCAATACTTTAAAGGTCTACCTTCTCTGCGCCTTTTGTCTAAAGCAGTTGACAATCGTTTCATGAGGTATCGAATCTGTCCAAAGGTAGGATTTCTTTTTCTTTTTTTGTACAACAGGAATGACAGGCAAGCCTGAAGATTCAGAAGTTAGCCCACAGTGTGCTTTTGTTATGTTGTTGGAACTACCAGACATTCTGCTTTCTCTCAAGATTTTACTTGAAATGGTGACGTTTGCAACAGTGTGTTGTATTTATACTCATTTTATGTTTCTTTTTTTTATTTAATTCGCCGCCTGAAATGTAACTTAATTAAAGTCTTTCCAGAGCTGAACTGAATATCTTCACCGGTATCACCTTTGATACTGATATGAACTTGATCAATATAAGATTTTCCTACTGGAACGTAGTGCATGTTGACAATTTTTATTTGTGTGACTGCTGAGAGCGTTTTGAATTCTCAAATGGTAAAACTCTCAAAATAGGTGCCGTCACGTCACCAAGGTATGTATAATCCACTACATCTGAGTACACGTACAAGCGATTATGCAATATATTTAGGTCAACTCCATATTTGAAAGTATATGATTCGTTTCCAATGGGGTTTTCTGACATATCCGGATTAACTCCAAGAGCTTCTCCAAGTGAAGCTGGGAAGCGAATCCTGACCTGGTTTGGATTTTGTGCAACAACTTTTAGACGATTTGTGGTATTAACATAAGTAATGCTGATAGAAGCATTTATTTGTTTCATTAAAGATCCATGTTTTGTATCTATTACAGATTGCATCTCCTCCACCAAATGCTGTGGAGAGTTGTAATTTCCTTTAGGAAGAAATAATTTATATTCATGACAGCCCTGTCCACTAGCACACAGATCCTTTGTCGTATCTATTCCTTTAGCATTTAATACCGCTTGGTCCAGAAATGACAAAAAGAAAAGGTTATTGTTTTCTGAAATATTATTGACTCGAGATGGTGTAATCAGTTCCACTAGAGCAACTTCCCACTTTTCGCTTTCGATATTTATCTGGTGATCTGATCTCACAGTAAAAGAGCTCTGTGTGTTTTGAGGGAAAGTTTTCAGAGAACCATCACTCAGAAGTGTTAGGTAGAAGTCCTTCATGAACAGAGATGAATTATAGCTCATCAAAAATCTTTAACTGCTTTGATTTTTTTTTGCTTCTTACTTCTCTCTGTTCAAAACTAGAATGAATTCATATCTGAACACCACACTTATATACCGGATAGCATTTCAAGTTTCATATATTATTTCACACAATTTTCATCAAAATTATAGTGCCATAGAAAAATGCAATATTTATTTCTTGCATGCAACAAGACAAAAATATGCACTTGAAAAAATTAGCAAGAAGAGAGTGCTGTACAGCACTTTTTCTTCCCCGGTCGGTTACCTGGGAAGCCCTGGCGATTTGAACAGCTATCTACATGATCACAAGCCCTGAATGTCGCTATGGACCAGAGACCTGTCAGCGGAGGTACCTTTTACGGAACCATGGATGTTCCGACCCCTTAAGCCATAGGCTTCTACTGTTTCACATGTAATCGATAGACTTCGCATCTGCGGGCCCAGGCGGTATAACCGTTGTGCACACCAGCTCCAGTCCAGTGGTGACCGGCAAACCCGCAATATTAATATGCGAGTTCCCAATATAAATAACTAAACATAAACCAGCTTACTTGAAACAAGATTGGAAATTTGCATATCATGTATCTTTTTTTAATTAGGTCATGTTACTATTTATAGTAGCACATTTTAGAATATAAAAATGAATTAGAGAATAATAAAATCTACATTTTGGTGTTTCTTTTATCAAAATCGGCAGAAAAATAACGAAGTTATTCAATTTTTTTCATATAATGGTGTTATTACAAGGTAAATAAATCTGGATTGACTTTGTTTATTCTATAAATAGACAGGACAAGTAGTATCTTTCAGAAAAATGATACAAATAAAAAGTGAATACGTGTATGCATTTATCACTTCTGTTATGAGTATATTATATGTTTACTAATAAACTATAAAAAACCCAAAACAACAAAACATGTCGGGTATGCACTGCGCATGCGCGGAATATGGAGGGTAAGAAAACTAAATGATGCCTCAATGGATTTTCAAAATTCTTTTTTATTCGAAAGATCAGGTCAAAATCTATCAAAAACTGTTAAAATAAATTGTCAAACTGCGCATGCGCAGAATATAGAGGGTAACAAAACTAAAATAACTCCAGATTGCCTTGATGGATTTTCATTTTTTTTTCCTTTATTGAAAAGAACAAGTCAATTCCTACCAAATGATATTTCAAATTAATTAACCGCAAAGTGCATGCAGAGAATAGAAGGTAGGAATCAAATATAACTCAGAATAAGGATGTTTGAGGAACAAGTGAACCTCTGGGCAGTTGGTATTGTATCAGTGAGGTTTTGAGATGCATTGTTTCAGTCTGTCAGAAATGGGACAGGGTAAGCCGATTTGTCTAGAGTGTAGCTGTGGACATGTGGAAACTCCACATTGTGGATCCACATCATCCACATAACCTCCACATTGCATACACATCAAGTCCACATCATCCACATCAGCTCCACAATTTCAATGTGGATATGTGGACCTTCCACTTGACAACCACATCAGCTCCACAATTTCAATGTTGATATGTGGGCCTTCCACTAGATACCCACACGTTCAATCACACTGGGAGCAGAGACCTTCTCGTCATCAAATGTAGTAGTCAGGCTCTAGAAGGCTAGTGAGAAATAATTTCAGTCTATAACATCAAAATCTTGAGATACAAGATTTTATTAATTCCCAAGGAACAAGTACTGGCGCTAAACAGTTATGCCTCTGGTATAGTGAGGCCCTGAGATACAGGGTCAAGAGACTGATACCAGACGCATATTACTGTAAAGCCTCAGAAATTGAACAGAATGTGGTAGAGTGAGGCCCTGAGATACAGGACCAAGAGACTCATAGCAGACGCATATGACTGTATAGCTTCCTACGACATCTCCTATGCAATTTTACATAGATTTTCCCCTGAAAAAAGACTAAGTTATTTCAAACTTACTAAAGCGGTGGCATCTATGGCCCCCTCCCGGCCGGAGACTGCCCCAGGCTGCGGACTTAGTCTCCGGACGAGGGGAGCCATTGTGCCGCCCTTTACTACTGATGTTAAACATATCAGTGAAGTTTCATTCAGATATTCCAAATAGTATAGAAACTACAGGTCAAAAACCATTTTTAAAAAAATCTGCCAAGGGGGTATAACTCATGAACTGGAAAGGTAAGAGTGACGGTCCTTCGTCACAATACTGTATGTAATCTTTGTTGTGGCAAATATCTATGAAGTTTCATTCAGATATTCAATAAAGTACATATATATATGTATGTATGTTACAATTTAAAAAACGAATAAAATATGTTTAAACCAATAAAGTACAGGAACTACAGGTAAAAAAAAAACATTTTCAGATCAATCAAGGGCGGATAAGTCACAAATTGGAAAGGTCAGAGTGACAGTTCTTAGTAACGATATGTAACCTTTGATATGAAACATATCTGTGAGGTTTCATTCAGATATTCCATACAGCAAGGGAACTACAGGTCACGAACCATTTTTCAGACCTATCAAGGGTGGATAATTCATCGACTGGAAAGGTAAGACTGACAGATCTTTGGCACAGAAGGTAACATTTAAAGTAAAACATATCTGTGAAGTTTGATTCAGCTATTCCATATAGTAAAGGAACTACGGGTAAAATACATCTTTTTCAGATCAATCAAGGGCAGATAACTCATAAGCTGGAGAGGGAAGAGTAATAGTTCTTAGTCACAATATGTAACTTTTAATGTAAAACAATTCTGTGAATTTTCATTAAGATATTCCATATAGTAAAGAAGCAACAGATAAAAATAACCTTAGAGATCTTTAGAGATCTTTGAAATTTCTTAGAGAAAAATAACCTAAAATTTATGTCTAACAGATAATCAGACCAAATGCTGTACATAGCTATCCCCTAATTACCAGTTCGTTGCAGGTGGCAGCTATACATGTTCGTGAAGTTGGCTGCCAGTTGCCAGTTGCCAATTGCCTATTCAATCGGCAACTGGCAAATGGCAGCTAACTTCACATTCTAGATGCCAATTCGCAAATTCTCGCGAATTGGCGACAGGCAACTGGCAGCTAGTTGCCGATTCGATTTGAGATGCTTTTACAGCTGAATAGGAAACTGGCAAACGGCAGCCACATGCCAATTCGCGTGAATTGGCAACTGGCAGCCAGATGCCAATTCGACTCGAGAGGGTTTTTGAGCATTCCAGGTGAATAAGCAACTGGCAAACGGCAGCCAAGTGCCAATTCGATTTGAGAGGATTTAAGCCGATTTAAGCTAAATAGGAAACCGGCAAACGGCAGCCAGATGCCAATTCGCAAATTCTTGCGAATTGGCAACTGGCAACTGGCAGCCAGATGCCAATTGGATTTGAGAGGGTTTAAGACGATTAAATCTACATAGGAAACCGACAAACGACAGCCAGATGACAATTCGGTATTTCTTCTGAACAGGAAACTGGCAACTGGCAGCCAGATGCCAATTCGATTCATGAGTGTTTAAGACGATTAAAGTCATGAAGGAAACCGGTAAACGGCAGCCAGATGCCAATTCACAAATTCTTGCGAATTGGCGACTGGCAACTGGAAGCCAGATGCCAAATCGATTCCAGAGGGGTTAAGAAAATTGAAGCTACATAGGAAACCGGCAAACGGCACCAAGATGGCGATTCGAAAAGGTTTATGAATTGGAAACTGGCAACTGGCAGCCAGTTGCCAATTCGATCTGAGAGGGTTTCAGACGATTTAAGCTACATAGGAAACCTACAAACGGCAGCCAGATGCCAATTCGCTAATTCTTGTGAACTGGCAACTGGCAACTGGCAGCCAGATGTCAATTCGATTCGAGAGGGTTTAAGACGATTAAAGCTAAATAGGAAACAAGCAAACGACATCCAGATGCCAATTCGCTAATTTTTCCGAATTGGCAACTGGCAACTGGCAGCCAGATGCCAATTCGATTTTCAAGAATTTAAGACGATTAAAGCTACATAGGAAACCGGCAAACGGCAGCCAGATGCCACTTCGCTAATTCTTATGTATTTGCACCTGGCAACTGGCAGACAGATGATTATTCTATTTTGGAGGGCTTAAGACGATCAAAGCTAAATAGACATCGGCAAAAGGCAGACAGATGCCAATTCGCAAAGGCTTGTAAATTGAAACTGGCAATCCGATAAAAATTCGATTTGAGCGGATTTAAGACGATTAAGCCTAAATAGGAAACCGGGACACGGCAGCCACATGCTGATTCGCTATTCTTGTGAATTGGCAAGTGGCAACTGGCAGCCAGATGCCAGTTTGATTTCAGAGGGCTTAAGACGATAAAAGTTTCAGGAAACGGGCTAAAGGCAACCAGATGCCAATTTGCTAATTCTTGTGAAATGACAACTGGCACCCAGATGCCAATTCGATTTTTGAGGGTTAAAGTTAATTAAAGCTAAATAGGTATCCGGCAAAAGGCAGCCAGATGCCAGTTCGCTAATTCTTGTGAAACGGCATTTAGCCACAGGCAGCTAGATGCTAATTCGATTAGTGAGGGTTTAAGACGATCAAAGCTACATAGGAAACCGGCAAAATGCAGCCAGATGCCAATTCGAATTTTTTTATGAATTGGCAACTGGCAACTAGCAGCCAAATGGCAATTCGATTTGAAAGTGTTTAAGACGATTAAAGCTTCATAGGAAACCGGCAAACGACATACAGATGCCAATTTGAATTTTTTTATTAACTGGCAACTGGCAGCCAGATGCCATTTCGATTTGAGAGTGTTTAAGACCATTACAGCTACATAGGAAACCGGCTAACGGCAGTCAGATGCCAGAAATGTTTAATGAATTGGCAACTGGCAACTGGCAGCCAGATGCCAATTCGATTTGGGCGGGTTTTAGACGATTAAGGCTAAATAGGAAACCGGCAAACGACATCCATATGGCAGCCAGTTGCCAATTCGATTTGAGAGGGTTTCAGGCGATTTAAGCTACATAGGAAACCTGCAAACGACAGCAAGATGCCAATTCGCTAATTCTTTGAACTGGAAACTGGCAACTGGCAGTCAGAAGTCAATTTGATTCGAGAGGGTTTACGACGATTAAAGCAAAGTAAAATAACCGGCAAATGGCAGCAAGTTGAGAATTGGCAACTCGCAGCCAGATGCCAATTCGATTTGAGAGGGTTTAAGACCATTAAAGCTACTTAGGAAACTGGAAAACGACAGCCAGATGCCAAATCGAAAAATTTCATGAATTGGTAACTGGCAACTGGCAGCCGGATGCCAATTTGATTCGAGAGGTTTTGAGACGACTAAATCTATCTAGGAAAACGGCAAACGACATTCAGATGCCAGTTCGCAAATTCTTGTGAATTGGCAACTGGCAACTGGTAGCCAGATGCCAATGTGATTTGAGAGGGTTTAAGACGATTAAAGCAACATAGGAAACCGTCAAACAGCAGTCAAATGTCAATTCGCTAATTCAAATGAACTGGCAACTGGCACCCAGATGCCAATTCGATTTGAGAGGGTTAAAGACGATAAAAGCCAACTCAAAAACCGGCAAACGGCAGCCACATGCCAGTTTGCTTATTCTTGCGAATGTGCAACTGGCAACTGGCAGCCAAATGCCAATTCGATTTGAGAGGGTTTAAGATTATTAAAGCTACTTCGGAAACCGGAAAACAGCAGCCAGATGCCAATTCGATTTTTTTATGAAATGGTAACTGGCAACTGGTAGCCGGATGCCAATTCGATTCGAAATGGTTTGAAACGACTATATGTATCTAGGAAAACGGCAAACGACATCCAGATGCCAATTCGCAAATACTTGTCAACCAGATGCCAATTCGATTTGAGAGTGTTTAAAACGATTAGACTTACATAGGAAACTGGCAAACGACATCCAGATGCCAATTCGAATGTTTTTAACGAATGGGCAACTGGCAACTGGCAGCCAGATATCAATTGGATTTGAGAGTGTTTAAGAACATTAAAGCTACATAGGAAACCGGAAAACGGCAGCCAGATGCGAATTCATAAATTTTTATGAATTGGCACTGGCAGCCAGATGCCAATTCGATTTGAGACTGTTTAAGACGAGTAAAGCTACATAGGAAACCTGCAAACGGCAGCCAGATGCTGATTCGAAAATTTTTATGAATTTATAACAAGCAGCTGGCAGCCAGAGGCCAATTCGATTTGAGCGGGTGTTAGACGATTAAAGCTAAATAGGAAACCGGCAAACGACATCTCGATGCCAATTCGCAAATTCTTGTGCATTGGACACTGGCAACTGGCAGCCAGTTGCCATTTCGATTTGAGAGGGTTTCAGGTGATTTTAGGTAACTTGCAAATGGCAGCCAGATGCCAATGTGCTAATTCGTATAAACTGGCAACTGACAACTGACAGCCAGATGCCAATTCGATTCGAGAGGGTTTCAGATGATTAAAGCCAAGTAAAAAACAGGCAAACGGCAGCCAGATGCCATTTCGCTAACTATCGCGAATTGGCTACTGGCAACTGGCAGCCAGATGCCAATTCGATTTGAGAGTGTTTAAGTCGATTAAAATTACTTAGAAAACCTGCAAATGGCAGCCAGATGCCAATTCGGTATTTCTTATGAACTGGCAACTGGCAACTGGCAGCCAGATGCCAATTCGATTCGATTGGGTTTATGACGATTAAAGCCAAGTAAAAAACCGTCAAACGGCAGCCAGATACCAGTTCAACAATTCTCGCGAATTGGCAAGTGGCAACTGTTAGCCAGATGCCAGTTCGATTTGAGAGCGTTTAAGACGATTAAAGCTACTTAGGAAACAAGCAAACGGCAGCCAGATGCCAATTTGAAATTTTTCATAAATTGGTAACTGGCAACTGGCAGCCGGATGCCAATTCGATTCGAGAGGGTTTGAGACGAATAAATCTATCTAGGAAAACGGCAAACGACATTCCGATGCCAATTCGCAAATTTTTGTGAATATGCAACTGGCAGCCAGTTGCCAATTCGATTTGAGAGGGTTTGGGACGATTAGAGCTACATAGGAAACCGGCGAACAGCAGCCAGATGCCAATTCGCTAATTCTTATGAACTGGCAACTTGCAAATAGCAGTCAGGTGCCAATTTGATTCCAGAGGGTTTAAGATGATTAAAGCCAAGTAAAAAACAGGCAAACGGCAGCCAGATGCCATTTCGCTAATTCTTGTGAATTGGCTACTGGCAACTGGCAGCCAGATGCCAGTTCGATATGAGAGGGTTTAAGTCGATTAAAGCTACATAGGAAACCTGCAAACGGCAGCCAGATGCCAATTTTGTATTTCGTATGAACTGGCAACTGGCAACTGGCAGCCAGATGCCAATTCGATTCGATTGGGTTTATGACGATTAAAGCCAAGTAAAAAACCGTCAAACGGCAGCCAGATACCAGTTCAACAATTCTCGCGAATTGGCAAGTGGCAACTGTTAGCCAGATGCCAGTTCGATTTGAGAGCGTTTAAGACGATTAAAGCTACTTAGGAAACAAGCAAACGGCAGCCAGATGCCAATTTGAAATTTTTCATGAATTGGTAACTGGCAACTGGCAGCCGGATGCCAATTCGATTCGAGAGGGTTTGAGACGAATAAATCTATCTAGGAAAACGGCAAACGACATTCCGATGCCAATTCGCAAATTTTTGTGAATATGCAACTGGCAGCCAGTTGCCAATTCGATTTGAGAGGGTTTGGGACGATTAGAGCTACATAGGAAACCGGCGAACAGCAGCCAGATGCCAATTCGCTAATTCTTATGAACTGGCAACTTGCAAATAGCAGTCAGGTGCCAATTTGATTCCAGAGGGTTTAAGATGATTAAAGCCAAGTAAAAAACAGGCAAACGGCAGCCAGATGCCATTTCGCTAATTCTTGTGAATTGGCTACTGGCAACTGGCAGCCAGATGCCAGTTCGATATGAGAGGGTTTAAGTCGATTAAAGCTACATAGGAAACCTGCAAACGGCAGCCAGATGCCAATTTGGTATTTCTTATGAACTGGCAACTGGCAACTGGCAGCCAGATGCCAATTCGATTCGATTGGGTTTATGACGATTAAAGCCAAGTAAAAAACCGTCAAACGGCAGCCAGATACCAGTTCAACAATTCTCGCGAATTGGCAAGTGGCAACTGTTACCCAGATGCCAGTTCGATTTGAGAGCGTTTAAGACGATTAAAGCTACTTAGGAAACTGGAAAACGACAGCCAGATGCCAATTTGAAAATTTTTATGAATTGGTAACTGGCAACTGGCAGCCGGATGCCAATTCGATTCGAGAGGGTTTGATACGACTAAATCTATCTAGGAAAACGGCAAACGACATTCCGATGCCAATTCGCAAATTCTTGTGAATAGGCAACTGGCTGCAATAGGCAACTGGCAGCCAGTTGCCAATTCGATTTGAGAGGATTTTGGACGATTATAGCTACATAGGAAACCGGCGAACAGCAGCCAGATGCCAATTCGCAAATTCTTGTGCATTGGACACTGGCAACTGGCAGCCAGTTGCCATTTCGATTTGAGAGGGTTTCAGGTGATTTTAGGTAACTTGCAAATGGCAGCCAGATGCCAATGTGCTAATTCTAATGAACTGGCAACTGGCAACTAGCAGTCAGATGTCAATTTGATTCCAGAGGGTTTAAGATGATTAAAGCCAAGTAAAAAACCGGCAAACGGCAGCCAGATGCCATTTGGCTAATTCTTGTGAACTGGCTACTGGCAACTGGGAACCAGATGCCAATTCGATTTGAGAGGGTTAAAGACGATTAACACTACTGAGAAACCGGCAAACGGCAGCCATATTCCAGTTCGCTAATTCTTATGAACTGGCAACTGACAGCCAGATGCCAATTCGATTCGATAGGCTTTAAGCCAGTTAAAGCCAAGTATAAATTCGGGAAACGGCAGCCAGATACCAGTTCGTTAATTCCCGCGAATCGGCGAGTGGCAACTGGTAGCCAGATGCCAGTTCGATTTGAGAGCGTTTAAGACGATTAAAGCTACAAAGGAAACCAGCAAACGGCAGCCAGATGCCAATTTGAAAATTTTTATGAATTGGTAACTGGCAACTGGCACCCGGATGCCAATTCGCTAATTCTTATGAACTAGCAACTTGCAAATAGCAGTCAGATGCCAATTTGATTCCAGAGGGTTTAAGATGATTAAAGCCAAGTAAAAAACAGGCAAACGGCAGCAAGATGCCATTTCGCTAATTCTTGTGAATTGGCTACTGGCAACTGGCAGCCAGATGCCAGTTCGATTTGAGAGGGTTTAAGTCGATTAAAGCTACATAGGAAACCTGCAAACGGCAGCCAGATGCCAATTTGGTATTTCTTATGAACTGGCAACTGGCAACTGGCAGCCAGATGCCAATTCGATTCGATTGGGTTTATGACGATTAAAGCCAAGTAAAAAACCGTCAAACGGCAGCCAGATACCAGTTCAACAATTCTCGCGAATTGGCAAGTGGCAACTGTTAGCCAGATGCCATTTCGATTTGAGAGCGTTTAAGACGATTAAAGCTACTTAGAAACCAGCAAACGGCAGCCAGATGCCAATTTGAAAATTTTTATGAATTGGTAACTGGCAACTGGCAGCCGGATGCCAATTCGATTCGAGAGGGTTTGATACGACTAAATCTATCTAGGAAAACGGCAAACGACATTCCGATGCCAATTCGCAAATTCTTTTGAATAGGCAACTGGCAGCCAGTTGCCAATTCGATTTGTGAGGGTTTATGATGGATAAAGCTACATAGGAAACCAGCGAACAGCAGCCAGATGCCAATTCGCTAATTCTTATTAACTGGCAACTGGTAACTAGCAGTCAGATGCCAATTTGATTCCAGAGGCTTTAAGACGATAAAAGCCTAGTAAAAAACCGGCAAACGGCAGCCAGATGCCATTTCGCTAATTCTTGTGAATTGGCTACTGGCAACAGGCAGCCAGATACCAGTTCGATTTGAGAGGGTTAAAGACGATTAAAGCTACTGAGAAACCGGCAAACGGCAGCCATATTCCAGTTCGCTAATTCTTATGAACTGGCAACTGGCAGCCAGATGCCAATTCGATTCGATAGGCTTTAAGCCAATTAAAGCCAAGTAAAAAATCGGCAAACGGCAGCCAGATACCAGTTCGTTAATTCTCACGAATTGGCGGGTTGCAACTGGTAGCCAGATGCCAGTTCGATTTGAGAGCGTTTAAGACGATTAAAGCTACTAAGGAAACCAGCAAACGGCAGCCAGATGCCAATTCGAAAAATTTTATGAATTGGTAACTGGCAACTGGCAGCCGGATGCCAATTCGATTCGAGAGGGTTTGATACGACTAAATCTATATAGGAAAACGGCAAACGACATTCCGATGCCAATTCGCAAATTCTTGTGAATTGGCAAATGGCCACTGGTAGCCAGTTGCCAATTCGATTTGTGAGGGTTTAAGACGATTAAAGCTACATACGAAACCGGCAAACAGTAGCCAGATTCCAATTCGCTAATTCTTATGAACTGGCAACTGGCAGCCAATTTTTTTTCGGGCAGTTTTGATGCAGTTATAGAGAATAACAGGTGAATAGGCAACTTGCGAAATGCAGCACGATGCAATTCGCGGTTCATGCGAAGTGGCAACTGTTAATGGGCTGCCAGATGCCAGTTAGAGCTTAGCGGGTGAATAGAAAACTTGTAAATGGCAGTAAGATACCGATTCGCAAATTAATGTGAATTGGCACTGGCATTTGTCAGTCAGATGCGAATTTAAATTGAGGCAGTTAAAGAGACAATTATTCAAATGGGCAACCGGCAAACAGCAGCTAGTTGTCGATTCGTCAATCCTGGTGACGTGGCAACTGGCAGCCAGCTGGCATTTCTAAGTGAGAGGGCTTCAGACTAGAAAATATTAATAGGGAACAGTTACTGGAAGCTGACAGCCAAATGCCAAAATCTAAATAGGCAGCTGGCAAACTGTAACCAAATTCCTATTCCGAAGTTGTAATGAATTGGCAACTGGCAACGTGGAGTCAGTGGCCAATTCAATTTGAGAGGGGTTTTAAGCTTAAAAAGTCCTGAAAGCGGGGGATATAAATTCGTTACTGGGAAGAACCAGTCCCAATCTCTCATCCCCCGTAAGCAACTGCCTACTTTTTTTCACATAAAGAAACATGGTCGGTATCTAGAGCTCGATTCCACGACCCTCAATCAGTTAGAGGTTACAGTGACTTGAAGTAAACGACCTAAGCCACTCGGCTACGGAGGTTGGTCGTTCCTGGTCTTTGCATACTTTTTACTTTCACTTTCAGCAGTTAGGAAGCTGCGGTATCTCTGTAAATACATACATCGATGACATTTTCAAATACTGTTTGCTTTATTTTATTCTAACCACGGAGTAAATGTGTCTTTCATAGTTAGCAGGTGACTGTAGGATAGAGTGTTATAACTGAACAAGAGATTCGGAGAAATACTGCTTGAAAGATGCCATGCAATCGATTATGCAGGCATCACACTGTCCCGATAATGACACCTGATGGCCATACGATAATGGAAATGTTCAAATTCGGCTCTGATCGTAATAACATCGGGTCATTCGTGAGAGCATCTAAAACCATCGTATGACCGCCGAATGATTTTCTCTTGCTTCGGCAGCAACTTCGTGAGCGGTGGCAAAATCTTTGGCATGCAAAAAAAGAATTGCCGAATGACATTGCGAAGGCTCACTTTTGTGTTGACTTCGTGTGTCCATTTTGCCTTCGTAAGGCCATCGTGAGGGCATCTTGTCTAATCATGTCATCTTCGTCTTTACTTCGTGTGATCATCGGTGCCATCGGGCATTTTTCGCCTCACGAAGACATTACGAAGGAAACAAAAGCAGCCCGATTGTCTTCGGAATGCAACACGACTTCGTAAAGCTCTCTTTATACCGGCGTGTAGCCTTAGAAGTGTAGTACGATGGCATCGATACGGCGAAGTCAGCCGAATTTGATAGTTCAAGCGTTTTAGTCTTGTGTGTCATGATAACGTGGACATATATAAGGACAGCGTCAGAGCGTCTTCCTCAGTCATTTGTGTAGCTCTTAAAGCTGAAATAACAGTAATTATGTATTTGTCTTGTTTTTATGGCAATCCATTTTACCATTTATCCTGTTTAAGAGACCTATGATAAGATACATAAGAGATCTGATATAATAAAGTAAAAAGATAGGCAATGATCAGGAAATGATACAACCAAATCCCACATTCCACTCTCAAAACCAGTAGGGAAAGAAGCACATACACACAGAAATTGACACATGTTTACGAAAGACACACACAGTAAACCGAATGAGCAGCTCTTTCCCAAACAGATGGTCATTCAGCTACCCCAATAACAGCATCAACATCTATTTTTACTTATTTTTTTTGTATTTTAATTGCAAAACAAAACAAAACAGAAAGCAGATTGGGCAGCAATACAGGTGACCAAACCGCCAGAGACCATAGACAAGCGGACACACCACAATATAATATCAAGGAACAGCAACAGAAGTACCGCCTTGGAACGGTCAGCACAAGATTACTTGGGGCTTAAACTAGTTTTACTGGACCAAACCTCGCCCTCTGCTTCTGCAGTGGTTTGAAACATTAAGTTAGCTCTTTGGTCCGCATGAAGGTTTCCTAACTCACCAATGATTCATCACCGGAAACAAACAAATCACGGATAAGGCCTGAGATGAATCAGAGATGGGGACTCAACGGAAAGAACGTATTGCGACACCAGGAGACTCCTGGGAAGTCAGACAACACCACTGAAATACGGAGCAAAAGAAAACTATGAGTTGAACCCCAATAACCAAGCAACAGACAAGGCAAACTCCGGCCCCAACCAACTGAATTAAGCAGCTTTATGTCGGGCCCATCATTGAGTCTGATGCCTGACCAACCGGCGTGCAATTAAAGAGGGAAGCAAACTTTTTAACCATAATTGGGTTAATCACTAAACACGCCAACTGTAGCATTACATTTATATCATATCCCATACGATAATTTTCCTAAACTGATCAGAAAAAAATCAGACTTACCTACAATTTTATTAAGTATCTAAAATGATGTATCAGATATCTATATTAAATGAGATATCTTATATACTATATTAGATGTCTTATTTAACATATAATATAACTTAAAAGTTAAATATAAGATAACTTGAAAGTAAAATAAGATATCATATACAGCAGATATGTTTTGAGAAATAAGACATCTTATATAGTTATATACAAGTTTTAAAGTATCTAAAATGATGTATCAGATATCTATATTAAATGAGATATCTTATATACTACTGTGGTGGTGCGTATTTATCAAAGAAACCGAAATATGTTTTATCTGTCACAGGGTAGGATCTTAGAAGATTTTTATTGACTAGCTAACTTGTAAATTTGCTCATTTATTATTAGGAGATATGTATCATTATTGCTGTCTTTAGATATTACAGTATTGTCGAAAAACTGTTGACTGTAAGAAACTAAATAATGATGAAGATTTCCTCGTAACGTTGTGTAAGGAACCTTACTATAGCATAGTACGCATAGCTAAGGAAAACATGCTATGAAACATTTTTCTTGCAAGGCTATAGAAACATTTTTTTTTTTTTATGTTTCACTTTATTGGTAATATTTCTGTCCATAATGAAACTTCGTCCCTTTAATATATGACTGTTTTAAGTGAAGCTAGAAAGGATTATTTAAAGATAAAAATGTTGTGCTATTTTTTGGTATTTCTGCTAAAATGAGTACTTACGATAATAGGCCTGTGCATCTGCGCAATGTTATGTGCAAAATGATAAAATCAAACAGTGTCTGAACAGTTTGCGCAAGCTGATCGGAATACGTTGATAATACGCTATATGTATACAGTATAAGTAACATGTTTATTACGCGTGCATTAATCGATTATCGATCATAAAATCCGATATTACCTCCTATCAGTTATAATAATTGTCATCTCATTTAAGTTTGAAATGAACTCATCATGGAACAACCAAAGATAAATGCCAAGAAATATAAAGCTGCAACATTCAATTTATGGAATTAGTTATTCACGGTTTCGGGCATGACATACAATATATATTTTAGTTTAAACAATATAGATTGATCAATATGCAAACTTACTCAGACCAGCTTATGCACTTGCGAAACACTGGTCTGAGTCTATGATCACTTAATAATTTTTGTTTTTGTCAATTTTAGTATATGTTTGTATAACCAAACATGTTTCTGCACAAACCGAACTGATCCGAATTTCTGATCAAAATATTTTAAACATGTGTGATCAAATCAGGCCAGGCTGTGCCTCTGCGCAAACCATTTAAATTGGCAAGCTGTTCTCATGTTACAATTAAATTTAGTTAGAATTAAAAACAGTTAGAAATACGAAGATACAAGGCACTAGTCACCGGCCAAGGCCGGGCCACTTTTTTCTGGTCATTTTTCATAATTTTCCTCATACGAGCCGCGACACGATAAACAAGCAAAATGGAATGCGCACCCAGCGAAGACGCAGATCAGCCAAAGCAGCCACCCAGTCTTTGCTGTGCGATTAAAGGGTAGCTTATACTCTGAGCTACCTCCATGCCATGCCGATATTGAAGCCTCTGATCAGATTAGGCGGATGGCTAGGCTGATCTGAGTCTTCGCTGGGCGCACATACAGCTGTATTTTGTCATGTCAAGGCTCATTTAATTGTTTGCTTAAGTCATCGACTGAGAAGCCTACTGAGCCGCTGTTGTCGACATGCCATCTGTCGGAAGGTGTGAAATTCGGTCACATGTCTTGTCAAAAAATTTACACTCGCTAAGGGCAATGAAAGTCAGAAATTGATATTCAATCCGATATATATTAAAGATCGTCTTCTGATGATTTTTTAACCGTATGAAAATAGTACTTTTAGCAGCGTCGCAACAAAACGAACACAGTGCCATAGCGCCCTGTGTCGTAGATCAGCCTGGACAGGATAACCAATGGGTTAAGCTACCTCTTCGCGGACAGAGAAGTCTCTGATCAGACTGGGCGGATACCCACGCTGATCTGAGTGTTCACAGGGCGCACATGCCATTTTGTTTGTTTTGTCGTGTCGCGACTCATTTCTTTTTGTTTTGTAAGGCAACTTTTAAATACTAATCGTAAATGTTTAAACTTATTTTTTTTTAATAACGCAGCTTAGCAGAAAGCCGAAAGACGGCATGTGCATAAAACTTTTGAACAGTTTTGTCAAAACAGAAAGTCAAAAGAAAAAAGTTGTTGAGTGGTGGTTTAACGTCCCAGAAAATAATATTTTAGTCATGTCGAGATAATGCCTCTGAATTTGTAGGACTACTAGAATAACTCGGCCTGCTATACATGACACCCAGGTCTAGCAGCCGCTGCCGCAGAAGCATCAGACAGCCAATATATATTTCTCGAGCACCAATGGGCGGGGCAAAAGAAAAAAAAACATGTGGGTGGATGGGTGTCTGTACCAGGCTTAATCTTTCCGTAAAGCTGAGATCGTCAAAGAGGGATCGAAATATCATAATTTATTATAAGTATTATTGCTTTGTTTTTGTTCTCAGAAACTAAAACGACCAATAATAAGATCTATTTTTCTCGCCTATCCTTACGAAATTGACCTAAATATGTGGAAAAAAGACTTATTAGAACAAAAGTGAGCAAGTGAGAAAAGTAAATTGATTTGATCTAAGAAAAAGAAAACCCATATTGTTAAAATCCATCCTGATCCTTCGTATTGTTATTATGCTGATAAATATCAAACACAGTGATGACAAAAAACCGGCTTCAGAGAAGTTCAACACCTGTACAGATCCGGGGATATGGTCATCGATTTGACATTCCTAATATCGATTAATACCTATCGCTTCGCGGGTCTAAGGGAAATAACTGCATTCACATTAATAATCGCTCCAGGTAACAGGTTACCGAATACACTACTTAGCGCGCCTTGAAGACTTAAGTTTCAGATGTATTAAATATCTTATTTAACACATAAGATAACTTATAAGTAAAATGTAAGATAACTTAAAAGTTAAATAAGATATTTAATACAGCAGGTATGTTTTGAGAAATAAGACATCTTATATCGTATTTAAGATATCTCATATGAGATATAGAGATATCTGATATACAAGATATCTCATTTTGGCATTTGAATAAAGACATCTTATTTATAAACGAAGATACCTTATATGGGTATTAAGATATCTTATTTACGAAAGAAGATACCTTATTTATGAAAGAAGATATCTTATATAATAAATTAGATATTTATTATGTTAAAGGCATCTTATATATGTTCTGCGCAAAGAAGGAATCGGTACAATTCCGGAATTCCGGAATTGTACCGCGCAAAGTTGTAATTCTCACTTTGTTGCGCAAAGTGGGAATTCTTACCTTGCGCAAGACAATTCCAGAATTGTCTATGCGCAATGTGGGAATCGGGACAAAGCGAGAATTAAGTTTAGTTTTAGATAACTATGGATCTGTTCCCTTGGAGAACATCGTTATGAGAATTAGAACAATAACAACGAAGGAAAGAAAAAAAACAGCAGGTGAAAAGAAGTACATAAAAAAGATAATGGAAGATTGTTAAGTTAATTTCTTAACGATACACTAGTGCAAATATTTGAAAAAAAAAGTTAAAAGAAAAAGAAAAAAAAATGTCATCTCAGTTTTTTTTTAGTAATATTTTTATTATCTCCATACATTTTGTATTTCTCTTTGAATAAAACATACGAGTCTCACTTTGTTCCGAAGATTCCCACTTTGCGCAGGGACATTTACCTATTCAATAAACTAAACGACTCCCTTGCACAATACTAGAATTTTACCGGTGCAATTCCGGAATTTTTATACAAAGTGAGAATTTCTACTTTGCGCAGGACGATTCCGGAATTGTACCGCTTCTAACTTTGCGCAGAACATATATATATAAACATATAAGATATGTTATTTAATGTATCAGGTATCTGATATATTATATTAGATATCTTATATAATATATTAGATATCTTATAAACAATATAAGAAATCTAATATGGCAAATAAGGTATCTCATTTCTAAAAAAAGCACATATCTGATACGGTATATAAGATATTTTAATATAGAAGTTATCCTATTTGTTAAATAAGATACCTATATAAGATATCTCATTTAATGTAGATATCTGAAATACTATATAGGATATCTGGTATTCTATATAGATATCTAGTAAAGTATATAAAATAAATTTATTTAATTTTTCAGATATCTTATTTATTCTTAATCTCATTTACTTGAAAAAATCACACGATATCTTAAATATTTTATCAGATATCATTTATAGTATATAAGATATATAACAGATTAGATATATAATACGATATGTTAAATATCTATTTTCACATTTAAGATACCTTGTATATTAAATAAGATATCTATCTATATAATATATTAGAAATCAAATATTCAATATTATATGTCTTATATACTATATTAGACATCTCTTATGTTATATTAGATATCTTATATAGTATACAAGATATCTTAATTAGGAAATAAGATAGCCTATAGCATATTAGATACCTATAAATCAGAAAAAATAGTTAAAAGGATTGCCATATGTTTTGCTTATTCCATCGGGAGGTCACGTGACGCTTTCGTAACCTAGTTTGTTTGGATCGCACTTTCAATCCGACGTCGTGTTACCATCATGTGACCATGGTGTGTACTTCTGGTAAACATCTTATCAAAAATACACATCTTCGTATACCCTTCGCATAGCCTTCATGTGTGGTTCGAGGGCCACTGCAGGACATTCTGTAGGCATCGTACTTTCTTTGGTTGTTGATTGGATGTTGACCAAGTTCGGTACCAACTTTGCTCGTAATTCAAAATTTCATATTCGTATGGCCATCGGGTGTCAATATCGGGACAATGTGACGCCACCATTAAAAATTATATTGCAAGCTAGAGTTAAGCATACAAATGGCGTGTTTCCAACATAAACACTTATACCCCCCCCCCCCCCCCCCCCGATTCTTTAATTCTTAAATAAACTGAGAATAAACTGTTCAATAGTTACTGCTCACTAAATTAGTATCTTCAGGATTGTAGTTTTTCTAGATGGTGTTGTAGGGATGAACTTATAAAAGAGTAATAATTAAAATTTTCGAGTCAATAACAATATTATTTGAACCAGTGTTAAAGAAACCGAATTTTACAATTTATATTCATGGTCATTTCATATGAAATTTATGAAACGAGCCAACGGCTAAAATTGGGTTTTATCGCCTTCGAAATGGACAATATTTCGAGAAGAAAATGCATTGTTGACATGGGCGTCGTCAGTGACGTTACGTCTACGCGCCAAAGCGTTATTACACGTGTAGTCATACAATTTTTATGACACGACGTTATCCACTGACTAACAGAGACTTCGTATTATAAAAGAGAATCTGGTCCAACTCACAAGAGTTTGGGTCTATGTCTGAATGGATGAACACACGACCGGACAAGGGAAAAAGTAAGCAATAACCCCTCCGCTTTTGACAAGGGAAAACTATGTTGGAATCGTTGGAGTGACGTTCATAAGTGTTTGACCTTAGAAATAATAGATCCTTTGCCGTGTTTTGTCGTTGATAAGATAGGACGGTTAGCGGTTCAGATGCGTAGTAATTATATCACTCACCCTACGGGCATGCATCTGAATGACTAAACATACTCTAATAACATTCCAACACAAGGCAAATACTTTTATTTCTTTTGATTCTAACATGATCATTTCTGTTGTTTCCAACAGTTATGCTGGTGTTGATATATCTGCCGCTACGTTATCGCTGACGTTATGAGGTCAAATGACGTCATTTAAAGCAAGTTAGGCTACGTCATTTGCACATGCACGCCAGGCCGGATCTAACGTGAAAGTTATCATGCCAACTTTCTTTTTTGTCTATATCGGGCAAAATAACGATCGTGTTAAAATGCAATTGCATAAGATTGGTACTGGCGTGCGACCAGTGGTGGCCGCGTACCAGTGGTGGCCATTTGCGCTCTGCACTCGCAATTACCTATTCATTGTGTCTCAGATTCGGCCATTTTGTATAAGGAAACAAAACAAACGCGCGCAAAAAAGATCGGTAAAAGTCTCTACCTGGGAGGCAAAAGGTAAACAATTTCCCGGAGCTACCCTCATGTCATTATCATTGCCTTTCCGGGGGACTACAACCCTTGACACTCTCATAATAACGAGCACTGCGAGATGGCTGCGAAGCAGCCATCGAGCAGAGCTCGTATCTGGGTATCGCAAATACCATAAAGTATAAATCTATGGAATCGAATTTGCGACGACCACCTTACTGGGTTCTGAGTTTTGCAGTCGTGCAATTGAAATTAGTGCAAAAATGGGGAACCAGTGTCTTCTCCACAGGATTTAACGACTGGTTTACATTTAAACATTTGGGATATGCTTTTAGCTCGCAATAACTCGCGATGCAGTCTGTCATTTGCGAACGCTGATTGTCACATGAGTGATACAGCCAATCAGAGCCCTCTCAAGAAGTCGCTGGCGTGAATTGTAAACAAGGCGGCAGAAAGTTTTATTTTGAAACCAACCAACAAACCGCCTCGGAATCAAGGTATAAACCTGTATATTATATGCCCACGTTCAAGACCAAATCGACCAATATCATGACACAACTAGGCCAGTTCAGTGGTTTATTGAGCGTCTGGAAACCTCAATCTTCACAACATCATGAGATTTCGCGCACAAGCGGTCCGTGTCATGGCTCATGCCATATTGCAGCTCTCCGTTCCACAATTGTCACAACCTGGCTAAAGAGCAAGGTACAGCAAAATAGACGGTGAAAAAAGAAACGCAATGCATTGGTCTCTCGAAAAGAGAGAAAAAGAATCAAAGTTCTGTTAAAATTAACAGTGGCAACCCACTGGCGCTTGAGTTTCTAAGTGTGCATCACTGTCATTACATTCATAACATGGTACTAGACTACCCCTGCTCTTTCCAAGCAAATGGTCTCTGGTAAAATTAAAATCACTAACCCGATAAACCTGGTATTTTCTGATATGCGGTGAACCTTGAAAAGAGGGTGCAACTAGTCCTGTAACGATGACAGTGCAAATAGAAACAGAAAAATGTTGACCTGAAGTTGAACACATGTTGCTGCTGAATACTTTCTATCCGTATCAGCCTTCGATGTTGGGCCTTCCAGTGCCAAGAGCCACAAAGAAAGGTAAAATCCAGCTATTCTACATACGCGCTGTGACAAAACAACGCCAATCGTTGAAAATCAGGGAAATTTGCCATTGTCACTAGTTTTCACGACCTGCAAAGTTTGGGTTCCCCAGTCCCTTAAAATCAGGGTCGAGGTATTATTATTATGGCTGCCACATCGCCGTCTCTTTGCTAAAAGGAGCGGCTGTAGTGTAGTGGATAACACGCCAGACTACCAATATAGGGGCCGACAAATTGATCCCCTGCTTCTCTGGTCTTTCGGATGAGACTTTAAACCAAGGTCCAGTCTCCATATGACCCTGTTGGTGGGACGTTAAATCCGAGTTCACTCGCTCACTTTCCGCTAAAAATGGACGTGGTAAACCAAATGCGGACCGTGAATCCAAGCGGCTTAAACTTGGTTTTCCTGTGATGACCAAGGAAATTACTAAACACTGACAGCATTTAAAAAGTCATACAAAAATGTGTCAACCACCATCATTTGACTGACAAAAAGTTCTAAAAACCTTTCTAAATCTCACTTTTTTTATATTCGTTGGCAACAGCCCGTTGCAGGTACTTAACAAGTGCTAAAGTGATCCGAATGGCATATTGAGAAACCAATTTGATGACGACACATACCAGGTGAATGTAAAATACAGATTTATTTTTGCAACTAGGCCGTATGTATTCTGGGCTAGCCGTCATACTGTTACAATGGAAAAAAAGTTTGTGTACATGTGCGTCTGTGTGTCATTTTCTTTTCTCATCTATTCTCGCCTCCTCTATCTATGCACACAACATCAAATTCTAAACAGTGTCATATCGACATTGATGCACTGCCCTACTGTTGCATCAAAATCAGTCAGAAGACTTGTTTCTTCATTTTTTTCTGGTCCCACCATACCCCCTCCACCCCAGCTCAATCATATAATCATTGGGCTGCGGCACATGAAAACGTGCATATTGACCAATGCAACCAGTAAAGCTTCAGTCTTGCTGCACCTGCATGCAGTCTCTTTGCCCAGGCTCCAAAGATCCATATTCACGGAAAACATGCCGATTAGACTTGATGGATGTGCAGGCTGATCTGAGTCTTCAGTAAATTTTATGCAATTGTCTGACAGGGCATTTTCTTATGACTCGGTAGTTTTGAAAAATGAAAGTAAATAATTTTCTCAAGAAATTCTCTTTTTCATTTCATGAACTAAAGAAATATGTATCGTTCAGATACAGCGAAAGTCCAAAAATATCACATTTTCATTGAAAGTATCATTGAGCTGTCAAAAAAGATAGAAAAAAGAAAACAGGCAATAATAACTATATATGTTTGACTAATCAACGGTTACAATGGGGATTGACTAATCAACGGTTACGATGGGGATTGCGTATACCTTACTCTACAATTCAACGCTCATGTGCTTTCCAGATCAACAGGATGGCAGTATTGAAACTTCTGGATGAGTGCTTTGTTTTCACTGACTATACAGATGTGAACGGAACAATATAAATAGTCTGAATGCTGGTAGTAATTGCTGAATCGCAGTGGTAAGCATAACAGTGTAACTCCATTGTAACCCCATGTAATTGATTTGCTATGCTTGATATTTTGGCATCGGTAGAACGTAATACAGCCAACTTAAAAGAAAAAAGATGTCCAATAACAACGAAAAATATGAATAGGCAGGCCCGTCGCCATGTTGTGAAAATTGGTCCGGCGGAGGATAGCAGCGAGTGGGGGAGAGCACGAGAGGGGGATTTCCCCTCTCTCGTGAGGGGGGTTCGGGGGACCTTCCCCGCCCCCCCCCCCCCCCCCCCCCCGAGAAAATTTTTGATTAATGGGCATTTAAATTAAAATGCATTTTTGGATGCGTTTGGGGCCAAATTTCAGTCGTTTTGGTCACGAAAATTTTGCTAGTTAAAAACGAAAACGAACAAACGTAACACTCAAGAAGATCTTAACAACTATTTCGACCCCTCTGCGAGTCTTATCAGGCGCTGGCATCAATGTCTGCGTTCAAGCAAAATTAAGTCTGATACAGATATAATCCCCACTATAGTTGTTTAATTTTTGTTTGTTTTATTTGTTAGTGGCTAGCCACGGCCTACTGTCAAACTACGGCGGCTGAAAACTTCTCTGCTCCGGCTTTTTACACCAAATGTACGTTGTGGTAACCGAAAAGTCTTGGGCTGATTTTGAACAGGCGGCACATGTATATCCATAATGAAATATCTTTGTCATGGAACTTTCGGTACAGTCTCAGGACTTAGAATGCTCATACATGTACATTCAAAATGTTTTATACATACTTTGCCGCCCGACATGTTCTTTGATTTAGAATAATTAGAAAAATACATCGAGCGTCATTGATAATTTCATCGATAAATTGCGGCACTTTTGATGATGCGATTCAATAAAATCACAGGTTAACACGAAAGAAAAATCAGCTGAAAAGAAAAAAAGTGGTTCGGCAGATAGCATACTCGGCCAAAAAAGTGGTCCGGCGCTCGCCGGACCTGCCGGACCGGCGACGACGGCCTTGATAGGGCCAATTATGTTCTTCATTGTAGAACTATGGGTTCCATTGATAGACCGATCCCTTCAGTGTATTGATGTCAGAAGTCTGCAGGAATTGGACTGTGATATTAGGTGCATTACCACAGCAGGACATAGTGTAAATGTGTTTTGGTACTGTAACAGTGATTTTTTCACTATTTTGGGAATGGTGCTGGTGCCCAAGGAATTGGGAAAAAGCGCATCGTATTTTCCTATAATTTGGAATTTTGGAAACCTTTTATTAAGTCTCAAGTGGTGGGATAGGGGACATGATACTGAATATATAGTATTTAGTTACTATTTACGTTCAATTATTGCTATATATCTGCTATTTCTCTAAGCAAGCAAGTAAATGTATGTTGTAAGATGGTCCCTAGAACAATTTTTTCTGCAATTGGGAATTTTTATCCCCTCACACCACGAAGTGGTAAGGGGATATAGGTTTTGTCCCATACGTAAGTACGTACGTACGTATGTCCACCTTTTGTCATCGCTCTAGCACTTACATTTCTCAACGGATTTTGAAATAACTTCACACAAGTGTACGGCATGACAATATCTCGAGCAAGTTCGACTTTTAGGGTGCTGCGCCCAAGGTCAAGGTCACTGTGGCTATTTTTAGAAAAACTTTGTCAACGCTCTAGTGCCTACATTTCTCAATGGATTTTGAAATAACTTCACACAAATGTAGGGCATGACAATATCTCAAGCAAGTTCGACTTTCAGGGTGCTGCGCCCGAGGTCAGGGTCACTGTGGCTATTTTTAGAAAAACTTTGTCATCGCTCTAGCGCCTACATTTCTCAACGGATTTTAAAATAACATTACACAAATGTAGGGCATGACAATATCTCGAGCAAGTTCCACTTTCAGGGTGCTGCACCCAAGGTCAGGGTCACTGTGGCTATTTTTAGAAAAACTTTGTCATCGCTCTAGCGCCTACATTTCTCAAAGGATTTTGAAATAACTTTACACAAATGTAGGGCATGACAATATCTCGAGCAAGTTCGACTTTCAGGATGCTTCGCCCAAGGTCAAGGTCACTGTGGCTATTTTTAGAAAAACTTTGTCATCACTCTAGCACCTACATTTCTCAACGGATTTTGAAGTATCTTCACGCAAATGTAGGGCATCACATTATCTCGAGCAAGTTTGACTTTAAGGGTTCTGCGCCCAAGGTCAACGTCACTGTGGCTATTTTTAGAAAAACTTTGTCATCGCTCTAGGGCCTATATTTCTCAACGGATTTTAAAATAACTTGACACAAATGTAGGGCATGACAATATCTCGAGCAAGTTCGACTTTCAGGGTGCTGCGCCCAAGGTCAAGGTCACTGTGGCTGTTTTTTTTAAAAAACTTTGTCAGCGATCTAGTGCCTATATTTCTCAATGGATTTTAAAATAACTTCACACAAATGTAGGGCAAGACAATATCTCGAGCAAGTTCGACTTTCAGGATGCTGCGCTTAAAAAGGTCAAGGTCACTGTAGTTATTTTTAGAAAAACTTTGTCATCGCTCTAGCGCCTACATTTGTCCATGGATTTTAAAATAACTTCACACAAATGTAGGGCATGACAATATCTCGAGCAAGTAGTCTTGTGTGAGGGGATTTGTATCGCCTGCGATGCCTTGTTCAACTTGCAGTTGGGAAAAAAAAGATACATTTTGAATTGGGACTGGTACTTTTTATGGGCACCACTTATGTAGAGAAAAAAATCAGTGTGGTACATATATATTTTCAACTTTTACAGCCTGGCTGTAGAAGCTGGCAGCATCTTTATGGAGATTCAGGTAGGGTGGTTGGCTCTTTCAAGAAATTAAGCAAAGGAGATAGCGGTTAGTACCAGAATGGGTGACCTTCTTGACTTCGAGGACAGCTGAGCAAATGCTACAATCTAAAAAATTAATTTATCTGTATTTTCACAATTTGTAAGATGTCATTTCTGGGTCATGAAGAAGAGACATACAGAAGGGTGACTACAGGTTAGAAGCAAGGGCGTTTATTAGAGCAGGGCATTTATTAGGATTCACACGGTACAAAAATGTCAGGAATGTCCAGAGGGTACTCAAAATTGTTTGTCAGCTGGAATGTCACATACTCAAAACTAGTTGTCAGATACCAACCCCCCCCCCCCCCCCCCCCCCCCCCCAACCCCTCAAACTAGCTAGGAAACTTAAGGATAGTGTTTTGTAACAGAGAGACCTACTGTAGTTTATTATTAACTTCATTTTTTATACCGAATTATGATATTTCTCTCATTAATGGAGGCGACACATGTCTTTTCAACCACAATAGAGACATAATTCGTTGTAAATATTTTACATGTCGCTGGCCGGGTTTGAACCCTCACGGATGCGGCGACAGCGCCTAGCACTGCAATGTACGTCAGCTTTAACCATTACGCTTGACTTTAAGGGATCTGCGCCCAAGCTGTAGTTTAATTTGAAGTTTTATGTATTATTTATCCGGACCCAGTAATCTTATATCTTATATTTGCTCGGATTTTAATATGTTCTGCAGATGAAAAAGTGAATCACCGGCAGGAGACGGCCATGTAGTACAAGAGTTATGTAGTACAAGAGTTCTAAGGAATTACACAAAGCCATGCCATTTCAAACAGTTCTACGTACCAATGTACCATATTTATCCTAGTAAATGCCCTTGCTATAATAAACTTCAAAACTGTTACAAGCATTTCTTGAATATGCATTAGATTCGGTAAAACTTTGATTCCTATTTAAAACATTGAAGGTAGGATTGTCCATGAGAGTCACTTCTGAAACAAATTTCTCTGATGTCTGGAACAAGTTCATTCTTTATGACACTCAATGACAGTCTTTATTATTATATTAGTTCTATTGTGATGCAACATGAAAGTGCCATAGATAAACCTGGAGTGGAATGGTTTAGATAATCTACATTCTATTGGTTACAATTTCATCCCAGTGCCTGAAATGGTTGTCTTACAGGAAAGAATTTGCTCCCTCAGAGGAAGCAAATTCTTTCCTGTAAGAGGTCATCACAAAGCCATGGAATGGAGTGTAGATCACGCCTGCATGTTCATTCATTAAAATGTTTTCAACTGTGCCCATGAAACTAAGTTTTCATTATTGCAAATAAGTGAGTAATATATTCATAATTCCGCAATACTTCTTTTGCAGACAAGACAACACAGCTCATGTCGATTTTCTTTGGTTTCAAATTTAAACACCGGTGCCCCTCCAGTGTTTGTTGTTCCCTGGAGTATAGCAGATAAGTTAGATTAAGGGACTGTTGCTTGACGTATGAGATTCTTTGGCTTACTACTTTGGCTGATGGGGGGGTTGTGGTTGTGGAGATTCTGGATATAGATATATGAGCATCATGGAGGTGAGCTTTTATTTGCAATTTGTTTTGTCATTGATAAGACCTATTGCTTGTCTTAAGCACTTGCAAGTCTCAAATCTACAGGGGTGAGATGACAACTATCAAATCAGACTTTACATTATATATAGTAGTCCTCAAAATTATTGAGAATTTTTTGCAAAGTGAAAATTAAGCACTGGTAGTTGACAGATCATGTATAAACTTAATATCTTTGTTTACTTAGTTAACAATATCCCTCTGTGAACTTTTTGGCATAACAGTATTACTCACACGTTTGGGTCACAAATATTATCTCCCCTTGAACTGAGCCACCCAGAGATTTTTTGTCTGACTGAAAAAATATGTACCCTTACCAATTAAAACCGGTAGTTGTGGAAAAGATAATGACAAATCAGTTGATATTTGAATGGTTGTATCATCTAGAGATAAGGTGTTGGCGAACTGAAAACAGAATTTTGTGTGAGCTTGTCAGCTGTAGATACTGCTGGCGTTCAAACACGTGACTTCATTTCGAAAACGTGTCCGAAATTGGGGAAAATTGAAATTTTGACAGAGGGTATGTTTTTCTGATTCAGTCTGATTCTCTACATCTCAATGGAAACGGCACAAAAATATATTTTTTGTAAGGCTTAGTAAACATGCTTTAAGGGATATGAGTTTTGACATGATTATCTATACCTTGCCAAAAATATTCCGTTCAGATCACTAACAGATCAGATTTTTTGCTGTTTCGGATACCGGTGTACCTAAAAACAGTAAAGTAGCGTAAAGTGGCGTAAAGGAGCGTAAAGTGGCGTAAAGAGGCGTAAAGTGGCGTAAAGAAGCGTAAAGTGGCGTAAAGTAGCGTAAAGTAGCAAAATATATGGCGTAAAGCAGTATAAAATAGCCAAATGGGAGAATCCTAGAAAGACAGAGGTCAGATAGATTGTTTAGGTAGTAACTTGAAAAAAAAATAGCAAAAGTAAAAACGTATTCTTCATAATTGAAAATTGGAGACTAAGATAAGATTGTATTATATTTTTAAACAGAGACCTACCTATCTAAATACAGAAAAATATCAAAATCTACTAAATTAAGAAAATAAGAAGAAGGAAGTAAAAAAAGAAGATTCCAAATCGACTAAAATGAAAGAATTAAAAAATAAGTAAAAAAACTTGCTTTTATTTTTTCTCGAATCCAAAGCATCGGACTAATTAATCGGGATTTTATTATTATTATTATTTTCATTTTCATACTTTGTTTGACTTTCAGAGAACTAACACCTCAGTGTCACCTTACGCGCCGTGCACACCTTATTGATGTGTATTGAGGGCGAGGGTGAAAGTTTGGGCCCAGTAAAACCGGTTTAACCCCCCCCCCCCCCCCCCCCACACACACACACCTCAGTAGTTATTACTGACCGTCCCAAGGCGGTACTTTCGATGCGGTTGCATTTGTTTTATGTTCGGTGCTGTTTAACTTATTGTGTTTTAATAAAAAATAGAAAATAAGTAAAAAATAGTTGTAAAATGTTTTCCGTTTAATTTGTTTAGTCTGTTTGTGGTACATGTGTGCACCGCGGCGGAGGGTGAGGGTGAAGGTTTGGGCCCAGTAAAACCGGTTTAAACCCCCAGTAGTTATTACTGACCGTCCCAAGGCGGTACTTTCGCTGCGGGTTGCATTTGTTTTATGTTCGGTGCTGTTTAATTTATTGTGTTCTCATTTTAACCCTTCTATAATAAAAATAGAAAATAGGTAAAAATAGTTGCTAAATGTTTTTCGTTTAATTTGTTTAGTCTGTTGTAACCCTTCTGTTGGTCTAAATTATTTAGTTCAGTAAAGATAGCTGAGTTGCCACCTATTTGGGAAAGAGCTGCTGACTCGGCTCATCACGTAATTTATTGTTTGTTGGGATGTCTTTGTCAATCTTTCCCTTTGATGTTGGGGATAGGGTTTGGGATCTGATTCAGTCAGTTCCTAAAGTGTAGTTACTCTTTAAATTTACATGTCACTTGCCATCTCGTTTACAGAATAAGGAATGTCTGTAATGGTAGTCGATTTCATTTCACACTTAGCAAACATCCAGCCCCCGTTCTTAATGACACGCGTCTTTCACACCTTGTGTATAACTGATGACAGCCCTTAGTTGTTTAAAAAATATCTCGGACTGAAAAAGGCTGACTTATGATTTTCTTCCTACTTTCTGATTTTGAATGAAACAAATAGGACAAGGTGGAACGGGCCCGGATGGTTTCCAAGTCATCTGTGGTGCCCCAACGACTTTGTAAGATTATGGGATAGAACAGAATAAAATAAAATAATACAATCCATGTACTCCGAACCCTCTCTGACCTACAAAAATATTTTCTGGTCGGCGGCTGTTAGCGCCGTAGGACTAGCATTGAACCACCCCTCCACCCTCCCTCAATTCCAACATAGAATTTCAAGGATCTCAGGTGTTGTTGGCATGGTATTACGCTGTTTCACTCAGTTTAATCTTATTTCAAAAGGAAGATAACAGAATTTTGCCCAGATATATACTGAAACATTAAATAAAAAGTGAATAATCAGAGAAGGGTCGGATTACAATCAATGTCAATGACTGTTTGTCGTCTGTCAGATGTACTGACGATGTGCATTTGACTTTTTAAAGTGAAAAAAAATTTGTGACAAAATTACGCCTGAAACTTTACAGGTTCCTACTAATGTGGATATAGTAGGACAAGGGCCCGCTGTGTTTGCAGTAGATGCGAGTGGGGTTGTTTAGATATGTTCCTCTCGCCTATCATATCTCTTTTCTTTCTCAATCTCTCTGGGGGACGCCTCGATATAGACTGAAATAAATACTGCCTCAAAGAGCCATTATACCCTAGACAATCAATCAACAAATTTAGCATTTTCAAACTTAAATATTTTACGAGATATGGCTAAAATAGGATGGCAAGTTTGTATCATCAACTCCTCCTACTAAAGCAATCAATGTTTTTTTTCCTCCAGTTATTACAGACATAAGTAAAACATGCATTTGATTTTTTATCTGTTTCCTTTAAGAGAGGGAGGTAAAGATGTAAACAGGGGTTGGGGTAGGGTGGGGGATTGGGGCGGAGGGGGGGGGGGGGGGGGGGGGAGGAACAAGCATAGTACGGGGGCATCATCTGTGTCTTATAGACTTAATTTTCCAGCTTTTACTACTTTACTCCATATTTTATCTACTTTACGCTACTTTACGCCACTTTACGCTTCTTTACGCCACTTTACGCCTCTTTACGCCACTTTACGCTCATTTACGCCACTTTACGCTACTTTACTGTTTTTAGGTACACCCTTCGGATACCTTCAATATTCTTCCTATAATATAACAGCCAGTCGCTGACTCAGAAGCTTGAATTAGTAACTTTAAATCATGCAAAATATTAAAGGCAACATCAATAATGTAGCTGATGTTGAACAATGGAGAAAATCAACTATTTCACCTGAGATAGTCTGTTTCTAGCAAAGGTAGTATAGCAAATCACAGTCGAAATCAAGGGACATATTTTTACAGGGGTGTACCCTAGCACATCCTTACCTACCACTGACGAAAGAAAATGCATCATATTGTCATTTTTGTATATCAAACTTGAAAACGAGGTTCTTTTATTGTATTTTACGCGTCTAAAATATTGTTAAATATGTATGGCTAGCAACTGTGTGCCAAAATGCAATTCTCAATAATTTTGAGGAATACTGTAATTATATTAGCAAGGCCATAATTATACCCCCAGCAAACAAAGTATGAGGAGGGGTATATATCTTTTGTCCGATGTCCGTTTGTCTGTCCGTCTCTTCGTAGGTTAACATTTGCTTGAAAGTTTTTGAGATCTTATATTTGCAGGTGATCATGTGATTTTCTAGGGGATCACACATTTTGGCAACAAATTTGTACAACTGATTTAGTTGAAAATGACTGAAATAATCTTGACTGGCTGTACAATCCATATGAAAAACAAGCCTATCAGTTGATTGTCGAATTTCTGACAAAAGAAAGCTAAACATACAATTTCCATCTTTAAATGATATCAAGTACATTTACAACAGTACATTCATATACTTCATGGATTTGGTGTCACTTAGAAGGCAATGCCTTAATTTCATATCAAGTCAGAAAAACATACATACTAATACTTTTTGCCCAGTTCATGCTCAGTAAAGTTGCAACATGATGGTTCACGATCAGTCTCAATGAAAAATGCAGTTAAAGTCTGATTAAGTGGCCCAGTGTTCATACAACATGTAGTCAAATCTGTCCTGAGGGGTCATGAAGGGGCCTCACAAAAACTGACTGCAGAGTCATGGCAGACAGGTGTACACTTAATAGAGGTTCATTGTCCCCTGGGGCACAAAAAAGTAGCTACATGTGATAGGTGACCCTTAACTGAGTTACCCTTGAGACAGGTTAGACAGCATTATTTTTTTTATACAATTTCATTACAACAGCAGATATTAACAGTTACTTAAAAATTTGGAGAGATAGGCACTGATTAAATTTGATATTCACATTTGATAATCAGGCAATCAGTCACTATCTGGGGTTTGTGTCAGTCTTATGTAACAGTCCTGCAGTTGGTGCTGTCTGTTTTTAAGATACTAGGTTCAAGTCCTAGAGGACTGCATGTTAGTTCTGGCACATATAACACTAAACAGCAATGTTGTGGTTCTTTGTTGCCTGTTTTTGGTGTCAGAGTTTCTGTGATGTTTTACCTTATGTATGTTATTATTATTTTTGGTTCGGTTTGGGTTGCTGAGTGGCCACCTTTTGGGAACAAGCTGCTCACTCGGTTGGCCATTGTTCTCTGTATCTTGATTATTTGTAATCTTAGTTGTTTCCAACTATGGTTTGAGGTCTGGATTTGGATTTTGATTGTTTCAGTTCCTGGTCTTTGCATACTTTTTACTTATATCCATTTACAGAATGCATTCTAAGATAAGAATGAAATGGGTTTAGAATATTCCAATCTTTAGCCATATGGTAAGATGTCATAGGAAAGAACATGAGAAGTAAATACTTAAGGGCTGTAAGGGAAATTACTTTTGATTTTTGATTTTGTACTAACAGTGTATCCCACTTGAAGATATTACATAAATATTTTTTTCTTCAGTTTGGTGGTTTCAAAACGTCGAAAATTGCAAGACCGCTAACATTTCTGCACTATCTGAATCGACATACCTGTAATTGCCTACATGTTAGTTATGAGAAAAAGTTGCCAGCAGTGCTCGTTTTATAGGTAGCGCCTATTTATTTCATATTACTATTATTAGCTTTAATAGTATTCAACCAGTACAGACTGGCTACGTGGAAACGCGTGTAGCACGGGCCATTGTATTCGTTAATCGTATAGCACGGAGAAACACGGCGTAGCACGGCGATTGTTTACAGGTGACTTTTCAGAAAATGTTAGATTTCACAGACAAATTAAGATGTAAGTTTTATCTAGCACTTCTTAATTTCAACCAATATATCTTTCATATGCTAACGATGTTTTTTGTTTGGCAAAACTTACATTATTTTTTTTATAAACATGCTGCCACAATCAAACTCACCACTTTACCTTCAAACAAGTCTTTTTTGTCAATATTCTTACAATTCTATTTTTTGCATGTTATTCATGCATCAGCATCTTCAGTTAACTAGAATCTCTACGCTGAGCCGACCAGATTCATACATAAATTGTGAATATACCTCAATGGGCGCTGCGGGATAACACGGGCCTGGCAATGGAGTAATGCGGCTTAGTGTTTTCGAAAGACTACGGTATAAAACGGGTATTGTTTTTCTTTTGGAATCATTAAACGGAAAAAAAAGAATAATGTAAACTTGATTATTACTGGAAATCTTCAACTTTTAGTAGACGAAGTAGTTGTTAAGCCGAGAATCCATTATACATGATGTGAGGTCCCTGTACATGCCTGCATCTTTATATAGATGGGCAGGCAAAACTGAATGGTTTCCAAATAACGAACCTGTATCTATGTCTACGTCTGTCTCAGTGATTTTGACTGCCTCTTATATATACGGGTGCGGGCAGGGATGAGGACCACTGATCACGCACTGGGTTCCTCGGCTGAGTATAGACTTTTGCAACTCCATCACTAAACGTCTCAATTTAGCTTGCTTGAGCCTCGACCTGTGCAAGGCGCTGTTATGAGCAGTGACACGCAACATGGTGCTTATGGAAAATGCGAACAGCAAAGGTTCAGACCAGTCTGCATCTTTGCAGTCTGATCAGAGTCTTTGCTGCTCACAAACACCATAAATGAGTCCTTAGGATTTTACAGGCACAAACCTTTATGACTAATGTCTAAAAGTGAATCATCTAATAGCTCCATATTCGTCCGCTATTTTACTGAAAAATAAAGGATCGCAGAGGGAGAATAGGAGCCTAAGAAAATATCATCTTCTATTGTATAACAGCATCATATGAGCCGCAACATGCAAAAAGGGTACTTAACGTATCTGGAAACATTGAATCTATGAGTCCATAAGACACGGTGGTAACACCAATTTCGCCACCTATGCTGCCGACCGAGTCGGTTCTATAAAAATGGCTTTCGACCGAGAATTCAGTCGTAAGCATTGCCATTAACGGTAAATGTCACGTTTGTTAATAGCTGAGATGATACTGTTGTTATTGCCTCGGTCCACAGTCACTTTTTCATGTATGGTAATTGAACGGCTCGGTCGACAGCACAGGTTGGGAAATTGGTATTACCACCGTGTAATATCTAGGTGAACTGTATTCTAAAATGCAGATTCCACAGGTATTTAACCTTCTCGAATCGGATTGGCATCTGTCTGCCAGTTGACAGTTGCCAATTAATAAGAATTAGCAAATTGCATCTGGCTGCCGTTTTCCGGTTTCCTATGTAGTTTTAATTGTCTCAAACCGCCTCATATCGAATAAGCATCTGGCTGCAAGTTGCGAATTTGCGAATTAGCATCTTGATGTCGTTTGCCAGTTTCCTATTTAGCTTTAATCGTCTTGAACCCTCTCAGGTAGGTTTGGCATCTGGCTGACAGTTGCCAGTTGCCGTTTCAGAAGAATTTGCGAATTGGCATCTGGCTGCCGTTTGCCGGTATCCTATGTAGCTTTAATGCTCTTAAATACTCTCAACTCCAACTGGCATCTGATTGCCAGTTGCCAACTGACACGAATTAGCGAAGTGCATCTTGCTGCCGTTTGCCGGTTTCCTATGTAGCGTTAATCGTCTTAAACCCCGGCGCTCAAATCGAATTGGCATCGGGCTGCAAGTTGCCACTTGCCAATTCATAAAACATTTCGAATCGGCATCTGGCTGCCGTTTGCCGGTTTCCTTTGTAGCTTTAATCGTCTTAACAGACTCAAATCAAATTGTAATCTGGCTGCCAGTTGCGAGTTGACAATTCAAAAAAAAAATCATATTTGGCATCTGGCTGCCGTTTTCCGGTTTCCTATATAGCTTAAATCGACTTAAACACACTCAAATCGAATTGGCATCTGGCTACCAGTTGACAGTTGCCAGTTCACAAGAACTAGCGAATTGGCATCTGGCTGACGTTTGCCGGTTTTTGACTTAGCTTTAATCGTCTTCAACCCTCTCAAATCGAATTTGCATCTGCCTGCCAGTTCATAAGAATTAGCGAATTGGAATCTGGCTACTGTTTGCCGGTTTCCTATGTAGCATTAGTCGTTTTAAACCCTCTCAAATCGAATTGGCATCTGGCTGCCAGTTGCCAATTCACAAGAATTATGGACGAATGTCTTTTGCCGTTTTCCTAGATAGATTTAGACGTCTCAAACCCTCTCGAATCGATTAGGCATCCGGCTGGCAGTTGCCAGTTACAAATTCAAAAAAAATTTCAAATTGGCACCTGGCTGCCGTTTGCCGGTTTCCTAAGTAGCTTTAATGGTCTTAAACCCTCTCAAATCGAATTGGCATCTGGCTGCCAGTTGCGAGTTGCCAATTCTCAAGATTTCCGAACTGCCATCTGGCTCCCTTTTTAACTTTTTTTTTTTTACTTGGCTTAAATCGTCTTCAACCCTGTCGAATCGAACTGGCATCTGGATGCCGTTTGCTGGCTTCCTATTAAGCTTTAATCGCCCTAAACCCGCTCAAATGGAAATGACATCTGGCTGCCAGTTGCCAGTTCATAAAACTTTTCGAACCGGCATCTTGCTGCCGTTTGCCGGTTGGCTAAGTAGTTTTTCTCGTCTTAAACAGTCTCAAATCGAATTGGCATCTGGCTGCCAGTTGCCAATTCATAGAAATTTCGAATTGGCATCTGGCTGCCGTTTTCCGGTTTCCTATGTTGCTTTAATCGTCTTAAACACTCTCAAATCGAATTGGCATCTGGCTGCCAGTTGCCAATTCATAAAACTTTTTGAATTGGCATCTTGATGTCATTTGCCGGTTTTCTATGTAGCTTTAATCGTCTTAAACCGTCTCAAATCAAATTGGCATCTGGCTGACTGTTGCCAGTTGCCAGTTCACAAAAAAATTCGAATTGGTATCTGGCTGCCGTTTACCGGTTCACAAGAATTTTCGGATTGGCATCTGGATGTCGTTTGTCGGTTTCCTATGTAGCTTTAATCGTCTTAAACCCTCTCAACTCGAATTGGCATCTGGCTACCAGTGGCAAGTTGCCACTTCGAAAGAATTAGGGAATTGGCATCTGTCTGCCGTTTGCCAGTTCTCAGTTCACAAGAATTTGGGGATTTGGCATCTGGAAGTCGTTTGCCGTTTTGCTATGTAGTTTTAATCGTCTAAAACCCTCTCATATCGAATTGGCATCTGGCTGCCAGTTGCCTTTGGAGAATATGATGAACTCCTGACACTGGTCGAGAAACGGAAGCTAAGGTGGTTTGGCCACGTCTCAAGGTCTTCTGGTTTAGCAAAGACGATTCTTCAGGGCACAGTGAAAGAAAAAATAAGAAGAGGTAGACAGAAGAAGAGATGGTAAGACAATATCAAAGAGTGGACAGGAATGGATTTCGCCAGCTCAACCAGGGCAGCTGAAGACAGGACAAGGTGGAAAGGGATTGTTTCGAAGTCATCGGTGGTGCCCCAACGACCTAGTAATGTTATGGGATATAATATAATAGAAAGCCAGTTTCCAGTCAACAATTCATAAAAAAAAATCAAATTGGCATCTGGCTGCGCTCTACCGGTTTCCTATGTAGCTTTAATCGTCTTGAACCCTGTCAAATCAAACTGGCATCTGGCTGCCAGTTGACAGTTGCCAATTCACAAGAATGATCGAATTGGCATCTGGCTGCCAGTTGCCAGTTTCCAGTTCAGAAGAATTAGCGAACTGTCATCTGGCTGCCGTTTGCGTATTTTCTATGTAGCTTTAATCGTCTTAAACCCTCCCGAATCGAATTGACATCTTGCTGCGAGTTGCCAGTTGCCAATTAATAAAACTTTTTCGAATTGGCATCTGGATGTCATTTGCCGTTTTCCTATGAATCTTTAATCGTCTTAAACCTTCCCAAATCGAATTGGCATCTGGCTGCGAGTTGCCAGTTGACAATTAATAAAATTTTTCGAATTGGCATCTGGATGTCGTTTGCCGTTTTCCTATGAAGCTTTAATCGTCTTAAACACTCTCAAATCGCAGTGGCACCTGACTGCCAGTAGCCAGTTGCCAATTCATAAATCTTTTCGAATCGGCATCTGGCTGCCGTTTGCCGGTTTCCTATGTAGCTTTAATCGTCTTAAACAGTCTCAAAGCGAATTGGCATCTGGCTGACAGTTGCCAGTTGTCAATTCATTAAAAAATTGAATTGGCATCTGGCTGCCATTTTCCGGTTTCCTATGTAGATTTAATCGTCTTAAACACTCTCAAATCGAATTGGCACCTGGTTGCCAGTTGCCAATTCAAACTAACTTTTCGTATCGGCATCTTGGTGCCGTTTACCGGTCTCCTATGTAGCCTTACTCGTCTTAAAAGTGTCAAATCGAATTGGCATCTGGCTGCCAGTTGCCAGTTGTCAATTCATAAACTTTTTCGAATTGGCATCTGGATGTCTTTTGCCGTTTTCCTATGACGCATTTATCATCTTAAACCTTCCCAAATCGAATTGGCATCTGGCTGCGAGTTGCCAGTTGCCAATTAATAACAATTTTCAAATTGGCATCTGGATGTCGTTTGCCAATTTTCCTATGAAGCTTTAATCGTCTTAAACACTCTCAAATTGCAGTGGCACCTGGCTGCCAGTAGCCAGTTGCCAATTCATAAAACTTTTCGAATCGGCATCTGGCTGCCGTTTGCCGGTTTCCTATGTAGCTTAAATCGTCTTAAACAGTCTCAAAGCGAATTGGCATCTGGCTGCCAGTTGCCAGTTGCCAATTCACGTGAATTTGTGAATTGGCATCTGGATGTCGTTTGTCGGTTTCCTATTTATCTTTAATCGTCTTAAACACTCTCAAATCGAATTGGCACCTGGCTGCCAGTTGCCAATTTAAACAAATTTTTCGAATCGGCATCTTGGTGCCGTTTGCCGGTTTCATATATGGCCTAACTCGTCCTAAACAGTCTCAAATCGAATTGGCATCTGGCTGCCAGTTGCCAGTTGTCAATTCATAAAAAAATTCGAATTGGCATCTGGCTGCCGTTTTCCGGTTTCCTATGTAGCTTAAATCGCCTTAAACACTTTCAAATCGAATCGGCATCTGCAAACCACTTTCCAGATGCCGATTCATAAAAAAAATCGAACTGGCTGCCCTTTGCCTGTTTCCTATGTAGCTTAAATTGTCTTTAACCCTCTCGAATCGAATTGGCATCTGGCTTCTAGTTGCCAGTTGCCATTCGCAAGAATTAGTGAATTGGCATCTGGCCGCCGTTTGCCGGTTTCCTTCATGACTTTAATCGTCTTATACACTCATGAATCGAATTGGCATCTGGCTACCAGTTGCCAGTTTCCAGTATAGAAGAATTAGCGAATTGTCATCTGGCTGCCGTTTGCCGGTTTCCTATGTAGCTTTAATCGTCTTAAACCCTCTCAAATCGAATTGGCAACTGGCTGCCAGTTGCCAATTCAAACGAATTTTTGGAATCAGCATCTTGCTGCCGTTTGCCGGTCTCCTATGCATCTTTAATCGTCTTAAACAGTCTCAAATCGAATTGGCATCTGGCTGCCAGTTGCCAGTTGTCAATTCATAAAAACAACTTGAATTGGCATATGGCCGCCGTTTTCCGGTTTCCTGTGTAGCTTTTATCGCCTTAAACACTCAAAAATCGAATTGGCATCTGGCTGCCAGTTGCCAGTTGTCAATTCATAGATAAATTTGAATTGGCATCTGGCTGCCGTTTTCCGGTTTCCAATGTAGCTTTAAACACTCTCAAATCGAATTGGCATCTAGCTGCCAGCTACCAGATGCCGATTCATAAAAAAATCGAACTGGCATCTGGCTGCCGTTTGCCTGTTTCCTATGTAGCTTCAATTGTCTTAAACCCTATCGAATCGAATTGGCATCTGGCTTCCGGTTGCCAGTTGCCAATTCGCAAGAAATAGTGAATTGGCATTTGGCTGCCGTTTGCCGGTTTCCTTCATGACTTTAATGGTCTTAAACACTCATGAATCGACCTAGTAATGTTATGGGATATAATATAATAGAAAGCCAGTTTCCAGTCAACAATTAATAAAAAAAAATCAAATTGGCATCTGGCTGCGCTCTACCGGTTTCCTATGTAGCTTTAATCGTCTTGAACCGTCAAATCAAACTGGCATCTGGCTGCCAGTTGACAGTTGCCAATTCACAAGAATGATCGAACTGGAATCTGGCTGCCAGTTGCCAGTTTCCCGTTCAGAAGAATAAGCGAATTGTCATCTGGCTGACAGTTGCCTAATTCCAATTTAGCTTTAATCGTCTTAAACCCTCTCGAATTGAATTGGCACATGGCTGCCAGTTGCCAGTTGCCAGTTCACAAGAATTTGCAAATTGGCATCTCGCTGCCGTTTGCAGGTTTTCTATGTAGCTAAAATCGTCTTAAACCCTCTCGAATCGATATGGCATCTGGCTGCCAGTTGCCAATTCACCAGAATCAGGGAATTGGCATCTGGTTGCAGGTTTTCTGTGTAGCTTAAATCGTCTGAAACCCTCTCAAATCGAATTGGCAACTGGCTGCCAGTTACCAGTTTCCAATTTACATGAATTTGCGAATTGGCATCTGGATGTCGTTTGCCGGTTTCCTATTTAGCTTTAATCGTCTGAAACCCCCTCAAATCGAATTGGAACCTGCTTGCCAGTTCCCAATTCAAAAAAACTTTTCGAATCGGCATCTTGCTCCCGTCTGCCGGTTTCCTATGTAGGTTTACTCGTCTTAAACAGTCTCAAGTCGAATTGGTATCTGGCTGCCAGTTGCCAGTTGCCAATTCATAAAAAAATTCGAATTGGCATCTGGCTGCCAATTTTCCGGTTTCCTACATTGCTTAAATCGCCCTAAACACTCTCAAATCGAATTGGCATCTTGCTACCAGTTGCCAGATGCCGATTCATAAAAAAAAATCAAATTGGCATCTGGCTGCCGTTTGCCTGTTTCATATATAGCTTCAATTGTCTTAAACCCTCTCGAATCGAATTGGCATCTGGCTTCCAGTTGCCAGTTGCCAATTCACAAGAATTAGTGAATTGGCAGCTGGCTGCCTTTTGGCGGTTTTCTTCATGACTTTAATCGTCTTAAACACTCATGAATCTAATTGGCATCTGGCTGCCAGTTGCCAGTTTTCAGTTCAGAAGAATTAGCGAATTGTCATCTGGCTGCCGTTTGCCGGTTTTCTATGTATCTTTAATCGTCTTAAACCCTCTCAAATCCAATTGGCATCTGGCTGCCAGTTGCCAGTTGCCAATTCGCAAGAATTAGCGAATTGGCATCTGGCTACCGTTTGCCGGTTTCCTATTTAGCTTAAATCGGCTTAAATCCTCTCATATCGAATTGGCACTTGGCTTGCAGTTGCCAGTTGCCAGGTCACAAGAAATTGCGAATTGGCATCTGACTGCCGTTTGCCAGTTGCCTATTCACCCGGTATGCTCAAAAACCCTCTCGAGTCGAATAGGCATCGGGCTGCCAGTTGCCAATTCACTGGAATTGGCGAATTGGCATGTGGCTGTCGTTTGCCATTTACCTATTCAACTTAAAAGCATCTCAAATTGAATTGGCATCTAGCTGCCAGTTGCCTGTTGCCAATTCGCGAGAATTGGCGAATTGACATCTAGAATGTGAAGTTAGCTGCCATTTGCCAGTTGCCGATTGAATAGGCAAATGGCAACTGGCAACTGGCAGCCAACTTCACGAATATCAGCTATACATGTTCTGAGAACTACTTTTTCTGATAACTCTGGCTCTCTGTTCATAAAACTTTTCGTTCCCCCTTCCCCTAGAGGATATATATGAAATTTGGTTACAATCGGCCGAGTAAATTCAGAGGATAAGTTGTATGATATTGTGGACGGACGGACGACGACGAGGCCTGCCTATCTCATAAGCTCCCCAGGAGCCTTCGGCCCAGGTGAGTAAAAAATGCGTAGATGCCTTGTTGCGAAGTTTATGTTAAAAGCAATTAATTTTCCTTTGTTGATAGTTACGTTGTAATTTTGAGAAGCCCACATCTCCTACACAGCTCACGATAAGGACACTTAACATTCTCATTCTGTAGCTGTCTGCACACTTTTCTCGCTATTCTCTCTATGAATCGTAAATGGAGCGGTCTAGTGCCAGTTGACTGGTAATAGCCTTTTAACGTTAAAATCGCTCTTTGACAGTTGATTGCTAATAAACATTCCACATCAAAATCGCTAAAAACACATCAAATGACAACAGGTACTGTAAACAAGTTGACTGGCATTAGCGACTTTAACATGAAATCGCTATTACCAGATAGTTGAAAATAGCGATTTTACGTTAAAATCATTATTAGTAGCCGACTGGCAAAAGCAATGCTATTGTCAGTCAACTGTCAATAGCGATTTAACGTAAAATACCTATTTCCAGTCAACTGGTAATTGCCACTCTGATTGCAAAAAGAAAAACTTTAATTGAGCCGCGACACGAGAAAACCGACAAAGTGGTTGCGCGCCCAGTGCAGACTAAGATCAGCCTGGGCATCCGCCAATTCCGATCAGACTCTTCCCTACGTGCTGAAAGGGTAGCTAAGTGCTAAGCTAGTTCCATGCGGACAGGGAAGACTCTGATCAGACTGGGCGAATGCCAAGGCTGATCTGAATCTGTGCTGGGAGCATAACCACTTTGTTGGTTTTGTCGTGTCGTGGCTCATATATACATTTGAAACGTATGCAATTGTTTTACTGAAAATTGCAATTACATGTTTTTATTAACAGAGAAACTTCCGATACTGCATGTGATAAACAACTATCCTTTCAAGACATTCAGTTCATGGTTCGACGAAAATAATATAATTACTTTGGAACAACAACAGGAATGGGAATTCCGCAACAACATATACTTACGTCAAGTCGTACATGTAAGTATGTAAATTTGGTAATCTTAATTAAACAAAGATGTGTGTAATTGCTTTCTAGAAAAGCTAGAAGTAAACAAGGCATTTAGCTGCACACTCTACTTTAATTAAGTCGTCAGCATTTGGAAAGTGAGAAGCTTTTGCTCTTTCTACGACACCGCGAGTTTAGAGTGACTCTTAAAATTTGTCAAACCTCCCAACCGTTTATCCAATTTTCGTCCAAATTGTGAAAAAAGAAAGCAGCCGCAGGTGTAAGTTAGAGTCAAATTGTCGAAAACGCACTAAAAAGTTTAAACTCCCCAGGGAACTGTTAGGGTCGAGTCGGGTCACTTCGGATACCGGGTAAATTCGGACATACCAATGGATCAGTGAAACTCCAGATGGGACGGCTCATAACTCTTTGCCCAGTGATTTTGGTGTGAATTCCAAACAATTGACATATAAAGGAAACAATGTGACCGTCCGAATTTACTTTTTGTCCGTATTTACCTGACTTGACCCTATTCACAGGGTATAATCGATTCCGCCAATTTTCGCTTCCTGCAGAGACTGTACATCATATCTGGCTTCCGCCGAGACTGTCCGCGAACTCTTAGTTCCTGCCGAGACTTCTGTACATGATAAATGGCTTCCTGCAGAGACTGTCCGCGTGATTCTGCTTCCTGCCGAGGCTCTCGGCAGGAAGCAGAGTCATGCGGACAGTCTCGGCAGGAAGCCAATGTTCGAGGACAGTAGTCTCTGCAGGAAGCAAGAGTTCGCGGACAGTCTCGGCGGAAGCCAGATATGATGTACAGTCTCTGCAGGAAGCGAAAATTGGCGGAATCGATTATACCCTGTGTTATTGGCCTCTAACAATGCATTTGTGGTTTGATATTAATGGCATTGTATGTCGGCTGGTAGCACACCACATGCTCTTGATGTCGGCTATCTTTTAGTTTTTCACTTGTTTAATTGGTTAGAATAGCCTGGCGACCATCTGTTGAGAAAGAGCTAAGGTCTTGCCTTTTTTGGCTTGTCCTGTTTGCCTTTGTATGTTGTCTTTACTGCTGGCTTTTTCATTTGAGCCGCGACACGAGAAAACCAACAATGTGGTTGTGCGCACAATGCAGACTCAGATCAGCCTGGGCATCCACTCAGACGCTTCGCTTAGGGCTGAAAGGATAGCTAAGGGTCCAAGCTACCTCCATGCGGACAGCGAAGACTCTGATCAGACTGGGCGGACAACCACATTGTTGGTTTTCTTGTGTCGCGGCTCATTTGGTCTTTGGGGCAGGATGTGGAAACTGACTGTGTTGCCTTGTCATCTGCTCTACCCATATCAACATTGGTGTTACAGGTGCATATTTCTATAAATTTAACTTCTTCATGGTCAGTAAATCATACATTTGGAGAACAAATGGATATTTCATAGTGAAGAAACTGCGTACTAGCACTTCTACAGGTGTGAGCCAATTTGACATATACGAGTAATAAGGGAAAGTTTCATTATCACTTAATAACTTCTTTTCTTCTTAACATATTTTTACATCACAGACGGTATCAGAAAGTAAAATTCTTCATCTTAAATATCGTGTTTTAATTTTGATTCTAGCACAAGTACAAAATGGTCTTTTTTGGGGTGATTTTCTAGAGGTACATAATTAATTAAAACAAATAACAAAATCTCCGTAAAACTAGTAGGGCACATGAATTTAACGACTAATTTCGAATCAAATTAATACAAAATGTTATGCATCACAAATAGATCAGATTAGAAGAAAGAGTATATTTTCATCTGGTATAAAGTTTATTTGTCTAGCTAAATGATAAAATGGTCTTTTTTCAATATTTGTCAAAATTTTAGTTGATTATTTTTTTGCCGGTTGTTTCCGTGCGTTTCCGTAAAATGCGACGCTAGGACACGACTCCGGCTTTCAGGTAATAGCTCCAGGCGGAGATTACCACGATAAGATATGATAGAAAGTTGTAGAAATGGTAGAAATGAATTTTAAAGTGAATGAATTATTCAAAATGTAGATTTATCCAGTCCTGTGTCTAAATTTTGCTTGAACTGAAAGATAAAGTAAATTTATTTAGTTTTTATTTTATTTTTCTGGTCCATAGCTGTACTAGAGAACGTTTTTGGTTTCTGGTGTTAGAATAGAAACGAAACCGTGCTAGTGAAATACAATTATAATTGATGCCGATATTCTTTGGTCTTATTAGCAATCATATGAAGAGCATAGGTCGGCTAACTTCTTTAATTGGCGAAATAATTGGTATCACTGGTACCGAATTGAAAGACACGATATAAATTATCTTATGATTGTATAATGCTAATTAGTAAAGTCGGTATGTTTAGAAATTAAGCGTTTGCTCAATTGTTGCTCATTTATGTAATTATTGATGTGAGGCAAAAAGCCACACTATCTGCATAATCGTTATGCAGTTGACTCTAAGACCCAAACAAAAAATAGATTATAAATTACTAAATGAGGGTGAATTCCGGACACTAAAGAAGAAAATTCTATCTGCCAAGGATGGAAGGACGATAATGACAGGTTGTGTAATGGAAACCGTTTACGTCTGAGAAGGTTTCCGCCTTCGGAAATCGAACTTGGGACCGCTAGATCAGCGGGTCAGCGTTTAGCCCACTGAGCTTCAGGGTCACCTCGTAGATAAAACTTTGGCGGTCTCTAGCGATTTTATATAATTTTGTTAGTAGGACACAGAACACTTTATTTTTCTACAGCATTTAGGTTATGTTTATTTGTTGATTTTTTTTATATCTTAAAGACAGTAAATTACTTAATTTACAAAGAAGGTCTATGTGCATGTTTTTTTTTTTTATTCATTTGTGTCATTCTTCTATATAATGCATTATACAAATCCGTTATTCCAAGGAAAATGTTCTTATTGTATCAAGTTTGATCTCTCATGTTTATTATTTTAAAATTTATAATCTTATTTTGATCCAGTTTCATTAATTTCATTTTAATTCAAATATTACTCAGTGTCAATTTAATCAATGTGTGAATATACACTATTACTGACACGGCACGCGTATAACTGTGTGGCAATATTTAATTGAGTCGCGACACGAAAAAAGTCAAGAAAGTGGCATGTGCGCCTAGCAATGACTAAGATCAGCCTAGGCGTTCGCCAAGTCGGATCAAAGTCTTTGCTGGTGGCTTGGAGATAGCTTAGCTACCATTAAAGTACACAGCGACTCTGATCAGACTTGCCATATGCCCAGGCTAAACTGAGTCTTCTCGTAGTAAATATGACACTTTGTGGGTTTTGTCGTATCGCGGTTCGACTGGATTAACCAAACTTAATATGCCGCGACTCGCCAAAACTAACAAGGTGGCATGTGCACTTCGCGTAGACTCAGCAGTCCGAGCAGAGTCTTACCTTTTCGCGTAAAGGGAGCTGAGAGTCTAAGTCCTCTCCATGCTGACAGCGAAGACTAAGATCAGCCTGGACATCCGCCCTGGACATGCGCTTACAATATAGCATAGGTCTTAGCTATCCCTTTGCGGACAGCGAAGACTGGTTAGATTGGGTGGATGCCGAGGCTGACCTGAGTCTTTGCTGGGCGTACATTCGGTTGTGTTCGTTTTGTCGTGTCGTGGAAAAAATCTTTTTTCCTTTTAACGATAAAATAAATGCATAATGCTTACTCACTCATTAAATTGTAGGTTTTTATCATCATGAAATTTTAACTAAACTTTTTTTCACAAGACTTTTTTTTTATTATCATTATTTTTGAATCAAAATTTTGTGCAATCAATCATATTTTTGCTTGACAGTTCTAACAAAACCCTCAGTTATACAATTGTGTGACATACAATTCATTTATTTATTTATTTACTTATTGTTCTTGATAATGTTGAACCTAAATTCTATGTTTGAATCAAACATACATTGTGCCTTATACAATGTTTAAGAGAGAGAGAGAGAGAATTTAGTCACGTAAAATTTTGATTATCTTTGCATTATGAGACTAAATGACAGGAACTGTTAGTAAATATAACCAATATAGCACCTCTTTTTCCCCCTTATTGGCTGCCAAAATCATTTTGGATTTCTGGAGCATGACAATTCCTTTTAAGAACCAAACATCTTTGAAAAATAATAATAATAATAACAATTATTAATATTATTATTATTATTATTATAAAATATCATTATCATGTGTTCTGACAGCATAATGCAAAGGAAATCCAAAAGGTTTAATTACATTACCATGTTTATTTTATGCATGAGTCTGACTATTCTAAGAGACTCATGAAATGTATTCAACATTCAATTAAAGTCATAAAGATCGATATTTTATCATGATCGAGATAAGAATATTAGCCTCAGGAAATACCTTGACACCCGCGATTATCGCATACTGTCGTTAAGTTTCGGAGATCAACCGAAAGATCTCTGGAGATCTACCTGTCCAAGATGAAACTCAATAACCTAGAAGACGAAGTACGAGTATTCTGCCAGATGTATAAGTCTCAGACATATAACTTACATGTACAGCAGGTGGAGAAATAAAATCGTTATAAAGTGACGTTGCCGTTTAAATCAATGTATTTACAGAAAATTCTAACACAGTGCGCCTATGGAAGCAATGGAAAGTTTTCGTGTTTTATTCTTCAACAATTCACTGTTTCGGAGCGCGTGTGTCTAATTGCTGACGCCACTCGCATTACTGACATAATTTTGTGACGTTTTGAGACGTTAGACGGTATAACGTCTCTTTTTCTTTCTAAACACGCAATAAAAACGTACATTTACCTTAGATACAGTTAAGAATATTGGCGGGAGCATCAGCGCGCTGGCAGGAAGGTTGGGAGAGTTTGAATGAAAAGACTTCTTTTTCAGCGTTTTTGAGTGTTAGATTCGAAATAGTTCAGCTCTAGCATTGAATTGTTGAGTAATAATTCACTGTTTGTCGGTCAGTTGTTAGTAGACATATCACTCGCACTCCGTGCTCGTGATATGATCTACTTTACAACTAACCTCCAAACAGTGAATTATTACTCAACAATTCACTGCTAGAGCTGATCTATTTCTTAAGTAAAACTTAGTCCAGCAAAACTATGACAGTAATCACAATGCACATTTTATAAAATATATGAAAATAATTTTTTGCAAAAAAAAGTATTACAATAGACCCGATTAGTTTGCTATGTTCTTGTATATAACCGTTTTAAATAAAAGAAAAAAATAAATTTTCCATTTTTCGGTGACATTATCAATGACGTCAAAAATGAAAATCAAGGACTAAAAACAGAATCGTCTCAATATTTCATTTTATTGACGTTTTTAACTCGCTCTATAATGCTACAGGCTTCTTTACATTTCCTTTAAAAACTTAGCGACAGTTTTGTTTGAAAAACACATAGCAAAGTATTAGTTTAAACGGCGGCGTCACTTCATGGTGAATACTCTCGTCCACCTACTGTACATCCCGTTCCGATCACGCGCTAGCTGACGCCATTTCGTCGCATCGACGTCAGTGCAACGTCATTTTGACGTCATGTGGCACATTACGTTGAAATGACGTCTTACTGACGTCGATGCGACGAAATGGTGTCGCATCGACGTCAGTGCGACGTCATTTTGACGTCATGTGCCTGCTGGGAATCATCGAGTAGCTCGAAGAAAACCTGCGTATGCTCGACTCAACCGAAGTAACTACGCCGCAAGAAATATATGAGCCGCGACACGAGAAAACCAACAATGTGGTTGTGCGTCCAGAGCAGACTCAGATCAGCCTGGGCATCCACCCAGTTTGATCAGACCCTTCGTTAAGTGCTCAAACGGTAGCTCAGGACCTAAGCTACCTTCATGCGGACAGCGAAGACTCTGATCAGACTGGGCGGATGCCCAGGCTGATCTGAGTCTGCGCTTGGCGCACAACCACATTGTTGGTTTTCTCGTGTCGCGGCTCATATGCGCCCTCCACCGAGTCATCTCAGCTTCAATGTGGCTGTTCAAAATTCGAAATTACTAAACCCCTGTCGGCTCAACTTTGTTGCACCAGGAATGTAGCCGCAAGGAGCAGAGGCAAGGTTTTGTGAATTGTGTCTTTAGTTCGAGGCTCTTCTCGTTAACCTCTGGCCAGTATCTAGGTTTGACACTAATTTGACTGAAATAGTTTTTTATTAAAATGGTAAACATTTGTCGAGGTTCTTCAGGCTAAAGAAAATTATCTTCAACAAAGCCCATGCGGCTGATAAATACATAAAATTAGCTTGTACATATAAACTCTCTTGTCACAAAGACTGAGAGGAGAGATAAATGGTACAGTTAACTCTCGATATGTCAAGGTCGAAATTTATTCCAAACTACTGATATCTTAAAGTAAATATCCTGGTGCCAGATACTTTGAGATATCAGTAGTTTGAGTTAACAGGACTTGAAATGTAAAGAAAACAGACGGGTTGTTTCGAAACTGCATATGTTTTGATACAAGACATACTTTGAACTATCAGTGGTCGAGATATCGTGAGTTGACTGTACCTTTTATTTATTTTAGGATAATACGAGCTGCACTGATGGACCCGATGACATGAATAAAGTGCTTGTTTCGTCGCTGAACGACTTCACCTTTGGTATGGTAACCGTTGCTGAGATTACATCTCCAGATGATAACACAGATTTTAGTCAAAACTCACCAGAAGGTATATAAAAGGCAGAAACATAAATTATCCGACTATAAGTATGCCGAGCGTATTAAGGTGACTATTCGCAAACCTGGAAATTGATTTGGTTTGCAGTTTTTGGTCCGAAATCTACACAGTACAATGTCCACCACACATGGTCACAGCATAACCGTAAGCGCTTAGAAATTTCATAAATGTATGGTATTATTGCTGTCATTGGTTGTTATTGACCAAAGATATGTTGTCATAGTTTCTCAGTCAAACTACAGGACATTAGAGCTCCCAGCGGGCACATGACGTCGAAAAGACGTCGTACTGACGTCGATGCGACGTCATCACGTCGCATAGACGTCAGTACGACGTCATTTCGACGTCATGTGCCTGCTGGGCTACGACAAAAGTGGCATGTGCGCCCAATGATCACTCCGATCAGCTTGGGCATCCGCCCAGTCTGATTACATTCTTGGGTGTGCGCAGAGAGCTAGCTTCGAATCTTAGCTACCTTTTGAGCACACAGCAGAGAATCTGATCAGACTGGGCGAATGCCCAGGCTGATCCGAGTCTTCGCTCGGCGCCAGTACTAGTGCCTCTTTTTTGGTTCTGTCGTGTCGTGGTTTATATAGATCTCGAATCTGTTTGAAATTTGATGGCTTATTCGAGCAAATCTATGTTTACACGTCGATTTTTTTTTTTTTTGCAAAGGATACAACTTGTGTACCTTCCCGTTCAATTACATTTAAGGGATATAATCTTCTCTCAGAGGAGCAAATTCTGTCTTTTAAGAATTGAGCACAACTGATTCGATTTGGGCCGGACATCACTTTATTGATTTTTTTCTATGACAGCGGTGACCGATTTAGCAGTACTAAAGAGAACCAGGGGCCGTATTCATAAAACGACTTAAGTCAATGCTATGCTGTTGCTAAGGCTAAATTTCTTTGATGGAGATTCCCTACAACTATGAAATTTGCTCTGGAGGAACAGTCTTACAAAGACTGTTTCTCCAGAGCAAATTTCATAGTTGTAGGGAATCTCCTTCATAGATATTTAGCCTTAGCAACAGCATAGCAACGACTTAAGTGGCTTTATGAATACGGCCCCAGATTAAAATGTCCTGCTTGCAAACCGAACACAGTGGAAAGGTTTGAAGATCTTTCCCATTAAAACACTTATTGAACTAATAAACACACTTGGTTAAATATGTTTTCAATGATGCTACGAAACGAAGAGAAACCTGTTACTAAACGAAAAAGAGTCATACTTACCAAATGACCTGGTCGTCAGGTCACTTGGTAACCATGACTCCTCAAACAAAGAAATCAGGCATCAAGATCACTTCAATAAACCACACTTGGATCATAATTCTTTACTGATCTAAAAGTGATCAATTGCCATGCAAATGAGCTAAGGGATCACTACTGAATATTCAAATTCTTATGCCAAATCATGTCAGGATCATTTAAAGGATCATTCCAAGATCATTTTCACACCACCTTTAGATCACAAACAAATAACTATTGGATCACTGACATACAATCATAGCTACATAATAAAATATTAATGGATCACAAATAAATCACATAAAGATCACTCCAACAGATCAGTCAGAGTCGCGGGGATAGCAATAAACGACCACAATAATAATAATAATAATAATAATAATAATAAGCCAGAGATAATCCAAAAGCTATTGATGGAATTCTACTAAACAGTATCCGCAGAAGTATACTTATATACGCACACTGGCTGATTTTTCAAAATATTAAGACTGTGACTTACTTACTGTAATTATTCGGCTATAAGACGGGTTTTGTCTCTTTAAAAAGGACCCAAAATATATAAATCAGTCATGTGTAATTCGGTTATTACATGTAGATACACATTTTGCGTCCAAAACGATCCATAAAATCTAGATCTGTCTTGTAAGACAGATCTAGATTTTAAGGATTATTTCCGAATGTAAAACATCCGTCTTATAACCGGAAAAATACAGTAGTTAATATAAAGAAATACATTTTTTCGAGCAATGTATAAAGTACTGACCCCAATTCGAAGCATTCGGTCAACAATGCTTTTAAATTGTTTCCGATGTGTGTAAGGGTTAACATGCTTCATGCAGCTATAGGTTATGTGTTAGAGCCCTGTGCTGGTATACGAATTCTTTGGCACAATTGCTTTCAAAGGATTTTCAAAGTTGTATAGCATATATTGTTTCAGAAAAGGAAGAATTGTTCAAAACCAAAGAATGTCAATTAATGTACTTATCCATACATGGAAATGCAAATAATATCCTTTGCACCTTTTCTTCTGTTTCTAACACAATTTATTCTTTGAAATTTTAAAATCAATACAGTTCATGGAGTTTCAAATCGAAACACATACTGATACTATTCAGGGCTTATCTGTTCTCTAACTCACTCACTCTGGTCACTATAAACATTTTAAAATCCTAACTGAACCACATGTTGAAACTCTCTCCAGATTTCAATGCCTTGGTTATGCGAAATTCTGGCAGGGTTTCTATAGAAACAGCCCCACAACGACCTTTGTATACAATTAATCACATTCAGATATCTTTTGACCCTTTCAAAAGTTCAAATGAATTTCTGGCGTGAGAAAGTTTTTAAACTTATCATAATAAGATCATTTTCATCAGTTTCAGAGGCTTTCTTGATTTTTCTAAGACGTAATAAATAATAAACAGATCACTACATGAAGGAGAATAACCACAGAGTTATAACAAATAACTAAAGTATCGCAGTTTAATCATTCACGGATTGCAGACCTTTACCCCAAAAATGATCTGTTTGGTATCTGTTTAATAGATAACTACTGGACCATACTAACAGATCCCAAATTGTGATCTAAGTATGATCTTGACATGATCCAAGAATGATTTGTTCTGTATTATTTTTGTGTGGGTCTTTTCCGTTTCGTGTCAGCTCTTTTAGATATACATATTTAACCAGGGGTAATTAAAGTATAGAATTTATTAGTGTCTCATTAAAGATGTGGTATATTTAAAAACCGAGGGAGGTGTAAAGATCCGATTAAGAAACGAGTCATAAGGACGAGATTCTTTACCAGCTCTTTAAACCTCAGCGTCGTTTTTTTTTCCTTTTCTCAAGATCATTAAAGGCAACTCAGACGGTGAGCTTATAGCTGCAACAGCAGTGGAAAGATACAACTTTGGAAAGAAGTGCTAACAAAATATCTTCGATATAGGGAAGTCAACCAATCTACAGAGATTTATTTCCCGTAAGGAAATAAATCCTTCAATAGCACTGGCTGATAGCATATTTACTGACAAGAAATCATTGTTATTCTTCGCCAAGAATATAATATAGAATGCGTAAAAGAGTATGACCCGTTTACATATCTTGTAATGATAGTAATGCTTATTGGTGAACATAAAAGTATACATGTAAGTTTTGGTCATTTAAAAAGGTTCGTGAGGCTCTACAGTTTCCGCTGGACAATATTCATATTAAATGTGTCATCTAATTATACATACAAACAGCAAGAAATCAAAAGGGCGTAAGCTGTGCTGTTTGTGTGTCACTTTTATTTTTAATTTTAAGAGAGACGTCCTGATGCCTACCTATTTAACTAAACTACTTTAAAAAAAACACAATGTTTTGTAACGTATGATGCATGTAGTTTTACTGAAATGAAAACAAATAATAAATCAGCCTTACTTACAATTTCTGAAATTTGTAGACTACGTCAATATAATTCTGCTTTCAATAGACCCTGCTGCAAAAGAGTTTTGAATCCGATCTTGAAATTAGAAACCGATTCGGGTTGTGCATACCACTTTTTTTTTACTGTTGTGTCAATCAAAAATCTCAGTTGAATAATGTAAATTTCTCTGATATTGAAGCTTACATTCAAGTTTTTTCAGATGGTTCCGTTTCTTCACACCTTTCGTGATTTGAATTTGGTATCTACTGTTTGCACGTTTTGATGGAATCATCCACTTACTACATATTACCGGGTTTATACATCTCAGCTTACTCTGTTTGCTAAGTTTACTGGTCAATACATGCTGCTGACTTAAGTACAGGTTCTTACATGAGTGCTCATGTATTATTGAATTTATTCAACGAGTTGGGGAAAACATAAGATGCGAGGCCATGCCGAGCATCTTATCAGTTTTTTCCAACGAATTTAATACATTCGATAATACAGGAGCACGACTGAAAGATTATTTGAATCATATGACACTAAAATCGCAGTTTATCATCAATTTTGCACTTAAACGTCACGATTTAGCATTAGAAAACGCGACGTTTTATGGACGTCAACGCATAACGTTAAGACGTAATTCGCATATTTAATCCATAGTTGATTATCATTTTTAATGCATAGCTTTATCACAATCTCAGATGCGACGTCATATGATAAACTCTGTTATTTATCGAGCTTTTTTTTCTTTAATTTGCAACAGTATTTGTTAATTGTGGATGAAACATTGTATTGTTTTAGTTTTGGATGGTAAACTGGAGACAACATCTTCCGACCATGCATCCAGTTTGGACACACAAGGCTCAAAAGAGTGCGATTTTATAGTAGATATATCCCGGTTATTTGAGAGCGAACGGCCTTCTGATGCTAAATGGGTCATATTTGCCACAGGGTCAACAGCAGAAAGAGAACCAAATCGACTCTTGATAAGAACTATTAAATCCCAAAAACATTTAATTGACGGTCAGCAGCCTGCGTCTTCAAAAAACTGTGAAAGATTGATTGAGAATTCGCATTTTGCAGAACATGACACTTTGCTTGACTTGGAAGGGCGAATTTTTGGAATATGTTGCTCACCTGATCAAAGGTAAGCTCTTGCTTGTTATAATTGAGCCGCAACACGACAAAACCAACAACTTGACATGTGCCCTCAGCGAAGACTCATACATGTATCAACCTAGGCATCTATCTGCCCAGTCTGATCAGAGTCTTCGCTGTGTGCTTTATGGCTAACTTAAGGTCTACAATAGCTCCATGCAGACAGCGAAGTTTTTGATAAAATTGGGCGGATCGCCAGGCTGATCTGAGTCTTAGCTTGACGCACATGCCACTTTGTTTGTTTTGTCGAGTCGTAGCTTAATGTTTGGTAAGGTTTACACAAACAATCCGCTTTTTGCTCAGGATAAAAAGTTGAACAAAAAAATAAATCAGTAGCCCGAAGCTGTGTACTTTTTATGGATGTCCTTTGTTGTTAATAAAGTCTTCTCAGGGAATGCAAAAGAAAGTCGATGGACACGCCAGCTGTTACTATGCATTTGAAAAAATGTAAATGAACCGCGACACGAGAAAACCAACAAAGTAGTTGTGCGCCCAGCGCAGACTCTGATCAGCCTGGACATCCGCCGAGTCTGATTAGAATCCTCGCTAAAGCGCCTAAAGGGTGGCTAAGGGTCTAAGCAACCTCCATGCGGACAGCGAAGCCTGATAAGCCTGGGAGTATGCCCAGACTGATCTGAGTCTGCGCTGGACACACAGCCACTTTGTTGGGTTTCTCGTGTCGCGGTTCAAATATGATGTGCGACTGGAAACGGGGCGTTAAGAGGCCTGGGGTATACAAGGTTTGAATAGAAAATGATACAATGATGATGCTGATACCTTTGGGTTACTACTGATCTAAGCTTATCGATAATAATAATAATAATAATAATAATAATAATCATAATAATAAGGAAAGGTCTAATGCCAGTCGACTGGCAATAGCCATTTTACGTTAAAATCGCTATTGACAGTCGACTGGCAATAGCGATTTCACGTCAAAATGGCTATTACCAGTCGACTGGCAATAGCCATTTTACGTTAAAATCGCTATTACCAGTCGAGTGGCAATAGCCATTTTACGTTGAAATCGCTATTACCAGTCGACTGGCAATAGCGATTTTGACGTGAAATAGCTATTGCCAGTTTTTTTTTTCTTTTTTTCTTTTAGTTTTTTTTTCCCAGTTCTTAATAATAATTTTGAAGCTGAAGAAGTTGCATCCCATTTTAAGTTTATAGCTGCTCAGTAAGTATGCCTTACTTCACAGATATTTTACTTCTGCGAAATAACCAACTTATTTTTTTTTTATTTTTATTTTTTTTTTAATTTTCGCTTAGTAAGGAATTGTGGCAATATCTATCTATCTATCTATCTTCACATGATCCAAAACCCCCTTTCGGGTATTATTTTGATTTGACCACGCATGGTGTGTTAGTAAGAGGAGAAAAAAAGTGAGATAGTGCAGGATAAAAAGATAAAAAGCAGGGTGAAATATAGATGATAGGGTAAGTGTTAGTAAGCAGAGTTTAAAATCAGGATATAAACAGTATCTATGTTTAGGGGAGGGTATGACTGATCTTGCTGACTCCTAAGTTAAAGGAGTCAAGATCTGAAACTTGGACAAGATCAGCTGATAATCTGTTCCAAAATACAATAGTAATGGGAAAGAATGAATACTGATAATAACAGACAGATGTATGGATTTTTTCTATAGAAAAGAGGGTGAATGTGACGAGTATATCTGGTGGGCTGTTCGAAATATGACGGAACCGGAATATACCCCGATTCCACTGGACGGCGCTTCCACTGCGCTCCGAAATTTTGGACAAAGCGCCATGAATCGTAGCAGAAGCGGCAGCAGCGCATGAGAAGCTTCTGGGTCGCAGTGAAAGCGTATCAGAAGCGGCATGATCACAAAGTCACGGCGCTTGTTTTGACTCTGCTCAAAATTTACGTAGCGGAAGCGCCGTGGACTCAAAGCGCACCGAAAGCGTAGTAAGAACGTAGCTCGAAATTCATGAACGCAGCAGCAGCGGGAGCAACGCAGCACCAGCGCAGTGGGATCGTGCCGACAGCGCCGTGAGATTCGTCTGCAACCCAGCTATGCTTCTGCTACGCTCTTTGCGCTTCCGTTGCGCCCTTGCCGCTTCCGCTGCGACTCTATTATTTATGAATAGCACAACCACGACGCTTCCGCTGCGCTCTTGGCGCTTTATCTGCGTTTCCTCTGCTCTAATGGTGATTTGGGCATGAAAACGCCGGGCTTCCACGACGTTTCATAATTCGATTCTCACGTTTCATTCAAGATGCCCGGAACAGGAGTTGGAATACCGTCTCCTGCGGTACAGGCTGCGTGAAAATAGTCTCCTGACCAGGCCTGGGTGTGGTTTTCGCCTTCTGCTTTTGACAGGGGGGCAGGCTCTTGCTCTCTAAACTGAGCCAGATAGGCGCCCTTCAGAACGCCGAGCAGAGGCTCCAGTTGAGCCTATACAGCAAGAAGAACAAGACGAGTTGTTTGAAGTCACTAGTTCATGATTGCCAGCTGGATCATAGCCACTGGAATTGTTATATTATCAATATTGTTTGAAGGCTGCTGAACCCGATTCTCCGCCGATTTACATAGAAGCGGTTACAAAGCGCAACACAAGCGCAGTTCCGGCACTTAGGTCGAGGCACGATCGCAAATGTATCGTAATAAGCGTAGATCAAGCGTAGCTTGAACTCCTTTGCCGTAGTGGCAGCGTATTAGAAGCGCCCTCGAAGTCCGTTAAGCGTGACAGAAGCGCAGCTAAATCGTGGCAGCATCGTGACTAGCGTGGCGAGATCGTATTAGAAGCGTACTGGCAGCGTACTGGAAGCGCACAAGCTCCAAGTTTTAGGCAAATGCCTAAGCTTCTGCGGCGATTTCGAAAATTTTGAAGAAGCGCCATGATCGCCAAGAGCGCAGTCAAAGCGTCATCCAGTGGAATGGGGGTATTAGCAACCAAGCCATACACTACCTTGTAAAACAAAGCGAGACGCGCATCATAACGTCGGCACTCAAGCGACCGCCATCCAAGATTACTCATCATTTCTGTCACGCAACTATAGGGTGATCAAACATTGGAAACCCATCTTGCTGCCCTTCTTTGAATCATTTCAACTTTATGTTTTCTTTTGTGTATGGGGATTGGCTCCAGACAGAAGATGCATATTCAACCTGCGGTCTTATATACGAGTGAGTTATATGCCAGTGTTCTATTTCTTTATCTTTTGTTTTAACATCCGTTCATAATTTCAAACGACTTCTCCTCTGAAACCGCTGGGCCGATTGTAACCAAATTTAATATGTAGCCTTCAAGGGGCTTAGGAAGGAAAAATTGTTAAAACGGCCCTGGTCACATGACCAACATGGCCGCCACACCCATATATGGTAAAAACATTTAAAATCTTCTTCTCCAGAACCAATAGACCGACGGCCTTCAAATTTGGTATGTAGTATCGGGTACGCGAGTACTACCAAGATTGTTCAAACTATGACTTGGGTTGACCTTGACCTTTTTTACGGTTAAGTCAAATTTGCTTTCAGTAGCTTTTATATGGGAAAAAGCAAGAACAGAAGATTTCTTGGAAACTGTTGAAGATTTTGACCTGAAAATTTACTGTCATCTTAATGAGTACATGAAAATTTATATGTACAAGAGGTCAAGGTCATTCCTTGACCTTTGACCCTGGTCTCATATTTTGACAATTTCACACATCTCCTCAAAAGCTACTTGGCCGATTGTAACCAATTTTCATATAGAGCCTCTAGGGACTGAGGGAACGAAAATTTGTTTAAACGGTCTGGGCCACATGACTAACATGATAGGCGCCATGCCCATATATGGCAAAAATCTCTACATATCTTCTTCTCAAGAACCCAATGATCGATATTCTTGAAACTTGGTATATAGCATCAGGTACTTGAGTACTGTCAATATTGTTCAAATGATGACCTTTGGCTGACCTTGACCTTTTTAAAGTAAGGTCAAGTATGGGAGAATGCTAGAACATAAGATTTCATGGCAAGTTTGGAAGATTTTGGCCTAAAAATGGTGTATACAGTCCATCTGGGCTAAAACGAACGGCAATAAATCTAAATAATTATAGGTTATTGAATTTATATTGGGAAATATTCGGCACGAGTTCATATGGCGAAGGACGCACGAGCTTGCGAGTGCGTCTCCGCCATATGAACGAGTGCCGAATATTTCACAATATAAAGTCAATAACCTTTTTATTATATACCTTTTTATTAATCTGCTAGTTTGAGCAAGTCTGTCTTCATAAGAAATCAAAATAAATTTCTGCATATCAGACCCACAACTTCTTTAAATTTGAAATATCAATATGCAATTTAGTGTCTTCATACGAGCTAAAGCCACGCCCGACGGCGCGAAAGTGAATATGACGTTATAGAATCGGACGTGACGTCAGTAAACAAACTGCGACGTTAACAAGAAGTAGGCGCCATTTTCCAGTCTTACTCTCCGCAATCCTTAGGAAATTCTCCATTATTATTCACAGACAATGTCGTAAAAGATTGACAGATCAAAGGTAAATCATATTTAATTGTCTTTTATGCAATTTATACAGAGGAGCCGACATCAGTGTCATCATTTTACTCGACTTTTAACTGCAGTCGACGACAAAATGGCTGCCACACTTTCATCCTCTCTAAACAAAAGTAGTTCTGGTGAACGTGACTCCTTAACTCCGTGCAATATGCACTTGACTCCGTGCAATATGCAAAAAATATTGCACGGTTACTCAAATGTAAAGTGAACGGGGATCTGTTTAGGTATATAATAACTACGGCTATTTCACTCATAAACCCAAAGATGAATGATCTATACTATCACATCATGATATTTCCTATAATATATTTCATCATTAAACATATTTAGCAGCTCAGTGGTTTCAGGTCCGCTCCCGACCCCCACCCCAACCCACCAACCCCCACCGCTCCTTATATTAATGTCAGTTCTTTTTGTTTTGTTTTGATTTTTTTTGTTTTGATTTCCTTTCTAACTTTTGTTTTAATTTCATTCTGTTTTTATTGTTTCAATTTCTTTTCTAATAAATATCTGAAAGGAAATGTGGGGTGGGGTGGGGGTCGGGAGCGGACCTGAAACCGCTGAGCTGCTAAATATGTATAATGATGAAATATATTATAGGAAATAACATGATGTGATAGTATAGAGCTGCTAAATATGTATAATGATGAAATATATTATAGGAAATATCATGATGTGATAGTATAGATCATTCATCTTTGGGTTTATGAGTGAAATAGCCGTAGTTACTTAGATTTATTGCCGTTCGTTTTAGCCCAGCAAAAGGTTGCTCTTTCAAATTTACTTTTTTGCCAATTTTGGGTCATTTTATCTATCTATCTATCTATCTATCTATCTATCTATCTAATTTTGCCATCAAGGTAAGCAGCGGCATCGATTAATCGTGACACAAGATATCGATTAGTGAATGTGCCACCTAAAGTGTGTTATTTATCGATGAGTAATAAACAAAAATAAACAAAAGGCGTCTTTAATTATCATGGCTAGATATACGGAAAGAAGAGTAGTAATATTTGCTCAACAAAATATCTGTTTGAAAAGATGTTAAGTTTGATGCTAGTATCAGTCTAGGGAATAACATTCTCTTCCCTGCTATATATACTCCTCGCCAAAAGTTTTGAACTAAGCAGCAGACATAACTGATACATAGGACTTCGGCTATGTCAAAAAAAAATATCATTGTTCTTATCCGATGTCATAAAGTTAACAGAGGATGCTGAGGCACTGGAATTTGGAAACTCAGCAGTTGCTTGGATACCACTGTATTTCAATGACAATTTTCGACCCTATTAAATATTGTGTCTTAAATATCACCAAATTTAATTTCATTTTCACCAAACTAGCATACTAGTCTTTCGACGAAACTGTAATGCGCTATGTTGATTGTCATTCCAAATTCGGACATTAGAGGCAAACTTGTCAGAATTGTTTTCAAAATGATCGATAATGCAATTTTACTATAAATTCTAATTCAGTTTTCGCTTACGAAAAAAATTGAAAGTTTTGATACAGGAACTTCAAACTTTTTATGAAGCACATCAGTTACATGGTCTTATATGTGACGTAGTACGAATTTTTACATGCGCAAATATTTTGTTTGCAAAACTAGGGAGTATATTTTTAACTGTTATCAGTTATCGCTGTTGTCACAGAGCGCGATAATGTTACTAATTGCTTTCGAGTGAAAAAGTACCATACGGTATGCGAATACTCATATCAGCCTGCGCGGCCGACCCTTCCATCTTCCTAGAAACAATCTTTGATTTATGAAGAATCTAAAACAAGATGAGGAGAGAATTCTGGTGATGAGAAACAAGATGATTAGAGAACTCTGAACTAATGCGTAGACCGATTATAGTATTTACACATTCCGCACATGCCGTATTGTTCTTTTTCAAATTAAAGACGCCCTATCTTGCCCAAGTACGTTGTTTATCACACCTACATTGATCGTGTATATCAATAATCGATGATCACTGATTAATCGATACCGCGTATACACCTGGGATTTTTTTCAGACAGATATACAGGCAGACGGTCGGATGTACAATGATATAGATAGATAGATAGATAGATAGATAGATAGATAGATAGATAGATAGATAGATAGATAGATAGATAGATAGATAGAACAGTTGTCAAAACTGAATTTTGATGAATGAACCTGAAGATAGGAAGATCATCTGTTTGTAACTCGCGTTTTAGTTTCGCGTTTTATTTTTTTAAAAATAATATGACTTTCAAAATATCAGCGTTCTTGAAATCATGATCATCCAATTGTCGTCACTTTGGAAGTTAATTTGTCGAACAGTGGCGAGATCCTTGGATCCGATTGGCGAATATTAACAAAAATGAAGGTGTTGCAAATATTAGCAAAAATGAAAAAAAAAATGCGAATATTAAATGATTTACAGTTTATACGCATGTAGCATTTGATCATATCCTTTTGAATACGTCCAAAATTATGAAAGCAGTACAGTATTCGTCTAAAGAATCGGCATGACGAAACGTTTGGTATTAAATAAATGAAAACCATGGTATTTAACATTAAACAATACAAATATAATTAAATCAATAAGTAAATAATCGATAAAAATAATAATCATAATCTCTCTTCTTTCTCACCCTCTCTGGGAGAAGGCTCGATATAGACTGAAATGCTGTATCAAAGAGCCGTTAAACACAACCAACCAACAAACCAAAACTCACAAGACTAGGGGAGTACTGAGCTCATAATTTTATTAGATTCTATTAGACTCTCGAGGAATATTACTTAAAAATAAGATGTAAAACATTAAAATGGGCAAAGATAGTGAGAAAATATAGAAATTGTTTAAACTTGTCAAACTGGGGCAAAAGTGATTTTTAGCTCAGATCTATGCCCATGTTCCTACATTTTTCAAGCCTCCGTGACATCATATTAGCATAATCGAAAGGGCTGGAAAAAAACACACACAAAAAAAAACACACAAAAAAACTTCTTTTCCTGTTAACTCGTTGATTTCAGATTTCAACGCACTAGGGGCAAGTTAAGTAATTAGACTTAAGAAAAGTCTAAACCTATATTCAGCAGTGCAGTTTAATGAGGGTGCAACAATAAATACAAAGTAGAAACATTCACAAGCATTGCTTGCTGATAAGTAGTGTTTGCCCTTTTTGGACCAAAACTTAAACTAACTGGCAATAGCGATTTTACATTAAACTCGCTACTGCCAGTCGACTGGCAATAGCGATTTTACGTTGAAATCGCTATTACCAGTCAACTGGCAATAGCGATTTTACGTTAAAATCGCTATTGCCAGTCGACTGGTAATAGCGATTTCAACGTAAAATCGCTATTGCCAGTCGACTGGTAATAGCGATTTCAACGTACAATCGCTATTGCCAGTCGACTGGCAATAGCCACTCCGTAATAATAATCATGATAATAATCACTCGAGATAAATCCTTCGACATTCTAAGATATATTTTTCGGTCCCTTGGTCCCTTAAAATTGGTAAAATTTAGCACAAATGATGGAAGTTATAGAATCCATCTATTATTAATAAAATGGTAACATGTACAGGTGGGGTCGGTAGCTCGGTGAGTTGGGAGGGGCCGGAGGCATGTGTTTGTTAAGTTACATTTAACTTTTAAAACTCCTACCATGGTTGAAGACGAGCAACTTACAATACATTTTTAATCAGTTTTATGAGTAATGAATGGCAGTTAAGGCCAAAGGGTTACAATTAATACTACAGGTACATAAATAATACTGCACCTGTTGATCAGTACCCAGTCATTCTACTGCTAAAAATGTTTTTGCAATGAAACATTTGTACATGAGACCGAAGCCATGCTTTAAGCAAAAATTAACATTAACCCATTAATGCCCAGCGTCGCATAAAAAAGAACACAGGGTCAAAAGTGTAGATCCAGATCAGACGCCGCATAAATCTGATCAGGCTTTACACTATTTGCACAAGAAAAATGGGTATTTCCCCTTAAAATGAAATTTAAATTAAGAATAAACTAAACAAGGCACTCCTTAATTGACAAATAAACTCAATTTGATAGGAATAGAACAGTCCACTTGGCATAAATGGGTTTGCGGCGTCTGATCTGGGTCTGCACTGTTTGCCTAGATCCCATTTTTGGGGCGCTAGGCATTAATGGGTTGATCGGGGAAAATAACGCATGCAGCGATAAATTCGTATTTGACCGTAGATTGAAGTGGGTCGTTATTTGCAGTATTTTTTTGGTATTATGAAACGCTGACGTGAGAGTTTCAAACTGATCGCTGTTTAAAAAGACTTACTCAGAGCTCATGGTTAATCCATGTTCGACTGTATTTTAATTTGTTTCGACATAAAATTACACCAAGCGCATACCTGTAAGAAAATGCGAGTGCAAAGGCAAACAAATGACTAAATGATAAACTATCTTTATTAAAGAATTGAAATTTGATTTTTCAACGTTCATCGTGTGATGAAGCCAGTGGGCGGAACTAAAATTCCATGAAGCGCGAAGCGCTTCCTGTAAAATTTTAGCGACGACCACTGGCTTCATAATGGTTTGGCCTGACAATGTAAGTGACCTCATACTAACTGTGGGTCAGTGTCACCAATTTCATAGTCTAGTGATTTTGACTCATTTTTGTAACACTTTAACATGATTTACTTTATACTTGGGTTAATGGTTTGGACTGCCACTGTGAGTAAACCCATACTACATGTAATTGTAAGTCAGTTTGTGGCCTATATTTCATGGTCCAGTGATTTTAGCCAACATTTCCAATTCTTTTTTCATGAATTTGCATTAAACTTGGCTTCATGATTTGGGCTAACACTTTTTACTTATATTTGGGTCTATGCGACCTATATTTCTTGGTCCAGTGGTTTTATTCAGTATATCTAACACTGTTTTATGGGTTTGTGTCATACTTGGGTTATTGCGTTTGGCTGACACTATGAGCGACCTCATACTAATTGTAGATCAGTGTGACCTATACTTCATGGTCCCGCGATTAAAACAAATATCGCTAGCGCTATATCATTGACTTGTATTATAATTGGGTATGATGGTAGGTACATTCAGATACAGTGATTGACCTCATCTCAGTTCTTGGTCACTGTGTCTTATATTTGTGATAGTATCTGTGGCAATATTTCAGAGGTTTGAATTAATTCTTAGGAAGACTGTTTAATCTGACTCTGAAGTTGATCACATTTGAGCCAAGATACGAGAAAACCAACAATGTGGCATTGCGCCCAGCGAAGACTCAGATCAGCCTGGGAACCCACTCATTCTTAGCACAGTCTCTGCTGTGCACTTAAATGGTAGCTAAGGGTCTAAGCTAGCTCCATGCGGTCAGAGAAGACTCTGATTAGACTGGGCGGATGCCCAGGCTGATCTGAGTCTGCGCTGGACGCATAGCCACATTGTTGGTTTTCTCGTGTAGCGGCTCATTTCACTTCGCCGGTATTATCCATATTAAACTTGCGCTGATTACGTGTCTCCCATTCAATGCCTGCAAGTCAGGGGCTCGTTTGCACTTTTAGATTTGATTGAAATTGTATAGATAATTTGTTTGAAACACTGTAGGTACCTGTATGTCAGTATGCAGTCATGGCGAGAACCTGGCAAGTCACGGACTGGACCTAATAAATCAGCGGAGATGGTGATTAAAGTTATCGATCTACAGAAGAGGCAACTCATGGACATAGTGCACCATACAGGATTCTCCCTGATCTTGTATTGGTTAAACATTTACCTGGATGTTTCAGATGATTATGTGGCAAGGTAAGATAACCTTCCAAATCTTTTAGGTACGCGGCACAGAGCTCCAGCTAAGAGGAGTTTTTACAATAATTCTGAGACATTTTTTCTTATTTCTCATCAAAATCATATAGGAGATAACGGGAATCCCCGCAGTGACGTCATCGGATGATCACGTGGGTGGATTGGTTGGCAAAATGATAGCGATAAACAGTGGTCTTATACGGGATTTTGCTGAAAATTAACCGATGAAAGTGCGAAAATGTACTTTGGAAGGCTTCGAATAAATAGCAACCGATGAAACCTTTGCGAATATTGTCATAATCGCTTGTCGCGCGAAAAAAGAGAGTTATTTAACATGTTTAATTAATTACTAGGTCTGGACATATATTGACTCGCTCCGGACCCGGACTGTTTCTCTTAATAACTTCGACTGAAAAAGAAATAATTAAATAAAATACAAATGAATCGGAAGTATTGAACATCAGTATTTTAATCTTTTTGACGATCAAGGAGATTTATAAATGAATACAACAGGGGTAATAAGAAATGAAAGACACAATTAAAATATGGAAACTAGTATCTGATGAGAACTAATGCAAAATTAACAAAAAATTTGATCTGGTCTAAGGGAAAGAACATTTAAGAGCCATTCTCTGTAACCACTTAAAAAGTCGCGCCACGCATAGTCATCGATTTTGCTCAAACTTTCCTAATTTACTTATTGTGACACCAAAGCAAGAAAACCATGTCGATTTCATTCCTACATGTGCCCGTTGCCATGGCAACGGCTGTTGAATATTTTGTCAGAAATTGAGGTAAAAATTGTACTAAAATAGACACTTTTCTAACAAATTTATGTATCAGAAAAAGAATGACATACTCTGAATGCTTCTCATATGTAAATGTCTTGTTTACCTTGAGTGGACACCAAAACTTTGAATTGTATTTGGAATGCTTGTTATGTCATCAGGCTTGGGCAAAGTGGGTGGGGGTAGTGCTATATTGCGAAAGGCTATTTTAAGGCAGTTTTAAGGATATTTGTAGAATTCTTGCAGCCATACTGGCATATGTGTGCAGCTTCATCTAACAAAGCAACATTCCAAGAATAAGTTTCTGGAAAAACATGCCTGGGAAAGTATACTTCCTGAAGCGTTACCATAGCAACAATAAGTGGACCGTCGCAAAATTCCAAAATGTAGGGTAATAATACTTATAATGTCAAATCATCATATCTTATAGATATATGTCTTCCTAAATTTTTAAATACACTTAATAGTAAATTGGTCTTTTATAAAATATCAACATATTGCTAGTTTCTCTGTTCAAGGTCAAGGTCAAGGTCACAGAAGCACGAAAAGATGGCTAAAATGCGTTTTTTTCTTATACTTTTGTGTTCTCTAGCAACAAAATATTGCAGCATTGTCTTTGTACTTGGCGTTTATTTAGTGAATGACAACAACTTTCAAATACACATATAGCTGGCTTTCTCCAGTAACAGCCAAGGTCAAGGTCAAGGTCACAAATACAAGAAAAATGCTAAAAAAATGCACATTTGTGTTAATATGTTTTTCTCTGTATCAACAGTAAATTTATGTAATGTCTTTCTACTTGGTCTTTATTTAGTATATATCAATAGCTTTCAAATGCACATAAAGCTTGTATTCTCCAGTAACCTCCAAGGTCAAGGTCAAGGTCACAAAAACAAGAAAAATGCTAAAAATGCACATTTTGTTCATATTTTATGTTCTGTATCAACTGTAGATACAGAAAATGTATTTGTACTTGGTCTTTATCTAATATATTTCAATAATTTTGTAAAGCACATATAGCTTGTTTCCTACAGTAGCTTCCAAGGTCAAGGTCAAGCTTACAAACACAAGAAAAATGCTAAAATGCACATTTTTTTCACATTTTATGTTCTTTATCAACACTTAATAGAGCAACTGTCTTTGGAATTGGCCTTTATTACTATAGCTTTCAAATGCACATATAGCTTGTTTCTTCCATTAACCTACAATGTCAAGGTCAAGGTCACAAAAACGAGAAAAATGCTAAAATGCACCTTTCATTCATATTTTGTATTCCGTATCAACTGTAAATACAGAATGTGTATTTATACTTTGTCTTTATTTGGAATATAATAATAGTTTTCAAATACATGTACAGTTCGTAACTTCCAAGGTCAAGGTCAAGGCCATATAAACAAGAAAATGCTAAAAATGCACCTTTTGTTAATATTTTGTGTTCGGTATCAACATTAAATGTAGAAAATGTATTTGTGCTTGGTCTTTATTTAGTATACATCTCCTCTTAAACGACAAGGCTCATTCTTACCAAATTTCATATCTAGCATCTATAGGCAGGGGGAACCAATAATACTGTTATTCATCCAAATCGCTTCATAACTTTGGTTGCTATGGCAACTTACAGTTTCCATTGACTTGTATGGGAAAAATTGAAAATTTGCATTTATTGCTATTTCTCTGCAGATGATTTGACAAATCTTTTAAGGAAATGTTCCTTGAGTAGCTCTCTATCAATAACATGAAATTTATGTTAATTGCACAATTTGGCTGGTTGCCATGGCAACCGAATGGTTAAAAATAAAAAAAAAATACTCAAACATAATCTTTTCAGAAACTATGCAACCAATAAGGGTGAACCTTCACAGAAAGGGTCTTAGTACTTCCCTCTATAAAAGTACTGTTTTTCTTGGCAATTGCTTCAGCAGTTTGGTTGCTATGGCAGCTTTAAATTGCCATTGACTTATAACGTGAAAATAGTAAATTTGCATTTATTGCTATGTCACTGCAGGTATTTTGACAAATTTTATAGAAATGTTCCCAGAGTAGTCCTCAACCACCCTCATTCAATTTATGCAAATTGCACTATTTGGCTGATTGCCATTGCAACCAAATGGTTAAAAATAGAAAAGATATTAAAATATCATTTTTGCAGAAACTATGTGACCAATAAAGCTCAAACTTTACAGAAAGGATCTTAGTACTAGCCTCTATAGAATTAGTGTTTTTTCATGGGAATTGCTTCAGAAGTTAGGTTGCTATGGCAACTTATAGTTTCCATTGACTTATAATGGGAAAAATGGAAATTGGCAATTTTTTGCTACCTCATTGCAGTTATTTGGATTTTTTTTCTACAGAAATGTTTCTTGAGTAGTCCTCTATGATTCATGTTAATTTTGTCCAAATCACTGAATTCGATTCGTTGCCATGGCAACACGAAGGGAAAAAAATGAAATAATATTCAAAAATCTTTCCCACAAAATGTTTTAGAGGGATGAAGCTGATTCTCTGCATACATGTTTATGACATTAGCCACTACATAAATATTGTTCTTTTTAGCTCGCCTGAACGAAAGTTCAGGAAGAGCTATTGTTGTCACCCTGGCGTCGGCGTCCGCGTCGGCGTCGGCGTCCGGATTGGATGTTTTGGTTAAAGTTTTTTAAAGACCTATATCTCTTTAACCCATGGATGGATTCATTTGATACTTGCACTGTAGTTAGATATTGGTCCAAGGTTTAACAGGGTACCACCCCCACCCCACTCCGTGACCTTATTGTCAAGGTCATGGACTTAGAAAATTGGAAGTGTTTTTGTATTGGATGTTTTGGTTAAAGTTTTATCAAGCCCAATATCTCCTTAACCCATAGATGGATTCATTTGATACTTGCATTGTAGTTAGATATTGGTCCAAAGTTTTCCAAGGTACTACCCCCACCCCCCTCAGTGACCTTGATGTCAAGGTCATGGACTTAGAAAATTTATTGCTTTGATGTTTTGGTTAAAGTTTTTTAAAAACACATATCTCCTGAACCCTTAGATGAATTCTTTTTATATTTGCACTGTACCTAGATATTAGGTACTTTTTACTTTTAGTCCAAAGTTTTGCAGAGTACTACCCCAACCCCGCTCAGTGACCTTGTTGTCGAGGTCAGGGACTTAGGAAATTTGGTCTTTATTAAAGTTTTCTAATTGCATACTGATTCATGATGCTTGACAGAGATTTAGTTTACACTTGAACTGATGTTAGGCAATTTTTTGAGATTTTACAAAACACTATATACTTACCCCACTGGATGACCTTGAAGTCAAGGTCATCGACTTTGCATTTTGTCTTAAAGATTTTGGTTAAAGTTTTATATTTATGAAGACATAATTTCACAGTGCCACGATGGACTCAGTTGATACTTATACTTGGACTGATGTTAGATAATGGTTCAAAGTTTTGATACATCCTAGTCCCCTTCCCCCCCCCCCCCAAAAGAAAAAAAAAAAAAAAAAAAACCTTACCTCCCACCTCTACCCCTTAGTTCTTTGAGCTACAGCTCATGAACTTTGAAAATTTCATGTGGATTTTTTTATTTGAATTTCATTTTAAACTTATTTCTGAGATAGCTTTTGTTTATAAATGTGTTGTCATTATGGACATGCTTGCCTGAAGTTTTATGCATAGCCGTCCACACCACCATAGCGACTGTGTGATGGGCAAGCACCTATTCAGGCGAGCTATGCTGTCAGGCGACAGCTCTTGTTTTATTGTTGCTCACGTGGTTTCATTGCTATGGCATTTTAAAGTTTCTATAGACTTGCATTGGGAAAAGTGCAAATTGGCATTTATTTCAGTGTTACTGCAATATTTAGGCATAAAGTTTTACAAACATGTTTTTTTTATTGTAACTTCATCAATTTTGCTTATTTTAATTAGGACAAGCAGAACAGCTCAGTCAAAGTTGAAATTAGGCCATATTGTAAAATTTACCTTTCAGTTACTTACCCCTGAGTGCTGAGGGTGAATGGACTCAGGTGAGCTACAGAACCAATGGTCCGGTGGTTAGCTCGCCTGAGCCAGAGGCTCCAGGGGAGATTATAGTATTGGTAGGATTCGTTGTCCCTCGTACGTCTGTTGTCCGTCCACAATTTCAAATGACTTCTCCTCTGAAACCCTGGGCCGATTGTAACCAACTTTCATATGCAGGCTCCAGGAGTCTTAGGAACGATAATTTGTTCAAACATCCTGGTCACATGACCAATAGGCCACCACGCCCATATATGATAAAAACCCTTAAAAATCTTCACCAGAACCAATAGGCAGATGGCCTTGAAACTTGGTATCGAGCATCGGGTAAGCGAGTACTACCAAGATTGTTTAAATTATGAGCTTGGGCAGATTTTGACTGTTTTTACGGTAAGGTCAAATTTGCTTCCTTGTGCTTTTATATGGAAAAATGCTAGAACATATGCTATCTTGGAAACCGTAGAAGATTTTGGGCTAAAAATTGGTGTGTGCAGCCATCTTACTGAGAACATGAAGATTTATGAGTACACGAGATCAAGGTCATTCTTTCTCTCATGTTTCAACAATTTTAAACATCTCCTCAAAAGCCACTGGGCCAATTGTAACCAAATTTCACATAGAGTCTCCAGGGGTTGATTGATAAAAAATTTGTTCAAACGGTGCAGGTCCTATGACCAACATGGCCGCCACACACATATATGGTATAAAGCTTCAAAAATCTTTTGCAGAACCAATAGACCAACGGCCTTGAAATTTGGTATGTAGCATAAAGTACTCAAGTACTACCAAGATTGTTCAAATGATGATCTTAGGTTGACCTTGACCTTTCTTATGGCAAGATCAAATATGTGGAAATGCTAGAACATAACATTTCATGGTAAGTTTTTAAGATTTTGGCCTAAAAATTTGTAAATACAGTCATTTTAATGAGTACATGAAAATTTAGGAGTACAAAAAGTCAAGGTCATTCTTTGACCTTTGACCCAGGTCTCTTATATTTTGACATTTTCAAACATCATCTCAAAAGCCACTGCGCCAATTGTAACCAAAATTCATTTGTGAGCCTCCAGGGCTTGAGAGAATAAAAAGTTGTTCAAACGATCCAGGTCACATAATCAACATGGCCACCATGCCCATATATGGCAAAGACCTTTAAAACAATTCTTCGTAAGAACCAATTGACCAATGACCTTCAAACTTGATAAGTAGCGTCGGGTACGCAAGTTCTTCCAAGGTTGTTCAAATTATGACCTTTAATTGACCTTGTCCTTTTCTACAGCAAGTTCAAATATGGGAAATTGCTAGAACATGGATTTTATGGGAAATTTTGAAGGTTTTGGCCTAAATGTTGGTATATACACTCATCTTAATGATATATTATGGAGTTACATCCCTTTGATTAATTTCTACGGCTATTCTTGGGCAAGTCATTACTAGGTAACCATATGGAATATCTTGACGAAACTTTATAGCAATGTGTATTAGGTTGAGACAGTATGTCTAATAAAAGAATAATTGCTTCCCCTCTTTATGTTTTTAGTTACATCCCTTTGATTACTTTTTTAAGGCTTTTCTTTTGAGAACCTTAATGTTTGGAATGTCTTGATAAACTTGATAGCAATGTAGACAAGGATGAAACGGTGCAAAAACAAAATTCAGAAACGGGCGTATATTGCCCCGCTTGCGGAGCTCTTGTTGACTTTTGACCCATGTCTCTCATATTTTGACATTTTCAAACATTACCTCAAAAGCCAAATTTCAACCAATTTTCATAAAGAGTCTCCAGGGGTTGAGGGAATGAAAATTTGTTCAAACGGTCCAGATCACACGATGAACAGGGCCGCCATACCCATTTATGAGGGTCTCAATGGGGTACCTCTGAAATCAGTAATCAGTAAAATTTCAGCCGAAAAATCAGCAATCAGTAAAATTTAAGGGCAAAAATCACTTATCAGTACATTTTTGGCCAATTCAATAAAATTAAATACTGCAACCGTATTCTCTACCTCATGCCAGTGATTCTAAACAGATAGACAGTTTTTCTATTTATATATGATACAGATGCATTTTATAAAGAAATCCATGCAATATAACTTAACAAAATCCCCCTTTTCAGATAAGACATAAGCCGCTAACCGATAATTTTTTCACTCAAGTTTCGCTAATCAGTATATTTTTCGGCCGACTCCGTTAATCAGTTAGCACAGGCGACGCCGCTAACCGGTAAAATTTCCTCCCAAATTTCGCCAATCAGTAATTTTTTGGGCCTAAATTCGCTAATCAGTAAACCCCATTGAGACCCTCATTTATCATATAAAACTTTAATTTTCTCAAAAACCAATAGACCAATGGCCTTGAAACTTGGTAGGTCGCATGGAGTACTGGAGTATTACCAATACTGTTCAAATAATGACCTTTGGTTTACCTTGACCTTTTCTGCGGCATGGTCAAATATGGGAAAATGGTAGAAGATAAGATTTCATGGAAAGTTTTGAAGATTTTGGCCTAAAAATGGTATATATGGTGTCTTAATGAGTACATGGAGATTTATGAGTCATGGTCATTCTTTGACTTTTGACCCAAGACTCATATTTTGACAATTTCAGATATAAGTACGAGCCACTTGGCCAATTGCTTAGGTGAGCGATTCAGGGCCTCATGGCCTCTTGTTTCTGTGACCTTGACCTCACCCTTTGGGGCCACTGAAAGAAAGTTGTTTGTTAGAAAGCTTTTGTAATATACTAAATAAAGTCCAACTACAAATACATGGCTGCAATGTATTGTTGATATACGACACAAATACCGAAATTCTGTGCATTTTAGCATTTTCGCTTGTTTTTGTGACCTTGACCTTGACCTGGGAGTTTATTGAAGGAAACTAGCTGTATGTGTATTTGAAAGCTATTGTAATATAGTAGATAAAGACTAGGTACAAAGACATTTCTGCAATATATTTTGATACAGAACATTAAAAAATGAGAGAAAAATATGCACTTTTAGCATTTTTTCCTTCTGTCTCTGACCTTGACCTTGACATTGACCTTAAAGGCTACTGAAGAAAAGTTGTTTGTTTGAGAGCTATTGTAACATATTAAATGTATGCCAACTGCAAAGGCACTGTTGCAGTATATTGTTGATATATGACACAAAATTTTGCAAATATGTGCATTTTTAGCATTTTTTCTTGTTTTATGACCTTCACCTTGACCTTGGAGGTTCCTGAATGAAACAAGCTATATGTGTATTTGAAAGCTATTGTCATGTGTTAGATAAAGACCAGGTACAAAGACATTGCTGCAATATATTGTTGATACAGAACACAAAATATGAGAAAAATATGCACTTTTAGTATTTTTCTTGTTTCTGTGCCCTTGACCTTGACCTTGAACTTGGTTGCTTCTGGAGGAAAGTTGGTTGTTTGAAAGCTTTTGTTATATATTAAATAAATTCCAACTAGAAAGACATTGCTGCAATTTATTGTTCATATAGGACACAAACTGTTTAAAAAACATGTATTTGTAGCATTTGTTCTTGTTTGTGTGACCTTGACCTTGGAGCTTCCTGAGTAAACCCAATTATAAGTGTATTTGAAAGCTTCTGTAATATGTCAGATAATGACCAGGTTCAAAGCCATTGCTGCAATATATGGTTGATACAGAACACATAAGATGAAAAAAATATGCATTTTTTAGCAGTTTTTATTGTTTCTGTGACCTTGACCGTGACCTTGATAAGACAAACCAACCAAATGTCCATAGTTTATAGAAGATAAATGTATTGTAAAATGAGTTTCAAAATTCAGAAACAAATATGATCATAAACTATGATGATTTGACATTACAAGGACTGTACCCCTAAGAACTTGCTTTTTGCAACGGTACACTTATTGTTGCTATGGTAACGCTTCAGGAAGTATACTTTCCCAAGCATGTTTTTCCAGAAACATATTTACAGAACACTGTTCTGTAGGACGACGGTGCACATATATATTGACGAGGCTGCAAGAACTCTAGAAACGTCCTTAAAGATGTGTGAAATTGGATTTTTGCCATATATGGAAACCCCCACCCACTTTACTTGAGCCTGATGACCACAGAGGTTTTCCAAATATTTTTTTAATTTCTTTTTTAAAGTTAGTGTGAACAAGTTATTTGTAGGTAGAAAGAAATTAGAGCTTGTCATGCATTTGAAAGTTAATATATTTGTTGAAAAATTGCCCATTTTAGGACATTTTTTAGCACATTTTTTCCCAAAATATATAGCTGCTGTTGCCATGGCAACGGACATGCTTTGGAATGAAACTGATGTTGTTTTCTTGTTTCTGTGTCACAATAAGTAATATAGGAAAGTTTGAGCAAAATCGGTGACTATGCGTGCCACGGCCCTATGTAAAAATTTAAGTCATTACAGAGAATGGCTCTGAACTAAATGAGAAAATAAATTAAAATTCATGAATGCGATTCAAAAGATGATGTTATAAAACGGTAATATCAAACAGAGAACCTTCTATATTTTGAAATGGCTATCAGTAATTACCACATCATTTAGTTCGAGCTCATGACATCTAAACAACAATCTCTATCTCTCCTTCTCTCGTTCTCTCTCTCTCTAATTGTTTGTCCGTGATAGTGTATAAAGAGACAAACATATTAATATTATAATATCAATGATTGTAATAATCGAGTTCTATTTGATGTGTTAATTAGCCGCACCGCCAAAACTGTTTGTTTATTAAATCTGAATGATTGTCACTACAGGACAGCAGCGGCGTTCCTTGATTTATGATAAGTAAAGACATCCCTTATCAAAACACCCACTGAATACCGGGTACATTCACTTACAAACAAGAAACAACCGGTTTATGATCAGGCAAATGTACACCAGATACAGATACAAATATTTCTAAAGCATCCATGATAAAACGTACATTTTAAAGCACTTCATGTGGAACCAATTTCAATGCATTATGAGAGACAATAAAACAATATTTCACACTCAGATACCTACACTTCTCAGCGTCATCATTATATAATCATAAAAAATATGCATCATAATGCGCAAAATACAAGACATGTTTAATTACATATTTTAACACCGACCCCTTAACGTTCAATATAGCGTGATTGACTATCGACTTTTTGCCAACCAGAGCGGGAAATCCCGTTGCAATCCTTATCGATGACGTCACCGCGTTTTCTCCTATATTGTGAACCCTCATCAGAACCGGTTCGACGAGGCCGTCAAGACGGTTCTGATGAGGGGTCAAAACATATGTTTTATGGAGAAATATGGTAAATTATCCCTAAACTGTCCCTGTTGCTCCTTCTTATCCGAAGCCCTGTACGCCATAGCGTAAATAAGCTCATAATCTTGGAAGGTTACTAAAGAATATACAAATAACGAATGATTATATATCCATACAGTCGGACTCGTATTTTCTATGAACAAAGCTTAGGCACTTGCATATCAAAATACGACGACTTACTGCCCTGGGGCCGTATTCATAAAGCAACTTAAGTCGTTGCTATGCTGTTGCTAAGGGTAAATTTCTATGTTGGAGATTTCCTACAACTACGAAATTTGGTCTGGAGGAACAGTCTTACAAAGACTGTTCCTCCAGAGCAAATTTCATAGTCGTAGGGAATCTCCTTTATAGAAATTCAGCCTTAGCAATAGCATAGCAACGACTTAAGTCGTTTTATGAATACGGCCCCTGGTGATTATATATATAAAGCATGGAGAATTTTACCCTTGATTCTGTGTTTATGTTAATTATAAACTCCATCTATTATTTTGGGTAGTAAGAAGAAACAACCATGAACGAGCCGATCAAATTATGTAGAACGCTGTCATATATACTATATATTGAACTCTGATCGAGGGTTGGTCGTAGATCGTGTGCCGATTCCACATATGGGGGTTCATTTCGAGCAAGGCCAATGACAGCCAGTGTTACAGCGCAGTAAACACTGTTTCCAGTCGGACAGATGACATAGAAATTGATATGACCCAACGAAATAAAGTTTTAGGGGTCAGTTCATTATGACGGATACTCAGCGGATGCCGAGTACGTGTAAAAGGTTCCCCACTCAGCTTCGAGTGTTTTCTTCAGTAAGCGCAAGCAGTATTTACATGGTTAGCGCGGCTTCGAAACATAGTGTTATTTAGTATGACATTGCAGTTTTATTAACTTTTGTAATCTCTGTTTCTTTGTTCTTTCTTTCTTTTCTTCCTTTTACCACCGACGTTCATTCCTCACCTAAAACGAAAAACAACAACAAAAAAAAAAAAAAAAAAAAAGAACAATAATAGTAATAAAACAGCGAGGAAAAAGTTATGGATAGTCAATTTTCAGACTATCCAAAGCCGTGCCTAGGAAAAACAAAACAAAACAAATAAACGGTGGGCAGCTTTTGCCGTAAGTGTGAGTTTAAAAATCTGAAGAAAAATCGGCCAACGATTGATCTGTTTTATGTTCTATTATGAGAGAGACTTCATACCGTCTCTTTTAGCGAACACGCAATCTGAAATTATTGAAGCTTTCAATTCTACTTCTCGGTATCTGGATGACCTATCGAACAGTGACAATTACTTCTTTGATAGCATGGTCAATCAAATACCCTTCTGAACTTCAGTGAATTAAGGCCAGCGTCTCAAATATCGAGGCCTTATTTTTGGTTTAACATTTATCAATATTAGATGGATTTTGGCACAACTAAATTTACGATAAACGAGATGATTTTGATATTTATATTGTTAATTTTTCATTCTAAGATGGCGATATTCCTCGTTCTACATCCTATGGTGTTTATATCACTCAACTTATTTGTTTTTCACGAGTGTCCAGTCATATGGACGACTTTAATATTCGTAATAAAGTTTTGACACCAAACCTTCTCAAAGAAGGTTATACGATAGACATCCAATAAGTTTTGCTAAGTTTCAGCCAAATGATATCCAAAAGTGAACCAATCAGTCCACATTGCTCCATTACATCATTCCTTCTTTCCAATCAACACTTTCTAGAAACGGCATAATCTTGCAAATGCCGTAGCCAGGGATCGGAAGAATACTAACATTAGGAGTGCGGCGGTAGTTTCTAGTCGTCTGTTCATGATCCCTTAGCTTAGTTCAGAAAGCATGCAAATATCTGAATTTTGCTGAGAGATACGTTTGATAATACTAAGGTATGTATATGGTACCAAAGTTAAGATATTGCCGTCAGTCAAGGTATTATTGTTGTTCCAAGGAAGATCACCATGTTTTTAGGCAACGCCAATATCAAATAAAATAAATATCCCAAGAAGGTATGTTCACAAAAATGTAATAGTTCCTAAAATGACATTCACAAAAAAATGAAATAGTTCCTAAAATGACATTTATTTGTTATCAAGAAATAGTCATTTTAAGAAGATAATTATTCAGTATGAAACGATTGGTTATAAAATGGATGTTTTGCGCTCAAATGTAGAAAATATAAAAAAAATGTAAGCTGCGAGCCTTGTTTAAAAAAAAAAAAAAAAAAAAAAAAAAAAAAACAGAAGCAAACATTCAAAACTAGAAATTTGATAGAATTCTGTAATATTCTTTTGTTGCGTAGCAACAACATTTGTCTGATAATGTGAAATGATTACTGTCTCTTATTTGAGTTCTTAAATATAATTGACTCATTGTGGAACACGAATTCTTGTAATTTGAAAGAATTTTAAACATATTTTTTTTATTATATGTGTTAATTTTCTTTCCCTCACCTCTTGTAAAAGACCTCGTGTTTGTGCAGTTTCACCTCCGGTGTCCCTTACACCCATACATTCAAAACCCTCCAAATTCTGTGAAAGGTATCACCTGTATGATTTTAAGCGTATTTGTGTATATTGGTTTAAACAGTATTCTATTCAGTTATACCCCCATTCCACTGGACGGCGCTTCCACTGCGCTCCGAAATTTTGGACAAAGCGCCATGAATCGTAGCAGAAGCGGCAGCAGCGCAGGAGAAGCTTCTAGGTCGCAGTGAAAGCGTATCTGAAGCGGCATGATCGCCAAGTCACGGCGCTTGTTTTGACTCTGCTCAAAATTTACGTAGCGGAAGCGCCGTGGACTCAAAGCGCAACGGAAGCGTAGTGAGAACGTAGCTCGAAATTCATGAGCGCAGCAGCAGCGGGAGCAACGCAGCACCAGCGCAGCGGGATCGTGCCGACAGCGCCGTGAGATTCGTCTGCGACCCAGCTACGCTTCTGCTACGCTCTTTGCGCTCCCGTTGCGCTCTTGCCGCTTCCGCTGCGACTCTATTATTTATGAATAGCGCAACCACGACGCTTCCGCTGCGCTCTTGGCGCTTTACCTGCGTTTCCTCTGCTCTTATGTCGATCTGGGCATGAAAACGCCGCGTTTCCACGGCGTTTCATAACTCAATTCTTACGTTTCATTCAAGATGCAGGCTGCCCGGAGAAGGAGTTGCAATACCCTCTCCTGCGGTAAAGGCTGCGTGAAAATAGTCTCCTGACCAGGCCTGGGTGTGGATTGCGCCTTCTGCTTTTGAAAGGGGGCCAGGCTCTTGCTCTCAAACCTGAGCCAGATAGGCGCCCTTTAGAACGCCGAGCAGAGGCCCCAGTTGAGCCTGAACAGAAGAAGAACAAGACGAGTTGTTCGAAGTCACTAGTTCATGATTGCCAGCTGGGCCATAGCCACTGGAATTTTTATATTATCAATGATTGTTTGAAGGCTGGTGGCTAACTTCTGCTGAACCCGATTCTCCGCCGATTTACATAGAAGCGGTTACAAAGCGCAACACAAGCGCAGCATGAGCGCAGCTCCGGCGCTTAGGTCGTAGCACGATCGCAAATGCATCGTAATAAGCGTAGCTCAAGCGTAGCTTGAAATCCTTTGCCGTAGTAGCAGCGTATTAGAAGCGCCCTCGAAGTCCGTTGAGCGTGGCAGAAGCGCAGCTAAGTCGCGACAGCATCGTGACTAGTGTGGCGAGATCGTATTAGAAGCGTACTGGCAGCGTACTGGAAGCGCACAAGTTCCAAGTTTTGGCAAATGCCTACGCTTCTGCTGCGATTTCGAAAATTTTGGAGAAGCGCCATGATCGCCAAGAGCGCAGTCAAAGCGTCATCCAGTGGAATGGGGGTATTAAGCTACATACATATGTACAAATACAAATCATTTCAATGTAGGATCTGACGGTAAGCGCAATGCTTGTATAATAGTCATCTCCTAGTGTTAGTATTCTTCCGATCCCTGGCTACGGCATTTTCAAGATTATGCCGTTTCTAGAAAGTGTTGATTGGAAAGAGGGAATGATGAAATGGAGGAATGTTCTGCTCTAGAATTACAGCGTTGCTATTTCTGTGATCATTATGTTTGTTTTATCGTAGTTTTAATTTTCATTTGTATGTCCCTGAGATATAACACTTATGAGTCAGGATTCGTTCCCGAAAACCAAACAACTGCATGTAAGTGTCTGATTGGTGTCTGATTAACTTAACCAATGCAGTACCAAGGGCTCGACCGCAAACCGGTTAAGCCCCCCCTCCCCCTCCCCACACATACACACACACCACCACCACAACCAGTAATTTTATTGCTGGTTGTCCCAAGGCGGCACGTCTGTTTTGATTCTTCTTAGTTGTTTATGTGTTGTTTGTTGTTTGTCATTTTGGCTGTTTGATATATGGTTTGTGATGTTACGGTTAGCCCTGACATTAAAACATTGAAATATGGTAAAAATAGATTTTAAAGTTAAAGTTTAACTTTTTACGTACAGTTAATTCTTATTGTCAGGGTTCATGTTTTTTGAAAGACTGTTGTGTGGGCGGTGGTTGTGCGGTTGTATTGTAGGGTTGAACAACCAAGTATATGATGAACCAAGGCAGAACAAAGGGCGTAGGTTTGTCAACCACAAACCGGTTAAGCCTAACGTAACCCCCCCCCCCCCCACCTCCTCCCCCAAGTAATTTCTTGAGTGGCCATCCCAAGGCGGCAGTTCTATAGTTCTATTTTGGATTCTTGGTTGTTTATGCGTTGTTAGTTGCTATGTTTGTTATTGATATATTGTTTGTGATGTTTAGGCTAGCCTGTTGACCACCTACATAGGCAATGGGAAATGGCTAGTCAAATGGCTGCCGCATGTGTTGTCTTTGGTGGTAACTAATTTTGTATTGTATCTTTCCAACATGGTGTCTTTGGTTGGATCTGGTATTGAGTTGTTTCAGTTGCTGAGAATTTTTTTCCTTTTTTCCATTGTAATCTCGAGTGACCCTAACAGTATTTTTCACACAGTGGCAAAGTTTCACTCAAAAGCAGGATTTCTTTAATAATGTATTTAGTATGGCATGCTAACTTTTAAATGTCGTCAAAACAAACCTTGAAAAGTAAAACATTAATTTTTGGAGCTTTTTATCTCTGGGCTCTCTATTTCGCCTTGCAGATTTTAAGTGGGACCTGTTTCAGTGACACACACTCTTTTTCTTAACAAGAATCAAGATGAAGCTGGTAGCTACTGCTCAAGTTTGAAACTCACATATTGAATATAAAACATACTAAAAGCAATGGTTGCATATATTTGTTACAAAAATATGACAATAAGGAAGTTACGAGGAACCCTGTGAAAATAAGGGGATAGGGTTATAAAACAGACTACAACTTGCATGCATGTGAAATCAATTAGAATATTTTTGTGGTATCTTCAGTTAAAAGTAATGATAAACATATTCTCAACCATTGTTTAATCCTTGACAGCACTTAAAAAGAAACTTTGCAGACTGGCTGAGAAAGCGGTAGAACTGTTTTAAGAACTTAGCTTTGTATATATCTATTCGGAAAACAATTACTTGAAGCTTTGCTTTTACAAATTACTGACGGAATTCATAAGGTCACTGAAACAGGTCAGTCACTGAAACCGGTCCTCCAACGATACACAGCCTTTCATTATCACCAACCCATCGTCCTGATATGACTGTTGAGAAGGACGTCAAATCGCTAGTCATCCATCAATCCATCCATACCGATGTTACCATTTGGATACTAAAATGCGCCTGCTATGTTGCACAACTTTAAACTTTAATGTTTTTCAGTGGGTCAGAAAACAAGAAAGGCTATTTATGGGACAGACACTACGGCATTCGCCTGCAGAACTATCCACACTATTCCACAGTTAATGCTGTAGCATTTAACCCAACAGATCCCGAAATGCTTGTCACAGTAAGCGATGATGGGAAGGTCAAGGTTTGGAGGTCATTGAATCGACAGAAGGAAAATATGCAGAAATAAGACAAAGGCGAAGTCGAAGATAGGATTACACATGTCAAGCAGATTATTCAAATAAAACAAAGCAAAAAATCTTTTTATTAACAACACCAGCATGTTTGATTGTGTGCGGGTGCGCTGTAAAGTTGTTTTGTTTTCTCAAAAAATATTAAATGGAGCCGCGACACGACAAAACCAACAAAGTGGTTGTGCGCCCAGCGCAGACTCAGATCAGCCTGGGCATCCGCCCAGTCTGATCCGTGCCTTCGCTGTCCGCATGAAGTTAGCTTAGATCCTTAGTTACACTTTAAGCGCTTAGCGAAGAGTCTAATCAGACTGGCTAGATGTGCAAGCTGATCTGAGTCTGCGCTGGGCGCACAACCACATTGTCGGTTTTGTCGTGTCGCGGCTCATTTCTAGTTAAGGCTCGTAATTAGAGAAGCAGATTCCGAAAGATAATGCGCGCAAGGTTTTGTTGAAATTCACCAAAAAGTTCCTGAGTTATTTCCATTAACAGGGCAATGCATACGCATGATTTATAAAACTTTTATGAGGATATGCGATAATTTAAGAACATCATTTGAGAACATCAGTAGCAATGTCAATACATTGACCTGATGAGTTTTCTCTTAGGCACAACAAGACACAATCCGCACTGTCGTCTCGGAGAAGATGCGATATCAAAACTGTCCACAAAATATCAACTCTTCGCTTTTGAGATATATAAGTAATGTAAATTCATGGAGATATGCAAGAAAAAAATCAATTTAACGTGCTGATTTTTTGGTAAATATTTAAAAGAAAAAAGTCCAGCTGAGGCCTGCAACGATGTTCGATACATGTCAGGCCTAAATATCCAGCTTTCAGTATGATCTCTTGTCTCACCCTTTTAAAATACTAATGAAACTTTTTTTGGTTGCTATCAAAATTACATGCTTTCATCGACACACATTCCAGCTAAATTACAAGGCCGTATTCGATACAACCACCTTTTTCCTTTCAAACTGTTGGGGTTTAGCGACACACTGGAGAAGCTAAATACAGAAACGTGCGTATATCGCGCTAAATATATTAAAGTTGACACTGGGTCGATATCACTGCTGGTGGACCATTTAAACCCGAGAATTTTACAAACCCAGTTAGTCAGTGTTGGTTCTGTTAGCATTGGAGTCAATTCTTACATACTGATTTAAGGAAACCTAATTGACATATATCTGGTAAAAACTAAGACTTCTAAAAATGTCGCTATGTCAAGTTAGAGTTTGGCTTCCATTCTTTTAAAATGTTTTGGCTCTTTGCAAGTTCTCGCTGCATCGGACATGTCCTTCCTGATGTCCTTGTATGTTGCTTTTCTCGGGATGCAGGGTTTGAGGTTGTTCCGTGAGGAACGCCTGCGCTCGCGAGATAGTACACAGGTATCCCTTACCTGATGTCTGCAGGTACTGGTTCTCGTAGAATGGGTCAGAAAGTGTGGCTCGGAGAGGGATGCCTTGTGCTTTCCGAGACCTCTCCATCACTTTTATTTTTAAACTTTTGGGATTAAATGACACTAAAAAGGTTTAATATAAAACTCGTGTCTGTCGCACTAAATATGGTAAAGGCACGTTTATACACTACTCAAAATATCTAATGGAGCAGTAGATATTTTTCCCATAGCATATGTACAACATATACCCAGTTCAACAGCCAATAAATCCGAAAACACGAAAACAAGTGGGCAAGCTTTTGTTTCATCTTCGGCAGCATTTTGAAAAAGAATGGAGGTTTAAGACAATAAGAATTTTATTACAACTGATGCTTTTCTGAAATTAAGGCATTTTTTCTGTAAGTGTATAAATCCCATAGACTTAAGTTCAAAGCTATTCTTTCAAATTGGTCACCTTGTAAGATATTCGGTTTCATGACCAAAATGGTCGTTTTGATTTTGGTTGAACTGCCCCTGCTTTTCATCTGTTCTGAAAAAATGCATGTTTTTACCATATTTCCATTTTTCAGTCTATGGATATGGGCATGATTAATATTGGCCCAAAGACTGTGCAGAAAGTAACCTCGACCCTCTTTAAAGACTTTGCAAAATAATTGGTAATATAATGTTTTTGTTGATCGAAAATGATGGGGCGCATTGCCTTGTCGTTAATGAAAAAAAAAATCTATAATGTGTTCCTTTAAATATTTTGAGTAGTGTATTATAACCTTATCATTCCCGCCACAAAAAATTCATCGTAAGAATGCAAAATGCAATTACAGAGGTTTGCATAGGATCGAATGCTAAGAAAAGTATCTTATTTGATATACATGTATATAAGTATTGAATATCACTGGTCCAGCAAAGTACAAACATTACATTATATAAATTCTCATGTATGTTCGCAAAATGAAATTGTTCTGCTTTTGGTTGACGAGCAATCAAGAATAGCAAAGAAATGCATAGCCAGTACTTTCAAGTTCCGTAAGATTCTAACAATTTGGACAGATGTGCCTGAGCAAACAGTGCAGAAACACAGCAATCTGCTCCTGAGCTGTCTGATCAGTGTCTACACCGTTTGCCATTCTATTTGCAACTTCTACACACATTACTGCTCTGATCAACCAAACTGCTACATTAATATGACATTTACCATAATTATTTAGGTGTTCCAATTTTTAGATTTCTTTTTCGGTATAAACTGTCATGACCAAAACTAGAATACAAGAACATCACTGACTTGTAAATATACAAATTACCCTTTACCATTTTGATTATTTTCACCGTTGAATTCGGACAAGTCCACCGATCAGTTTGGTCTAACTTGAAACCACAAAACTAAATGTAGAGTGGAGTCGGGTAATATCGGACAGCGGGTAAATTCGGACATACTATTACAAACAGTGAAACTCCAGATGAGACGGCTCATAATTAGCCGTCTTATCAGGATTTTCACTGTTTGCCAAGTTAATTTTGTTTAAATTCCAAACAACCGACATATAAAGGAAACAATGTCACTGTCCGAATTTACCCGCTGTCCGAATTTACCCGACTTTCCTATAATAAATTTCTTATTTCTTTATCCATAGTGGTCCATACAATAGATTTTTGCAAACACAAACAGTGTAAATTAATGTCAGGCACCGCAGAACACAATGCCTGATCCGGCTGTACAAAGGTTTCATTAACTACAGGTATCTGAAAAATAACCTTAATCCTGCTGTGATTAGACCTGGAGCGGCAAAGGCTACAGAGGAGTCTTACTAAGCGTTTATTCGTCAGTCGTCCATAAAACCTTTTAGATTGCTTCTCCGAAACCTAATTTCTTAGTTTAGCCAAATTTTCCATTATGACCAAATTTCAATATAACATTTATCAATCGACTCATTGGCCCCCGCCCATCGACACCTACAAAAAAGTTGGGATGTCTGGTGCCTCTGCCTGTAGCTGTAGCAGGACCTGGGCGTTATTTATCTCAGGTTTGGTATAAGTCCTAAAAATTCAGAGGCAACGACTCCACATGGCTTGGCTGAAATATCATTCGCTTGGACTCACACACTCACTCATTCACTAAATTATAACTGTGATAAACAGTAATTTAACATCAATATAGAAAATTGTTCGAACATGTACACATTACTTAGTTTCTCTTCGAAATATTGCGTCGTCGTTTGCCGTAATACAGAAAATTATATGACTACGTACAGTACATTAATAGTAATTAATTCGCGAAACACTACAGTACGACATCGTAAGCAGGAATCTAACGTTATTGGAGAAAATTGTATGATTATGTACACATTGCTGTGTTACTTAGCGAATTATTACAAAGTCATGCGCCGTGATGTAATGTCATTACGTACTTCGTACAGATTACTTCGTTATTTTGCAAAATATTACGTCGCCATTAGCAGTGATCTCAGGTCATTGCAGAAAATTGTATCATTACGTACACATTACTCAGTTACTTCGCGAAACATTTCGCCGTCATACACAGTGATTTAACGTCAATATAGAAATTCTTTGAATAAATGCATATAACCGTATAATGGTAATCCGCGAAAAAAATATTGGCTTGACTAAAAAATCAAGACGTAAAAGGAGAGAGAAATGTAAAGAAACTGTAATCACTTAATTCTGAACACATTTGTTCAGATAGTATCGGCTCCTTTTGGGTTTCGATGGATACCCATTCTATTTGCACAAAAAAGATAGACATTTGAAATCAATGTTTAGTACACAGAAACAATCAACTGAAATATGCGAGCAATTGATAGAATGGCTAATTACCAGCTAACATGATTGCGACGAAAATAATAGCTCTATATCTACCTACTTTTATGGTTTTGTGGGGCGCTTTCATTTCCTGCGAGGAAAAAGCAAAAAAAGTGAAATAAAAATAAATTGATAACACACATAAATGATAAAGGAATTTTACACAAATTGCCATATTGTATGATATTATAAAAAAAATCGGAGGCTCGCTAATTCAATCTATACATAAAAGCTTTTCTGTGACATAATCGCACACTAATTCAAACGTGACCTCATCTTAGTTTCCGTCGCTTTCCAGTTTGGAGACATCGACCACTTGTGCCTGTATCTGAACCCTTTTTAAACTGATGTATTAGTACAAGGTAAACAACAGGGTTGTAACTAGGGATAATTACTGGTAACAATTATGATTTGTGCCCCTTGAGAGCAAGCATTAGAGCTAAGCCCCGAAGATATTTCATGTAGTCGACCTGTGCAGGCATAGACCTCCTAAGTGGTTAACCAGTACTAAGTGCATTTACTTTCACCAGTTACTGACAACTGCCCTTCTTGAATCAGCGGAAGGAGAAATGAAAGTAAGTGGCCGGACTGGGTATCGAACCCAGGACCGCTGGCTTATAAGTTAGAGCCCTACCGACTGCGCTACGTGGCCTGGCAAATGTTTATGATGTTCATACAAATATATAAAGTTTACACCAATGATTCATGGACACAGTGCTCCGTTATTGCAATTTATGTCGCATGTGGTGGTATCTTCAGCATTTTCGAGGGTGAATGCTCGATAGAGCAATGTCTAGGTTTCCAGGCGCCATGAAAGAGAGCTGGTCCCGAGGTTATAAAACTTTTTTCATGCTCAACTCAGTTGAGCATGATATTTTACCTGCTAATATATAGCAAATATTGATAAGTTTAGTTGTTTTTGTGCTCATTTTAGCTGAGTATGAACTTTTCTCTGCTTATGAATATGAAAATGCCAACATTAGTTGGCATTATCATATTTATCAGCAGAGAAAATTTCATTCATGCTCAGCTGATTTGAGCACGGAAAAAAGTTTTATAACCTCGGGACCAGCTCTCTTTCATGTTTTATATTTATTGCCATCTTCACATAGTCCAAGGGAGGCAACTGAATCTTGAATACCAGTTAGGCATTGGTTCACAGCTATACCATGTTTTTGTTTTAAGAAATTCATCAGAATACCATCTGAGGTAACCCTTTCAGCATATATTTATGTCTTTCCACCACGGATAATCAAGGCATATCGTTTGTGCATGGATCGTCTTGTCTGCTCCTATTTTGCGGAAAGGATTTAATGAATTTTGACCTAAGCTATGGAGAATAGATATTGAAAGGTTGGAAAGAATTGACAAGTTGTGTTGTCCTTTATCCTAGTCGTCGGCAACTTAGTAAAAAGATTCGCCAACACTCTTTTTTGCTCAATATCTCCAGAGCCATGACAGCGTATCTGCAAGTGTAAATAAAACACATGATGTTATAGGAAATGGGCAATGTTTATAACCTGAAGCTGCATAGGTTCTCCGCCATGTTTTTCCCGCCATTTTTTAAACGAAAAAATTTAGTTTCCCTGGAAGATATAGTCCTTTCAAAATGAAATCAACTCTTAAAGGAAAGCATTTTCTCATACAGGAGATCTTACAGGATAGACAGGCCCCGTCGTCCGTCGTCCACATTTTCAAACAAATTCTCTGAAATAACTGGGCTAATTGTAACCAAATTCTATAAAGAGGCTCCAGGACTTGCGGAAACGAAATATTGTTCAAATGACCTGGGTCACATGACCAGCATGGCCGCATAAAAAGCTTTAAAAACATCCTCTCCGGAATCAATTGACTGATGGGCTTGAAACTTCGTTCGATGCATTGGGTACATAAATGCTACCAAGATTGTTTAAATGAAGACCTTGAATTGACATCTACCTTTTATGCTTTCTAATTCGCTTTCTGGTGCTTTTATTCGAGGAAATGCTAGAACATAAGATTTCGTGCAAAATGTTGCAGATTTTGGCCTAAATATTGGTATAAACAGTCATCTTTATGAGTACAAATTGATATATGGGTATAAAAAGGCCAGGGTCAGATTTCACATAGATCATCCAGGAGCTCAGGGAAGGTTTTTTTTGAATGGTTCAGGTCAGATGACCAAATCACAGCCACGCCCATACATAATAAGTTTAAAAATCCTCTTTTCCAGACCCAATTGACCAATGACCTTGAAACTCATACGTATCACCTTCACCTTAGACCCAAGATCAACAAATATCGTTCAAATGATGACCTTTGTTAGACCATGACCTTTTAACGACAAGGTAAAGTTTCTTTCTGATACTTTTAGATGGGAAATCGTTCAAACATGAGATTTCATGGACATTATAGAAGATTCTGGCATAAAAATGGTATTAATTTACAGTAACCTGAATTAGAAGATGAAAATAAGTCTGTACAAGATGTCAAGGTCGTTCTTTGACCTTTGAAAAATGTCTCTCATATTTCAACGATTGAAAACATCTCCTCAACTCCCAATGGACCTATTGTAAATATTTTCCATTTAGAGCCTCCAGGGGCTGAGGGAACAAATGTTTGATTAAACGGTCCAGGTCGCATGACAAACATGACCACTGTGACTATATACGTAAGTTTTAAAATCTGCTTCTCCACAACTACCCGACGGATGGTCTTTAGACTTGGTATGTTTTCCTTGAGACCGAAGAGCTACCAACATTATTCAAATGTTGACCTTACATTAACCTTGACTTTTACGGCAAGGTTAAATTTGCTTTCAGGTACCCCTCTGTATGGGCAAATGCTTAAACATCAGAGTTCATTGAACTTATAGAAGAAATTAGGTGCATCAGTTGGTAAATACAGTCAACCAAATAAGTACATAATCGTTTTTGAGTAATAGAGGTCAAGGTTATCTTTTACCTTTAACCATTGTGTCTCTCATAGACAGTTTCAAACATTTAGGTTTGTACAGAAGATGACCATTGTTTGACCTTTGACATGTAAACTCAGGTAAGCGATTCAGAGCCTGATGACCCTCTTGTTTCCTTTTGGAGTTGCCTCCAACTGACAAGGGAGGTGAAACTGAGAATGTCAGAGTTACTTTTCCTGACTGTCATATATTATCTCACTTTAGTTTTCTTTCCTTTTCTTGTACTGTATCGTGTTATGGCATCAATCTGAATCTTTATATTTTGATGTATTGAAAAGGTAAGCAGCATGAAGGTAACTACTCGTAATTTCAGGTTACACACAATCATGTTTTAAATCCCTTGGAGGCAAGCATATGAGTTTAGCCCTGAAGTTATTTCCTGTAGTTGTGTCTGTGTGCAGTTACTATTGAAAACTTGTCCACTTTACAAAATTTCAGAATCATCAAATATGCAGATGCGTTGTGAAATTTTGTCAATTTGACAAAATTTCAATATGCATCTGCGTATTTGCCTAAAGGCAGGTGCACCCTTGAGCAGCATGGCGGTAAGTAATGATACATGTGAGTGTGAACTGTGGTCTTGAAGCACAACATGAATTAAACGAATTATCATGACCTTAAATAAAGTACCCTATTTCACAGGTTAAGGGGCATACCTTACCTTTTTCATTTCCGGTTTATCTCAAATTAAGTAGGGTGTGATCATGAACAGTTCAAAAAGTTTCTATTTGTAATTCAAGCATGATCACTTCCATGAACAAAAACGACCAAAACTTTCAAAATAAGTCCAAGATTTGCAAACTGCAACTCTAACAACCAGGTGCGGATCCAGAATTTTTGGAAAGGGGGTTCAAATTAGCTAAGGGGGGTTCGATTTGTGCAGTTTGACCAATATTTCCTGAAATTCCACATGAAAATGAAATAATTCAGGCTGAAGAGGGGGCCACTGAACAACATACTTCCTATTCATCTACACGGAATTATTCTCGTTTATAACTATTCCATTTTTTCATTCAATTAAAGCGATAAACCTTCATTTTTTCTTGATTAAGCATAAACTAATAAGACTTAATGCACAAACATCGGTAAAGGCGAAACTTAATTTCATAATTATATCCGGTGTAACGAAGTAGAGTGACCCCATAGAAAAACGACCCCCGGTCATTATTCTATAAAGAATAATGACTCCCCGGTCATAATTTCATGACTCCCCGGTCATAATATTATGACCCGCACATACGAAATAAACCGAACCCTCGCGAAGAATTGTGACCCCCATAGAATAACGACCCCGGTCTTTATTCTTAAAAAAGGGACACCTCGCAGCAGGTCATAATATTATTACCCCTCTACGCGAAGTTTAATGACAATTCGCGAAAAAGAAAAGAACGTCATCCCATCTCACCCCCACCCCCTTGTTTTCCCCAAAACCACCCCGTACAATATATGATACACAAATAAATAAATAAATAAAAAATAAGTCATTCCGAATATACTGTACGGTGCGTATGGCGCATACCATTTCATTAACCCATTAAGCCTAACGTCGTTTACAAGGGACATAGTCAAATGTGCAGACCAAGAAGAGACGCAGCAAAAGTGCGCGTCTGATCATTTTCTTCATTGTTTGCATAAAATATACAGCAATTTCTATGAAATGAAAAACAAGAGGGCCATGAGGTCCTTGAATCGCTCACCAGAGTAAAAAAAAAGTCAAAGTTCAAACGAGCATCATCGCTTTCACAAACCTGATACTATATGAATATCGAAATGCTGGATATCATATTTTAAATATCATTAGATGCTTGGAAAAGAAGAATTTTAAAGGTCTATAACACATGGGCATAATGGACATCTCGGTCATGTGACCAGAACCGTTCAAGCAAACTGTTTTTCTCCTGACTCATGGAGGTTCAATGTGACCTTTTGCTTCAATCAACTCAGTCGTTTCGTTTATCAGAGCTGTCTGAAGCTGTTGAAATACGATCAAAGAATGGCCTTGACCTCCGGTACTAATATTCTTCAAATACTCATGAAGTTGATTGGCTAAACCAAAGTCTTTAAAATATGATATTTTCAAAGAAAATTCGTCCTCGTTGTAAGAAAGGCAAAGGTCAAACCAATATCATCATTTGAATAAATCTGATAGAACGTCGGTGCCCAATGCTATATACAAGGTTCCAAGGCCAGAAATCTTTTGGTTCCAGTGCAGAAGATTTTTAAAGGTTGATTTCCATGCACTCTTACCAAAAAGCAAATTCGACCTTGCCGCAAAAAAGACAAGGTCATCTCAAGGTCATTACTTGAACAATGTTGGTAGTACTTGAGTACCTGATGCTATATATCAAATTTCAAGGCCAGGGGTCGACTGGTTCTCACTGGATGCTCGTTATTCTATTGGGATCCCATAGAATAACTTCCCCTAGTCATTATTCCATAAAAAAAATGACTCCATTTCTACAAGATACTGACTCCCGTCAACCCCTTCGATGATAGCTATACACTATTCATCCCTACCTAATCGACCTCTAACTGATTATTAACTACTGCAAGATTTATTATTGGTAAATACTTACTGGTGTTGTTGGGAAGGATTTGTGTGTGTTTGGGTTTGGGGGGAGGGGGAGGGGGTGGTGTGTTATAATATTATAATATTATGACCGCGGAGTCATATTATGACGGGGTAGGGGAGTCACTATTCTTTAAAGAATGATGACCGGGGGATCATTATTCTATGGGGAACCCATAGAATGAGGACAACCACGTTCATTATTCTATAGTAAAAATGGCCCCGTTCTAAAAAATACTGACTCCCTTTAACCCTCTCGATGATAGCTATAAAATAGTAATCCCCACCTAATCGACCATAGGTCATAACATTATTACATTATGACCACCCCCTCCCCCCAACACACACACCCTTTACACCCCCACCCTTCCCACGCGAAGATAAATGACTCATCATGAAGAATTGTGGCCGACTAGACTAATGACCACCGTCAGTTTTTTTAAGAAAATAGACCCCGGCCATTATCTTTTTTAACAAAGTACCCTGGTCATAATAATTGTGACAGTGTCTGGCATTTTGAACCTTATGGAGCGAAAATCGGAAATTTTCATATTTATTAGTGCTTCCAGAATAGATTTGGAGAAGCAACCAACCCGATTTTTGTTTTCGTTCCACTGATTGGATACAATCTACATACCAGCTGGATAAACTTTTATAACTCAGGTTCGTGACGTCGCTTTTCAAAGATCTATAATCCGAACATTCTTAAAAGAGTGTAGATGAAGAAAATTTAAGACGCCTATAGAAATGTTGAATCACTCTTTTCTTGTGACGCTTTTAAATTTATCAGTCAATGGGCGGAAATCCAATTAACTTAACGTACTAATTTTATGACGTCACTTTCATTTCATGTTTCGTGACGTCAACGTCGCATCTCCACAAGGCTCAAAATCCCAGGCACTGTCACATATTATGACACCTCTACGTGGAGTTAGATGACGATTTGCGAAGAAATTGCTTATAAGGTGGTCAAAATGAACTTTTGTTATACTTCAAAATTTTCTTTCAAAAGGAACACTCTTATAAATCGCCAGTTTTTATTTTATTTTATTTTTTTTTTGTCATTTTCAAGCAGATAGACTAAGATTGTTGTTGTTTTTATAATTGAATGACATTGGAAATAAGCAAAGTTTTATAGAGATACTTTCCCCCAACCCCCGTGCCTCAGCAAGCTACCTTGCATGTATGCGTGGATTTTTAATATAAACTTTATATGTGAGTGGCATGCTTAGGCAAAGGGGAGGGGGATATAGTATACAGCTGAAAAACTGAAAAGTGAGTGGGGTAATTAGACCCTCTGCATCTTAGTATAAGGCTAGCATTCTACTCATTTACAAATAATTGCATACTATGAGCAGTTGTAATATATTTTACATTGTAAGCATAATTTACAAAATATATTTAGTAAATAAGAAAAATCGAAAAATATATTTGAAAGACTGAAAATGTCATGTATCCCTCTTGAGAAAGGCAGTGAGAGTAAGTGTGCAGACTGTAATAAAAAGATTCAGAAGCAACAGCAAAACCTCTTTATAGTGCATAAGTCTACCTGTTAATGCTGAAATTTTAGTCTAACACCATAAGTCAAATTTAACAAATTGTCATTTATCTTAATTTGTGACATTGCCTTTAATTTTTGAGGTGGGGACCTATATCTTGCACGCTATACATTTTCTTTATGTGGCTAACATTTGTTTCCAGTTACTTGAAAGTCTACCCACAAATGACAAAGTTACAGGTCAGACAAGACATTCTGTTGGCCAGTCATATAGCAGGACACCATTATCTTTGAATGATCTCTGTGATCTAAAACTTCGAGTTAGGTACATAGGACTTGCGCGCGACACATCATCTTAACATTTATGCCAAATTATTTTAAAATCAGTCATCAAACAAGAGAGTTGTAAGAGACCGGACACACCATCCTGTATGCCACAAGCATATATGAAGACATCATTGCTTCATAGGGAGTTATAATATTATGACCGAGGTGGGATGGGGGTCACTATTCTTTAAGAAAAAAACACCGGGGGTCACTATTTTATAGATATCATCGGGGGCGGTCATTATTTTATAAAAGGAGTCAGTATTTTATAGAAAAGGGGTCACTTTTTGTGAAGAATAAAGACCGGGGGTCGTTAATCTGTGGAGGTCAATGTACTTCGTTACACCTGCACCCTTTAAAGTGTGAGAATTGAATCAGAACAGTGTGAAAAATGAATGATAAATAGATGCAGACATTCAAACGTTGTTGGTTCAAACCAAACCCTCATAGGACCGTTGTTATATCGTAGAAGAAATTTCAAAGGAGAAAAGTCTCTTTTGAATGAAACATCCCATGGGAAGAATCTTAAAAATCTTTAGAGGTTAAATAACATATTGCGACACTTAAGCATGATTATAACCAAAATCATTTAATTCAAACTTATAGTCACTTTACTATAATGTAAAACACTACAACCATCCCATGGAAATAAAGTACCATATAGCATGGGAGAATAAAAAAAATAAATATGGGGTACAAAAGAAGCAAGCGATATAGTACATAGTTGTCTTTTCTGGCTTTATAGCCTGCATTTGATTACCAGTAAAAAGCAAACACTTGTGCACTCAACGTTAGAACAACAATGAATCAACGCTGATTCGATGTAAGGACGTCTAATCAGTGTCGATTCAGTGATATTCAAATTTGGGTGCCTGCCGGGAACTTTAAAACTTCAAAAACGTGTATGAGTATTTTCTGCTACGATTAAAATGGAGAAATTCAGGAGTTGCACAAGTTTAATATAAAAGGTTGATATGTTTCAGATATCTTGCACAGGTGGTGGCGGCGGAGCAGGCCAGTCTAAAGGTGGTACAGGATTGGCTGTCTCTGTCACTGGTAGCATGCTCATAGGATCTATCGGGCTAGGAGGTCTTCCTTCGGAAATAAAATGCCTTTCAAAATCTATTTTTTTGTACATGTATCTGTCATGTTCATATAATAGTGAGGCTCTTTCACTTATTGCATCAGAGTCTCGTGGAGAATCCTTTTCCCTTAACAATCCCAAGCATCTCTTCCACTTTGGTCCACTTAAAGTACTTGAAGCTTCGACTAGCACCTTTTTTTCTTCAGTAGAGTCACAGATGAAGCCCCGATGTTTAGCAGAACGTAGTGGGATTGGTGGAAACTCGCCAGAAGTTTGATTATGCGACATCGCGAAACTTTGCCCTAGGTAGGCGTCTCGGGTTTTATAAGAAGGTGGCGGGACTGATGGACACGTTTCGGAAATTTGATGCTCTGATGTAGCAATTCCTTTTTCACTAGAAAAGAACTTTATCAAGGATTTTACACGACCGGACTCACCTGGCCCTACTGAGGCAGAAAGCGAACTAGCCTTGTTAGACATAACGTTTAGGAGATGGTTGCTTCCTCACGTGGTAATTGGCCTTAGATTGAATCCTGTTATGGTTTCATCATACACTAATGTCAGTAGCTAGGGCTGTCGCAGTGCACCTTGGGCGGTAAAATGCTGACGCGGTTTTTGTTGGTCTACTAGATTCGTTTCTTATCTGTTATATTGGCTGTGCTGTTTTTCCGGGAAAAAAACTTATCGCCATCAATTCCACTATGGGGTCATGTAACGTCAAAACCTCACATCTGTAACATGAATTATAAGATTTAGAAATTAGTTGAGTTACGAGAAATGAATATAATGTTTACTCTTAAAGGAATTTTTTTTCTACTATAGAAGAGGTTCTTTACTTTTTGGCTTTACTCCCAGTGAGAAAGAAGCCGGAATAAATTTGCAGGGTTATTTCACGACACTGTATATCCATTTACATGAAAAGGTAGTGAAATGATAAAAATTTAACCAAACACGGAGGAAAGATTTCCTGGAAGCAAGGCATGCATCAGAGAAAGCAAAAAAAGCAATCTCGGCTTAGTTGAGTGTGTGTCCAGCAATTTATTTGATCCCTAGCACCTGCTTCGGCTATTTTTTTTTTCAAACTGACTCAGATTGAGCCCAGATGATCCCAATTATCTTTTTAATGATGACGTACGATGAAGCTTTTCACGGTAGTCACATTGCACTGTACAGTTACTGCCGCAGTAGAATAAAATAACTCTTCCTTTTTTCAACCAGTTATATACTTTAATTTGGTGAAAAAATGTGCAATAAGGCAAACAATATTACACGTTGGTTTTAAATACATGTACATGTATTGCTTAAATAGGACAATGGCAAAACATGTAAAGCAGTGTAAAAGGATAACAAACCAGAATTGATTTTATCTGTGCAACAACCCATTGCGATACAACCAGGAAATAGCAGAAGAAAGTTATAAGACATATAGTAAGACGACACCAGCGGGTGGCAAAAAAAACCAAAAGAACATGCAGCCCATTTCATATTAATGGCTATAAAGCTAGCCTTAACCAAAGCATAGCCAAGCGCACACAAAACGTCTATTGTCCCCTAGTTTATTTCGTTTTCTTTATATGCAAAAACAAAACAAGAAAAAAAATCGAAAAATTGTAAACATATAGATTAAACAAATCCTTTTTACATAGATTACAAAAAGTGGACAACATAAACTGTGACATCGATACACTACAACTGATACACCGCGACGATACTGTCTTAAATGACTAACATGACGCTGAGAGAAAACCGGTCTACCTTGCCGTTTTAGAAATACTTCTAACTCAAAATATAACAGCTTAGTATTTTTGGCAGTAGCAACATTTAATCCCAAGGATGGTTTTCAAAAAAGGTTTGAAACGTTACATATCTGAGTACTGTTTGCTGCCGGAACTGGCGACAACACTTTCTAAACCTACATGTACAATCAGCAATTAATAATAAATATACTTATCACAACTGGATTCTTCAGAAGTCCAAATTTCAAACCAGAGTATTCTTTGCGAGAATGATAGACGTTATACGCAGTCATTTTAATCTGTTAAGTATGTAACCTTATTTAAAATAGGTGTTGTATGGTAAAAAAATAAATGTTAAACATTTTTTTTTATCATTTTCAACATGATTTTATTGCAAATGGTCAAATTCGTCTGTTTTAAAGAACTAATTAGCCATCCTTGACGGGATCAATCGCGTGAAAATGACTTTGCAGCCACTTTGCAATAAAGAAAAGATTTAACCATGTTCAGCAGTGCATTGTTGATAAAGTATAAAAGCTAGAGGTCTCAAATTTGATTTGTTAGAAACATACTTAGCGGGGGCAGGGAAAAATAGAAAATTATATTTGGCCATTTCATCATAGGTTCTTAGGAAGACGCAACAACCAAAGTTTTATTTTAAATTCTACAGGGAGACCCGATATATTGTGGCAAAATAACAACTACAAAGTTCTTAACTGTTTGTAAGCAGCATAATATATAGTATATCAACTGTTCTTACAGAAAATATTATCATTTGATACATTTATATTGAATACATTTCTTATTGATTTTAATAAATTTCATAACATTCAAAACTTAACGGGGTAACGTAAATATCTGGTGACTGCAGAGTTATGCAAGGTTTGCCAAAGTTGTAAACGTTGAAATTCATCACTTTCGTACAAGACAATTGTTTTGATATATAAAAACAAATGTTACACTCCGTATACATACACCTGGAAAAAAGTAACCCCCCCCCCCCCATATTGTCGCAGAAGTTCAATCTAAACTTTTCACAACTTTTCACTGAATGCATCCCAAACCATTTCTTTTCGAAGGTATCAGTTGGAGGTAAATGAGTAAAAAATTTGAATTGAAAGCGCGTGCCATGTTTTGAACGAAAAAAGTGGCTTGTTAACTTTTGGGGCTGCAATCCAGTAACTTCGAGGCTAATTGGTTGTTTTATCCCGACGTGACTTATTTGACAACCACACGCAGTCTAGAGCTTGTTAAAATTATGTAACTCAATGATTCCTTGAATAAGAGTGTCAAGTTCAACTCCAACACAAAACAGGACCGTCTTGCTATTTCAGAAAATAGTATCATCATTTTGATAAATGATGGCCCCAAATTTTGTCAGAACATGTTAGACGTTCCGATTTTTGAATTGCATTTAAATCAATTTCAACATCTGGAGTTTTATGTTATGATGCTCGATGAAAAACAAGAATAATTTTTACTGGGGTTGCTTAACGTTTTTCCAGGTGTATAGTATACAAAAACTTGAAAGATAGCCCTTAAAATTTGCTCCACAATATTACTTTAGAGAAAAACTGGTGTTTTAGCCCATACGATATTTTATTTTTTCGTTGGCCTCTTCTACCTTTATCGACACTATATATTTTTCACATGTCATGTAATTTATGTAATTCATTTCTACGTTTTACAATTATAAACTTTATTTACAAGTATGTATATATGTATGTATGTATGTATGTATGTATGTATGTATGTATGTATAAGAATAACAGATATGTGTGCAAATTCACAAGTAAGAGTAATGCGTCTTATTTCAACGCGCAAACAAAGCCCCAGTGCCCGTACAAGCATATATATATATATCAAACATAACCTGTATAATTGTGAGCCCACACGGACAGCTATCCTGTGTGCGAAAAAGCTAGCTGGAAGCTTACCATAACGATGCGATATATAAAAGAATTACCATAAGTGTTCGTGCATGTAAATGCAGTATAAGACACCCATTATTAAAACAATCGTTTAGTTTTTATGTCAGTTGACAGTTTGTATTGAAATCATTCCATTTACAGTCTAGAATAGAATGTAAATACGCTGACGCGTGTTGAAATTTTCCTGACAAATTTCAAAACGCTTCTGCGTTTGTGGCATTTACACCCTTGCAATGACAGGTTACAATACCATTAAATTGATGTTTAAGCTTATTATAATATCGTGGCATATAAGTGATGTGTCATTCACGACATATTCCCCGCGTTGGTAGGTAGTCTCTTTTTCAATAAAGTTATTTTTATCATGGAAGGATTTACCATACAAATACCAAGACAGATAGGTCTGAGAAAACAGTGAAGAATTGTGGAAGTAGTCTGTTGATCTGGGTCTGTACTCTTTGCGTAGACCTGTCGGTCGCAATATTAAGAAGTATTAAGGTAAAATTTCTCAAGAATACTTTTAGTTCAGTTGGCTGTACATAATATGACGAGTCACTCGAGTGTCTATATGTTCCCGCTACGTTTTTCGGTGCAGGCAGTCGTATATTTATCAGTTTACAATTAATATTAAAAATCATAATAAAATATAAATAAATATCTTACTTGTAAGCCTAGTGTTGAGAAAAGGAAGTAAGAAGTAAATTACACAAACGAAAAACACATTTGCACTAACTTTACTAGGTTGAGCATAGAAAAAATGTAATCGACGTCTGTTCATGCACACAGTCAACGAAAAGCCGGTAACACTGTTTTGAATCTGCGTCGATACAATTTGATCCACGCAGTACACAGTAAATAACACGGTTTCTTCCTGCGTAACTCGAGTTTTCTCTCATAAGTGTTCATCCTTGACTGCACTCGTTGAATCAAAGACATTGACCTTAACAAGTTGGCTGCTTTTAAAAAGCATCAAATGGGTTAGAACTTGTAGATCTTATTGTAGCTCAAATACCGCTATGTTTTATTACAATTGGTGGAGATCTGCCTGCAGCCTTCAAAGATATTGGAGTTCAAAAATACGGACGACGGATGTACTACGGCGGCTGTCATCTAATAATCGTCTCCAGAGCCTTTGGCTCAGGTGAGCTAGAATCTGAGTTGCTTCATGTTTAAGTAGGTGATTTAGCTGGTGATGGATGAAAATGACAGCGGACTTTTTAATAATAATACGTCACAAACGTATTGGCTATAATTTAAATGTTATGCGACAGTCTGCATGCTTAGTGATTAACCCAATCACGGTTGATAACTTTGCTGCACTCTTTAATTGCACACCGGGGGATCGGTCGTCAGACTCTATGATGGCCCCGACCTAAAGCTATATATTTTAGTTGGTTGGGACCGGAGCAGGACAGGGATCTCCACCTGTCAGACAGCCCGTTGTATCTGTTGAGTCCTCGTCTTTGCTTCTTCATGGTGTTGAAATTTGATTTATGTGTTTACCGTGATGATTCATTGACGAGTTAGAGGGTTATCATGCGAACCGAACTACCAACTAAATGTTTTGTACCACTTCAGAAACTGAGGGTGAGGTTGGGCCTGTAAAATCGATTTAAGCCCCCCCAGTAATTCATTACTGACCGTTCCAAGGCGGTAGTTCTGTTGTGGTTCTCTGTTGCCTGTTTTTGGTGTCAGAGTTTCTGTGATGTTTTACCTTATGTATGTTCTTATTATTTTTGGTTCGGTTTGGGTTGCTGAGTGGCCACCTTTTGGGAACAAGCTGCTCACTCGGTTGGCCATATGTTCTCTGTATCTTGATTATTTGTAATCTTAGTTGTTTCCAACTATGGTTTGAGGGCTGGATTTGGATTTTGATTGTTTCAGTTCCTGGTCTTTGCATACTTTTTACTTTTTTTGTTGTTGTGTTATTGTTTAACGTCCACGGTAAACAGCTATGGTCATGTCGGGACGGTAAGTTAACCTAACCACACTATTCCTAGGCAGGCTTAGTGTTTGCCCCAGATAATAAGCCAATCAGATCACCCGAATTTTTAAATTTTCAATAGATTTATTGGTGTAGATTTATCAATTATCCATGAAGAGAGTCTTCACCAATAAATCTACTGAAGACTTGAAAATTCAGGTGATCAGAAATGTACAGTCTTCTGTGGCTTGTTTCGTCTAAAAATAGCTTCAACATGACAGGTCAAATTGATTTAGAAGTCAATGTAGATTACTCGAATGAGCGTTTTTTCTCATTACAGAGGAACAGATGAAGGGAGTATTTGGCAGTATTCACCATAAAAAATATTTTATGGTTACTCATTAGAACCACCTTGACGAGGCAGCTCTATGGCTATCCATAACATTATTTTTAAAATATACACATAATATTGTAACAACATGTGGATACTTATTAGAATCTCCTCGACAAGGCAGTTTTATTGATACCCACAGCATTGTTTTAAAGCATGTTGTAGATATTTGTTAGAACTGCCTCGAAAAGGCAGTTCTAATGAATATCCACAAAATGGTTTTCATGGAGAAATAAAAATATTCCCAATTTATTACAAAATACTCCTCTTATATGTTCCTCTTTAATAAAATGCACCTCGTAACACAAATCATGAGATCAAATTCGTCAAGTAGTAGAAAAAACTAAATCTGATCTTGATCAGTTTTTACTAGACTAAACAATAACTATTATTTGTGTAAGGAGAAGAAAATAATCCTCATTCAAAAGTGACCTGCCATGTTTGAGCTCCAAAAACTGAATGAATGTGAATTTGCAAAGTCATCTGAACACAAATCATAAATGACAGCATGACACTCACTCCAGAAGCAGCATTCTAATTAAGCTCTGCCTCTCCATGCTAAATGACAGCATGACAAAAACTTTAAAAGCAGTATTCTAATTAAGTCCCTCCTCTCCAAGCTATTTTGGGACTGTCATGATATTACATCATGTTTAGACATTGCATCATTACTATAATCAAAGTACATTTGAGTGTGGTCATTTTGGGATTTTTTATTTATCATTGTTATTTCTTTATTTTTATTTTTCTAAAACACAAAATATCTCTCAAACAAAGATTATCTGAAAGATATCAGAAAAAAGGGCAGACCAGGATCAGTTTATTATCTGGGGCAAACACTAAGCCGGTTAGATGCTATGAAGAGAAATCTTTGCAATTAAGAACCTTCCGCTCGCTACGCTCGCTTCAGGTTCTTAATTGCGAAGATTTCTCTTCATAGCCTCTTACCTATACTTAGACCTCATAAGATCTGTATTCTTGAAATATAAGGAACCAAACTTCACGAAGTCTTACATTAATGGAATTCGGTTAAATTTATTTGTGGATAAGTTACACAGAACAAACTCGCATGTTTGAATTTCCAACAGGAATAACAAAGGTTAAATTTGGTGGACTGCAACCTTAAACCAAAACGCACTGCTCTCCTTCATAGTCTTACAATCTTGAAGGACATTGGGGGACTGCAGTAGGATAAGTAGTATGGAAACCAGGCAAGATTACTCTTTCAATATGAAGATATGAAGACAATTTAAAGGGCAGTAACTATAGTAATACTTGATTCGAATCACCTGGGCTTGGACTTAATATGCACCGTTACATATATTTGTCTTAATAATATGAAAAAGGTGTTACGTAAATGCGTGCAAAGCAGATTTATTTTCTTTTACAAAGCGGAGAAATGCAGTGACTCAGTGGTCAATGCACTTGACTCTGAAGCCGAGTTGCGCGGTGACTCAGTGGTAGGTGCACTTGACTCTAAAGCCAGAGGTCATGGATTCGATCCTCATCCGTTTAATCAATCTACACCCAATTTTGTAGACTTCCAGAATGGGGATCACTTACACAGTGTAAAATTCCTTGAGACATACATACGTTGTTTCAACGTTGTATTGCCGATATGTAGACTCCCGAAATAGAGATGTCATTCATACAAATGGCTTCATGCCTAACAGGCACACAACGTTGATCCAATGTTGTTTGTCCGATTTGTGGGCTCCTAGGATGGGGACGACATGCATACAAAGCGGTACATACCCTATAGGCACACAGACGTTGACTCAGTGTTTAATCAACGTTCGTTCAACGTCGATAGCCCGATGTATAGGCTTCCGGAAATCCAAGACTGTTTCGGCCAGCAGATTGTCAAATCGGGTCACAAGTTTTATGAAAAGTCCTTAGATGTTGATGGTGTGCTGCTTACGTTGTCTTGTGACGTCATCATGACGACCAGCTGGTTGTGAAACACTTCAAAACAAAGATCAATGCTGTTTGTAAACGTACTTTGACGATGCCAAAGGGAAATGAAGCAAGGTTTTGAAAGGAAAATGCATCGATACCAAGCTTTGGATAATTTACAACTACTGGATGACATTTGAATAGCTAAGCATGGAAGTCGTTGCACATCGAGGTATTTGGTTTCTGTTCACGAATTGTCATCTCCTTCGCATTCTACATCGACCATGCTGTCTTTAAAGTAGTCGCTTTCTGAAATATCGACGTCGAATCTTACGATGGCGGCCAACTTATTTAATCGAATCGACGCACGAGATTAATGACAAGTGATTTTATATGACGTAATGTTTGTTTATTTATCTTTTTGCTGATACACAGCTAAATCAGTTACCGTTCACTTACTTGGACCGCCTTTGAAAATAAAACAAAAAGAAATAAATGTTGAAGAAAACTTTCTTTGGTCACTCTCTCAGAAGCTTCATCAAGGAAGGTCATGTGATCAAGGATAGATTTCGGCTCAGTGTCTGACATGGTCTACTGCATATTAAAGTTTTATTGTCCAAGTTCCAGTGGGGACAGAGAAATCTATTAGATGATTAGCTGAACAAAAAACGACAAGAGCTGTCGCCTGAGAGCAAAGCCCGCTTGCACAGATGGCTGCCCGTAATGAGAGCAAAATTCGATGTAACTCTGACATGCGAGTGTGTGAGTGTGGTGGTGGGGGAAGGGTGTGGTACTTTGCTTATCAGACTAAGTATCAAATACATTCATTTAGCGACAGTTAGCTGTAAGTGACTGAAAACTTTTAAATAACAGTTTCCAAAAGTAAGAAGAAGACTTCTCAGGAACTGATACAATTCATTCCCAGATCCCACCCAAATCTCCATGTGGAAAAAAAGATAGCATATTATTAGTCATCACCAAGGACATCATCAACGGCAGCCATGTGAACAGTCATTTCCTATGTAGCTGGTCACCGGGCTATCTTTAACATCACAAACAATATATCAATAACACACACTGCAACAACCAACTCATTAAACAACCAAGGGGATTCAAAACAGAAGGGCCGCCTTGGGACGGCAAGCATGTATTCTTGACCCTAAGAACACTGACCGGGGTGAGGTCATTTTGTTCAATTTTTTAGTCCAAATATTAAACGAATTCATCAAGTGGTTACATAATATAAGTGTATTGGAATTCCTTATAGTTCTAATATCAATAAAATGCCTAATTTCCACAATATATTTTGCAATAATTACATTGTTTAGCTATATTGGCCGAATCCAAGAAACCCAATAATGTTAGGCCGAATCTAATATGATTACGGTAGTTTTGCGTGGCTTTGAGGCAAACATACAGTTGGGGTCATAGTGTTTCATAAACACATTTTCTAGTTTTTTTTACAGGCGTTTGCCTGTAAGACATTTTCGGAAATCACGATATGGTAGAGATATGTCCACTTGCCCCACTCGAAAATAACTTTATACTGTTGAATGGCTATATGACTGAAACAACACCCGCAATAATCCATCCTACTGTGTCTGATGGTTCCTGCAATATTTACAGGCGCCCGTAAAAGTAAAGAGAACCGAACAGGCAGTTGGTTTCCAATTATTCTACCGTAAAATCTACGGATATTTTTAGCAATGGTGGATGGTCTGGCGTTTTTTTTACGTCATATCAGACAAATGGAAAAGGGAGTGATGTAGTGGTGAGGATGAAACAATATAAATTCAATACAGTCTTGGTTGGACTCGACCCACCACTTCTGGCTTTTGGGTCTATAGCGCAGGTCAAAGAGGCATTGTCCCAGGCAGTCACAACTAGCTGGAAAATACCATTCTGATGACCTCAATCATTTCAATCGTTTCCCACCATCTTATCCGAAACTAGATAAAACGCATTGGTCCAAGTACCATTTTTAAACCTCACAAAATAGATCATGTGATCTCCAAGACCAACGCATAATACAAATATATTGAGGGGATTTTATAACTTCCACTTTTTATTTCTAGCTTATAATCCTTTCACTCGTGAGTTTTCAACATTTAACGACAAACTGCCTGAAACTTGTCAACTTTAAAAAATTTACAATTTATTTGTATCATTTACTTAAATGAAGTAAGTGGAAGAACGTTACATCTCTGAAAAGCATTTTAAGGCGATAACGTTGTTTTCTTATGCAACACTATTTAAGACGATTTTTGCTATCTTAAACCCGTTGGTTAGCAATTATCATTGCACTCGAAACTGTCGCGCAAATCGTATTACGAGCCGGCGTCGACGTAAGCTAACGACCTCTGGTATTTCATCTCGGGTAGCTGCTTTTCTGTCGGTCTTTTGGGTTCCTGTGAATCTTGCACGTCGTTTTAGATTGTTCATTTCCATTATTAACTTATAAAATTGTCTCGCGACGTCACTTTTTGAAGTGTCAGCATTTAACTAGCCCCAAAATATGCACCTGTTTGCGATATTTAAGCGCGCTATGCCAAATAAATCCACAGACTAAATTCAAACTTTTAGAATGCAAATTGATATTGTAAGAGAAATGTTTTCTCAGAAAACTGTATGGATGCAGTGAAACATCTGTATGTTAACTGTACTAAGAATACAAGGAACATGTGCACACTCTTGACCGATTCGGTTAAACGATCATTTCAAATTCGGGATACGGACATAGTCAGGTGTACGACAATATGTATATGGTAAAATTTTGGTGGACGTAGCTGCATTTATTTTGAGATACTCTAAAATAAAGGATAGAAGTTTTGATTCCTTCAGTGTATGTAAAATATTTAGAACGCTCCGGCAATTAACTTTCAAAACCAGTTGTAAATGACTTGTTTTGAAAGTTATTTTATTGACTTTATTAAAATTTCTTAAATGGGACAAGAAATCTCACCTAGTCCAACACTCCAACACAAGCAAGCTTAAGGAATATGCCAAAAATGTATATGCTGCGGTGTGGGTAGATATGTACACAAAGGTAATGGATTCGCAAGTCATATGTGCCCGCAGAAGGAATGATTATGAAAGTAAAAAATCAAGTAATGAACTCTCCTTTATTTAAAAGTAAATTAAATACAAACTATTCACACATAACTCTTTCCAAAATAAAAAGGACTTTCATCTTCATGACCCTTTTTTGCAAAGAAAAACAGGGTTTCGACCGTCCTAAATATTGCTTTTAGCGATGGTATAAATCCATAATCTCATTTAAGGCTTACAAAAAATGCAAAAAATGGGGGTTAAGAACTGCAATGTGGTAGAGCGCATTTAGTTAAGCAGACATAATTATCGGAATATTCCTACAAGTTGACTGTTTAGAATTGGAATGTCTGTTCTGTTGATTACATTATTTTTTTCAGAACTCCAGTGATATAAACCCCTATCGCAGCTTTATCTCTCACCCAAGCTTTAGAAAGCATTGGAAAATTCCACCAAATTAAATCTCAATGAAACAAAGATTAATCTGTCGCGAAAGCAGTGATGATCGTTAGCTTGAAATTCATTGGAAAATTCCAACAATCTGACTTTTGTACACAGCTGCACTAAAGCTTTAGAAATCATTGGAAAATGCCAACAAAATAAATAGAGCAGTCATGGTTTTTAGCTTGAAACTCATTTGAAAATTCCAACAATTTCACTTTTGTATACAGCAAACTAAAGCTTTAGAAATCATTGGAACATTCCAACAAAATTAATTTATCACTGAAGCAGTGATGGTCTTTAGCTTGAAATTCATTGGAAAATTCCAAAATCTGACTTTTGAATAGAGCTGCACTAAAGCTTTAGAAATCATTGGAAAATTCCAACAAAATATCTAATGCAAAACTAATTAGTCATATTTCTGCAAACGATTTGCCAATATATTTGCACTGCTAGATCAGTTAGAGTCGATTCTCCTGTTTTCTTCTTGAAAAGTACTGGCAAATTTAGGTCTACCTTAGGAACAAAAGTACTGGAGCAATTGGCGTTTAAAAACGAAATCGTTATTACTGTTCTCCTATTTTTGTATAATATCTGAAACCTTGGTACAAATAATCTGTAAGCTTCGGAGGAGATGTCGTTTTAAAACATCCCGGTTGACGGACGCTGGAGTACAGCCTATACTTTAAGCTTTCATGGAGTGAGTGAGTGAGTGAGCTCGGGTTTAACGTCCCATCAACATATGGCGGTCATATGGAGACGGGACCTCGGTTTAAAGTCTCATCCGAAAGACCGGAGAAGCGGGAGATCGATCTTGGAACCCCTGGATGGGTAGTCCGAAGTGCTATCCACTACACTACCATCGATCCTAGCTTTCATGGAGCCTTCGCAGCTGGGGGTAATTCTCTTAAAAGGAGACAATCTTCGTATTTGGCGATTGTCTCCGTTTTAGGCTACAAATTCTGTTATAAAATTCGCACAGACTGAAACCAAATGCACCTCGATCAGAGGCATTTCTCTCGTTTTGGAGATAAAATGTTTCTGATTTGGAGGATAATCTCCTCATCGGGAGACAATATGATAAAAAGACATTTTATAGACTGCCCTGCACAGTTTACTTTCAAAGAGCGCATATTAAAACCAGTTTAAAAGACACCAGTCCAACAATATCTAACGTTCATCCGTTGCTTTTAAAAACTGCACCGTTGCGATAACAACAGAAATGTGAGACATACATTTACCCTGTTCTAGTTTGTAGATTTCAAACTTGTAAGAATTGTTTAGTTTCCTGGTGATTTTATTGTTAAGCATTGCTTGTTGTGCGATAAATTTGCAACAAGAAGATACCAACTTGAATTTCAAACGCTATACTGAGGCCATTTCCCGTCTCCCGATCGAGAGACAAAAATTTGACACATTGTTCAAAAAAGACCAAAATTCATTAAACTATATAGAAATGTCCCCCGATGCAGGGAATGTCTACATTTTCTAAAATTATCCTCAGCTGCCAAGAGAGTTAAGAGTACATGCACAAGTTAAACCTGTCTTAACATGGCTGCTTAAGTCAAGTGAGCCCAGAATATATTTTCAGTTGCACTGTAGTTTAGTTCAAGTGATTCCAACACAATGGCTGCTTAAGACCACTTAACAAAGTAGCCCTTAGGGCAGTTTTGATTCATCTTCGCAAGGCAAGGGTACTAAGTCCACGTTGTTCTTTACGTAAGGAACAAAGTTAACTTCGCAAGCCATGGCTACTAAGTCCACGTTGTTCCTTACGTAGGTAAGGAAAAAAGTGAGCTTAGTATCCTTGGCTTGCAAAGATGGGTTTGACTGTACTGATTGAATATTTGTGCCATATTTAGTAATGTCTCAGTGTGGTTCAGTTAGGAATGTCCGACTGCTCACAACAGGACCAGAAAAAAATAATATGCAAAGTTTGCGTTTCAGTATTTTGAGTCATTGCTCTCCCTATGCGCCACCCGCCACACATCCACTCGTTCGCCGTTAGACGAGTTTGCCTTGTGAAACAAATTCGTCAAACGCGATCAAGGCCATAGCGATCGAGCCTATGACCTCCAGATTCGCAATAGAACTGTTCTATTAGAAAGTCAAGTCTTTCTCAAATTCTTTCCGCTTTTTTATCAATGAGCCAGGTGGGCTGGCTCAGGATACAATTATCTGTCATTAGTTGGTTAAATCCAAATCATTACCGCCTAAGACATTGAGCAAACTTTGGTTTTCGCCACCCTCTTCGTGTATTTCAAGATAAGTCTGAAATGAAAAAGTGTTCATAATAATTATTATAATGAAAGTACAAATAGGCACAAAACGTTCGAACAACGTCCTATCAACGTCGATGCGACGTTGATAGGACGTTGTTTCACAGTTGTGTGCCGCCGGAAACATATTTTCATAGCGGATTTTAAACAAAAAGCGTATTATTTACGTTTGATATGAGCCGCGACGCGAGAAAACCAACAAACTGGTTGTGCGCCCAGCACAGACGCAGATCAGACTGGGCATCCGCCTAATCCGCTCAGACTTTTCGCTAAACGCTTAAAGGGTAGCTAAGGGTCTAAGCTACCTCAATGCTGACAGCAAATACTCTGATCAGACTGGGCGGATGCCCAGGCTGATCTGAGTCTGCACTGGGCGCACAACCACATTGTTGGTTTTCTCATGTTGCAACTCATATGTTCTTATTCACCTTTGAAAGAAGGGTAACCGTTTATTTTTAACAACCGACCGTTCAATCTTTTACGCTAACGTTCGGCCTGGCATAAATTGGCATCGACTTGCCGTTTTCATGACGTCATCGTCGATGCAACAAATGTTTCTTGTTGAAGTGTCTGTAAGTATAATTTGTCAGATATGAGTGAATATTGTCAGCTCGTGCGAAAGAAAGTCTACCGAATTAACTAATAAACTAAGCCATTTTTGACGGCGATGGACACTTTCAGTTTGCTAGGACCGATCAATGGTAAGAAAAAAAATGAACGGAAAAAACGGCAAAAAAGCTGAACGGCCTGAACACTCTCATTGTCATTGCTCAATTACAAATAAAGTGCTGAGCTCCAGATGAGGTTTGAGGATAATCTGGAGATAATTTTCTTCTTTTTCGAGGAAAATATTTTTCGAGAACCCAATTAGAACCGCCATGGAGTGACGGTTCTAATGAGGGGTCATAAACTAGGTTATAATGGAGGAATATGGAAACCCCCTAAATAATCCCTGTTCTCCCTTCTTTTCTTGAGCATTGAGTGACTGAGTTAAAGCATCACACATATATACAAAAGCAAACTAAACGGACCTATTTAAATTGTAAAAAAAAACATTCCGTAATTTGCTGTATCAAACTGAAGTTTCCTCGACAAGCATTTTCCGCATACAAAATTAAAGGATTATGTGTAACCTCCAAGTGGTTTTACCGCCATGTTACAAAGGGGAACACCTTTTGTGAGTTCCTGTTTGTTTCCATGGGTCCACTCTTTAAGGAAAACATTTGCTCATAAGGGAGCACATTCTTTCCCTAATGAGTTGGCCCCATTGTGAAGGGGCAAACATGCAAGATGCCACCAGTTCTTTCCGCTGAAAATCTTTGCATTCACATTATGGGTCATTGGTATTTTGCTAACGGAACGAAACGGAACGGAACATTTACTAGCCACATCCTCCCCTGTACCCAGTCCCCCACCTTTTTTAAAAAAATTGGTAACTATTAATTATTAATTGCTAAATTAACATGGTTACATGGTTACATGTACAGTCAAACCTGTCTTAAGGGGTCACCCAAGGGAAGGACAAAAATTGGCTGCTTAAGACAGGTGACCCCTTAATACAGGTTCATTTGCACTGTATTTTGGTTCAAGGGACCCAGAAAATGTGGCTGCTTAAGACAGGTGACCCCTTAATAGAGGTGACCCCATGAGCAGGTTTGACTGTACATGTAATACGAAATTAATCGTATTTACAAAGTAAAGTACCTTTATTTAGACCACCTTTGAGACTGCCGAAAGCAGCCTTATTAGTGAGGTGGTCTCAATATCGAATATAAAACCATTAGGGGCTGGCAAAGACCGGTCATAATTAAGAAATGGTTTTATTTCGAGTGGTCCTAATAGCGAGCTTTTACTGTACTATTTCCAATGCGATTTTCACCGTGAAATGTTTCTTTTTTCTGTTTCGTTCCGTTCCGAAAAATACCAGCAACCTTGCATAGTATACATGTATGCGTTTTGTGATTTTGATTATGAAACTCACACTGTCTACACCGTTCTGGATGAATTTATCTATATCTTCAACTAACTCACTAAAAGGTGGTCTGTCTTTGGGTTCATATTGCCAGCATTTTACCATAATTTCATATCTGGAAAAATAGAAGAGTTGAAAAGATAATACTTACATTCCCTTTGATTTTTCCTTAGATTAACCTATTTTGGAGAAAGAGTTATATACTTCCATGACTAACAGTTGGTCACGCGACGTCGTTGGTAGGCAACGTCAACTGTAAACCAAAGAAGCCATTGGCCGTTGTAATGTTCTATTGACCGTCAAGTCATGACAACGGCCGTTTAACGCAAGCTGGTTACCTGTTGGTTAGTGGCAGGTTTTCGTCGTATATTTTACAAATATTGCTCTTTAAAATTGAAATGGTGCTGAAAATAATTTTTCGAAGTTCACCGAAGTATGAACACAAAGGGTCCCGTGCAAACTTATTGTTAACGCCCTTACTTACTTTGCACCTGACCCATTTCGTTCATACTTCCATGAACATCGGAAAAATCAAATTTATTTCTTATATACACATTTAAATCTGTAATTAAACTATGACCACTGAGAAGATCTTAAATCAATGTCAGAATATCTCCTAAATTACCGACGAAAGAGAAATGAGCCGCTGAAAAGTAAAACCATAGAAAAGTGGTGTGTGCGCCATGCGAAGACTCAGATCAGCCTTGGCATCCTTTCAGTCTGATCAGGCTCTTTGCTTTGCGCTTAAAGGGTAGCCAAAGTTCTAAAGACTCTCATCAGACTGGGCGAATGGGCATGCTGATCGGAGTCTTTGCAGGGCGCATATTGCAGTTGGTTGGGATTCTTATGTACCGGCTCAGATGTGTTTGTCGTCTTATAACATATTTGAGCCGCGACACGACAAAACCAACAAATTGGTTTTGCGCCAAGCGCAGACTAAGATCAGCCTGGGCATCCGCCCAGTCTGATCAGAGTCTTCACTGTCCGCATATAGGTATATTATACCCTTTGCTATCCTTTAAGTGCTTAATGAAGAGTCTGAGTAAATTTTGCGGATGCTCAGGTTGATCTGAGTCTACACTAGGCGCACAACCACATCGTTGGTTTTCTCGTGTCGTGGCTCATTTTTTTTTAAATAAATGGGTACACAGTCAGGGGAAGCAACTCTACCATTTTCATTTTTTCCTCTCATTTTAAGGAAGGTCAACATTTAAAAGAAAGCATTTGCAGCATTAGAGGCAAATTGTTTCCCTTAAGAATGGGCCCCTTTTGAAGGGTCTCGTACTCAAAGAAAGCATAAAACAAGTCTCGAAATTTTTTCGTCAACAAGAACACAGGGTATAATCGATTCCGCTAATTTTCGCTTCCTGCAGAGACTGTACATCATATTTGGCTTCCGCCGAGACTGTCCGCGAACTCTTGCTTCCTGCCGAGACTTGTGTACATGATAAATGGCTTCCTGCAGAGTCTGTCCGCGTGATTCTGCTTCCTGCGGAGGCTCTCGGCAGGAAGCAGAATCACGCGGACAGTCTCGGCAGGAAGCCATTTTTCGAGGACAGTAGTCTCTGCAGGAAGCAAGAGTTCGCGAACAGTCTCGGCGGAAGCCAAATATGACGGACAGTCTCTGCAGGAAGCGAAAATTGGGGGAATCGATTATACCCTGTGAAGAATGACCAGAACAAGAAGGCGACGCATCCAGTTACCTTAGAATAGATTAATTTGCCCAAACAAGAAGACTTAAGAGGGTTTTTTTATTTTCAAGTGAAGTGGTAACGTTAAGATATATATAGGGTTACCTGAAATTTGACGCCAAAAATGACATAATGGCATAATATAACCATGAATCAAAAGTGTTACAAATTAGCAATTATTTGGAATGCCACTCAAACGTTATCAATTGTTAATCAATTTTAGCCTGTATTTCTGTTCAAAATAGCTGTCAACAAATGGCATTGAAATGGCATACAAATTAAAGTAGAGATGAGTAATTCCCTGGTGGGCAATTAAAATGAAATAATTTGTTAATGTTAACCTGACATTCGATGTTTTACACTGAAAATAAAAAAAGATAACTAGAATAACATACATTTTAAAACACCCCTCACGTAAATACATGCATTTGTATGAACATTGCCAACAAATGAAATGCACAAATGTTTTAATACATAGTCACATGTTTCGCCGTTTGAGCCGCTCTCTGTTAGGACAAAACAAGAAAAGACAAGTACTTACAGCTTGTAAGGACACAAATCCGGATGCGGCATTATATATCCTGTTTTGTGTATATTGACCAACATGTCTGGCGGAATTCCGGGATAAGGCATACTTCCGAAGGTCACGACCTCCCATAAAAGAACTCCAAAAGACCAGACATCACTCTTCATTGTATATTTCCCATTTGTCAACGTTTCTGGGCTCATCCATTTGTATGGAAGTCTGCCCTAAATGTATAAATTTAAAATTAAATAGAGGATCTTACATGAGTGCTCATGTATTATTGAATTTATTAAACGAGTTGGGGAAAAAGATAAGATGCGAGGCTCTGCCGAGCATCTTATCGTCTTCACCAACGAGTTTAATCATATGTTTATCATATGACATTAAAATCGAGTTTTATTTGTAAATTTTGAACTAAAACGTCACGATTTCGCTTTTAGAAAACGCGACGTTTTATGGACGTCAATGCATAACGTTACGACGTAATTTGCATATTTAATCCACTAGTGGATAACCGTTTTTAATGCATGGCTTTATTACACTCACAGATGCGACGTCATTTGATAAAAGGTTTTAAGCAAACTACATATTAAATGATTTGAAAAAAAGTAAAAATTCTATACGCAACGTCTAACGCCATATCAATGCTGATGCGACCTGAACAGGACAATTTGAGTCCGCTTCAAAACGGAGTACTTACATATTTGTAAAACATTGTCTGCAATGAAACAAAAGTGTTCAGATACAATTTAGTGACTAATCTTCATTGACGAGACACGATATTTATTATATCTCTATAGCCTTTCAGAGTATACATTTTCTGCCTTAAAGTCATACGAAGGATCTGCGTGGCTAAGTGGATAGCACTCCCGACTTTTGATTCCACGGTTGCCGGTTTGACTCTCGCAGGAAACTAGTTTCCGTCAGAACCTAAAGGGCGCTTCATTGCGCATAACTATTCGTAATCTTCTCCCATCGCCCTGATATGACTAAAATACGTAGAACAGCAAATTTATCCATGTATGTTTTAACTCATACGAACGTTTTGTACCTTTGAATTCATATAATAATATCCTGATTCGTAAAGATCTCTGGAAAGTCCAAAGTCAGAAATTTTCGCCGTTGGACCCGCCGATAGTAAAATATTTCTAGCAGCTAAATCTCTATGGATTATCTGAAAATGAAGAGACTATCTGAAAGTGTTTAACAGATTTAGTTTCAACATATTTTATATCACAATTATCGTAGATATTCTACAAACAATATGTTTCCAATTACGATTTCCTATTGGTTCGTACATCGTTTGAAAGGGTTTCACGAACAAATGAATTTGAAAGCGTAGCTTCTTAGTACGATATTTACTTTTAGGACTGAATGCCTACTGGACAGACATAGAGGATACATGTTACATGTATCTCTTAACTCTATTTTTCACCATGCCGGTGAAGTGTAACACTATTTCACCAAAGCAAGCGCCTTCATCAACGTTACATGTAAATCAGCCGTCAGCCAATGAGAAGCTGCGTTTTGTAATGGCCACGGATTTCTGACGGTATATCACAGGATATTCTGTCACAAAGTTTCGACGTTACCCAGTCAGACTTCGCGTTACATTAGCAAGTACGTTAGACTGTTACTTCTCATGCTTAACCTTTGAGTCTCGCAAGATAGTCCATTACATTAGATATAGACCACATAAAGACGAAGAGTTGTGAGTGTTTGGACAATAACAACTTTAATGCATAACTTCAGTCTAGCAAGATAATCCATTCCTTTTGATATAGACCACACAAATACGAAGAGTTGTGTGTGTTTGGACAATAGCAACTTTAGTGCATACCTTCAGTCCAGCAAGATAGTCCATTCCTTTTTATATAGACCACATAAAGTCGAAGAGCTGTGGGTGTTTGGACAATAGCAACTTTAGTGCATACCTTCATTCTAGCAAGATTGTCCATTCCTTTTGATATAGACCACATAAATACGAAGAGTTGTGGGTGTTTGGACAATAGCAACTTTAGTGTATACCTTCAGTCTAGCAAGATAGTCCATTCCTTTAGATATAGACCACATAAAGACGAAGAGTTGTGGGTGTTTGGACAAAATATAAGACTGGTGCTCTGATATATCAAGTCCGTCTATTTCCCTCTGATGCTTAGCCTCCAGGGAATGTAGGTAGGCGTGCAAGTCACCAAGCTCTGCTAACTCCATTACGATGAACAAGCAACCTGAATATAAAGGTTCTAGGCTTAATTCTTCAAAACTAACGACATCGTTAGTTAACGTCTCTTTAAAAGTTCAAATGTTAAACTCTCATATGCCAATATTTTTTTCAAATACGGTCTAGTTTCTGAAGAAGACGAAAGTCGAAACGTTAAAACCAACTGTGTTTTGTCTTATTTCTGGACTTTATAATATTTTTTGTTGAAATAATGTGAGAGGCTTTTGCTGTGCAAAAGCCTATCACATTATTTCAACGAAAAATATCAGTTACTGCAAAAGCCCCTCAAATTATTTCAACGAAAAATATCAGTGTATTTGGTGATAAAGTCGTAAAACACTTAACATGTTGACCTCTTAACGAGCTCGTTAGAGTAACGATGCTGACTGGGCCCTCTTGTGTTAAGCCGTTTTATAACCGTACGAATTCTAAGGAAATGGACGTTAAAATAGTATAATACATGTAATTGTCATAAATATAGAGCGGTTTGGTATTACAATGCAGTAATGAGTCCGAAGGATGGGAGGACAAAGAGTGAAGACCTCGTGAAGGAGCAGTCTGATCTGGATCTGTACTCTTTTCTCAGAACTAACTGTCCCAGTGCTTAGAATTTTAAGGTAGATCATTAAAATTTAAGCCGCGACACGACAAAACAAACAAAGTTGCAAATGCACCCAGCGTAGCCTCAGATCAGGTTGGGCATCTGTCCAGTCTAATCAGAGTCTTTGCTGTCGCCATGAAGGTAGCTTAGATCCTAAGCTTAGATCCTAAGCTACCCTTTCAGCGCACTGCAAAGACTCTGATCAGACTGGGCGGATGTCCAGGTTGATCTGAGTCCTCGCTGGGCGCACATGACACTTTGTTGGTTTTGTCGTGTCACGCCATATAAACAGATTTTGCTATACGGGTATTAGTCTGAATAAGGTGAGATAATGATACATATTCCTGTTACGTTTCTCACCAGTAGATCTATTATCCCAGAGTCAATATGAAATATATGAATATTGCAACCAACCAACATTATGACTCCTAAAAATAACTGAAACAAGAAAATTGTAGCACAGCTGCATAGGTAGCTCCTTTTTTAGTAGTTTTATGTGACTCCGTCTTACAGCACAGAACTCCTGAAAAACTTTTTATAAGCAGTAAAACAAAACAATCTGAAAAATAGGACAGCTCAAAATAAACCTACGACGCCCAAAGGATGCAGTCCCAAAATACAGCCTAACGTCAGCCACAATTTTTGGCGGAAAACTTAAAGATGCTCTAACTGGAGTGCCAAGTAGAGTTGGGAAGTCCCTTCAGAGCAACAACATTCAATTTTCTTATTTTCATTTGATACTTACATGTAGCAGTGAAATTTATAAATTTCATTTTTATAAGTGCCTCTCGATAAAATAGAAAACATGCCGGCAAAATTTTAACACATATACAATTCCTGATCTTACCATCAATAAACCCTGAGCCAATAAGGTTGATAATGTTGGGATGCTGTCCAATCTCCACCAGCTGCTTCAGTTCCGCTTCTATTATCCCCTTCTCACTTACTGATGTATTATCTAAAAGATAAACCTGTCTAACATATTCTACAGATAAAGTTCCACGGCGTGGATGCAGCCATGTGTATTCGATAACTTAATTTATATTCACACTTCGTACATGCTATCCTGGACAAAGAAACTACCCAAAGGGGTCTACTTTCAAAAGAAAGAAAGAAAGAAAGAAAGAAAGAAAGAAAGAAAGAAAGAAAGAATTAAATTCTAAGGAATTGTTGCCTAGAAGGGTTATTTCTTGAAAAGTTTACCCCCTTGAGAAGGGAGACAATCATAAGATATAACCGAGCTGCTTCCTGACAGAGTGTGCACACACAATGTGCCCTGTTTGGCATGCATATAAAAACATGCAGTTAAAATGAGGATATCGAATTAAGATATAAATTATTTCATCTTCCCGATGTTCATGGGTAGTATATCTATGAGCACAATGGGTCATGTGCAAAGTTTTCACTGGGCGCACATGCCATTTTACTGGTGTTGTGGTGTCGTGGTTCATATGAGTTAAAAAGCGTTTTTATAGGTTGGGTAACTATTTGCAGAAGGTTTACTTGTTTATTTGAGCCGCGACACGACAAAATAAACAAAGTGGTCCGCCCAGTCCGATCAGAGTCTTCGCTGTTGGCATGGTGGTAGCTTTGTCCCTCAGCTACTCTTAAAGCGCTTAAAGCGCTTAGCAAAGAGTCTGATCAGACTGCCGTGGATGGATGCACAGGCTGATCTGAGTTTGGGCGTTGGGCGCACAACCAATTTGTTGGTTTTCTCGCGTCGTGACTCATTTTTTTATTTAATTACCAGGTGGATATGGAATTTTGCGTGACTCGTATGCTATTGATCCTTTAGACAATGGATACTTATGAACATGTAGCCTCTATCGCTAAAACCTTAGTGTTTAATGGAAAGCTTTTATTATATAGAGCAATAAACAATGCTTTCACAATGCTTCACTTTTATCAGAAATATAATATCTTTTATAGAATAATGAAAACTATTAAAGGACATTGTATACATCCGATCTTCCCATAATTTCGATCAAATAGTTTTTGATTCAATTTGAGTCGAAAAATAAATGATTCCCTCTTTAATAATATAGCGCTTCAACACCACAGTAACTCAAAACATATAGGAGCGGCTGTAGAGAAATGGATAACACTCCGGACTACCAATCCAGGGGTCTTAATATCGATCCTCCGCTTCTCCGGTCTTTAGGATGAGACTTAAAACCGAGGTCCCGTCTCCATATTACCTCGTTGTTGGTGGGACGTTAAGCCCGAGCTCACTCACTCACTCAAAACATATGTACAGTATTGCCTGGGCAATGTTTTTGCACGTAGTTCCTGTCTGATTAAAGGCCACATGCTTGCCTTTCAGGCCTTTTCTGTTATTTTGTATGTCGTCATATACATGTAGTAAACTCATTTTTTAGCCTGTACGTAGCCGCTGTTGCCTTCCTTTTCAAATGAGGTCAGCACTTAAAAGAAAAAAGATTTTCTTCACTAGGAGAGTACACCAACTGAGGCCAACTCCTGTTGTTGTTTTTTTTGATAAGGAGAACTCCTTTTGAGAACGTTTTCCGTTTTCCTTGTCCAATACGCAAACAGAAAGTCACAAAATATGTCTTATTTTGACACAAATTTTGGAAAAATGATAACGCAACCATACCCCAGAATGTTTCCAGATATCGGTGTAATGACATTTGCCCACTATCAATCTAAAAACACTTAGTACAAGCCAATTAGAACACACAAAAACATAACGCACATAATGAAAACTGTAATTTTATCAGATTGATTACAATATATATTAGCCATTTTACTGACTCAGTTATAATGGACTTTAAGTGTTTACTTTTGAGCAGATTTTTAAATGCAGTGTGAAGGTTGATTCTTACACCTTAACGATTTTCCGTATATAAAAGAGCAATTTGTGTGACTTCTATTCCTTCCTCGGACAAAGAAGTCCTTCCGAAATGAGGTGTACTCTAAGACATACAACACAGCAGTCGCCTACGGAGCAACTTCCTTTTTTCAAGAGCTGATCCAAATTGAAATAGGCGGCAAAAAATGAAAAAGGCAGATTAGCTTTCCCTGAATGTGAATCTATAAATCATAAGTGTATAATGGAACAATTCGTGCCACACCCCCTAAATTATTGATTATTAGACTTCAAAGGTTCAGCTGAGACAATTGAGAATCCACTTTATTTTTCAAAAAAAATACTTTTTTCAAAAGACATGTTAGTCTAATGGATCAAATTTGTATTAACCGTAATCTAATACGCACATTAAATCACCTACCTCTGAATAAAAGAAAGTTTAATTATTCGAAAAATGAATAATAGATCAATAGGTCTGAGCAAATCACGCTTTTAATTGTATGAATTTCAGGTGTCATATCACTTATAATTCAAGTGGAGCATGGCATACATTGTTTTCCATTCGCCGATACAAATGACGGCATGGCTCTGCATAACCATAGCAACTATAAAAATACCAACTGTTATGCATAGTATCTTGGCAGACGTCTCGATGACGTCACTTTGACATCTATCTTAACACTAAATAATTATGGTAACAGATCTAACGCGTAACTGGCTTCGGAGCATGGCAGAAAGTGTTTGTCAAACTCCGCCAATTTTTCTAAGACATAAAGAACATTTTTTTAACAGAAACTTTAGATTTTTTCAAACAAATAAATATTTTCAAAGCATTTTATTCCGCGATGTATATTATGACATGATACAATTGAAGTAAAATAGAAAGAACAAACATGCATTTAGTGATTGTATGCGTTGGTAGTAATTCTTGTCTATAATATACGGTGTAATAATTTCTGCGTTCGGGCAACATCACAGCGTGAATCTGAATTTATTCGAAGGACAATTACGGAAAGTTGTCCATGTAGATATTTTCGAAACATTGCTTGTTAAATCTCCACAAAACTGTCTAACGAGCACACCCTGCAGGCACACAAGATTAAAACAACATTGAATCAATAATGATTCAACAATGAATCAACGTTGGATCAACGTCATAACGTTGATTCAACGTTGACACAACGTTGTTAGAAACTGAACCAATTTTGATTCAATGTTATTTCAACTTTGTGTGCGTGTTGTTTGCAGCGTTTTACACTAAAACCTACCCCTAATTTTCTTTACAGCAACTTTTTTCCAGGTGAAGCCACTTCCCATAGTATATGCCTCATAAACCTCGCCGAAGGCTCCTCGTCCTAACAGTTTTCCAAGTCGTAATTTGCCATTCAATACTGATGTGTTCATTTTGAAATTATTATTTTCAGAATTTCCTTGTTTGTGTTTAGCCGTTTTCACTTGCGTGATTTCCTCTGCTGACCACACTTCGCTTCCACCATAGTATTGTTCACTGTATATCATCTGAAAATACAAAGCAGGTGAAAAGGCATTCACATACGCTTACATATATTTGCGACGATATATCCGGTGATATACTGTCGGAAACCCTAAGTCAATACGTAACGTTGCTTCTGATTGGCTGACGTCTTTTTACGTTGCCGAAAGCACATGCTTTGGGTGCATAGTAGCTAGTTTTCTTTGACAGATTAAATTGTCAAAAGAGCATTAGAATGGGGAAAACAGTATTGAAAAGTGTCATTTAGGGAGGCAAATCGTCGGTCTTATGGTCGCAAATTGCATTTTACGGCTCCGCTGATGCGTCGCCCCCCGTAAAATGAAATTTCCGACCATAAAATCGCCGATTTACCTCCTCAAATGACAATTGTGAGTACATTTATCCCATAAATAATCAGAAACCAGCACAATTGTTTAATACAGCATACCCTAAACACCAAATGAGAAATGTAAAACAAAATGACTGCTAACAAATCACAAGACAAGCGAAAGGCCAAGAGGCTACTCTAAATACTGTGCAAAAAGTCAAAGACTAATAGAAAGCTGACAGAAAATGGCAATACTAGTAATAATCCACAAAAGAAGCCATATGAGCCGCGATACGACAAAACCAACAAAGTGGCTTGTGCGCTCAGACTCAGCTCAGCCTGAGAATTCGTCCAGTCTGACGAGCGTCTTTACTGTGTGCTGAAAGGTAGTTAATGATCCAAGCTAGCTTCATGCGGTCAGCGAAGACTCTGATTAGACTGGGCGGATGTCCAGGCTGATCTGAATCTTCACTGGGCTCACATGCCACTTTGATGGTTTTGTCGTGTCGCTGATCATTTGAGATTTGAAAGCAACGAAAACACAGCTGGTGCTAATCAGGGTCAAGGTTCATCACATCAATCCATTGGTTCTCCTTAAAATGAGGAAGGTTTGCTGAGACGAAGCGTATTTTGTGGAAGCGTTTAATTAAAAAATGAATGTTATTTTTTTTAACGCTTACTGAAGTATAAACTACATCGGGTCACGAGCAAAGTAAGTGAACCCCGAAGGGGTTTACGTAAACTTTGCTCGTGACCCGATGTAGTTTATACTTCAGTAAACGTTCAAAAAATAACATTCATTCCTTATATTTATATTATTAAACGATGCTTTTGATCAATAAAAAATAAACAAAAATAAGAAATACATATATATGAATCCTTTAAAAAACATTACCAGCCGAATTTTGCAATAGTTTGGAACAGCCGCATTGTCACTGCCTACCAGTAAATTCCACCTCCTGTTGTAGATTGCACGTGCAAGTAGGCGTAGCGAGCTGTCACTCAATGTTTACTAGCCATTCAAGTACATGGCATGTTGTAGATTTGACACAATGTAATTATTGACTTGTAAAAACATTGACTCCTGCACCACTTAATTGGGTTTACAGAGAGCTTTGCAGTGATAATGTAAATATTTGGAACATAAAATATATTTTATATATTTTGTAGTGCGCTATCATTATGGACAAATGCTATTCATTAAAGGGAAATGTCAGTTCTCTACAGATTTCTAAGTCTATGACCTTGACCCGTAAATCGGACACGGCATACAGATCAAGACAACTGATATATTCTAACATGAAGAAGCAGATTTAGGCCCGTATTCACAAACTAAACTCAAACTCCACCTCCACTCGAACTTACCGGATAAGTAGCTATAATTACCTAACGGTCCAAGATTATCTCGAGGTGAGGTCGAGTCGTATTCACAGACATGAGTGCAGCTGGAGTCACCTCCAATAAGTAAGGTTTGGTCGAGGAATGGCGAATCTCCCTCGACGGCTACTCGAGTTAAGTTTTTCAGCGTTTTCATGGCTATACTCTGACAATTTGAAGCAACACGACTACCTAAAATGTTGTTATAGGCCAGAGGACTTCTGTGTAATACACTATCTACATATTTCTCTCTCTTTTTTTTTTTTTTTTTTTTTTTTGTTTGTTACAAATTCATACACTTATCAGTAAGGGTGCTGCGTACTACAGACAGACAGGGTTTTGGCTTATGTCCTATGTAATTTGAATCTCCTGACAGCCATAATGTTAAGAAAATATTAAGTCTATATTGAGACGTCTCCATGAGAGAGAGAGAGAGAGAGAGAGAGAGAGAGAGAGAGAGAGAGAGAGAGAGAGAGACCTCCCCCCCATCCAACACACACACACGGGGTCGGGTCGGGTGACGGTGCTTGGTAACTTTCAGTGTCGGCGCGTCCTACAAGTGTTAGCAAGAGCATGATTCCTCCGCCCGTACGGAGAGATAATTCACGAACTTTAGCGAGTGTCATATTAACCATGTACAGTCGGACAAACCGCGTTCTGTCTCACTTACAGCACGACGCCCAATGTAGGCATTGCACGTTACTGGGTATCTCATGCTAAAGATTGGGTATCTCAGGATCATACTATAAATGTGGATAATAATAGGACATTGGCCGGCTGTGCTTGCAGCAAGTGTGGGATGACTTTTTTTTTACTTGTGTCTGTCCTATCTTCCTTTCCTGCTCCCTCTCTTTGGGAGGCCGAGCTCGATATATACAGAAATATCGTCTTAAATATCCGTTAACCCCCCCCCCCCCCCCCCGCCGCCGCCCCAGCTCCCCCCCCCCCCCCCCCCCCCCACACACACACACAAAGAAAAGAAAATGAAACAACTTCCCCCAAATCTGTCAAAAATAATTGATATCCTTCAACATAATTTTTAATAAGGAAACTGACATTATGTACACATTTTAGGTGAAAGCTACAGTATCTATAAAACATCAAGAACTTCAAAGAGTCGTAACTCCTTCAAAAAAAACTTATGGGGCCTCTACTTTTTTAGGTTCACTTGTCTCAAACAAGATACATGTATGTTCCAAATGTCATTGCGATCCGACGAATGCTGTATAAGCAGAAACCTAAAATGCGGACAGCAGACTGGCGGATAGATCGAAAACCAAATTACCCCACAACCAAACTTCTTATGCGATGAAGTGATGGTGGTGTGATTGGGGGAAGGCGTGGATTGGATGTGTTCAAACGAATAAAAATATTTGAAAGTACTAGGCTTTAACATACACATTTTTATATTCATTTTATACGATTTTAAAAGAGGGTGCTCATCATAAACGTTCTACATGGACCTTAGCTACATAACCCTAACTGATCTTAAATCAAGTACTGCTACATGTAATAGGAGCCCCGGTAGCTCAGTGTGTTACAGCGCTGGCCTACCGATCTAGCGGACCGGATTCGAGCCCAGCTTGAGGCGAGAATCTTTCCTACCGTAACGGGGTTCCATTGCACACAGCCTTTCACTATCACCGTCCCATCGTCCTGATGTAACTGCAATACTGTTGAAAATGACGTAAAATCGCAAGTCATCCATCCATCCATCGTACACCTAATACTAAAAGAATTTCACTTATAGTTACCGAAATTCGAGCAATTAAAAGCCTTCGATGAAAATATGTTATCCGAAGGTTCCATGGACGGAACCAAAGACTTGTGGTGTAAAGACGGACTGACAGACAGACAAACGAACGGACGGACAGACCTACCGAAAACTATATACCCCATAGCATACATCATATATTGGGGGTAAAATAATATAGACAATACGAATAATTAAAACGCCAATTACAATTATTTATTGTATTATCGAAGTCTGTCCATTACAAGCAACAGCATCGTCGCCATGTCACTATATATGCCAAGTTTGGATAAAATCTGTGATAGAAAAAAAGCTTTAGGAAGCGTACACAACGTGTGAAAGCGGGGGATGGTGGGGCGTGGGAATGGGGGTGGGGGAGAGAGGGGGGCAGCCGAGTCTGCGCAGAATACCTAAATAATGAACTACGTAGTACTGCCAGGAGGTAGGGACAAAAGAATAAATACGTGATACGAGAATAGGAATTCGATTAAAGTTTCAGCAAAATACTGGAGAAGGACGGAATCGAACCCATGACCGATGTTTAACATGCAGGTAGCTTAATCGCTACACCACACTCGCTTCCGCAAACACAGGAACGTAAACTGGACGGACGCTCAGACGTCAATCATTGTTCCTGCGGTATATTTATAATTTTACAAATTATACAGTCAGTACGATCTAGTTCTACACTGTCTATTAAGTCAACCATGTCTCAAATTTGACATCATTACAGTTTATACGTTTTAGAAGGTCTGCTCTGGGTCTACGATGTATTTTACATGGTGTGAGTCTAACTGGAGTGTAGCTGGAGTCTCCTCCACGAAGTCGAGGTGGAGTGGAGAACTTGAATACCAAATCTATACTTGAACTTCACTCACTCAAGGCTTCCTCGAGCGTCACTTCAACCGACCTCATTGGAGTTCGAGTCGAGGTGGAGTTTGAGTTTAGTTTGTGAATGTGGGCCTTAGTCATTCATGAAAAGCTCTATTTCAATATATTGAAACTTTTGAAAATGCCTAAATCTAAATTATTGACAAATGGCTCCGCCTAGGGGCATGTCCCTTGGACCTAGATATTATATGGCAAAAATAATTGTGTTAGGAATAGTTTGAACAAAATTATAAGAAAGAAGCTAACATGCACTTAGTGTAAACATATTTTATTTCAATTTTATACAAGTTATGTACAGGTTTCAAATAGTATACAATAGCAAAAGGATCTGAACGGAAGCCAGGGGATATAGTTAACATGCACTTCAAAGAGATAAGTAATTAAACATTGGTTTAATGCAAACTCAGACGTGAGTTTACGGCCAAAGTATTAATTATTGACCCCTAGAGCCACACAGCCATCAGCTCCAGCGGCTTAGATGTATTTTAAAGGTAGTAATGTAGAGATATTTTGGTATAAAGGGTAACGATAGGACAAACAAACGTACGAACGGATGGAAAGGCAAAATTATATATTCCATGGCATACTTCGAGTGTCGGGTGTATAGAAAATCACCGACCAGTCACAAGTAAATTGACCGTTAGTGACGAACCTTGAATAGTCTGATATCTATAAGTTCAATTTCCTTCCCCGGAAGAATAGAGATAGGAACTCCCTGGCAGATTCCTTCATTTCTGTTGCCAAGTGTGCAGAGCATTCAGCTACTAAGTTTAATTCTCTGCTAGCTTCCCTGATCACTGGTTCTGGTGAATGATTGTTCTTGGACGTATCACCAGTTAACAATTCTGATTTTGATTCTAAACGATCTATGTAAAATAGCTTGCGATTTCATGAAAGCACGTACGTTATAACGGATGAAAGACTTAATCAATACAGATATGTCATTATATCAACATTTTCTTAGAAAAAAATATTGACGAAAAATAAATATATATCTTTTTAGTTTTGCAAAGACTTTTTAAATGGCGGCAGATATGAGTATGTATGTATTTAGAAATACCCATACTTCCTTAGCCTTTACAGGCGCGGTAATAATTACACAGGATCATTTTAATACTGCAATGGAAAAGCGATTCACAGTTCATACATTAAGCTATATTGTACCAAATATCTGATGAAAATATCTCAAGCATTGATGAAATTATAGTTACTGAGCTATTACAGCATGACAAAGAAAACTCGGCTTTTAAGTGTGCAAGGCGATCCGTATCCCTACATTTGGTACTAAACTCTATTCCCTTAAAATTGTTAATTTTCAGAATTGAGGACTGAGTTCAGATAGGCTATCATACTGTAACAACACATTAAACACCATTTTATTAGTCTCTAAGTAAACTTTAGTGGAAACTTTGTAAAAGAAAGATTTTTTTATTTGAACCGTGAATCACTTTCCCACTGCAATATTAAAATGAATCTATGGAACTGCTACTGTGTCAAGCAGACTAAGGTAGTAATATTGCTACTAGTACATGTATAAATACAGTAAGTTGTATATAAACAGCTAGGTCTGCAAGTGCTCCACAGATCTGATTGTGATGGGTGACCTGAGTAAGTTGATGCATGATCTAATGAAAATTCAAAGATCTGAAACTCCCAGAAGTTGAAATGCAATGAAGCGTTAAATTACCGTGGGTAATACTTTTCAAATTAGCTTTATTAAAAATATAACGTACGACGTAGTTTCAACGTTGTATCCACATTGTGTGCAACATTTTTTGTGTGCTGCTGATTGACAGGTTACTGTTAACATTTGTAAATTTTATGTACATGTGCACATGAAATAATGTTACCTGTATGTTTTTAAATTTCTTCTTAACCCTGCCTCTAAGAAGCCAAACTAATGCAGAAAACAGGATAATAAATATAATCAACACTACTGAGGGAACTATTGGGATGACTAAGTTAAATGGTCTCTCAGGAATAAATACAGCGACGTCTTCTGAAATGAGAAAAAATTATCATGGTTATATCGACTATTTAAACATCACAATGACGTTTACTTTGTTGGTGAGGGGGAGTTGACGAAACTAAGAGTGTAAGTAACATGCGTATCATGTAAAAAGAGCAGAGAGAGAGAGAGAGAGGGTTAAGTAATCAGGTAAAAATCCTAAAAAAAGGTACACATTAAAGAAAAGAAAAAAAAAAATCGTAGAAAATCGTAGATTAAGTCGGTTTACGCTCAAAAAATGTTCAGGAAAAGCCAATGTTCAACATAATTACTATAATGTTGTTTAGTATGTGTTCTACGGAAGAGCTCTTTCTTGTCATCAGTTTCTTTTTTATGTGGAATCTGCAAGCACAGACATTTACAGCGTGGAGTCTGTATCTACATTTTATTGCTATACGTGAACATGCCCCGAGGTTATAAAACTTTTTTCATGCTCAACTCAGCTGAGCATGTAATTTTACCTGCTAATAAATAGCAAATTACTAATAAGTCCAGTTGTTTTCTTGCTCATTTTAACTGAGTATGTAATTTTCTCTGCTTATGAATATGAAAATGCCAACATTAGTTGGCATTTTCATATTTATCAGCAGAGAAAATTTCATGCTCAGCTGAGTTGAGCACGAAAAAAGTTTTATAACCTCGGGGCCATATGAATGTCGAAAAGGTGTTGGGCTGTATTAAGATTGGTTTGCCCTTGAATTATCGTGAGATGTTTTTTTCAATGAGATATTTAGGGTCTGCCCTTTTTTTGACTAACTGGACTTGACCAATTGGCATTTGTTTATTTGGGAAAACGTTGGACACACAGAAGCAGATAATCAAAGGTCATAATCTTGTGCCGATGCCTAAACTAGCAAAACAGCTTAAGAACCCTTTGATAAGTTTGTTAAAAGACGCTTACCCATTTCTCTTGAAAATACAGAAATACTCGTTCATACATTTCAGAAAACATAGACGCTGTTGGAAAAGCCGAAGACGTCATTCTGTAAGGCGAGATGAGCTACAACGACTGGATTCTGGTTCCAGTGAGTGCTTTCATGATGCGAACACAAGCAATGTCCTTATAAGGAATAGCATGGTCGGTAAATTGATAAAAGAGTCATTTTATTGGAAGAAGGAGAGGAAATATTGGCCAAGCCCATAGTCCATCTCAAACCCCTTGTATGTATTTGACCCGAGAAAACTAACACAGTGGCATGTGCACCCAGCGAAGACATACATCAGCCTGGGCCTTCGCCCAGTTTGATCAGAGTCTTCGCTGCCGGCACGAAGCTAGCTTATCTACCTTTTAAGCGCACAGCAAAGACTCTGATCAGACTGGGCGGCTGCCCAGGGTGATCTGAGTCTTCGCTGGGTGCACTTTGTTGGTTTTTCTCGTGTCGTGGCTCATTATGTATGCATGTAGTTTTGTGATTTCATGGAATTTAAGATTAAGCACTAATGGAAAGTGAAACACCAAATAATTTCAAACGAAACAAAAGTGTTACCGCAGTCTAATGAAGTTAAATTTATCTCGGACACATTTATAGCTAAAGGGTAGGCACACTTGGGTGGCGGGTTAAACCTCGTATACTTCCACTGTTGATCTTGCGCTAGTGATATTAACCAGTGTAGAGTACAGTCGCAGACTAGTGGATTATCTGATAAATCTCTGCAAAGAACAAGTTTAACTATGTATATGACTCATGTTAATACTACACACTAACAACTAATATAGTTTCTAGTTTAAATTTGTCTTACATATTCAAGGCATTTTTGTTTTGTATTTTCAGCACTGAGAAGCCATGCTAACTGTTTATGTGCCAAAACATAGTAAAACATTAATATGGTGGACCGAATCACAAATTCAAAGCATCTACAAGTTGCTGGCGTTAAAATGTAAAACAAAGGATAAGAATTATTTCTATATGAGGATTCTTACCAAATCCTCCAAAACAAACAATTTTGTAATCTACACATTTACAAAATGGAAACATGGCATCATGCTTTTCAGCATCTAATATATCATACTCGGAGGTTTTTCTGCTAATAGATGGATGGATGCCTTGCTACCTTACGTCTTTTTAAAGGTATTTCAGTCATATCAGGATAATAGGTGGGTGATAATGAAAGGCTGTGTGCAATGGAACGCCGTTTGCGATTGAAAAGATTCTCGCATTCAGCGGGGCTCAAACCTGGGATCGCTAGATCAGCAGACCAGCGCTTAACCTACTGAGCTACCGGAGCTCCATTTTTGTTAATAATTTAAAGCATATGCAATATGTTTCAGAAAATATGTCAGCATTTAATTTAAATCTAATGAATTGTATACATACACAGCGGCTAAACTCCCATTAAAGAAGTCCTCAAGATCGACAGACAATGTTGTCAAATTATTCCTGCCTAGCAGCCTGCAAGAGAAATAAATTGCTAGGTACACGCACAATTCCATTCCTAACTGGAAATTGAAAATTCAGTTTTCTATAGATAGTAAGCAAACATACAACAATGTTTTTCGACTCATAGGCATGTAACGCATATTAGTGGGGTACATGTAATACTTATTTCTCTACATGTGCTGTCAACCGAGCCAATCAGTTGACAAACATGCGAGGCGGCTATCGACTGAGACCATCGACAGGCGTATCAGCCCCATATCGGCACTATCATCCACCGGTTTTTGTATTGCTTTCGACTGAATACTCGGTGGACAGCCACTTTGCACAGAACAGGATCGGTGAACTGCGTTGATAAGCAAATTGTTATTAATCTTTTGATTTTGGTGTACAGATGAAAATAACAAAATAAAACTAAAAGTGGCCCAACCAGAACATTTGCAAAAAGTGGAGACCAAGACCTTAAGAACACTCAGATCAAGGTCTACACTGTTTATCATTCCATCTGGATATTTTGGATGCATAACTGTATTGCAAAACCAAAATGTTCCATCGTTAGGACAGTTACTTAAATTATTATAATTGGGCCGCGACACGAGAAAACCAAAAATATGAGTGTGCGCTAAGTGCAGGCTCAGATCAGCCTGGGCATCTGCCCAGTCTGATCATAGTATTCGCTGTCCGCATGGAGATAGCTTAGACCCTTAACTACCATTTGAGCACTTAATGAAAAGTCTGATAAATTTGGGCGCCTGCTCAGCCTGATCTGAGTCTACACTGTGCGTACAACCACTTTGTTGGTTTTCTCGCGTCGCGTCTCAAATTGTGTCCCAATTCTTAGAATGTTTATGGTAGTGCAAAACACCGAATTGTTAAGCACCAGATTGTAAAAAAGAATACTGCTTTTTATTCCGAAGATTGTACGGTAAAAGACCTGGCCACTGACTGCCAGGCCCTTTGCCGTAAAACGCTGGGGATCTAAAAGTCTTTAATAATTATTTGGAAACCGACTGATTGTATAAAATCTTGGTTTAAATCCATGTTTAGTTTCTTTAAAGTCAATAATCAATAAAAGATCAATAAAAGATCAAGCGCAGAGTTAAATCAAGGTTTTTACACCATGCAGTCATTTTCGACCTTAAAATGGTTACGTACTTTTAACGTTAAAGGCCTGGCATCGATTTGCCTTTTTTAAACAATGCAGCGAGTCAACGATAAACGTCAAATTCTGATGTTCAAACAGTTGGCAACTTCGTTAAACACCGCCTTGCCGATGTTTAACGAAGTTGCCAACATCAGAATACAATGTTTGTCGATGAATGCCGATGTTTTCCGAAACTTGCCAATTTATCACTATATTTGCCATTAAATCATACTCACAGCTCATGCATGTGTTGTAGGGACTTGATGCTTCCGTCGATTCTATGTATTCTGTTGCTTCGTGCACTTCTGTAAAGAATAGAACTGGATAATGAGAACGATTCTTTGAGTAACCTAATGCAACAATCCAGGTTAATGCGGGCCAAAACAGTACAGTATATTTGCCAATACAATGGCAGGTGTGCGTGCGCCCGCGCTTGTGTGTGTGTGTGTGTGTGCGTGTGCGTGTGCGTGTGTGTGTGTGTGTTTTGAGAAAACGGTACTATGATGGGATGTTTTGATAATGGACTGGTGTATATTGGAAAAATGGCAGAGTTTCTGATCAGTCTGGTCCATAATTTATATTATAGAGTCCCGACCTGACAAAGCTAACAAAATGACATGTGTGCCTGACGAGGACTTAGATCAGAATGCGCATCTGCCCGGTCTGATCAGAGGCATTGCTGTGCGCTTAAACGGTAGCTAAGGGTCTAAGCTTCTTCCATGCCGACAGCGAAGACTCTGATCGGATTGGGCCGCTCTGTATGCTGATCCTTCATAGAGCCATGTGGAAATATTTAGAAGTGAGGCAGCTCAATTAAAATATCAAAACATGCAGAAAATATTTGTAACAACCAATAATCAGCTGCTCTATACTCTCTTCAAGCCTTAAGCTACGTGAGTAGCGCATGTACAGGTAAATATTATTGCATTAATGTCGGAGTCATACGCTATTAACTGACATGTTCTAACGGATGCAAAATCATGTATTAGCAAGGCAATTCAGGTGCTGTTAAAAGCCTGTTTCGCGACTTTCAATATAGGCATAGCGGGGCCACTAAAGTTATTCCACTACAAAGCCGGTCTGATATAACCCGTAACGCTTGGCCCAAATAGGCGGATACTAATAAAAATGTTCACTCACGCGTTGACGGTAAAACGGTTCACAATATAATATTCATCGCAAATCTTGTCGAATATTTTGTTGAATTCATGCCATAATAGCTATCAAAAACGTTTTTGCAATGCAAAAACGTTCGCCAGATCCATCGGTTTTCAACATCTCCCCCGGGACCCGCATGATCGTAAATGCATGAAAGGAAAACAAGACAAAAAAAAGTGCTTGGTCCCTTCGATGTGAACATTTATCTCTGGTCTAATATTCATAGGCAAAATAAATAGCCAAAATGTATTCTTTCATAAATTTTGTCATTACTATCAAATTCGTCAGATACTTAGTAAAATGTTTGACCACTACAAGCGCTGTTTGCTAAATTTGTACATTTTAAATATGTCCTGCCATTCGCATGCACACAGGCTGAAATTGTAATTCTAAGTCCGAACAACATTCATGACGTTTTTATCATCACAGAACGTTGAAACAATGTCGTATCAACGGCAATGTATTGACTTTGCATCGCCGTTGACACGACGTTGTTTCGTTTCACATTACTTCATTTACTTTGAACCTATAAGGAACGAATTTACAATATTTACAGTTTTTTAAGGTTCTGAAGCAAGGCTATGTCCTCTTGTATCTCTTCTATTTGATTGTCTTCTATAAACCTGCAAAAAGGTAATATTAGAAAGTAGATGGAACTGATCATACAATGAACTTCATTTTGTTGAATGGCAGATACGGAACCCAGACCTTAAAGGGGCATATGCCACGACCTATTAACTTGCTGCGTCAACTAAGTCAGGAGTTAATAAAAATCATGTGGACAAATTAAATATCACTTCGTACGCACCGTAAAAAGTCCTGTTCGGGCAAGAACGTGGTTCACTGGGTAAAGGAAATGTATGAAGAGGGTGCAAATCCGTAGGGATCTTTTTTTATTTTTTATTTTTTCAAGAATAAAGGTAATATAACATGACCCTGACATGCAAATAAGAATATAACAAATATTATTAAAAAAACATTTAACGGTAACAAGATTGTACACCAATCATTTTAGCCGCGACACGACAATACCAACAAAGTGTCATGTGCGCCAAGCGAAGGTTCTGATCAGTCTTGGCATCCGCCTGGTCTGATCAGAGTCATCGCTACATGTATGTGCTTAAAGGGTAGCTAAGGCTCTAAGCTAGCTCCATGCGGACAGCAAAGGCTCTGATCAGACAAGGTGGATGCCGAGGTTGATCTGAGTATTCGATGGGCGCACATGCCACATTGTTGGTTTTGTCGTGTCGCGGCTCATTTATACTATAGCTTGGTACATACAAGTAAGAAACTCCGGTTGACCTCAGCTCTTCGCAGGGTATTTGTTTAAGGCGATTTCCACTCATATATCTGGAAGAAGAAGAGAAAAAAAGCTTTTTTTCAGACTTCAAAGAAAGTAAGACATTTTGTTTTACTGATTTTTTTGAAGACAACTGTGCTATTTTTTGTTAATTTTACGTCCTTCACAATGGGGCATCCTCTTAAAAACGATACTTGGCACCCGAAGAAGCACATTCTTAATTTTGAAGAGAAGACCCCCCAGAGCCCTAGATTAGAGGGAGTATTTGGTGATAATTAGGGATATTTTTGTTAATTATTCTGGACAAAAAGATATGTTGTGACCCCCATCTAAACCGTCTCGATGAGACGGTTAAGATGAGGGGTCACAACATATGTTTTCATGAGACGGTTAAGATGAGGGGTCACAACATATGTTTTCAATAAGAAATAAAGAAAATTATCATTCAATTATCATCAATACCCCTCTTATCTAGGGCTCTGACCCCATTCCTGTAATTATCCTCTAATATGAACAAGATGGCTTTACTTTCAAGATCAGCAGGCCAATCGGCTAACGGTGTAGACCTTGAATAACACTGTTCCTGATGAGCAGTCTGAATATGGCCTATATTGTTTTCCCAGGCCCTTCTGTCCAAATATGCTAGAAATCTTTTGAGGCTCGACACGACAAAACCAACACAGTGGCATGTGCGCCCAGTGAAGACTCAAATCAGTCTGGGCTCCACCCAGTCCGATCAGTGTCTTCGCTGTCCGAGTGGAGATAGCTTTAGACCATTAGCTACCCTTTAAGCGAACAGCGAAGACTCTGGTCAGAATGGATGGATGCCCAGGCTAATCTGAGTCTTCGCTGGGGGCACATATAACTTTTATTGGTTTGTTGGTTTTGTCGTTTCGCGGCTCATATGTACTTACAAACTGAACAGTTTCGGCACTGACATAAATGCATTTCCTTCTATGTGCGTTAGTTTGTTCTGGGACAAAGTCCTGTAAGATAAACAGATAAAATAAGTAAAATATGTTTTATACTGTAAAAATTCAGACAGCTGATTTATCAAACGTTTTGCCTTCGCGAGGGTACATGTATATTATATAAAGTCTAGTTATTTGTTTTGATTGATTAAAGACAAATTATTCACTAGCATTTGAGGCTAATGTATACTAAACGAGAGAGCGATGGCAAATGAGTTTTTTTTCCACAACGAAAGAGTTAAGTTTATCATTGAATCAAAACAACCGGATGAATGTTTAATAATTTTCTTCAATATAAAAAGCAGATTGAAAAAACATTAACAATTTTCTTTATTAGTACTGACCTCCTAATACGAAAGCTGAGCCGGGCCGGGTAGCGCAATCGGTAGGGCACCTGACTCGTAAGTCAGAGGTCCTGGGTTCGAATCCCGGTCTGGCCACATACTTTCGTTTCTCCTTCCGCTGATTCAAGAAGGGCAGTTGTCAGTTACTGGCGAAAGTCTGTGCACTTAGTACTGGTTAACCGCTTAGGAGGTCTAAGCCTGCCAAGGAATAGTGTGGTTAGGTTAACTGACCGTCCCGACATGACCTTAGTTGTTTACCGTGGACGTTAAGCATCAAATCAACCAACCAACCAACGAAAGCTGAGCTTTTGACTGTATCTTGCAAATTCTTTATATATTTTTTAAACGCGTTTCTTCCGAAAAATTGGGCCGCCTATCTCTTTAACCCAATAATAGAAGTATCTAATTTTCAAAACAATGCATTTGAAAACTGTGTACATTCATGTCATGGGGTGCAAATCGCTTACCCAGAAATTGTATCAATTACCATATGTAAACTTACAGTTGAACAAGCTCAGTCAGATTGTAGAAACTGTGTCTCGGTATGGTTTCCAATGCGTTGTCTTGTAATGATCTGAAAAGATACATTGTGAGAAATTAGTGTTAATTAACCGAAAAGCCAGTGTAACGTATGTACTAAAATTCGTGTAAACTTGAACCATAAATAAGGCTCCGAGATTATAAATCTTGAGTACATTCTCATACTCAAAATAAAGCACACTGATTGGCTGCTTCCGAGCACATGCTCGGAAGCAGCCGATCAGTGTGCTTTATTTTATACTCAAAATAAAGCACACTGATTGGCTGCTTCCGAGCACATGCTCGGAAGCAGCCGATCAGTGTGCTTTATTTTGATCCGAGCAGCCAATCAGTGTGCTTTATTTTGAGTTTGAGATTATTCTCAAAGTTTATAACCTCGAACCAAGGTCATTCTAGAGAAGGGAACCCCCGTTTTATAGCCAAATAAATACGGCACAGCCCTTCTCCAATAGGGTGTTAAGAGATGTACATGCGCTGTATGGATGGGCGGATGACCTGCGATTTTACGTCCTTTAAACAGTATTTCAGCCGTATCTGGACGATGCACTGGTAATGATGAAAGGCTGCGTGCAATGGAGCCCCGTTTATCATAAAAAATTTCCGCATCTACATGCAGCGGGTCTCGAACCCGGGATAGCAAAGTCAGCAGGCCTGCGCTTAACCTAATGAGCTACAGTGGCTTCCATATGCTCTCTGAGTACGCAAGTGAGTGCTTTTCTTTAAGGTTTATGTGTCCATCTCCATGTTTTGCGCCTTTTTTGGAAGGGAAACAATTGTTTTGACTTCCTGGTTGTTTCCCTGGACAACGTAGCCCTTCCCAAAATGGGGACTACACATAAAAGCAAGAAATTTCTTCCGACAGGAGCAAATTCTTTTCTTTTAAGACCTGACCTCAATTGAGAAGGGGGATAAAAGTAAAAACAGCACAGTTGCCTTCCTATAGAAAGAAATAGTTCCCATTTGCCGTAGGAGTAGTCTCTTGTTTGGAAAAACAGAAAAATACAGTCAACTTTCGATATCTTAAAGTCCAAATTCATCTCAAACTACTGATATCTCAAAGAAAATTTTCTGGTCCCAGAAAATTTTCTTTGAGATATCGGTTGTTTGAGATATCCAGAGTTGAACTGTAAATAAAAACAAAAATGTGTCAAATCTATAATTTTTGATATAAGAGGGAATTTGACATATCAGTATTCGAGATATCGAGAGTTGACTGTACATCATTTAGTTCTGAGTGCGGTTGTGGTGAAACCTTGCACATGTAACGTACTTACTCGGCTAGTTTAAAAACAGTTGTTGTTTTTTGTCAATCTCTAGAATGATCCCACATTCTAAATCAGCCTTTTGAAATCTGCTATCTAAGACAATCACGAAAATCTAGATCCGTCTTATCCGACGGATCATTTTTTGGGATTGTTTTGGATGGGACAACCGATGAAATACGGTATATGTCTAAACGATTGTCAGTTTCAAGAAAATGGTATACTATACTGCTCACAAAAAGTAGGGGATATTATGCCATAGAAGCGTGTACAAAAATTAATAATAATGGCTGGGTTAGTTTATTGTGTTGTATATTGACAGAACACTATTCAAGTAACAATATTTAACTAAAACGGAAACAGTCAATGCAGGTCATGTGATCTTGAGCAGCACATAAAGGACTACGGGGTGTACACCTCAATTTCACATCGGCGAAAAAAATTCTTTTGGACCCTCAGATTCTGTGAATAATAAAATTCTTCATAATTTTCCAAACTGAAAACACCCACTTTGGTAGGCTTTACTGTGTTATTTAAGGTGAAGGGCTGTTACAAATGTGACCATATGTGAGACAATTCACCACACAATGGTATCTTTTACGCCTATCATTTTCTCCTGTGATAAAACCGCTTGAAAAAAATATCTGTATCTTGTTAACTGCGGCATTAGGCGTCTGTCTAAATAAAGTTTGAATAAAAATTGTTAGTCATTGCTGCGCTGGATTGGTGTGGAATTTTGGTGTCGACCCCTTGTTTACTTTCAATTTACTCTAGGTCACGTGACAAGCTTAATCGTTTCAATATTCATGATGAGGGTCTCTATGAATATTTGTTTTATGAATTATAACAGTTTAATAGTCATTTACTTATTTACCTTGCTTCTGCTGCCTTAAACGTCTTAATATCCCTTACTTATTTTGAGCAGTATATATGATATAAAAGTGATTGATACTTACATATGTGAAACGGACAAGTTGCAAAAAGCAAACTCTGCAAGCTTCGATATGTTATTGTGTGATAGATCCCTGAAAACAAAAACAAAAGAAGTTATGGACATTATTTTTTCAGCATAGATCGTCTGAATGTAGGTCTTACTTACGGTGCATAGATACACTTCCATGTTTTCCCTACATTTTTACAAAGGAGAACACTATACATAACAATGATACACCCATTGAACTGTCTGTTTTCTGGCCATCTGATACAGACAGCCGTATCAATCTGACGTTTTCTGAATCCTTATTACTATCCTTTAAAACACGGCTATTCTGAGTTCAAGCTTCAGGCGCGTCATTTGTTAACGTGAATCGTAGAAATGCGAACCACAGAAACGGCACTAGTAACGTAACGTCAACAAACACGTCAAAGAGCGCGCAACGACAGCTCAGTCGTTTGTCTTACGACTAGCTATATACCTCTGCCGCGTAAGTTCGAATCCGGGTCGATGCATTATCGCTGGCAAGTATGAATAGTTGACTGTTCCAAGGCATATAATAAACAAATTATCATATCAGCAACTTGATCTGGAGCACTATATCACGTCTCGTGAATGAGCTCATGCCATCGGATCACTCTTGACGCAAGCGTCTCCGGTGATCCGATGGTATGAGCTCATTCACTCGATGTGATACAGTACGCCACCTCTAGTTATATTTATAATAATGTGTATCTATCACCTTTTCTGCTTGCTTGGACGACAAAGCTATTCCAAAATGACTAGTCATAAAGAAAATAATTCGCTCCTGCTTTTCTTTCAGACGTGACCCCATTGAGAATGGAGGAAAAACTTAAATTGACAGAGTTGCTTCTCCTGAAGGTGTGTCCATTCACCTTAAATACTAGGACTGGCATGATTTGTATAATGACAGGCACTGGTCGGATCTATTATATTGAAATACCGTAATATGTATTTAGGCACAGCCTAGAAACGGACATGGCATTTTTAGGTCTAGCTTTTAGCAATCAACCAGAATTAGTTTCACACCCTATAATTATCCGTTCCAGCTGCAGTCCAACAGATGTGCGGTGTTTCGCGTTTCCAGTTTACGCGGTGCGGTATGGGGTTTTACCTACGGTTCTGGTCGAACGTGTACTCTAGCCGACGATAATCTCAATGGAAAAAAATGATAATTTGAAAAGAAAACAGAGTCAAAGCTTATCGCGATAAATTAAAAGAAGAAGTACTTTTTCTGTTTATTTTTCTATATTTCTTTTTGGTAAGAATCAATTGGCACTGCAGGGTTCGAAATCTCTTCTCAGAGCGTCCTTCGTTTCGACGGCAAATAGAGTGGAACAATTCTATTTCAATATTTTTTTTTTCGGTTTTTAATTTTTATTTGATCTCGTCAACATTTGTTTATCTGTCATGTTCAAAGAAGTATGAAAGAGGCATAAAGCAATAAAATTGCTGTTGTTTTATCGTGCAAAAAATGACCGGAACTCGGAGAACGTTGTTTCTACGAGATTTGCAATGTTTAGGAAGGCACACGCAAAGTAAAAGCCATAGGGATAGATTGTTACCTATAGTGTTACCTATAGGCGGGCTGTCCACTGGTCCCTTGGGGGCCAGCCGACATTGCTTCCCAACGTCGTACCAGGCCCGTATCAATCCTATCAAACACCCCGGGGTCGCTGGATTTTTCGTTTGAAAGTGGGCGTTATTTTGAGTCCGATGTTAAGTAAACTAGCCTCGCCCAAGATACATGTACCTCTAATAAGCAGCACAAAGGTGACAGGTATACAACTCTACTATATTTGCCTCCCTTCTCAGTAGAGGTAAACTCTTATAGCAAAAACAAAAATGCTCCTCTCTTTCCTTAAAGAGTAGACCCCATTTCAAAAAGTTACCTTATCCAGAGAAGCAAACAGTAATTCATGCGAGTTAATATAAAATTATTTTCGAAAAGAGGCAGGAGCATTTATTACAGCAGGGGCGTTTATTAGGATCAATAAGGGGTGCTTGTAGTATACCATAACAAGAGTTGCATGCTTAATAAGGATGATACCAACTGTATTGAATTACATGAAATTTCATCATTCCTTAAAAGGAAACACTTTCTGACTGGCAGACAAGAGGCACCTACTTTGTTAAGTAAAAACTGAGCTTATTCATGCAAATATAGGGGCCTAAAACATTCTGGTTTGAGTAAAGACCTGAGTCACGTGGTTATATTTTAGAGGGTCTGATTTAATTTCATATGTATTTTCCATTATACTCATATTTATGATTGAATTATATTTATATAGTATCTACTGATGCTCTTTTCTGTATCATTTTACCCAAATCAACATGATTCAAGTACCTATGTGCAACTATTAATTCGAGATATCGTAATCTAGCGAAGGCTTTTTTGTAAAAAAATTCTCTGGCAAAAATAGACATAATGTTCAACGACACGCTATGCCTAATTTGCAACGACTTGTTCCAAATTGGAGTTTCGTGTTCATTTATATTATGAGCCTGCGATACTCCTGCAGAAAACAACGAGTCGGGTAACTTCGGACAGCGGGTGAATACGGACATATCATAGCAAACAGTGAAAATCCAGCGGTGCATCATGAGCCGTCTCTACAGGATTTTCTATGTTTGCCCGGTTACTTTTGTTTAAATTCCAACAACTGACATGTAAAGGACACAATGTCATCATCCGAATTTACACGCTGTCCGAATTTACCTGACTTTACCCTTTTAGCTACGGCGCGATTTCTACCATTTTTTTTTATTTTGCTTCCATTCTCACTGTGAGGGAAACATTTCCGCTTAAGATTCCATTTTTTTTTTGTCTTTTAAAGTAGACTCCATCCCGGAATGATTTCTTCGTCCGTGGAAGTAAACACACAATCTCTATTTGTAAATTTAGTTGAAAAAATTAAGGGTACCAATACACTCTAAATGAACCGCGACACGACAAACTCAACGAACACTCAAATCAGTCTGGGCAGCCGTTCAGCCTGTTCAGAGTATTCGCTGTGCGCTTAAAGTGTAGCTTAGGGCCTAAGCTACATGTAGCTCCGTTCGGACAGCAAAAGACTCTGATTAGACTGGGCAGATGCTCAGGGTGATTTGACTTTTCACAGGGCGCACATGCCGCTTTGTTGGTTTTGGTATAAGGTTTGTTTGTTTGTCAGTCGATGTCTTCGAGTTCAGATGTCTCCAGGTCCAGAAGGAGCAGTATGATCAGGGTCTGTCACCCCGCAAAATGTTATAAAAACGCAAAAAGTCATAAAATTTATAGCAACGCATTTTTTTTTATAACTTTATAACATTTTGCGTCGTATGTCAAAATTAATTAAAACGCAAAATGTTATAAATTTCTTATACGCACACGCCCACACCTACATAGGAGTAAGGGCGTGTGGGGTGAAGAAATTTATATCATTTTACGATTTAATTATAACTTTATATTACGTTCTTAATGAAGAAATACAAGGATTTCTTATCAATATAAATATGCTGTTTCCCAGTTTTCTACGAGCATTTATTTCCTCTAGGGAAATAAAACCCTGTATATTGATTACCTTCCCGATAACATTCGGAGATTAGATAATAATGTACGACCGGGTACCGGCTTTTGGAGCTCTTTCTTTCCACTGCAGTTGTAGCTATTAAATACCGCTGGAGTTGCCTTTTATGATCTTGAGAAAAACAACAGATGCTTAAAAAACCTATAACAAACTTTGATGCGTATTTATGGCGTGTGGACATGTATGATTTTACGAAAATGCCATGTGGAAATGCATCGCCTTTTACGATACACGCCCCGCAATGTGCAATAAGAAACGCATCATCCAGCTGATAACAGACTTCCATCGAGCGAGCCTTGGGTCGTCGGGACCAATAGCCGTACAGACGATGATTGTAAAAACATGATGGAGGTTCCATTTGTCTGTAAATTATTCTTATTATAACAAACATTGGCCCGTTCAAAAAACAAAATGGCGGTCAAAGCGATTCAGTATTCTTTCGCGCTATTGTGTACAGGCTTTCGGAAGGACACTTGAAAACATAAATGCAGATGGAAATATTCTTTAAATCTAAGGCATACGAATGTAATATACAGTTCATTGAATCGTCCCATTTAAGATATGGGATTTATAAACCTCGGGAGGTTTGAAGATCCGATAAAGAAACTCGTCCTTTGGACTCGTTTCTTTATCGGATACTCAAACCTCCCTCGGTTTATAAATTGCATATCATAAACTGGACGATTAATAAACTCTACATAACATTTTTGCGTCAGCTCTCAATACTAATAACAGTGCAAAATGTTATAAATTTCTTCACTCCGCGAAATGTAATAACAACACAAGACGTTGTAACAATTATAGAAACGCAAATTGTTATAACTTTATAACATTTTGCGTCGAATTCGACGCAAAATGTTATAAAGTTATAGCATATTGCGCTGTTATATGCTTTACACTATTTTGCGTTTTTATAACATTTTACGGGTGACAAGGGTCTACACTGCCGTTTAATCTGCATCCTTTAGACGCATTTAATTTACTGAATTGAACCAAAAAAAAATTCAATGTTTGGGCACTTCCATTAAATATTATAGGTGTCCCAATTTTTGGATTCCTCAAAATCCGGATGCACCTGCTAATTTGGGCCAGAGTTTTTTGCCTAAGCTTCTCACCAAATCTGCGAAAAATGTGGAATGCCATGTACATTTTATAGCAAGTAGACTATACTATAGTCTCGTGGATGTTCTCAGATATCGGGATCACTCGAGACGTTTGAATAGTTTTGCAAGGCCCTGAGATTGGGTGTCAAAAGTCTACCCGAACGGACGGACGGACTGCACAGGACTTCTGTCTTTACAGGCTCTTCTAGAATCTTATATAAGCTTCCCCGTAGCCTTAGAACGATTGGTTGACGAATGAGCCGCGACTCGAGAAAACCAACAAAGTGGTTGTGCGCCCAGCATAGACTCGGATCAGCCTGGACATCCGCCGAGTCCGATCAGACTCTTCACTAAGAGCTTAAATGGTAGCTAATGGTCTTAGCTACCACTGTGCGGACAGCGAAGACTCTGACCAGACTGGGCGAATGCCCAGGCTGATCTGAGTCTGCGCTGGGCGCACATCCACTTTGTTGGTTTTGTCGTGTCGCGGCTCAAATGATCATTATTGAATACAATACTTACAACTCGCTTAAGGTCGAAAAGCCTTCAAATTGACGAGATGTGACTTCCTTGATCCCGCAATGTTGCGCATCCCTGAAAGACAGATATTTTCATTGCCTCACTGAAACATTATACTAGATCTAATCAAATAATTGAGCCGCGACACAAGAAAACCAACAATGTGGTTGTGCGCTCAGCGAAGACTGAGATCTGCCTGGACATCCGCCCTGTCTATTCAGAATCTTCGCTTTGCGCCTAAAGGGTAGCTAGCCTAGCTAGCCTCATGCGGACAACGTAGACTCTGATCAGACTGGGCGGATGCCCAGGCTGGTTTGAGTCTGCGCTGGGCGCACAACACATTGTTGGCTCATATAATTCTTTGCCTCTTCAAATTATAAAACATGATCCCTGTCTCTCTGAAACGTAATACCATCTGTGACCTTCCAAAAACATACAACATTACAATTCAAGTTACAGAGGGTAATATGTTCGTTTTCTCGTCGCAAACGAGTATAATTTAGATATTGTTCCACATTTCACAAGATTTCATTGGTCAAACAACCCGTAATGTCAAAATTTAGCCAAATTGATAGTATCAAAGGTCAATGAATATTCAATCTTCGTTTTTTCCTGTCGCATGCTCTGTGAATACTAGCACTCTTTCATATATTAATTCAAAATGTTTCTCCTGTTTGTAATTATCGAAAACAGACACAGATATTCAAAACTTTTTTTTTTCGATGAAGATCTACTTTTGATTTCTACTTTCGGTTTCATATTAATTACAGTATAAATAGATAGATAGATAAATCGCTTTGGTTGTGAGCTTCGGTGGCTCAGCGGTAGAATGCTCGCCTGCCATGCTGGCGGCCCGGGTTTAAATCCTAGCCTGTACATGTTTTTTTTTTTTTCTTTAAACGTTCCCAGTTTTATTTTTTATTTAATCTGTTTTTAATTTCAAGTTAGACAGCCCAATTTTGAGATAAATCATTGTCGCTACCCAGTGTCAAAATTTCGGTTGTGGGTGCCTACCTACAAAGCTCACGCGAGTCATATTCAGATATGTTATTGTCAGCTCTTCAACTGGAGACATACCGTATTACAAAGCACACTTCCATTTAATCTGCGACGATTATCTTTTTTTAAAGATTTTTCTTGTTCAAAACTACTGATAAAAAACATTGTTAAATTCTGTGCTTTCAGGGATTACCGTGGCTAATAATATGAACGACCCATTTTAGACGAAAATTAGTATACCAAACAATATTTGATGAGTCTCCCTATATATTTACATTGCAAAAGACCCCCTCTTCAAACAGTAAGGGTCCGTTATAGAAATCAATGTTTTAGCACAAGGGTCCCTTCTGAAGTAATCCCTGTGCTTTTAGTTCATTTCTCAGGTCAATCATTAGAACCAGTGGGATTACATGTGCACCATCAATTTGTATCACCACAGCATCTTTTGCAGCACGACAGTTTTACCGAAGGCCACATCATTTGTTTGAGACAATTACCAGGCCAGGAGATAAGGAAATTATTTCATACTTATTCATATATAGTTTCTTTTTCTTATGTTTATATAAAAAATGACAAACATAGGTTGAGACCCGAATTAAAACCGACTCGAACAGTCGGCTACGAGGGTCAAAACCTTTGTTTTGGCGGAGAATAGTCAAAACATATCTCCACTTTATAAATCAATTAATCTCCGTCAGCTCATCGCAGAAAAATTATGATCAGTACACCACGATCGGCACGTTTGGTATATTTACTTAGGTAAACGCGAGCAACACCAAGGTTTGAAGATATGGGGCTCGTTCGGCATTGCTACATGGGTAGACCCGAGCAATAAATCGGTGATATATCTTCGAGTTACCAGTAGAATGCCTGTGCATTACTCTCGCTTACCCAAGTAATTATACTAAACGTGCCCACAATTTGATTCTGTTTACTTACATCCAAGATATTTTCGATGTGTGGTTGGTTGTTCTGAAGACGTCTAGAAACACAGACAAAGATATGGCACTTCCGTTTGCCTTTCTGAAATATAAAACATCACATTCCCATATCAATTTAAGTCAGAAAAACACGTGATTTGTGTAGTGAAAGAATATTCGAAGACCAAGATTTGTGATCCGACTGCATTTGGTTTAGCGCAAGGATGTTTGCAATCTTATTCATTATTTTCTGTGAAAAATGAGCGCAAAGGTGTTATATGTTTTTCATTGTAATGTTGAGTCGAATTGTCAAACGCAAAAAACGTTGCTGGATTGGAAATATTAGAATTCAGCAGAAACTTGCGAAAACATAAAAAAACGTTGTTGTAAAATGGTTTCACGTATATATACATATGACAGAAAGAAATACCAAGGCCCTTGGGATAATCCTAAGAGTATATGGGTACACCTACATGTTTTCCACCATTGTCAGAGAAAATAATCCTTCGTATTGGGTCTACTCGTAAGAGATATTCCTCCTAGAAGAATAAAACAGAGCCGCAACACGACCAAACCAACAAATGGGCATGTGTGCCCAGCGAAGACTCAAATCAACCTAGGCATCCACCCAGTCGGATTAGAGACTTCGCTGTCGGCATGAAGGTAGCTTAGACCCTTAGCTACCCTTAAAGCGCACAGCGAAGACTCTGATCAGACTGGGTGGATACCCAGGCTGATCTGGGTCTTCGCTGAGCGCACATGCCACTTTGTTGGGTTTGTCATGTCGCGGCACGACGACGAAACCCTAGAAAATTGATTTAACTCCAAAGCAAATAAGTGTGCTTCCATAGTAAGAACTGCTTTACAGACCTCATTCTTATTGAGAAAGGAGACAACCAGGAAATTCTCTCAGTTGCTTCCACTGAAAGCTTACCCATGACATCCCTTTGTAACCGTGGGAGAGAATACATTTTATTTTGATACTTACACCACATAAATGTCAGTCATTTTATTGAGTAGGTGAGCTGATTTCCAGAGACACTCGTCGGTAGCATTTGTTATTATTCTGCAATTAGACAACATAATAGTGCTAAAACTGAACGGTAAAATAACGTTTTATACACATTCTAGGCTTGTCATGGTGTTCAAGTGATAACACTCTTCCTCCTCCTCCTACAGTGGCTGCTGATACTACTACTACAACTACTACAGCTGCTGCTAAAGTAACTGCTGTAACTATTAATAAAATGCTTACTAATATCTTTATTTTCTGATGATACATTTTACACATTTTGTTCAAGAGATAAAACGTCGATTGGATTCCTACCTACTCTCTATATATTAAGTATCTTACACGAGTGGTCATTTCATATGAAATTTATGAAAAAAGTCTTCGGCGAGTTTCATAAAGTTCATATGAAATGACCACTTGTGTAAGATTCTGTGCATCATATGACCCTTTAAAAATGGGGTTTTAACACCTTCAAACTGAGCATTATTTCAATTAGAAAATGCATTCTTGACATGGACGTTGTCAATAACATTACGTGTACGCGCCAAAATGTTATTACACGTGCGGTCATACAATTTTTATGGCACGACGTTATCCACCGAATAACAGCGATGTCAAATGTTTATTTACATAATTAGAGGATCATTCACGAGTGGTCATTTCACAGGAGATTTATGAAACGACCCTTCGGCGAGTTTTATAAATTTGATATGAAACGACCACGAGTGTAAGATTCTTTTTGGTTTAAACATATTTATTTCAAACTTTTTCAGTACATATAAACATTGATACAATACTAATACTAGGAGTGGAACGTAAGCACAAGTACTTATAAAGATCATCTCCCTAAACATATCTTACATGTATACACCATGGCGACAGTTTGTCAACCACACTAAATCAAATTATCAACTAAAAACATGAATGATATTATATTTACAAAAAAAAAAAAAAAAAAAAAAAAAAAAAAAAAAGATGGAAAAATGGTGAAAATAAATAATAGAGAAAAGTTTCCGAACACGAAACAATAAAGAAAAAAAAACTGGAGAAAGGGAGCTGAGAGAGCGGACAGACAGATAGACAGACAGAAAAATAAAACAAAGAAAAAAAAAAGAGATTTACAGACTATGCAGCTGAGGATAAGAGAGGCAGCGCCGATTCGCAGCGACAGTCGCGTAAAACACAAAGATTTTCAGTACTGACAAGACCAAAACCCACCGCTTGCTATTTGATAAGATAATATGCTCAAAAACGTTTTGATCTGTTGCCGTCACCTGTACGAAAAAGTAATATTAGAGAACCCGTCCGCAGATGGAAATTGACAGAAAATGACAACGAATACTTATTTCTAATGCACTTACGAACGTAACGCGACGTCTGATTGGATAACGTCAAAAAATTGCGACAGTACAGTGGGAACGCAGACTCATCACATTTGAGTAATTCATTTTCTGAGCGGTCGTCTACGCACAAAGAAATAATCCTTTTTTTCGCCGGAAAAAATGGCGGGAAATTTTGAACAGAAACAGTCCCAAAATAATGCTCGTTTGATAAGATATGCAGTCATAGTTTTCCAACGGACCAGATCAGAAAGAAATTTGATGTTTTGTTATTGAAATCAGATGCATATCGGTACCTCAATGCAGTTTGCACACCCAAAACAACGATCACAGTTTGACAACCGTTTTTCAGAAAAGTAAAACCCTACGACAGTACCCCAAAGTTATTTTGCAAAGAAATTTGTCCCACAAACCAAATTAGATGCCATTATAACTGAACCGTAGTTCATACATTCGACCGTCTTTTAGCCAGGTATATCTTCGGGAGAAAGTCTATTTTCGTTGAAAATCGATAATGAAGTTGATCATTTTTACGTATACATGGCACTTGCGTTTGTCAGCACACAGACATTTTTCAGCCGGATCGACTTGAGGAGACAAACTGTTTCTTCATTTATGGTAAAGTAAAGCTCGTAATCATTTAGCATACTGTGAATTTATTAAGATTTTGCGTTAGTCTGTCTGCCTGTGATTTTTGGGCTTCTGAATTTAGGCTTCACGCCGAGAACGAGAGAAAGCAAAACAAACACACTGGTCAACCACAAAGTTTGACAAACGAAAAACATTGAGTGATTGACAGGCTATTTAATTGATAGTGGAACAAGCAGGAGCATGCGGAATGATAATAAATATCTTAAATAAATATTTTAAGTGAAACCTAGGACATGCTTTAATCGAATTACGGACAACGCGTCCCAAGACAACTCGCCCCACAAAAATCTCGCCCCAAGACAAGTCGCCCCACCTTCAGGTGACAACTCGCCCCAGATTCTGAGACAACTCCCCCAGACAACTTCCCCCTAGACAACGCACCCCACATTCTGAGACCACTCGCCCTTCTAAAGAATTCTGTCCCGGACGACGCCCCCGCTCCCCCCCCCAACACACACGTACCCTTTCAGAAGGCATCCCACAAAAAGCACAATAGACTGCTTGCCCTTCCTCATAAATCTGCCGAAACCCTGTCCCGCTAGGCGCTAAGGGACCCGGGGGGGGGGGGGAGGGCTGGTATATTTTTCGAAAAAATTCCCTGTCTTTGGATATGCAAGAAAAAAATTAGCTCATAAGGGGATTTCAAAAAATAATCTGGCCTCAAAAATCAGTGAAAAAACACCCAAAATTTCAAAAAAAAAGTCTGGACCCTGCACTTTTAATGGGTAGATAGCAACTGCCTACCTACCCACCAAAATTCACCTTACCCCCCCCCCCCCAAAAAAAAAAAAAAAAAAAAAAAAAAAAGATGGCCACTTGGGACACCCTACATCTATTTTTTTCATTTAAGGCCACATTTAACGTGATCAACCTGCATAGTAAGACAAACAGGTCTGAGCAAGCAGTGTAGACACAGGAGCAGTCTGATCTTGGTCAGCAATTTTTCCCTAATACCTGCACATTTTGGGTACACCATTTGTGGGTGACATAGATATGTTCAAAATGTAGGATGCTGTTATCTAATACTGTAACGGTGTGTGACATTTTTATGTAGAACTATTATTTGTTTTTGTTGTTTTCATAGTTTGCAGGGATTAAAAAGAAAGCCTACCTACCTACTCTCCAAACAATCCTAGTTACTAGGCAACTGCAAACAAAATACTTTTTATGCTTGGCCTGTTGCTGAGATGGGAGGTGGGGGGGGGGGGGCATGAAAAAATATCTATTCTGTAGAATTAAATACCAAAAGTTATGTTTTAGCTTAAATCTCATAAAGAAAATTAAAAGGCACATGTTGAAGCTATATCAATTGAAATGATACCATAAACTGAAAAATAAAAAATATTTTTATATTTCTTGATTAATTTAATCCAACTTAAATGTTTGCAGCTTCCGACCAAAGCAAAGAAACTTGTAATTACTAATCAGTTACGTATTAAGTTACTAGAGAGAAAAGCTTGATGACAGACTTTAAATGATGAGTCATGACTGTAAAGGGATGCATGCAGTTTAGTGCAGTTGAATGAGAAGTAGCCCCTTCCTGTCTACCCCCCCCGCCCCCCCCCCCCCCCCCCCCACACACACACACCCACACACCAACCTATTAAAAAGAATTTTCACAGAGGATTTTATTGGCCAAATATTAAGGACTTTATTATGCTAGCAAGCTTTTTTTATATCATGATAAGAGCACAAAATAATGACTGGGGCATACCCTGCTAGCTGCTGGACCCTGCACTGGAATGTTGCATAATTCTGTTTGTCCTTCTACATGTCAAGACTATGTTAGAATGAAAACAATTACACAGTTCCACCATAAATGTTGCACCAGCATCAATGGGCTTCATATTAACACCTGCTGTGCCCTCTCATTAGAAGCACTTCAGCAAGAGCATAGATGGTTCTATTAATGGATCACAACAAATGTTTTTATGGCTGAATAAGGCAGAATTCCAAGAAATGCTATCATGCTCCAGCTGAGTCTTTGTAAAATCATTATCATAAAACCATCACTTGTGGAAATGTCTCCAGAATTGTTTTCTTTTTATATACATGTTATAATTTATTTTGGATATTTATTTATTTATACTTATAGGGAAAACATTGAAGGGCAATGTCAGACTGCATGTGAAATTGTGAATATAATAATTGGATCAGAGCTTTATACATTTAGAATACCTATATAGTAGTAATTTGTTCATTTGAAATTTGTGTTAAATATTAATTTTTGATCAAAAGCAACTGTGATGAGACACCACAACATACAAATGTACATTTTACTTGAAGAGAAATGATATAGAATAACTCCATTTTGGCTCACTAAATATTGGCCTATTATTTTTCTTGTTCAATCATGTTTATATTTTACCATTATTCAACTTAGAGAATGGATTACCAAGTCCTGAGCCTTTGCCACATATTTAATCAAGTTTTCTGGTTTGCTGGACAGCTGTGCTTTTTATTTGTTTTTTTTTTTATTTTTGTGAGTGTGACTCAGAATCATATTAGAGGACACATCTCATTGAACTAACATTTTGAGAAATTCTCCATTCTCAATAAAAAGTTAAGGTACCATTCATTATAAATTATATAATTTTTGCATGAGATTTGCTCCTACTGATAGATTTCCATGAGATTTTTGGCAACAGTTAGAGCAAATCCCTCAAAAGATCACTGAGTATATAAACACACTGTGGCATTTTAATTTATGAACCAAGGGCATTGCAGAGCTGACAGCCCCCACCCCCACCTGATGAGCTAGTATTTGACAAACCTGGCATTTCATAATAAATGTGTATTTTATTAAATCTCTGGTTTCTTCTTATGAAGAATCAATAAATGCTTGTTAGTTATCTACCTCCTTAAAAGGGGATAAACAACTAACAAGTAAATATGTATGTTGTAACCCCTCATTAGAACTCCTCATTAAGGTAGTTCTACAGAGGGCCAAAACATATGTTATAAAAAGTGCATACTGCAATTTTAATGCTCAAAAGCTCATTTAACAGTACATATGCTGCTTCTCAGTGTTGGCTGAAATTATATGGAGTGTAAAGGAGTGTATAAGTATGTGTGGCCAAGTCATTTTCTAAGCTTAAAGTTGAAACAAAATCTTCATTACTGCAATTGTCCTATCACTTTCACCATTTGACAGTGTGTCGAAATTGCTGGGAAAATCAAATAGTACTGACCCTGATTAAACTGCTGTTTTGGAAGTAGTCTAACCCAGGTTTACACTGCACTTTTTATCAAGGATTTATTCATTGAAGTCTTGCAAGTATTGGCTAAACATCTATTATATTTTGCTTAGTTTTTCATGCAAAAGAAAGGTTAAAAGTTGTGTATCTGTGTGTGTGTGTAGGGGTGGGGGTGAGGGGAGGGAGGAAGGGGGGGGGGGGGGGGGTAGAGAGGCCTTAAGTTGGGTAGGGTGATCGTGTGAGTTGCAGGAGAGGCTTTGAAATATTGGCACGTGCAGGATTAACTGGATGGCAAAATTACTTTTTTTCTAGCAGTCCCTCTGATTTTGACCGCAATGTACCGTTCCTAATAACTTATAAGCAAGTTACAAATGAGACTACTGATCAGAATTCTTTTCCCAATCATTCTGAAGAAAGTACAGAAAAAAGAATTGTTGTATGTTGAATTACAAGATGCGTTCCTCTTCGTGTGTTGGATTTCAGGATTCAAAAACATTTCCGTAATGTTTGAATTTATTTCAGATTATTTTGCTGTCTATCGATCAGGTAAAAAATCCGCTTTTTTTTTAGAAAATGAAATAGAGTACCTAAACATTATTTTGCAAAGGAAATTGTCCCACACACCGAATTACTTAATTTTTATTATGGAGAAAGGGCAGACACCATGGTTTTTCATGGCATATGTCCGCCGACGGGAGAAAGTCGATTTATTTTGAAAATTGCTGTTGAAGTTGGCGGATAAGAGTCGTCTTTACATGATCACGTAAAACGTTCGATTGCCGAAAATCTCGGTGTTTAGCTCCGCTCTTAAAGGCATAGAGAATTCAATTAAGATGTAAGGAATAAAACCATATCTTATTTTCGGCATTGTGTAGTTTGATTCGCCGACAAAGCATCACTGAAATTGCGACACGTTCGTCGATTGAATCTGAGTCTCAGAAATTTAGAATGTTTTTTTCGTTGCTATCTGTATAAAAATATCACTCCGCCATGGATACGCGTTCCCACGTTATAATAAAACGTGGCTTATCATTGGCTGACGTTTGGTTTAACGCTGCTAAAGTCGCTTTCAATGGGTGCAAAGAAGTACACTTTGAAAGGGGAAATGTAAACAAGTGCATTATAAAGGGGATAACTATATTGAAAATTGTCATTTGGAGAGGTAAATCGGCGTCGGTTTTATGGTCGCATATTCCGTTTTACGGCTCCGCAGGCGCGTCCGACCATAAAACCGACGATTTACCTCCCCAAATGACAGTTTTGAATACAGTTATCCCCTAAATTAACCCCGTATATTTTCGATATTTATACGTTTATTTTCTGTATCACAACTCAAACCTCGTTTACGGCCTAAAAGATTTCCGCCTCCAGCTGGTTTGAGACGCGCTGGAGACTAAAATCTGCCCAACCTTAAATGAGGTTCCGTTGTACACAGTCTTTCATTATCACCCTCCTATCGTCCTGATATAAATGAAATACTTTTACAAAGGACGTAAAATGGCAAGTCATCTAGCCATCCATCGGGCAACCTTATATTGGGACCAGAAAATTTACTTGAGATATCAGTAGTTTGAGATGAACCTTGACTTTCAGATATCGAGAATTGTCTGTAGCAATCATAAATGAGCCGCGACACGACAAAACCAACAATGTGGTTGTGCGCCCAGCGAAGACTCAGATCAGCCTGGGCAGCGGCCTAGCTTTATCAGACTCTATGTTAAGTGCTCAAACGATAGCTAAGGGTCTAAGCTACCTTCATGCGGACAGCGAAGACTCTGATCAGACTGGGCGGATGCCCAGGCTGATCTGAGTCTGCGCTGGGCGCACAACCACATTGTTGGTTTTGTCGTGTCGCGGCTCAAATAAATTTGTCTGGAATCAATTGTTCTTAACTATAAAACTGTCACTACCAAAACTATGCTTGAAGAACCTCATATTGCATACATGTACAAAGTAATTTTCTCAAATAATACTTATTGTATGCTGCTGTTGAAAACTATAATTGCTGTTTTCAAAAGGATGCATGCTGTTAAGGCTGTCTGTGGCAAACAGAAATTATATAGGCAGACGTAAAAGTAATCAACATCAAGAGTATCGCAAAAGTATCGCCAATCAGCCACCACTCTAGTGTAGTTTATTAAGCCAGTCACGAGCTGCTTTGAGCCCCCGGCCTGTAACGACTTCTGTCTGCCACTGATAGCATTGTTATCATGTCAGCGAAACTCAAACGTTGTGGCTTGTTCAGAATTAATAAAAACAAAACAAAACAAAAAAAAAAAGATTCTACGGCAAGATCGTATCGGCAAATTAGATGCTGGTGCATAAAGGGTAAAATGGACAAGTATGTTTAGTCTTGCTTGTCAAGCATTAATTTTGATTCAGTAATCCAGCTATTTCTCATTATTGTACTTTGAAGAAAAATAAATCATGCAGAAATTTAGAATTGAGAAATAAAAAATAAAAAGATAAGCGTGGCCATTTAAAAGGGTGTACTTTCTTTTGCTTCTGCGCAGTTGATTTTTGTCTAACACAGAGAGCTCTGTAACCATGCAATTGAAATGCAAACTTTTTTTTAAGGAAAAACAACAGAAATTTCAAATACAAATTAACAGCAAAATTGTATCATTCAGTTTGCTGCAAACGGAGAACGTGCAAGATCGCCATAAACGAATTGTGCCACTAGTTCGGCATTTTAATTGGTAATCTATATTATTACAGCAAATTCAAGTATCTTGAGTAAAAATAAGCATGCGCAATTTTAGACTTGAGCAGAGAAAAGTAAGTAGAATACAGGCATTTGACACTGAAAAGTGTATACTTTCTCTGAAAATTGAGTACACGTATAGTTGTTTTATTCTACCTTTTACATCTTTACTTCAGTCCTATTTCTTCATTGACTTAGACAAAAACGCCAATATTTGGTGCAAACGACAGTATACCATCAATCGATATGATTCGAGAAAAACTAATTAATCGTTTACAAATATACATGTACTAGAATGCATGAATCTCCAACATTTTACAACTTAATAGCAGGTTTTCTTTTCCGTGTACGTTTCAGTAGGATGGGTGCGTTTGAATCAGATTTCATAGGAGTGCCAATATAATGATCAAATTTACAATAATTGTTGACAAAGTGTCGTGATCAGGTCATACACAATTGTTCTCATCTTTCCAATAAAAGTGCGTCATATGTTTATGAAAACAGGTAGTACCTGTTTTCATGAACATCTGACGCACTTTCCTCAGCATGTCACATAACAATATTCTTTTAGCAGTATGCATCAGTTTGTTCCGGCTAAGTGTACTCCACCGCCTTATACATCGAACAGTAGCGGCTATATGTACTCCACTGCCTTATACACCGAATTTAGCGGCTATGTATACTCCGCCGCCTAATACATCGAGCCGTAGCAACTATATGTACTCCATCGCTTTATTCATCGAACTGTAGCGGTTATGTGAACTCCGGTGCCTTATACACCGAACCGTAGCCGCTATTGGTTCTCAACCGCCTTATACAACGAACCGTAGCGGTCATGTTTACTCCACCGCCTTATACATTGAACCGTAGTGGCTATGTGCACTCCACCGCCTTATACATCAAACCGTAGTGGTTATATATACTCCGCCGCCTTATACATCGAACCGTAGCAGCTATGTATATTTCACCGCGTTATACATGGAACCGTAGCGAACGCCATGGCAACAAGATGCTGATAAATTCATACATCGGCTTCGATGCATTGTCCTAAAATAAAATTGAAAAGAATGTATAAAATTGATTCGAACCCCTTTCTGCAAAGGGCCTATGTTTGAAAGAAACTGCTCTGTACAGACTGACACCTTTCTTCATATAAAGTACAGATTGAGGAAGGAAGCAATTACCCCCTTGATCATCCTTTGCGTTGTATGCATTCATCGTACGAAACCCAATCATGGATTCGACAATTATTTTCTGAAATTACAAATAACTGCTTCGAAAGTTTTTGAAAGCAAACAGATAATTACATATAATTCTACGTGTCGAAGACAGGCTGTTATTAGATGCATTATCTAAGTATATGGCTTTTGTCATGCAAATATTTGAGCCGCGACACGAGAAAACCAACAAAGTTGCATGTGCGTCCGATGAAGACTTGAATCAGACTGGACATCCAGCCAGTTTCGTCAGAATCTTCACTCTGCGCTTAAAGGGTAGCTAGAGATCTAGGCTACCTCAATGCGGACAGCAAAGGACTCTGATAAGACTGGGCGGATGCCAAGGCTGATCTCAGTCTTCGCTGGGCGCACATGCCATTTTGTTGGATTTGTCGTGCCGCGGCTCAATTATGGTGTATGTCACGCAAATGTTTGTTGCAAAGTGACACTGGGTAGACGCCATAAGATAGTCAAACCACAGTCGACCTGCAGAGTCGACCGTGCACGAGCTACAGCTCGGGGACTCTCTCTCTCTCCGTACAGCCAAAACATATTGGTATAATTTGTGTTACATGTAAATGTCTTAGGCCGCGTTCACATGAGCAAAGTTTCTATGTCACTGACACTTTAACAAGGAAAGTATGACAAACATTTTGCGTTTACACGGAGCAAATTATTTGTTAAAGAAAATGTGCCATATTAATGTGTTTTCACATTAACTTTGGCAATGAAATATTTGCTGCAGTGTTCACACGACCAAATATTAGTCGTAAAAGTTACCGGCAGCAATGAAACAAAATCTTTGTCACTTTTTCAACGCTTATAGCAAAGTTCTTTGTTACATAATCTTTAGCAAAGTTTTCCGTTTACACGGACAAATTTAATTTATCGAAGTAACTTTACCATGTCAAAGAAGCATTGTCATATTTTGGCATTTACACGAGCAAATTTTCTGTGACAAACCTACTTTGTCATAGAAACTTTGCTCGTGTAAACGCGGCCTAATTTATAGCAAAACACGTGTAATGTTGTAGCACGAAATAATATGGCACTCTGATATCAGTGTAAAAACAGGGTAAAGGTTTCCCATAGCCTAATAGCCGTAGGGGAAGTGGGGGTTAGAGACCCACTGTATCTTGGGCACAGCTGATGAAAGGCGGAGCCCATCCCTCTCCTTTCGCTGCCTTATCCTTCCCTGATTCGAAAAAGGTACCCATTTACTGCTGGGTTGACAGAGAGAGTTTTCCAGTCATCGTATGGCGACAGTGAGCCGCGAACTCACGACCTTACGGTGACTTTCTGCACAATAGCCGAGCCACTCTAACCACTCGACTACAGCGTCAGTGTGCTGACATCAAATACATGTAATTATGATCATAATCGGTAAACATTAATGTAGCGGTTTGTAAAACCACCATTATCCGTGCATTTATTGAAAATCCCTTAGGTAAACCTTTAGAATGTAGTTTACACTTCAATAACTACGTCGGTTCACGCGATGTTACATGACGTAAAATGACGTCATAATAAACCATGGTTCTTCAATCTGATTTGACGTAGGCGACGTTATGACGCCGTTGTTACGTCGTTGACGCTGTTCCATGTTTAGTAGAAAAACTGCGTTTAAATGTTTTTTTGTTTTGTTTTGTTTTTTGTTTTTTTGCTTCAGCCGTGGCCCATAACGCAAATTTTTAGTCAAACAATAGATAGAAAAGGATGTAAATATAAGCAATGAACTTATTTTTTCTGGTGTTTATTAAAGGAATGAATTTCATTTTTCTGAGGTTTATCGAAGTGTAAACTACATTGGGTCACGTGCAAAGTGAATGAACCCCGAAGGGGTTCATGTAAACTTTGCTAGTGACCCAATGTAGTTTACACTTTTATAAATCTCAGAAAAATTAAGTTCATTGCTTATATTTACATTCATTTCAATCAAAATCTCGATGAAAAATTATATATAAGCGCTAAAATTGAAACAGTAAAACATGTAAACGCGGTTTTTCTGCTGGCAGAAGAACAGCGTGAATGACGTCATGATGTCGCCGATGTCCAATCAGACTGTAAAGAGTCATTGTTTATTTTGACGTCATTGACGTCGCGTGGCTCAATGTAATTATTGGAATGTAAACTACGTTAGGTTCCAATGGTTTACTATAGGGCTTTTCAGTAAATGCACCAAGAATGTAAATATTGGTGTATAAGCTACATTGGGTCGCTAGCCAATTTTACATGAACCCCTTCGGTGTCCACTTGCAAATGTACTTGCACGTGACCCAATGTAGTTTATACTTCGATAAACAGCAGAAAATTAATTTCATTCCTTCAATAACCCATATCCTTCCACCCCTCTCCGCCCACCTTCAATTTTCAAAGGGAGAGTTTCCACACCGTTTGTTTATTACTCTATTTTTTCGAGGCGCAGCCTCGTATAATTTCGATTTTGTCCCACATGTCACAAGATTCCATCGGTCAAATAACGCGTATGTCAAAATTTAGCCAATATATTTCAAAGGTCAATGAATATTTAATCTTCGTTTTTCCCGCCGTAACGTACGTGGCCCTAAGGTCGTCACCTCAGTGCATTTAAACGAATACCTCATGCATATGGTGGCAGCTATTTATAGTTGCGTTATGGTACCGGCAGGACAAGCCATTCTGGAGGGCTGTTCAATAAAGAAACTGGTCAATTTAATGCAGAAAACACCGAAAAACAGGCTGTTTACAGAGGAAGGGTCGGCCTGACGACCTTAGGACCTATGGTACCTTGAGTCGTCATCGGTGCGGCCCTAGTGTCGTCATGGGGTCGTATGGTCTTTTTTGACGTTTTTAAAGAAAAAGTTCATGTCAAGAAACAAATTAACAAATATTTATTATTTTTGCCGTTATATGATCATCAAACAGAAAGAATCTTATAAAAATGCTGCCTTAAAAACCAGATTGGCCTATGCATACACAGAGTCTGGTCCGGGTTCTGGTCAGATTGTTCTTCTGTAGCAATGGTGGTGTATAGGTATATGTTTTAAGATGTCAAAAATATGATCATTGAAGATCCCGATAAGACTGCACACGTTTTCTTTTTTTGGGTGATACCTTCTTGTCAAAAGTTCTTAATCATTTGACAGATAACATGTTGTCGGCGGAAATGGATTATAACATTATTGGGATGTGGCTGACCAATTGAATTATTTGAGGTCTCATGGCGTCGAAGATTCTCTTATTTTATTTTACTTTTCTATTTTCATAAACAAAATACTTGAGTTGCACAAAGAGAAAATGTGTTTTCGTATTTCTACATGAGGTTAACAAGTGACACTACATTCGTAAATGCTGTATTTCTGGAACATTTACCAATGGGTAATTTCCTCTTTCACACCAAATCCTGCACAACTGAAACTGTGCCTGTTTTTATAGACAACTTTGCTACATTCTCCGCCTTTAGATTTAAATCATTTTTGTTTCATTTGCTTATATGAAGACAAACCAACATAAAATTGTTAATTTATACGGTAATAATCACAATATATGCTTGTCTAACTGGAGTGAAAGAAGAGCATATAAGAAGTGGAGTATTGAATTTTTTGTTGCCTAGTAATATGTGCCCTAGAGTCGTCAGGTATGACCTAAAGTCGTCATCACTTTTCTTTGGTGTCTGTTTCGTTTAATTTCCTCTCTGGCCACCAAAGGTAAGAAAATCTTGATGCTTTACTGTATAATGTGTTTGGGCGAATGCAAACATACATCTGAAACTTGAATCTAGCGTGACAATCTTGGTTCGCCAGACCGATATCAAAACCAGCTTGCTCCGTCGACAGACTTGGAATTTTAAGTAAAAATGGGTTACCTTGTTTTCTCTTCGTTAGTTGGAAGAACGTTTAAAACCAGCTTTAAATGTAAACTGCATAAGTAAATTAAGATATTTATCTTCTGAATTTCGCCCGCTTCTAGACATTTCTATGACACAGATGGGAAAGAACGACGCTAAAAGAATGATGACGACCTTTGGACCCTGACGACTTTAGGGCCACGTACGTTACTGTTCTCCCATAATTTGAGATATTGGGTATTCAGACAACCATATTTTATGTTTTTTGTGCTGATATCTACATTTTTACTTTCATTGAATGAAAATAAAAGTAGAAATGAATATGTCAGAATAAAACTAAAAATAATTAAATGAAATATTAAATAAGAGAGTGACAATTTTTATGTTATAGAACTAGTCGTACTGCATTGTGAATACTAGCATTCTTTCTTATATTGATTTAAAAGGTTTCTCTTGTTTGTAATTTTACAATAGAAATGTTATCGAAAACAGACGCAGCTATTCAAATTTTCTCTTTTTTTTTGTCGTACTTTTACTTTCGATTTCTACTTTCGGTTTAATACACACAAACAAACAAACAGTGCAACATGTTAACAACTTGAAATCAGGTCAATTTCAAGATCGACCGCAGTCCATTTTGGAATTCCACATTGGACAGCTCAGATTTGAAATCGGTCATTGTCGCTACCCAGTGTCAAAATTACGATTGTGGGTGCCTACCGACATAGCATACTTATTCATGAAAAATATCGTCAAATCTTCAACTATAGATATGAAAACATACTTCCATTTAATCTGCGCTGATTATCTTTTTTTAAAGATTTTTCATTTATTTATTTCATTTCATTTTTTTTCCCAAAAGTACATTAGCACTTAAGGCATTAAGTTGACATTTTTTGTTGTCTGACTGTTGACTCATTTGAGTTTTTTCGTCAATTAAAAGAAAAATAAAAGTTGATATTGCTATATTATGTTAAATTTGTAAGTTATTATTTAAACAGAAACTGAATTAGATACAAATCTTACTAGGAAAGAAACTTAAACAGAACCAAGGGCGAGAGTTTGTCGACTGAAAACCTTTCAAGCCCCTTGTAATTATATTACTAACCGTCCCATGACAGTTCGTCTGTTTTGGATCTTCTTGGTTGTTACCTATACAGTTGTCTATTGCTACGGCTAATATTAATATATTGTTTGTGATGTTAAAGCTAGCTCGGCGACCACCTACATGGGAAATGGCTGTTCACATGACTACCGCTGATGATGTCTTTGGTAGTGACTAATTTTGTGTTGTCCTTTTCCCACATGACGTCTTGGGGATGGGATCCGGAATTAAATTGTGCCAGCTACCCTTTAAGTGCTTAGCAAAGAGTGTGATCAGACTGAGCAAAGGCCCAAGATGGTCTGAGTCTGCGCTGGGCGCACAACCACTTTGTTGGTTTTCTCGTGTCGCGGCTTATATATACCTTTAAAATCAGGATTTTGAATCACAACTATAACTCCACTCGACATGTAGGCACTTTGACTTTTGCATCAATGCGACGTTGCATAAATGAGCCGCGACACGAGAAAACCAACAAAGTGGTTGTGCGCCCAGCACAGACTCAGATCAGCCTGGGCATCCGCCCAGTCTGACCAGGGTCTTCGCTGTCCGCATGGAGGGAGCTCAGACCCTTAGCTACCTTTTAGCTCTTAGGGAAGAGTCTGATCAGACTGAGCAGAAGCCCAGGCTGATCTGAGTCTGCGCTGGCCGCACAACAACTTTCTTGGTGTTCTCGTGTCGCGGCTCAAATGTGATGTGCTCCTATTCTTTGGTCTTCTCTCTTATCTTTGTCCGGACTGGATGTCTTCCCAGCATCAGCCGCATGCAGCTTTTCTTTGACTGCTGTTGTAATTAGGGTAGTCCCGTAACTTCGGACAGGGGGTAAATTTGGACATTCCATTGCAAACAGTGAAAATCCAGATGCGGTGGCTCATCATGATCCGTCTCATCAGGAGTTTCACTGTTTGGCCAGTTATTTTTGTTTTAGTTCCAAACAACTGACATATAAAGGAAACCATGTCACTGTCCGAATTTACCCGCTGTCCGAAGTTACCCGACTCTCCCCTATATTCCTTTTCCGTCCATGTAAAATAAATTTAGGCTTAAAGTGTTTAGAACACTATAGAACAGGTTTTACTTTAAGCTATAATTGTCATCGTTTTTTTCTACTGTAAAATAATTGTGTCTATGTAAAAACTGATATTTAAACAAATATGTAGGAGCAAGTCTACAAATCTGTTAAAGATTAAAATGTTTCTTCTGCATTGGCAAAGGTAAGACTCCTCTTGATCTTGTTGAAAGTAAAGAGGTCTTAGTATCAAAACCATCAATCCGACCTCATATAGTCCATAAAACCTTCCACAAATCCTAAATGTTTAGAAAAAGGTGAAAGCCCCAGCTATCAATGAAACTAAATCCTATCTAATCACTATCCGAAGACCAAAATTACTGCAGTACTACTGAACGGGCTGAATGCGTATTGGGCTCAAGCAAAGTGTTCTTTCTGACATTTGTCGAAGGATTTTAACGATCCTTCACTAGTGCAGCCCTACCAGTATCTCAGGAAGATACAGTCACATGCTCATCATCATCTTTCTCATATGCCCTGCTGCTTGCAGTACTGATATCTGGTTGATATCAGTTGATATGAGCCGCGACACGAGAAAACCAACAATGTGGTTGTGATTCAGCGCAGACTCAGATCAGCCTGGGCATCCGCCCAGTCTGATCAGAGTCTTCGCTGTCCGCAAGGAGATAGCTTAGTCCCTTATCTACCCTTTAACAGCTTAGGGAATAGTCTGATCAGACTTGGCGGATGTCCAGGCTGATCTGAGTCTGCGCTGGGCGCACAACACATTGATGGTTTTATCTTGTCACGGCTCAATTATCATGTTGCTGTGTAGTGCTGGTGTCCTATGGGCAAAGGTATAAATCCTCTACATCCTGTTGGAATAGGCATAGCCCAGCTATCATAGAAACTATATCCGAACATACCAGCTACCCAAAATAAAGAATACTGAACTACTGTTGAAAGGACTGAATGTATATTTGAATCAAGCAAAACATTCTCTATGACATGTGTTGAAGGATATAAATCACTCCTCCATGAGGTTAAACTTTCAAGCTCTTCAAGTACAATGTAGGAAATTCGGGTTTAAGGTCTACTGTATTAATATGCATTGACTGGTATGGTTTTATCTAAAAAAAAGTCAAAACTGCAAGGAAAATTTTCAAAGGGTAAAAGAGTTATAAGGAATTTAAATTTTAATTAGTTGAAAATATACAAGGACTTTTATGACGACATTTGAGTAATTCATATCATTGAAGTTCAAAAAATGTTATTTCTTTTTATATACTTTTTTCTCCTAAAATAGATTAAGTGAGACAAGTTACAGCATCTTATGAAAAAAAAATCAAATATTTTGCATCAGAATATGGTGATTATACTGGAATCAAAATGCATTATGCAACTTAAGCTGTAGGAAAAAATGGGCAAGGCTTAAAATCTTATTTGCATAAATATTAATTGTCAATAGATACAGTTTGGGTTAGAAATATTTAATGGGGTTTTCAGCGATCTGTTTCTTTCATAGATACCTATTAATTAGGAATATTTCTCGAACAAATGAAGACAAGAGGGCCATGGTGGCCCTAAATCGCTCACCTGAGCATTTATCAGTTCACTGGCTCTGGTGAAGATTTATAAGAGTTTTTACCATACATGGGAATGGCGGCCACCTTGGTCATGTGATCAAGATCGTTTGAAGAACTTTCAATCCTTTGACCCATGAGCAGGCTCCTTATGAAATTTGAGCTTAGTCTGCCCAGTGGTTTCAGTGATGTTTGAAAATGTTTATGGATGGATGACAGAGGCAGCTAACACCAATACTATAAGGCTCAGGTGAGCTAAAAATGGCAGAGTCGCTTCTCCAAAAAGTTCCTGTTCATGTTGAGTTCCTTTGATGGATTCGAACTAGACTGAACTAGGCAAACACAGATGATAGAATGGTAGCATCATTATCTCACTGTGGTGAAACTGATGTATTCCAAGGAGTTTGTGGCTGGCATCCTTGCAATGTTAGTTCTGATTCTTGCAGCATAACTGACCTAGCTTTTGACCCAACATGACCCAGTTTCAAACTTGACCTAGATTTTATGGAGATAAACATTCTGACAAAGTTTCATGAAGATTGGATCAAAACTCTGCCCTCTAGCGTGTGCACAAAGTTTCTCTAAGATTTGACCTAGTGACCTAGTTTTTGACCTAACATGACCCAGTTTCAAACTTGGCCTGGATATTGTAAGGATAAACATTCTGAAAAAGTTTCATGGAGATTGGATTAAAACTGTAACCTCTAGAGTGTACACAAGGTTGTTCTTATATCTGACCTAGTGATGTAGTTTTTGACCCGACATGATCTTCATTCAAACTTGGCCTAAATATTGTGACGATAAACATGCTGACAAAGTTTCAAAAAGATTGGATCCTCTAGAGCATAAACAAGGTTTTTCTAAGATCTGACCTAGTTTTTGACCCGACATGGCCCAGTTTCAAACCTGGCCTAGATATTGTGAGGATAAACATTCTGACAAAATTTCATTAGGTTTGGATCAAAACTGTGACCTCTAGAGAGTACACAAGGTTTTCCTAATATTTGACCTAGTTTTTTGCCCAAAATGACCCAGTTTCAAACTTGACCTGGATATTGTAAGAATAAACATTCTGACAAAGTTTCACTGAGATTGGATCAAAACTGTGCCCTCTGGAGCTTATACAAGGTTGATCTTATATTTGACCTAGTGACCTATTTTTTGACCCGACACGACACAGTTTCAAACTTTACCTAGATTTCATAACGGTAAACATTCTGACAGAGTTTCATGAGGATAGGATCAAAACTGTGCCCTCTAGGGTGTACACAAAGTTTTTCTAAGATTTGACCTAGTGACCTAGTTTTTGACCTGACGTGACTCAGTTTCATAGGGGGCTTTGATATATCGACAATTAACATTTTGACATAGCTTCATGAAGATTGGATCAAAACTATGCCTTCTAATGCGTACACAAGGTTTTCTAAGATTTGACCTAGTGACCTAGTTTTTGACCTCACATGACCTACTTTCAAACTTGGCCTAGAATTTATGTAGATAAACATTCTGACAAGGTTTCATTGAGATTGGATCAAAATTGTGCCCTCTGGAGCGTATACAAGGTTTTCCTTATATTTGACCTGGTGACCTAGTTTTTGACCTGATATGACCCAGTTTCAAACTTGACCTAGATTTCATAAAGATAAACATTCTGACAAAATTTCATAAAGATTGGATCAAAACTGTGTCCTCTAGAGCGTACGCAATGTTTTTCTATGATTTGACCTAGTGACCTAGTTTTTGACCCGACATGACCCAGTTTCAAACTTGTCCTACATATTATGAGGATAAACATTCTGACAAAGTTTCACGAAGATTGGATCAAAAATGTGCCTTCTAGAGGGTACACAATGTTTTTCTAAGATTTGACCTAGTGACCTAGTTTTTGACCTGACATGACCCAGTTTCGTTCTTGTCCTAGATATTATAAGGATAAACATTCTGACAAAGATTCATGAACTTTGGATGAAAACTGTGACTTCTAGAGCGTACACAAAGTTTTTCTAAGATTTGACCTTGTGACCTAGTTTTTGACCTGACATGACCCAGTTTCAAACTTGGCCTAGATTTTATGAAGATAAACATTCTGACAAAGTTTCAGAAAGATTGGATCAAAACTGTGCCCGCTAGAGTGTACACAAGCAAAAGTTGACGGACGGACGTCCACACGTACGACGGACGACGGACATCACGGTATCCCAAAAGCTCACCCTGAGCACTTCGTGCTCAGGTGAGCTAAAAACAGTGCAGTAGCCCTTTAAGAGTCTCAATACTCCTATAATTTTGTTCAAATTTCGAAAACTTTTACTCTAGATATATAATATATATCAGTATGTTAGATTAAATGTGAAATAATAAGATATGTTTATACCAAAGGGCTACAAAGTCTAAAGAGGTAAGAAAATAATGATACTTACAGCTCTTCGAATTCAGCATTAATGTCTACATCACTAAACAAACTGATATTTCGATAGTCATTTACATTTATGGCGTACATGTACATATCCATTTCACAGCATCTTGCGTGCTTCATTATGAAGAACAAATGAGCAAATATTGCTTTGTAGATAAAGTAATTTCTGTATAACAACATGGTTGTATTCCGAATTATATGTTTTGTTGTAAACAAAACGACAGGAGACTATTGCTTTAAACGATTCTCGCTCAAACAAAATTGAGTAGGTGGGGAGCTAAAGTCCAACTTTTCTTCCGGAAAGAAGCAACCTGCTGAATGGAAATCCAGACATTAACTCATTAATGCCTAGTGGACTCTTCTTTCTGTATTTATTGGACTACTCCATTTGCCATTTAAGGGATGTCAGGTTTAGTTTATTTTTCGATTTTTTGTTTTATTTAGAAGAAAAATACCCATTTGTCGTATGCAAAAAGTGTAGACCCTGATCAGACGCCGCGTTTGCGGCGTCTGATCTGGGTCTGCACTGTTTCCTATATCCAATTTTTGGGGCGCTAGGCATTAATGGGTTAAGGATCTAACTAAAGGACGCCAACTAAAACAGATAGAAACGTGTTCCGAAATGTGGCAAAATGACTTGCAGTATGTGCTAAACAAAGACTCTGATTAGTTTGCGAATCTGTGATTTCTGATCAGAATTTGTCCTGTTTGCATGACTGGACTATATTCAGTGAGGAATCTTAATAGCAATAGCGAAGGGCCAAATGTCCGATCGATCAGACTGTGCCAGTACAGTTTGGTCGCATTCTTTGCTATTGTCATATCGTTAAGGGCCCATTTTAAGGCACTGCTCTAAAATAATAGGTTTTACGTTTCATGTGCACTTTATGTAAAACAATTAAATATTGATAAATAAAGTGCTATAGAGGACCATACTGTGCAAACAAAATTATCGTTTGTCACAGGTAAGTGGACAGGCGCGGTTTATTCGATTAGATGGTCCAGTTCCAGAGTAATAATTAGTAACAACACAAGTTCGCTTCGCCTTTTAACTAGATCTAACAAACGTTTGCTTTTAACCAGATTTAATTTGGACTATTATCAGCAGATATATGGTTCCTGGCAATACCAACGGTTATTCTTTATTAAAAACACCTTTATGTAATAGTTTCTTAAACTTTCTTTTTTCCCGGCGCAGCCACATGCAACAAGATTTCATTGGTCAAATAACACGTATGTTAAAATTTAGCCAACAATATCAAAGGAATGAATATTTAACCTTCCTTTTTATCCCGTTGTATTGCACTGCGTGAACACTAGCACTCTGCCAGATGTTAATTCAAAATATTTCTTGTTTGTAAATTTACAATGGCAATTTTATCAAAAGCAGACGCAGAAATGCAAAAGTTTCTTTCTTCAGTGTAGATCTCCTTTTTATTTCTAATTTCGGTTTAACACACACAAACAAACATTGCATCATATTGGCAACTGTTTTAGAATCAGGTTAATATCAAGCTTGATCGCAGTCCGTTTTGGAATTCCAAATTAGGCAGCTCAATCTTGAGAAAGCAAACCCAGTGTCAAAATTACTGTTGCGGGTGCCTACCGACATAGCTCATTTTAGTCATATTCATGAACGTTATTGTCAACTCTTCACCTTGAGACTTATCACATTACACATATCCATTTAGTCTACGTCGAATATCTTTCTTTTCAGACTTTTCTTGTTTACATCTTCCCTAATGTCATCAGGTGTTGCAGTTTACCCCATTTTTTGTCCTATTCAAATATAATGTAATCTTTTTTATACTGCTTTTAAGGACTTCTTACAGTTGTAATGTAAATTTACCTGTAAAAGTAGTCAAATAAAATGTTGATATACTCAAGAATTTCTCTTGAAATTTGTTGCACTCATCTCCCCATAACTGGCTTTAATTTTTTTCTGATTTTTTGTGTATATAAACCTCAATTTTCGGTGACAAAAAAGTTTTATTAAAGGTAATGGAATTACACCCGTAAATAATTATCCAAAGAGATGAAAAATACTTATCATTAATACATAAACCCGTTCTAACGTTTCGGCGTATTGCATTTATCAAAGAAACCAACTTTTGTTTCTTTGATAAAGACAACTTTTGTTTTTTTTTATTAAGGCAACACGCCGAAACGTTAGAAAGGGTAATGGAAATAATTGAAAAATAAAGATTCAACCCAAGCCCATCCTCCTCTCACCCCAAAGGTGTCTCAGCTACCCACTTAGCATGCGTGTGCTGTCATGATATAGATGATATATGAGTGGCAACGGTAGAGATACTCTACAGCAGAAAAACTGAAAAGTTGATGTAGTAATGGATGCCTTTTCACCTAAAAGAAAATAGGCTAAAGTCCTCATTATTTCAAAATACTGCATACAATCAGAAACTGTAGTGTGTACATAAGTTTACGCATATTTATCAATCAACATTTCAATGTATTGCTAAAAAATGGACGTAATTTCAGAGATCGAAACTTTCACTTAATAAGTTCGGTTTAAGCTAGTCTGGCGGAATGATAATGTTTAACCATAACTATAACAGCTAAAGCTCCTCTATAATGCCTATGTCTATATATTAATGCCAAACATTTCAACTTCTGCTCCCTAAGAAAGCTGCAACAATTTTTGAAAAAAGGCAAATTTGCATAGATGCTGTTAGAGATCTTTACAAACGTTTTAAGTCAGTTTAAACGTTGTATTTCGATATCGCTTAACCTAGATCTCTGTCTGGATGGCCACACTTGAAGCAAGGAGGGGTGCAAGTGATAGATTTGTGGCTTCACCTTGACCTAGATCCCTGTCTGGATGGCCACACTTGAAGCAAGGAGGGGTGCAAGTGATAGATTCGGCCCTTCACCTCTTGGGGAAACATCGTTATGAGAATTAGAGAAACAACAAGTACAATTCGTGCATACACATACATGTACCTGTTTTTATTGTTTATTTTATGTGCTTAGCTTATCAGAATCTATTGTGATGATGAGTATACCAAGTCTTTTATTGTATCATAGTCGATGAGGACGTAAAGGATTTGTATCAAAATCATTCTCTTTCTAAAACAATCCTTTATCTATCTTGCTAAATGCCGTTTGCGAAATATAATTAATGAGACACGACACGAGAAAACCAACAAAGTGGCTGTGCGCCCAGCGCAGACTCAGATTGGCCTAGGCATGCGCCAAGTCTGATCAGATTCTTCGCTAAGCGCTAAAAGTGTAGCTGAGCGTCTCAGCTACCTCCGTGCGGACAGCGAATATTCTGATCAGACTGGGCGCATGCCCAGGCTGATCTGAGTCTTCGCTGGGCGCACATGTCACTTTGTTGGTTTTGTCGTGTCGTGGCTTATACATGAGTTGATATTAACATTCCTCTACATGCTGCCATGAAGACTTTCAGCTCTAGTTTTATATCGAGTGACTTAACCTTTCAGTGAAAAATGGAATAGACTTAAGCGTATTTATGAATGAATTCTTGACAATACAATTATGTTGGGAAACTCTTCAATCATGGATTTATGAAAGCGATGCTACACTGTTTAATAAGCAAAAAGAAAACCACTATTACATTCACAAACTGTCTTTCAGACAGCGCGATTCCATAACTCTAAACGTATACCTTTTTCTGCTGCTCGAAAAAAACAACAACAGGAATAATAGTAAATAGATAGAAATTATAGTAAATGATACATAATATAATGGCGAATCATTCACTTCTTTAATAATCAATCGAGTCATAGCTAAATACTTGGAATTTTCTACAGTTTGTGTACATTGTCAGTCACTGTTTTATTAACAGAGATATTATTTGTATCATATATAGGTCAAACAGAATAGAATCCCAACTTTAAACCATTATTACAGAAAAAAATATAACAATAAAAAATAGTGTATACGGTATTGTGTAATTCAACATATTTCTGTGACACCATAGTTATCAACTGTTTGTCTCGTATATAATGGACAATAGTCGCCGATATTTATTTATTTCCTCACAGAATGCAACATACAGGAAACCCGAAAAAATCAGAGTTCTGCGATATGTAGTTGACGAGATATGCAGCATGAATCACAAGCCAGCAAAAACACAAAAGCATGAAAATAGGGCAGTGTCAAATACTGGGTCTGTATCTGAGCTTATAACTCAAGCAAATGGCAATTTAACCATGTTCCTGATATCATTATATAGATAAAAGATTGTTCTTTTGATTGTTGCAAACCGTGGTAAGCTATCACGTGTGAGAGCAAAGTTATGTGTCCAGTGACAGAACGTTTTGGACGATCTTCGTAAACCATAAGACATGGCAAGACTACCTTAGTTACCGTTTCTTGAGTATTATCAGGAATCAATATGGCACGTTACTTATATAACCTATATGAGCCGCGACACGACAACACCAACAAAGTGGTTATGCGCCCAGCGCAGACGAAATTCGGCCTGGGCATCCGCCCAGTCTGATCAGAGTCTTTGCGTTCGCATGGAGATAGCTTAGACCCTTAGTTCCCGTTTAGCGCTTAGCGAAGAGTCTGGTCAGACTGCGAGGATGCTCAGGCTGATCGGATTCTGGCTGGGCGAGCATGTCACTTTGTCGGATTTCTCGTGTCGTAGCTCAAATGTCTTCAGATATGCCAGATCTGCAACTATTGCATACAATAAAACCTGCAGCTTATTTTAAAACATTTATGGAAGGTTTGACTTTTGGCGATCTTGGCGGATAAGCCAAAGCGCGCTAAAATATAATACCGCTAATATTATATTGGAGGTTCAGTTAAAAGATAAATACCTTTTTAGTGTTTGTGATATTTTCTATACCATTCTATTACACTATACATGTACACAAAGGCATTTCATTTGAACCGTCTCGATAAACGATTTTAATAGATTCTGTCAGAGAGTAGCTTTTCCCCCCTAGTAGTTTTTCCGGGGGAGAGTAGCTTTTCCCCCCTAGTAGTTTTTCCCCCCGGAAAAATGACTATGATTTTTCCATAGTAGAATTTCCCACCGGAAGAATGGCTATATAGTAGAATTTCCCCCCGGAAATATGACTATATAGCCAATTTTCCCCGGGGAAAATCTACTATAGGTGTTTTTGCATAGCCGTTTTTCCCCTCTATAGTGGATTTTCCCCCTGGTAATATGATTGCAGAAAAACACGCTACATAGTGGAATTTGCCCCTTCTCCAATCATAATAGTGAGGTGAAACAAAATACGAGTATCTGTCCGTAAAACATCGATGGATAACAGATGCTAGAACCGCATGCATGTATGTGTCCATCAGTCTGATTTTTGTTTCGGGGAAAACAGGCATACATTTCGCTTTTCCATGTTAGCCAAAAACGGCTATGAGTGTACGTGGTTGTGAGCATAAATTTGTATAATTTTGTGTTTGTACAAGCGTTCATATGTGCGTGCGCGCATCGGAGTGCCTGGACTAGTGTTCGCCTTTCATGCAGGAGTCGTGGGATCGAGTCCCATCGTGACACACCTCCGATTATTATTTTCAATGTAATAAACTGCCTGTTAAATCAAACATAACTGGACAAAACACCCGTTCGTACATCTTCCTGTAAGCTTGCATGCGTATGATATCTGCGATGGGAAGAAATTGCACCTTGCTCAGTTCTTAATTAGTAATTATTGATTATTATAAAAATACGGTTGCTAAATTTGCATATTGATTTTTTGGAATTAATCACGTTTATTACCTTCGTCGAAAAACCGATGCATGTCTAATGCGATTAATTCCGTGAAATGTCTCTGTTCTATTACGGTCCGTTTCGTTCCGTTCCGCAAAATACCAATAGTCATACAAAATTCACTAATAGTCAATTTCACCGTGGGGGAAAAGGGACTATGGGGGAAAAGTGGCTCTATGAGGTCCGGACAATCCACTATATAGCCGTCCTTCCTATAGCCATTTTTCCGGGGAGAAAGGAGGAAAAACCACTCTCTGACAGATTCCACAATGTATAGTTGAATAGAAAAGTAAGAAAAAATAACTGTCACTTTACGTCAAGATTTCTTTATTATTTGGAACCATGGTATATTATGTCATTAAACGCCAAATTTATCTCTGCCAATATGCCATTTTTATTTAGCTGCGACATTTTGATACCGCAGACATTAAGGGCCGATTGCACAAAGCGAGTTTAAGAGTTAACCTTGGGTTTATCCTCAGGTTTAAGGGTTTTGGATTGCACAATTGCAGTTTAAATTAACCTGAAGGTTAAGTGAAAGTTTAACGCAGACGGATTGCACAAAAGTAGTTTAACTATCCTCTGGCTAAAGGATTAATTTTTTGGATTGCACAAAACTATTTTAGCTAAACCTTGGTGTTAATCTAGCCGTCACCTACTGAATATTTAAACCTGCCAAGGGGGTAGTTTAAGACATTTTTTATGTCAAACTTACAGAATGTACTTGAAGAAATATGCGCAAATTCCACATAGCGACGTAAAAAAAATCATGAGAAAGTAAAAAAAATAATAAATACAAACAATGAGATAAAAATATAATTTCGGAATCAAATTTTCAGACAAAAGGCTATATTCTAAACAAGGATATATGCCTTTCATGTGTCCCATCCTAAACACTAAATACAAATATCTGATGTACAATGTATTTGTTTGTTTTTTAAGATAATCATTTGAAGACCAACATGTCATAAAACAGAGCTTCAATAAAGTGACAATTTGTCATTTTGGCTCATTTGTATAACAGTACATGTATAGGAAGAGCTTCTGCAGGTAACTGAGGTCTAGCATCCAGATGGGCATGGTGTGGGAACACTGCATCAGGTTACTCGGTCTGGAAAATTTGGCATGCAATTTTAAAGATCTGTGTATGTATCTATCCTTGACCCTTTGATGGAATTTGTAGATACTGCAGTAGACTGCAGTGGTCCAACATATAACATATTTCTACCTTGTTATTTTCAACCGTCGAAGGAAGGGGTTCTGACACACACAGCATTTCATTATTGCCCTCCAATCATCCTGATAATATTGAAATACTGTTGAAAGAAGATAAAATTGAATGTAACCCATCTATCTATTTTCTCCATGAAACTGACATAAAAACTTAGTATTTAGGTTAAGTTTCCTAAGAGTGTACAGTTTCACAGCACACAGATGGATTTTGCTGGCATTTGAATGTCTCATTTCCCTCCCAGTGGTATTAATTCATTTAATATTTTATCTTGCAGTATCATTACAAGATTTCTAAACAGCTTGTCACAGTTATTACCTTGAATGGCCAGCTTTTAACTAAAATAGGGGAAAAAAAACAACAGCATTGACCTTCTCATCGAATTGACCGTCTTTCGGTATTATGAGCATTCAAATATCCTAAAAGTATAATAAACAGGTGAAGTATCCCATCATTGTCTTGCTTTCGTTCAAAAGGGAAGTAGAATAAAAAAGGACTTTGTGGTTAGAGGTCTGCCATTTTGATGCCCCCAAAGGAACTTTCGGCGGCATGTTCAGAATCACACTGTTCATCCATCTGGTTATCCGTTACAAATCATGTCTCAGCGATAACTTAAAAGCAACTGAAGCAAATTAAATGAAACTCCACAGAAAGATGCAGCATAATGAGGCAGTGTGTTGCATACAAGGTCAAGGTCAAGGGTACACAACCCGTCGAGATGTCAATTTTTGTCTCAAATCGTGTCTCAGCAATTACTTTTAAAATACTGAAGCAATTAATGAAACTTCATAGACCGATAAAGCGTAATAAGAAAATGTGTCACGCACAAGATTTGGGTTCCCACATTCAAGGTCAATGCCACAATCAGGGGTAAGAGGTCAAAGTGTGTCTCAGCAATAACTTAAAACCTGCTCAAGGGAAGTTTATCGAAGAAAGGTAAACCATAATTATACCCCCGGCATACGAAGAATGTTGAGGGATATTTAATTTTCGTCTTTCCATCCGTTCGACCGTCTTTCCGTTTGTTGGTTCGTCCGTTCGTTTGTCAATCCGTACGTAAGTTAACAATTTGCGTTAAAGTTTTGTGTTAAGTTTTTTTCATTTGCTGCTATTGTCAGGACCTTGCTCAATGATGCTTAGTGCTTTAGCTGAGGATAGATAATATGTTTGCATCATCTACATGCTGCTGCTGCTGTCCTAAGGACAAGGTCATAGACTTTGTAATTAGTACAATAGCATTAACAATTGCGTTAAAGTTTTGTGTTAAGTTTTTTTCAATTGCTTCTATTATCCAGACCTTGTTCAATGATGCTTAGTATTTTAGTAGAGGATAGATACTGATTAGTTTGCATCATGTAGTTGCTGCTGCTGCTGTCCTAAGGTCAAGGTCACAGACTTTGAAAATAGTATAATAGCATTAACAATGTGTTAAAGTTTCGTGTTAAGCTTTTTTTTTTTTGTTACTAGGTTTACTTCTAGGTTAAAACTGATTAGTTGACATCGTCTGGATGCTGCTGCTGACTTTAGGTCAAGGTCACAGACATAGAAATTTATGTTAATTTGTGTTGAAACTTTGTGTTAAATTTTTTTTTTTTTTGTTTATTATTGTTTTTTTGAAAATTTTAAATGGGACCTTTTGGCTTTTGTCTAAAGGCCTTTGACTGGGTTTGTTATAGATTGTCCATCTGTCTTTCTGTTTGTTATTAACATTTCGTTTAAAGACTTGTTTGTATTAAGTGTGTGTTTTATTAGGCGGTGGCGCTGGCCGGGGGTATATTTGAGGCCCTGCTCACTTGCTCTAGTGAGAATATATTCACACACAATATATATGTTCCCAAACCACAGGTCAAGGTTACAATATGGGGTTATATCATGTCTTGGCATTTACTCAAAAAAGTACCAAAGCAAACTTCTTTAAACTTCACAAAAAGATAAAACCTAATGAGAAGGTATGCCAAGCACAAGACATAGGTTCCCACCCCAAGGACGAGGTCGCAGTCAGAGATCATGTGGCTTTCTCTTCATTAACTTAAAAACCACTGAAACAAATTTGATTTAGCTTCATGCAAAGCTGAAAAAAATAAGATGGTAGGTCACAAACAAAATTAAGGTTCTACTGCCCACGGTCAGGGCCACATTCAGGGCTCAGAGGTCAAATCATGTCTTTGAACTGACTAGACACTGCTGAAGCAAATTTTCTCAAACCTCATAGAAAGGTTAAACATGATAAATGGTATTTTTTGCAAATTTTAGGATCCCATGCCACAATGTCAATGTCACAATCAGTGGTAAGAGTTAAGATTTCTATATACTAACTCGAAAATAGCTGAAACAACATGATGAGAGGGTCATGCTCAAGATGGCCCATGTATAGTCTTTGACTTCTGAAGTGCATTTGAACACCACAAGAATACTAGAAAATTGTGTCTGTAAGACACAGATGATGCCCTTGTGCCAACTAAAATGACCCACTTAATTGATAAACCTTTTTATATGAAACTCAGGGACATTTTATTGGTTAAACGTTGGCTACTCACTGTTATTTACAATCACAAAACTGTACTGAGAATCTCATGATAAACTAAATATGCATTTCACCATGAATAGAGCTATGGGGCCTTTCTGTAGCATTTAAAGTTCAACAGCAACGACTTTCTGTGAAATGAAATTTATACGGCGTAATTTGTTTCTTGATTCCATAGCTTACGTCACACACTCACAGCATTTGTTATCATAGGCATAATGAAACCCTTCAAAATACGACATGTATGATGTTGATCCGGTATGCCCCTTGATTTTGGAGAAAAATATGATTTTTTAAAAGTGGTGAGTTCACTGATGCTGACTATGATAATATCGCTATAAGCAACTGTGAATCAAGACTCTGAATGCAAAAGCATTCTAGTACTATGGGCTCTTCTTTTCTTTTTCATACATGCAAGAAAAACACCTTTATTCAGCAGGGACAGCTCATATACAACCTGGTAGCATTGTTTAACCCAGTTACTAATGGCAACACAGGTGATATGAGACAAATTGCATCAATAATTTTATCTGGGCTAACCTTGCGCTTATCCTAGGATAACTATCCCAGGGATAGCTATTCCTTGCTTAAACTTCTTTTCTGCAATCCACTTTAGTACTCAGTTCTAACTATCCCAGGATAAGCCTTAGTCAAGGGATAAATTAAAATTGTTTTGTGCAATTGGCCCTAAGTGTTTTACAGTAAATGGGAATCAATTTGATTTTATGTATCTCCAATACTAGCCACTTAACCTACCAATATGCTCTCAGTCATGAAACACTAAGAGCACTGACTCGAATTACACCCACAACGCATATTTCTGCAATTGGATTACAAATGTGCGAAATAATTTCATCCTATAAGCCCACTCTTATTAAAAATAGAAACTGTGCTTTCAAAAATAATATGTTTTCCATTACTGCAAATATGTAAGATCACAGGCATGACTATTCACTCGTAATAAACATACATGGATCCAGATGAAACGTACTCATGAATATTAGTCATTCTGATTTGCCATATCATAAAATATCACCAACTGCGTTGTATGAAAAATTATACATTGTTACTTGTTAAGCTGCATTTAAGCAACTTTGTTTATCAGACAGATCACACATATACGAAATAAATGTATACAGTAAGATGTAAACAAAATACATGAATAACTAAGTAAATAAATAGAATAAATTAAATAAAGAACATAATAAAAGAGAAATGTATTTCTGCGACAGCTCATCCCTGAAACAGTTATGAACCAAAATTGCAATATTTCTCTAATAGCACGTTGCAGGTACACAGTACATGTGTACACTCATTTGAGAAAAATTGTATTATGATACGTTCATGGATGTTGACGTAGATCCCAGAAGTACCGTATTTAACCATCCGTAACAAACGCCCTGCGCCTCCCTCTGCCACATTTCGGAAAATATTGTTATATTAACTTGCATGGATACCTGTTTGTTGCAATGGATAAGGTAGCTTTTTTAAAATAGGGTCTGCTCTAAAAGGAAAGAGTTTAATCCTGGTTGAGCAAAGTCTTTCCTGTAAGAGTTGATTGAACGCTACTGAGAAGGGGGCAAAAACAGTATAGTTGTTTCTCTGAAATTATACCCTTTACCTTTATATGAGCGGCAACACGAGAAAACCGACAAAGTGGTTGTGCACCCAGCGCAGACTCAGATCAGCCTGGGCATCCGCCCAGACAGACCAGACTCTTCACTAAGCGCTTAAAGTATAGCTAAGGGTCTAAGCTACCTTCATGCGGACCGCGAAGACTCTGATCAGACTGGGCGGATGCCCAGGCTGACCTTCGTCTGCGCTGGTCGCATAAACACTTTGTTGGTGTTGTCGTGTCGCGGCTCATATTGGTTCTTGCCATATTGATTTCTGATCATACTCAAGAAACGGAAACTAAGGTATTCTTGCCATGTCTTATGGGCCCACAACCACTTTGTTGGTTTTCTCGTGTCGAGGCCCATAATGCTTATTTTGACTGTGGCCGATTTACTATACTTAACGCCTTAAATTACGCACCCCCACCCCCTTTAAAAATGCAACACCCCGACTCGTTAAACATGGTAAATACGGTCTATGGTTATTATGAAGACTCCTAGGAAAAGCTACAACCACAAATCACAACCCACTCAATACGCCGAAAGAAGAACTATACATTTTTTTATAACAAATACACTCAGTCCAAGAAGGAGTGGAGCAGTGGTAGTGTCGTGGTCTACGCGCTAGACTACCAATCAAGGGGTGGCAAGTTCGACCCCCGCTACTCAAGTCTTTCTGATGAAACCATAAACCGAGATCTCGTCCCTGTATGACCTACGTGCTGGTTGGACGTTAATCCGGTGTTCACTCATTCTGTCAGTCACTCGCTCAAAGAAAGAGAAATCGCTACCAAGGAAACTCGTTTGAACATACCAGAGGTTTATGTAGTTTTATGCATTCTATCTCACTCTCATATATATGCAGCGTCAAAACAAGTACTATGCAAATCCACCTCCTTATTCATTTCAGAGACACAGCAATAGTGTTACAGTTACAGTAGGTATGTTCACTTCGTTTTAACCCATTTCTGCCTAGTGGAATCTTCCGTCCTTATATATCGGATGACTTCATTCATCATTTTAGGGCGGTATGGTATATCTATTTTTAGTATTTTATAGAAATTTCTGTAAATTGTATGCAAACAGTATAGACCATGATCAGACGCCGCCTTCTACCTTGGTCTATACTGTCTGCCTATTTTCCATTTTTGTATGCTCACTAGTACTAGATATTAATCAAACGATCGGATCACGCTCAAAGCAAGCATTTGGGTGACCCGACGGTACGAATGGGTTAAAGCCTGCTATTGCACGGTGCACTTTAGTGAAGTTGTTAAATGTTTAGTAACAACTTGCTTGCGCCAACACGCTTATGGTGCTTTATACATTATGTTGAATATTGCAACGAGACACTGCACGAAAAATTTTATCAATAACCATGTTACGAGAGACTGCGCTTAAATTAATTGACAAAGCATTTAACAATATTTTCCCATGAGACGTAGATTAGACTGAATTTTCGTCGAAGATATTAGCACGAACGATAATAGCGAACATACTACGCTATCATATTTACTTTTTTTAACCATTTATTCAATGATGAAAAAGATATCGTAATATTGTAATCATTTTGTAATCGTTCAGAAGTGTAACCGTCTGTTTCTCATTTCAGAGAGTCGTTTTATAAATCGTTTGTTTCTAATTGTGTGTTTCTAATGACGGTTTCTCCGCTGAACGCAAAAGAGGCAGTGTTGTGTGAACATTCGTGATAAATCAGAATATTAACTTCCCAGCGTGGAGACTTCGAGCTTGATCATTTCGGATGCAAATATGTACTTCTTTTGAGGTCTGTCTCAGAATAGTCCATAGGAAAACGTCGTAAAAAGTTTTGCGTTTCCATACAGTACATTTCCATCAGTACAGTGTGAGAATAACAAATATCCCTTTACGTGTAAATTAACGCGGATTAGCAATTGTTTTGTCGGGCAAATACGAATATTAATTTACTCCCGCTTTGCTGTCGTGAATTAATATTTCGAGACCTACACTCCAAAAACACGTGTTAATCAGTGTTCTCGGGCAGATACGTGTATAAAATTACTCTGGCTTCGCCGTCGTGAATTAATATTTCTTGATCTGCCCTCCAACAACACGTGTTAATCAGCGATAATTCACGGGTAAGGAAAAATCATTTCTTTATTCTAACACAGCGCACCTATAGATGCAACAGCAAATTACAGTGAATTATTCTGCAACAATTCACTGTTTCGTGGCGCATGCGCTAATTGCTAAGGTCATCGTCAAAACAAATGACATGAAACAGCATTTCCTTATCGCTTGACGGTGCGGCCTCCTTTTTTTCTTAACAGGAAATCGTGGGAAAGAAAATTGCGGAAGCTTGCTACATGTACATTCTACGCACGATAATTAAACCGATTACATGTACTTACGGCGGAGAGATTCAGATCGAAATTCATTTTCTTTGTAATTTGCATGTCATGGAGTTAACACTCCGTTCGCTAAATCTTATTGTTTATTAAATATTCTTAAAATGGTTTAAAACGGCCCATTCGGACTTTTCACCCTTTACTGTTTTTTGTAGCTATATATTTTCAACCTAAGTGAATTTACGTTTTCATTACTTCAAACTTGGAGTTTGTTTGTACAAAAAAATAGTATTCTTTAAAGTTTTTTATTATGTAAACTTCGTGTTTCTGTACAGACTTCCGATTGCGTCAAGAAATGCATGTACAAACCTACAATACGATCACGTTTGAACTTTTACAGGTCGGAGACGACTGTCATGGATAGTCGTCATATATCCGTCCCTCAATCCGTCACCATACCCTACTTCAGACGTAGCCCTTTTAAAATGGGATCAACTCTCAAAGGAAAGAATCTGCTTCTATGATTGACCTTGGGCCGTATTGATAAAACGACTTAAGTCGTTGCTTTATTTTCTGTTGCTAAGGCTAAATTTCTGTGAAGGAGATTCCATACACCTATGAAATTTGCTCAGGAGGTACAACCTTTTTTAGACTTCTCTGGACGGAAGTAATAGCGTCTGTGTAACCAAGTGATTAGCAGACATCGGATAACACGGCCGCGGTTTCAGATCCCGCTTGAGACGAGATCCTGTCCGAACATTTCACAGAGCCTTTTATAAGTACCTTCCCATAATCCTTATAATCATGCAGTACTGTTAAAAATACTTTTCATCGCCCAATCCGTGCATCCATTCATCTGAAAGGAAAGATTTGCTCAATGGGGGAGAGGAGCAATGAATTTTCTTCCGGAGTTAACTTACTTTTAGAAATAAGAAATGAGGATATTTACAGAGTAGATGACGTGTACACGTATAACGTATGGATGCTCCGCCAACGGAATTTCGTACGATCTGGAGGCACTTGTCTCTGTTCCCGCAAAGGACTACTTAGACCAAAAATGCTCTTAGGTAGGACTGTTGATTTCCTTTAAGAGTACTCCCTGTTGTATAGAAGATAACGGCATAAACACTTTTCTGTTAAAATTTCACCTCCCCGAAATTAAATACTGGTATTAGAGTCGAGTCGGGAAACTTCGGACAGCGGGTAAATTCGGACATACCATTGCAAACAGTAAAGTCCAGATGAGACGGCTCATAACGAGCCGTCTCATCAGGATTTTCACTGTTTATCCAGTTAATTTTGCTTTAATTCCAAACAACTGACATACAGAGGAAACAATGTCACTGTCCGAATTTACCCGCTGTCCGAATTCACCCGACTTTACCCTAACGGGCAAAACATTAGTTTAAACATATTTTATTCTCAAAATCATATCCTATATATATCCACATACACAAAATTACAAGTCTTAGAGTGAATAGGATCTGAACGTAAGCTATAACATGTATAAGCTTATTGAAACAAAACATTGATGTGTATCCATACACGTATAGGGTAAGCTTAAGGTATATGATTATACCTACCTATTTTTTCTGCCTTTTTTACAAAGTTTACAAAGGCGAATATTTTTCGAACTTCCTGTCTGGTTCCCGATATGTCATAGCGTTGCCAAAAAGGGGGGCGACTCTTAAATAAATGGTTTGCTCCTAGTGGAGTAAATACTTTCCTTTAAGAGGTTGAGTTGCAAGTTTTGGATTGTGGATAAGCAGCTAGAGCTTACATAAAGGATAGGTCCCTAGAGGAGCGGATAGTTTAGGAGGGCAAAACTGTGAATGACAGAAATTCTGCTTCTTCTGAATTTTTATAAAAAAATCACATAAACCGCTAATTTAAGGGATTGTGAATGAAATAGTCCAAAATAACTAGATCGTTATTTAGCTGAAACAAAACACATCTGGGCCGAGACAGGAGAAAACCAACTAAGTGGTTGTGCGCTCAGCCCAGACTCAGATCAGCCTGGGCATGCGCCCAGTCTGATCAGAATATTCGCTGTCCGCTCTGAGGTAGCTTGGACCCTTAGCTACCCTTTAAGCGCTTAGCGAAGTCTGATCAGACTGGGTGGATGCCGAGGCTGATAGGAATCTGCGCTGGGCTCACAACCACCTTGTCGGTTTTCTCATGTAGCAGCTCATCTGACATGACGCCGTAAGCTGTTCTAAATCGTCTGCTTAATATCACTGCTGCTACACGGCCATAATTTCCGCAATAATTGCAAAACCGAATCAACTAGGATGATCGCAATGGACTGCCATAGACTTTAGGGAGATGCGTGGTCGAGTGGTCATATTGTGTTAAGATAACTGAGACCGGGACACGAGAAAAACAACAAAGTAGTTGTGCTTCCACCGCAGACTCAGCTTAGCCTGGGCATCCGCCCAGTCTGATCAGACTCTTGGCTAAGCGCTTAAAGGGTATCTAAGAGTCTAAGCTATCTCCATGCGGACAGCAAAGATTCTGATCAGACTGGGCGGATGCCTAAGGATGATGTGAGTATGCGCTGGGTGCACAACCACTGTGTTGGTTTTCTGGTGTCGCGGCTCATATTACTTGTATATCATTACTCGTATTGCTTTTAAGACTTTTCTTTCAGAAACGGATCAGTGCACACTCATTTCTACTCATATCCCCTTGGAGTAAATAAAAAAAATAATAGAATAACCATTTAATGTTTCCAAGTCACATCGCGTAGGAGTGAGTTATTGAATTAGCACTAAATTTTGAAAGATGGCTGCATCATTAAGAATGTAGATTAAGCCATTTTTCATGATATACAAAACACACAAAAACTACGAATACTAATACTATACAATACGGTTACCGATAGATGTGACCCTGCTCTTCATAAAACAGACGACAATTGGTATCTTCGTCATTATAGTGGAGCAAATTTGATTGCATAAGTGGCCTAGAAAAGGAAGATAGTGGTCTACGGAGTGTAACATTTGTTTTTATATATCAAAATAATCGTCTGGGTCTCTAGTTATCGAATTCAGCGTTTGCCACCTTGGCAAACCTTGCATAACTCTGTAGTACCCAGTTATTTACGTTACCCCTTTAAATTTTGAATATCAAAAATATTAATTGACGTCAATAAGAAATGTGTTTAAACTATACAAATGTATCAACTTTAAATATTTTCTGTAAGAACAATTAATATGCTATAAATTAGGCTGCTCAGAAAACAGTTCAGAGCTTTGGTGTTGTTACTTTCGTTACAATATATCATGTACCCCTTGAAAATTTAAAATTGGAACTTAAGTTGTTGCATTTTACGAAGACTCTATTACAAAAGGGCCCAAAATGATCATTTTTACTTACTATTCAATTGGCCCCTTTCAGTGCGTTTCTAGCAAAACAAATATGAGACCTCTAGCTTTTATACTTTGTCAACCACGTCCTGTTGAACAGTTATACCTATTCCCTGTTTTTGACTGATAAGTCAATTTTCGTATAATTGTTCGTACAAAAAATGGCTAATAACCAATTTAAACTTGACAAATTGGGGCCTTTTGCAAAAAAATCATGTTGACCATAATATAACACAATAGCTCAAAAATTATTTTGACCTTTGAACACATTTTAGCCAGAGTAACGTACTTAACAGATTAAAATGTTTGCATAAAGCATCTATCTTTCCCGCCAGAAAAAAACTCTTTTCAAATTCTGACTTTTAAACAATGCAGTTGTGATATATATGTATATTATCTATTGTAAAATGAAATATTTGCATTGTTTATTAAACTAATCGGGCAGCAAACAATGTTATTTATATGACATGCAAAGATGAGATTGTCCTAAAACTAGAAAAGAAAACCTTCGTGAATTAATCTATACATAGAACACTTTTATCCCCCCCCCCCCATTAATATCCAAATAACATTAAAAATATCACACCATAAGGAATTTACTAATCAGAACTTACTGTTTTATGCTCAAAAAGGTAACGTTTGTAACCATTGTTTGAAAACAATCACTGAGATTATGTGTTGTTACTGAAAAATATGTCTAAACCTCATTAGTTTTGTTAAACATATTTTTAAAGCGGCACTTCGGACTGGTTTAAACCCACCCTATGTAATTCATCAGTGAAATTTCCACGGCGATGCATCTGTTGCTGTGTAACGATGTTATAGTTTGTGTTGGCCACTTATCTGTAGTGTTCGAAAAATTGATTTGTTTTGTCTGTTTATTCGCCATCATTCTGATGTATGTAAAAAAGAAAGAAAGAAGGTGAAAAATACATTTTGTGTGCCTGGGTATGTTTGATGAAAGCTAACTTGTGGACATCTGCATAGAATTGGCGCACGTATATTGTGCGACCCACTTGTATGGTTTGAGTACTTGTTGTATGCGTTATATTGCTATTTTTAGTTTGGTGTTGTGGGAGGGTTGGGGCACTAGTTGAATCAGTTTCTGATCATTGCCCTTTTACACTTCTTTAGCTGTTATGGCCTTTTCCAATAAATGCAATATATGAAACCATAGTTTATTTACTTTTGCCGTATAGAATATATCTAAAACAAAGTAACCAATATAACAGTTTAAAAAGAAAAAGTAATTTTACCCCACTGCTGCTACTGTAAAGTGGCATGTGGCTAAGGTGAAATGCTTCCTTGTACTTCATGTTCTGGTCATTTGGAATCATCTGGGCTCTTTCTGAGTCAGTTTGAAAAAGGGAATAGCCGGTGCTATGTGGCATTGGCAGTGTCGCAACATTACATTCCTTAGTTAAACCGAGGTTGTTGTTATTTTTTGTGATTCATCCCTTGCTTCCAGAGACTCATTCTTCAGAATTTAATTAAGTTTTTATCAGTCTTAGAATTTCAGGTGAAGGGATACAATTTCACATAAGTTATTCTGCCAATGTTACTTTGGCCTCCTTTCTTAATGGGGAAAACTTTTAAAAAGAATTTGCTGCCTTAAAACATGTTTCCTTTAAGAGTAGACCATTTTTTGAAAAGGTTATAGCTTTCTCAGAAGCAAATAGGAAACATCTACTGAAATAAATATTGCTTCTTTCTAACAAACTGCAGTAAAATACTGAGGTGTGTCCTTTCATATTAATACAGTATTATGACAAAGACTTTCCAGAAGATCATGCTGAAGCGAGGAACACACACGAGACAGAACATAGCAGACTCAGTTTAACTGATTCCTTTCAAAATCGGATGATATTGCCTAGAGGCACGGATAAGATGATTATGACATATTATTATTACTTTAAAATCATTATCAAAATGCCTTTTAATTGAGTCAATGATAATTCACTTACTTTGACTTCTTGGTTTGGTATTTAAAAAGGTAACGTATACAACATGCAAATGTAAACGATTTGTCAGATTAGATTTATGATTTTAATGATATTTTCTGTTTGATATAATGCAATAAGATGTCCCTAGCACCAGCTTCAGCTTAACTGACTCATATTGAGCCCAGATGATTCCAAACATAATTTTCAATATGATGAAGTACGAGGAAGCTTTCCAAAGTAGCCCAACGGTACTTTACTGTAGCTGCAGTAGGAAAAATACACATACTTTTTAACCTGTTATGTACGTTACTTTGGTGAAAATATATGCTACAAGGCAACTTTGGGTTTATACATTGTTTTTATAGAAAAGGTAAATTAGAGTAAAGGGGCAATGAGCAGGAATTAGTGTTATCTTCGCAACAACCCTACCACGATACCAAACTGGATATAGCTGCATAAAGATATAAGACAAGTAGTAAGACGATACTAGCAGCTAGCCAGATAAAAATGCAGCCCTTTACAAGTTCATGGGTATAAAGCCAGCCTGAAACAAACAACATGAGGCATACAAAATTTTCATCTATTTTCTTTCTTTTTCCATATATGCCAGTTATACACCAGAATGATGGCAAATATACATATGAAACAAATCGAGTTTTCGAAGACGACAGATAACTGGACAACACATATGTTGACATAGATACACCAGAACTGATGCTCCACCTTGGGGCTGTCATTAATGAGTTACATGAGTGGATTTAAACCGGCCGTTCTAAAAATGTTTTTTACTCAAAATAATAAAGCTTACGCATATTTGGCAGTAGCAATATTTAATCTCGGGGAGTTTTTTCAAATGTTATAAACGTTACCTTTCTGATTAAAAAACTGTACGTTATTACAAGTTATTTGATATTTCATGGTTTTGTTTAAACTTTTGAAGTTATTTGGAAATTAATGAAAAAAAATCATGTACAGATTAACTTATGAAGGCTTCATTTGAACATCGGTGCAATCTGAGCATTGCTTGTCATGTAAATAACACTGTTTTCCGTCAATGTAGGCCACTACTATGCAAAAATTTCATTTTACGATAAACAATAAACATATTTATCACAACTGCGTTGTTTCAAAGTCAGAAATTGAAAAGAGTGTTTTCTTGATGTGAATGACTGACGCTTTACGCAGACATTTTTATCTGTTAAGTACGTTACTCTGGCTAAAATGTGTTGTAAGGTCAAACAACTTTTTTAAGCTATTGTGTTATATTATGGTTAACATGATCTTTTTGCAAAAGGCCCAACTTTGTCAAGTTTAAATTGGTGATTAGCCATTTATTGTACGAACAATTATACGAAAAATGACTTTTCAGCCAAAAACAGGGAATAGGTGTAACTGTTCATCAGGACGTGGTTGACAAAATCTAAAAGCTAGAGGTCTCATATTTGTTTTGCTAGAAACGCACTAACAGGGCAAATTAGATAGTAAGTAAAAATGATCATTTTGGGCCTTTTTGTAAGAGAGTCTTTGTAAAATGCAACAATTTAAGTTCCAATTTTAAATTTTCAAGGGGTACATGATATATTGTAACGAAAGTAACAACACCAAAGTTATGAACTGTTTTCTGAGCAGCCTGATTTATAGCATATTAACTGTTCTTACAGAAAATATTTAGATTGGACACATTTACATTGTTTAAACACTTTTCTTATTGACTTCAATAATTACTTCTGATATTCAAAATTTAAAGGGGTAACGTAAATAACTGGCCACTACAGAGTTATGCAAGGTTTGCCAAGGTGGCAAACGCTGAATTTGATAACTAGAGACCCAGACCATCATTTTGATATATAAAAACAAATGTTACACTCCGTAGACCACCCCATTGAAAGATAGCCCATCAAGTTTGCTCCACTATTAGATATATACTCTAAATCAATGGTATTAAATTAGAAGGAGATAAAGAGAGATATATAAAAACAGACATTCAGAGAGACAGATTCCAACAATTGGCGCAGAAAAAAAGTCCAAATACACAACTTCCTCGCTTAAGATAATCAGTAACGTCACACTGAGCACAACGTTGAATCAAAATTGAATCATCTTTGACCCCATGTCATGATGTTTAATCAACATTGATTCAATTTAAAGTGGTGTGCCTTTGGGCAGACGTTGGAAACATTTTGCTTAATTTCGTGACAATAAAACAGGCTGGTTGAGTTCAATTCAATAGACAAACCGAATGAACTCAAACTTTGACGTTTTGTTGTTTGCTAAAAAAGAAGGTTTTCTCTAGTGCGTGATGATAACTGTCATTTAAACTGGCTTCCAGGCTAAATGGTTATATGTATTTAAATAATACAGGTCTTAACGTGGCTCTCTTAATTCTGATGGCCAACCACTTGTTTCCATGGTAACTGTAATTAGTTTATGTATGAATGTTTCCTTGCAGGATTTCACTTTCTTACAATTATACATTTAAAACACAAGGAATGGGGTCAGTCTAACTGTCAGTAAAAATCTTCTATTTTGATAAAAATTAATCGTGAACCGGACGAGAACATAAAGTATACATGTATCAAATGCAACTCTCAAAGACCAATGAGACTGTCGTAATGTCAGTTACCAGGTACTTATATCCGTTGTCTGTTTAGCAATGCAATCTTTTTTGTGAAGTGCAGCGAGTGACTAAGACACACAAAAGGCAATATTTCTTTAACTATGAGGTCCGTAAGATTAGATCCAGTTTGCGAAATCTTCTGGTGAATAGTTCTATACTAACGTAATTTGTTACTGAAAAAAATCTTATAAAAAAGCCATCTGACAAATGGCATTGGACTGGAATAAAAACAGTTAAAGAATGCATGAGATAAATTACATTTATCATATGACGTCGCATCTGAGAGTGGAATAAAGCCATGCATTAAAAACGATAATCCACTAGTGGATTAAATATGCAAATTACGTCGTAACGTTATACGTTGACGTCCATAAAAACGTCACGTTTTCTAATGGCGAATTCGTGACGTGTTAGTGCAATATTTGCTCATAAAATGCAATTTTAGTGTCATATGATAAATAGAATCTTGCATTCGTGCTCCAGTATTATTGAATTTATTAAACTCGTAGGGGAAAACCGATAAGATGCTCGGCATAGCCTCGCATCTTATCTTTTTCCCCAACTCGTTTAATAAATTCAATAACACATGAACACTCATGTAAGATCCTCTATTTAGTACAGGGAAACTGTAGTTTACGACTTAAAATTGGGCCTCATAATGAGTTTCTTACCCGGTTTGAAAATATGAGCCGCGACACGAGAAAACCAACAAAGTGGTTGTGCGCCCAGCGCAGACTCAGATCAGCATCGGCATCCGCCTAGTCTGCGCAGAGTCTTTCCTAAGCACTTAAAGGGTAGCTAAGGGTCTCAGCTACCCTCATACGGACAGCGAAGACTCTGATCAGTCTGGGCGGATGCCCAGGCTGATCTGAGTCTGCGCTGGGCGCACAACCACATAGTTGGTTTTCTTGCGTCGCGGCTCATAATTATGTTTTTATCGTACATGCGTTATTATCGTTCTTTTCTTCAAACGTGATCATGATGCATGTTGATCACCTGTAGTTTTTCCCTAAGCATACTATGGGCTATAATTGAGTTGATAGACCCGCTCACGTATAAATGTCTGATACACTCCTGCAATTCTTATAGGCAATATTTTCCACTCGCGGCATTTTCTTTGGTACGGGAGACGTTTTACGGCCACCACACGGCACAACACCAGCTGCAGTGATTTCAAATAATAATCTTAAAGAGTTCCTTCGAGAGCAGAGGATACATTCAAAAGAAGGACCATGGGCCAACGTAGCTCCAATATTATCAACAATCTGCGTTTTAGCTGATGACACTGGCACTTATGCTGCGGAAGAGCCGAGGATAAAAGTCTCGAAAAAACCGCACGAGATATAAAATGAAGAAAAGTGCTGAGAAGAACAGAGACGAAATGGAAGTCAGACGGAGATAAAGGTAAAATTACAGGAGTTTGGAAAAGTAAATTGTCCCTCAATGAAGGCACAAACTACTGAAGCTCTGACAAAGCTGAAGCCGATTTTGGAGGGATAAGAAACATCCCTCGGATCAAAGGTGACACGGATGCGCTAAATTTTCATATCTATATATCCACATGCCTGTGGTCGTGGAACTTGATAGCAGATTTAGATAACGTCACGCAGGCTTTTGAGATGAGATGTTACCGAAGGTTTTTAACATGTACGAGGGATGATCAAAACGTTCCCGGAAAACTGCTGTATTCTCTTTACTATGTTACTTTCTTCAATAAAATATCACACTAGCCGACTTTAGTGTATTTGTGATTCATATCATACAAAACAACTGACGTATATCTTACCAGTTTCATGCCCGCGCCACCAACATAACGATTGGCGACGTGACCCGGCCCAGCTAACGTCTCGTTGCATTTTTATCGTTTCTAATAGCAATTTCTGAATGTTGTTTAGGTATGACTTGTGTATAGAAACGTTAATTAATTCACTTGAACTCAGAAATATATATCTTACCCTGATGCTCATTACAAAGTTTGTAAGCTATTTTGATATTTTCTACGAAATGATGTCTAAGTTAAACGTTCCTTTTAATAACTTAATGTGTGGAATGGTGTAATTCAAGGGCAGATTACTTGCCTTACCTTATAAAATAAAACTGTTTCAGGTTTCATAAACTTTAGATAATGGCGATTCGTTAGATATGTGATGTACGCTTTCAATCGCGCCATTCCACCACAACGACAACACAACTTGATAGCTGCAGCGGCATTGCTGTCTATCAAAAGTCTTAAATCAACTAGCAGGAAGGTCACATCGGCAAACTTTGTCGAAATTCAGCCATAGTCTTAGGATGGTCCTTTTGTATAAGTAGTTCCATGTAACACACTCTTATAAATACTACATAATGTTTTAATAGTAATAAACCAATATGCCCTTAGTTATGACAAAGATGGCCGATACATCATTACTGCCGGGTGATTTGGACATGCTGCCGGTTTCAGGTTTTGTTGTCGTATTGCTCGAATGATTGGATTGAAAGGCTTAAATCATATACCCAACGAATACCATTATCTCTAGCTTATGAAACCGTATCTTAACCCTTCCGTTTTGTAAGGTAAAGTAGGATATCTGGCCTTTAATTACCCCCTCCCACATATTTACTAATTAAAGGCCACGTTAGACTTAGCCATCATTTCGTAGAAGGAATCAAAACAACTTACAAAGTTTGTAATGCACATCAAGATATACATATTTAAGGTTCATTTAAAGTAATTCATGTTTATTTAAATAATTTGTATCTGAGCAACGTTCAAATTTGGCTATTAGAGATGACAAAAATGCAACGTAACGTTCACTGGACCGGGTCACGTTACCGTCCGTTACATTGGTGGCGCTTGCATTTAACTGGTTAGACATAAAATAACAATCTTGTATGAAATGAATCACAATTACATTAAGGTTGCCTGGGATGAAATTGTATCGCAGATGCAGAAAGTAAAATAGTAATGGGAATACAGCACTTTTACGGCAACTTTTTTAATTATCCCTCATAATAAAAGGAACATTTAATCAATGAAAAAGTTCGCAAAAGGATCATTGCAGCCATTGGAGAATATGACGAGCTTCTGACAATGGCCAAGAAACGGAACAACATCTCCATCCATGCCAAGCAATGGCGATTCTAAAGGGCACAGTGAAATGAAGAAAAAAGACTATGTAGACAGAAGAAGACGTGGGCAGACATTATTACAATATTAACAGGGTTGGACTTTGCCAGGAAAACTAGGGCTGCTGATAACAGGACTAGGTGCAGGGAGATTGTTCAAAATCATCTGCGACACCCGAAGAACCTTGCAAGGTCATGAAATAAATACAGCAGCTCCAAAAATACCCACTGGCGGTTCGCCATAGTCCAGACTCGGTTGTTGCGATCACTTTTGATGTCAATGACATTACTTTGTCAGTCAAATATCTTTCCAGTAGTCGCTATGTCAGCCTACCCTAGTAAATCTGATTGACACAGTTCACACTGCCTCTGTGTGTATGTTTGGCTACATGTATCTCTAGACAGGGCATGCAGTTTGTTAAAAGGTAGAAAAAAATACTGTTATAGAAATGCCCTGAATACATTGCTAAACACTTCAACTACGCTGTAAAGTTTTTACATGATCTAATTAATTAATCAATTAATCATTGACGATACACATTTCCGTAAATGTTTGTTTGTTCAGTTTGATCCGCATGACCAGATATCTGAATGCACTGGCCTAATTGTGACAGTGTCTGACATTTAGAGCTTTATGGAGCCCAAAGTCGGAAATTTTGTTATTTACGTTTTCATATTTATAAGTGCTTCCAAGTTAGATTTCTGGAAGCACAAAGAAATAGCGCCAAGGTTTACTGCACACGAATCCGATCTTTTTGTTTTCATTTCAATGATTGGATACAATTTACAAACTAGCTGAATACACTTTAATAACTCTGGTTCGTGACATCGCTTTTCAAGGATCTAAAATGCGAACATTCTTTAACGAGTGTAGATGAAGAAAATTAAAGATCCCGATAGAAATGTTGAATCACTTTTTTCAGGTGACGCTTCGAAATTTTTTAGTCAGTGCGCGGATATCCAAATAACTTTATGAGCAAATATTATATGACGTCACTTTCATTTCACGTTTCGTGACGTCAACGTCGCACCACCTTAAGGCTCAAAATGACAAACACTATCACAATTATAACAGAAAAAATATTATTTGACTCCGCTGCAATAAAAGTGCGTCAGATGCTTATTAAAACAATTTACAACATGTTTTCATCAAACTCTTCGCACGGTTTTATTGTGTCACTTAAATGAGTTTGTTTTAACAGCATGCATCAGTTTTTACCGGCCATATGTAGCAAATCACTGAGCCGATGTGAAAATGAAGCACAAAGTAACCTGGCAACAAGCATTGACTAATTAATACACTAGACATTGGATTGCACACATTTGTTTTTTTAATAGGGAAACTCTTTTTTGAAATAATATGTGGACCCCTTCTGCAAAATATTCTTGGAGAAAGGTAATTGCTCATTACGGAGTGACATTTAACTTCTTCAAAGTCCACCTCTTTTTGAGGAGGAAGGCAAACACGAACTTGTCGAAATCAATCGTGTGCATTCAACTAAAGAAAACCCGATCACGGTGCTGACAATAATTATCTCACAATTGAAATAACTGTGCTTGAAAGGTGTTTGAAGAATACCAGATAATTATATATAATTTTGCATACAAAAGACAGACTTTGATAAGATGCATTAACTGCAAAATTTGTGTTACGTAATTATTTGCGTCATGTAAGGTATACACTGGCGAGGATGGGGGGTGTGTGCAGGGTGGCGGGAGGGCGGGTAAAGGGGGCGGGAGCCGGAGGAAAGGGGGCAGGAGCCAGGAGAAAAAGGGAGAGGGAAAAAAGGGGGAGGGAGTTAGAGACGAGAAGGGGAGGGAGGGAGAGATGTATGGATGGGAGAATCGTTCTAAGAAGCAAAGAAAATAATTGTGCGATAACAAGTTTGTAATTACTTGCTAAAGACACCTTCGAAACGTTAAAAACAGGAACGTTTTGCAGGGATGCATAAACGAATTAAGAATACAAGTTATGTCTACAACATGGCAGTGTACCAAAATGAATGGAAGTATCAGGTTGTATTAGGAAACAAAGTGAATCAATGTTTTATAAAGTTAAGGGGGTAGGGGACCAGAAAGAGGGCGGGAGAAGGGAGAGACTGGGACGGAGAAGGAAGAAAGGGGCAGGAGAAGGGAAAAAAGGAGTGGGAGAGACAACCCCTGCAGCCCCCTTCCCCCCGCCCCCACCCCCATCGTACCACAGTTGACTTGGACATTTGATCGCGCACAATCTGGATTAATAGCCAGAAACTGGCGGTAGCGACTTTTACCCTGATACATTTCATTTGGGACTTGGATATAATTATTCGATATTGAATTTTATTTACTGTTAGGTAAGCATTTAAGCTCCGATTTTAGGGCGAGTCCACCTTCCTGTTTTACCTGTGTTTATTTATATTATTTTTTACTTGTTTTTTTTTTGTGTTTTTTTCGGGCGTTCTGCGATGCATTTGTACGATATAAATTGGCTCTATTTCAGTCTTCTTTCATCCTTTGATCATAGTCGAGTCGAGGTACAGTAAGCACACTTTCTTGAAACGGTCTGTAAGACCTTTAGTAAAGGTAGCAATTGCCATACCTTACCCGCCTCCTCCATACCCCTTCACAGGGCAGACTTTCCAAGATTTTTTCTAAAAGTATTAATAATGCAAAAATATGACATTGTTTGCAGCCTGACTGTTCGCGCTTTATACTTTTTGTCATCAATGAAAAGAAAAATAAAAGTTACAATGATACCATTTAGTTATATTTGTAATTTCTTATATAAACAGAAAGTGCATACGTGTAGATATAAATTTTATTACAGAATAAACTTTGCTCTATAGTTATAATATTTATATCTACATTTATATAGTTATAATATTTATATCTATATTTATATAGTTATAACATTTTCATCCTAAGCTCGTTAGTTACGTTTTCCAATATAAACTCACCATATTCACCCAGTCTAAATTAAGTTCCCCCTAAGGTTTCGAATGACAACTATAACATTATAGTTCAAGAATTTGTGAATATTGTATGTCGAATAGCTTGCGCTACCACAATTCAGACCAAACCTAGATTGGTAGGTGATAATACCTGACTCAGCCAGTATCGCACGGAATAGTGTTCAGCCCGCTCCACCATCACCCGCCCCATCCCCTCCTCAAATAGCCTGAAACAGACTGTGTGTGTCAAAACTCAAACTGGTTTTAAATTAATACTTCAGAAATAATATCGTTAATCGTGATATTTCAGACATACTCACTTCATACTATTTGGTTTCAATATATTTATCTTCCATCATTAATCATTTTATTTTAATAATACTGTAATACATTACTATAATTTGTTGAAATCAAAATGCGACAAAAAGCTAAAAATATTAAGCTATACTTACAGATCCTCGAATTCAGCAGTTATTACTTCATCACTGTACAAACTGACGTTAAGATCGGCATTCGTGTTTGTCGCATACATATTCATTCTACAGCAACTTACGTGCCTCAGTATTAACATCAACAAATGAGCCAATATCGTTCTATAGATAACGCAGTTTCTGTATAACAACATGCTTGTAATCCGAATAAACTAACATGTTATAAAAATGACGATAAACTATTGCTTTAAGAACTGATTATCGCTCAAAAGCATACAAGAAAACACCTCTTGGGGAACTTGAGTTAAACCTTTCTTCCCGATACAAGCAACCAGCTGAACTGAATTGAAATCAAGACAGTTAGGATTGTCACAAATCAAAAGTGATAATCATATGTCACGAAATGTGGAAACTGACTAGCACAATATGCAAAAACAAAATCTCAGATTATTTTGCTTATCTGTGCTGTATTACAAGAATCTCAGTCTGTTTACATGAATGGTTTGATTAGAAAGGAGTGAAACCTCCGATCAGACTTCGTAAGTGCAGATTGATCAGAGTTTCCACTTTTATAATTTGCTAAAAGGCTCATTTCAGGCACTGCTTTCAATAATCGTAGTTTTACATTTCATGTTCATTCTGTGTAAAACAATTAGATATTGATGAATTAAGTGCTATAGAGGACCATGATGTGCAAACAACATTATGGCGGGTCAAGACTAAATGCACAGGCGCGGTGACCTTCTATCACATGAACAAGTAACACAGTAGTAATTAATGAGGAACAAAAATTTGCTTTTAACTATACTTAACAAAAAAAAATGACGGTTTTTGTTTTACTGTTTTTGTTTCTTTTTTGCTGTTCTTTCTTGTGTTTGAAGAACTCTGACACACAATATATGTTAGTATATTGCTGTTAATAACAGTTGGAACGCAGACTCATCACATTTGAGTAAATCATTTTCTGAGCGGTCGTCTACGCACAAAGAAATAATCCTTTTTTTTCGCCGGAAAAAATGGCGGGAAATTTTGAACAGAAATAGTCCCAAAATAATGCTCGTTTGGTAAGATATGCTGTCATAGTTTTCCAACGGACCAAATCAGAATGTAATTTGATGTTTTGTTATTGAAAGTAGATGCATATCGGTACCTCAATGCAGATTGCACACCCAAAACAACAATCACAGTTTGACAACCGTTTTTCAGAAAAGTAAACCTTACGACAGTACCCCAAAGTTATTTTGCAAAGAAAATTGTCCCAAAAACCAAATTAGATGTCATTATAACTGAACCGTAGTTCATATGTTCGACCGTCTTTTAGAGAGGTATATCTTCGGGATTAAGTCTATTTATGTTGAAAATCGATAATGAAGTTGGTCATTTTACGTATACACGGCACGTGCGTTTGTCAACACACAGACAGTTTTCTGCTGGATCGACTTGAGGAGATAAACTGTTTCTTCATTTATGGTATAGTAAAGCTTGTAATCATTTTGCATACCGTGAATTTATTAAAATTTTGCGTTAGTCTGTCTGCCTGTGGTTTTTGGGCTTCTGAATTTAGGCTACACGCCGAGAACGAGGGAAAGCAAACCAAACACACTGGTCAACCACAAAGTTAAAAAACGAAAAACATTGAGTGATTGATCGGCTATCTTACTGATAGTGGAACAAGCAAGAGCATGCGGAATGATAATAAATATCTTAAATAGATATTTTAAGTGAAACCTAGGACATGCTTTAGTCGAATTACGGACAACTCGCCCCGAGACAACTCGCCCCACAAGAATCTCGCCCCAAGACAAGTCGCCTCACCTGCAGGTGACAACTCGCCCAAGATTCTGAGACAACTCCCACAAGACATCGCGCCCCACATTCTGAGACCACTCGCCCTTCTAAGAATTCTGTCCCGGACGACGCCCCGCTCCCCCCCCCCCCCCCACCAACACACACGTACCCTTTCAGAAGGCTTGCCCTTCCTCATAAATCTGTCAAAACCCTGTCCGCTAGGCACTAAGGGACCGATCATTTGATATTCGGGGGGGGGGGGGGGGGGGGAGGACGGGGGTATTTTTTTTCGAAAAATAACCCCTGTCTTTGGATATGCAAGAAAAAAAATAAATTAGCTCATAAGGGGATTTAAAAAATAATCCGGCCTCAAAAATCAGTGAAAAAAAAACATGGCTCCACCCAAAATTTCCAAAAAAAGTCTGCAGATATTTCCGTTTGAATTGAGTTTTTAAAATGAAACTGGCTTCTGGGGGCGCAGCCCCCTAGACCCCCACATATTTATGGTACTGTTTGAATATCTACAATTTTTTAAACCAGCAGCCCCCCCCCCCCCCACACACACACACAAACACATGCCCCCCCCCATACACACACATGTTCATCGTTTAAAAAAATCCTATACAACATTCACATACATGTATTATTGATCAGCCGCATTACTAAGTAAATGTTTCTACCCTCAACCACCCCACCCCCTCCACAACACACTCCTGCGCATGCCCTACCCTACACACACACACACTCATGGTGAGACAGTCAAACCTCGAACAACCAGCTGAGCTATAACTGCATATGTGTCATTGTTCCAGACTGCATTTTGTGAGGTTTGAACAAATTTTAGTGAGATTGATTCGATAACATGATAAAGATCCGGCCCAGAGGTTATAAAACTTGTGTACATTCTCATAATGAAGCACACTGATTGGCTACTTCCGAGCACATGCTCGGAAGCAGCCAATCAGTGTGCTTTATTTCGAGTTTGAGATAATTCTCAAGTTTTATAACCTCGAACCCAGGCCTAATTCACAGATTGACGGCTAACTACTGGACACTGCACTTTTGGTGGGTAGGTAGGCCAATTTGTTTCAACTGCCTACCTACCCACCAAAATCCTCCCATCCCCTACCTCCCACCCCACAAAAAATGGTCATTTTGGACAGCCTTTTTTTTTTCTTTTTTTTTTTAAATTGCAAATTTACCATGATCAGCCTGCACAGTAAGACAAACAGGTCTGACCTAACAGTGTAGACCCAGGAGCAGTCTGATCTGGGACTGCACTTTTTGCCTTTTTTAGTACACCATTTGTGGGTGAAATAGATATGTTCAAAATGTAGGATGCTGTCATTTTAGTATCATTGGTAATTTGTACATCTATGTGTGACATTTTACTTACAATTATTTGTTTTGTTGTTTTCATAGTTTGCAGGGATTAAAAAAAAAACACCTACCTACCTTCCCCAGCACCCCCCCCCCCAAAAAAAACACACACACACACACACACACACACACACACACACACACACAAAACTAGTTAATAGGCAACTGCAAACAAAATATTTTTATGCTTGGCCTGGGGCTGCGATGGGAGGGGGAAGAGGGGGCATGAAGAAATATATATTCTATAGAATTAAATGCCAAAAGTTATGATTTAGCTTGAATCTAAAAAAAAAAAAATAGGCTTATATTGAAGTTATATATCAATAGAAATGATACCATAAACTGAAAAATAAAAAAAATATTTTTATATTTCCTGATTAATTCAATCCAACTTAAATGTTTGCAGCTTCTGACCAAAGCAAAGAAACTTGTAACTTGTAATTACCAATCAGTTATTAAGTTACTAGAGAACTAGAGAGAAAACTTTGATGACAGACATTAAATGAGTCATGACTGTAAAGGGATGCAGTTTAGTGCAGATGAAAGAGAGGTAGTCCCTTCATGTCTATCCCCCCACCCCCAAACACACACACACACACACACACACACACACACACACACACCTGTTACTTATTTAAAAGCATTTTCACAGAGGATTTTATTGGCCAAATATTAAGGACTTTATTATGTTAGGATTTTTTTATATCATTATAAGTGTCCATGCACAAAAAAAAGAATGGGCTATACCCTGCTAACTGCTGGACCCTGCATCTTATATGGACTGTTGCATAGTGTTGTTTGTCCTTCTACATGTCAGTTTTGCAGACTATGTTAGAATGAAAAATTAACACAGTTCCACCATAAATGTTGCAACAGCATCAATGGGCTTCATATTAACGCCTGTTGTGCCCTCTCATTAGAAGCACTTCAGCAAGATCATAGATGGGTCTGTAATTGGATCACAACAAATGTCTTTATGGCTGAATAAGACAGAATTCCCAGAATTGCTATCATGCCCCAGCTGAGTCTTTGTAAAATCATATCATAAAACCATCACCTGTGGAAATGTCTCCAGATTTGTTTCTTATTATGTACATATGTTATAATCTATTTTAGACATATATTTATTTATACGTATAGGGAAACCACTGAAGAGCAAGGTCAGACTCATGTAAATATGATAATATAATCAGAGCTTTATACATTTACAATACCTATATAGTAGAAATTTCTTCCTTTGAAACTTGTGGATTTTTATTTATTTTTGATCAAACTGTAATGAGACACCACAACAAAGAAATTTACTTGAAAAGAAATGCTAAAGAATAACTCCATTTTGGTTCACCAAATATTGGCCCGTTATTTTTCTTGTTTAATCATGGTTATATCTTACCATTTTAACTTAGAGAATGGATTAAAAAGTCCTGAGCCTTTGCCAAATATCTAGTCAAGTTTTCTGGTTTGCCGGACAGCTGTGCTTTTTATTTGTTTTGTTTTTTGTTAGTTTACCTCCTAATCATATTAGAAAACACATCTCATTCAACTATTAATTTGTGAGAAATTCTCCATTCTCAATGAAAAGTTAAGGCACCATTCATTAATAAATTATATAATTTTTGCATAAGATTTGTCCCTACTGATAGATTTCCTTGAAAATTTTGGCAACAGTTAGAGCAAATCCTTCAAAAGATCACTGAGTATATAAACATACTGTGGCATTTTAATTTAGCCCCCCCCCCCCTCTCACCTGATGAGCTAGTATTTGACAAACGTGGCATTTTATAATATGTATGCTGTAACCCCTCATTAAGGTAAATTTACAGAGGGCCAAAACATATGTCATAAAAGATATATATTGCAAGTTTGAAACCCTAAGGCTCATTTTACAGTAGATAAGCAACTTCTCAATTTTGGCTGAAATTGTAAAGGAGTGTATACGTGTGTATGGCCAAGTCATTTTCTAAGCTTAAAGTTGAAACTTTATCTCCATTGCTGCAATTGTCCTAACACCTTTAACATCTGACAGTGTGTCGAAATTGCTGGGAAAATCAATATACTAACCCTAATTAGACTGCTTTTTTGGAAGTCGTCTTACCCAGGTCTACATTGCACTTTTTAATCAAGGATTTAGTCATTGCAGCTTTGCAAGTATTTGTTATGGTTAAACATCTATTATCTTTTGCTTATTTTTTTCCATGAAAAAAAAAACAGGATAAAGGTTGTGTGTGGGGGGGGGGGGGGGAGGAGGGGTGGGAGTTGGGCAGGGTGATCGTGTGAGCTGAAGGAGTGGCTTTGAAATATTGGCACGTGGAGTATTAATTGGATGGCAATATTACTTTTTCTAGCAGTCCGCATGATTCTGGCCACAACTTATCGGTGTTGAAATTTTAAGCAGGTAAGTGCGAACGCCGAAACAGTTTACGTAGTTTAGTTGTTGCGTCACACATCAACTGTCAAAAATCAATTTGTTTACATTCTTTATGGTGTAGGCAACTGATCAGTTTTCTTAGTCCAATCTTTCTGAATAAAGACGAGAAAATATAATTTCTTGTATACTGAAATAAAAGTTTCGTTCCTCTTTGTGTGTCGGATATCAGGATTCAAGAAAATCTCCGTAGGAGTTGAATCTATTACTGACAAAACTGTCTATCTTCCATCGCTATTTATCAGGTAAATTATCCGCCATTTTGTTTTGTTGAGAAAATGCATAGGGTGCCTCAACATTATTTTGCAAAGGAAATTGTCCCACACACCGAATTACTTGATTTTTTTACATGGAGAAAGGGCAGACACCTTGGTGTTTCATGGCGTATGTCTGCCGACGGGAGAAAGTCGATTTATTTTAAAAATTGCTATCGAAGTTAACGGACAAGAGACGTCTTTCCGTGATCACGTTCCGGTTGCCGAATATCTCGGTTTCTAGTTCTGCTTAAAAGGGCATAACAATTTAAATAAAGATGTAAGGACTATTATCAAATATTATTTTCGGCTGTGTGTAGTTTGATTCGCCGACAAAGCAGCAATGAAACTGCGACACGTTCGTCGATCGAATCTGAATCTCAGTAATTTAGATTTTTTTTTCGTTGCTATATGTTTAAAAATATCACTACGCCATAGATACGCGTTGCCACTGTAATTTGCAGTATGTGCACTAATTTTGACTCGGCTGAGCTCGTAAAATCTAGTGTATGCTACATTTACATGTTTGTGCATGTTTTGCAAGTGCACAGTTGTGTATTAGTAATTTTACCAACAGACTGCTACGTAGACATTCTACACTGACATACATGTATATATATAAGAAAATCCTACAAACAATTTCTAACGCAATACCATTTTCTGATAGAAAGAGACATTGCATCGTTTCATGAAAACAACCAAGCATAGAGTACAGACCCTTGACTTGCAGGACGTTTATTTGATGCTTCGTTAGAAGCAGACGTCAACGTCATAGGTAAAATAATGAAAACATTTTCCTTTGTTTCCTGTCAAGACAAAATGTGTTCTTGTTTCAATTTTGCCTTTTTCTAAATTCAGCTCTGTACTTTCTCGAACAATCATTTATGTGCCCAAATTCTCATATGTTTTACCAGAATTGATAGGAAAGAATATTTGATCAGTTTCAAATCACAAAATATTGGTGTAAGTCTGAGATTGCAAAAAAATGTTGAAGTTCGAAAAACGACGACAACCGTTCAACCGTCAAGTTTCTTTTTGCTGACTATATATTCAATGTCAACCACACATACTTAAGAAGAAGTTTAGTTCAAGGCAGTATATTCAGTCATCTTTTTTTAAATTAGCTTTAGGTTGTGCCTATAAAATTGTCCTTGTCCATTTTTCGATCCTGCAAACGTACTGTTAGTGAGGTGATGCCTATTTCTCCCATTGTTATCGTATTACTGTAACACAAGTATGCAACACAATGTAATTCAGCCAATCTTGCATGTACCTGTTGTTCTCTATAATAAGAGCAAAGGTTTGTGATTATACAAATTGAAACGCAAGCGCTTTATGTTGTATTAAGAACTTCATACATTGATTAACTTTTAACATTTAAGAAACTATGATATTTCGTGCATTTGTTTAAATGTAAAGTTTTATGCACTGGTAGATTAATAATATCTAGATTGTTTACTTCATGCAATAAATTGTTAAATCTCTGCATATATGTATATATGTTTCAGAGGGACACATGGTAGACTAGCTAATATGGCTAAATGTGCGTTCCTCTTTAAATACTGTATAAATAAATAAACAAATAAATAAATAAATTATTACCAGTACGGAAAATTGACTTATTTTCAAATATATACTGCTGTATCATTTATCCGTGACCAGTGTCTGGATGGACAAACTCGATACAAGGAGGTGCAATTCATGGATTGGTTCCTTTGACCGCTTGGGGAACATGGTTATGAGAATTAGAACAAGAGCATGATCTCTGACGGGCAGACAAATTTTTAGTCTGTCCACTTCTCTGTTTTTAAATTTATCAGAATATATTGTCCAAGATGTGTTTAACAAATTCTAATACGACGTCTGATATTGCATCACGAATTTTGTGCACGTAACATTTCATCATATTCAGCCTGTTTCTCAGATTTTTTTTATCTGTCTAGACGTAGCAGAAAAATATAGTGTCTAGACAGTTGAATATGAACCAAAATTAATATGATGACAAGACATTAAAGCAAATATACTGAATTATAAAAATGTAATTAATCGGATTGAATTTCTTTTTTATGATTATCTCACGAATAATCAGAAATCGTCCGATTCTTCACTTTATTTAATTTAAACCCTCTTATCTGGTAACATGTGAGGCGGTTGGAATGAGAATCCACATTCCATATATAAGGAGGCATAATTTATCCACAGAAGAAAAATATAAAAAAAAGAGTTTGGTGCCCTTGAAGATAGCATACAGTATTATATTGGAATTAAAATGCCATGAATGAGAAAATAATTTCAGGATACAAACTTTTTGCAAGGAAATTCTGATTATGGAAGGGCTCGAACCTGTGACCTTTCAAAGCTTGCTTGGTGTTTGCTCTACATGACACATTTGAGTTAAAACTCAAGGATAGCACACGCTTACATAAAGAATTGTAGTCCTAGTTTTAATGTCCCCTGTCTAACCGTTCAGCGAAAAGTGTGCTAGTCCTAAGCGTTTCTAAGCGTTATAGTTGTAAATAAATTCCTCTAAGAGTAGAGCCGCTTGTTGATACCGCGTCCCCCACTCCGCCCTACCGCCCTATCGCCCTACCCCCCTCCCCCACCACGAAAACAACAACAACAAAAAACATAAAAAAGTAAACACACGGTGACTTTAGAAAGCGAAATTATTATGATATCGACCATAAAAACGGTGAAGAGATGCGTTCCAATCCCAACATTAGGACAACATTGCCACAAGTTGATGTTGTGTTAAAATGCAACACCAATTTGCTGCTGTTAAGAAGTAAAACATGGTAAATCATTTGTTTAATTAAGTTTTCGTAGCCGTGCCGGTGATAAAATCGTCCGATGAATAGCAGCTCTACCTTCACTTTGATGATGATATGTGTGCGGATGTGCCGAAATTGAGTCTTATGACTGACAAAAATAAGGATACACGTGAACACGTTTTCGAAAAAAAATGACAAATTGCTCCACAAAATACAATTTTCAGTTCTGATTTCCTGGCTAGATATGCAATAAGAACAAAAACGTGAAAATAAAGTCCCATGCCTGTATATTGTACTTTACCATTAAGCCAGGTTTATGTTATCAAAAGTAAGTCATTTATAGTTTCTAAAATTACATAAATCATTTTTAAACCTTTCTATGTGAAACCAATTGTTTATTTGCAAACTTTCAAGTCATTTACAATGACGACTCTGTAGAGCGAAACTTGCAGCGATTTTTCAGGATGAAATATTTCATGTATTTTCCTCCAAAAAAGTGCAAGGGGCCTTTAAAACACAAAATAATTCCTTGTGAAAAAATGAACTTTTCTACTTTATTTACAGGTAAAAGTCTGTTAGCTGTTTAACCCTTTCGATCTAAGCAGTTATATATTTGTGTCAAACAGAATAGAATCGCAACTTGACCCCAGTATCACAGAACAATTATGAGCCGCGACACGAGAAAACCAACAAAGTGGTTGTGTGCCAAGAGCAGACTCGGATCGGCCATGGCAACCGCCCAGTCTGATCTGACACTTCGCTAAGCGCCTAAAGTCTAGCTAAGGGTCTAAGCTACCTCCATGCGGACTGTGAAGATTATAATAAAATAGTG